>OV277354.1:6130357-7413214 GCA_922984085.1 Sicus ferrugineus
CGCAGGCTGCATTCCGGCGTGAAATCCTTCGTCTGTGCAAGATGCAACAAAGCTTTCGGCACACAGCATAACTTGATCGTGCATCAGATCGTGCACTCGGGCAACAAGCCTTTCATATGTCGTACTTGCGGCAAAGCCTTCGCCCGCCGTGCCGAGATTAAAGACCACGAACGCACACACACCGGCGAGCGTCCTTTCAAATGCGATCTCTGCGACATGGCTTTCGCACAGCGATCCAATTTGTCCTCGCATAAGAAATCGACACACTTCAACGAGAAGCAGCACACGTGCCAGCACTGCGGGCGCAAGTTCAAACGCCGCCGCTTGCTGGATTACCACATACAGTCGGCTCACACGGGTGAGCGGCCGCACAAGTGCGAAATTTGTGGCGCTTCCTTTGTGTATCCCGAGCATCATAAGAAGCATATGCTAATTCACATGGGCATCAAGCCGTACGCCTGCGAGGTGTGCGGCAAGCAGTTCAACAGTCGCGACAACCGTAATGCCCACCGATTTATACACAGCAACAAGAAGCCGTACGAGTGCTTGGAATGCGGTGCAGGCTTTATGCGCAAACCGCTTCTGCTGGCGCACATGAAGCAAACAAAGCACTCGAATGATACGATAATCATTAATCAACCGCAGATCGAAGTTTCCAATGCAATAGAAGGATTGGTTGTGAACGAAGCCGAGGACTCATCACAGACACAAGAAGAGATGGAGGCAGTTCTCGACCTCAAAATAGAGGATTCGTACGATCAAATCTCGCAATCTGGTGAAAATATTTTGATAGTAGTGGATAGCAATGAAGGTAGTAGTGACGCCATCGCAAATGCAGATAAACAGCTAATGAAGTACGTCGGAGACGATGTTAGATATCTGCAATTTGAAGAACTCGACGATGAAGGTCATGAGACACTCACGTGGGTAGATATTGGCGATAAGGATAGTTGATTGGTAAAAAGTTGTTTACCGAAAAGTTAATTATCGCACGAAATTAAGCAAAAATATAATAGTAGTTATAAGCAATAGTATAAGTTATAACTGTTCAGTGATTATTTATACAACCTGTATATAAACTGTAAGCATGAAATTAAAACCTGGTATACTGATACGAAGCTTATGTATGCCAAAAAGTTTCGCTGACTCAGTTGGGATTCTATGCTTTCTCAGATCCTCTTTGCAAGAACAGTATATTCTCCTGCGGAATAAGCTCAGGTCGGCATTCAATTCACATTAAGAAATAAGGAATACATATGAAATAAGTCCATCAGAAATAAGGAATAATTCTTATGTCGGAAGCAGCAATAAGAATTGTGAAGATTAAGTGGTTTTTTTCCATAAATCACTATTTTCGAAACCATTTTTCCAAAAGAATTGAACGCCCACTTTGTGTGTCGTCAACGTTCGTTAGGTAGAGAATCAGTCCGTAATGAATAAATTCTTATACGTTTCGCTTTTTAATGTCCTTAAAAAACACATAAAATGAAAAGAATGATTGCCTAGAACGCTTAGGGAATTTATGTGTTTATCCTCTTAAAATTTATAAAAGGTAAATTAATATAGGGGCCACAACGAGTATGTATAGTTCTATATAGAATTTAAATATTCTTAGCTGATATAGTTCCATACTGGTTCTTATGTTGGTGAAAATATAGAATTCGTTAGGGAAGTTTTAAAGTCATTTTTAGTTTTCTGCTTCTGGTTGTCTGCTTCTTTCTGTAGGTCTGACGGCAAGGAAGTCTATAGTATTCTTCTAATGCATATGGAGCTTATTAAAAGACTTGCTAACTAGTTGTACATTTGGAAGCGTAGCTCCAGTTGGCGGCTTTCAATAATATAAAAGTATTTGGAGCCAATTAGCAACGAGCTTCTAAATTACAAGGTTTTGAGAGGAATTATAGTGCTATTCACATTATAAATTATAAGAATCTGATTGATAAAAGTTGAAAACATTAACATAAGTAATTAACATCAAGGAAAAAATTGATTCTCCAGTTGAGAGTCTAAGTTTCTGATACTATGCATTTGTGTAATAATTCATTAGTAAATAAATATCAAATATGTGTAATATCGATAATTTATTCCTACAATTCTGTTTTATTGAAATCTTTGACAGAATCTATTAGTGCATTATCAATTTTCTTTAATTAGAGGCTATAAGAAAATTTGTGTTCGCATTATCGTGTTTAAGAGGGTAATTTAATGCCATCGTGTTTAAATATTTAAAGTCGTATTCGCTCAGTCACATAGCAGTTTTGATTGCACATTAAATTTATTGGCATGAATTTAAATTTAAAATTGTGAATATTCCCAAAATATATTGCACAATTAATTGAGCCCAAAGAACGTAATATTGACATTAATTGTGAACATCCCCATGTTTTTAGAAGAACACATGACCAATAACAACAGTTTAGATGAGTCACACATACTAAAAGTGGGAAGAGAGATAGCAGGTAAACTTGCTTGCTATTGCAGGTAAATTGCTGGGCGCCTGGTAATTCGTTTCTCACTGGCATCATGGTTGGTACAATAATAACAATTCGCTGTAGTACTCACACATGCTAAATTATTAGCATGATATAGAGAGATAAGAGCTACTAAGCTTACTTGCTGTGAAAACTGGGCGCCTGGTAATTCGTTTCTCACTGGCATCATGGTAAAAAGCAAAATCATGGTTTGCTGTGTAACACTCACTCACACATACTAAATTATTAGTATGGGGACAAAAGATCATCTGTACGCTTGCCGCTTGCTTGCTATGAAAACTGGGCGCCTGGTAATTCATTTCTCATTGGCATCATGGCTAACTCTAGTACTTGCTGTGAAAACTGCGCGCCTGTTAATGCGTTCGTAATGTCCTTAAAAACTTACATACATAAATAAATGAAGAAATAAAAGTTTTTGCCAAGAACGTTGAATGTGTTTATTTTCTTAATATTCATAAATGTAAATAAATTAATATAGACACAACAAGTATGTAAATTTCTACAAAGAATTTAAATATTCTCAACAAATATAGTTCCGTACTGGTTCTTTCTTATGTTAGAAATATAGAATTGACTAGGGAGGTGTTAAAACTCTAAAATCCGTAGGAATCCCTTTATTTTGTTGATTGTTCTTTGTTGGCTTCAGTTAATCAACTAGTAGCAAAATATTTAAAATTTAAACATTAATCAATTTTGCTTCAATTTTATCTAATAAAAAACACTTGTGACAATTGCAGATTTGCTGCAATAGCTTAGCCTCCACCGCCGCCTCCAGTTAATTCATCATCATACTGCTTGCGGAAGCAGTCACCCACCGGGAAGAAGTCCCAACTACGCTGCTGATACATATTCCAAACGTACGTCTCCTGTCCAGTATACTCGGTGTCCGGCTTATTAATCAAATGCATCAGGAAGAACATGTAATTCGCCAGATTGTGCTCCTTCTGCACGTGCGTATCGAAGCCGTGCGGCACTACGTCGAAGAAGTCCTTGCCCATGCCGCAGATGAAGCAGTTCGACTCCATGTTCTCCTTCACCGACTCCAGCTGGTCGCGGAGCTCACCGAATGCGTCGATGATCAGACCCTGAATGATGGCCAGCAGGATGACAATGACAAAGAAGAAGAACGTTATGTCGAATATAATGCGGTAGACTTCGTAATCGTCCCCGTCCGGATCACCGATTTCGTCTCCTATACCGCCGCCGGCACGCACGCCCTTGTACAGATGGAAGACGAAGCATGTCAACATGTCGTGGCACTTTTTGTCCACCTCCTCGTCCTCCTCTTGTATGTAAAACTTGCGGAAGAAGTTGAAGGCTATGACAGTGTAAATGTATACGACGATCGTGAGTAGCATGACGGTGAGCACCAGTTGTTTTCCGTTGTGCGTAACCGATTGCAGGATGGTGCGCAGAGTCTTAAAGCCCACAGCGACGTCGAGCAGGTGAGCGGCGAAGAAGAAGTTGTTGAAGTTGCCCATCACTGAGAATGAGAAGTACCAGAGCGAGTACAGGAACGCGTTGTCCGTGAAGGTGACACCCGCCTTCCATACTTGGTAGCGCCAATCGATATTCAGTATATATTTGAGGAAGCCGCCCTCCTCGCTTTCCTGCGCCATGAACGCACTCTTCTCCATGCCCAGCAGATTCGAGATCGAGTCAAAATCATACGTCTCGCTGTACTTCTGGCGTACTTTCTTCTTGACGAACTTGTCCCAGTAGTTGACGGGGAAGGATTTGGCCGAAATTACAAGCTTGTCCCAGTGTGATTTGAAGTCGTCATCCTCAGGTTGTTCAGCTATGAAGAGTCCGTCAAATTCCAAGCGGCGAGCGATTTCCTTCTCTCGCTTGAAAATAGCCAAGGGCACCTTGAGGTGATAATAAGCAATCAACATGGCCAAGGAGACGAGGCTGTGTAGCAGGGCCGCCATACGTATCACGTGTTCCATATAGAAGAAATCTTCATCTACGTGTACCAATTCCGGTATATCGTCCTCTTCACCTTCACCATCCCCGGAGCCATCACCCGAACCACCGAAACCAGAAGATAGTCCTGCACCAGAACCAGATACCAAAATCAAATCGTCGCCATCGCCGGAAGCTTCATCGTCGTCATTGAATGAGGTGACCTTGTAGAAGAGCAGCATGAAGTTGATGCTGAAGGCCAAAACCAGAGCCACGTACTTTAGATTGTAGAAGTTGCGTGCCAAGAAGCTGACCGCACGGTGCGTATACTGTGAGAAATCGATCTGGTGGACTGCCGGTGTTTCTTCTGGAGCAGCAGATGATTTCTTCGCCTCTGCCTCGATTGAAGCCATGGCTGCTTCTTGAGCCTTCTGTGCCTCTTGACGCTCTTGAGCGGCCTTTTTGGCCGCATCGCCTCCTAAGATGTCAACAATTGAGATGGGTTCAGGATGCGGCTCGCCTTCCGCTGGCACTTCACCAGTACCGCCATCTTCGGGACTTGATTCGCCGGTTTCTTCTATGGATGACGAAGGACTACCACCAGGTGACTCGTGTGGTGCCATTTTGTATTGACCATTCTCTTCCTTGCTTATATCCAATCCAAATGCTTGCACAGTGTTCGGTGGTTCCTCTATTGGTAGCGGTGGCAAAGCGCGACCAAATGTCTCCTCCTCTACAGGCGCCTCTTCAACTTCTTCAGGTGCCGGGCCACGCATTAAGTTCATTAAAATACCAAAAATATATCTAACCACGCACATGTTTCCGTAGCCCGTGTAGTAGAACATGTAGAATATTATCTTGAAGAAACCAATGATCAATTCCGGCACAGACTTAGTTTGCATCACGCTGATCTGGTGTTTTATGTTGGCAGGACTCAACATGTAAATGCTAAACTTGAGGCCGTCCTTTACGGCTTGAATGGTGCGTCTAATCGGGTCCCGTGCCGCGCGCTCCTCCTCCTCCTCGCTAATGTAAGAACTGTAGCCAGGGTCACGTTTAACGTTGCTGCCCCCATCATCAGTAGCCATCAAGCCCGAAGCATGCGTCATCTCGAAAATAGCATCCTCACAGAAGTTAACAAAGGCTTCGAGCTTCTCCTTGTCACCGCCTTCTGTCACAATAGAGTAGAAGAAGGCGCGCTTCGATTCCTTGATTTGCGGCTTTTCCCATTGTTCGATGTTCGAGTCCTTTATTTCGAAGTAAACGCGTTCGATGCGTTTCGAGCTGCCGAGAATCTCAATGCGACCCAAAAATGGTTCAAAGTAGTTAAGTACTGAGCCGGCGGTTTCCAGGAAGCGTGCAAGACGTGGTTCGTTTGGCATGTGTTCGCTTAGGTTGGTCAGCAGTACCGCCAAGTTGAAGCCGATTTCCTTCGAAGGTTCATGGAAACGATCGACGAAGGCTCCATAATCAATCTTTCCTTCATGATTCCGTTCACAGCAGGCCAAGAGGAAATCCATTTCTTCGCTGCAAAGAAGGAAGCTGGCGGATAAAGAATGACTGCTATGAAAACGATAACTTACGGTGTATAATTCTTTGATTGCTCCATCTTATCGCGGAAATCTTTCGGCACCACCCAACCTTCGTTCTTTATATCGATCTCCTGGAAACTTGGCGACTCGATCAAATCCTTTAGCTTCAAGAACATATCAAAGTATTTTAGAATCAATTCCACATTACCGGCGGACTCCACCAAGGTATCAACCATCTGCTTGCCAATGGTACCTACCAAAATCGGGATAAGATGACGGAGTTCTTATCTTCTAATGCTATCTTCATCTTACCATTAACAACGTTGCCCTCCAACATGGACAGCATCATGGTTATCATGTCCTTTTGCAAATTCAACAACTCTTTCAGTAAATCCACTTGACTAGAATGCTTTGAGAGCTTATCTTGCATGTGCGAGAACAGGAAGAGGAAGCCGCCAACGGCATCCCACAATCTGGAGTGTGCCAACGCTTGCTGGTTCGATGTACATGGACCCTGTATCACTTCAGTTAGAGTGTTAAAGACCTGACTAGCGACCCCAATAGCCTTGAAGAAGTTCGCCTTTCCGGCAGGATCAATAATCTCCTTGCTCGAGTAGTGCCAGTAGAAGTCCATGATCGATTCCTGAAGGCGAAGTAAGTAGTCGACCGTGCAGATGACTACATTCACAGTTGTCGTGTTGCCCGCTTGAGTACGCAAGTAGTTTTGCCAATCTGGATGGGATACAATTTAAGTTATTATCTCTCGGAAAGTTAAACTTGCCCGACTTACCTAAGTTGTGTCCTTCACACGTCAGTTGAATGAAGCGGAAAAGTGCACACGTGAACTCGGCATCGTGCATGTTCTTCTCGCCCGCGGCGCCCTCCGATCCAACACCGAGACCTGCACCCACACGTGGAATGTACTCTTTGTGGCAAAGTTTGGAATACGTTTGTGTGGTGGGAACGAGGCGATGGTGGAACATGCGGTTTGATTGAGGTAGTGGTGGATAACAAATTGAGGATGGGTGGTAGCAGTAGTGGCGATGGCGGTGGTGGTTTGAATTTCACATAACCGTGGCCAAAATTTCGAAAAAAAGGTCAAACGTGTGAGGGTTGATTTGGAAGAAAAATTAAAAGCAATTTCAAACTAAGAAAGGGTAAAAAGCAAGAGATCATCTTATTTATTTGAAAGAGATTAAGCAAAATTGCGGACAGGTTAAATTTCGGGACGAAAAGACTCGGGTGGGAGGTAGCGTTTGCGTATCTACTCTCAAAACTTACCTTCTGCTTTAGTGTTACGTTCAAAGGCGTCCAAATCGAGTACACTGCACGAGTTCATCAGTCCAGCGATAGAGGTGAAGAAACCCACATCTTTCTTCTCCTTCAGATGGTTCAACATGCCCATCTGAATGTCTATGTTGCCGCCACGCAGGATAGCGATGCCAAGATTAAGAGTAGTCATAACCATCTCGGAAGGTATGCCCTTGGAGGCGGATATGTGAAGGAGAACCATTTCTGCGACGCCGCGGTTAGAAAGGCGCGCCTGATGGAACAGTAGCTTTTGTTTCTCCATTTCTTGTTCCTATAAATTTTGAGTGAATTATTTTGCGTTGGGTATTACGACTCAAGTAAAAAAGTAGTTTTGCTGAAAGGAATTCATTACCATAAGCTTACTGAGTTGCTTCTGTGTTAGCATGCGGATTAGCGATTTCATTAGTAATTGTGACGAAATAATTAAATGTCACTTTGACTCACGTGTATGCTGGTGCCTTCGCCCTCTTCACCACCTTCTCCAGCCCCTTCTTCGTCTCCACCTCCCTCTTCTTCCTCTTCACCGCAAGATTTTGCGGCTATCTGTGCGTAGCTCATGTAGAGTGGGTCTTCCTGAAGCGCTCCACTACGTTCAGTCATCGCACCACGGCAGAAAGTGGTTACAAGTTGTGTCAACGGATCTGGCTTGCCATCAGACTCTTCTTCATCCTTTTTGGATTTTTCGGACTCTTCAAAGGTTTGTGTCAGGTCCTCTATCATCACCTCCTGACCAACGTTCTCTTCCTGAAGCCATTGTTCGTGGTAGGAACGGGCGAAGATATTGCAAGCACGATGTCTATGAGAAAGTTTTTACATATAATTAATTCAGATTGTTTTTGGCATGAAAGTCAAATTCAAAACTAAACATGCAATTAGCTTAGAAACTTAAAAAGGTATAATGTTAAAACGACTTCAAAGAACACGTTGTGGTAGCAGATGCTACTCGTAGCTAAGTTGTGGTCCCACCTGCTTATTCGGTAGAGATGCTTGGCACGCAAGCTCGATATAACTGCGCACCGACGAGCCATTGTAAGCTTGGAACTCCAGCGACTGCTGTGCAGCATGGGACGTGTTGCCTACACAAGTGGGACACAAAGAGGAACAAGCCAAAAAGCAGATATGTTAGATGGAATGCGGTTAGTTAAGAGTGTTGAAGGAAACGAGAACAGTACTATAATGCAGAAAGGAGACAACAAGAACTGAACAAAATCAAATTGTGTGAAGAAAAGACTCTGAGACGGTCATCATGAAGATTCTTTCTCAATTGTAGTTAGTGATGCGTACGATCGATATTTCTTACGAATCGGAGTAGTTTTATTCTCGATTTTGTCTCCAGTGAAAAAGTATGTTTCGCCTAATACTCTGTTATCGTTTTGTCTAAAGTCTGTCTTAAACTCGGTTCTCTTTTCGTAGATACCGACGGATATCTACGATTTGTAGGGATATGGATTTGTAGCTGATTTCGTATCTTGTCTGGTGTTAAAAATATCTAAGTTATATCGGTAATCTCCACGCCTCATGAATATTGATTATTTTGGTTACTTTGATCCTTAATTCGGTTATGGTTAGTATCTATAAAGGTAGTCTAAATTAAGCTTTTAAAAACCTGGGCAGTGAATGTAGCGATGTCTGCCGGAAGCATGCGATAACAGCACGCTTCCTCTGGATCGAAACAACGCTCCGATAGACGTTCTTACTCTGCTGTTGTGGATGGTCGATCTGTAATAATGAGTGTTGGTCGTTTCAAAAAAGTTGTCGTGTATCAAAAGTAAATGGTGTGCAGAAAGATTAAGAGTAATGATGAATTGAAATATCTTTCCAGAAATCAAAGCGATTAAAATGTAACATCAATTTAAACAGTATGGCGTAAAGCTGATGGAACTTACCATGTGCAAACCGAAGAGAACCTTAGCCATGGCTACAATGCGGTCCACTGTCTCTTGCGTCTTATCTTTTCCTTTCTCACTTTGATTAGCGGACTTTTCTAGCGCTTGTTCATCAACTACCTCATCCTTCTTACCAAGTTTCGAGTACAGATAGTGTTGCCAGGACATTTCGTCGGAGGGGTCGAGTTTATCCGGTAGAGTAAGTTGATTACGTGCAAATTCAATCACATCGTACTCGGGCATCTTCTTCAAATACCGATCCTTGCAATGCTGCACCAACTCTTGTTCGCGACCCGCAAACAAATTCAGACCCACCGGCAGTAACCGCTTGAGACAGGCTACCATAAGACTGGCCTGCACCTCCTTGTCTTTGTCCCGCTTTTTGTCTCGGTTCTTCTTCTTTTTCTTCACTTTTCCACCCACCACCGGCACACCCTCGCTAATGGCTGAACGGCGTGTAGCGGTAGGCATGATCAGCGCCATGTTGTCGATTTCATTGGCGGAAATGAAGTTCTGCTCTTCCTTTAGGAAGTATTGACTCTTCGACCAGATGTTGAATATTTCCGCCACGTGGTTGTAAAGCTCTTCTGCTTCGGGTACGTTTTCCTTCAACCAATGGTTGCGTTGAAGGTCGACATACTTGATTAGCAGTGGGTAAAATGAATAGATATCGCGCACCAACAAATTCCAGTCTTCCTGCAATTGTGTTTCGACTTGGGAAGTGTCGTCGGTGGCCGATTTGATGAAGCCGCGCATACTCTCCTCCTTGTGGAACATATTTTCAGTGCGCTTCTTAACGCGTTCCGCCAAAGGTAGGAACGGATCCATAAGTAGCTCTTCGGAAGTGTTGATTATAATTTGTTGTGTGTAGGCAGCAATCCTAGTCATCCAGGGTGCATTGTCATTACCGATGTTCTTCTTAATCATCTTTAACACATTTCGCAGCAAAGAGTTCATGTGATCAGCTGTGACCATGGTTACATGATTGCCGCTTGTCGGGCTAACGTTGTCTGGTCCTTGGGCCCACCAGAAGGGCAAGTAGGCACACAGCAGTGGAAGGATGACATCAATAATATGCGGAGCATCGTTGTACGTCCTGTCCGATTCTACAAACTGATCAACCTCAGCCAGGATGGTTTCCAAATTCGGCATACAGCTCTCCATTTTCACCATGATGTCTTGTGCTTCCAGCGAGTGGTCAGCAATGCGATTGAGCAGTGAGAATTGATTGTGCTTGTTTAAATGTGGTTCTAGATAAGCAACTGGGAAGCATGAGCTGTACGCTCCCAAACAGGAACCTAAAGCTGGACGATGGCGTTCGATCTCTGTTTTCAGGTACTTGCGATCGTGCGTTAGAGTGCCATCAGTGCCCAGGTGATAGAGCGCGGCCAAGATTTTGTATGAAGCCACTTGGATCTCATCCAGTAAAAGATCTGAGCCGTAGTCACAAGCAGCCAAGTGGTCAAACATTGCCGTCAAAACTGGCAGCACAACTTGATTAACATAAGCCAGTGACGTAGAAGTTTTCAGGTGTGTGCCACGTAGATAACTGTACTTGCCATCTTGAAGATTTAGAATCGTGTTCCCCAAGTCATCGGCTGTTTGATTGAAGAAAGTTAACATGGAGGTTCTTATAAATTCGGGGCAGTTCTTGACCAATGTCTTGGCATCAATGCCCTTAACTAGCACTTGCAAACAACGCACAGTAATACGAACATCGGGCCCGAATGCACTTAATCGATTGCGTAACAGGGAAGCCAACTTGCAAAATATCGAGGCCACCATTTCCTTCTCCTTGAGTGATGCGGCTCCCACGTTGTTAGTAGCGGTGGCCACAGCTATAAAGTAGTTGCGATGTGTGGAGAAGTACTTCTCCATGAGTGGCAAAACTACCTTCGAGAAGAACTTAATGTCGCGTGAAGCGGTCTTGAATGACGATCTTCTGCTAAATGTGGTGGAGGGCTTCAAGAGCTTCATGTTGATAGTAGCGCGATCAAGATATTGTATAAGTTTCTCTAAGAGGGAGTAAGAAAATCGAAGTTCCACTGCCGCTTGGATAGCTCCACTCTCACCCTCGACAACACCACCTTTTGATGGTCTGAAAATAGGATGGTTAGGGAGCATCATAAGTATAGAAGTTGCGTAAATGAGAATCAAGTGATTCAATAGCTTACTTGTGCAGCTTGTAACCCTGATACTGCATGTATTTAAGGAACTCCTGTGAGCGTTCACGATCTTTACGTTTCTCCTTGTCCGTCAGTAAGTCATACGGCACCAACTGGGCGTGAATTATTCCACCACAAGTATTAAGCTCTTCCTTCTTTTTCTTTGCCCAAATATCGTGTGAGTTCTCAGCCAGACGTTCGGCCATGTTTTGCATTTCTCTGCTTAGCGTAAGATTGCTCATGTCTACAGGATGTGGATTGTAGCTGAAGGGGCCGCCCTCGCTCTGGAAGTTATCCTAACCGTTATGAAGTTCGAAGTATCGAAAATGTTCGCGGGGACGCAAAACAGTGGACGAGGCCCGAGGGAGGGAAATGATGCAACCAGGTACAGAGAGTTAAGCAATTCAGGCATGAGTTATGAAGTAGAAAATTGAATCAGAAACACGTGCAATTAGTCGGATATACAATAAATTAGTTTCAAATTACATTTCGGTAAATTTTGACAACTGGTACATACGATTTGTGGCTTTGAAGAGCGGCGCGTTGAGCCTCGATGGTTAAGTGGTACGTCTATTTCGAGATGTTCTATTCGCCAGCCAATAGCCAAAAGTGCCTTCAAACATTCCCTGACAGGATCTCTATAGCGTTCGCGTTCCTAAGGAATGAAAAGTTTGTGGGTGAAACCGCGACATGGTGAGATTTAAGCAATTACGAACCTTCAAACGATGAATTTAGTAAAATTCAAGTGTTAAAATGAAATAAATTAAAAGAACATTAAACTTAATATAACTTAATAACTACGAAGTACGAGTATAAATATGAATGATATACGCTTGTAAAAATAAAAGCTTAATTAAGTCCAGTACTAACATAGTCGCTCAACATATTGTAAGGTTTCAGACGTGGATGTTTACGGTCGTTATCCGAACGTATCTCTCCATGGGTCCAGCCACCTTCCAAGCGACGACTCGCCCAAGCATCGTGATAATGTTCGCTGAACTTTTGCACCAGCGATATCAAGTCGTTGTCCAAATGGACATTTGCAGTATCGATAGGGTTCGGATCGTATTGCGGCTGGTCAGGTGCACCCGACTGACGACCGTAATAGTCCTCGTCGGTATTCTTGGACAAACTGTAATCCGGGGGTAAAGCACAGCCGATCGCTATAAGACATGGCAAAGCTTTTCCAAACAATTCCGGGTCATAATCCATGTGGCTGAGTGAGTCAAAAATATTTGAGAACAGAAGCATGGTTAACCGCTTCTCTTCATCGGATGCTGCTCCATATGAGCCTTGACCTTGTGTAGAGCCATAGTACTTGGCGCAGCGATCAAAGTGGAGTGTGAGAAGCTAAAAGAAAAGCAGTATTCAGTATGTCTAGTATTTAGGAGTTGTAACAATGCATCATGCGTTTTACATACCCTCAATGCCACTGTTGTATATTCGGAGAGTTTAGAGACATCCACTGTCAACTTGCGCAACAGCTTCAGTAGCATGGCAGGTTGCATCTGGGAAGTCAAAGCCACCAGAAAATCGGACACAGCCTCTCTTTGGCCTTTCGTTAGCATGCGATTCTTGGAGAGTCTATAAACTGTGTGCAAGGTGGCATCCAGCAAACTGGCATAGTTTTCAGCCTCGTTATAGAATTTGGAGTGCTTTATAAGCAACGGCAGTATTGAGTTGCCAATATAGCGATTCATCGAAAGGGCCATGTCGCTCTCAGAGCCATCGCTCTTATCGAGTATGGTGGCTGTGCGCAGATCAGGCAGAAAAGCGTCTTCTAGCAGGCGATAAAAGAGCTCTTGTGTCTCGATACCGTATACACGCTCCAAGAAGAGCACAATGCTCTGCTTGTTATTAGGTAGCAGTCCCGAGGGCATATCAGATTTGGGCTTCTCTTCACCGGGCGCCGTTTGGGTGAGCGTAAATTTAAGACTCAGCCCACCTTGTAGATCTTCGAGTGGCACAAGAGATCTCAAAATAGCTCTAGCTCTCAGTGACTCGTTTTTGCCTTGTTCAATGACTGATGCATCTGGTGCGCAACGACCCAATAGATCAACTAGCGTACAATAAAAGTTCAAGATCGCAGCACCCGTATCGATGTAGTCTTCGTCCTCGTCGCCTTCGGGCAGAGGGTGCGTGAAATTAAGGCCAGAAATCGTACCCTCTGCTTCGTCCTGCATTCGGCAGCGATCCGAGATGCGCTCCGACATGCGATTGGCCTCGACTATAGCACGGAACAGACCTTCTCCTTCTCCTCTTAGAGCCGGCCCTAAGCATTCTGGACGACGGATAAGAAGACGAATGACAAGGTTGGCGTTCTCTTCGACACTCTCGCCATTTACCCAAACGCAGTAACGTAGGAAATCCAAATATCGTTCGCCTTCGACTGGATCCCATCCCAAGTCAGGGTATCCTTTCTCAACCAATTCGGAGTTGCTTTGTAATCCGCAACGAGAAAGGTAAACGGCGATCTTTTCCAAGTAATGTTCTCTGAGTGCCAGAGCTAATTCTGTGTTCTCCATTAAACTGGAATATGCCACATCTAATGGCGTGGAGCCGCGCAAGCTGGGCCGTGCCAGCAGAATATTTGCATTATCGAGTAGGAAATCGAAATGGTCGAACATAGCCTTTTGGTTTTGGCGGCCAGTTCTGCAGAAGTAACAGAGAAATCGACAACAGGCTACGACCATTTCATGAGAGGTGTCCTTTTCCTTTGGTGGAGCACCTTCGGTTCCCTCTGGCTGTGCTGGGGCATCACTTTGAGCCTGAGCTCGTCGTCCTAGCGTATTCATCATGACGGCCATGACATTTTCGTGAACTCGTAAAATACGTATCAGATCGGGATGCTGGAAGAATGTGGCATTGTTAACTAATTTCCAAAGCCGCTTTCGCATCAACTCCTCCTCTTCTTGGCTCATCTGTACGGGAAGCAGCGCTCGGATTTGGCTCAAACCAACCCACATTTCAGCTACATCATCGCGGGCCTTGCTATTGATTACATACGTCTTTTCCAAGGCACGAACGAGCTCGCCCACTGTGTCGTATTGACGCACAAGTAAACTAAACATTTCCCTTACTAATTTCGGATTTTCGATTTGGGACTCTTCTGCCCAGCTCACAATTGTTTTGATCAGCACCTTACGAAACACCTCTTCGGGAGTCTTTTTCTCAGGCTCCTCAACTTCCTTGGGACCCTCTTCCAGCTCTTTCACAGTATTGATAAAGTTATATATTTTCGTGATTGGGCCAGTCTTCACCTCTTCGATCGCATTGCCATCCGGTTCATCTGGCTCTTGCAAGGCGCTCAGCGAGACCTTCTTCATAAGAGAATCATGAAAATCGTACAAACTGCCGCGCAACTCTAGGCCGCAGGTGCAATTTTCCTGATCTTCCGGCTCAAGATTTTTGAAGCAAAGTATCTGATTCATTTGTTCTCTAGGCGGACAACGGAACTCCTTGGTCTTTTTGGCTGCCACAGCACTTGGAAGATCGGATTGTTTAATTTCAATATAGCGACGCAGCTGATCGGACTGCAAGTCTCCCACGAAATCGTGCGAAAACGCTATAATGCTTTCCACCCGATGTCGAAGTTGGATGTCGTACAAGTGGTGCACGAGATAACACATTTGCAGTTTAGCGCCCTCTGCCATCTTCATGGTAAGCAGTCCTTTGCGGTGCTCATCTTTGCCATCTAAAAACTTCAGTGGTTAGTGGAAGAACATCAATGCGAAATCACTGACACCAAACCTTTTTCAAATTCGGGATCCCAGGTTTCTGGATCAATCATGACGAGTAACTTCTGTACATCGGCGTCAGTTAAAACGCCAACAAGGAACAAGCGGTCAGTAAGCTTTATTAAGGGTCTGCGGTTATGATAAACATTTAAGGATATTGGAAAGGATATTCTAGCTTATTTTCTACACTTACAGGAAAAGGTTCTCATTGGTCCAACCAATGGGGTCTCGGTTATGCACCTGGTTTACTTCGACAGCTTCTTTCAAAGCTTCCATAACGAACTCCCGCACTACTTCTAAGGGGAATTTGGGGGAGTACAGCTGGTCGATGTTGGTAATCGGTTCACTGGAAACATTCGGCAAACTAGATGTATGGAGCATCACAGGGGGACTAAATATAGTGCAGCAGGCAGAGTTTGGTGCAAATACATACATGAAGTGTAACGAACACGTAACATAGTGTTTACAGAGGAAGGACATGCAACGAGTGTAAAAGAACAAAGAAGAGATCTTGTGTGTCTTCCTATACCAAAGTAGTTTGGGGAGTTTTTGCACCGACTTGGGCCAATTTCAGAGAAGCGATACAAGTGTGTGTAAATATGTATTAATATAATACAAAAAATAAAATAAATGTATTTCGGAAAATCTTCCGAAATTGCCCAGATCGGTATAAATATCATCCCATGTAACGATTATGAAATAAAGTGCATAATTATGTCCTGGATGTGTAAATCGCTCACCGCTCATAACATTGCCTGATAGAACGGAAATAGAGGCATACTTAACACAGTGGATAGACGTTGGAAGTGCAATGAATTCCATTTCTCAGTGAGGTCACTTAAGCCAGGATATAAGTAACTAAGAGATACTTACGTAATCTCTGTCATACGTAATTGGGGACGCACTGACTCAGTAACTAGCGACCGCAAAGAATGACGCATTTCTTCATCAGCATACAGCTCTTTAAGTTCCGGACCTAGAGGTGTGATATACTCATTCTTACAAACTTCCATTGTTGTGGCATGCGACTCTAAGTGGAGTGCTATAAGCAAGTCATAGAAGCCCTGGCGCAGAGGTCCACTCATATACTCCGACCGTATGGCGTAAAGCAACTGCTTTTGATCGACGTGAACGCAAAGTGCATGCGCAGCCCTATAATTTGACTGATAACATAGTGCGGCGTACAAGGTCAAGGTGTGAGCGTGGAACGACAACAGCTTGTCCATCTCGATAAGCTCCAAAATATCGATGCACCGATCCTCCTCAGGTATATGCAGCGCTAGCATTGATACTGGATCTTCGCATAGCATTGACCAACCCCTTATATCGGAGAGTTTCAGGGCGTGCACTTGCAACGCTGTGTTCGGTACTCGTGCCCACTGGTGAGGACGCAAGCACTGGACCTTAAGTCGCGGTGGAGACTGTGGGTTTATGTGTTTGTCGCTTGTTGGCAAGACAGCGGCAGAGAGTGGCAATGTGGTTGCAGTTCTGCCGAGTTCGATTTGCAGAATCTCCTTGCTTGTCGCTTCCACAAAAATGGCTGGAAAGAGTTTAGTATCTGGTTCCATCATCCAGCGATGTGATGTTTCCTTCCCCTCGCATGTGAAGCGAATGATTCCCGTGGCGGTGTCAACGAAGCAACCGACAAACATCCCCTGAGAAGCGCCCTTTCCGGAAGCGTCTTGCGTCACCTCATTAAAGAGCTCATCAGCCCGAACCACGTAACAACTCTGGCGATCGATGTGATCTATCGGATTATCGTAGTCATCCTCAATTACGACGGAAGCACGCCAAACTTTTGATTTATTGAACTCCTTGCTATGCAGGTGGTACTGCGTAGTTACCCAGCCAACATAAACGTGCGTTGGATCTTGTCCTGGGAAAATACGTACTCCATAGAAGTATTCATTGATTAGCTTGAGGCAATCGGCATCGAACATTTCATTCCCCCAGGATTCCACGGGTGGTTGGCCAAGAGCACCGCCACTCAGGGCTTTTGGCGCTTGACGGTCGAGTGCGGCCGTGGGTGGTGCGTCAGTCTAAAAAAAGCTAAGTTTAGGTTTCGGTATGGATAATTTTCTTTTCTTATATCCACCTGGTTTACGACCACTGTGGGCGTCTTGGTGGTCATCTGGGAATTGATGACGTTTCGTCCGTGTGCAACAGTGTTACGTCGCTCCATGGTCGCCACTTCCGTCGCGCGTCCGGAAGTTTTTTCCTTACTTTGGTCACGTGATTTCTTAGAGAAGAATTTAAAAGGACTGCGCCCGCGTTTCTTCTTTTCGTCGATAGGCTCGTCCAAACCATTGATGCCATTAATATCTAGAGCTGATGTAGACCGCAGCATTTCGTCTGACATGCCCACAGTATCCGCTTCGAAAGTAATGTTACGCGTTAGAGAACCTTTGCGAGGCGGACGTGATGGACCACGCATATTTTCGTCAGCTTCAGCAGTATCATCAAAGTTGCGATTTAATCCTTTAATGTCGTTCATGGTGAAGCCGCTTTTTAGCATATGGTCCATATGCGCTGACGGCTGAGCCTGAGCGGTTTCTTGTGCCTCGCGCATCAGACGATATTGGCGTATCTTGATTTCCTCCCAGCGACGCGCCTTTTCCGCCTCACTAATGAACTCACTCATGCAAGTAACGGGCAAAGAAAGACGTAAGAACTCCCAATTCGCCTTCTCCATCGTCTCGAATGTGTTGTGAGAAATTTTGAGATGCGGTGGAGTATCAGCGCCGCCGGGAATGCGTGTGACGTCAATGCGACAATCGGGCATATCTTCGGTGTTCTCAAAGATCGGCTGATCCTTTGTATACCAGTGCGTAACGGGACGACGCATGTTCCTTTAGGAGTTGAAGAGGTAAAAAAGAAATCCTGGGAAGAGTTCAGGGATTGCTTACACACAAAAAGGTTCATAACCTTCTTGTAGACCACACGTAGTGAAGAATTTTAGGGAATCTACATCTTGACCATAAATCAGACGTGCCTTCTGCCCCACGCCAAGAGTACAGGCTGGTACGAAGCCAACACCCTCGGCAGTGACATCGGCAAAAGTAGTTTCGCCACCCAGTGCATCCATTAGAAGCTCGCCATTAAGAGAGAAACCTGCGGGGGAGTTATGGTTGCTTCATTAGGAAGGTAAGACATCCTGAAGATCTAAATAAATGCAATTAGTAGCTGACTGGCGCATGCTTGTTCAAGGCTTGCATTAATTCTCTAGTAATGCTTTTATAAACGTTCTGTAAAATCTAATATTAAAAGTGTGGCAATAACTTAATTAGAATTAATGGGTGATTTTGCTATAATGATCTTATGAAAGAGTGTTTGGGAAATTTCGTCAATCATTGTTGTTGAGCAGGACAGTCCATTGGATTATAAATTCTTTAATCGTTGATTACTTCGATCTCGGTTTTCACCTGAAATGAAGTAGCTTGTTTCAGTGTCTGATCTCATCTAGGCAGGAGAAGACATTTCAAATGTTGATTCTCATTTTGGTTAAGAAGAGTTATGTCTAAATTTTCATTATGATTTCAACTAGACAAAGCTTTCTCTGTATTGACACTCGTCTTGTTTGAGAGGCCTGTCTTAGTTACAGCTTTTGCCTCAAAGAAAAAGACTGTCTTAATCTGAAGTTTTGTTTCGACTGAGGAAGATTTTCCCAAGTCCACATAGTGTTAGTTACATGTTTAAAATATATAAAGCTAAAACTAAATGCATTCATCTCATTTCAGTGAGTTTTCGTAGCTGTAAAATAAAATATATTTAGTTAAAATTGTACGCAGCGGCAATTCTATAATTAGAAAAATTTCTTATAGCTAAAAGTTCTAAGCAGTTTAAGCTAAGATATAACAATAATGCCTGGCCCAGACTGTGTGACGACAACGTCATTTTCTGTGTAACAGATGTCTGAAATCTAACTAGCGCTGTCCCCAAGATTCAGTCATGAAGTCTGAACGTCTCCAATATTGGCGTTCATACGGTAGAAACGGAATGATATTTAAAATGGGAGTCTGAACCAAGCATAAGTGCGCCATGTTAGCTTCGGAGTTAAGGGGTCTTTTGTGGCAAGCATTGGTGCAGCGTACAAGCGTAAGAAAAAAGCAAATTTTATTTATTTACAGCCCGGCAGGAGGCGAGAAGGTTTTGCTTACATTCAGCAGGGGAGAGATATTTCTCTTCAACTTGTCGCAATAGAGATTCCGCGAGATGCTCGCATTATCTCCACCACAAGTGAGATTTCTTTGTTTCCATACATTTACACTCAGGCTTATCAAAAGGATTACAACAAAAACACAATATATATATATGTATATATCTAGAGGTGTCTCAAGGAGAGAGGAATGAAATTAAAGGTGTGTTTACACTAGAATCGAATGCAGTAGGAATTTCGAAAGCACGCACGGGGAGTTGTTATCTAGGTGCTTGATCGGTTCTTACTGATTGTATGATCGGCGAGATCTAAAAAGACACCAACTATATCTCCGGGTCCACACTGTTTACCGAAAGGTTCACTGTTGCCACCGAAGACTTTTTCTTCCTACACAGAGAAAGATAAGGTGATTGAAAGGGTGACAATCGTTTGAAAGTAAAATTTTAAGTCATGTAATTAATCATTTCGGCTAATTCCAGAACGCCAAATTGTACCCTCTACCTCCCCCACACGCGATATGAGCATTGATTAATAGTAATGTCAAAAAAACAAAATCTCTAGACAAACTATGTAGATGATAACAAACTCAAGTCAGAACAGTATAGTAATAGCGGCGTTCGCAAAATGCCTTCGCTCCTTACTAATTGTTTGCTCCTTGACGTCAATGAAGCAACCGATGACGTCACCCGCCTCGTAACGGACACCGAAGTGTTCGACGGATCCAGCGTGAAGCTTCGTCACCTGTACATGTCACGTAAATCATAATTCGTGGAGAGGAAAAAAGAGTTTTATACGTATATAAAGGAAAAGTAAGCGCTTTAGAACATAAAGGCTTTTCGTTGTGGAACTTAGAACCTGTGAAGGTTCTCACGGGTAACCTAGAGGTTGAGTAACACTTACATTGTGGCCATCGAAAGCCCAGCTGGTATCTTCGCAACCCAACATGGACCCGGGGTGACAATCTGCTCGTGCCCAACCTACACGCATCGGTCCAGATGTAAGCACCTCAAACTCGAAGTACCATTTGCCAGAGGTTACAGCGTAGTTCCGCTCCACTCGATATGTACGGAAGGCGGCGAATTTCAGACGTTGCGCTTCTGCCAGCAGCGCTTCGTTGCCCTCGCCAGTGGGCGGATCCAACACGTAACCGTACACTAGTAAGGTACGAACTGTCTCTGAGGCAGTGTCGCGGTTGGCTTTTTTGATAGCCTCGTCAACCTTGGAATACAGCACCAAATGTGGACTTCGATGATTTTCAGAGTCCTCATTTAAACCATACGTCCAGCCTTGTTGTATGCGTTCGCGGGCCCATAAGTTGTGCGTATTTTCAGCTAGCTGATCCACAAGCTCTTCAAGTTTCGGCGTTAAGGTTACAGCACTCAAGTCCAAAGGTGCAGGCTTGTAGCCATTGGCTTGCATAAAGATTTCATTGGGCAAACGAATGGGACGTATACGTGCTGGAGGCTTGTCCATGGTGATATAGTAACCCAGAGCAATTATAGTCCTTCGAAGGGAAGATGAGATAAAATAAAATTGACGGAGGTTGAGAAAGACTTACTTTAATGTCTGCACTGCCAGCTGACAATCGTAACGTTTCTCTGCTGGTGGCAGCTTTTCGAATTGTGTTAAGCATGGATGTATACGATGATAATCATCCCTGTGCTCACCCCAAGTCCAGCCAGCCTCGATTTTGTTGAGAGCCCACATCTCGTGTATGTTCTCGGCAAGCTTGTCCTTGATCTGGTCGACAGAAGAAGGCAGAGAAACACCTGAAGTATCCACAGGCTTTGGCACAAAAGCAGTATCGTCCTCTATCAACCACGGCCCGGCCAAAACGTTTTTATTAAGATTACCGAAGTAAAAGCATGGATCTAAACTTAAAATCTGATGAGGCATAAGACGCTGTACTAAAGGAGAAAATCCTTGCGGTGGAGCGAATTTTAGACGTCCGTGATCACCGCCAAATAGAAAGCGACAACTAAAAATAAGATTGATTTTTAGTTTAATAATGACAAAAAATTCTTTCGAAGACCTACCTCAATTTAGAGGAGCAGCTCATGACAGGGAAGAACATACCGTCCAGGTTAAAATTACGGAAGCTTCCATGTACCTTTGCACCGTTGAAGGTGAATGTAATGATTGGTATGGATAGATCAATAGCAACACCAACAACATCACCCTTGCGGATGAATGGCTCTTCGGGCAGATGATCCACCACAAGCATCTTACGACCACCAGTCCAGAGAAAAGCTCCATCGAAACCAAACGAGTATAGATCATCACCGACACCATTACCACCCCATTTCTTACCACCTCCGGGGTAGGGAACATAACTAAGGTGGATAAAATAGGCCGATGAGAAAAAAGGAATCTATTCTACGCCGTTAACTAACCCAGATGTATTAGCCCATCCGATGCGTAAATGCGGCATCATGTGCGTGGTTTGCTCAATGTGATCCATGGTTACCTCAAAGTACCACTTCTGATACATGGCTGAGCCCTCAACGCGACCCACAAAAATGTTGGGTCGGATACTGCAAAAAATCATAATCATTAATAACTCATAATCCATTGCTACGTTGAAACTATTTATTTTCACCTGGCTACATGATCGACTAATTGCGTTTGTAGCAACAAATTTTTGCCCGGTAGTAGAAAATCGCAGATGTTATTCTGTGATGAACGTACAGCTACACCGTTACCAACGCACAGTGAACACAGAACGTCTAGAACTTTAGGGTCACGACCATGTTTCTCAAGTAGAGAAATAATGACCTTAATGTGTTCATCCCGCATCATATTTAGAGCCTCTGGTGAGTCGATGAGTACACAGTGCAATACATCTAGCATGCCGGATCCTTCACTGGAAGCCTGAGAACCCAAGCGAGAAAACAGCCAGTTGAGACGATTGCTATTGGCGAACTGAGCGCAATTTGTGTGGTTGCCCTTAATAATAGCGGCCAACAGCTGATACAGGTATGTAGATATGAGATCCCAACTCTGTCCGGTTTCATCACCAGCTAAGAAACTGGCTAGGAAACCTTGCGAAGTGATAATGTTTATCTTATCGATAGCTTCTAAAATAAGATTAAGTACACCCTCTTCCTGAAAGAGATCCTGGCGGTTTCTCAAGGCACGGAAACGATTTTGCTTCTCCTCATGTTCTATAGAAATATACAATATAAAAAAAGGAGGTTTATCGGTTCACTTTGGACAAAGTCTCCCATTAGGTTTGTCTCTCTGGATTAGCTTCAATCATGAGCAAGTACATCTACTTACCCATATCATCCTCCGGTTGTGAGAAATAGTTAATTAAATCTTCAAGGCACATGACCATCTCGTTCAGATTGACTTTCTGAAAGAAAACTGAATGTCTACGATTTGACTGCAGAGTTTCCAGGGCACTAAAAGAATATTAGAATATAGGTAATATGAATCCATGAGAGGCTGTATTAGTTACTTTATAAATTGTGTAAAAAGACTGCTGCACTTGCGTATCACACGTGCTGTCTTGGATTCTTCTTCTTGTGAGCGCGAGAAATCGAGACAATCATCCATTTTGCCCTCTTCGTGCAGAATGGCTTGTTTCTCCTCGACTTTGCCAACTCCCTTCTTCTTCGTTTCATAGCTTTTGTAACTAAGCCACAAACTCGATTCACAATGCTGCACAATCACTGTGGTGTCACCATATTTAATAATCGGTGATCCGATAACTTCCAAATCCTTATCCTCGAGAACCTTTTTTTCGTCGTCTTTTTCCTGCCTCAGGCAGAAAGTCGTTGATGCAATCGAAGCTTCTTCTTTTTTTAACTGAAGAAAGAAGATAAATTACAGTGAGAAATAAGACGTAATATTGTGAAAGAAAGATGAAATAAAGAGTTTTCCAACATACCAAAATCAACTCGTTATTATCATTGACGCCCAAATAACGTCCAGTCGTTATATGCCTGATACGCATCGGATGATACCAGTTAATAAAACCTCCAGTCCATTTAGTCCTTGCCAACTCGAGACGCCACAAGGAGCGTGCTTGAGACATCACGGAGCCACCTTCATAAACAACAATGCTGGGGAAAAAAGAGAAGTTTTAAAGGGAGAAATACAAACTACGAAGCCTACTTTTGTCCGGCTTCACGCCCCCAAGTGCTGGGTATAGTAAGGCACTCATCGCCACCGTGAAAGAAACGTAAAACATCGCCTCCGAAAACGTAGCCAACATACTTCATTCGAGAGATGCCGGTACCATAGGGCTGAACTGACCAGTGGGTCACATGGAAGCTGGCGTTGACAATTGACTGCTCATTTTCTTTTGTCGTATGCTAAAGGGATTCAAATGGTATTAATTGAGAAGAGAATTACGCAATAGAGTAAATCATCATACAGCGAAAATCGACGCAGAGGAAATTATGATAAGGGGAATGATTACGAATGGAAATTCTCAGAGAGGCATTATCACAAAGAGAATCCGCAGAAAAACGAATCATTAGATAGTAAGGGAGGAGTAATTGGATGGTCGATCACTTAGGAAGATGTCTTCAAAGATATTATCATCTCAGAGGCCATCAGGAGAGAGAGACCTATCAGAGGAGAGACCCATAATAGCAGACACTCATCTGACGAACTCAGGAATCGTTAGTGAGGAAGCGGTTTGAAAGGGAACCATCAAAAATGTAGGTTTGGTAAAGGCAATTAGGGAAGTAATAGTTGGTAAGGGCAATTAGGGAAGTAATAACTGCGTACTCAACATACCAAATATCGTTCCGTGGCCACTGATACCAAAATCAAATCATCACCAACTCGCACTTTCTCACCCTCAGAGCGTTGTTTGCTCGCCGGATGTACGGTCCACCAGCACGCCTCACCCTGGCTGTGTTCCTGCAGACCAACATCGAAGGACAATTTATCATTGGACGACGATGTCGAAAGGCACGCCAAGTACTGCAGTCGAGGGAATAAAAATCGAGTGTTGCAGTCAATTTATCGGGATGTCAACGAGAGCTGGTGGCTGGTGGCTTACCATGTCGCTGTTGTGATGTCGCAACAGGATTGCATTGCCGTAGAGCAAAGTTCGATGTCCGGAGCCGGTGCCCTTGCCCTAGAGAGGATTTACAGACAAATTCAGAGACAACAAATGTTAGCCAAAAGGGGGGGATGAGAGCTGCTGGTAAGAGTTATTGAAGAATTCGTTATGCTCGAGATTAAATATACTAAATGCGATTGATTACGAAGTCGGTTATACACAAAATGGATTTATTTTTTAGCATGCTACCTCGAATTTTGAAGCGTTTTTGTTATGTTGTGTGGAAATAAAATATGATATTTCATTAGCTGTCTATTTCGAAAATTATTGTGAATATTGGCTGTATTATCACAGCCAAGACTACATAAAGCGATGTGATGTCTCTGCTTTCTTCATACTTACGAAATGTGTGTCCTTGTTGAAGAGCAGTTTTGCGAAAAGAGGATTTTTAGTTAGTTTAGTTTTTGTTTTCAGTTTGCATAGGTTTCGTATGTGTTTTTGAAATAAATAAATACATGTTAAATAAATAAATACATTAAAATTAACGCAGAATGTAATTTATGGGATAAAATAGTGAAATATTTTGTATGGTGGTTTTGAAATGCAGGTGTTAAAATAGTTTTTAAATGACATTTTCGAGGTTTGAAGTTGGTTTTAATTATGTAAATAACAGCAAAAATTAAAAAAAGGAAGAATGTTAAGTTACACCGAGAGTGATTAAGATTTACAACACAAAATCAGAGAGAAGAAAGAAGAAAGTTATAAAAGCGAAAGTTTTAAAAGCCTTTCAAAAATATTTATTTGTATTTTGTTTTTGTCAATTGTGCGTTCGTACAACAGGAATGCAAATATCGTACAAAACACGCCGACCAACAGTTCTTGCAACACTTACAGTCTCCGAACCCGCCGCCGTAACCAATTCCTGGAGGGCGCGCACCGACAACGCCTGCTCAATCACGAACACACATTGCGACAGATCCGGCGGCACATTCTTGTCCGCAATATTCTCGAGGAAGCAGTGACGATTGCCGAATCCTTCAGCCGCCAGGCAAACGCGTTCGCCCGTCGCCGTGCATGAGAGGCAAACCATGTCTTCCTGCAATGAGAGGACGGAAAAGAGGCGAGAGAGAGAGAGAGAGAGAGAGAGAGAGGTGAGTAAAATTGTAGTGACTCATAAAAGTGACAAATAAAGTGGCGTCGACAGTGACAAACACGGATGCAGCTGAGATCGACAGTGATTGAAATTTCTGCGCGTCCAGTTCTGTGGTTCGCTCAATCATGTGCTTCCTTCGGTGGTTCGTCCGTCCGTCCGTTCGTCCGTCCGTTCGTCCGTTCGTTCGCTCGTCCGTTCGTTCATTCCATTTGTTGAGCCTTCCGTTCGCTCGTCAATTAGTTTGCCCTCCCCGCCTTCAACCGGTCGACACCCGGCCGACTCCACATTTGCATAATTGTGAGCGTGACGCGTTGTGTTGCGAGCGTGACGCGTTGTGTTGTGTGCGTGCCGCGTTGTGGTTGCCGCGTCGGCAAATGAGGACGACGAACATTTCTCTGCATCAGCATCACACACACACACACAGAATTGGCTTCTCTTTTGTCCCTCTTTTGTCCCTCTTTTGGCAGCCAGCAGTGGACTTTTAATGCCTGCCAGTCAATGTAGTGCGGCTCACGACAGCGTTTCTCAACTGAGACCAACACATGCGTCATTGAAGTCTCTACGGTCCGGTTTTCGCCTGCGGTCGGTAGCGTGTGCGTTTCATTTTAGCGATTTCTCGCTGAGATTTCTGCGCTGAGTGGTGGCGTGAGTTGTGGCGTGAGTTGTGGCGTGATGGGTGGCGTGAGTGGTGGCGTGAGTGGATTGGTGGGAAGAGGAAGACGAGCGGTAAGTGAGGCAAAATTCAGTGCGGTTGCAGTCTTTAGCCAGCTTAAGGCGTCTCATTGATTTAATAAATCTGTGATTAAGCAACGATATACTCAAAAATAAGGAAAACCATTTTTATATCTTTTTTTCTTTGCACTTTCAGAGCGTGGTTGGAATTTTCTAGGTAAATTTAAAAGTAACGAGAACATTACGAGTTCAAACAATTGTCGACCTTGCGCGACGTGTTGAGATTGTTAGCAAAGAAAGAATTAAAAAAAA
Source organism: Sicus ferrugineus (assembly GCA_922984085.1). Classification (NCBI taxonomy): domain Eukaryota; kingdom Metazoa; phylum Arthropoda; class Insecta; order Diptera; family Conopidae; genus Sicus; species Sicus ferrugineus. Next base: position 6,156,699 of record OV277354.1, read on the forward strand.
GGTTTCCGCGAAGAATTCATTAAATTTCAATCAAATTCGATGACTGATGTGAAAAACGCCGTCTTCCACTTACATCTTCTCCCTCCCTCTTCCGCATACTCTCTTCCCACTTGCTCTTCCCCACCACTCCGCCACTCACTCTTCCACCCTCATCGCTCTCCCAAACCCTCTTCCACTTTTCTCTTCACAAGTCACACACTTTGCCATCGCACCGAATGCACTCACGCACACCAAACGGACCGAGTTATTGTTGTTACACTCGCCTCTCATAAATTTTGCTTGAAATTGGATTTACTAGCTCGTAATTCATAAAATGAGATGCCATAAAATGGCACGTCGTTTGTCGTTCACGACGTCAGCGGTGGCGGCGGCAGTGTGGTGACTGCGGTGTTGGCGGAAGTGGCAGCGATTTCAGTGCAAAAACATTTCAGTAGATTTCCGCTTGAGGCAGACACGTGATGACTTCGGGTGGTGGGGGGGAAGCTACAAAATCAGTCACTGGAAGTGCACTGCACTGACTGTGTCGCCACAGTAGCCGGCTGTTGACCACTCAGCCAGCCAGTGCACTGAGTCAGCAGCCCTGCAGGTCTGTCGTGCAAACGACAGCGTAAATTATTTCACTTCGGCTTTCAATAAAACACGACTGAAATAATTGGCACGATAACAAAGTCGATTGTGAATGAAAACTCAAGTCGTCCTGCTCGCTTCTCCCCCCTCCAAACCTCCCGTAATTCCAACACATTTAACAAAGACGCTCACTTAACAGCTACATTTGAGTTCTCTGAGCAGTTTGAGTTCTTCCCCCAGCGTCAGCAAGAGGTAAGCGTGACGGTAGAGGAAAAGAGGTAAAATTATTGAATAAAATCTTCTCTTTGCTGCTTCTGAGTGGGAAGAACAAAAGAGCCAGAAATAAAGAACCAGAGAGAAGAAGAAAAGTGTGTGAGGAGGAGGAGGATTTGCTACTCTCGCATTTTTGGTTGATTTCTGCCTTTTGTTGGTGTCTGCCATTCTTGCCTCTCGGCCAGTTGCCAGTTGCAATTAATGTAGTTCATCGAAAATTGATTGAAATTGATTATGTATGGCATTCACAGGCAGCTGCAGGGAAAAATACAGATTCACAACTAGTTATCGAACGGGAAACGAGGGCAAAATTCACTTCTCTGTGAGTGACTATTGAGTCGATCGGTGGGAGTCCGCCGGGTCTGCGAGTTGATATTTGTGACGGCACTTCATTTACATCTCCACCAGCAACCAGCTCGAGCAGCTGAACCCACCAGTACTCCTCAAACTGTAGCTCGTTTGGCAAGCACTGCATTCAACGAACTGCCTACAGAGAATCTCTGACAGAGATTCACATTTAAATGTAGTGAACAAAACTGCGTGTTTCGGTGTGTGTCTGTGTGGAATCTGCATAATTTAGAGATCCACTTGAGGTGGACAAACGCACAGCGAATACAGACGCACTCAACTGAGCAATCGCAGGCACACACACACACACGTGAGTCAGGTGAACGAGTTGGCTTTTGCAGTTGCTTGCTTGGCATTCGAAATTTATCAACAGCCTGAAATGAAGCGTCGAGAGAGAGAGAGAGAGAGAGAGAGATATGAATACACTTGAATGAGTTGCACTTGAATGATTGATTGCATTTGTTGATATCAGCGTTTGATTCATCATCCGTCGATCTGTTTTGATTTTATAGACTCGCACGAGGACTCGCTTATGTGCTCAATACTCCCACAAGGTTATCCTCCCACACAAGCATATCTCGACTTCTCTCTCGATGGAGGCGCGTTGAGTTCTTTGCGTCCCCCCACAAATTCTTCCACATTAAACGCGATTCGCTCTTCACTCCCCATTCTCCTCCTCATCTCTTCTTGCACTCCCAATTTTTCGATGTTCGTCTTCACATTTAACGGTCTTTCGCTCTCTGCAGACAGCAGCTGCGTGAACAAGCAACTCTTGAGTTCGTTTTACAGGTCTTTCAATAAATCGCCTCCGTGTTTCATGGTGTCTCCATCCATATTTCTATAAAAATATTTCAGTTTTTGTGATTTTTTCTCGACGTTTTCTCTGGTTGCGCTGCAGTCCGTTCGGAAGATTTTATAGTAGTTGCAACAATTCAATATTGCAACAATATTGAAGGATAACTTCTTCTCTCTTCTTGTTGTTGTTCTTTTAACTGTTTAATATACAGTTTCATGTTGGTGCAGTGAGGCAAATATCTACAGTTAATGTTTCTCTCTCAGTTGAGCGTGTGCGCGTGTGTCTCTCTCAGCTGACACACATTTTTATGCTCGCTCAAACAGCGAGGGGACTTTTGAGTGGGGGGACTTTCAAGTCGGGGTGGGGGGGATTTTCAAGTCCGCTCTACACCCTCTCATCCCTTCCCCCAACAACGCACTTTGATTTCCAGCAAAGCAGATGACAGTGCAAATTTAATTAGAAGTTTAAATTGCTGCGCCGAGTTTACTTCTCCCACTGACCAGAGTTCACTTCTCCCGCCAGCGCCGTTCCCGTTCCCGTTCCCACGTCCTTCGTCCTCGCCGCGCTGTGCATGCCAGGCGTGCTAATTGCGTGCTTCTACCTGCCTCGACTGCCAGAGTATTTTAGCCACGTACGCAGCCGACCGACCAACGGAGCGGCTAAAGGACACGATTTGCATTTTGCGTTGCGTTGCGTTGCGTTGAGTACGCCAACCTCGGTCCGTGACGGAGCGGATCGTCTCGGAGCGGATGTTTTTAACTTCGGCGAGAGGGATGCGAATTGAAGGCTCGTCCTGGAGGGAGGGAGCGGCTCTTCACCGCTGCTGACCCGCCTTTGTTTCCACAATTATGCTCGCTATTGACATTCATTACACGTCATTGTTGGCAGTGAAGTGCGTGGGACCGCGAGGAGGTGAGGAGGGCAGATGCGAGGGAGTGTGTTGCGAGTGTGTTGCGAGTGCGTGCAGCAGTTGCACTGGTGTTGCAGTTTCGAGTTCATTGCGTGGATGCCACGGTGTTCGCTTTGCCACGGCATCCACGTTGTTCTGGTGTCCTCGTTGTCCACGGCATCCACGTTGTCCTCGTTGTGGTGGTGCAGTTGAGTTGGTTGAGTTGGTGCGTGTGTGCGTGACTTTAATGACTCTCTACGCCGCGATGCACTTAAAAGTGGACCTCAGATGCGGCACGCAGAGTTAATTAACAACGTATACCAGCACTTGGTGGTCAGCGAACCACTCGTCGTGCAAATAAATGCTGACAAAAACGCTGACCAACCGTGAGGAAGAAGAGAGGGAGGCGGGAGGGGGTGTGGGACCGAAAAATGGAAGGAGAACCTCAACCCGGCACGTGTCTTAAATTTAAAAAAAAAACAATTAAAAAAAATTAAAAAAAAAATTTAAAAAAAAAATAAAATTATTAACGTGTCTTAAATTTAAAAAAAATTTAAAAAAATTTAAATTTAAAATAAAAAAAAATTAAAAAAAAATAAAAAAAAATTAAAAAAAAAAATTAAAAAAAAAAATTAAAATTATTAACGCAAAACTTGCTGTTTTAACTAAATTTCTAAGCTCAGCTTTTACTACAAAATGACTGAGGAAATGTAATTTTTGGGGCTTGATATGGGTCGAAAAATAGCGTCGGATTTATCAATTTAGATGTTGATGATCGTCAACTGGGTTTAAATATTAAATCAGGCTGATAACTTCAACCTCGAGGCCAGATTGCCGAGGAAGCCTTTGATTGTCGAGATTTTAGCGATGATATTAAATCTGACACGGGGATCAACTGACCCTTTGGGGTTTTTTAGTTTTTCATTAATTTACGTTGCTGAAATAAAATAACAAAGTCGGCTTAATTTTAATTTGAGTGCTGAATGAATGCCAACGACAAATCTGAACTTGCAGCCGCAGACGAGCCTGACAGGCGTCGCATCAAGATAACCATTAAAATTTCATTGATAGTATTTTGTTGCTTCATACGAAAGTGAGGAATTTATTTAATTAAAATGTTTACGATATAAAATCCGCGTTACGCAGCCACAGATGTCAGTGCAAATAAATGCAGACACTCACGCAGATCGGATTAAAAAGCTGTTAATGAATTGGAAGAATGAAGTAAATTAAATTATATAATTATTTAAATTTTAAAGTTTCCGCTAAAAAATTTCGATTTAATCTTCTTGTGTATAATTAATTGGAAAAAAATGAAAATTAAAATAAGAAAATTGCGAGAAAATAACATTTTTAAAGTTTCCCTTTTAAATATACAAAAATCAACCCTGAATTTCGGGCTGCCTGAATTAATGATGACAGGATCACGTTGAAACCTCCAAGCGAATCCATTTTTTATAATTTTTTATGGTCAGCGTCATCATACTCGAGCAGGATGCGAACCGAACAGGAAACAAGTTTCCGGAAGGAGGCTGCCGAGCTCCCCACTGAAGATGGCGTGCGTTTCTTCCGCTCTCTCGGTCTGCTGTTGTTTTTTAGTCCTGGTGTGGTTTACTTTTTATTCGCCATCTGTTACTCGCTTGCTTATCCTTCAAGGATAATCACGAAATGTGTGCGAAAGTGTTTGTGACGCAAACTGCCACTCGCAAGGAAGAAGATGGCCGTCAGACCCTCCGTGCAGCGCGGCGATGATCCTTGACTTGCGTTGACCCTGCAGTCATGACGCACACACGCACACGCACACACACCCACACACACGCACACACACGCACACACACCCACACACACACCCCCCCTCACCCACACACACATTAACGATTCTATAATTCAGAAGGATATCCAGCCAGAAATCAGGAAAACGAGAGCCGGATTCTTGGATTTGAACTGAAGGCAGCTGGGGTTGAGAAGGAGGATGTTTTTCATCAGAAATCAATTACGCGCACCAGATAAAATATGACAGCCGCTCTTTTTTCCCCCATGCAACGCAGCAACAACAACCACAACAACAAAGAAGATTAGAGCACAAAAAGGGGTGAACAATAAAAAAAACCGGAAATTTCATAAACAAACAAAAAATGTGGAATAAATTGTGTTGAAGAGAGTGAAGGCGAGACAATAAAGGAAAATTCCGTCGGCAATTGGAAGTCGACTTCAGTTCAGCGCCACCCGCTGGATTTCAAGGGATTCTGTCAACCACAACCACGAAAGGAATTCCAACAATAACAGCAACAAACTACAAAATGCATCATTCGGGTGAGAAAAACCCAAAAAATGAGAGAGAAAAGGTGAAAAACAAAAGAAAAAGTCGAAAATGAAGAGGAAGAGAAGAAGGAATGAATAACCAACATGAATAGAATGAAAGAAAGGAGAGATAAATTACAGGAAAGAAGGAAAAATGAAGATAAGAAAAATAATAAAATTAAAGCGAAGAAAGGAAAAATAATTTAGATGAAATAAGATAAAATAAAATGAAAAAAAGTATTGTTTTGAGAAGAGAAGAGAAGAGAAGAGAAGAAAAGAGAAGAGAAGAGAAAAGAAGAGAAGAGAAGAGAACAGAACAGTTAAGAAGCGAATAGTAGAGAGAAAAGAGAAGTGAAACAGAAAAGGGAAGACAAGAGAGAATTACAATATAAGAAATTTAAAACTAACTTGTGTTCTCTTCTAGCAAACCTCAGAAACTTTCAAGAAGTTGAGACGCAAGAATTGCTTTACTGGTTGCTAATGTTTGCAAATTGTTGGCAGTAAATTGAAAAGTTGAACGAAAGAATTCAAAGATTTTTCCCCATTTTCCTCCTTCGTTTCTCTGTTGACTGCGAAAGCAAAGTGTTGTCAATAATATTGATGACGACGACGACGACGACAATAAATGGTGTCAATTTTCGATCGACATTTCCAGCTGATTGTATGAATTTCTGTCCATCTCATGAACTGTTTTGTGGATGCAAAATTTGTATTGATGCGGATGTTGTTCGTGTTGTTGTTCGTGTTGCTGTTGCTGTCTTTATGTCGACAACAGCAGCCGAAGGACGACACCAGCGACAACAAGAACAACAGCAGCAGCAGCAGCAGCAACAACAACGGCGACAACAACGATGAGCTGCAAACAAATCAAATCGGTCACCGCTGTGGCCAACAATCATGGAACGCAATGAAGTCTGCAGCGAATGCTGGCTTCAGTGAACAATTGAATCCTCGCTAGAAGTTCCAGTCTCACTGAGGGAATAAAAAGTGCGAACGCTCGTGCTGAACAGGCGAAATTCTCTCTCTCTCTCTCTGCGGAGTGCGAGTGGATGACGTTGGCGCGCGGGGAGGGGGGTTGACGAGGAAGTAGAGACTCCTTCTCTGCTTAAATGTTTTGTGATTGTCAACTGATTGCAACTCGGCATCGTCAACAGCAATAAACGACAAATGAAGAACTGAATTCAGGGAAAAATCAAACAGAAACTCCAGCTAAAAATCTGCCAAATAGTTGAGATAAAAATTATTGACGACAAGGGAGGACATGAAGGACTGCGTTGCTGAATGGCAAATTAATTGCACTGTTTTCGCCACGTGAACTGTGAAATGCTGAAATCTGGCAGCTCTGAATTGATGACAGACATCCAGGGCGTCATTAATGGCCGCGTCAGGCGAGGCAACAGGAAATCCGAATGGAATTTCAACATTATTTAATTAGTAATTTGGCAACAAACTGCTTGACACGATTCGATCGCCAACGAAGGTTCCCGAATGTCCTCTCGTTTTCCCCAACGCCACCGTCCGAGATCAGGGGACTCAGAAGAGTCGCCGCATCAGAAGACGCTCATCATCTGAATGGTTTGCCATGAGATTTCACGGCCTCCTTCATTGATTTCGGTTAGGAATCAATTTCAGTGTGTCTGAAATACAAAATGACGTGAAGTTCCCTCAGAATGCCATCCCGATCTCGCACCCGATTGCCCCTCCACGAGATTTGAAACGTGGAATTCTATTAAAATGAAAGCCATGCAAAGGAGCTGAGAAAAGTCCGCTGGAAAACCAAGCGAACTCTGATTGCCGTGCATAAATGTTAAGCAGCGATAAAATTAGCGACAAATTAAACGGACGTCCTTGGCTGCTGCGGAGAGGCTAATAAAGTGGATCGTAAAAATAAATGAGACCCGTGGGGGACCCCGCGCGTCCCACTAAAGCTCTTCAACTTTAAGCGAATAAATAAAGTTTCAAAAATTCAAAGCATGTCGGACGTCTCAAGATGATTGGGCCGCGATTGCTATGCTAATAACAGTAACAACAATGTCGATTACGACAACTACAGCTGCAGCAACAACAACAACAACAACAACAACAATAACACTAGTGGCAAGAAGAAGAACAACAACAACAACATACGTCGTGTTACATATGCTCGCAATAATCATTACAAGTCTGCAAGCTGCGCGTGGCCGAATCACGTCTTGCCAACGCTAAATTGGTCTATATAAATATGTGTGTGTGTGTTTGAGTGTGTGTGTGTGTGTGTGTGTGTGTGTGTTTGAGTGTGTGTAGGCGTATCACCGTGTTTTAGTGTGGTGGAAAGTGTGGCAACAACAGTTCTTCACTCCCTTCTGGCGTCACGTTCACGCAACATAAAGACGATTTGAAATTATAAGCTATCGCGCGTTTCTTGAAGTGTGAGTTTCTGAGTGTGTGTGTGTGCGTGCACGTGTATATGTGTGGAAGTTGTGATGAGTGTGTGTGTGCGTGTATGTGTGTGCGTACATTTTCCTGGTTTACATCAAATTTGCATTTTATTACAACTTCTGGCTTAGTTTTGTCAATAAAAAGTCGCACAACGTCGATTTTTTGATTTAATTTCTTCCTAAAGTTAAGTATAACAAAAAAAAAAACAAAAAAAAAAAAAAAAAAACAAAAAACAATACAATTTGGTACGGATAATTAAATCCAAAGTTTCATTTACTTCGTGATTTAAAACGTCGAATTCTACATTGAGAAATGAGGCGGCGTAGCAAATCTGAATTTCTTTTTTTTAAGAATTTCTTTTTTTTTTTTTTTTTGTAATTTTTTTTTAATTAAAAATACAGACACAATGCGGGCGCGCATACTGATGTTGATGTACTGAAAATGTTTCTAGCGCTCTCGTGTGACGACCAGCGATCATTTTTTGAGGCATTTTTGGTCTTCTTGGCCTTTTCAATCCAGCAGAAGCTCAATCGCAAGGCGGCTGTCGACCACCACGGACGAGCGGAATTAAAGCAACCATCTGCAACGCACACGAATGCACTGCAATCACAGACACACACAATGCGAGGCACACACGCACACACACTGATTGAAAGTGGCGTACTTGCGTCACCACGAAAGACACGAATTAAGCAGCCGCGGAGTCCTGAACTTGAGCGCTGTCTCTGGTGTGAATGTGTGGGTGGGTGGGTGGGTTGGTTGGGTGTGTGTATTTGGCGTGTAAGTGTTTCTGTTCGCTCGTGTGTTGGTGTCAAGTACTTCCATTTGCGTCAACGGCAGCTGTTTGATGTCAGTATTTGTGAAAGAGAGACAATTGAAAACATTTGCATTTTTATTAAATTTAAAAACAAAAAAAGGCAGAGAAACCAAGAATCCTTTGAAATCCCACAAAGGCAAGTATGTGTGCGCGTGTGTGTGTATGCGTGTATGTATGTATGATGCCATCCATGCATTCACACATACATTCATCGTATGTGTGAGTGTCACTACTGCACGTCGTCGGTGTGGAGTGGAAGTGAGATGCACAGCTGATGGACTTCCAGTTTTGCTCAGTTTCTCATTTTATTGAATTTTTAAAATTCAATTCTCTTCCATTGAATTCAAAAAAAATATTTTTTCTTATTTCTCAAACGTTCTTTGAGCGCTAAAATTGAATATTTTTGAAAAGGATTTCATTGGAAATCGTGTGAAAGAGAAGGGGTGTGGAGGGGGGGGAGGGGAGGTGTTCACTCACATATTAAAATAGGGATGGAAGTGGTTGGCTGCTCTTAGAATCGGAGAAAAAGTTTTTATCTTCTTGTTTCAGTTGTTAATATTTAGTAACACGAAACTGTCTCCACTCGCAGATTATTTTTTGTGATCGTTAATAATCGATTACCCGAGTTTAATTTAACTTTTTTACGTTCGTTATATCTAATATAATATTTTCGATCTATTATGCTCTACTCTGCCCTTCCACTCACCCTTCCAATCGCTCTTCTAGTCACCCTTCCAATCGTCTTTCGAATCGCCCTTCCAATCATTCTTTCAGTCGCCCTCTTCCACTCTTCCTGCGACTCGTTTTTCCAGTCGCCCTTCCAATCGCCTTTCCACTCACCCTTCCACTAGTCCTTCCACTGGCTATTTCAATCGCCCTTCACCTCCCACTCGACCTTCCAATCACCCTTGCAATCACCCTCTCAATCACCCTTTCAATCGCCCACCACTCGCCCTTCCACTCAGCCTTCCATTCGCACTTCCATTCGCACTTCCATTCGCCCTTCCACTCACCCTTGCACTAGTCCTTCCACTTGTTCTTCCACTCACCCTTCCACTCCCACTCGTACTTCCAATCACCCTTCCACTCATCCTTTCATTCGCGCTTCCACTTGCCCTTCCACTTACTCTTCCACTCGCCCTTCCACTCAGCCTTCCACTCTCACTTCCCTTCCCCTCTTTATTTCTCGTCCTCTTTATTCTGCGTCGCATAGAATATCAATGTAAAAATAACATTTAAAAATAAGTGTTAAACATATTTGAGTTGATATAATTTTCCCCATTCGCAGCTGCATCCGTGTTGGCATTCTAAACTTAAAATACAGAGACGACTAAATACGATCGCGAGACGCGCTACTCACCGTCCTCAGGAACGAGACGTCGTCCTGCTCCGAGCCGCCTTCCGCTTCAGCCATTTAAAAAAACGGCTGCCGCGCGCCAGAGTCAACCGGAGACGAAGGAATCAGAAAAGCTGAACTCAAATGAAGCGTTTAATTGACGATGCTGCGATGAGAGGCACGAGAAGTCGAGTCAAAACTGTTCGACGTTGCAGTTGTTGGTTTCTGGTTGGTTGTTGTTGTTGTCGCGGAGGTGATGATGATGGCGATGATGGCAACAATTTGTTTTTTCCACTCAGCTAGCAGACGAAATTCATTTGCACAGGAAAAAAAACTGAAAATTGCGGAGAGAAGGGAAAAATTGTTAATTGTTGATTTTTCCTTTATTATTTTTTAACTTTAATATGTAATTTATTATTTCTATATTAATTCTAGATTTTTAGTTATAAATTTCGAAGTTTTATTTTTGACTTGTTTTTTAACTTATCATTTGTTTATAATTTATAATTTATTTAATTTTATTTATTCACATTTATTCACACAAAATTTCACATTTTGTTTTCATATTTCATTTTTTCTATTTTCACATTTCAATTTTCGGTTTTTATTTGTTTCCACATCAAATGACGGCAACAACGCGTTGACGCATTTTAGCAGCTGCTGATTTTTGATGTTTATTTTCAGTTTCATTGAGTAACACAAATAATAACGCGGAAATTCTCACGATTTATAAAAATAAAAATGGCGCTCCACGCTGACACGCGGAGTTCTTAAATTAGACGTGATTTTCTTGTATTTTTAGTGGACGCTGAATCGATTTATTTTGGCAAGGAATTGTTATTGTTTACAATATTCAACAGTTTGAGAAGCACACGAGTTTAACGTGCGTGTGTGTGTGTGCGGCGTTCGGCTTAGTTTTTTTTTCACACGGCCTCGAATTCGGAGAAAAACAATAAAAACTGAAAGCTTCTCGGACGTCCGACTGCCTGCAATTCGACGGGTGATTCAGAAGAGAGTTTTTGTTGGTGTGCATGTGTGTGTGTGTGAATAACTCATGCGCAGTTCTTCTTGTTTTCCCAATTCACAGTTTTCTCTTCTCTCCCTACCTAGCTAACGATTTTCGCTCTCGCTCTCCGCCGATAGGAAGCAGCTGGCAACTTGTGCTCAACTGACAATTCAAGAGCAGCTGACAGTCGACTGTTCTTGCCAAGTTGCTGTTATTTTGATGTCCGTTATATTGAGTCTTCACTCTCGACCTCTCTCATTCTCTCTCTTTGTTTATGTTTACGTGTGAAATGTGTTTCGTTTTTCTTGTACATTTGAAAATGAGTATGAGAGAGAGAGAGAGAGAGAGAGAGAGCGACAGCGAAAGAACTCTCGTTTCACACGGAACAGTTGAGTTGAGCAGCAGAGAGCAGCCATGAAAATTGAATGAATTTATTTCTAATTTATTATTTTATTCATTTTTATTTGCGAACAAGAATTTCATTGAAATAAATGAGGAATTTTTATTCTGTGTTCTTCTTTTCGTTGTTCTTGCAACACAAATTCATCGATTGTCCTTTCTTTTGTTTCACTTGGCAGCGATAGAATTTTTTGCCTCTTGGAAGAGCGCCAGAGTGTTATATTTTGTCTCTCTGGTCCGCTCAGTTGACACGAATTAGCAATCGTGAACGGGGTCAACGTTTATTGTTGTTTTTATCGATAGGTCAGCAGTCATCGACGTCTTTCATTCTCTCGAGGGAATGCATTGCAGACTGAAAAACGTATTTTAGACTGAAAATTGCTCAGTCTCCCCCTTCTTTTTCACGCACGAAGCGACGAATTAAAGACAAAATTCAAGTCTCTCCCGAGAAAAACTAAAGCAAACCTGAACTGAGAACTCGTTGCGGTGAGAAGAACACTCGCGAAACTCGACCGCATTTTGTCGACACACACGAAGAAACAAAAAAAGAGCGAGCAACAACAACTGCTGACATCACCGCAACACGTAACGGCAATCAGCTGCGTGTTAGTGAGAGAGAGATTCACGGCCGCCAGAGGATGAAAAAGAGAAGCCAGCCAGCCAGGAGAACCCAGTTTGAAGCATCCTTTGAAAGCCAGGATCGACAAAATAACTTCGAATTCCTCATAAAGTGCGGTTAAGCGTGTTGTGGGGCAGCAGCAGCAGCAGCAGCAGCAGCCACACAAACACGCGTACTGAGCGAAGCACACGCACACCAGCAGCCGAGGACACCCGGTCGGTCAGACACACAGCGCGAAATACGAGGCGGCGGCCGCAAAGCCTCAAACTTGTCGGCGCACAAGCCACCGCGACATCCGTTTACAGGACGGACGGGCGTCTGTGCAGCTCGGCATCCCTGGAATTCCATCCGTGCAAAGAGGAGACGCATCACCATCAACATCAGCAGCAGCAGCGGCCGCCGCCAGCAACCAGCAACCAGCAACCAGCACATCAGCAGTTGCAGTGCGGCCAACGCGTGAAGACGAAAGCGCAACCGACTCCGACTGAGCAGCCAGCGCAGCGCGTCTTCTTCGCAGCCAACCGCGCACGCTGTTGCGCTGCTTGGTTTCCACGCGCGAATGTTCAAGTGTGTGTGTGTGTGCAAGTGTGTGCATGTAAACAGATTAAACTAAGTAATTCGGTTGGCAGGCAGCGAGTAGAGCGAGCGAGTAGAGCGAGCGAGAAGTTGCGGGGGGATTTCGTTCCTTTTCGACGACAGGGTGAGTCACTCCCGCGACAGCAACAACTGCGGAGTCAACGTGAAAAGTGAGAACTTCGTGTTGTTGTTGTTTACTGCTGAACTGGATGTTGTTGTTTATTTTTTATAGGTTTTTGAATTCTGGTGGAAATCTTTTTTATTACTTCCACCGAAATTGAATCCGTTTTCTCGTGTTTTTTTTTGCATCGCTTCATCCCTTCGTTGCGGTTCTCCTCGCTGGGGCGTCGTGACGCTGACGTTGACGTTGCTGTCGCCAGCCCTTGCAATTCTCCGACTGCACCATCAGTTCGTCCTTTTAATCCCGACTGGACTTCAACTGGCTGACGTCGCTCGGATTACCCGGCTCTGCTCTCCCCCTCCTCCCCCTCCACCTCCCCCCGAAAACTCCACGCTGCTGCTAACCACTCAACACTCGAGTTAACAAAACAAATATTGATTCGGCAAATAAAGCGCAAGGATACGTGCATCCTTGCACTTTCCTCGAGTACACAAGCGCACTCGCACACACCACACACACACACACACACACACACACACACACACACACTCGCACTCGCATCTGCATACCGCGGCGGAGTTCGGCGAATGAATGGCATTTCGTGTGGTGCGGCTGGATTCACACTGTTTGGCAATTTAAATTCAAGCAAATACAACACAAAAACACAAAAGCACAACAACAAAGTAAACAACAATTAAAAACAGAATGCAACCGTCAAGTTGAAGGAGTGGGAAGGGAAAAACAAGCAAAGCCAAACTCGAATCAAAGTCGTGAAAAGAAATCCTTCGCCGGGTTCAGAAAAAAACGTGTCAACCTCGTGTAAGTGTTACGAATGGGTTGGTGTGTGTGTGTGTGTGTGTGTGTGCAATTTTTTTGATGCTTTCTAATGTCCTTCTAGTGTCAAATTTAAGTGTCCGCATTGGCAACCAGCGAAGAAATACGAAAAACAAAATTAAATGAGTGCCACTAAAAGGATACAAAAAAAGGATACAAAAATCCGCTCGATCTGGAAATAATTGCCTACTAAGAGAGTCGTGAATGTGTTCCTCCAACCCGCATTCGTGTCCTCCAACGCGCAATAATATATAAATTGTGTAACCACAAATACAACAAACAAAACAGAGTATCGATATGGCGAGCTATTTCAATCCATTCGAAAAACACACCCTGAGACAGTCTAAAATCCCCCCTGAACTGCAAATAAAAAATCTTCTCAATAAACAGAAGAACACTCAGACGACTTCGTCACCTAGAAGTCGTCGCTCGAAGGATATTCGGAGCCACCCATGAGTGCTATTGAGAGGTTGGAAGCATGATAAGTAAGGCGCACAAGAATACCATTCAGAATGCCGTTCAGAAGTCACCTGAAGTCATTCGAAAAGACCTCTGAAAGCTCCCAACAGACACACTCAGCTAATAAACGACATATTGAACCACTAGAAGACGTCTGAAGCTAGAAACTTCCTGTAAAGGTGATGATTAGTGACTCAAATGATATCTGTAGCCACAGAATAGCCACAGAATAGACTGGCTGAGACATCTAAAGGCAGTTGAAGTCACCAGATATTCTTGGTACTCCAAGTAGTTCTGACCCTCCCAAAAATCTCTCGATCCACCAGAAAAACGAGGGAAAAACGTGTGAGAGTTCGTGAGTCTCGCAAGAGGCATCGCGACCGTGAAAGTGGCACCATTAGCTTCGAGTTTTCTACGGTCTGAATTAACTTTATGAACTCCCTCGTCGTTCCACTCCATCGACTCACTTGTGTCCAAATTTCGAATGAACACTCTGAACACTTCGGTCGGTTGGTCCTCCAGCTCGAAGTTCCCGTCGAAGTTCCCTCTTTTCCCTCCGTAAATCACACGTTTTGTTGCGTGTTTGGAGTCACACGATTTCTTCCACATCAACGAACATCCAGCAGTTAAGCGAGAATGTTATTATCCCATCTGAAGTCCCATCTGAAGTCCCATCTGAAGTCCCATCTGAAGTCATTCCGAACCACATCTGCAGACGCATCTTCTGGCGGCGCTGGTTGATGTCATATTTTATTATTATCTGTTGACTGGCCGACAAACGTCGACAAACAGGATGGCGGCCAGGATGCTCAGATGTATTTTTCGCACCTGCTTCTTCACTGCTGTGTGAGCGTAGAAGACACGATAAATTGATACGTCGCACCGCAACACAGACGGTGTTTCCGCCTCAAGTGTCGGTTTGTGGATGCAGAGCCACTTGTTATTGTTCTCTGTTGCTGTTCGTGATGTCCTTGGCGTGCCAGCCACTTCGTGTGTCCTGTGTGCGCACTGCTACGACTATTAATTGCCTCTCGCACAACATCTCGGCCCACCGATCGGCCACCAATTCTCGGTCTTCTAATGTGGAATCGCTTCAGCCGCAGTGGGGCGATTAATTAGCAAATTGGTAGCTATAATTTGATTCAATTGTTATTGTATTTGAGTTGTTGTTGCCGTGTGCTACTGTCATGTGTCCACCTTCTGAGTTGTGAGTTTGCAAGGAGGAGATTTTGATGTCCTTATTCGAGGTGCGATTTTTGATATTTACTTTGTAGCACGTTCATGTATGGAAGGGACTTTGTTTTTTTTTTTTTTTTTTTTTTTTTTTTTTTTTTTTTTTTTTGTAGTGTATTTGTATGTCACCGTGTGTTGCCTGTATATCCAAGTACGACATTTATTGCTCCACTCATTGCTGCAACGACTACAGTATTTCAGTCGCTCCAAACTTTCAAGGTTTCAAAAAGGTTGCAACATCAGACATTCACAATTTCAGTTTATTACTGCGGGCGCACATTTATTAACAAATTTATTATTCCACCCCTTTAGCTGCTTCGCTTCTTCGCTACTTCGCTGTTACGCCCCCCCGCCTCCCCTCCCACTCTTCCCCTCCCCCAACGGGTCCCACTAGCTTACTTTTTCCCGGGCTGTCCGTACATTTTCCACGAAATGTTTTCTTCTCCCCGAGAAAGTTTTTTTTTTTTTTTTTTTTTTTTTTTTTTTTTTTTTTTTCGTGATTCAGTGTTTTTTCAGGTTTTTGTCACATTGATTTATTGTCTAGTTGTGCCAAAATTGTCCCCAAAGTAGCAGCAAGTCAGAGAGAGAATAAAAGTCGAACGTTTCTTGGCAATTTGCCGCGGTAGTAACACGTTGTTGTTGCTATTGTTGTTGCTATTGTTACTGTTGTTGTTGTTGTTGTTGTTGTTGTTGTTGTTGCTGCTGTTGCTGGTGGATGTACAAACTATCGACTCTGCTGACACCCTAACTTTGCTGGTTGTCATGTTAACACGCTGAGAAAATAAATGGACTCCACTGCGGGTGGCAGGCGGGATCTGCGGCTTCGCGTGATCGAGTTGGGAGAAGGAGAAGCCGTGATTAATTTTGGCCGTATTTGGGTGCGCTGAACACTTCAATGTGTTCCTACTAAACGATTCGTTTCACTTCTTTACATTCGTATTTCAGTTCGCATACATTTAATATTGAAACGTGAATTTATGTGTTCGCTATTTTCAGAATTTTGTCCAAGCTTTTGATAATATTAAAAGTGAAGAATACATCAAATTTAACTTAATACTTCAATAACTTTAAAATGAATTGAAATTGTACATCGAATCATTTTAAATTACTTGCAGTCACCTTAAATCACCCAAAATCACGTTAAATCATTTTCTATAAATTCTTAAAGCATCGAAGTAATATTAAGTCACCTCAAGTCTGCTCAAATCGTCTCAATTAAGTTTTAGTGAATTCTATAAAATCACTTTTCATAAATTCTTAAATCAGCTGAAGTCACCTTCAGTCCACTCAAACCACCGAAAGTGAAAAAACAGCCTCAGTTCACCTCAACTTAGTTTCAAAATCGAAAACTTTTCTTAAAATTGTCTTCCTAGTAAAAATTTAAATGAATTTTTATTCATTAGTGATTTTAAAATTTTCAAGTCACCCGAAGTCACCCGAGGACACCTTAAATCGCCTCAAGTCGCCCGAAGTTCAAATAATTCACTTTATATAATGACAAGTTGATTTCTCTCAAATAATCTTCGATAAAACTTGAGTCCCCTCAAGTTCACCCCGATTGTTCACCTTAAAATCGCTCTTAATCACCTTAAGTTTTCTTAAATTAACTTCTATAAAAACTTAAGTCACCACAAATCATCTTAATTATCACCTTAAAACGTTTTTAAATACAATAAATTCTCTGAAATCACCAACTGAAGAACTTGAAGTCCCCTCAAGTCACCTTAATTTCTCTTAAATCGCTTCAAATGATTTTAAATACGTCGGAAATTAATGTTTTTTTGCCCTGATGCGTTCAACTTTGCTGTCTGTCGCTTTCTTGAGCAAGAAAAATTAACGAAATTAACGAAAACCAAATTAACGAAAACCAAATGCCATCCAGACAACATAAAACATTTAAAAATGCAACATAAAATGCTACGAGTTGCTTCGAGAAGCTCGAGGACCAGTTTTTTTTTTTTTTTTTTTTTTTGCAGGTTTCTGTTTTAAAATTTCAAAAGTTTAAAATTGTTAAACTTTAAATAATTTTTTTACTAAAAAACGAAAAAACTTCGATTGAAATATTTACTAAACACAAGGATGCACACACACACACACACACACACACACACACACACACACACACACACATCTGCTGAAGGATTCGCCGTTTTGTTGGCAAACAAACTGCTGTGCTGCTCAAACTGCAGCTGAAGGATACGCACGCGTCATCCTTGAAAGCTTTCGATTTTAAAGCTTCAGCGAACATATGGAAAAAATACGATTATGTTCGATTTTTCACTGTTTTTGTTTTTGTTTTCATTTCGCACGAAGGATAACAGAAAAACTGTCACTGCTTTGGTGTTGAATTTTTGATTTCATCTTTGAAACTCCGCATTTTCATTGAAATAAATTGGAAGGAACCGTGAAACCGAACATCGGACAGCGAAGAAGAGGGGGAAAGTAAAGTGCGCTGCGTTGCCGAACTGCAGGGAATCGGTAATCCTCGGTTGGATTCCTTGCAGCGCAGCAGCGCTCTCGCACGCACGCCGCCCCCTCCGAACCGCTCGCTCACCGCATTCCACGAACAACCGTTCGCGACGCGCATTCCACGAACAACCGTTATGTGGCGCTCGCACGACACCGCGGCGCTCACACGACAACCGCGCGTCCACCCTCCGCTCTTTCCTCTCCCGCGCGACACACAAACACACGAAACTTTGAGAATATCTTTCGATTTTCTACGGAATTTCATCGAATTTCACCGTCGCCTGCTTTTACATCGAGCGTCGCTCGTGTGTTTAAATTTAGTCGCTGCGCCGCACGAACGCACCCGAGATGTCCAAAAATAACACTCGCGTTTGCCTGGGAAACGAGTTTTTTGTAAATTTTGAGCAGAATTTTCACTGAACATTTTCACTTCAGCATTTTTTCACAATTCATCGCCGAGAAATTCGGCTAGAAACTTCTTTTCCAGCCGAATTCCATGCCGCACAACGCGTCGAGCACACTCGCGACTCGCGAGACACGTGACACACACCTCGGCGCTGTTGTTGGCTGGAATTCTTCCCGTTTCCCCTGATTCGCACTTTACATATATATGGAATTTTCACTAAAATTGTGCCGTCCGTCTTCGCTGTGGCCGCAGAAAAACTTACATTTCGTGTCGATTCTCCTCTCAGACTAAATAATTCGTGGCTGTGAAAAGCGTGAAAATGCTTGCTGGCTGCCTGGCTGCCTGTGGAAATATTTTCCTTGCCTGTTGTGTGGCTGCGCAGGGGCGTAGGGGCGGGGAGGGGTTCACGGGGGCAGCTTCCCCCCGAAACACTGAAAGTAGTTGTATCTCACTCGGCTTTTTCTCGGCAGAAATTCACAATTAAAAAATTGCATTTGTTGAAAATTTTGCTACATTGAAAAATTCCTACCCACACCCATGCAGTGTGTGTCGGCTTCCCCGTCTCTGTCTCCGGCGCTCGGCACTCCGTTAAGTTTACTCATCGCTCTGTCTTCATGTTTTTGTTGCTGATGGACGTTGGGTGGGAGGCAGCGGCTGGTCAGACTCCTCGCTGCTCTCATTTCTTGTGTGTTCGTGTGTCTCTCTTGTTCTCTGGCTTTTAGTTTGTGGCGCTCTCTTCTCATTTGCCTTACTGTTACTGTGTATGTTTGTTGTTGTGTGGCTCGTGGTGTTGCTCGGCAGCTCAGCAGGTGGCACACGAAGGTGAGAAAAGCTATTTTAAGATTAACCAGATCAATAGTGGAGAGCATTCGGATGTTGGAATTTAAGGTGGTGAATTTCTCCCGATATTTCTGACGAAAGCTCTCCTGAATCTCGCGCAAAACAAATTCTGAAATGAAAATAAAGCAGCAGGAAATAAGGAAATAATAAGGAAAACCGTGATAAATTCGTAGAGTTGAACGAAATTCGTAAAGTTGAACGAACTTGCGGTGAGCTGAGGCAAGATGGCGCCGAGTCGACGGACGGCGGCATTAAATGAGTTGCGTTGTTGTTGGCGGAGGTGTAGGCGCGCTCATAGCTGACCACACGCGGTGAGAGACGCGTGCAAATTAATGTGAGCGAGAGGTTCTCACATTAGAAGACGCGAATGTTGGCACAAACGAGAGCGGCTGACATTGACTTTCAGCGTGAGAACGAATGACAGGTTCGTGGAAATTCTAAGTACGAGTAAAAAAAAGAGAAAAACTTAAATGTGTGTTGTTGCCAGAAACTCTTTCGCTTGCATGGCAAAGCAGGAGCGCAGTCGAGTAGAACAAGAAGAAGAGACGCGCTGTAAAGTGGAGAATTTAAAATTCCTGTCTTAATTTTTCTCTTCGTTATTTCGTTTTTTAGAGAGCGAGTTGCAGATAAGGAAATCACGAAGAGCATATAAATTCATTAATGTATTGGAGAGAATGAGAGAGAACTTTGTTTTCTGTTCTTTGGCTTGCAAAATAAACTCGGAGCGAAATTAGACGCGTTTATCAAATTATCAGTTTTAGTTGTGCGTCCGAAAACGCAGCAACAACAATGAAAATGACGGCCTTCCGCTTCGTTGCTGATGAAAAGCTTTGTTGTTGTCAGCGTTGTTCATCAGCGCTGCGAAAGTTCATAAATTTCATTAGAGGGACGCATAAATTGTGCGGCGCTTCATAAAACAGCAGCAGCAGCGGCAGCGGCAGCGGCAGCGCGACACAAGAAAAGCCGGAGTCAGCGTGTGTGTGCGTGTGTGTGTGTGTGTGTGTGTGTGTGTGTGTGCGGAAGGAAGCTCACACTGATACGGCGCTGAATGCAGCCTCCGGCGAACCGAGCGCTCGAAAACTTCACGCGGAAGCAACAGCAGCGCCAGCTAAATAAAATTAAGTGCGTTTGAATGAATTTATGAATAACAATAAACAATGAGGTGTCCACAACAACAACAACAACAACAGCGACGACGACGACGACGACGATAACGACGACAACAACGTGAAATAACGTCGCGCAAAGAAGACAAAAGAATGGAATGCAGAAAATCCAACAATGGAAACAACTGAGAGCAGAAATAATTAATAAAATCGCGCCATAAACAGTTATAGTGCAAACAACAACAACAACAACAACGACAACGAAAATAACAACAACGACAATAACAACAACGATGAAGTGAAGAAGCGAATATTTGAATGTTTAGCAGTTTTCTTCACGCGATTGCATTCGAATTCCGCACTTGAAGTACAAAAAAGATTGTTTTCCCCCAAATATTTTCTCGAAACGAAAAAAAAACAGTAACAGTAATCAAAAAGTAATCGTAAACCCAAATTTTACAACTCTGTTTTTAATTAATTTTCCTCAAAATTTAATTATTAGTTAATTTCAATTAAACGCAAATTTAATGAAGAGATTTGCTTGAATATTGCAGACTACCAAATTGAAATCGAATAAGATTACCACGAATTTTTTATATTCGAACTCATATTTTTTTCAGTGTTTTTCAGTGTACAATAATCACAACAACAACAAACAGCAAAGTTTATAATTGCTCACATGAAACTCACATTTTGAACATCACCAGTCACACACAAACACACCGTCTCTCTCTCTCACACACACACACACACACACACACACACTTATCCTTGGTTGTCATATTAAATGCAAGCTTGCATCTTTTTCGAGGGTTCTCCTCCCCTTCTCTCCCCCTCCAGCAACAGCCTTCGTTCACCGCTACACGCGCTTCTCTTCCCAAATCACAGCAATGCATGCGAGCGCGTACGAGGTTTCAAAATTTAAACTTGTTAACTGCAGCAACAACAATGAGAAGTTGGAGAAAACTTGCATTTATCTTGTCATTTGAGAGTAGAGACGGAGAGGCAGACACACAGAGAGACAAACCGAGATGCACAAACACACGCAGACGAAAGCGTGGATGGATGGAAATGTGGGTCGGTGTTGTGTGTTGGGAGGAGGGAGGTGAGTGAGAGAGGGGAAAACGTGAGAGGACGGCGTGTGTGTGAATGAGTGTTAGAAGTTCTTCGAGTTCTACTTTAATTTAGTTCGCTCCACAGCGACTCACGTGCCTTGAACAGTTTCGGTGGTATCTTGGTGTTGGTGAGAGATGAGGTTGTGTTGCTGTTACTCTCACCGCCGACGTACGTCTTTTTATTCTCATTTCAGTGTTTCTCTTCATTGTTTCCTCTACTCCGCCGCTCCTGTCAAGTGAAGTCGTTTGTCTTCAGTTCAGCTCATCGTGGCTCCTCTCGACTTCCTTCCGCGTGTCCGTCCGTGCAGCCATTTATCTCGCTCTCATTTGATCCGCCGCAGCTACGTGTTGACCGGCCAGACGTCTTCAAATTTCTTGTCTTCCTCGCACTCTGCAAGTCGCTCAGCGAGAAGTGGGCGGGAAATTTGAGTGGAAGCGCGCACGCAACGTTCGAGTTCGCATTTCATTTCTCACTTTTCATTCTCATTCTCTGTGTTTGTGTTGTTGTTGTTGTTGTTGTTCGCCGAGCGGAAGTTGTGCTCGCAGAATGAAAATGGCGGTGAATATTTTGAAATACGCATCCGGCGTCGCAGGGAATGAATAGCAAAAAAAAAAAACAAAAAACAAAAGACTCGCTCAACAATTTTAATGTTCTTCTTGTCTTTTCAGGACAGCTGAACATTTTAAAATAGCGGCAGCGTGCATTATTATTGTTGCAATTGTTGTTGTTATTCTTGTTGTTTTTGTTGCGCTGGTATTTATGACTGACGGTTTTCTTGACGCCGTCGACGTTTTTGAGGTTCCTGGAAGTCAATTTCCTTCTTTGTTTTTGTTGGGCTTTCATGTCATTGAAATCTTTTATTTTATTTTTGTTTATTTAAATTTTTTTGTTTATTTCCAATTATATAAACAATTTTTGGGGAATTCCAATTGAATTTTCTCTACGATTTTGACGATATAAATCACCGCTGGAAAACTAATAAATTTCATTATTTGCACGCCAGGAATTCACGCAACACTCAGCAAATTAATAATTAAAATTGCGTATACGTCGTGTGAAGTCTTTTTAATGTGTGTGTGTGTGTGTGTGTGTGTGTGTGTGCATCTGTTTGCGTTTATTTAAGCCGTCTCTGTTTTACTTTATCATTTCGTGCTGCTCTCTTCGTGAAATTCTCTTGTATAAAAGTTTGAACAGCTGAAAGTTTCCCCTTAACTTCGCTCTGTTCTCTTGAACTCCCGCTCAAATGACCGTCCACCATATTTAGTTCTCTTCAACTGTACTTCACTCCTCGCCACACACACACACACACAACGACTCTGTAGATCTGCGTCAGCACCTCCTGCACTCTCCGCCAACTTTCTCTCTCTGACTAATCAATGATGGATCCTCCTTACTAAATTCCTCTCGCGCAGAGTCGTCTGCAGATTGCATTTCGAGGGGGTTTCAGGCAAAACTTTACGTAGAAGGATAATTTATATTGAATGAAATTTTTATGAGTTTCTCTCTGTAGAAAATAGATTTGAAGTAAGTAAAAATATTTCAGTAATTTTAATCTCTCGACACCTTTTAATAATAAAATAATTAAGTGATTTTTACACGAATTGAGTATTTAAAACGTTCATTTTCACGAAAATGCGAATACTAAACGAAGTTCTTTTCAAGAAAATTGACGATAGCACACTGAAAATTTTATGTTTCCCACAACCACTTAAAACGACACCAATAAATTTCCGAGAAAAAGTTTTAATTTCATGTTCGCTTCGGGTTTGGATCAGTAAATCAGTAAATATTGTGATTTTCGCTGCTATTTGCGGAAGATGGAGCTGTTTTAACCCCCCATTTCGACTTGAACTCCCTAATTCAGGACGACTTTGCTCTCCTCTTCGTTCTCTAGCGTCTACTGAACGAGCTGCCGTGAAGATTTTTATAGCTGGCTGTTGTTTTCCCTTTAATTTACGTGTTTTTCTTCGTTTTGTTAATCCTTTTTTCTAGAAACCAGCATAATTTTCGGTCCAAAGCAGCAGTGAAAACTTTTCAACTTCTCTGATAAAAAGCGCAAAAGTTTCTCGCAGTCCTTCCATGAATTTTTTTATGAATTATTCATTCCATTGCATTCACGTCCGCCATCCGTCCCCAGCGTCCGCCATCCGTCCCCACCGTCCGCCATCCGTCCCCAGCGTCCCCCACCAAAGGCCGCCACTGACTCCCACCCACTGATAATTGTCGCTTCTCTCTCATTTTTTGCTTACCTGAGCAGCGCGCTCTCGTAGCGCTCGAGTAAAGTTGGTGAGCGAAAAACGGCGGCAGCGGCAGCGTCAACAGCAGCGTCAACAGTGAAATCAGCAGCATTTTCTCAGACTGTCTGCACTCTGGAAGGTTTTTGTCCTTCATCGAACTAATTGAGAGCCTTTCGTGAGGCGTTGAGACGACGACGATGCTTGACAACACGGCACGAAGTTTGCGCGAGTGCTGGCCGTAGAAAAGAATGAAAGTAAAACAAAACAACAACACTAACAAAACAATCGAACTAGCAAAACCAACAACGCTAAAAAACCAGCTATGAAACTCTTGGAAAGTAAAAAGTTTTGCGCTTTTAATGCTCTCTCTCTCCCTCTCTTTCTCGTATTTTGGGAAATCAAGCAAAACTGCGTCACAAGAGCCACACAACGAAACGCTGATCGCTGATTGGTTCTCGAAACTTGCAGTACGGTGGTTAAAGCAGAGAAAAACTCGTCATAAATTCAAATAGCTTTTAAAAACACAATTTTACATTTCAAATACACGATTAAGAAATCAAGAATTTTAACTGATAAAAAAAAATTAAAATTAAATTTTTTTTTAATCACTTTTAATTTCTATTCTTAGCTAAGAAATTAAAAAGAAATTATTGAAGTTCTGTTAAGAAATTTAAAGGAGTTTTAAAAAGCTAAAAATATTTGATTTGTTGTCACTTTGAAATAAAAACTAAAGCAAATCTAAATTTATATTTAAAGAATTTGAGATTTAAAAGCAATCCAAATTAAAAAAAAAATTGAATACATTTAAATAAAAAAACTTAAGAAATTAAAAACACTTCAGCAAATTTTGCACTCGAATGTTTTGAAGATTTTAATATTATTAAATTAATTTTTTAGCAACCACAGTTTTTAAGTATTGAAAGGGTTGATTTTCCCACCGTGCGCGCGCGATCGACTCAATAACTTCCTCGGCTGCAATGAGCGCATTTTTCTCGTTCTCTCAACTAATTTTAATGCTCTTCAACGGCAAATAAAATTGCAAAAACAAAACCTAAGAATAGCACAATCTTTTGTTGTTGTTATTGTTGTTGTTTTATTGCCACTTTGAACCGAGCGATTTATGAGAAACAAGCGAGCGACGTGAAACTCAACTAATTTATTTATTTGCTCATAAAAAATGTTGCAGGATATTCACGGAAATGAGCGCAGCTTCCATCGAAGTAATTTAAATCAGTAGAAATTAAAAGCAGGATAAAAAATATTTAATGAGCAGAAATAATGGATTGAAGAGAGGAAGAAGAGAGGAAGAAGAGAGGAAGAGTTGTTGTTGGCTTACGTGCTTCATTTTTATAATCGCCGGCAGGAGAAACTTCAGACGGATGGATGGCCGCCGGTTCTCCGTCGGCTGCTGCGCTGCTTCGACGACCTCAGCACGCTCAGGGGAGTCGTGGAGGCGCCACGCGTCACGCTTGGCAGAACATTTAAATTTCAAGTGCATTAATTACGCTTTGTTGTTGCTGTAGTTGAGCTGCGCTGCTCGACTTCCTGCAGCCGAGTGGCGACGATGAGGCGACGACTCGAGCGAATACAATCGAAGTAGAATATTTGATGCTGCTTCTCTCCTCTCACAGATTACAGAAGAGAGAAGTAATCTCCGTCTCCGCTCCCCACGCTCTCCACACTCCTCGCTAACCCACTGCCACTCACGACTCTTTCACGTGTTTCTCTTCTTTCATCAACTAAATATTTCGATGAGGTGGATTTTTAAACTGCTCATTTTAATCTTCATGAGTGAAGGGATTGTTGATTCCAAGACGTCCAATTTTAGTTGAAACAATCGAATGGAGATCGAGAAACCCCAACAAACTCGCTCATGCTTAAAATTTCAAGACAAACCAAACAAAAAAAAAAGCAGTCAGCCATAAATAAAACAAGTTTACGCAAAAATAACCACGAAAACATAAAATTGGGAAGTTTTTACTGTTGTTTGTGTCGATTTGTGTGGCTTTTGAGAGTTTTAATTGCATTGCTATCACGTTCTCATTTCTGTTGTTGTTGTTGTTGTTGTTAATAATGGGTGTTGCGTGAAACAATGAATCTTCATACAATTTTTCAGAGTGAGAGGAGAGACTGAAGTTGGTGGAGAACCGAAATTCGGAGAGCGAAGCCAGTTGAAAGAAGACGAC
This sequence comes from Sicus ferrugineus, assembly GCA_922984085.1. Taxonomy (NCBI): domain Eukaryota; kingdom Metazoa; phylum Arthropoda; class Insecta; order Diptera; family Conopidae; genus Sicus; species Sicus ferrugineus. Next base: position 6,182,051 of record OV277354.1, read on the forward strand.
AGCCTGGAGTTGGAGTGAACTTGTTGAGCGGAGATTCCAGAGCGGAGATCTCAGAGTGGAGAGCGTGGAACAGTTACAGGGTTGGAAGAGAGAAAAGAGAGGGGAAAAATATTGAAATTTTAACAGCTTAGCGACGAGCATTTTTTTGAGAGAGTAGAAAGAATCTCGAGGAGAGAGAGAGAAAAGAGGAGAAGCAATTGATTTTTTGAGCGAATTAATTTTCCCTTTCGTCGTTTATATTTTCAAAACCTGTTTTCTATTATTAATAAATAACTAGAAATCCTCATTGGTTTTGAATTACAGTTAAAAAACTTTCTTTAATTCGTTAAAACGCTTAAATTACAAGTAGAAAAATTGATCAATTGAAACTCCTTCGCTCGAATTAATTTCGGTCTGCGATCGCGCTTCACTTCGGCTGGCAACCCACTTCACGGCCACTCAATTTGCGCCCACGAAGAGAGTTCGAGAGAGAAACTTATTTAAAATTTTTATTCATCCAAGCCGAAGTCAACGAACAAGAGAATTTTTACAAATTTCATTTTGGCTTTTTTTTTTCAGGCGCCTGAAGTGGAAGAGAAAAACTCGCACCTGGACCACCGACCAACTTCGCTTAATCGAATTCGCGAGGCTCGCCGAAGTCTGAAATTTCACGAGCGACGAGTAATGAAGCAGTGAGCGGCAACAACAACGAAGAGAACAACGGCAACTAAAGCAGCAAAAACAACGGCAACTAAAGCAGCAAAAACAACAGAAGCACAAAGTATGCAATAAAATGAAGCAGCAAAAATGGCTGCGGATGGATGAAGCTGAAGCTCGAGCGGAAGAATTACGGAAAATAAATGACTAAAAATTGCGGAGCGTGTAATTAAACGAAAGGAATGAAATTCACCGACACCGTGGAGAGCTTGAAGGACGAAGGATTCCTCCTGGTGGCTTCTGCTGGCTTCTGCTGCCTGCTTAACCGCCCGACAGACAGCAACAATAAAAAAGTTTCATGCACTGCGTTGGCAAAAGATAATCATTTCCTCTACCTGCAGCAACAACAACCAAGACAAGAACAACAACAAAGGGAACATCAAAATTTTGGCAATCTTATTTGTGGGGCGGATTTTGTTGTTGTTGTTGTTTGAAGAAATTAAAAGGGTTTCCGACTGCCTGCGCAAGCAGACGCCAACCGAGCTGAAAACTCAATGAAAAATAAACTTTGTAGCGAAATCCTTGCGACGCACGTTGATTTTCTGATGTGGTAAATTAAACACGGAGACGGTGGGCGGAGGGGGGGCGGAGAGGGTGGGGGAGAGAGAGGGTGGAGAGGGAGGGTGAGCGGAGAGCGAGGGCGGAGTTGGCAAAGACAGCGGAGTTCATCAAAAGCTTCGCGTAAAAGTCGAGGCAAGCGGAAACCATTTTCACTCCGACTGTCAGTCGCTAAATATTGTCTCTCTACTCTCTTTCTTCCCCTCTCTCGCCCCTCTCCCTCTCTCATTCCACCCACATTTCTCTCTTCTTCTCCATCGCTCTCGCTAAAAAAAGTTGAATTTCGATTTCATACAAAATCTTTGCAGTCCACACGTCGTGTGAGTGAGTAACAGTTAAGTTGTCGATACAGCAGCAGCAGCAGCAGCAGCGGCAGCAGCGGCATCAGCGTCGTGTGAGTAACATTTAAATTGTCGATACAGCAGCAGCGGCAGAGGCAGCAGAGGCAGCAGCGGCAGAAGATCAGCTCAGCTGTCACGATTGTACGCAGTGAATGTTGTTGTTGTTGTTGTTGTTGTTGATTCCCTTGCTGTCGGTTTTCCTTTGTTTCCATCGGTGTTCCATCTCTTCTCTCTCAATTTCTTGTTTAAAAAACCTTCAGCGCGTCACACATCCTCGCAGTTCGTCGTCGCAGTTCGCTGCATTCTTTCCGTTGAGTGCATCAGCGGACACGAGGAACGCAAGGACTCCCCGCTACCCCCACCCCGCCCCCCGCGGGTCTCCAGCCACCAACTTGGATTGCATAGAAAATTCACGCGGTTGTCGCACGAAAACCTTGAACTGCAAGTCAAGTTGACAAAAGTCGGTCGGTCCCGCAGCGGAGACTCGTAGCGTGCATTTGTCTTCGTCTCTCCCCCGCCTGCCCCTCTGGAAGGGGTTTGTGGCAACAACAACAACGAAATACTACAACTTCGCTTCGATTTCCCCGCGGTTTCGTAATGCGCTGAACTCGCAGAATATGAATCGCTGAGAAATACACAAACACACACACACACACACACACTTATTGCTGCTCTGAATTTACCAAGAAAACAGAAGAATTGAAGTGGTTAAAATTGGCAGAAATTAAGTTGAAATTGTTGCTACTTGCAAATAGTTTCTGCACGAACCTGTTCGTCGAACTGTATTATCGACCGATGCTCTCAACTGCTGGCCTGGAAGTCTCTCTCTTCTCAGTCCGTATTTTATGAGTGCAGAGCGAATTTAATGAGTACAACAGAGACGCGAACCGCGCTGGCAGAATTGCGATCGCTACGAAGAGCTCACCGCTCACCGTTCACTGTGAAACACGTTGATGCGAACATACCTACCTACCCACATGCATACATAAATGCATACTCACTCGTGCAAATACAATCCACGTGCGGTGAAGCGAAATGCACAGTTAAGAGTTCGATTTCGCGGCGACGGCTTTCGAAGTTGAACTGAATGAAGCTCCACTTGCCACACCGGAGAGAGTGAAGAAGAGCTGGAGGAAGAGGAAGAGGAAGAAGAGGAAGAAGAAGAAGAAGAACGGGTCCCTGTGCAGCCTCGTTCAGCGCTCCGCTGCGCTAATCCAGCTCCAGCTGGTGCGACTGCTGATGGCATCTTTAAGTGAGCCCAGTGGAGCCGCTAAATGAATGGGACGCCGTAAGTTGCGCAGGGAATTCAATTTCAATTTCAATTCAGCAGCAAGAACGAGTTGAAGCTGCTGGAGCTGGAGGGGGGAAGTCGGTCAGTGAGTGTGAAGAGAGGGAGAGAGAGGAAGCGATACCGAGTGACCACGTGGCTGCGTGTGTGTGTGTGTGTGTGTGTGTGTGACTGGATGTTAGTTCGTCCCAACTTCACTTCATCCCTTCAGGTTGTCGGAAAAATTCCCGCGTTCCTCTTTTTATTAAAATCTGTCTGATGTGTGTGTCTGCTGTTTTCTTTCTTTCTTTATTTGAATTTCATTGCTGGGCATTTTTTTCTCGTATTCTGTCGCTTGTTTTTCAATTTCATTTTCTTTGGTTTTTTGTGCCACGTAGATTGTTTTTTCTACGTACTTCCGGCAGAATTGATACGGATTTTGCCGTCATTAAATTGCTCGGAGTTCAGAGTCCTCGAGGGACCACAGAGGTGTGTGTGTGTGCGTGTGCGTTGGTCTGCGTGCGTGTGTGCGGTCGGAGGTGGTCTTTGTGTTCGTGATAGTGTTGCAGCTGTTGGGTTGCTAATGTTGCGGATGTGTTTTTTTTTTTTTTTTTTTTTTTTTTTTTTTTTTTTTTTTTGTGTATATCGCTGCTGTATTGGGAAAATGCGTTGAAAAAAGTGTGTTAAAAATTCTCTACTAAAAAACGTGTTGAAGAATAATGAAACCAAACACCAAATTATTGAACACAATTAATTTCTTCGAATAAAAACACTTTCCGGTTTTTATAATTTTCTTTTAATATACTTTTATTAACAGATTTTTAAAAAATCGATGAATTTTTCATACAATATATTTTTATATACTAAATATCTATATGTAATTTGTTGTTGTAATTATTTTCAGCAATAATTATTTGAATTCACGGTTTGCTCAGCGCGCGAGTTGAACGTTTTCAAGTTCGAATTGAATTTTCCACGCCCATTTTCGCCTACTTTTTCAACTCTTCGCCGAGATCAGCGCGACGGGTTTGCATTCGCGTCCGATGAAGTCTCAATTTTTAATGATTTCTAGTCGTGATTCTTCGTTAATTGTGACTTAAAATTATATTTAGATACAATTTATTGCGTTAAATGAAAATCTACCTTAAATTTATTTACCTCAAATTTATTTAGCTTTTTTCTCAAATTTCGATTTTCTGCTTGATTTTTACTTTCACTTATTTGTTTTATTTTTATTTCTAATTTATTTAATAGGATTTGTGGAGTTTATTAAAACTTTAATTTTGTATTTCAAAACTATTTTAAAATTGATTTTTTTAATAAATTACTTTATTTTTCATCAATTTTGATTTTATTTTTATTACACTTATTATTTTATTTATTTATATTACTTTATATATTTATATTATTTTTTATTTATATAATTTTTTCATTTATATTATTTAACTTATGAAGATTTATTCAGATCTTTAGAATTTTTCAGTTCAGTTTACTTAGAATTAATTTAGAAATAATCTAGATTTTCACAATAACTATTTTCGTTAAATTCTCCTGTTTTTTCTTCAATTTTAATTAATTTTTATTTTTTACTGTTAACACAATTTTATAGCTTTTTTGTTAGTTTGTTTTTAATATTTTCTCAAATTTTTCAATATTACTTTTATTATAATGTATTTTTGTAATAAACATTTTATTTGATTTTATTTAAATTTAATGTTTTTCTAGTTATTTCTAATTCTGTTTTAATTCACTTTTAGTTTTATTTACAACATAATTCCTATTTCTTATATTTACTTTTGAGTTTAATATTTTATTCAATTTCAATTTTATTAATTTGTATTTTGTTTTTACTTTATTTTTAATATAAAATTTATATTTTATCACATCATATTTTATCTTTATTTCTCTTTGTAACTCTTCACAATGTATTTTTTAAATACGTTAAACTAAATTATTTGCAATTTAAGTTCAACTAGAAGTTAATTCTAAATTTTTTCCTTCTTTTTGTATTCTAAATATATTCGATATTTTTTTATTGACAGAATTTTGTATTTCACTTTCAATTGTAATGGTTTTACAATTAAAAATATTTGTGTTTAAGTGTTTCTTAATTTATATTTTTTTCTTATCTCGAAAGATGAATGAAAAAATCTGCCTAGAATTTTATTGATATATATTTCTGCGTTTTTTTTTTTGTATTTTTGGTTTTTGTGTTGTTACTGGTTACCAAAAACTTACCTTAGCTGGGCGTGACTTGTTTAAAGGACTTAAATGACTATTTTAAGGACTCAATGCAGCTTAATTTTTTTTTACACGAAGACTTTTTCACTTTTTGAACTTTTAATTTGAAAGAACTCATTGAATTGTTAAAAAAGGCAACTAAAATAGACAACCAATTTGAAGTTAGTGAACAAAACAATTTTTTAATTTTTTATTATGATTTATAAACAAAATAATATTGTATAAATATAAGAAAAAAAAAGACAATTATAATGCTTTTTTTGGAATTCGTGAATAATTTTATTTGCTTTTATTTTCTCTGTTATAATTGCTAATTCTAAATTAAAATTTACAATCATTTCTTTGGCAATTAAAATTTACTCCTTCGCTAAAAATTTAAGAATTTAAAACGAATTCGTTTAAAGTTGAAACTAGTTTAAAATTAAAATTAACTTAAATTTAAAATTAGTCTAAATTAAAATTAGTTTAAAATTAAAATTAGTTTAAAATTAAAATTAGTTTAAAATTAAAATTAACTTAAAATTAAAATTAGTTTAAAATTGAAGTGAGTTTAAAGTCGAAAGAAGCTTAAATTTGAATTTAGCGTACAGTTAAATGCAATTAAATATCCGTTTAATTTCGCGTTAATCTAATTATTGCAAATAATAAAAGTAGAAAACTTAATTTAGCGCTTAAAAATTTGCTTTTTAAAGGAAGACACGAGCAACTTTTTGAATTTTTAAAAGTTTAAATTTAAGTTTGTAAAACTAGTTGAATCCTAAATTGTTGCTTAAAATGTATTTTGCTGCTTTACTGTAAACTTATAAACTTAGAAATTAAATTGACTTTCTATTTAATACTAAAACTTGATATTATTTTACACGATTTGTTATTTTAACACATTTACAGAATTCCACAAGAAACTCACACGCGTATTTTTACATCTGCGAAGACTTTTTAATTATTTGTAAATAATTTCTAATGTTTGCTTTTCATTTTCAACATTTACTTTGGAAAACTTTTACTTATGTTGATTTTATTTATAAGTTTTTCCTATTGAAGTTTAAAAGCAGCTTTATTTCGTCTATTTTAATCCACGAATCTGAATTTACACAGTTTTAATTTTTGCGTTTCACGTTTTACGATTTCGTTTATTTAGCTTTTTAATTTAGATTCTTAATTTTTAAATTTAAGCATTTAGAAACTTCAACTGCTTAACTTGCTTTATTTGAGACAGTTTTTTAACTTCCAGTTGTCTTCATTAATTTTTAAATACTAATTCTAAATTCTTGCATTTCCTTTCAATATTCAATATTCAAGTTCTCGCTGCCTTGATTTGATGAAATTGCGCTTACCTAACTTTGCTTTGCAGTTGAATTTGGCATCGTTTTTCTCTATTCTAGAAGTACTTTAATTTCAACGATTTTATTTCGTAGCACGTTCAGTTCTTCTGTGTTTGCGGCAAAATCTGCCGGAGAACAATTAAGAAATCTTTGAATTTACATTCATTTACAGTTTTCTGAGTATTTGTTGTGCTTTTCGAAGGTTTTCGAGCGCAACTTACAGCAATTTTAATAATGTTTCGTGTCCAACAATGATTTGATTTCGTAACTATTTGAAGATTTCTCTTGAATTCATTCAGTAACTTAATTTAAAAAATTCATTAGCAAGCTTAACTAATATTTACAGATTTTATTTGAGTATCTTTAATGCAAATTTTTACCATAAACTCCACTGTGTGTGTGTGTGTGGCTTCGTTTTAACAGCTTTTTTAACTCTATAAGTGTATTAAAATTTTAAGTTGTTGTATTTCTAATTTTTCTATTAAATTTTCTGTGAAATTAACACCTTTTAAATGTAGTTTAACTATTTTACAGCAATTTTTAAAGTGTTTTCATTTAACATTCGTTGCAAGCGAGCTTAACTTCCGGTTCCTGTTTAATTTTCATGCTTCTTCTTCTTTTTGCTTCTTCTTTTTTGCTTTATATTTGTTGCACACTTTTTTGTTGTACTCTTTTTAATTTCTTCTCTCTTCTTTCCTGTAATATCTACTCAACAATTTCTTATTTTCTCGCTCATTTAACATTAAATGCAACCTCGTGCTCAATCACAATCATTCAATAGCGGAAATCGTGCGTTTGAGAGTGTGTTTGTGCGTGTGTGTGGATGTGTTTGCTTTTTCTTTCCCTCTTTCGCTCCCACAAAGTGTTCATTACGAATTTAATTTCATTTTTAATTACTGAACAGAGTCAAGCAAAGCAAAGCCAAGCAAAGCAAAGCGAAGCAAAGGAAAAAACGTGAGCAGAACTTCGCCAGAGCGGGTTGAAGGGGGTGGGAGGGGAAGGCAGTCAGGATCTTCCAAGCGAGGGTTTCATCATCCTCAGTTAAGTGAAGAGGGAATAAAAAGTAGTAAAAACGTGGAAACACTAGGCAGCCGTCGTCGTAGTCGTGGACGTCGTCGAGCGTCGTTGACTCAGTAGGAAAATAGCGAATATTAGATCTCAATCTCGTCCATGAATTTAAAAATGAGCAATTAAAGGAGGAAAGAATCACAGATTACCATGAATTCTTGACTATTCCTTGATTAGTTAAAATAATCTATTGATCTGTAATGCATTTTTGAAAAGTAATCAAGAAGCAATCCAAATTCCATTAAATTATTATGTTCACTCTACACTTCGTTACTTTGATTATATTTTGATTATTTCGCTAATAATCAGAAGTAATCCAGATTTCCCCATTTCGCTTGGTTTCAAATTAGACTTTTTTATTTTTAAAATAATCCTCAGTTTTAAAACAAATTAAATGATTACTTAATTTCATTATTTTGATTATTTTCAAACTGATAAAAATTAATAAAGATTTCGAGTATTTTTGATTATTTTCAGATTATTTCAAAAGTAATTTAGATTTTCTTATTTTCGTTACTAGCCGACTACTTTTCCTAAGTTTTAAATAACATTAAAGTAATCCAAGAAGGTAAGTTATGATTACTTTTTGATTATTGTAAATAATAAGAAAATAATCAAAATAAAATTTAGAAGAATTACTTCGTCAAGGATTTATATGAATTAATTTCTTTTTGCTCAGTACTTTTTTATAATAATGAAATAATCGAGATTAAATTAATTTGCTTTTATAATTATTTAAAATTAAGAAAACTAAAGATTTAATGGGTAACTTTTGTGGATGGGTAACTTTGTTTTTTTTTTTTTGTGTGACTGAGAGTTTTGTTGCCTGTATTTGTCTCGATGGGTGGGTTGAACGTGCAGCATACGGGACTCGCTGAAAGTTTATTCAAGGATTTGATTTCGTATATGTGTGCATGTTGGAGTGTGTGAGATGGATGGAGTGTATTTGTGCGCGTGTGTTAGTTATAATTAGATGAATATTTAAAAGTTTCATTTTATGCTTCAGTTCAGTGTTAAAAATAAAATAAAACAAAAACTAAAAAACTGATGTAAATATTTTTACAAGCGAGAAGAGGAGTCGAGTCGTCAACTTATTAAAATGTAAATTAAAAACACCAACTTAAATTAAAGTCGGCTGAGAGTAGCTCGGCTGCTTCCTCTCCGTCCGTGACTGCCTCGACTGACTCAGAGTAACTGAGTAACTGAATGCGTTGACAAACTGATTGCTGGTCGAACTGACTAGTTGAGTGCAGGACTGACTGACTGATTGAATGGACTGGCTGACTCACCGCTTGGCCACCGCTTGGCTGCGTGAAGGACTAACGAGGTGAGCAACGGAAACCTCAGTTGCAAGCAGCTGCGCTTTTTCCAATTTTATGCTTGATTGCAGCAGCAAGAAATTAAAACAATTATAAATTCACTGATTGCATGCTGAATTTCAAATAATACGAAGCACACCCACACACACACACACACACGCATACACACACGGCTGTACACAAGCACACGCACGCCCTCAATACGTGTGCGACGGTGAGAAGGAAAGCGTGAGCATTGCAATTCTCTGCAGAGCTGCAGCAATTTCTCGAAGAAGGTTTCAATACACACACAGTGGCAGAAACAAATGCACACGCACACACACACTCACACACACACACAAGCGCTGAGCGACCAGTGCGTCGTCCACCCTCACACACTGATTGTTTTTTTCTCCTCTGCTGCCTTTAATTGCGCTGCAACCACAAGAAAAACCACAGCAGCCGTCGTGTTGCTGCTGCTGCTGCTGCTGCTCAAAATTGCACGTTTGATTGCCGCAATTACTGCAACAAAATTGCTGCTTCTTTTTCAGTTTGCTGCAACTTTTCCCGGTTTTCTCTTTTGCATTTATATTAAAAATATTTGCGAAAACTTGGCCACAAATTATGCATGCAACACTAAACAACGTTTCGACCTCAAGCAGATTTGAATGGATTTCTTAAAAATTATATATGGAAAAAAAGGAGAAAAAGAGATAATTAACAGCAAAATATATTCAAACTTTCTTTCAAATGGTTTCGAGAAGTTTTTCCACCGATCATTTCAAACTCAATCGCAGGAAATTGAATTTCATTCAATTATAAATTAGAAAACAGAAAAAAACAAAAAAAAACATTCGAGTTTCTTTTTCATGCAAAGGTACTTTTTAATGAAAACCATTTCGAAATTATGCAGCACAGACTGGGTCTCCATATCGAAGCTCTGTCGAGTGAGGAACTCAGAATTCACGCTGTTGCTGCTCCTTCTGATTCTGTTGCTGCTTTTTGAATACAATGGACGTCATAGAACTGGTTAATAATTTCGAAAGGGAAAAAGCGAACAAAACCAAGAGGAACCAAAGAGAACGGGGAAGAAGTATTGGGTCGGTTATAATTCTTCGAGGGACCATTTCTACCCCGTCTCTCTTGTTATTGCTGCCATCATCGTCTCCATACTCATTAGCACTTTCATTACCGATATCAGGAGCATCATCATCGTCCTCATTGTCACCAGCATTAGCGTCGCCATTAGCAACAACGCAATCACGATCACAATCATCGCAATCATCACAGTCATCGCAATCATCGCAATCATTAGAATCATAATAAAAGAATTAAATGAATCCTCCATTGGAAGTTTATTAGAGTCGGCGAATGAAGGGTCGTGTAAACCGAACCATTTGCGATTTTGATTACTGCTAGAATTCGCAATGACTGCATTCATATTCGAGTGAAACACATTCACAACGCAATCTTTCAGGAACCGCGATTTCTTCTTTCAAAGAAAGAAACGCTTTAAATTTTTTCAATATTATTAAACCAGATGGAATTTTAGAGTTTAAATGCAACAAAGACTGCTTGTCGATCGAATATTTCTTGAATTCTTAATCGATTTTCTTTTTTTTTTTTTTTGCACCAAAGAAAAGAAATTCTGTGCCAATTTTCGCCGTGATGAACTCAACATCCATCTGAACTTTATCATCATCATCAAGTATAAATCAGTTCTAAGTAGTTCGAATTTAACGTTCAGAGCTGTTTCTCCCTCTCCCCCTCACCCTGCCACTACCCCTACTCCCCTTCCCTTATCCTTTCTTGTCTCTTCTTCGTTTCGTTTTCGTATCGTCTTTGAAATCCTCAGAAGAGCACTAAAAATATAATTGCAACATTTATATTGTTATGGCGGGTGTTGTTATGATTTTCTTCGCTCTTCTTTTTATTATTGTTGTTGTTATTGTTGTTGTTGTTTTTGTTGTTGTTGTTGTTGTTTGTGTTGTTGTACTGTTGCTGTTGCTGTTGAAAATGCAGTAGTAAGTCCTCGTTGTCTGTTGCAATCATAACAGATTCTTCTGAAGAGCTTAAAAAGTCGTAAAATATTTCAAGTTGCTTAAATTGCAGTTGATTGAGAAGAAACAGACTCGAAATTTTCTCTCTTTTTTTCATTTCTTTTCTTTTGTTGCTTCTACTGTCGACCAGTAAATCAGAGAAACATTAAAATAATATGAAGTCATCGTTCTGACGAACATAAAAATGAAACTCATTCAGTGAAAAACTGGATTTTTGGCAAAGTTATTTCGTGACAAGATAAATAATTTAAAATCTGTAGAATTTATTAAGTAGAAATCATTTCAAACAAGTGAAATTGAATTCATATTTAGTGTTCATCTTTAGAGTTCAAGGAAATTATTAGAAAACTGCGTTTCTCTTTCTTCAATCAATCAAAAGAATTCCCAGAGATTTCATCGATCGAAATAATTGTTTCTGCGCCAGTTTTTGTTGCAACAACAACAGCAGTTTTCTTTTAAACAAACTTGCAGGATACGAGCTACAAATGCAACGCCAGCACACACACACACACACGCACACACACACACTTGCGCTCATCCACACACACGTGGGTTGTGTTGTGTTAAACACGCAGCTGCTTTTGACGGAAACTCTACAGCGACACAACGAAATTTCCCTTTCCGGAGGACTCAATTCAGCACTCACTGCGCTTCCATTCAATTGAATTGAGTTCTTCCGTCAGCCAGCCGACAACAACAAGGAGTTGGCCAGCAAGGAAGCTCCAGCTTTTGTTTTGTTGAGCGTGAATGAGATGAGTTTGTGTTCGTGTTCGTGTTTCCTGGCAGCTGGATTTTCCTGCGAGGCGTCGGTGGAGGAGGCAAAGAGGAAGAGAGCGAGAATATTTCTGGATAAAAAATAACAGTAAGTTTTAATTAAATTAATGTTTTAATAAAATATTAAAATTTAAATTTTTTTTTTTTTTTTTTTGCGCACTTTTCGAATTTCTACGAGGGAAAATGATGCTCACAACCTTCGTCGCACTCTCTGCCAGTGTTAATTTCTCTTTCTGAGTCCATCGCCAGAAGCGTATTATGTGCGGAAGTGTTTGTATGTGTGTGTGTGTGTGTGTGTATGTAGATGTATGTAGGGATCCGTCCTTAATTCACTTATTGTCACTTGAAGGCGACGGCGACGACTGACGGCTACAAGTGACGGCATCGGATGACAACAGAACTTCCTGCAAATTAATTTAACGCCTTTGATGTGATCGCCATTTCGAATGAGCGTGTGTGTGTGTGTGTGTAGGAGCGTGCGTGTATGTGTGTGTGTGTGTGACATGGAGACGCAGACACTTTCTTGTGCGAAAAAAAAAACAAATTCGCTTATTATTTGTCGCGCTACAACAGCGCAAACTTATTCGATTCGATTGTCTTTAATGGAATTTCGTGGAACTTCACAATTCGCAGAAGTTCAGCTGTACTTGGATGTGTTGCCAACTTTAAACTGCCTTACATAGTTGTGTGTGTGTGTGTGTGTGTGTGTGTGCGACTTTTTGCTTCCTTATAATGATTCTCAATGCGTTGCCGAAGTTTCAAGTGCTGCGGTTGCGTCACTCAGACTTTCAGATCTCAGACTTTCGCAAGTAGTTCAGCGGAGAATTTAAAATAAATTAGAAAACTTCCTCTCGAAATTAAAAACTTTTCGGTAATTCTCTCCAGAATTACGCTGAGAAATTTAAAAGTTTCTCCACAGATTCACACAATTTCAGAGTAAACAATTTGAGAACGGAGAATTTTTAATTAAAAACAAAAGATAAAAAGTGCTGCAAGAAGGAAGAAGGAAGTCTGCACTGAACTTGGAATTTCGTGCTTTTTCTAGCACTTGCAGTGCGAAATCTAGCAATAGTTCTACAAATTCAGAAAACCTTTTAAAATGTTTACTTCCACGTAGTCGCGGCTGGCTTTTCTTGAACGATTTTCGATAAAATGCCTCGATTATCGACTACAAATTCGAGGTGGGGAGGGCTGACTAGATCTCGACTACGTTCTCGACTACGTTCTGGACTTTCAATTTAAGCTTATTAAAGCGGCTCTTAATTTTAAGGAGCTTTTAAAGTTTTTCGAAGCACTTTCAGTTTCTTTTTTAAATTTCTGAAAGCTGTTACGTTAAAATCTTCCGCGGAATTTTCGAGTTACGTTTAATTTATTGTTATTGTTATGTTGCTGGTAGTCCGCGTTGTTGTTGCTGTTAATTCTGTCCTTTACTGCTGCACCGACCGACCGCAGAGCGACGCCACAGCTTACGCATTTTGAGCGCTCAGCGAAGCTTGAAAATGTTGTTGTTGCTTTGTCGTCGTTGTTGTTGTTGTTCTTGTTGTTGTTGTACGGTGGTTTGCAGGAGTTTTGATGTTGTTTTGCTTTTAAAAACCTCATTTTTAAAATTGCTTCTAACGAAGTCGTGACTGGGAGAAACTTTCGAGAGAAAAGAGAGCGAATTTCAAGCAGTTGAAACTCGCACCAGAAGCACAAACAACGGCCATCAAAGGGTTAAAAAGGGTAGCAGAGGGTAAAACATAAATTTCGAGGAGGTTAACATTTTATCACGCATTTTCCTGGTGTTTTTTTTGCTGTCGCTCCCTGTTGCTCCTCCTCGAGTTTCGACCGCTAGACGCTCGAGCTTCACCGTGAAGCGTCAACTTCTGTCCCGCTCACCAGCAATGACGTCGTCGAAATTGCACAGCTGAGCGCTTCGCTTCGTTCGCAGCGTAGAAGGAACCACGTGGCCGTTTCAATTGCTTTACGTAGCGTGAAAAATTCAACACGTCGAACATGCACACCAAAACACACACACACACACACACGCCAGCATGAACTCGGCTCACGGCTGCTTTACACGAACAAAATAGCCGCCGAGTGAGTAGCTGCTTCTGGCTACAAGCAACAACAACAAATTAAAAAATAACAATTTCCCAGAGGTGTCTTAAGAAGAGAAGAGAAGAGAAGTGAAGAGAAGGAGCGCAGAGAAGGGTTCGGCTACTCCTCGGGAGTGAAAGTGGAGCAGCAGCGAAGCATGAGAAGAGAACGACGACGAGCTGTTGTCGGCGGCGGGGGACGGGGGACGGGGGAACCCATAACTGACAGCAGCCGACGGCCTACTTTTAATGTCTCCTGCTGGAGTTGTTGTTGGCTTTATTGCTCAATTAGAGAAGTTTTGCTGCGTTACGCACCGTTACGCGCTCTACTCTGCGATTACTTTGCGATTACTTTGCGATTACTTTGCGGAGCGAGCGCGTGCAGGTTTTACGTGACAATTGCCTCGCTTTGATTATCGTAACCATTTTTTACTGTTGTTGCTAATGTTGTCATGGCTGTTGTAGTTGTTGTTGTAGTTAATAGTGATTCTGCATTCTCAGGTTTTTTGCCTCCTGCTTTGCTTTGCGTTCTTCTCTCTCTCTTTCTCTCTCTCGCTCTCTCTCTCTCTCTCTCTCTCTCTCTTCAAATAATGGAAGCCTAAAAAACCTTCTTGACTTCAGCTTGACACGCGGCTGCTTACGTAATTTAAAAGCATACGAATTACGTAAGCATCTTACGTCATAGCACATCTTTCACAGATACCGAAAATTCGTTGCGTAGCGAGAATTCCGTTTTCAGAAAAAAAAATTCAGAAATCCTGATATGAGATTCGTTATTACGTAGCTTCACTTACGTCGTAACGTTGGCATCACTCGTCATAAGTGTGAGCTCATCATCGCCTATTCTGTCTCTTCCGTCATAACGTAAAATAATATAATAACGTAAGTTGGTAACGTATTAACGTTGGTTAATTACTTGACAACGCAGGCTAATTACTTACCAACGTAAGCTAATTACGTCATAACGTGGGATAATTACGTCATAACGTAAGCTAATCCCGCCATGACATAAGTAAATTACGTATAACGTAAGCTAATAACGTCATAACGTAGTCTAATTACGTATAACGTAAGCTAATTGCGTCATAACGTAGGATAATCACGTCAGAACGTAAGCTAATGACGTCACAACGTAAGCTCATTACGTCGAAACGTAAGCTAATGACGTCATAACGTAAGCTCATTACGTCAAAACGTAGTGTAATTACGTACCGACAAAATCCTTCTCCCGCACGATTTCCACTCTATCTAAAAAATTTACGTTACGTTTTTGCACCTCGTCATCCACTTTCGAACCCACAGTTGCTGGCGTCTCGTTAATGTTTTCTCCCGCTAACTCTAGACTTAAATTTAAATTGAATTAATTGAATGAACTTGCTTTTCTCCTCCTTACGCTCGCCTCCTCGCAACGCAGCTCAGTAGCGCGCTGCCCCGCCCACCGCAGTCGCCGCGGCGGCTCCAGCTGAGGCCTCCTACAGCTATACGAGGTGGCCGTCCACGTCGGTGTACGTCAGGGTGGTGACGCCGCCGCCCACGCCCACGCCGCTGCCGCTGCCGCTGAGGCCGATGCTGCTGGCCGCGAAGCTGCCGAGGTTGTGGTGCGCATTCGAGGGATCGTAGATGTCGCTGCTGCTGGTGGTCATCAGCAGCGCGCTGCTCGGCAGGTTGAGGATCTGCAGGCTGCCCGCTGCGGAAGTCGGCACGCCCACCAGAGCGGCGTTCAGTAGTTGTTGCTGCTGCTGCTGCTGCTGCTGCTGGTGTTGCTGCTGCTGATGCTGGTGGTGCTGTTGCTGGTGGTGCTGCTGCTGCTGCTGGTGCTTATTACGATTGGGATCCTTGAGGATGCTTTGCGGCTGCTTCGGCGTCGAGCTCGGCGGTTGCTGCGCGAGGTGGTTGCCGCCGTTCGGCGCCAGCGAGCAGGAGTTCGACAGATTGGCCAGGTTGACCGCATGCAAATCATGCAGCAGCTGCACGCCCGCCATGCTTGTGTTGGTGGTGTGGTGCGTCACGTCGGGCGGCGGCACACCGATGACGCCGCGCATGATGCCGCGTCGCAAGGTGCCGCTGCCGCTGCCGCTGCCGCCGCCGCCGCCGCCGCCGCCACTGATGGCCGAGGCTTGCGTGGCCACCGGCTGCAGATGCGCCATCGGCAGCGGCGGCGTGCTGAAGTCCAGCTGCGGTGGATAATCCTGCAAGACACGGGAACGGAAAGTGAAGGCGTGAAATTTAAGGCGACTTCGCAGAAAAACATTAAAATCTTTACTAAATTCAAGAAAAGTGAATTTTCTCAGTTCACAAAGTTGTGGCGACGGAGATTCTTTAATTTATTTTATTGCTTTACTTCAACAAATCTTTTTTTTTCTTTCGTTTTTCTTCACCCAAAACAAAGTTGTCTTAATTTCGTATTGATGTTGTTGCTGTCCTTCGGATTTTGTTGCCCGACGAATGATTATTCGGTTCTCGCACTCAGCAACGTTTTTCGAGCGCTGCTGTTCACCCGCAACTCCCTCCCCCCACCCCGCCAACTTTTAAACTTTTTAACACCCAACCAACTCTTGGAAGCTTGAAAATATTAAAATTTCTCCGAGTTGCAACTTCTTATTCATCGTTTTGTCGGAGAGAATCTGCTGCAAAATTGTCGTTGTTACTGTTTTTTGTGTTGTTACTGTTTGTTGTTGCTGTTGTTGTAGTTGTTGCTGTTGTTGTTGTAGCTTGTGTAGTTGTTGCTCTTATGCTTGTTTGCATTCCAAAACCCTATTTATTTCTGCCACAAGTTCATCATTTGTTCGCTTTCACGTTTCTTCTGCGCTGGGATGCGCTTTTCAACGAAAAGCTGCCACGAATAGCAAATAAGCAGCAGCAACAACAACAACACTTTGTGCAGCAACACCTGCAACAGCAGAGTCAGCAACAAAATATCTACAACAACAGCAACAGCAACTACCAACAACACCGACGTTTCAATGGCAAAAGTTTTCCTTTTGATGAAATGGCATCGCGTTCGCGTACCGCATCGCATTGAATCGCATCACAGCGCGTCTTTTGACACCGCATCGCATCGCTTTGCAACTCATTTCCGTCTTTTCGATGTCTGCGCGTTCCAAATTGTTTTTGTGGCTGAATAGGAAAACGCATTTCAAGGAAGAGAAAGGACGCGGCAATGAAGGATGCAAGACAGTTTTCACTTCGGGAATGAATATCTGAGGATGCTGCATCTGAGTATTTGGAAAACGTTATAGCAAACAAAAACATGAAAGCAAAAATCCAACTAATGGATTTTTAACCCGCTTTGTTTCATTATTTAAAATTGAAATGAACGCACGATTCACGTTTAAAATGAACGCACGATTGAGATTGATTTGCAGACGCAATCAATCGCTTGTAATTCCACATCCTGAGCCTCATCGAGCTGCTGGACTCCTGGAGCTGCGCTGGCCTCCGCACAGCATCAGCTGGCCTTCTGAGGCTTTCGAGGTTCGGTTCGCCTGTAGCACTGATCACGATTTTCTCGCAAGGATTACGAGGAGCAGGTCATTGCTATTCCCGCTTCTCTGATGCTCTTGCGGCGTATAAAAGTTTAATGAATTCGCACAACTGATGCCGGCGTACTTTGCGTGGTTCTGTAAGTATTTTTTTTTGATTTTTGTTTAGCCAAACTTCGACTGCAATGAATCGATTTCGTTTGCTTTGATTGCATCTCCATTTTATATCGAACTCAACCTTCGAAATCCAAATAAAATAACTTTTCTTACTTCGATTTGTGGAAGAATAAGGAAAACCTGCATAAATCTCAACACAAAGTTGTTCTCGTTGGCCTGGACTTTGCAAGCTTATCTCCGGTTGCAAGCAGCTGACTGACCCCCACCCCCACCACCACCCTTCAATTTCGTTTGTACGCATTGAAGGGAACTCAGGCAGGGTGGACGAGTGTCATTACGCTAGAATGGGTATCGAAAATTGAAAGTTTAGACTGCAAATCCATCGCTTTGATTGAGGAGCGCAATATTTTGCTAAAAGTTTTCTTAACGTTTTCTGCTTTCCACAGAATTTTTCTTCCGCTTCTTCTTGCTTTTGTGCTGCCTCTTCATTTCGTTCTTCTTTTTCTTCTTCGTCTTCTTCCTCTTCCTCTTCTGTCTCCCTCTTCTCTTGCAGATTTCGTTCAACTTTCGATTACAGAAAGATAGAAGCGCGACTTACAAGAACTCACTGGATTTTGTGGTTTTCATGCGATTGATGTTATTATTGTGCTGACTTAATGAATTTCTATTTGGACTGAAATGAATTTCAGAGTGAAAAAAAACGAGGAACATTCTCAGCAGAAATCAACAACAGAAACTCTCTTCAATCTCTTCAAACGTTCTGTGGGCCCAACTATTTTTGGGTTAGCACAACAGTTTTCTATTGAAAGCAGGTGAAATAGGCTGACAACCACGCCTTCTTTTTATACCAGACCGCCTACTATCGCAGATTTATTTCAACTTTTCCTAAAACTCTCAAAGTTAAACGAGAGTTAAAAAAAGAGTTTGAAATGTTGTTTTGAAATTCAATGAAATCTTTAAATTGTGACCAAAAAACACTTTTTTAGTATTGTAATTTGGATAAAACTGTCGAATATTAAATAATTTAGGAAAAGCTATTTTTAGCAATAAGATAAAACAATGAATTCAAATTTAATTTATAAATTTTTCAATAATCTGCTAATATAAATATAAAAAGTTATTTCTTGTTTGCAACAAATTTAAATAAATTTCTGAAATGAATGTAAGTGTGATCAATGAATTTGAAATTCTCGCATAAATTGGAAAAATGGAACGGACTGGAAAAACAAAAATGTGCATTGATTAACATTATTAATGCATTATTAATTTTATTTAACTTATATTCGCTTTTTGCGTGAATTTATGTTGTTATTAGGAATTCAATGATGACGCTTGGCAGAAATTTACGATAGCACTTTTGCATTAAACGCAGTTAAGATTTATTTGCTGGTAATGCAAAAAATTATTTCTCTTTTATTTATGCAAGTGAGACTTTGCTTTTATACGAATTGAATTATTAGAATATTGAACAGCAAATGCATAAATATAAATATGCATCAACCATCTGATTTATGATGCTGGTTTCGAGTAAACGCGCGTTTAATAATCTCATTTAACATTTAATTAAATCCAAAAATATGCTTCACAGTATGATGTTTCTGTTTGTCTTTATTTTTGATTAATTCAATAGAAATGAGAAGTAAATCACGCGATTTCCAGCTTTATAGTTGCTGAATAAACATGAAATGGAGAAAAATAAAACCACAAATTTGTAGAAAAATGTCGATCTGCGCTTTCATCAACTTAAAAATTTGTGAATTCCTAGAAAGTTCTCACAAATATATAATGAAATCTGCTATTTGAACTTGCAAAGCTGATTTGCTTTTCCTGATATTGTTAGACTGTCATATAAAAAAAAAATGGAAATCAGACTGTGAATTTCAATATCAAATTCAATGCTTCTTCTTCTTTTTGTCACTTTTTGCTTTTTATTTCCACTTTTTTACTGATTTAAAAAGCAAAAATCTGCTCACGAAAGAAGTAAAAAATACGAAATAGAAGCTGAATATAAAGAAATGAGTGTAAAAAAATTTATAATAGGAAAATATAATAAAATTAAATTATTAAGTAAAAGATAAAAACGTTAAACAATAAAAAACAAAGAAGAAAACATTTTAAATAAAATATGGGGAAAAATGAATTTAGAGAGAAAAATTTTAAATTACAGACAATAAAAGATAAAGGAAATCAAAAGTAAAATAAAATTGAAAAAGGAAAACTGAAAAAAAAATCTAAAATAAAGGAAAATAACGGAAAAAAAATAAGAATTCGAAAAGTAAAACTGAAAACCGAAAACAAAGAGCAAAAATTCTTAAATAAAAGAAAAGAGAATTAAAATTCCCAACGACGACGGCGTATTTTTTTGTTAATGGTTGGCTTAGGATGCAGCGCACCTGCAGCATTCCAAAATAGCCGCATCATCAGCAACAACAACACCAACAACAACAACAACATATAAAGTGATGACAATGAAAAAAAAGGACGATAACCCGAAATTTTCACCCGTATGCGAGTCCAAACAAAATCCATTCACGAATAAAACTGGAAAAAAGGAAGAAGGAAACTGAAAACTGAAAATCTACGAAAGAACCGCACAACTAAATTAATTTCGAGCTCCCGATTGGATTACAGAAGCGTTGCGAGGATTCTGCGGCCTCCTGGAAAATCCATAAAATATAAAAAGTGAAATAAAATTGCAAAAACGGGGTTTTCATCAAATTTCAACTTCAGTTTTCAAATTTAATTTAAACTTCATTTTGCTCTGCTTTCAGTTGGGTTTTTGATTTTTCCGAAATTCGTTTCTTATAGAAAACAGAAGCGTTGGACGGTCTGCAATATTTTGCCCGATATTTTGCCAAATGTTGTTGTTGCGTCGCGCAGTTTGTCGTTGCGTTGCACACCCACCCACCACGAGCGTCACAGCGGAGTTTAATCGGATTTTACCAGCCTCGCTCGCTCGATCGTCGCAACCATCACTCGTCGACGTACGCGCTCCTCACCCTCCCGTCCGCCGCCCCTCGCCGCGCCCCCCGCTCCCCCCAAACTCGATCGACCCGTCGGCGTTATTGGAATTTTTTAAAAGTCATTCCCGGTTTTAATGCACGCCATTTTGTCAAAGTGATTTTTTCTTTTCGCTTCACTGTATTTTAAAATTGGCAACTTCAGCAGTTTTTGCATGCTGCAGCAATTTGTCGGCGGTGGCGTTGCTGTTGTTGTTGCTACTGTTGTTGCTACTGTTGTTGTTGCTAGTGTTGTTGTTGTTGTCGCTGTTGTTGTCGCGTTGTTGTTGTGGCTGAGGCCGCTTTATTGTCGCCGCTCAACAGCAGCCAGCAATTTTCACCACTCGAGCGTTGACTGAATGATGCACTGAGGCGCAGCCACTCACTCGCACACCGCACACACACACTCGCTCACTTTCAGAGTCATTCACTGACACACACACACACTCACTCTGGCACTCTGCAACGCATTCTGATGCACGTAGAGGAACGCGAAAATTCGTGCCGCTCCCTTCCTTCCCGCATTTGTGTCACCCATTTTTGTTTGTTTGTTCCACCAACGGGAAGCGGAAGTTTCAGCTGATTTGTATTCGCAGCTGCTAACAAACGTCGTGCAATTTTTCACTAACTTCCGTTCGCGCCTCACTTGGTGTTCAGTGGTGGCTGCGACAGCATCGGCGGTGGACGGCAGCAAATGCAATTTTGTCGCTGCTGCGGGTTCAACAATGTTGTCATTGGTTTTGTTGTTCAGTGTGGTTGTTGTTCTCGTGGTTGTTGTTCTCGTGGTTGTTGTTGTTGTTTCAATTGGCGTTGTTGCAGTTGTTGTTGTTGTTGTTATTGTTACTGTCTTCTATCGACACTTTAAGGCAGCCCTCAAGTGTAATTCAAATCATTGAGAAGTCAACACCAGTTTTTAGTAGTAGTTGTAGTAGTAGAAGTAGTAGTAGAAGTAGTAGTAGAAGTAGTAGTAGAAGTAGTAGCATTAGTAGTAGTAGTTGTTGTTGTTGCTGTTCCGAAGGCAGTCATTCGCACCACCACAAACACACGGCATCACTGCCATCCTCGCCATCGTTGATATCTTCTTCTCTTCCTCTCCTCTCTCCCTCTCTTCTGACCCAACCCGCCCTTCCCCTCCTCCTCCTCTTCTAACTCTCCTTTATCACCCCCTCCTCCTCCTCGTTCACGTCCTTTCTGTCATCATTTCATTCGTTTTGTTGCTCATCGAAGTCATTTCGGATGGGCGGTTTTTTTTTTTTTTTTTTTGTTTGTTTTTGTAACTGCGAACATATTTTGCACACATTGCATTTGTATTGTAAAAAATACTCGTACGCACGTGCGTGTGTGTGCGTGTGTGTATACATTCAGTGTATTTTAAGTGGACTTTTTCTCCAAAATTCGGCTAAAAACAAAAGGCTTCGAGTCATTTTTGCTTACTATTTTTACATTTTCACACTGAAAAATTTGCAAAAATGTATTTTTATAATTTATTTTGAAATTCACTTTTTTCTTTTAACAAACAAAAATCGTATATAAATTCATACTGTTTTTATTTAAGTGGAAACATGATTGATTAACACGCTGAAAGTTTTTCTTCACTCCTTCGTGTTGAAAAAACTTTTCATTTTTTCCGCATTCAGCAGCAATTAAAAAGTTTTTCCTTATTCTTTTATTTTTTGTTCACTTTTGATTTATCTTTTGTTAATTATTGATATTTTTCTTTTTATTTTCAGCTAATTTTTTTAATTCACCATTCTTTACTTTTTTGATTCCCTCTTTTTTTCTATTTATAAAAACTTTTTCAACTTGATCAACTTTTGCAGTGCGAGCATCAATCCAATCGGCCATTCATCCTCTCATTCACGCGTCCTTTCGTCCACCCAGCTATCCTTTCGCCCATCCAATCATCCTTTCGTTCATTCAATCTTTCATTCGGCCGATTTCGCTCCTCTTCGCCGCCCTCAAACTTTCGTAAAAGTTTCAGCAGTGATTATTGAAAATCGTTCTCTCATTTAATTACGGATTACACAGTACAATGAAAACGAAACAGTATACAGAGAGAGAGAGAGAGAGAGAGAGAAAGAGAGAGAAAGAGAGAGTGAGAGAGAGAGAGAGAAAGAGAGAGGAAAGAGAAAGGAGAGAGAGAAGATAGAGTGGGAGAGAGAGAAGATAGAGTGAGAGAAGAGAACGAGAGAGAGAAGGAAAGAGAAAGAGAGAGAGTAAGAGAGAGAGAGAGAGAGAAAAGATAGAGAAAGAGAGAGAAAAGATAGAGAGAGAGTGAGAGACAGAGAGGGTGAGAGAGATAGGGAGAGAGAAAGGAGAGGTAGAGTGAAAGAGAGAGAAAGTGGAAGAGAGAGAGAGGTATAGAGAAAGAGAGGGTGAGAGCGAGGAAGAGCCTTCGCCACCTCACGCGCTTTCTGTTGCGTTTGTCTCGAACTTCGACAACATGCACATCGTCCCTCGAGCTTTTGTCCCTCCAAATTCAGTCAGTCCAGTTATCCTCAGCTGCTCCTTCTGCTCCCCCCCCCCCCCTCCCACCTCCTGCTCCTTCGCGCAAATTAACGCATTCACATTCACAGCATCAGCAATTTTAATGTGTTGCACGAATCGAATGGGCGTGTTGGCTGATTGCTTGAATGGCTGGTAGACCGATGCGGCGGCAGCAATCTGCAGTTGCAAGTCGACGCACTTTCCAGTCCCCAGGACTCCATGTGCGATTCCACGGCGATTCTCGAATGCCTGACCACTGAATGGTGACAGAGAGCAGCAATAACAATCATTAACTACAGCTGGAGCGTACAAATCACGCAACCAACAACGTATTCCACTCACACACACACAGCATGCTGAGACATACAAAGGGACTCCTGATTGCGTACACACACTGGCACACACAGCAGCAACAACAACAACAGCAACAACAAAAGGAAGTCATGAATTTATCCAATCCTTAAAATCAGTCGAGAACCCTTAAAAGTCTAAAAAAACAAACGCCACCGCCCCATGTGGATCATAAATTGTTAGTCGTGGGTGTACCACACGTTCAAGGATCGCATGGTCCTCGCTGCTTCCGTTGTTCTTCCGCTGATTCCGCTGTTCCTCCTGCACAATTAAGCGCGTATCTGGGCATCCGATTCGGCGAAGGGCGAGCATGTGAATCGAATGAGTGATTTTAATTGCGCTGTAATTCCTGATAGCGCACAAAAATATTTATAGCCACGGCAGACGCAGAAGCAAGAAAACAACACCAACGACAACACCAACAACACCACCAACAACAACACCAACAACAACACCAACAACTACAACATCAACAACAACAACAACAACAACAACAACAGAGAAAGAAGCAGCCGCAACAGTGGAAGAAAGAAAGTAGTAAAAATTAAAAACCAGCAAAACCACAACAAAAACGTGACGGTTACAAAATGGTAGTAAATAAAATGGGGAAAAGCGGGAAAAAGTAACATAAAGAAATTAATGCATTTATAAAGTCGTCCGGCGCCGGTTTGGATTAATGAAATGAACTGCAATAGAATATCGAGAAAAGCTAAATTGTGTTCGTCTTTCTTCGGGAAAATCCGTGGACTCCCATTCTGGACCCCGAAATGTGTTCACACAATGGAACCGCCAGCTGTCGAGTTTTTAAGCTTACTCCACCTCACCTCCTGCCCTCCTCCTGTCTCCTGCCCATCACTTTCCCCTCTGGATTTCTACTCCATCCTTATCCTCCACCATTTACTCCGCATCCTACTTCCTCACACGTTCCTCTTCCTTCTTTTACTTCCATATTTTTTCTTTCATCTATTAATCGTCCTGATCTGTCTACTTCGTCCTCTTCATTCCCCTTCATGTTGCTTGGCGTCTCTTCACCCCTTGATTTTTCATCTTCCCCTGTTTTACCTGTTCTTCTCTCTTGAAAGTCAATGATGAAGACAAGGAAGCAACTTCCTCTCTTCCTCTCTTCAATCAACACTTTATTCACTATCCTATCCATTTTCTCCATATCTTCAATCCTCCTTCCTTCTTCTCTTCTCTCTTCTCTCTTTCTGGAATCTCTGCTCCTTTATGAATTCTCCTCGTCTATCTAATTCTTCAATTTTCTCATCGTCCTTTCTATCGCATTCAATAGTCCTGTCAACACGTCGCTCCTTTCGTTATTTTTCTGCTCTGCAACATCTCACTCTCCCACTGCTCTTCTCCCTCATCTTGTCACTCATCTTCTCACTCATCTTCTCACTCATCTTCGTCACTCCTTCTTAAACATTTTCATAGACATCCAGTTACTCTTACACTACCGTTACTCTTACACTCCCTCTGACATCATCACTCAAAACTATTTCTGTTTTTTTTTTGTTCTACTTTTCCTCTAATTACTTTTATTTTGTACAAAACTTGGGTTTCAATTAAAAATTCGTCCTTCAAAAGGACGAAACAGATTCTCATCCACTCCGGTTTATCGATGTCCTTTTTTATTTCTTGTTTTTCGCAGAGAGGGCGACTGAGTTTTAACAGCTGACTTTTTTGAAATAAAGAGTAACAAAATGAAGAAGAGTTATGACATTACTTCTTTCTCTCTCTCTCTTTCTTTCTCTTTCTCTCTCTCTCTCTCTCTATTACTCCTGACGCATTAAATAGCATTTAATATATTTTTTCAGTAGCTGTCCTTTGAGCGGACGTTAATCTGCTTCGTAAGCTCGCTCAGTAAGAACGTGAAGCCGAATGCGAGAAGAGTTACAGCAAGAGAAACAGCAACAGCAACAGCAACAGCAACAGCAACAGCAACAGCAACAGCAACAGCAACAGCAACAGCAACAGCAACAACAACAGCAACAGCAACAACAACAGCAACAACAAGAACACCAGCAGTGAGCGTAGCAGCAGCAGCAGTTAATTGAAGAGTGCCGTGCTCGCACTTTATGATGAGTTGAGAGCACTCATTCCGTGCTGTGTGCGCTTGACTAGTTCAGGAAGCAGCGGGTGGCGGGGGGAGGGGGTGCAGTTTGCAGTTTGCAACTGGATGTGGGTGGCGCTGCTGGCGGCCGCTAAATAGTTAATAATTAACACGACTGCATGATTAACTTGCATTTGCAGGCAATCGTTACGCGGCTGCTCGACGATGTGCAAATAATTGAAGGTTGTAATTGGAAAAATAATCATAATTACTTCGAATCAAAGAGTCGCGAATGTCGGCAGCTGCCGAGAAGTGAGTGGAGAACAAGGAACGAAATGTTGGCAGGAGCTTTCAAGTGTTAAAAAGGACTTCGGGAGGGAGGAGGGAAGGAAAACAATCAAAATTTAGTGTAGGTAAAATTTAATTGCTGCGGTTTAAGTGAAATTAAAAGCAGTGGAAGTGGCAATGATTGCCAGCGGAAAATAACTTGTGGCTTAAAATTGAATTTTCAAAACAGAGCGTCGAGTTTTTCGAGGCTGAATCTGAGCTTTAGAAGATTTCTGCAAAGTTATTCATTAAAAATTAGAGCGTGTTGAGTTGTTTATAAAAGTAAGTAAATAAATGAAATCAAATAAAAGAAATAAATCAAATTTTAAGCAGCTTTTTCGACCAGCTTTTGTTACTCAACAGCCGAAAAGGCATTCCGGCAAATTAAAATTTCACTCTCATTTTTCAATCAACTTTCTTCGACAAAAAACACCGAAACCCGGCAACTTCGAAATCTCACTTAAGACCAGCAAATTGATAAATTGAAATAAAATCACTTCTTCAGCACCAAACACTGTGAAAAAAACGACAAAATGTAATTTAAAGCTAGAGAGCAACTAATCAGGAAAATCAAAGGAAAAAAAGTGAAACACTTAGCTTTGTCCTCCCTTCTTGCTGCGTCTGGTCTTTCAATTACTTATCTTGATGTTCCTGCAGGTCCATCGAGGAGCAACGAGGCCCCATTTTCAGGCAGCGCGCGACCCCAAACGGCAGCGAGGACACGAAATGGACGCGGGTCGCGTAGACACGAGCGACGAACGACGAGCCCGAGCTGACAATGAACGATATCGCAACAATTGATAAATTACGCTCAGCAGGAGCGACAGAGAGAGAGAGAGCACAGCTAGCGGTAAAGCACACGGAGAGGAGGTGGTTTGCGTCTTGAATGAGGCGAAATCTTGATATCGTTCTAATAACTCGGGGCGAAAAATAACTCCAGCAAACTCAGCTGAAACGAATCGTCATCGCGCTGAGCATCATTTCTGCTACCAGGGTGGCCAACTGAGAAGTGAAAGAACGGAAATTAATTCATTAGAAGGGCTGTTGTTGTTGCTGTTGTTGCCACGGCAACGTTGAAATGTGTGAAGAAGTGAAGAAGTGAAGAAGAGTGAAGTAATTATTTTTTGGAAGTAAGAGGGGAACAACTTCAACATTTTGCACCAGAACTCCATGACGGCCGCCCACTAGATCTTGCTGAAGCTTGCTTAAGCAGACTGAAGATTACTAAAGCTGCTGGGCGAAGCTGACCGAAGCTGACCGAAGCTGATTAAAACTGGCTGGATCTGGAGGCAACTGAATAAGTTTGCGTGAAGCTTGCAAGTGATTGCTGTTGATGACACAGTTAAAAGTTCAGTAGCTCGAAACGCGCACTCAATTAAATTAAAATTCTAAACAACCAACACAAAAAAAAAAAAAAAAAAAAACTACTTTTTCTTTGTTAGTCTTCTGTGTTCTCAATTTAATTTGAAGGATTTTGTATGAACGCGTGCAGAACTTGAAGCCTGACGATGACCGTGATGTACACAACAAAGACGTGAAGAAAGTTGTCACAGCGTGTCACTCAGCTGCCAGAATATCCACGGTTCACCCTCGTGAATGCGGGACGACGTCCTACCTGATGATGCTGAGGACTCGCACATGGAAAACTTTCAGCTTTTTCAAGTCTCAGGAGACTTCAAAGTGTCATGTTCGCCATTATAAAGAAATTAGACGAGTGCAAAATAAAGAAAAGTTTCTTTATTCCTCTACAGAAAGTTTTGATGTGAGGAGTCTGAAGTGTTTGAGAGTTTTTCGCTTTTGGCGCGAGAAACATACAACTCAGACTGACAGAACTTTTATTTTGCTACAATACACACACGCACACACACACACACACACACACTGTCCCTTAAATGTTTGTGTTTGTGTAAATCTCCTAATTGTCTGTGGATTTCCTTCTTTTTTTTATTACTTTAATCTGTAATCCCGTGCAAATAAAAGCAAACAACAAGACGACAATAACTTGCTTTCCGCAAAAACGTGAGCGTTAATATCAGCTATACAAGCTGTCAAATATGTGTGTGTGTGTGTGTGTGTGTGTGTGTGTGTGTGTATGTGTGTGTGTGTGTTTGTAATTACTTAAAATACTCCGTTCGTGTGCTCCACAATATCTCGATTAAATTATTTCAGGAGAACCTCAGTTGCTGTTGTTACTATTTAAACACGCACACATTTAAGCAAACGAAACACACACACACACACATATAAATACCACACTTGCAAGTGTGTTTTGTGTGTTTTGCTATTTGTGTGTTTGTTTCTTCTGCTTGCGCTTTTGTTTTTGTTTGCCTGAAGTGTTATTCTTACTTTCACGCTTCGACAGTTCAAACTGTTTGAATGGCCAAACAACAACCAAACACGCACACAACAAAAACATCGAACACTAGGGTCAACAACAACAACAACAACAACAACAACAACAACAACAACAACAACAACAACAACAATAACAACCAAAAGCGAATCGAGCCACAGCAGCATCATCTAACCGACAAAAGTTAAGAACGAAACCGAACTCGAATTAAGATTTCTTAATTGGTTGCACGACGTTGGTCACCACACAACTGCAAAGCATTCAACTTGTTTGCATTATTTATTCATGCATGTATGCGTGTCTAGTCTACTCACTCACACATACGCACACGCTGTGCACACATAAATGCAATTGCTTGGTATTAATTTACCGGATTTCATTCATTTACAAAAGTTGAAAATTTAGACAGAAAAAAAAATTAAAAACAAAATTTAAAAAAAAATTAAAAACAAAATTTTTAAAAAAATTAAAAAAACAAATTTAAAAAAAAAATTTATTTAGTTTGACAGCTTTTGGCAGTTTTTTTGCGAGGATGCAGTTATTGACAACTAAGAATTGCTTATTGAAATGGAGATACATTTCGTTAGGAGTTAAAAAAAGGACATAAAAGGACGAAACGTAGCCTCGAAGGATGTCACGCGAAGACATCAAGCGAGCGAAAGAAGCCAAGAAAGCTGACAGCTGTTAGATAGTCACGACATTGAGCTGGACGGGAAAAAAGATTCTCCTTCGTGCAGGAATAATAAATCCGAAAATGGATTTCTGTTGCGTCGTGAATTCGTAGAATTTATATTGGCTCCCCGTTCGATTTAGAGGAATGGAATGCGTCACCGGTCTTTGACAGTCGATGGCGACAACATTGAAGCAGGGAAAACCACGATGTGAGGAGAGCAGACTAAACAGAAAAAAAAAAGACAAAGCGGAAGACGAAGTGTGGCGCACAGAAAACTCCACACTACTTTTTACAAAACTACACTTTCGAAGGTGGTTTTCAGTTTTTCTTTTATTCCACTTTCTCTTTGTTGTCCTTTTTCGAAATTTAATTTAATGAGTAACATCAACCCTTTCTGCTCCTCTTTTTGCTCCTATTTGGCAGTTTTTTACTTAAATACTTTAATGAATTTATCAGCGAAATATCGTAGATGCGCTTTATGAATTATTCGTAAATTCTCCGCTATCGATTTTCCTTCTCTCTCCTAAAAATTATTACTTGCACCTACTTTTGCTCCTACTTTTGCTCCTGTTTTTGCTCCTACTTTGCTCCTACTTTCGCTCCTACTTTTGCTCCTCCTTCTGCTCCTACTTTTGCTCCTACTTTTGCCCGTACTTTTGCTCCTACTTTTTGCTCCTAATTTTGCTCCTACTTTTGCTTTTACTTTTTCTCTTACTTGTGCTCCTATTTTTGCTCCTACTTTTTCTAATATTTTTGTAACATCAACCCTTTCTGCTCCTCTTTTTGCTCCTATTTGGCAGTTTTTTACTTAAATACTTTAATGAATTTATCAGCGAAATATCGTAGATGCGCTTTGTGAATTATTCGTAAATTCTCCGCTATCGATTTTCCTTCTCTCTCCTAAAAATTATTACTTGCACCTACTTTTGCTCCTACTTTTGCTCCTGTTTTTGCTCCTACTTTGCTCCTACTTTCGCTCCTACTTTTGCTCCTCCTTCTGCTCCTACTTTTGCTCCTACTTTTGCCCGTACTTTTGCTCCTACTTTTTGCTCCTAATTTTGCTCCTACTTTTGCTTTTACTTTTTCTCTTACTTGTGCTCCTATTTTTGCTCCTACTTTTTCTAATATTTTTGCTCCTAATTTTTCTACTACTTTTGCTCCTACTTTTGCTCCTACTTCTGCTCCTACTTTTGCTCCTACTGTTGCTTTAACTTTTGCTCCAACTTTTGCTCCTACTTTTGCTCCTATTTTTGCTACTACTCTTGCTCCTACTTTTGTTCCTAGTTCAACTTATATTTCACAAGTTGTCTCGAATAACTTAAGGAGATTTTTAATTCACACGCAAGATTGCGATTTATTCGTTAAGTTTTCTGAAACTTTTATCCTGTCAACGCTTTCAATTTTATTGCTTTGGAATGGCATCGAAATCAATGCTGACCCGCTAAATTTAATTCTTCTCACTCACACAGCGAGTCCTTCTGTCAGCCGGGATTCATTTATTTGCGTTGCGTATTAAATGCGAACGATTTGCGTTGAATTTACAAAATGCGGGGGGAGGAAAAATCAAGTAGATTTTTCGCAAGAACCACAAAAGCTTTCAAGGCAAAACCTGCAACTACGACGGTGCTTTTTTATGTTGCAGCCAGCAAATGCTATTCATTGAATGCATAAACAGCTAGTAAAGTCGACAGCTGTGCGAAGTTCGCCCTCGTCTGCTCGAAAGTGTTGCCAGCGAAATTATTTACATCCCGAGATGAAGTCAAATGCTTGCAAGACTCACTTCAGTTTAGCTTGGCAGTTTTATAGTTTCCCCCCGCCGCCTCCAGCAGCTGCAGACAGGGGGTGGGGAGAACTTGATATCAATGAATGTTTGCTGCCCCAACTTTTAAAATTGCCACAGTTGCCACAGTTTTCACTTGGCTGCTCCTCTGGATGTCCTCGTGCTGCACATGCTTGCTGTTGCGTGTTTCGGGCTGCAGTTTTGTGGACTGCCTGCCACCCTCAAATGTCTGCACACCAGCTGAACAAAAAATCTGCACAACTGAGATAAACATAAAATTCGCTGCTGTCACAGCTGCTGCATGCGAACGAGATGCAGCGAGTAGAATGCCACTCGCTGCTGCTGTGCTGCGAGTTGAATTCCTCTCGCTGCTGCTGCTGTAATTGAGCTGAAAAATTAAAACTCGTTTCATTTGCACAGAGAAGAATAATAAAAGTCAACGATTCGGTTGGTTTGCGGATCGCAGCGCGTAGCAGTTAATGTTTTGTATTTTTACGAGACTCATCAAAAAGTTGGATTTCCTTTATGCGCCGCGAAAAGCTGCAAAATGTGTTCTCAAAAATGTGTTCGTTCGTTTGACTCGCTGATTACGCACAACAACAATTCACTTGCAGCTCGCTACTCTCTACGTCGTAATCGTTCGTTATAAACGCTCGTTATAAACGCTCGTTATAAACGAAAGTAGAATAATTCGTTACAAATCCAAGTTAATATTAGAAAAAACCCGCCGACCAAGAATATTTAAATTAAAAATCGTGTTTTCATTACGCGCAAATTTTATCGAAAATTATGTCTACTTTTATTTCTTATTCGCTTCCTTTCTTCTCCACCCCCCCCCCCCCCCGGCCATCATTTTCATCCCCTCCTCCAATGGCAATAAAAGAAAATAAGAAAAGTTTTAACCGAACGCATCGATTTAATTCTTCTTCTTAAAATTGCAGCGTATAAATTTCCGTCAACTTTTGCTCTTTGTTTTCATTATCCGCGCCCCCCTCAACTGCGCTTATTTTGTGGTTATTTTGTGCCACAAAGCAGCTGTAAGGACGCGCCAAACACGACGCAGCAGAGCGGCAGCAGCTACGATGAGCGAGCAAAAGAATTAAATATTCCGGAGGAAAACTTCTTCACTCGGGCTGCAGCATGAAACTCAACTAATTATACGAAATAATCCCAACGCGTGATTAACAATAAATGAAAGATGGCAACGGCAACACGGAGAGTGAGAGAGAGACGGGTTAACATTCTGCACGCTGCAGTTGGCAACACTGGCGGCGCGCGGCACCGCTGCATGAAGTTTCTGCTTCGCAAAGTTTTGCGTTTTGCGTTTACTTTTCCTTCACAAACTCTTCAAAACTGGCGCGAGCAACAGCGGCGACCTCGAGATGGTGGAGGGATGTGAGGGACGACGTAACGGGGAGTGAGCGACATGCAGCAGCAACAACAACAACAACACGGTAGCTGCAGCTGCTACTAATGCAACGCGGTAAAATTAAACACGCGGTAAAATAAAATAGAAAGCTTTCAAAAGAATGAAAGTAGTTTGCCGTGGTTGGTGGAGGGAAGGGGAAGGGAAGTCGTTACATGCTCCCCTCCCTCCCCACCCACCAATGAGTGCCACAAAAACTTCGCTCGACTCAGCTTAAAAGTGCCGAAAATTCATTTAATTAATGCTGGCGGCGAACGTTTAGCTGGTGGAACGCGGCGAAAATGGCGAGGAAAATATGTAGGCAGCAGATTCGAAAACAACAACAACACGGGCAACAACAACACGAGCAACAACAACCCGCCACCCGGCAACGCCAACATTTCGCAATTAAAATGCAGGTGTTCGAACTGCCACTCAACAGACACGAGCTCGACACGAAGCTTCTCTCGCTTGAGTTGAGAGAGTGAAAACTGTCATGCAACTTCTTCCGCTTTTATTGTTGCATGCTTCGCGTTAGTAAAACTTTGAACGATCTTCGGAGGGAAACATATTTTCATAAGCTTTTTCTTCCCTTGTGGACCCGTTTTCTACTTTATTTCAAGACAATTTTAATTAGTAAAAAAAAATAAAAAAAATTAAAAAAAAAAAAAAAATTTTAAATTTTAATTTTTTTTTTCATCTATTTGATGAATTTTAATTATGCATTCATGAAGTTTCAGGTAATTTCCATGAATTTATAGTATTGTGTTGCGTTTTACTTGATTTTCTGCGTTTACTTTATCTTTCTGCTTTTAGTTTATCTGCTTTTAGGTTATCTTTTGTTCCCTCCCCCTCCCCCAAATTAAATCAACTGCGACTTACCATCGGCGGGTACGAGAGATATCTGTCGCTGTTCATGTTGTAGTACGAGCCGTCCGGGGGCGGCGCGGGCGACGGGGACGGAATGTAGACGCCTTTGTTAGCCAGCATTTGATCGTCGCGCGCTCGCTGATCCAGCAGATTCGTGGTGTTGTTGTTGTGGCGCGGGTGTGGCAGCGTCCTGGCGTTCGCTGCAATGACAGGAGGAGCGGAAGAAGCAAATCGAGTGAAAAACAATTCAAACGAATGAGGGGGCAAAATTAAATATAGTAATTTGTGAGGTTAAAGCGGAGGAAGCGCTGCTGCAGCGAGGAAGTGCAGCGAGGAAGTGCAACACGCTGCTGCCGCTAATTCTGCTTCGAACGCAATTAAGTGAGGGAATTCGAGCGCGTATTTCCGCCGCACACACACACACACACGCACACACACACACACACACAGGAGGGGAAGCCGCTACTTAAAGCTGCAGCTAATGTGATGAACTCATTGAATTCACGCGCTGCCGCTAAAACATTTCGCTGGCTGCAGTTTTGCGGTTGGCAAGCTACGTCGGCTGCTACGTCGGCTGCTACGTCGGCTGCTTCGTTGGCTGAGTTGGAGGGTCGGGGGAGCCGCGACCTCCCGTCGCCGAAAATGACGCCAGCAAAGGTTGTCGAAGGGCAAGTTTCACCGGAACTCATTTTCTTGCGCAAACAAAGTCGGCGTTCGTGCCGCGTTGATTGCCTCCTCCTCCTCACTTCGCTGCAGATTCGAGCGTCGTCGTCGTCGTCGTCGTCGTCGTCGTCGTCATCGTAGCCGAGAGCTGCTCGTATTTTTGCGAACACCGCGTGTCACACGCGTAGAGCACGAGATAGCAGAGCTGAGAGAACTCCGAGCTCCGAGAGAGTCCCGGTTTAGTCGAGTGCTCAGCATGCATGAAAAGTTTTTATTTGCTGGCTTTACTTTGTGAGCGCTGATTTGTTGCTCTAGTTTTCGATGCCGAAAAGTACGAGGGAAGAAAATCTTTTGTTGCACGAAGACCTACTTAAGCAGACTTATGAAGTCATCGAGGAAAACTTCGCAAACTCCCACGCAGTGCATGCGGATTGAAAAGAGCTGCTCAGCCGAATGCTCAACTCAGAGAGTGACTGGGTGAGCGAACGAGAGGAAGAGGGAAGCGGAAGCGAAATCGGAAGAAGTGTAAAGTTACTGATTTCGATTGGAATTTTTAGCAATATTTGATTTTGTGTCTCTCTTTCAGATCGCGCAGAGCTGAGCTGAGTTGTAAAATCTCTGCACGAAAAAGTTTTCGCATAAAATTCGGGCAGTTTTTCGGTTTTAAAAAACGAAGACAGGAACTCAATAATATTTGTTCGGAATTCGGCAATCTTTGGGTTTTTATTTGTCTTTAGTTTGTTTTCTTTTCTAGTTTAATAATGTGGATTTCAGTTCATAAATCTTTTGAATATTCGATTGTCTTCCAGCTTTTTATTGCATTTAAAGATGTTGCACTGAACTTGCAGAAATTTTAGTCGAACTTCTTAAAGTGAAAAGTAAATAAATTCAAATCATATTTGCATCAGGAGAACGAGATCGAATGAAAAGAATAAAATCACAAAGAAGGGAAGAAATCAAATTGAAATAGAAAGAAACGAAAAATTTTAAAATTTTGTTTTTTTTTTTTTTTTTTTTTTTTTTTTTTTTCTTATAATGGAGAAAAAGAATTCTTTTTCACACCACGGCAGCAATCGTGGCAGCAACAATGAGCTGCAAAACACCCGAGGCAACACAACTAATTGGTTTTGGTTGCTCAGGCAACTCCAACCAATTGCAGGAGCAACACGGAATCCGCAGGAAGGACGACGAACTCTCACGATATTCGCTACCATTTAATTTGATTTTCTTCCATGTCGGCTGCCGGTGTTCAATCAGTTGGCAACCCTGCAGCAACAGCTGCGAGAATTGTATGGAACAGAGAGAGAAAAAAGGCAACAAAATAGCAAGAAACAACTTGCACCAAACAGACGATCGGTGCGAGAGAAAAAACAATCGAAACCGTTAACGGTCGTTGTTGCTGTTGCTGTTGTTGCTGTTGTTGCAGAGGTGGTGGCTGTTTGTGTTACAGCTGCTGTTATTGTTGTAGTTGCACTGTTGCTGTCGCTGTTACTGCTGTTGTGCTGTTACTGTTGTTGTGCTGTTATTGCTGCTGATGTTTGGTGCTGCTAATCTCGGTTTATTTTCGTTGTCGTTGTTGTTATTTCTGGTATTCGTTGTATGCGTGATTGTTGTTTTATTTTCTCTATTGTTCTTTGATTACTTTTGCATATACAGTGGCAACGACAACAACAACAGCAACAACAACTACGCCATACAGTGCCAGTGATGCTTTTTCGATCATCAAAGTTATTAAATTTCCGCTCATGAAATTTTCTTGCTCTTTATTGAGCGTGACTTTTGTTGTAGTTTGGTGGCGATATTAGATTGAAATCGGCAGTAAAGTTGTTGGTGCTGTTGTTGTTGTTGTTGTTGTTGTTGTTACCATTATTGTTGCAATTTTGAAGTAAATGGCCTCTAAAATGAAACGCTGCGAATACGTGTTCGCCCGCCCTCGTGTTTTTTTAAAATTTAGTTTTCGTTGTTTGTTTGTTGTCCGTTTTCAATTTCGCTCTCAATTTCGTTCGATTCCGTTATGGTTTCCGTTAGGTTTCACTTTAGTTCTCGTTGTCGCTCTCATTGTCGTTGTTGGTTGAGTCATTTCAATGGGCTTCACTTTTCAATATTCTAATTTTTCTCCTTTTTCTACACGTTTAATCCGTTTTTTCCTTCATTTTTTTTCTCTTATTAACCTTTATTTAGCTTTACGTTCTATTTAAACTCCGCTTATATTAATAGCAAATTCCCACTTCCACTTTTCTTCTTCTTTATTATAGAAGAATAAAAAATCCTTGCTGTCATCCTTCCGCGACGCTGCCTCACGTTTATCAGCAGCGCAATCAGCAGGTTGCAGGTGCAGCATCCACTTTTACTCCCTGACGTTGTCGCTGATGGTGCAATTAAATGGAGTAAAAAAAAATGTCGTCGTGTAGCGAACATGCAACCCAGAACATCAGTAGAGAGTAACATAGCAAAATGAAGAAACGAGCGGAGAGAGTTGCTGTTAAAAAGCACCAAAATAGTCTGCCATCACAGAGCGAGCAGAGAAGAGAGGCGAAGTAGTTAATGTAAACGAAAATAAAGAGCAGCTGGTCCAACAGCTTTTGAGCGAAGAGCGCCTTCTGGAGCAGATGTGATCACCATTAACGAAAGCGCGCAGAAGGGAGAGTCTGAGGTAGGAGGGAGAGTTTGAAGTATGAGGGAGAGTTTGAAGTAGGAGGGAGGCAAAATAGTTTGAGAACGTAAAGTAGACGACCATCTAAAGTAGAACTGAAACCCAACGAAGAACTAAAACCCGGAATACTTCTGTAGAAAGTTGAGAGAGAGCTTCACTGAGAGAGAGCAAAGATCAAGAGAGGCCAACTTGCCAACCAAAATTCATTCAAATTTACAAAAACACAAGAAATTTAATAAGATACACAAATTTGCAGTTGGCAATCAAAAAATGTATTGAAAGCTCGAGAAATATTTGCAAAAAAACAACTTCAATACTTCGCTTCAAAGATACCAACACAAGCTCATCCTTGAAAGTTGTTGTTGTTGTTGCTGGCCGTTAGTTCGCTGCCAGTGTGAAGGATCAATTATCCTTGGAAGAGTGAAAACAATAGAAGCTTCCTGATGCTTATATCGGTCTGCCTTGTCACCTGTTTGCGGGATTATTGTTGCGCCTACTTAACGAAACACACACGTGGGTCCTTTTGTTTCGTTTGTCCTTGCTATCCTGTTATCCAACACTGCGAAGTGCTGCCACCCGCAATCATTTATTCCCAATAATGTGAGCCAAGCAGGAACATCAAAGAGGTTTCTGAAGTTATGAGAGAAAGGCGGGCAACAAAGTCTCGTATTAAACTCAAAATGCAGGATTTGATATCCTTGATATCAAACAAGAGCAGGTTGGGGAGTTCTATAGAATTAACTAGAAGCAGTAAAGCAACGAGTAGAGTGGAGTGGAGTAAAGTTAAAGAACGAGACATCATAGCACTGTAAAACGGGAACTGTTGGAAATGGAGCGGGAGGGAAGAGGTACGCAGTTCATCTCTCCCACCAACAACTTCCATTTCGGTCTACACTCTCCACTAATTCCTGCGCTCCCTCTCTCATTCGGTGAATGAATGACAGCCGAATTTATGTTCAAAAATTTATTCAGCAGCTCTCTGCCTTTTTTATTTTATTCCATTTGAAGTTGTTAACTTTTTAGTTCTTATTTCCAAGATTTCTCGACGCTTCATGTTTTGGGGAGTCAAGTGACACATGTAACGTGCAAACGTAAGTTTTTTCATGTCATGTAAGTTTATCATGTCGCAGAGAAGTAGGGAGAGCAAGAATTGCAAAGAGAGAGTGCAAGAGAAGGAGAGCCAGGCAACAAATTGCGCCACAACATTGAACAAGAAGAATGTAAGGAATGCGGAGAAGTTGTGGGGAGGGCGAGGGGTTTGTGGGGCGCTGCTGAGAAACCACCTGAAATTCATCCTCTTCACTTTTCTCTTTGCAATGTCAGGGTGCGTTGTTGTTGTTGTTATTGTTGTTGTTGTTCAGTTGTTACTTCTCGTATAGGATTCCGCGTTCGCGATGCGCTTTAGGATTCCGTCTCTTTCGTGATATTGCGGCAACACTTGTTGTTCCAACATTTCTCTTGTTGCTCGTATTACAACGGCAGCTGCTGACGTTTCAGTATTCTTCCCTGTGTTCCAAATTGTTAACCATCCATCTCAGAGAACAGAAGCTCCTCCCCTCCTGCTGCCGATGCTTCTCATCATGATGTTGCTGCTTCTCCTCCTGCTGCTGCTGCTTCTCTCCATGATGTCGCTTCTTCTCTTCATGATGTTGCTGCTTCTCCTGCTGCTGCTGCTTCTCTCCATGATGTCGCTTCTTCTCCTCCTGATGTTGCCGCTTCTCCTCTTCATGATGTTGCCGTTTCTCCTCCCGATGTTGCCGCTTCTCTTCATGATGTTGCCGTTTCTCCTCCTGATGTTGCCGCTTCTCTTCATGATGTTGCTGCTTACAAGATTGTCTGGGGAGCAACATTCGATACCCTGCATCTCTACAAATCGGCAACTTTTGACTCCTCGCTGTTTTTCTTTCTCTTTTAAGTTTTCATTTGTAAATTCGTTGTGATTTTTGGTTTATCGCTGTGCTAACTGTTGTTGTTGCTTTCGGGTTTAGTGTGTTGTTGTTGCTATTGTTTCGCGACTGTCGTTCGTGTTTTCGTTGTACTCAGTCTCGTGTTGTTGCCGTTGTTTGCGGTTGTTGTTGTTGTTAGTTTGTTGTCCTACTTTTTAAGTTGGCTAAAAACTCATTTTTTTACATTGTGTCGCCGTCTTCACAATTTTTTCTTCTCATTTTTGCTGTTGCTACTGTTGTTGCTATTACATTGTTTGTTGTTGTTGTTGTTGTTGCTTGTCTCACGCAGCGTTTGCGTTCATCTGTCGGCATCTGAGCGCCCGCAAGGTTACAACGTGATAATTATCCTGCTTAAAATTTACGGGTTCCTGCTTGTCTGCAACTGCAAGGAATTCGCGCAGGATGTGCAGGATGTGCAGGATGTGTAGAGGTGAAGCTGGTGTCTACAATGCGGCTGCGAGGCATGAGGGATCGTGTTTCGCTATTGTTGTAGTTGTAGTAGTCGTAGTTGCTGTTGTTGTTTTGTGCATAAAATTAAAATAACTATTTTTCCCTAACAATTTCGTAGATAATTTAAGAAACAAAAACTCCTCAACTTTAACTTTCTTCGCAACTCTTTTGTAGATTTTAATGTACGGAAAAATTGCAACAATAACTCCAAAAACAACAAGAACTATAAATACAAAAAACTTCAGACACCAAAAAGGAAAACAGGATGCGTTGGAAAAGTTCTAATGAGTCTTTTCAGAAAGAATCTTTTCTTCGAGCTGCTTAATGAGCGGATGCGAAAATTGAAAATAAGCAAAGAAAAACTCCTTCATTGAAACACAGATACACATACACCACACACACACATACACACCTATCCCACACACACACTCAGATAGGTACTCAGGATTTTGGACGGGGGAGAAATCACAATAGAAATTTCCAAGTAGTCTAGAATTTCACTCAAAATACAAAAGACTTTCATGAAGGAAAACGACGAGAAGAAGATTCAACTTCTCGAAAAACCAACAACTACGATAATTCCGTCGAAAACACTAACAATTTCATGAAAGATCAGAAAAACAAAAGAGTTTTCAAAAATCAAAAGTAGTTTTAGACATTCTTGTAACACGAAGTTTTTTACTCCACTCACTATCGTCCTCTTCTCTCTCTCTCTCTCTCTCTCTCTCTCTCTCTCTCTCTCTCTCTTCGAACTCCTCTCTCACTGAAGCACACATGAATGC
This sequence comes from Sicus ferrugineus, assembly GCA_922984085.1. NCBI lineage: Eukaryota > Metazoa > Arthropoda > Insecta > Diptera > Conopidae > Sicus > Sicus ferrugineus. The sequence continues at coordinate 6,221,145 of OV277354.1, forward strand.
TGCTGAAAACGTACTACCCGACTACTGAAACGCATGTTGGTATCCGGGGAAAAGACAGGGATTTCTGTTCATCCCTCTTCACCCTCGCGTAAACCGCGTCCCCTACCATTCACACCACTTCAGGTTTCGTTACTTGTGCTGGCTCGTCCCGTCACAAAGTCTTCGTTCGTTCTCCCTCTTCTTCTTCCATTTCTCACTGAAGAACTTCTTGCCCTACTTGGTCTTTCTGTTAACCAACTAACTAACACGCTGGAAGTGAATTACCTACCCTTATTTCGCTGCTGAATGTGGTCCACAAGCGAAAGAATTCAAGGGATGAGACATATTTGAAGAATAAGAAGAGACATGACAGCCAACGCAATCCTGTTGCTGAGTTCCTGTCAGTTTTTTAAGGAATCCTATAGATCTCGGTTAGAAAATATAATAATGATGAACCTTAACGGGAACTCGGAATAAGGGGAAGAGAGAGAAAGGGAGAGAGATAGAGAGAGGGAGAGAGAGAGAGAGGGAGAGAGAGGGGGGAGAGAGAGGGAGAGAGAGGGGGGAGAGAGAGAGAGAGGGAGAGAGAGAGAGAGAGCCAGAGACACGACAACTCAAATACCAAATGACATAAGGAGGAATTAGGTACAGATATGCATTCATGTTTCAAAATAGATGTGGAATATATGTTGTTTTTTTTTGTTTTTTTTTTGTTTTTGTTTTTTTTTTTTTCTTTTCTATATCAGAATTCAAGAGCTGCTGATAGCACAAGCTACTGTTGAGAGGGATGATAGAAGGAGGGGAGTGAAAGGTGTTATTTTTTTTATTTTTTTATTGTAGAACTATTTTGTAGTTTATGTTTCTAAGAAATGGAAAGATAATGGAGAAAACATAGACAAAGAAGAAGATCGCAAATCATGTGAGTCAATATAGTTCAAGATAATTTATTGGATAACTGAAGAACATGAGGACCAAATCCTATTATCTCCTTCTTAATCTCTGTTATTTCCGCTCCGATTTCTGAATCGCTCCGATTTCTGAATCGCTGGAAATTGCAAATATTAAAACTACAAGAGTTGAATTTATGCTGAGTGTAAATTTGAATGAGTAAACGCGTGTGGAATTCAAAACTAACGCCTCTCTCTCCCTCTCAACGTGTTTCCTCGCTTTCTCGCCCCATTTAACAGCCGGTATCTCAATTTTCAAAACGTCTTTTTAAGTTGTGTTGATTTCTTTACGAGGTGGTTTTTCGTTTCGTTTTTCTTACACTTTTCTGGCTCATTTTCTGTTTACTTTTCCACTCCTGGATGTCGTGAACGTCATTGTCATTGCATTCCACTTTGCTAGCATATCAGCGCCATTTTGTAACGTTTTTGTAACGTTTTTGTACCGTACTTTCTTTCGCAATTGCGTAGCTTTTCCCTCTCTAGTTTTTTCTTTTGTTGTTCCTGCATCATTTTATTTTTCTTGTCTTGTGTCTTGTGTTTTTCACTTTTTTTCAATGTTACTGGTTTACTCTTGCATATTTTGTACATTTTATTCTCTTACATTAGTTTTCTTATATCGCATTTCTGTTTGAATTAATTTTTTTGGATTTTTTTCCCTCTATAATTTCTTGTCAAAGCAGTTTTATTTTATGCAAATTTCTACAGTATGTTTTCGTGGTATTTACACAATTTTCACTCTATAATTCTCAAACTCACTCTTTGTTACTTTCGCGCTTTGCCTCTCTTCTCTTCTCTCCGTGAAGAACGCAGAGTTGTTATTTAAAAGTTTCCATTCAAGCGAATACTAGAAGTTGTCTCGCCTGCTGAGAAAGAATTTGAGGACGAGGAAAATCTTTGCTTTAGTCCTGCATAAATTCTTGCATAAGAATATAGAAATCTTCTGTTGAATTACTGGTAAAATACTACAGGAATCAAAATTGTACGAATATTAAGTTAAAAAAAGTTACTTAAGTTTGCATTACAACATTGGGATTAAATTTAAATTGAATTAGTAGTTTTGCAACAAATAGGAATGGGAATTTAGCGATTACTAAAAGGGTTCCAATGAAGTCTTGGGCTTAAATTTCTTTTAAATTAAAAGAAAGAAATATTCTATTAAAATTAAAAAAAAAGTTGAATTATCCAGAAGGACACTTTTGAGTTAAGAAAAAAAGGGCAGAAATTAAGAATGGAGCGATACAAGGAACAGAATGGTATGGCACGCCATCATTCATTGCAGTCATGGAGTGCAATCATTGAGCAGTCATTCGTTCCAATTAAGCATTCAATAGCTTGAGGAGAAGAGAAAAGTAAAAACTTCAACTTTATATCGACGAAGATAAAAGAAAACGAGGAAAACTGAACAAAAGTGGAAAATGTGACTAAACAAAGTGAAACTAGAATACAAAAAATCTAATAAAAAATTAGCTCTTCGTTAGATGACTTAATTAAGTTGCACTCTTCGTTTGAGATTCTCGGCAGCAACTAATGAAAGTCTCGCAGAGGTTTTTGTATGCATGCTGCGTGCGGTACACGGATATCCTTTCAACTTGAAGCTGAGAGTTTGAACGACGACATTTCGTGACAGCAAAGAAAACTCACAAACTCACAAACTCACAAAGTGTTGATAAGAGTTTTAAAACGAATGCAAAATCTACCGAATTTAAAATTTGCACAAAAACAAAGGAATCGCTTTTCCACGCGTTTGTGTGCTGGATGGAGACGAAGAACTCAGTATCGGAGTGGAACTCCTTGACAGCAATGAAGGCCAATAAACTGCAGAACTCACACAGTTCGAGGCACCGCAAATAGGGTCTCCTAGCAGGCGCTTTGCTTGGGTCCACTGCGAGCACCCTTCGTGTAGCTTATCGAGGAGTTTTCAGTCAGAGATCCCACTTGTCTGCCCACTTCCACCGCTTCGTAGTATTTGTCGACAGCAGTCGACTTTTCGCTGGAAGTCTTCATTCAGCTGTCTGCTACCCCCACCCGCTTCCCCCCCCCCTCAGTTACGGCTTCACTGGCAGATTTTGGTTATTGGCCAGCAGCAGCAGCAGCAGCATTCAAATCGCAAATTTGTTGCTTCGAGTATCTTAAACTCATTGCAGTGACAGCGAGAATGGGCACGAAAATGCAGGAACACCGAAGCTACCCGGGAGACTCGGGTGTGCTGCGGACGCACGCTTGGGAGTGACTTACCGATGTTGTTCGGATAGACGGCTGGCAAGGTGCCATCTTTCTGGTATCGCGGCGGAGGCATGTCTGTGCTGTCGACCAGATATGTTGAGGCGGCCTTCTTGCGGGTCTCGTCCTGGACGACGGGGAGGATGTGTTGCGAGATGGGTGGTGGTTGTTGTTGTTGCCGCATAGGATGTTGATATTTACATAAAACAGAAGCCAGCAGCAATGATGTCATCACGTTGAAAGTTCATGAAAAGTAATGCAAAGAATTATAAAAATTAGTTTCAGTGCAAACAACGAAATATTTGATTTAATTGTAATTGCTTAACAAAATAGCTTAAAAGAAAGAAATATTTATCACAATACGTCTTCAAGTACGACGGAATCCTAACAACAAATTATTTTGCTGAGAAGTAATTAAAAACGTAATCATCTGCTTCCTTTCCGTGATGATGATTAATCATTACAGAGAAGCAATTCGAAGAAAACAGAATAAAAAAAACACCGCACCCACTTCCATTCTTTTTATTTATCCTTTTTGAATATTTCTTGTACTCCTGCATATTTTCCACTTCATTTTTAATTTACATTCCCTGGCTGACTTTCTTTGCTTCATTAAGTTGTCCACTTCCGCTTCAGTTGTTTTTTCTTGTTTAGGTTTTGTTTTCCCTTCAATTTCTTCAAGTGAAACGAAGAAGTTGTTATTAATGACTTTTCTTTCTGCTCGTTTTGCAATTGCGGTCGAGGTAAAAGTTGTCGTTGCTTTGCAAACAAATAAAATACCGCTGCAAAAATTGCAAAGACATTTTAATTATTTTACGAACTCTTTTGTGGAGCTGTTTTTGATGAATTTTATGCAAACTCCGCAATTAAAATTCAATAATTTCACAACACATTTCGAGGAAATTCTCAGAAACGTAATTTCGTTAATATCAACGAAATGTCATCAATGAAAGAATTTTAATGCCGAAGTGACGAGAAATCTGCAGCAAGATACGAGAAAAGAAGGCAAATTCTTCGCAATTAAATTCCTTCGATGGCGCAGACAACGAGATCCTTTAAAATACGACAGCGAGCGTTTTTTATTTATGAAAGAACTTGCGATGATATATCTGGCGATGCTGGAAGCAATTATCTCTCGCTCCAATAAAAGTGACGACGTACAAAAGCACCAGAATCAGAATGCTGAAGGACGACGCTGGTGATGGTGATGGCGATGGAGTGACGAGTACTCGAGCAAGTAAAGGGAAACGAGAGAAAGTAGAAAGGGAGGAGGAAAGAGAGGCGAAGAGAAGAGAGACACAGGCAGGAGAGAGAACAAGAAGTGATGATCCAGGATTAAATGAATTTCATTTCATTTGTCATCGAATGGAATTGCAGCAGACAATTAATAGCTTCAGCAGTTGATGGAAGGATTTGATGGTTCCACAGAGGTGGATGAGGAGGCGGAAGATGGATGGATAGATGGCTGGATGGAAGAATGAACGACTGTTCGAAGCAGAAACTAATAACTGACTACTGCTTCCTCACGCCTGAAACAACTGGTGCGCAAATAATTCGCGTACAACGAACGCGTGTACGGATTTTATTGAAAATAGTGTACTTCACGCCTACGCAACACTTCAGCACTCCAGCTGTGAATCATGCAGCATCCTGGAGTGTGTAGAAGTTATGTCAAGCGATGTTATCGTCGTATCCGGAAAACGGCTGCCATTTAAACGCGCAAATCCGTCTGCACGCACGCATTCGAACGACTGAAGTTGCTTCACCTCGAGCGGGGAAAGAGATGGAATGTCTCTGCGAATTAAATGCGAAAGCGAAAAACAACGCGAATTTGCAATTAATCATCGCCGCTTATCTGACATGATTCCGGACAAACAAATCGCTCCAAATTATTAAAATCATTTATTATCTTAATCTCGTACAATGTCTGCGTACACAGCACTGGAATGCCACGCTATTTGGCAACGAATTCTAACCCGCAACTCATTCCAGCTGGAATTCCGGCCGGTATTTAGGGTAAGAGGGGTCGGGGGAACTGAAGGAACCATTAAAAGATGCCGCAAATGCGGTGTATTTAATGAGGGCGATATAAATCAGCGCATACGCAAGTAAACGGCTACGACACGGAGTCAAAATGGCTGAGATGAGAGAAACCGGAGGAGAACTGAAAGAGTTAAGAAAGATAATGGAAGCCTCAGATATTTATGAAATATAATTATTTTTCTTGAACTAACTGTAGGAAAACACTTCAAAATTCAGGTATGCAATGGAACTAAAATTCTAAAGTTCCTTTTTACAGTATAAATTTGGAGTATATAATAGCAGATTTCCGATATTTCCTCCTCCTGCTTCGTGTATCTCATTCATGCTTCCCCTCTTTTATTCTCTGAAGTTGGCAAATTGAAATTCTGCAACAAGTTCTGTACAAGTTCTCATTACCAAATAAAAGTAGTAAAATCTACCTCATTTCGTAGAAACTTCTGTAACCTTTTGATCCCAAGAAATGGGGAGCCATAAAAGTTTTGAATACGTTTTGGCTCCGGAAGAATGACATAAATTTCACGTCGTATTACGTGTTGCTACGGTACGAGAGCCCTCGAGTACATACATGAAAGTTAAATAGCTATTTTGCTCGTAGCAACTCAACTACTTTCGTAATACACGCTTGAAATGAATTACCAGCGCTTGTTTTTAGTGTCGCCGATTTTAGTGCTACTCAAACTTAAGCGGGGCTATAAAACATTCATCACTAAACTAAGTTTCTAACTCTCTACACCGTCTGATGTCATCTTCAATTCGCAAATTGTGAAAACCTCTTAACGTGCAATATTAAAGCTTTTGAAAATGCAGTTCTAGCGATAACCGCGTAAAAATAACAATAAATAGTTCAAATTTCATGATTTGCAATAATAAAAACTCGCATAAATTGACGGTATCGCTAAATTTTAACAGCTAATTGGCTACAGAAATTATACATGAATTGCTATTGAATACTTAAACTTACGATATAATCGGGTTGGCTTCCTTCGTTCGAATACGATTCGCTTTTCTCGGAAACACTGGACAGCGTCTCTCCGGTCACCGTGTCATTGTACGAACTCGGTGCGTACATCTCGATGGTGGCTGTTTTGTTATTCTGGTTGACTGTTTCGGCTGCTGTGAGAAGAGAAGAAAAAAAAACATAAATCGGGTGACATTGTGACGGTGGTGATCGTGATAGCGAATACGGTTTGCATTGTGACAATGATAGTGATGGTGGTGATAAGAGTGATACGATCGTATGTAGTGATTGTGTTAATGATATTGATAGAGATAGTGATGAAAATAATGTTAGTGATTATAATATTCATCGTGATCGTGATAGTGAAAGTAATTGTGAAAGCGATGATGATGATGGTGGTTGAAACGGTTATGATTGTTGCAGTGAGGGTGGTGATAAAATGATCACGTTGGTGAGAATGAAAGTGACGAAAATATTGGCGGCAACAATTAAAGGTGATGATGGTGGTTTGAGAAGTGGTAGTAATACGAGTATTTAAGGGAAGAAAATATTTAAGAACCACAGCGTGAATGGAAGAAGAGTGATATTTCAACATGACAGTGATAATTACGAAACAGAAATGTAATCGATGTGATGACGTTTAATATTGAAAGCGAGTAATGAACGAAATAAACATCATTTCAATGTTTCGGAGTGACCAGCGATGGTGAATATTTATTGGGTGACATGTGATGGATGACATTACATAAGTGGCATTTTAATGACGACATTGAGATGGGTGAAATGAACATGAGTGACATCTCATGGTTGGGACATAATAAAGTATTTTTTAAAATGTTGCATTCAGATTTCATTAGGATTTCGTCAGAATTTCATTAATGCACGTAAAGTCAAAAGTAGCAGAAAACACAAATCGAGGATTTAAAATCCAAGCGAAAAGCAGAACAATTTAACGTAAGCCGGAAAATGTAAATAAAAATTACGTACAAAATGTCCACAGAAAAAATTGTCGAGGCCATTTTGATGCGTTGGATGGCGGCCGGGGGGCAATTGTAGCCGGAAACGTAGCGAACCGCATCAACGAGTCGCATTCAATTATTTACGGATGCCGCAATGCATTTCGGTGGCCGAACGGTGGTTATCAATGGGTATCGAGAGCCAGAAAGAGGCAGAAATGGGTGGACAGAAAGAGAGGGACAGATGGGAAAATAGGCGAGCAGATGGAAAGGCAGAAGGAGAAACGAACAAATGAAATGAGTAAGAGAGAAGGAAGTAAATGCAGAGAGCATGACGGGGAAGGGACACCCGTTTCGAGAGAATATCCGACGGTTGTCCAGAAGGAAGAAAGTCAGTCAGTCGGTTGAACAGTCCGCGAGTCAGGTGGGGCGCCGGGAGTGGGGCGGATGTTCGGGGGTGATTGGTGATTCAGTCCACACACACAGATTCGTGGAGCCAAGAGATATTTAAGGTGGACACACGAATGAGTAACGCATAAAAAGTCACGTACGTCAGATTCGCGAAGGGAGGAGTGCATGGGACGAAATGGTGTGAGATGAGGTGTTGTGGGATGAGGCGATGTGGGATAGGATGATGTAGTATGAGGTGTTGTGGGATGAGGCGATGTGCGATGCGGCAACATGTGAGAGGTTATCGCCAGAGGAAAACGTATTTTCCGTGTGTAAATTTGATATTCCGTTGCAATTTGTCATTTGAGTTGTTGTTGTTGTTGTTGTTGTTGTTGTGATGTTATATCATATTTTTGCAATAATTTTAAAAATATATATTTTTTTATTTTGTCCACATGCGAGCATTGGGTACCCCAATTTGTTGTTGTCAAATGTGAATGTTGGTGTTAATGATGATGGTGTTAATGATAACGATATTGATAATGATATTGACGATGATGATGATGATGGTGGTGTCATTGTCAGTAATGATAAATATGTCAAAAATGATAATAACCATGTGGCGAGAATTAATGACGATGTTGGCGAGAGTGATGATGATGTTGATGATGTTTTTGATGACGAAGCAATTCGTTCATGTGATTAAATACATACGTAGGTGTTAATTGTTTTTGTTTGTTGTTGTTGTTGGCGAATTGTGGTGGTTGCCGTTGGGTTTGTTGATTCCGTTGATAGCCGTCAGCAATTTGAGGCACGTCGCCAATGCGTTAAATTTGCCCATAAATGTTGTCATTTATTTTAAAAATCGACCGGGACCGCGAGTGTACAGGTGGACAGCATCATGAGCGGCAGCGAAAGAGAAAATTAGAAGTTTAATGTTGTAGAATATAAATTATTTGGATAGTTAAAAGTGTTGTGCGAAATAGAAGCACGTAAATTTAGTAAGGATATTTTATGAATCATTTGTGAATAATTTGTGAATGTATACGTGTTTGTGTGTGCTTGAGTATACGTGTGTGTATGTGTGTACGTATGTTGTCGAACTTTCTCTCCTTATAAATAATCCGACACGACAAATGCAATGCAGTTGTATTTATTTAAGTTGCCTCTGATTTTATTCTGATTTCATTTGTTTTGTGCAAATTAAAGCACAAAACAAATAAACACCAAAAACAGAAACTAATTATAAACATTTATTTATATTTTCATTTCCATTTACCTGCTGCGTGTATTTACAAATGAACACACACACGCATACATGTGTTGAATACAGGGTGTAACGTTTCTCTCTAAATCGAAATTAAACACTTTTGTGCACTAAATAATTTTTTAAAGAATTTTAAGCTTGTTTTATTATTATTTTTTATTGCTGTTGTGACATAGCTAATTGTTAATTATGTCTAACATCTTCCTTCACTTCCCAGCAGACCAGAAAACAATGAAACACGCAGAAAAACACGGGAATGTTGTTATTAAACGTTGACATTTATTTAAACGATTGCCATTGCCAAACAACGATGATCGAGAAACTCATAAAAGAACAGCAAAATTGCTCTTTCGTTAGAAATAGCACTCTCAATAAATATTATTTGTGGCTGCCGATTTCGAAGCTCTGCTGCACGCAACAACAGGCTGCCGGCGCTCGTTATGTTTACTGATGCCTTTAAAAGGTCTTATTTTGCTTTATGATACTCGAACGATGCTCATGTTGTAGGGCCTCACACATACTCATGCAAACACACTCGTATATTGGGCTACTTTAGCACAGAATCTCTTCGATTTTGCGAGTGTGTAAGTCCCGAGTACCTGTGACGCGTTTGCATCTGAAAGCGGGGCACACATGAGACTGTTGCGAGTATTAAGAAACTATTTGTAGGTATTTTGCTGTAATCGTGTTCGTATGCCGCAAATATATGAGTAGTTGGGTCGTTCGCAAGGACGTCAGCAGGATACAGCATCGGTAGCAGCAGCAGCAGCAACTGCAACAGGAATGAAAACCTACGAAATCCAAAGGGTTTTAATATCTGGACTAACATTTTTCTGCTATCTTCTCAGGTTTCTCAGATTGCATTGAGTAAGGGAACAAGAAAATGAGAAGAGAGAAAAGAGTTCAACACAGAACAACTTATAACAGGCAGACCGAGAAATAGATAAACGGAATATCCATAGAAGACGTCAGGATAAGCAAGGAAACGAGAAATACAAGTAGTCAGGATAATTAAGCAAACGAACAAAGCGGCAGACAAATGAGGAAACTCAACAGACGAGCATTTTGGAAAACAATAAAGAAATCAGTCCAGCACATTACAAATAAATGGGATAACTCAGTGGACACCAAAGTCAACTGAAACAACCCGAGCAACCAAAAAGAGAAAATAAGTTCCTTACCGGTTATCGGACTCTAAATTCGGTATACGAGACGAATTTATTTCAGAAACGAGAGAAGACCCCGACCATAACAAAGCAAGATAAGCCAACCAAGGAGGTTATCGAGGGTCAGTGAACGTCACATAGCGCAAGGTACTCCAGATAGGGCGGTTCAGCTGTTATTGCCATCCGACGGGTGCACCATGAATAAAATATTAAGTTTGCCTGTGGCTGCGAGCATGAATGGTATGGGAAAAAGATGACACGATTTGTAGGGAGAAAATAGTAGATACAGAGAGAGAGAGAGCAGTGCAGAGTGGTACAGAGAGAGAGCAGTGCAGAGTGGTACAGAGCGAGCAGGCGGGGAGATAGTTAGCTGGACCGAAAACCGCGTAGCTGGAGAACCCTGAGCCTCGCCAAAGCTTTTGTTAAGCTTGAAAATCATCATCGAAATAGTGAACACAAATAGCGATGCGGGAGCGATGGAGGAAAATGTGAGCGGAAGCACAAAGCAGCAAGAGAGTGAATAAAATATGGCCGAGTTGAATGGAGAAAACGAAACAAGACAAAACTAAACTAAAGCAAAAATGGCACATGAATCCGTTTGTGTCCGTTCGTCTGCTTGAGTTCCCCTCTCTTTATTTCACTGTCGAAATAACAATGGCTGCGCCACGGTTAGACATTTCCGGCTTGGAATGTGGCAAGTGCAGCACGTTCGTTGCTCCCAGCCAGGCTGGCCAGGTTTTGGCAGGCTGCACCACAGTACGGGTCTCCCCGCTCCCTCCTACCACGCCCATTCTGTTAAAAGCAAACTCTAATAATTCGGTGGTTCGTGCAAGCGCTGCACCGTATTACATTGTCGTCTGTGGCGGAGTAGCTACGTGTTTTCTGCTGCTTTTCACGAAACTCTCAACAACCAAAGCCATCCCTTTCTTTGTATTCGAAACTAGTTCGCCGCGATGTGGAATTCCTCTCACGCCAGCTCGTTACTTCTTCTTCATAAGAAAATCATAAGCTAGATGAGAATTTCCTTCATATCGTGCCAATAATGATGTTGATCATATTGAGACTATTCGATAAATTCAGTTAACGTTTTACTCTTTCATTTAAATACATGAATTCCTGCTGATGAGAGTCCTGAGAGTTTTGTTGTGTCTCGTAATCTGTTGGAACTTTATTAAGGTCCTCTAAGCTTCAAGCAGGACGAAATAGTGATGATATGATGGCTAAAAATGGATTTGTTGGCTAATATACAGCAATGCATAGTTTTACAGGACGCTATTTTTAAAGTTTGGAGTGCCGAAAGCAGAACTGTCAACAGAACTTGCATACCACGTCCAATTTCCCAGATATTCGAGGTCAAAATGATGACATAGTGATGCCGAAAACTGAAACGACAACATTTACTTCAAGTAGACACCTTGCAATCCAAGGACAAAATAAAGATCAGATCAGTCAGTCCGTAAGAGTAAATGAAACAAGTACAGTTAATTCAAAATGTTGCAACGAATATTAAAAACACCGACAATCAAAAACGATGTTGCACCGAATATTGTACGCAAATTCAGTGTTTTAATGTTTCTAGGCTAAATTAATTACAACATGTACACAAATTCCTTGCAGTTCCCTAGGCAGACTTCAACAAAGCATTCTATTCGGACCAATGTTATTCTGTGATTCGTTCACATCGTACAGCGACTGAGATCTCCAGTCAGAATACTTGATTTTGAAGTATTTTCATTTTCGTTTCCTAGGATTACATTGTGTTTGAAAGCTGAAACTCGCCGAAGGACTGCCATTTCTCAGTGGGATAAGTTACATTAAGGATCGAGGCATCCTTCTCGCTTCCTTCCCTCGCTCACACCCATTGTTTCCATCGGTTTCAAATGCTTTTACTACAAATACATTTAACAATACAGCTGAGTTGGAGCTTCCTTCAAATGTCCCCACCCTCCGTGTCCTTTGCTTTCCCCATCTCCCCGCATCCAGCAGCGACCACTTCGAAAACCTTGAAGGAAATCCACCGAGTGCACCGAATGTGACTCGACCTTCTCGTTATCGTCATCGTCGTTGTTCCCTACTACGTCGAATGCGTTTGTGCGCCGCATACAAAAGGCTCGCGTGGTCCCGATGCCCGGTGGTGTTCGCATTTCCAAGTGTTTGCGATGCGAGCCACACAATAGCGTTGGCAACTCGTTGAATTGCGGCTGCTAAATGAAGCTAACGAAGATGACGGAGGGGGAAACAGCAGCGTGCAACACAAAGAATGCTGCTGCAGCTGAACTTGGCTAAGAAGAGGAAAACAAAAAGAGAAACCAACTCTTACCTCGAGTTCCTTGCGAGAACTCGTAACTGGAATCGGAATCGAATGAAACAGAGCAAATATAATTATATGGCTGCCATATTTTGTGGACTTGTGGATGGCTCCAGGTGGTGCCACATTTGCAACCTCGAATGTATAATAAAAAAATAAAAAAGAAACGATATGACGACCAAGTATTGAAAAAACCCTTCAATTGTGAGATTTTCCAGAACAAGCTTATTCATGTGAGATTTTTTGAGTGGAACTGGCAACTCTGGTTAAAAGTCAGACTGAACCCAAGTCTTCACTTTCTATTTGATGGCCGAAGGAAACCTCGTAGCCATTATTTCATTCTTCATGCCTTCATTCATTCAGTTGCTGGCGGTTGCTGTTCATCTCCTCCCAACCCGTCAGTGGGCCTGGGGCACGATTTCATCGAATTGTTGTTGTCGCCGGAGTCGCCACCGGAAATCTCTTCTGGAACGGAAGCGTTCAATGACAGCAGCGAAGATTGCGGCAGCGGAAATCGCAGTTGCATTTACGTTCACTGTACCGAAGATGGGACGGGACGGCCGCAGAGGACGAAGAGGCAACCAAAGCGGGTAGGTTCACCACCCCATCGCCCATTTGAAGCCATAAACAATCCGCGTTATCAGTGCGCTTGCAAGTGACCGCAATCTTCGGCCCACTGCGAGTCAGCTTGCCTCTCGGATTCGGATTTAAATGAATGGCGAAAGATAAAAGTAAAGCTAAAAGAATGCGGAAGAATAAGAGGGAGAAAAGTGGACGATCTGTCATTAATATTAATGTATAGAATCTAACTGAAGCGGAAGAATTTCTTCAATTGTCCTGCACCAGTAAGAGGACGCATCTGCTGAAGCTGATGGATGGCTGCAAGGACATTCTGAAAAATGTATCCACTTTAAATCACTTTCCGCATAAACGCTGTATCCTTCCATCTGAGCCCGCAAGAAAAGCACGACCCTTCTTCAATTTTTCGCCTTTGTACGATTTTTCCTTTGATACCTTCCACCAACTTCCGGTTCGTCCCTTCACTCCTCTCTCTCTCTCTTTCGTCTTCCTGATGAGTCATCAATACGCTACTGATTTCATCCGCTAGCAATTGCGGATGTGCCTAATCTTCTATGCCAACAATTCAATCCTGCGCTGACCGACCGCCAGGACTCTTTCTGTGTGGCTTCTATCAAATCCTTCGGCAGAGTCCTTTCATTGCATCATCCTTTCGCTTCACAGCATATGCAATCTGAGGCATGAATAATTTGCTCAATGCAAAAGAATGTATTGCACAAAATCCTAATAATGGCTGGTGAGTTTAGCTGAACGGAAAAATTTATATTCAACAAAAAAAGGGCAGAAATAAGATTCTCTATTGGAATTTGCAAGGATTACTGTACTCTACAATTTGGACAGCAGACGTCGGATTAGATGAATATGAATGAAAAGTTTATTTTGGAAAGAATTCGGAAATTCTGGCTGTTTAGCTTACTTTATTCCAGGAAAATTAATGGCAGGATATAAGGATATGACATGAAATTATTTGATTTTAAGGAAAACAATTCTGAGAACAAGCATTTCACATAAAAAGCAGCTTTTGTTGGAAAGATAAGAAAATCAGATAACGAAATCAATCACATTTTACATTTTTATCCAAACTAATTGCATGTTTGTTATTTTAGAACTATTTGGAGGAGAACCTTTATAATCTGATAGATAGAAATCAAAATAGAATTACGAAAGTACAAAAAAATCCAAAATTTCAAAAAGGACAACAAGAAGAAATTTCAAGATCTACAACTATTTTTCCTTGACGATTTTCCTGATACCTGATTTCTATTAAAGAAACATCCTGCCACAAATAGACTTCAAATATTCAATAATGTACGCCTTCCATAGGCAGAACTGGAGAGGACAGCTTTCTCATGGCTCAGTATTTTCAGTAAGTTCGTACTTTTTTCTGAGAAATTTAATTTTTTTATAATTGCCTTTTATAGTATAACATTTTTTACACCTTTTTCTGGCTAAAAGCTAATTGCTATGCACCCATGGCGACTACATGGACATGGGGCTATTCATGTTTTCCACTAAAAGTATGCAAGTGAATAGGAAAAGTAAAAAAAAAACCAACAAAATTTGAAAAGCCTTCGCAATCATAACAATAGAATCCGAAAAACTGTCGTGAGCAGGAAACAAGGAGACGAATGTTACTGATACTTAACTCCAGTGAGAATATTCAAAATAGAAAGTACAACAATAACAAGAACAACAACACAGCAACAACAAGAACAACAACACAGTAACAAGAACAACAACACAGCATCAACAAGGCGAGTGGTTGAGGTAAAAATGTAAAAACAGCGCACATTCAACCCAATCTAACCGACCACAGAAAGCTGCTTTGCGCACATCCGGTGTGTTCCGTCGCCATCTACGAGTCCCTTCAGAGAGTATCTGTACCCAGGATCGGTCCTTTTTCCTGTTGTTTGCCTTCTTATTTTTATATGTTTGATTTTGTTGCTCCATCGAAGCGGAAAAAAGGGAGTCGAGTTGGGTCGTACTGGAATTCGGCACGCTTATGGTTGACTTGGGTGGGCTCGAGTAATAACTCGGCCGGGTTGAGTTAAGTGGAGTGCAGTGTGGTGAGGTGGCTTCCTTATCAAAAGCGGCGACGTTCGTAAAACACGAGAATTTCATTTCCAATGACAGCGACGACAAGATTCATGGACTAAATATGCAAGCCGTCTTTCGGAGAGAAGCAAGAGAAAGAGAGAGAGAGAGAGAGAGAGAGAGAGAGAGAGAGAGAGAGTTTATGCTGGAGAGAAGAAGTGCTTCCGCTACTGACGCCTGGCTTACAGTCAGTCCTTCCTGGCCCGGCGCTGTTGTGTTGTTACCACCGCCTGCTTCAGCTGCATGCATGTTGTTCTTGAGGGGCGTCTTTCGCTGTCAGCTTAAGTAAAAATGCGACAGCTAGCAATGCTGCAGCAAAATATGGGTTACTCTGGAGTGTCGTTTGGGAGAGGCAGGACGAAGGGAGAAGTGGTAGCGCTATTTTGGGAGATGATAGAAAAATAATATTTTAAATGTTCCTTCTTTTAAATTTTTTATTTGTTCTTGTATTAAGTATTGAACTTTCTGTGAAAAGTAAAGAAAAAGACCTACAATATTCTTCAAGAAAAGGAGAGAATTTACAATATTTTCCTAACTTGTAACAAAAAAGTCAAGTCTTTTTAATATTTTTGAAAGGAACCCCATTAAAGTGACATGCAAATGCAATACCTTGCCGGAAAAACTTGCTATGTACCTTCCGAGTTCATTGTTTCCTTTAAATTTATTACCATTTTCCGCTTCCTCTTCACCTCAGCAGACAATAAAAATACTCTAACTTCCCTTATGCAATTTTGGCTTTTTCACTCTACTCTTTCCCTCTTCTATGTTCCTTCTTTCTAAGAGTTGTATCTCCTCTCAACTTGTCTCTCATCACATGTGAGAGAGAGAGAGAGAGAGAGAATTTCATCACAATGCGATTGAGAAGGTGTAGCGAACACAAACCTTCAAACAAATCAAATACAAAACCCTAGAAACCGTTGAATTTAAGGAAGTAATAAAATAACCTAATATAAGTAATAACAGAACACAAAATCACTAGCGATCCGTTGAAAATAATTGAAGAATTGACTGGCATTTTAATCGCGCACACGACTTTTTTCCACATGATGAAAAGGATATTCGAGCATTAATCGCGCTTATATCTTGAAAATATATAAGCCATAATTTATATACGAGTATAATAAGATAATCTAAATAACTTATAAACGATTAAAAAAACTGCAATTATGTCGCACAAACGATTTTTTCAATTTTTTTAATGTAGGTTGCTTTCGCTTGAGTTTGCATGTCGAGAATTTGCTATTCTATTCTGACTATTCTGCTAGACAACTAAAATGTTGCTTTGCTAGCGAAAATCCGCGTATTCAGTTGCATTTTAGCTTCACTGATTGGTAACACCTTTTCAATTGGCAGTCACTCAAAAGAGCGGACAACGAAACCACAGATTGAGTGAACGCGTTTTGCTTTTAGCTTGTAAATTGCTTCTTTTTCAGACAGTCATCCCCATTCAGTCAGTCAGTCTGTCAGTCAATCAGTCAGTCAGTCAGTCAGTCAGTCAGTCAGTTATATTCTCCACTCCACTGCGTTTTTCAATCAAATATTTCTCCTTTTCGTAGATGACACTAATAAAAATGTAGAAGGAAGAAATATCCGTCTTTATAAAGGATACATTGAAAGTGTGTGAGTATGTGTAGGTATCCCTGTGTGTGTGTGTCTCTTTTATTGGCGACATATATGGAAACTCTTTCAGCCACATCTACTAAATAGTATTTGCAACATTCTGTAGTGAGTGTTGTGGAATTTTCCAAGTGCGTACTTTTTATTCATCGAAAAATGTACTTTAATCTTTTTTTCTTCACAAATTCTTCGAAATCGCTTTCATTTTCTTTCAGTGTTTTGTTTTGTGTTAGTTTTTATTATGGATGGCGTGTTTTTAACTGGGGTTTTCAGAGAAATATTCATTTTCAAGTATTTTTCATATGTGGCCGCATTTTTGGAGTCGGAGTCAGAGTGCCGGAGGGTGGCACTCGGTATTACGTTTGTTGTTCTTGTTGTCGTTGTTGTCGTTGTTGTTCTTGTTGTCGTTTTTGTTGTTGTTGATGCTGTTGTTGTTGTTGACGATCCCCTTGCCATCGTCGTCAGTGTATGAGCTTCGTTTACAAGTAATCTGGGTCAACTGAAAGCTGGTTGTTAACAAGTTGAGTGGTACGTAAATTTTGGTCCGTCACTTTCTCTCACATGTTGGGTGAAGGGGAGCTTTTGTCGCGTCCTTCTCGATTTGTCTTCCTCTTCTGTATCCTTACCGAAATAGGTAAAATATGCGTATGATGAAGTGAACAGGACAGGAAATACAGATACAATATAAAAAGCATCGAAATGTCATCATCTTCATCATAATTGTTAAGTTCGTTGGTATCGGAGGACTCACTTGATTATCGTCTTCATTTCAATTAGTAGCGTTATCATCAGCAAGTCTATCATCAATATTCTCATCACAATCAGCCTCAGAATTATCGTACTCACTGTCAACATACTCATCATGATACAGCGTAAGTATCGTCATCTGCACCATCATAATCTTCATCGTACTCATCAACAACCAGAAATCGTCCTCATCAACTCCATCAACGAGCATATCAGCCTCATCTAAATTCTACGTTCAGTTAGCATGTTGTTCTTGTTGTTGTTGTTGTTGTTGTTATTGTTGTTGTTGCCGTTGCCGTTGTTCGTCCTTGTCGTCCACTTTGAGTATAAAGTCAACACAAGTAGCCCGCTTCAGGAATTTAGTGTGCCGAGCAATAAACTTGTCATTCCTTTTTACCTTTTTTGCATTTTGCACTTACACTTACACACTCATATACACACACACACATACACTCACACATACATGCACACACAATGCGTTCGGAGCGTTTGACATACGACTTGACTTGATTAATTTTTGAACCTTGCTGTGAGTGACTCAGAATACAGTAGAGTTTTTTGGACCACACTTTGGTCGAATTTGGTCGACTTTGGTCGACTTTGGCTTCAGTTTTGGCTCAGTTTTAGACGAGAGTTTATTAAAGTTTAAAAAACAATCAAAGGTGTTGGAGTGAGAGTGAGTGGAGAGGGTGCACAGCGGTGTGAGGTTGAGGATGAGAATCAGGACGAGCGGTTCCGGGCCACCATCAAATTCCGAATTTCAACACAGAAACTGACTTCATCACGACCCCATCATTTTCTTCTCTCTTCTCTTCACTGAATATTTTTTTAGATCGTTTAAACGCGAAAATCAAGGAGCAAAAAGCTCCTGGCAAAAAAGCAGCGGAAGTGCAGCTCAATTTTAATTAAACTTCAGCGCAAACAAGTGTCACGCCCACAGTGCTGCAATCAATGCAGCCAACAGGAGCGTCAACAGTTGCCAGATAAAAAGAAAATAAGGAAAAAGAGAAGAATTTGGACACCTCAAAAATGTCAGGAGCCAAGAAAAGTAGGAGGCCGAGGAAGGCAGAAAAACTAAACGGGGGGAATAGAAAATTTCGAGAAACGAAGAAAAGTATAACCAAAAAAACGCCAACTCCAACTTTAAATTGTCATTTAGCTTTGGATTGCATTCTTTTTTAACGCTATCAAATGACAGGAGTTTAGGAGTTGACACTTTCAGAGAGCTGACAGTTCAAAGTGCCACCGAAGTGCTGATGTTGCTGTTGCCGCCGCGTCGAAATCACTGCCGCATGAGGCAGGCTGGCAGCCACGAGCGACGAGAGGCGGGGAAGAACTCTGCAAGCATTTGGCCAGCCAGCGCTCGAACTCAACTCGCCGAAATAAACTTCGAAGTGTCAGTGCACACAACACTTTATTGAAATGCGAAACTTTTTCGTTGGCATGCGGCTTTGTGCGAGTTCGCTTACTCCAGCTCTTTCCTGCTTCTTTTCTTACTGAACTCATCTCCGCCTGCTGCATGCACTCCTCGACTTTAAAGTGTCACTTGATGTCCTTGATGTTGCGCAGAGATGCCACTCGATTGCACACGCAACCGAAACGTCGTGCAATCGACGAGGACCGATGCGGTTTTAAGCCGCTTCTCACTTTTGCTGCCTCGTCTAAAAAGTTTTCCGCAACATTTGCTGATAACTGGAAGTTGCAACCGAAAGTTGAACTTATTTTGCACTCATGTAGAGACATATATGTGTGTGTGTGTGTATTTAGGTGTGTGCGTGCGTGCGTGTATGCATGAGCACCCAAGTAACCATCAAACTTCCTGGTCAAGATGTCGAATTTTATTTCGACTGCACTTTTGAAGTTCTATAATAAAGTTGATGATGATAATGAAGCCGATACGATGATGATGCTGATGATGATGTTGGTGATAAGTTGAGTGCTTAAAAGTTCGCTATCGTCGTCGATTACATGACGTCTTGCTAATACCAGCAAAATTCCTTGACTTCATAATCATCGATGTTAAAATGGTGAATATTCTCCAATATCTGCTGGAAGTCTCATTATTTAGGCAAAAGTTAAATACTTGAGACACAAAATACGTAAATCATTTTGTGTTTCTCTCACGCTCTCACTCGCTCACCCTCTGCATCTCTGGCCCTCTGCGTCCCTATCCATCTCGCTCTAAAACTTCTACTACATTCAATATCAAATGAACAACAAGCACGACAGCGACACCAAACTAATCTGAATCTTCTCAACATGTAAGAGAGTTTAGACCGCAGGCTCATCTCGCAATCTCTACAAAACCCTCTACCCAACTCCACGAAGAAGGCTTTCAATTCATTTCCTGGACCGACAGTCGCAATGAAATTAGAAGCCACTAGTCGACTAAGTCGGTCGAGTTGGTTGAGTCGTCGTCGAATCGCCATTCAATTAAAATCAGACAATTTTCTGAAGCACAAACAATTTCTGCTCTCAAACAGTAGAAATACTGAAACTTGTAGGGAGAAAGAGAGTTGGTTTAGTGAGGGGGTGGGGGAGGAGGAGAAGCAGTGAAGCTGGCCAAGGGCAGCAGCAGTGGGAGAGGAATTGAATGAGAAGAAAGACTCTGTCAAGGATTTTGATGATTGTACAGAGCGAAAGGCGTTCGATATCGTGTCTGGAGAAGGGATATGAAATAGTGAGGATGATGTCCTTCTTGATGATGCTTCGGGGATGACGAAATTATGTGAAATTTTGTGGCAAAAGGACGGAACAGTTTAATTCCAGAATAATTAAATTCGAGTGTATGATGAAGTTGATTCACTTCAATTGGCTTCTGTTGATGGTTTTGCTCTTGTATCTGCTGCCGTTGTTGTTGTAGTTGTTCTTGTTGTTGTTAGTGTTTTTGTTGTAATTTTTATTATTATTACCAACATAGACAAAAAAATTATCTGAACTGTGTATGGCAATAAAGAAATTTTTAACGACTTTGATTTTTCTTCCGCAAAAAATTGCCAAACTATCGAAAAATCATTTAATCGATTATTAGCTCATAACTTCTTCGCCGCCGAGTTGACCTCTCTGGAAATCGCCTGCAGCAGTCAAAAACAAACAACTGCAATAAAGAAGAAGCAGTAAAAAGCAAAAACAAAGGCAAAAAAATTCAAAGGCGACCGGAAGCTAGCGGAAGTTTGCTTCGTTTGGCATGGATTACAATTTCCGTCTAGCGATCCATCCGTGAGGAGTTGCATTGCGTTGTTGTTGCACTAACAACCTCCAACTTCAAGCTCAGCGCAAATTCTCACTTTTACGCGGTTTGGTTACTGAAAATAAAGGAAAAGAACGACCTTTAGATGATGGTCATCCTTCCGCTGCCGATGCAGATTCACCCGAGCTGTGAAGGACGAGTTAAAAGGTGAAGGAAGCTTAAGAGAGCGACAGAGATAACAACAACAACGCTTCACTGAAACAACAACCTGAAAGCGTGAAAAGACCACCAAATTGATATCAAGGATTCGTCAATCAAGTCAATCAACAGAAGCAATAACAACAACACCCATTATATACTAGCAACAACAACAAACAGTCCTACCAACAAAAACAACGACAAAACCAGGCATGAAAACAACAACAACAACAGTAACCACAGTTTGTAACTTGACAGCATCTCAAAGTTATCAAAGTTGTAAAGCAAGGATTCGTTCATAAATTGGGCAACAACAACGGTAGTATAAAAATAAATCAATAATCTCATCAGTAATTTCTTGTGAAACAGGATTACATTGACTAAAATATTAGTTGCTAAATAAAAATCGGCGAATAAAATTGTTAGAGGTTGCGAGCGGCCTCTCGTTTCTCATTTTATGGAAAGAAGTGTTAATCAAGTTGAATATCGTGCCTCTCGCATTGTTATTCTCATACTGAAAGCTGAGTTCATTAATTCAAATGTCGCGGTTATCAATTCCTTCAGTAAGCCCTTCAACTCTTTGTTTCAGTGTATCTGGCACGCATTCTGCAACTGAATGGCTGCGTTCGAAGAGTGACACCGAGCGACAACAGCAACATGATACAGCAGTTGCAAGTAGATTGAAATAGCTAGCATTCATCAAGTTTCACCGAAAAGCGATGCTGTGCACCATCAACGTGTAGCGGGGAGGCAAAAGAGGGGTAGCCGCTCCTCGCCCACTCGAGATGACGGCTGCTTTTGAGATGCGTTTCATCAACAACTGCTCGAGTGTTGATAAGCGAAGACAGCAACATAAGCTGTTAGCAAGCAAAGGAATTCTCAAGAAACTGCAGGCATTCAGTTGAAAGTGTTTTAGAAGGTTGTACGAAGGGTGAAACGAAGGGATGCGCAGAAATGTAAGGGCTTCGCAATTCGGCTGGAGGTAAATTGAGGCAGGTATGGTTGCGGCAACTTATGGTTGAGGTAGTTGAGGCAACTATGGAAGTCTTTCACTTTAGGATTCCTAAAGCGAAGAAGCAGAGTCAGCAGCCAGGTTTGAGCCGCTTTGAACAGCTCAAAATCCAAACAAAAGAATTAGTTCTGAGCAAAAATAAGAGTGAACAAACATAAAAGGATGAAAGAGGCTAAAAATGGATTGAGAGGATAGAAGAAAGTTAGGCAAGGAAACGTAACGTTTGCAAAAAATCTCAACACAAAGTGAACAGGATTAAGTTGAGGTTTTCCCCTGCCGTTCGAGAGCCTTAGTGTTTCCAGAGCTAGAAGATTCCTTTTTCGGACTGTATAAACGAAGACTGGTAATGAGTTGAAAAAAGAACCGCAGAGAGATAAGAATTTAAGCTTCTGAACAAAATATTTGTTTCTACTTCAATTTTTCGTTTTGTTCTTTTCCTCGAACAGCATTATTATAAGGGACAAAAAGTTCCCACAAAGCCTAACAGTGACGTCGGTTTGTCTCGATTATGAGTGAACAACAATGACTGCTAAAGCAGTGACAACGCGAACACAAGAGAAACAAAAGTAGGAATAGAAATCTAGAAACGAAGAACCATAATAAAAACAACTCTGATAATGAAAACAAAATATTACTCTAATACAGCTTAAAAAGCTCAGAACCCAAAACTTCCGAAAGCAGCAACAATGAAGAACAACGACTTCTACTCTAGATGAAACATAATAAGTGAAAAATTGTAATCCAACCTCAAGAATGCGCTTTCAGCTGCCTCCGGAAAGGCAGAGTGGAGTGTGAGGGTAGTTTGTCATTTTAATCTGCTTCAGGCAAACATTTGGCTTATGCCACACGGTTAAATGGCACTTTTTCGTAATGCGGCTGACTGTAACGCGCTTATAGTCAGCGATCTGATGCACTCAGCCCATCACTAATCTCCCTCTACCAACAATAATAACCTCCTTGGCATATCCGTATCCCCCCCCCCCTTACAAACTAGCGTATTTCTTGTGTCACCCCTGCCTTGCGTCATCGAGTCCCTTGTTGCCTTGCTGTTTTCTGCTCACACCCCACACATCATATTGTTTGTGTCACCCAGTCTATCGCTTAAGCCACCCATCATATCCTTGAGACACCCACACAATCCCTAATGTCACCTATCGTGTTCCACGAGGCACACATCGTATTGCTCAGATCCTTCACCGTTTCCCTTGTACCGACCATCATAAGTCCCACAAACCCTAATATATCACTCGTGTGCCATTACACATTGCGCCATCTACCCTATGGTAGATATACTCACTCATTTCAAGCACCCCCCCTCTTCCCTCTCGCACTCGTTCATTCCCTTTCTCTAACCCCGTTTCACAGAAAGGATTAAAAATCCCACATACCACATTTTTGAGCTTTTAAACCTTACTTTTGTTTTTATTTCCGTCTTTTTTTCGCTACTTCTTTTACTTTACTTCTTCTTCTTCTTGGGATTTGTCGACACTCTTCTATTCCGCTGTTATCCTTAGGTTTTTCAGGATTTTGTCATTATCTACTCTTTTGCTGCTGTTTGCTTTTTCTTGTTATTTTTCAACCATTTCTTTCTCACTGCCTGGAAAAGTTTTCTTTTTTCCGCAGTCGATGACGTTTATACCGTATGTCAACACGGTATGTAAGACAAAAAACTATCTAAGCAGGTTTTCTAACTTGAAAGGCAAACAGCAAACATATTGTGTTGCTCAAGCAAAAGGACTCACTAATTTCGATTGTTGGATTTGTAACAAATATAGGAAGGATAATTTAAGTTTGAGTTTAATATAGATTGCTATTTGATCTCCTCTAAAATGCATTTTATTAAATGGGATTAAAGAACTATGGATAATTTGATTTTTCTTAGTTCTTTGAAAGAAAAATCCTAAAGGATTTCTTACCCCCCCCCCCCTAGAAATGTGTGGTTGCTTCTTAAAACAGATTTCAAAGATTTCAAATATATAGGCTTTCAAATATATAATCACTATATAGTCAAACTCCTTACTTACCTGAGGGAACTGTAAGCTGAAATAGATGTGATACACTGATATGAAGACCGCTGAAGGTCTCTCGAAATCGAAGTTAGATAGAAACTATGGTGAAAATTTTCACAAAACAGAAACTAATATACTATCTTGGATATATGTCACAACAACAACAACAAAACCTGAAGACTTAAATACAGGGTAGTTTGTATATATAGTGCGAACTTAGAATATTTAAAGTATTTAAGGAGAATCAGTGTGTTGAGTGTGTATTTATGAAAAAAGCTTAAATTAGAATTATAAATAGAAATGCATAAAAAAATTAATAGCAATAAATTAAAACCAACTGAAGGAAAAGAAATCAAACCTTTTTTGCGGCGCTGATGCACGAAAAACCACGCAACCAGGGCTGCATTCACCAGCAAGAAGCCAAAGGCTGCCAGGGAGATGCCAATTATGACCAGATTGGGTGTGTTTGAATCCTCTGTTAACTCGGCTGGCAGCAGTTCAAGTCCTGCATAAAAACCACGTGGTTCGATGATGGTTTTGTTGGTAGCCATGCATTTGGGGTTTATATATTTCGGGTTTGGCGGTTTTTTTTGGTTACGTCAAAAGCAGACAGGCAGGCAGTCACACGGGCCAGTAGCCGAACGCAGAGGATGAGTATAACAGGATTACGAGTTTATGTTGGCACGAAGGGCAAAAATCCCATGACACGAAAAATGGTGGCAACATAAAAAGAATGTGAAATAAAAGAAATTGAAGGAAATAAATTGCGAATAATATAAAAAGTGAAAAAAAGAAATCAAATAATCTGTAAATAACGAAATCCTGCGATATGAGAAAAATGAAATCCAAAAAAGAAGTCAAACCAACGTGGAAAAAGTAGTAGAGCAAAAAATTTCAATAAAATATGCTGCATGTGGAAAATGGTATTAAAAAAAACGCACCACTCAACGGTGTTTGGGGACAACAAATATTTTAGTTCGAATAATCGGCTCAAACGGCACACGAAAGTCGAAAAATGCCACCGCTACAGAGTTCTGTAAATACAAAAATCACGTATCTACGGCAACAAATCGTGCAGATGACTGCAAGAGATGGCGAATGCACTGCTTGTCAAGGTGGCATTCTAGGAAAAGCAAATAAATCGAAATACAGGAGGAAGAGCTACGAACGCGCACAGAAAAAATCCAGAGAATCGAAAGCATAAACGGAAACCGGAATTGAAATTTCCGATTTACAATATTTAAAATGTAATTAAAAAATATAACAACCTGTATTGCATGTATCTGTGTGTGTGTCTGTGTGTGTAGATCATACTCATTCTTATATATTGCAAGACTTTAATGTCGATCACCATTTATAACGGTATCTACATACAGCAACCATTACAGTACCTCGTTTGAGCCGCTTCTGGTTGCGTTTATGCAGGCAACAACCGATGATGAACACATTCAGCAGCACCACGAATATCCCTGATGCAACGCCGACCAGCAACAGCATCCCGGGCGTGCCACCCAGCGGCGTCGAGGCGGTCGTCGGTGGACCTCCCAGCGAGGAGGCCGGCTGTGATGGTGGCGGCGCCTCTGCAGGAAGTCGAAGCCGCAGTTTCAATTAAGTAGCACGAACACAAGAGGATGATGCAGAACGAGGCAGAATGAGGCAGAAGGAGAGGAAGGAAAATAAATGTTCCCAGTGATTTTACAAATGAGAGAACGCATGAGTGGCTATAATAATAAGAGCAAATAATATCCGCGGCATGTCTGGTATAGAGAGGGCAGTGGGGAGAACGAGTACAAGAACTTTATAAGCCGTAAACTGTTTACTTTACAACGACAAACCGCTTTTAATTAATTCTTTAAAATATATAGAAAACCTCTTCTGAGAAATACTAAATTGGAAAGAAATAATTTGCGATTTGGCAAGTCTCACAAAACAGAATGACTTTTTAAGGAGACTATCTAGCAAATGTTTTCGGGATTATCCTATCTAAAAAAATCTGTTGACCTTATGTAGAGAGAATTATGTTTGTGAGGTTATTATCACTTAAAATCAAATAGTAATTTCAAGCATAGAAAAATTTTCTTTAGAAAAGTCTCATCTCAGAAAATCTATTTTGAAATCTTGTCTTGAAAAATCTTATTTAGACAGTTTTTAAGTGTATTGTCTAGGAAGATCTATATTGAGAGAAGCTTGACTCGAATAGTCACTCCCGAAATCATAACTGAGAGCAATTCACACACGAAGATCTCATGTGGGAATATCTCATCCAGGAGAATCTAATCCTATCCTCCACCGGAGTGTTGTTACCGGATAAATGGCGTTCTTAACTGAGGAGTTTTTTTTCTGGGAAGTCTCTATTATTAAGAATATTTAAAAGTTCTATGAACGTCTCATGTGAGAAGATCTTGCCTGAAAAAATCATATCTAGGAGTATTTCATTATTTATTATTTGGGCGATCCTATGCCAGATGATTAGTCTGATTAGATTTTGTCCGGAAAGATTAGATTTTGTCTGGTTTGTTGTTTCCTGAGAAGATTTTATCTGGTATTCTATTTCTATTTTTCGATTCTATTTGAAAGGATCCTGTATAAGAAAGTCCTATTTGAGAATACCTTCCCTGAAAAGATTCAGAAGATCTCTGCTACCTCATATAGAGCTCGGAAGCTTTCTGTGGAAAATTCTACGTGAAAATTTACTAAGTGCAAGGAATCTTGTCGGGAAGCTTTTATTTGGAGGATCGATATCACCTTATCTGTCAATAGGATGGCTTATTTATCGAAGGTAAGGAATTTTCCTAAGCAACCCGTTGACCGTTGAGCATAGAAACAACGAAGGTCTCGAAAACAAAAATTAAAATATACAATACTCAACTTCATCATAAAACCAACCTTTTGTTTGAGCGCGCTGTAAGTCAGGCAGATACTTGCTTTGTCCCAAATCATTGAAGGCCATGACTGAGAACAGATACAGTGTATTCATGCGGAGGCCATTGATGGTCAGCTTGTGACTGTTCGGCAAACCATCGACATATTTGTACTGCTCTTTATAGGCTTCACTGTAGATAGAGAAAGAGAGAGAAGAGAGAGAGAGAGAGAGGAAAGGTGAAAACAGAGTGAAGAGAGAAATCATGAATGCAGTAAAATACCCAAGCAATAGTTCTGTTTGAACATTCTTCCACCACCCAACTTACCGATATCTCACACGATATGAAGCTTTCAGACCACCATCGAAACCCGGTGTCCAGGCGACTGTCACCGAATCATGTGTCACATTCAATATGTTCAAGCTGAGCGGTGTGTCCGGCTGTGAAGTGATGTCGAGACGAACGGTTTCCATACTTTGGCCGAGCTCATTTTTCGCCACACACTCGTACGCACCATAATCGGCGGGAGCAACCTTCTCGATAATCAACGTTGACTCGTACGTAAGCGAGTCGATTTTCTTCTCCTCCACTTCATATTTGTAAGTGCGGTTCACCTGCAGATCCTTACCGTCCTGACGCCAGATGAATTTCGGCTTGGGAGAGGATTGAGCACGGCAAGGAAGCCGACCTCGTTCACCGGTACCGCTGGCAGCGCGTAAGAGGGTGGGCGTCTTGTCAATTTCAGGAGCAACTAAATGGTTGCAGAGATGACGCGAGGTAGGTTTGGGGAGAGAGAGAGAGAGAGAGAGAGAGAGAGAAAGAGAAAATACAGACCATATAAAGAGGCACGTGAGGAAGGCAGTTAGTAACATTAACAGGAAGTGCGACGCATACAACAACCGACAGACATCCTCGTCTGACGTTTGTCGGACTTGCGTCACGTGCCGCACGGTGCGGTTTGCCACTTACATTTGACAATCAGCAGTACATCACGATTTGTCGGGTTGGCGACGCGGTTATCGGCGATGCACCGAAAGTTGCCGACGTCCTCACGTTGTGCATTCTTAATGTGTAGATACGAGGTTCCATTAGCGAATGTGCTTGACGTTTTCACTGTCATGTCATAGCCAAGTCGCTCCCACTTTACGTGCTCTTCCGTCAACGGCTTACCCTCCACGGAGCACGAGAGCGTCGCATTCTCGCCAGGATTTACGATAACATTTTCCGAAACGGCTTTAATGGTGGTGCCATCTGCCAGTTGAAAGGAGGAAGAGGGCATTGTAATGGTATTTGAGTACCTTATAATAATACATTCGATTTCTTTTCATAGGCTACACTTACACTCAACCACCACCGTGATGTTCAGATATACCGCGCCCTGCGAATTGGCCGCCTCGCACATGTAGACGCCGGCATCGTTGCGGTGCAATTTGGTGAAATTCAAATTGGCTCCATCCGCGTAGATGCGCTGCTGCTCATTTCCGCTCGCCGACGACACTGGCAGCCCACCCTTGGTCCAGGTGTACGTAATCGAGTTCGGATTCGCGTTGGCCTGCAGCGCCACCAGCAGTGATTCACCCTCAACGCCGACGGCCGTTGAAGAGGGCGGTGGCACGAATTTAGGACGATCTGGAAAGAGAAGTCTAAGTGAACTATTCTAGAGGTAATCAAAGTCCTCAATATCTTCGCTCTCTCCTTCCATAAAATATCCCGCGTACGCCCGTACGTCCCCCTTCATTATTTTACGCAATACTTACACAGCACATCCAGACTGATTGCCTCGTGAACGCTGCGTTGCAGGGCCTCGTTGGAACTCTGGCATGTGTAGACCACACCATTCATCTCCTGAGTGACGTTCACCTTGAACTCGAGCGTGGATACGGTGCCGCCCCACAGGCCCGGCTTGGATGTGTTATTAATGCCTGCTCGAGTGGGGAGGAGCGAAGGAGGGCCGAAACGATGATGCAGCATAGAAGAGAAGAAGACGGCTCGAGTTAATAAAGCACGAGTTCAAAGACAACTAGGAGGGGATTTGAGGACTGCCGAGTAGTGAACTGTAGCTCGCAAGTTAAAGACAGAAATCGCTTGATATTTAAAGGTTGAGCGGTTATGCTGCTGCTGATTAGAGTTCGCTGTAGCATCTCCAACCTCTAGGCAAAAAAACTAACTTGGAGTTACGCCCTAATCTACCCATAATCTGCCCCGTCGGCGCCAGCGACGAAAGCAACCAAGAAGTCAAGAGTCCCGGTGTTGACTCCTCCGACGTTGATAATGACGACCCCCCAACGAGATGTCAACAACACATCCTGTTGATATCAGAAGCTCACGTACTCCAGCTTCTTTGGATGGGCGGAGTTGCTGTCGCTGACACTGCAGCTGGGCAGACTGCCAGCAATGAGCGCGCGCGCTGGCAGACCCTCCAGCGCTCACCGGCTTACCACGGCTCACAACACGAACTCACCTTCGATGGGGATGCCGTCCTTCCACCAAGACAACTTGGCCGGCGGATTGCTGGAGCTGGAATCGCAAATAATGGTTGCTTCCATGCCAGGTTTCAGTTCTTCCGGTTCAATGCGTATCTTAACGGTCTCGGGAGCAACTAGGAAAGAAGGAAAAAGCCACGTTCAAAATTATGCGCTCCAATATTTGACAGATTTATAGATCTGTCGGCTTCGCTGCACTTACAGTGCACGCTCAGTGTTGTCGACTCGAAGAGTGGAATCTCGGTAGCGCTGTTGTGAGCCTCACATCTGTACTGAGCTTGGTTGTCGGTTACGTTGGCGAGAATCGTGATCTCGGCGGAAACTGACTTGTCTGCGGTGCGTACAAGCGAGTTGATCTGGAAAACACGGAGAAAAGTAAAAATCGGTGAATGAATAAGTGAATCAATGAATGAATAAGCTGAAATTCGTATTAGACTCTTTCTGAGTAGGACACCATTTCAGTGAGTTGTTCGGTTGTTCGATACACAAAACATTTTTGGGCATTTTTTTTTTAACTTCTATTTATTTATATTTACTTTAGCTAAATTGTTTGTTGTCATTTTTATTTTACTTACATAAGAAATTAAGCAACTTTAAATACTTTTGAAGCAATTTTTGGAAGCACAAAACTTCTGTTTGACTCATTAATACTATAAAATTGTTAACGTAGTTCGTACAATAATCATTTTGTTTTCTCGAAAATTTATTTGTACGCCCCAAAAAAAATCTCGGCTATCTAAACAGAACCGATTACTTGGTCAGCAAGAGCAGCAAATGACTGATTTTTTTTTTACATCTTTTTTATCTCTGACTGGTGTGTTTTGCGGAGGCCTTTGTTAGCTCAGCACCGCAAACAAACACGCACACACGTATACATAGGAGAACACACTACCACGCACGCACTCCCACTAGCTGTGCAAACATCATTTTCTCCAAAACCGAGTCGCAATTGTCCGTAATGGACTCCGTAGTGCGCTGCGGAAGTGCTTTGCAAGACGAGCCTGCATGTGTAATGGGTGTTTCTGCCATATAAGAGTGTGTGTGTTGTGTGTATGTGTTGTGTGTATGTGTACGTGTGTGTTTTTTGTGTGCATGTGTGCGTATGGCTGTGTGTGTGCTTGCATTCTTTTCTGAGTTGGTATGTCACACATTTAAGCAGCACAGAAAGCCACCAATAAGGACTTCGGCAGGAGCGAAAAGCGCTTGGCAACGATATTGTGTGCTGAATACATTTGCTGCCCGATGCCTGCCGGTCCACTCTGGAAAAAATTCTGCACCCATCCAGCTTGAATCGAGTTGAACTGAGTTTCCGCATAGATTTTCCTCTTTTTTCCTCGCTTGCTAAGCCACTGAAGGATTTCTTGCTGTAGTTATGGTAAACATTTGCTAAGTTTATGTCAGGGGCGTATCTTGGAAATGGGGGCGGCGGAGAAGGATGAACCGCTCCCTCTGGTAATCCAGAAAATATTTTTCCTCCCCTCGTCAAAAGAGAATTGAATACGCCTTTGGTTAAAAAAGGTGGGGAAGGAAAGGAAGAGAAGAGAAACCCAGAGGTAGACGACGCTCGGTCCTCTTATTGGACTCCACACATCACATCCATGTGTTACAGTTAACATACTTTTCATAATAATACAGGAGAGGAGAGACCGGTAACGTGGAAGAAGAAGAACAACAACAACACATCTTGCCTATTTAAAAAATAGGGTAAAAATTCTTAAGTTTGCAAATTTTGCAATAGAAATTCAACTGGGACGATTTGCTTTTACGGAAAACAAAAATGAAAAAATTATTTACAATTAATTGCAGCGGGAGAGAGAAAGAGTGAGCGAGGGAGGGAGAGAGAGAGGGAGAGGGTGAGAGGGAGATGGAGAGACAGGGTAGAGGGAGAGAGAGAGACAGGGAGAGGAGAGAGAGAGGGAGAGAAAGACAGGGTGAGGAGAGAGAGAGAGAAACAAATTAAATGTACGAATCGAAGAGAAAAAAAATGTGTAGAGAAAATAAATTGAATTGTGACCAACTTCTGACCGAAAATCGTCTCTAAACTGCCTCGGAACTTAATTGCAAACTACAGTTGACACGTTGCGGTGGATTTGAAAAAAAAGGAAAACAATAAGACGAGAAGAGCAATAAACAAGCGAAGGGAGAACCGATTATACCCACCGACCTTAGCAACCAGGGACGAAATTAGTGGAGGGACGGGTAACTACGTTGAAATTGCGTAATAAAAGGCAACTTTGTTTACTTCATTCTCATTGCTTCAGTAGATGAGCACTTTAGGTGGGTGGCTTGGTAACTCTATGGTACCCCACCGCCGGACGACTGGTTGCCCGTTGGGTTACCTGGCTGATTTCAGTTCGCCTTGCAACAACAACAGAAATTCCTGCAGCTTCCTGTGTTGTTCACACAACATCTGGCGGCATCCTGTATGCTGTGCTGTGCCACGCCATGCAATGCTGTGAAACTCTATTTTATGTGGTCAGCAACAACCAGCTGCTCGCATTCGACTCGTCCTCGCAAATATGTCGGAAAATGCAAAGGCAACAGCGACAAAATAGCAAGAGAACACCGTGTAAACACGGATAACGTTTGTACTTAGGGTGCAAAGTGTGTTGTGCCCCACTTTGTGTACCCTAATGGTGCTTGGTTTCCTCTTTTGGTACTCAAAATACTGCCATCTCTCCGTATTAATCAGAGTTTTAGCTTTTGGTGGCCTATCTGCGGTTCTTCGAACTGTTTCATTTGGCACCGAAGAGCCAAATTCTAGAATTTCCGAAAATTTTGAATTTCTGTTTCTGAAACTATAGAATTTGTTAATTTGTTGTAGAATTGTCGGACCTAGCAGTGCTGAGACCTTCAAATAGAGACCTTCAATGAAGCTTCCATGGAGAGAACAAAAGTAGAATTTTAGAATTTCCCCACATGAATTTCGAGCAAGAGGACGGAAATATAATATTTTACAGCACTTTAAGTCTTTACAATTTACAAAAAAAAAAACAAAAAAAAACCCACAAACTCTGAGGTTTTCCTATTTTTTTACCACCGGAATGTAGTCTGAAAAATTCCGGTAGTCGTGGGATTTCCGAACTGGTTTCCACTGCATCGTTTCAGTATGCCGCTCATACACGATGACGAAAGTACAAAAAGCTGACTACTTCGCTTCACTTACGTAAGGCTTTCCAATTTGATTTTAGGCTCAAACCAGCTCGCACACATGCCTCCCCGTCTGACAAAACGAGGACTCTGCCTATCAAACGTAATAGCGTGGCAACAGTCGTTTACCAACAGCCGTGCCATCGCCGCGCGCCCAAAACGACAAAGGCAACACTTACAACCCTAAAATGCCGCAGAAGTTAATGTGAAGGCTGGACACGGTGGCCACACGGAGCATCGTGCTGACGACGGTGGCCACTGTTGGCGGAATAAATTTACATTTCATCAGCTGCAGGACAATCGCAATTTTTACTCGACTTTGCCGATTTTATTAGTCTTTTACTCCTCTTTTTTTTCGTATTTCTAATACACTTTTCTGCATCAGGCTGCCATCGGCCTCAGGCCTCAGAACGACCGATGAAGCCCTCTGGAACCGAAATGGCCCCATGTGAATGGTTCATAAATAATACCGAAATCTAATTGGTGCAGCATGTCTGACACCACGGACGCACGGTGCCTACTCCGCGATAGCCGCCCTGATTCTACTCACCCTCTTGTCGTTCTTGTACCACGTCAGAGTGGCCAACGGATTGCCGCCCGATGAAACACACAGCAGTTTTTGCACCGAGCCCGCCGGTATAATTTGTCCCTCGCTGTAGCCCGAAATTAATGGCGGTGATGGTGGATCTAGAAAGCAAAGTACGAAAGCAAATGAATTAGAAGGAGTAACATAAAGGAGTGCAGTAAAAAAGTGTAATAAAAAATCTGCTTTTTCTCTTAGAGGTTCAGAGGCTCCCTGGGAATGAGTGAGGTTGGGGAAGTTTTGCGGAAATCCTACTAATAAAGAAGTTAAAATTATGAAAGTCCGTCACAGATTTGAAATCGTAAAGAAGACTGACTCTGAAACCACCACCGGTTTGCAGCGTGCGGTGGGTGTGGCAGAAGAAGAGGGCAGCTTAATTATTGTGGCCAACTATGGAGTTAAAAGCTACCATCCATGTCAGCGAGGGACGAAATGGTGTGCGCAATAAAATTTTTAAAAGTTTTATGCGAGATTCTTTTGCTTCTTTCTACTTTTTTTTTCCTTTGTCCCTTATTATCCTTCCTTTTTTACGCGTCTGCATAAAGGACTCGAGCTTTTCTTGCAAAATTTAATTATCGCTCATAAAGTAAAACTTAAAATGGGAGGGGAAAAGTATGCAGTCGCGAGTTGGGTGGAAGAGTTTTAGTTATCTGAAGTATCCTTGAGAATGGATGGTTAGGAGTGGCACGGGGTTGGCGGGGGGATGTGGAGGTGGTAGGCGTGATGCAGGGGAGTGGCTGGGGATGTGGGGAGGGCGTGTGGAAGTGAGAGGGAGAGGGAGAGGCAGAAGACTGTAAGGACGCGTCTAGAAAAGTGTTAAAATATGCTTTGGCTAATTAAAGTTAATTTTGGCTCCACATTCTCTTCCTCTTCATTTTTTCACCGCTCTTACATTTTCCCTGCCTGCCCCCCTCACCCCATTCCCCCTGACCCATTCAATCCCGTCTAAAATTGCCCTCTTTTTAGACTGTTTTCATCCTTGAATTATGCATGAAAAGCGAGGTCAAGGGAAGTAACAATCTGCAGCCTCAGAAGGAGATGATATAAATTTGGAGCTTCCTTTTATCTTTTGTTCACCAAGAAAGAACCCCTTAAAATAGAGAAAAACCACAGCGCATTATAAATTAGAGGCTTGCGAACATCAACCTATTTAAGTGGATTATTTGTCTTCGGCGGGCTGGAAAAATAAATGACTTCAAATGTGATGAGCAAACAAAATCGGGGCCTCTGCCGCGATAACATTTTAATATTAATACCGTTGAATAGAAGAGAAAATTTGTAGAATGTCCTTGTCCGAGTCCTTTAAGGAAGCAGCTTCCTTAAGTGTCTGTGAAACTCGATTACACAATTATAATTAACGTAAAGAATAAGCAAAAATATCGGTATCGATAGTAATCAAGTAATAAAATTAATCAACTGAAATAACAACAATTTTAGCCTCCAAAAGATTGGAAATTTCATTTTCATCAATTTAAATTCATTCAAAAAATTTAATCTTCTTTTCAGATTCTCCGAATTATTTCAGATGTACAACAAAAAACTGTATTTTCGCGAAGCTAATAAAACAAGCGACAGTTGAATATTAAAATGAGGAAAAATACTTACCTAAAAACAACTACAAAGGTACGAACAACCTCAACAACAACTAAGCAAAAATATCAACTTGAAGTAAACAAATAAATTATATGAAAAATTAATGAAAGCTACTCAACGGGTTCAACTTGGAAAATTCATTAAAGAGAAGAACCGCAAAATGAGGTTTAGTGATGTTGTTGGTTTTCGTTGTCCAGTTGTTGTTGTTGTTGTTGTTGTTGTTGTTGACATTGTTGTTGTTGCTGCTGCTGCTGGATTGCAGTTGCGCAGGGTTGCACAATCTATTTGACAACATAAATTCAAAGGAAACCAAAACAAATACAAATCAAGAAAACCAATAAAAACAAACAAACTAACAACTATATTACAAAAGCAACAACAACAACAACACAACCACTACTACTACTAAGATTTATAATAACTGTTTATAAACAGCGACTGACTGAAGGACAAACTTTATTTGGAAAAGTCGACCGAACTGCTAAATAACAAAAACAACAATCAACAGCAACCGCTAACCATCGACAAAAAGCACTACAAGAAGAAGAAAAGGAAGCACAAGAAGAAGAAGAAGAAGAAGAAGAAGAAGAAGAAGAAGAAGAAGAAGAGGAAAAGCCAGCAGAAAAACCAACAGCTTCAGTTATTTGTAAACATTTTCAAAATCGCATTCAAGAGTTCATAAAAAAGTGTAGTGAACCGGAAAGAAAGCAGCACAAAAAAGGAGCAGAATTGAAAAAAGTGTCAACAACACGGCGCGGGCGGAGGTCAGGGTGACATAGTAGAAAAGTGCTGAGAAGGCGAAAACTTGTAAGCTGTAATACCCCTCCCCCCGACCCCTCCCGCAAAGCGAAGAGACGATGGAAAAACGAATGAAAGGACGAATGAAAAAAAAAAACTCTTAAAATCCACACGTTAGTTAGCAACGTACGTTTTTCTAAAACGCCAAACAGTGCAAAACACTATCAGCAGAATGCCAGCGCCAGTGTTTACACGATGACACAGAACGATATACAGACGCAAACGCACACACACACACACACACACGCGCGCGCATACTGCGACATGCAGTCCCAGAGATACGAGAAGCAAACCGGAAGCCTACTTTTTCAAGCAAAACAAACAGCATCGCGATGAGAGCTGTGGGTGGACGCATTCAGTGACGTCTAACATCCACTCCTACGAAAGTAACAAAGAATCTTTTGCTACACTTAATACTTTTTTATACCGTTAAGGGTAGCCGCAGTTCATCGGAAAGGGAATTTAAATTCATTAAAAGATTTTGAAATATAACTTTTTTACCTTTACTAGATACTTTATCCGAATTCCCATTAATTTGTTGAAGAAAAGTTATCTTTTTCAACACAACTTAGCTAAATTTAAATAACAACAACAACCGCGACATGTAACCTGTTGAGAAGCACTGGCTGCTCTTGAGAATCTTCTGAAGCAGGAGGGAAAAAGTCGAGTAGAGTTGCCTACGGGAGCCAGCGACGCGTTGAACTTTTGAATGCACCCGGAAACCCACGAAAATTTCAATGGATGCTAGAACTAGAAAATGGAGCGAACAACGTGGACATCCATAAACGCGTGTCGTTGAAACGCGAAGGCGACTCGCTGTGAGTTGAGTGACTGTCACGTGAAAGGGACGCGTGTCGTTTAATTACAATGAGTGATGAATGATGAGTAAGGCGAAAACTGGAATCCCACACACAACGAGTGGATAAATGGATGGTGCAACTAATTTGTGAGGAGCAACGAAGGCGTGGCGTGGAAAATAATGAGAGAGATGCGCGTGCATAAAGAGCAAAAAGTGTGGCCAGCACACAAAAGCGCGAATGAAATGCGCCCATTCGCCTCCATCCACTCCATCCTGCGTTGGGATAACAGATATTAAAGGAACGCACTGGCATCCAGATCCAAAGCCGTGTTAATCTCCAGGATTTCATGATTATCCCGACATAATGACTGTGGTGGTGACAACACCACAGCTGATAGGACAGCCCAAACCATTCACTGTATCAAGAAGATTATAGTCGACAGTATAAAGTGGGCTAAAGTCGTCAGCAAATACAAATCAGTTGTATGTCTCTACAGTAGAAATCAATCTTAATTGAAAACTATGCAAGGCTTATCAATTTGCATTTGCTTTGTTATCGCATTCATGTTTCCTTATTAAATATTAATTATTCGCACATCATTTAGCAAGCGGTTCTTAATTATCGCAGAGTTTCTTGTATTCTTTTAAGGAATTCATTTCATACCTCATCATTCATCGCGTATCACTCATTGTTGTGACATATTGTATTCGTGATCCATTTCATGGTGCCATTTTTATATTACAGGGTGTACACGTAAAAAGTTACTTCCACGCACACTCCATCTTCCTTTACCGGAAGGCTTCATAACTGTATTATTCTGTTTCATGTCACTCTTCATTTCTTTCAATTTCGATGACATTTTATACTGTTGCTGCTGAAGAGGAAAACGTGAAACTTCATTATGTTGGGGGAAGAATGTGGAGAGGGCGGCTGGGGGGGGAGGGAACGAAGGTAAGGTTGGACGGTTGTACTCTCCCTGCGAAACTTTAGTACTCAGCAATCAATGTCATCCAATGTGTCACAACGCCTTGACATTCCTTCTGAACTTATGTAACCGAATACGAATCACGTTGCCATCTCTTCGCGTTTCAACATCTCGTTTCACACCTTCGCAATGAACTGCACACCGCCAATGAAGGACTTCTTTTTGCGTATGATACTTGATTTCACGAAAACAATTTCTATATATCTTCCTTTCTAACAAAGGTTGCAAAGCTTTTCGAAGTTACATGCTCGACTGACAGCTGGACTTCGATCACATTGAATAATGAAGGAGAATCATTAAATGAATGCACGAGTGACTAATTAAGGAAGTTAAGGGAAGATGAGAGAAAATATAACGAAAAGCAAGTTTAGGATAAACTCTCATGTTTAGATGACAGGTTAGATGTAATGAATGCGGTTTTATGTTGAATACTTTGCTGAGTAAGAGTCAGGTGATGATTGGATGATTGGCGGGTTGATAGTTGGATGGTCTGATTGTTAAATCCTGGTGATTTTAACCTCGGCAAATTGGTTTGTTCCGAATTTTCAATGGCTGAACGCCATATTAAGAGTGTAGCTTAGAATCAGTTCAATGAAAATTAGATTACCTACTTTTTAAACAGAAAAGATTTCTTTAAAATCTCATGATTTTTATTCTTCTCTTTCTTATCTGAAACTTCATTTACTTGTGTCGTGTACTTTCCTCTTAGCGTATTCATAAGTTACCTGCAATGCTGGTATTATGCAAAAATAAGGATTCTCCTGGGATTTGTTTCCTCTCGCATCCTTAAGGAAAGCTCAGGAAAGGCTTGCATATCCTGCTTTATTGTCTTATTAAAATTTTCACTTTGTCTGCACCTACTTTCATTATTATCTACTTCATACCACACCCAACAAAATACGACTGCACCGGCATGCTAAAAAGTGGAAACGAATGCCAACTATGCTGCTGTCTTCCACGCAATGTAGCGCGATGTCCGCTCTGATTATTTCTGGTTTTAAGCGAATCCCATGAAGAAGTAGCAGCATCGATATATCACGCTACACTACGCAAATGCATTACGTATATCAAAAAGTGTTGCATTGAAAGCGCGTGCTGGCAGCCTGAAAACATTCTTGCAACAACTGAGTGAAATGAGACGGAGCAGAGACGGAACACTTGCTGCAGCAAGTGAATCTATATATGAAAGAAAAGTAAAATAGATTCAACGAGAAATTCTATATTACTGTATTATAAATAATGCTTAAACAAAACGAAGGTGTGGTTCGGTGCTCTGGTATGATAGTTGGATGGTTTGAAGGTTTTCGAATGAAAAACCTTGAAGGGTTTGAAGTGATGGTAGGTTAATTAATGGTTGTGTGGTTAGGTAGTGAATTGGTGTTTGGATATTGCATAGTGGTTTTCCTGTGAAATAAATGTCGATTGGACTCAAGGATTGGCTGGTGGTCATGTAGACATATTCTTGGTGGTTTTGTCATTGAACGTTTGGTGAATTAAAAGCTGATTGCTTGGCTTGCTTAGTGATTACGTGGTTTGGTGGCTGCAGGTATGTTGAATGGTGGTTTAGTGGTTTGGATGATGGAACTGGTGGTTGCAGCGATGTATGAAAGGGAGGAATGATTGGCTTATTTAATGTTTTTGATGGTGGTTGGTTACGTGCTGGAAATTTTGAATTTTGGGTGGTTTAGTGTTCTGGAAGGATATCAGTTGGTTGAAAATTGGTTTTATTTATAATTTTTGGGCGGATGTTTAGAATGTTTTTGACTACGTGTCTCTTGGTCGTTGCTTTTTTTCAAGTATGTGGTTGTTACATGGTCTTGGTTTTTTGGTGGTTCAGACTTAAGCGATTCGTCTGGGTGTTGAATGCAGATAGAATTAGGTATTTCCTTGATTTCATAGGCTTGCGGGATTATTAATAATTTTATTTTCGTATGTGCGGATAACGTTTCACACATACGTGTTTCGTACAAAATAAGAACACAAGAAGTGTCTTTGTTGGCTACTTAAATATTAAACACCTTCACGTAGTTCGCTACAATGAATTCACGAAGGGTGGAATGAGAACCGAGAGAGAAGTGTTAAGGACCCAACAGTAACAACAACTTTTGATGTCATGCTCACGAACGAGGCAAAAAGGAAAATAAAATAACACACAACTTTTACCATTTCTACCGGCACTACATTATGAACAGCCAGATCCATTATTGCCATCATCATTGCCATCGTCATCATCAGCGGCGAGTTCGTTATGGTTACTACAATCAACGCTACTACTATTTTCACTCCTTTTGTAACAACCACTACACCCATCCGTACTTCGAGACCATGAAACGCACGATTCAGTTTGGTACGCTTGGCAGGCGAAGTTCTTTGAGAGAAACATGACGGGAATACCAGTGGAACCTTGCAGACTGAACTATTCTTAAAAGTCATACAGAGGAACGAGTTTCATGTCAGACGTGGTAAACGTAAAATCCAAGGCAATGGGTCAGCCCATTTTTGTGTACATTACATCTCTCTGAGTTTTTTCTTTCAAGTCAGGCAGACCATTCTTTCCATCGATGCATCTCCACTCTTGCCAGGTAACTCTACCCAGCGGGAAGACCATTCTTTCCACCGGGCCAACCGAATTTAATTATCAGCTGACCGAATTTAATTATCATCTCACCGAATTTACTTACGACACAGCTAAACGTCCTCAGATATGAGGAACAGACTTGATAAGGAGAATATTTCCCCATTATCTGCCCATTCTCAGAAAAATAAATAAATAAGTGATACTTCAGGAGGCGTTTTCCTCCATTTACCGGCTTCACTTATACGCCCCTGGAAATGAAACACATTAATAGAGTGCAACATATTTGAATCAAGTGACAGTTGCTGTCGCACGTGTGCTCTCCAACAGGAGACGATGACATTTCTCTGGGTGAGAGTGAGAGAGAGTGATAGAGAGAGAGGGGTAGGGAGAGAGAGGGGTAGCGAGAGAGATGGGAGAGAGAGAGAGAGAAAGTGGGTGGAAGGTTGTGAGTGAGGACCATCCTGGTTTGTTTGTTTGTTTGCTTGCTTGATTGACTGTGAGGCTCCGCAATTTAATTTTATTTTATTTTCTTTAATTGCATTTTTCTTTTTGCCTTTTTTTATGTTTTCATTTTTATTATATTTTTCATTTGCCTTAATTCCATATATTTATTTTTATTTTTGTTTTATTGCGCTTTTTTATTGCTTAATTTTAACGAGAGGAATTGACAACAACAACAACTACAACAGCAACGACCATAA
Source organism: Sicus ferrugineus (assembly GCA_922984085.1). Taxonomy (NCBI): domain Eukaryota; kingdom Metazoa; phylum Arthropoda; class Insecta; order Diptera; family Conopidae; genus Sicus; species Sicus ferrugineus. The sequence goes on from OV277354.1 coordinate 6,261,357, forward strand.
CAATAATTGCTTAATTTCAACGAGCGGAAACAACAACAGCAACAATGTCAACAGAAGCAATATTAACAAGAACATGGTTGCGTTAAGCAATTCATTGTGTAAATAAAAATGTGGGCGTGTCGTTGGGTGGCTGCTTGCTGAAATCAGTTTAAAACAAATTAAACAGCGCGGCTCGAAATGTCGGAACTCATTTAAAGAATCCGTGGAAACTGCGGCCATCCTCACATTGTTGCTCCTCGGTAACTCACAACAACTCACAGCAACATCGTACATTTTGTGACCAGTAACGATGTCATCATGTGCACTGAAGTTACAAATCGGTGACAGCAAATGAGGGTTGAAGGAATTTCGCATCAATGCGTCCATCACTACGTGAACTCAGTGGGGTGTTTATTTGCAACTCGTGGGCAGGATTGACATTTTAATTATTAACAAAACGAAAAAACCGACCGTATTTTCCGACCATCAATCAATCAATAAAGCGAGTAGATTATTAACTCTTTATTTTCTGGGGGTGGGGGTGGTGCATAACGGTTCTTTTCATTAATTACCAAGTGAGAGGCCAGCTGGTAAACATAATGAAAACCAAGTGTTGCCTCAAAATGAATCGATAAAAGTGAAAATCGGTGATACTAAATCTCGATAACAGTAAAGATGGAAAAGATTTTTACGAAAAATTAAAAAATCGATAATATTAATGTTCGATAACAGCAACAAATGATAATAAATTGTAATAATCGATAACACCAAATCGGAAGCAGTAAACACCGATAACAGTGAATATGGAAAACAGTCAAAATCGGTAACAATAACTATGGAAACGACTAAAAATCGATAACAGTAAAAATCGTTAACAATAAAAATCGATAACAGCAAAAGTCTGAAGCAGCAAAAATTGATAAATTTTATAATCAAATAATTATCATTTAAAATTTATCGTTAATTTATAAGTCCAAAATTTAATTTATCGATTTTTATCGATTATATAAAATTATCGCACGAGATCATCCTGACATTGCCGGTGCTCATTGATTGAATATTTTACTGAAAGTTCGATAATGTCGGAAAATTATCGATGATACCAAGGAACAACATTAAGAATGCCAACGAAACGCATTGAAAAACAGGCTGAGATTCTTTTCTTTATACTTACGTATTTTTCCTTAAAATTTATACAACATTTTCCCAAGTTTCTAAATCCCATCGAAGAACAACTCTTCCAACTTCATTCAAAGTTCATCCACTTTTCAACGAGTTGCAGTTTAAACAACATTTTCATCCTTCATCATCCTTCGCCACCATCGCGATTCTTATCCTGCCAGTTAGTCTGCCGATCAAACGACGAGAGGTTTTTAATTGGCTTTCAGCTTATGGCCGAAGTCCATTAAAAATGAAGACAGCCAAAGCTTCGTCTAAGCATACCTGGTTCGCTTTTAAGCCATTCGAGCCAACGCGAGCTTCGAACTTCGGCACTTAATATTTTCTCGTCGAGACCCCAAACCCCCCGTCCTGTTGAAATCGAAGGAGGAGAATGAGGAAGGTGAGAGGGTGTCTGGAATGGAATGAAGAACGCATGGAAACAAATGAGGCGACTAATATGCGCGCCAACAAAAGCGAGGCAGCCGGCTCGCCACTCAAAAATGGCCCCACAACCCAAAATTTATACACGTCCAGACTGCCGGGCGACAGCTTAATTTATGAAATGAACGAGGTGGATTTATTGAAGGGGTGCTGGAGTGGGTAAGGGGGAGGGGGTCGGGGGGAACGTAGAGGGATGGTGGTATATCGTTCAAGGATCGCTCTATCGAGCGAGTCCTTTGCGCGCTTAATTAATGGCATCTGCTGCAACACAAACTCATTCCACTGGATTAGTTTTAATTTGTAGTGGTTTTTGTTGTTTTTCGTGTTTACTTCGATTTATTTTTCGTTTGCTTGGTTTTTCTTATTTTTCCTTTCCCAACTTCTCACTCAGGGATGTGTAAACCCGCACACGATTAATCTACCAATCGACTTTTCTTGTAAGTAACCTACTTTTTAAAATCGGCTGAAGAATGAATTGTTATTCTTGTCGACTGTCCTGGTGTCGATTTTAGTTCCGACTAAAACAGCCGCCTTGACTGAAAAGCTCACCTTGACCTCGATTATTATTGTAAAAAACAAAGATTTGTTATAATTTAACACAAAATAATCAAAAAGGTCATTAAATTTGATTGTTTGATCGAAGATAATCGATTTCTAAAAGATCGACTGCTCAATATTTTAGCAGCTAGAAAACCAATGAAAATCGACTTCTGAATTCGAATATTCATCTCTATTCTCGCCTTCAACAACGCGGCACGTAAATGCAAATCACTTTATTATGAAGTTCTGCAAGTGAGATTCTTCATTATTAATCGGTTAAATTTGTGTACGCGGTGAGCGCCGGCTGCTGAAAGTGTTGTTGTAGAAGTAGTTGTCAGAGCTGTTGTTGTTTTTGTTGTCATTTCTACTACATATTTTCCTTCCTTCCTTTTGTTTTTTAAATATGAAAGTTTGTAGAAAAACAGTCGGCTACTTTTTATGCAACTCCAAGTTTGGCAACAGCTGGCGTTCTCGCCGAACTCTGCTACGTGACGAGGCGATGCGTTGCCTGTGTGAAGTGCATCAACGCGATGGCTAAACTTGGTTGATTTTCCTAGGATTTAACAGGGTGGCCCCACAGGGTGGTGCACTTGCAACTCCGGGCGTTTCCATCATGCTCGTCATCATGAACGCCATCGCCATCGTGATTTCAGCATCCTCATCAGTCTCAACATCAGCTTGATTAACGATTTCCGCGCTGCAAACTGGCAGCAGCAGCAGCAACGAGTTAACGATGTCATAAGCATGACAAAAAGTGACCGTAAACTACGCCGAAGTCGAAGTCAGGTGCATCTGGCTCACGAATTCAGGAAAAAAGGCATCATTAAATTAATGACTTCAGCTTAAGTGGGGCGCTAAATTCGTATCGAGCGAAATTAATTCCTTGAAAATCATTTCTATGAATTCCATTAAACTTTAAAAACCTTTTCAATATACTGAAAATAACTGAATCTACAGAAAAAGTTGCACTAAAGTCTTTAAAATATAACAAAGTAAAATTAATTTACAAAAAGTTGAAACTAAGAGTCCCTCCTTAAAAGTCCCTCCCCTCCCTTCGCCGAAATTGCAGTCCACAGCGCGAAAAGCTGCAGATAATGAAACATCGTCCTCGTTATCGTCCATCGGCGGAAAAAATATCGATACAAGGTTTTGCAATATTAATTGAGAGCTTTCGCCTTAATGCAATTTTTAAGCTGTGAGGCAGCTTGACTGGTGCTTCTGTTGTGTGGGGGTGGGGTGGCGGAGAGGGTGTGTCGTGCTCCTCTGACATCCTGAGGATGCTAAACGATTTATACAAACTAACTTTGCAGTTCACTAAACTGTCTGTCTGTCTGTCTGTCCGTCGGTGTGTTGGTGTGTTGCGCACCCCAAACCTCAGCCTTCTACTCGCGTTCTTCTCCCGAGTTTATTTTGGAACGCTTTCGAGTAACGCGGCCTAAGTGGTGGTGGTGGTGCATCGTGCTATTTATTCTCGCGTAAATTGATGGCTCTCCCCACGCGTCCCGAATGATGTAGGCGGACAAGCAGGCCGTGGATTGGGTGGGAGGACCTCGCGCGCCTTTGCAGGATGACCAGTCCGCGCCCGCTTGACTGAGTGGATCGCATAATCGAATCGAAACGGTTTCCGGAAATGCAAACGCAATAAACACTCACGGGGACGAAGCTGGCTGGCTGCTCTGCGTGGCGAATGCTCGTCGTAGTCGGCGGCGGCGGCGGCTTGCTGTTGTTGCTACAGCTGCTAGTGTTGTTGTTGCTCTTGTTGTTGTTATTGTTGTTGTTGTTGTTGCTTTTTTACATCATAAATAAAGGAAAAGCAACTACAGGCTAATTTTTATAAAACTCCAGAGGCATCATTAAGTTGGACAACATTTTTTAATTTTTTTTCGCTTTTGTTCTGTTCAAAGTTAGTTATAAATAAAACAAATAAACAAAGTTGAGTTATAAATACTTGACAATATTTTTCTGTAAGGAAAAGCAAAACAGAATTCTTTGAAACCCCAGCGTTGAAGAAAATAAAAATAAAATCGTGGCATGTGGCAAACAATCGTCTTAATTTTTTCACGTCAACCAATTCCATTCCATCTCAAAAAATTCTTTGCAAGAGTTGGAGAAGAATTGGAGAGCCCAATAACTTCCACGTCAGCCAGTCATTCATCGCGTTTAATATGGCGTCACGATATCGTTTATTTGTTTTGGAACGCCTGGCTGCGGGTGGGAACGGGTCCCGCACCCCGTTGCCGAAGGAAGGACTTTCATCGAACATAAATCACAGCGCTAATTATTTAAAGAGTCACATCGAGAATATTTTTCATGTCTGACAGAAATGCTTTGTTTGCTGACATGCAACGCTTTAGCAGCTCATAAAGCAGAGATCGGAATTCAAAGAGACGCCACTCAAAATACAGAGACTCCCGCAACGTTGTTTGTTGCTGGTGATGCGAAGTGAAGGTAGCGAAGTTCGCCTGCTGTGATGATTTGCTGTTATAAAAATAAAACAAGAGTATCTTGAAAGAAAAATGGAAATTAAAACAAAAACAAGTGAAGAATAGAAGCAGCAGGTAGAAGAAGAAGAACAACAAACCCAACTGCAACAACCAAACAGCGAACAACAGTGAAAATAGCGAGGAAATGGGGAAAAAATTCTTTACAAGGCGTGATATTGTTCTGATGTCACAACCATCCATCCATTTTGTTTCTTCAAACTCGTACCGCCATTGTTAATACTGTTGTTGTTGTTGCTATTGTTGTTGTTATTGACGGCATTGCGTCTGCTATTTCTTTTACTCTTGATGCTTTGTTGCTCTTCCAGCCAAGAGCGTGCGGAGGATGCTTGCCACCTTTGGGTTTCGAGCGAAAAAATACAATATAAAAATGCAATATATTTTCACAGCATTATTAAAATTTTAAATTTTTTTACACTAAATTTTTTTATAAAATTGTTCCCCAACAACGTTTATTTATCCCTCATCACCCGTCCCCCCCCCCGAGAAACGAACTACATACACCCCTGCTGCTTACTGTTGCATACTAATGATTTTGTGGTTGTTGTTGTTGTTGTTGCTGCTTTCATGGCAACACATTTCGTGTCTAATCAAGAGAAGCTCATTACCGCTCCGAGATTTTGCTAACAAATGATTATGAAAACTCAAGCGTTACATAGAGAAATGAAGGGGTGGCGGAGCGTATAAATGAGGGGTGGCGGAGCGTATAAATGAAGGGGCGGCGGAGCGTTTAAAGCGGGGCTTCGTACACAGGTACACGGAGCTTACGGAGCTTTATACACACACACCTTCTTTACGCAGGTATTTGATGTGAAACAAGCGGATGCAAGAAGAATATTAGGAGCCGAGAAATCTCGCCCTCCTCCTCGCTTTCATGTGAAACAACGAAGTGATTTTGCTGGACTGCAAGGACTACACAAGTGGGGTACCGACTGGCAGTGTTGGTTGTTTATGCCATTTAATTTAGGCCTTCGAAATTATGACCAGCAAATTACGATTTAATCGTCGTCTGAGAATCTATGCAGGCGCGACACAATAAGCCAGCCCAGTTCATCGGTCCGCTCGGTCTACGTGGCAACGTAAATCATGGCTGATAAAATGCTTACTGGCACGACTTGATAACCGCATGGATAAAAAACTTTAAACATTTTGTGTAGTCAGGGAGTGTAATTAGAACACAGGAAGGATCGGCCTATTAAATTATAACGATGTGAGCGGGTCTCACATAATATTATTATGATTAATATTAATATCAGTTTCAAAAGTATTATTCTCAAATAAATAATACTTTATTTAATAATAAAATTATTATTCTCAAATGTTTAAGCTCGGGTCCTTCCAAAAAGACGTTAAAAAAGACCTAAAGGATCTTAAAGTCGTGTCAGTCTCTTGTTTTTCTCATTTAATACGTATTATCTCTTGTAATCCCCACTTTCGCAGATAAAATATGTTTCCTTCATTTTTTAAATATACATCTCCTGCCTGCGAAAGCAATAAAGTCCTACTAATGTCCTGCGGAAATCACTTTCCTGCTACCTCCCCACAACACCGTCCGCCCATTCCTGTGTCGGTATTATAAAGTAATTTATTTCAGAACGCTACAATAACAGCTTTACAATCAAATACTCACAGAGCACGTTGACCGTGTGCGTGGAGACAACATTTTCCGTCAGCTGCATGTTGAGTCCGTGACAAATGACGACCAAGGAACGTTTGTTGGGTTCAATGGCCGTCGTGATGTTTGAGGTTGTAATCCAGCCACCTGAGTGAATGTTGACATCACAGAGACAACATTATTATTATTGTTGCAGCACCATCATCGTCGTCGTCGTCGCCAAACACAAGCAGAAGTCGCGCAAATAAAGTAGGACCGAGAAAAAAAGGAGAGAAATGATAAAAAATTAAAGTAACGACAATAATAATGAGATTAAAAAAGCTGAAAATTCAGAATGGCGTGCTATCCCGCCCTCCCGGACTTTGCACTTACCTTCCGGACTGACGGCGGTCTTTGACGTCGCATTGCGTATCTGACGACCTCCCGCCATCCACTTGACTTCCGCGGGCGGGTTGGAGGCAGCCGTGGTGCAAGTCAGCGGGACAACATCGCCAACGCGAGCTTCCGTAGGCCCCGAAACGTAGACGTGAGTGGGGGCGACTGTTTCCCCAGCAGGTCAGGCAATCAGTCAGAATGTAACGAGAAGAGAAATGGAGACAAATGTAAGAAATACAAAGGAATAAATAGACATGATGTTGGCAATATATTTGCATTTATTATTCATACTTAAAGACGCGGTAGCTACATTCTTTAAAGAAAGAAATGAAGGAAGGAAGGAAGCAAGGGATGAGAGAGCAACAAGAGCGTAAACAGGAAACACAGGAGTGGAAGAGATAAGAAAAAGTTTACAGAGTAGGAATACATTTAAATTTTTATTAAGGTAAGCCAGTTATTATGGTGTTTGGAGGTCTAAAGGTTGTAGAAAACTGTTTGTGGTGAAAACGGTAGGCGGAAAATAGCTTTTTTTATATGATACGGCATCCGTGAATACAGATAAAACATTTTCCGAGATTAAAAAGGTCCGCCTTCATCACCATTGTGAACGTAGACATGAAAGGATGACCTACAAGCAACCAAAATGTTGTAATTAGGCAGCAAGAAATTCGAGGAAGGTTTTTAGAGAGTACGGATCATCATCTCAGAGCTTCTATCGTCCTCTTTTTTTTTAATGGCAGATGAAACCAAGTATTTCAGCAAAAATTAATAATATAAAGAGCGCAACATACATTTACTTAAAATGTATTTTTAAGATACTTCCGCATCTTTAAAGGGAATACAAAAGCAACGACAGCAGCGCATATTTCGCAACACCATCAGTTATTTTAATTCACAAGAGCTTCGTCTACTGTCAACCTCATCAGCAGCATCAGCAGCAGCATCAACAACAGCAGCAGCAGCAACTGACTGACATCTCAACTTGACGGAGCATCTACTGAATTCAAATTAGGAACGCTCTGCCCGCACAAATTCCCCTCCCCTTCTCCGCCACCTCCGCCACCGTCACCACCTCCACCACCTTCTCCTCCTTCTTCTCCTCCTTGAACACTCGGAAGTCCTTCCAACTTCACATCTACTTCCTCGTGTTGCTTGCGTTTTATCTGTCAGGACTTTAAGAATCCTATCTGTATTCCTTGGAATTCTTTACACGAGTGCTGAGAAATTAAATAAAAAATGTAAGAATGCCTGAATTTTGAACACGTCTGTGTCTCACCACGGTGGGTAAACTTTAAATTGGAACGAAATCCGATTGAAATGCAAGGAGTTCTTCAACTTAATAATTTCCATTTATAGTTGAAATTCTTGTAGAATTCTGTAATTGTTTTAGGGGGTGAAGGGGAGCAGGTATAATTAATAACAATAATTTAGTTTGTTTTTTTACAAACTAAGAGCTTCGTTCAAAAACGTAGTCGAAAAGTTTATGAAGAACTTTCCACGTTCGAATGTTTTTAGGTTAACTATTAAATTTGTTCCACAGTGCAGTCACAGTAAGTAAGCGCGTGCATGAACGGTTTCCAGAGAGTGTGTGGGAGTGTGCGTTTGCGTGTGTTTAACTAGTGTGTGCGAACTAGTGTGTGCGAACTAGTGTGGAAGTGATTTGTGTGTGTATCAAACGCGTAACTAATGCATTTACTAGTGTGCAACTAGTGTGTAACTAGTGTGAATTCATTACACTCTCTTCTGTTTTTCGCAAACAAGTATTCTCCTCCCTCCCTTCTTCTGCCCCTCATTTCTTTACGGCTACAAAACCTACAGACGCAGCCAACACTTTGATATCAAAGGATTTTCTTGCTCTTCCCTTCCTTTTTGATGTCGCAAATTAAGCTTAACAAGTTTCACTTGACAAATAAATTTGCAAAATTCTTGATATATCAAAGCGCTGGTGGAGAGTAACGAACGTAAGAAGGCGAAGAAGGCAAGAAATTCGTGGAGGAGGCAAGAAATTCGTTGAGGAGGAAAGCAATTCGTGTGGGAGGCAAAAAATTCGAGTCTAACTTTGAAACGCTTCTTCATAAATTAGTGAAACAGTTTTGAAAAAAATTGCAGCATACTTGTAGGCGCAATTTTAGGTGTGTTTAAAGAGGAAATTTCATTTCTTTCAGAAACTCCTCTAATTAGTTTTCGACTAATCAACGACATAATTTTGCCAACAACTGATACTCACACAAAACTGACAGATCCACCTCCGCTTTCAGAGGCGTTTGCGACATCACGTTGCTGGCCTCACAGCGGAATCGAGCCTTGTTATCGCTGGCCTCAGCGGTGAAGGTGTAGATGTTCTCCGAAAGGCGACCAGAAGTTCTAGTGAAAGTTAATTAACGATTGTTAATTTCAGAAAACTCCGACTGATCTTGTTTTCCCGCGCAATTCTGCGTTTACCTGTATGCCATGCGTACTTGCGCGCCGTTTTTGTACCAAATCAGCTGAGCCGGCGGATTGCCGCCACGACTGCGACACACCAACTCCACCGTTTGTCCTCGACGCAGCGTCTCGCCCTGCGTGTAGCCCTCGATGTAGGGAGCGCCGGGAGGATCTGCAAGCAGTAGAAGTGAATTTAGTGATGAATATCAGAATATCAGAAAACCAAATTATAACGAAGAACTCTTTTAATATCGGATATCATAGTCGAATAAACGCGTTTTATTATCATTAGTTGCCTGAAAAGCTTTTAAGTTACAAAAGTTTTATAATCTTCTTCACAAATTATTTTGCGATAACTTTTTCGTATTTAAGTTGTTTTATGACAAAATGAGAGCGAAGAACTCTGATATTAAATATCAGATTTTATAATCGAATAAACTCTCTCATTAACTTCAGTTGCCTAAAAAGCTTTTAAGTTACAAAAGCTTTATATTGTTCTTCACAAATTACTTAAATTGTGATAACTTTTTCGTGTTTAAGTTGTTTTATGACAAAATGATAGCGAGGAATTCTTCTAATATCAGATTTTAAATTGAATAAACTCTATTATTATCTTACGTAGCCTAAAAAGCTTTTATTCTTCAAAAGCTTTATAAAGTCGCTCATAAGTTGCTTTAATTACGGTTACTCTTTCGTTTTCAGAGCTCAAGAAGTGATTTTGAAAACATCTGCGTGAACACGGACACCCGCGTTGGTTTTACGAGATTTTTAGAAGCTTTAAAGCTTTCCCGATGTTCCCGCTGGCTGATCAAAGCCTTCAGTCTTTTATCGTGTTTAATTTTAACCCATTTTACGCACGTTTTAATATGCTAGTAAGTTTTTTCAAACTACCTTTTAACACCTGTTCAACTAAAGATTTTCCTAAATCACTAACTGAAGCTTTCAAAGCTCTTTATAGGCATAACAAGTGCTTTTAAAAACATGAGACGGCATTTTTAAGTGCCTCTGAAGCACCTTTTAATTGCTTCTTGCCAAGAAGGGGTTTTTAAGTGGCTTTTGATTGCTTCTTCTGCCTCGTTCACTATTTTCTAATTAGTTCTCGCGCTCACTACAAACTACTTGAGTTAATTAATCGTAAACTGTGAATTCCATTATTCGAGTGCAAAAGCGGTACAGATAGAGAAAATTACTAGCCTGCAAATTATATTATTGCGTTAATTCTCTCTCTTCAATCCCTGGTGCGATGATATCAATACAATTCCCGCAAACATTGAGTATCACAACTTAATTAGTGTGTAAATTTAATGCCACTGCGAGCGCAAAATAATTGTTAAATACTTTTCTAGGTGCGACGCGTAGTAAATTCCAGCGTAAAATATTAATGTGTTGCAACTGCAGTGACCGAAATAATTTTCTCGAGAGCGAATGATAAAGGCAACGCTGATTATAAAGCTTCGATTAGAGGTTAAAATGAAAAATGGGAACAATAAAATGTTGAGGATGGTATCTGCGTATTGTTGTTGTTCGTTGTAGTTGTTGTTCGTTGTAGTTGTTGCTGCTTCATTGTCCTTGTTGTTTTTGGTTTTTGTTACAGGCTCATTTTTTGGAATTTAATTAGTGTGATCAACAACTTTAATGGTCCCCAGTTGCAATACCGCAAATTTTACCAGCTGCACTGCATGCTGGCGAATATAATTACTTGTTATGGTTCGCGTTGTTGCTGCTGTTGTTGTTGTTGTTGTGGTGAGTTTGGTGTTGTCGGTAATGGCATTAAAAGCAGCAAACATTCCACAAATGCAGAAGCAATAATTTGTATTTTCCGAATTATGCAGCAATTAAAAAAAGTGTGTGAAACAACAACAAAAACAACCGTAAAATTAACAAACAGTCAACAACAACAACAACAACAACTGAGACTGCGCAACTGCGACTGCAACCACGCGACAACCACCAATTTTAACTGCAAATACAACTTTTTAATTTTCTGCGTTTTTTTTTTTGCTGGTGGAAATTTCATTTTCGCATTTTAATTATTTCACAAAATATCTCGCAGTAATTAATTAAACAAAAATAATGGCGACACAAAATTCAATAAATATTTTGCGTTTATTTCATTTTAATTATGAATTCTCTGGCACGGATTCCAATTTCGTTGCCTTCAATGGCGAAGAAACATTCAACTTTCTACTTTTCAACAAGAAAAACAATCACAATTACGTAAACACACACACACACACACACACACACACCCATACACACCTCCTCAGACACTCAATAGACAGACGACTGACTCGCAACTCGTAATGAAGAGGCTCGCCAGAGTGTTTCCGCTGCGGCCACAACTAGCGGAAGTGCCGCCATGATTTTGCATAATAGATGCAACTGCAAAAAACCCACCCACACACACACACACACATTCAAACGCACACAGCATTTTAATATTTAACTGTTTATGCTTTTTTATTTAATTGTTTGCGCGTATTTTTGTGCAAATCGAGTCGAGTGTGTGTTTTTGTTGTTCGCCTTAAAAAGGACTTTAATATCCTGTTAAATACGTACGAATGCAGTTTACTCGCATGCAGTTTTATTGTGCGTATTTTTCGTAGTGTTGTTGTGTTGTTATTGTTTGTTTTAATATAAATTAACTTGTTTTAATTGGCGCTTTATTATTGCCTGCAATTTAAGAAGCCTGAAATTTATCGCTGTTGAAGATACATGAGTTTTAACCTTACAAGCAATTAAATTCGCACTCAGCTACGAAGTCGGAAGTTTTTAATTATAAACGTAAATAGTTCTGAAAATAAGCAATTTAATTTTAATTTAAAAAATTGTGAGTTTTTATAATGTAATTTTATGTGATAAGTTCGTGTTTTACAAGTAAAATTAAGTCAAAATGTAACTTTTAAAACTAAGTTAGGTTATTAAATAAATGTAAAAATTAAGTTAATATAAATTAAGTTAACTGTAGTCAAGGAGTTCTAAAAAACCATAAAATTAAACAAAATGTGGTATTAAAAAAACCAACAAAATTAACACGTTTTACAGAAATTAACTGATAAATTTACAGTTAAATTCTAAATTCTTATATTGTATAAAATTTCACTCTCAAATTTTAAATATTTTATAATTTTTGCGAGATTTATTAATGCAAAATCTGCGAAGAAATTCTTTCGTCGCAGGAATCCTTCGACATCAGTAACAACAACGATTGCAGTAGCATTACCAACAACAACAACAACAACACCGATACCAACAACAAAAACAACAACAGCGACAGTAGCAGCGGCAGGAATAACAACAACAACAACAACAGTGCAAACACAGATGCAACGAGCATCACAATCATAAACGAGGACGTCAAATTAATTTGAATTGCATTTCGAACATATAAAAACTTGCAGACACACACACAGGCACGCACACACACACACACACACACACGCACACCTACACAATCCCACACAGATGTGCAACCAGAGGCACACAAAATCGCACCGTAAAACAATCGCACGGACACTCGCGCGGGTAGAGAATCGTGCGCGATACTCAGAACGGCACACCCACCCGCTCAACGCTCAACGCCAGACTACAACTCCAGCCGAACATTAGAGCAAAAATGGTTTTAAATTAATTTCGTTTGCGATGTCAAAAACTGAGGACGACGTGCATGCACGAGTTCGATCGATGGTGGCGTGGATTGTAGAAAAAGATGCAACAACAACAACAGCAACAGTCTGCCGAGTGTGGTCGCCGTGCCGCAGATTGCCACGAATTACTCAGAAATTCCCACTTTCTGCCCCAAAATGAAAATTCCACTCCCCACTCTTGCGAATTCTGTTATTAAAAATTGTGTTACTAAAAATCCAGCAGCAATTCAAAATATTGAAGTCCTTTAAATTTTTGAAATCCCTTAAAATATTGGAAATCCCTTAAAAAAACTCTCGTAAAACTCACTCTGCTCTTAAAATTTTATGTTTTCTTGTCTTCTAACTTTTTTTTCGTGGCTCCAAATTAATTTTAAAAAAAGATTTTGTGTAGGGAAAATCCCGCGCAAATCGCCAATCCCACAACCATGACAAAGTTTCACTCATGGGATTTCCTTTCCCACAATACGCGCAGCCCTGGTTTGCAGTTCGACAAAAGGTCAAACGCCATTACTGACCTGTGAAAATGATAACAAAAGCAATAACAACAAAAACAACAACAACAACAATACAGGTGCATATTGAAATTTAATAAATGCGGAGCAGATGATTCAATTTGCCGCGCCGAGGGGGAGGGCGGCGCAACTACAAATACAACGCAAATTCAACGCAAATTCAACACCAGACACCCGCGACATTTTCATAAACATTTCAATTTTAGGGTTTGACAGCCGGTTTACCGTTAGGCGCCAAGTAAATTTAAATTTAAACGCAACTGCACGCGAATTCGTCGCTTCTGGTCATAATATCACCTCGATTGTTGTTGTTGTGGTTGTTGTTTTTTGCCGTCTGTTGTCACAGCTGCTGTGATTGCTATTATTAGTGACATAAATATGAGTAACTTTTTTTTTAGTACTGAGAGTGCTAAAATGTCACACAAAACTGTAACCAAAATTATTTAAAATGATAGCGACAAAATCGCGTGCGACTTCCATCGCGTCGCGTCCACCACATTGAGCTGGTACAACAACACCTCCTCCTCCTGAGGGTACAACAACAAGTCAATCTCCCTTCAAGGGGGTTTAATTCTCGTTTGTGTTATAAATATTTCTCACATTTGCTCTGGTTCAGCAATATTTGAATTCATATCGCACGCGACATGCAGGCGATTTTTGCTGCCACTGCTTTTTATTCTGTTCGCTAATTTCATAATACAGAAATAATTATTTTCCAATATCGATATCGTGCTCCTCATCCATGCCACTACTAAATACTTGGCAGGCAACTTGAAATGCGTGTCCCCGTGTCGCGTGCGTTTAATAGAATTCATTACAATATGCTGCTCATGTGTCGCGTGCGGCAGTAACGCTTTATCGCGCGCGCCTAAACGTATGCAATGATAAATTTATAATTAATTCCAATACGATTCGCTGTGCACACACCGCGGACAGACTGGAATTATAGGTGTGTAAAGTGCCATTTTGTACTGCTTCCCCCCTTAATTTTCTTTCCCCCCCCCTTCCTCACCCATCCCACACCCCTTTTTCGCACTCGCACTCCGCCACCACAATTGCGATTTGCGGTCGCTCGTTTGGTCGCTTGTTTCGGCCAGATTGCATGCCAAATCGGTCGCAGGTGGTCACAAATATTAACGCAATTATGCTTGCTATGTGCTGTTGTTGTAGTTATTGTTGTTGTTGTTTTTATAGTTATCGCTGTTGTTGTTGGTGCTGATTATTGTTGTCGCTGTAAGCATTTTCACTAAATTTTTCCTCAATTATTATTGAATTTAGTTGTGCTTTTGGTTAAACTGTGGTAAACACGCAGATGCAAATGCATACACGCACACACACACACACAAACATACACAAACACGCACACACACAAACACACACAAACACGCACACACTGTGCATCGTTTTTTCCTTCGTTGACCGCTACAGTAACCTAAAAAAACGGCTGTCAATCGTTGTAACAACAGCGGATTAAAAGGACGATTATGGATTTAAATAGCAGCCACCCCCACCCCCTAATGCCCACCCACCACCGCGACAACCCTTTTCAAATCCTACGCAGACCTCTGATTTCACTCGTCAGCAACTATGGGGTTCAAAATTGTTGTTGTTTCGTTGTGCGGCTTTTTATTGAAATAAATGCGCGTCAATTAAAAGGGATTAAAAAAATGTGGCCAACTGCTGCTTGGCTGTAAATATCGTTCATCGACAACAAAAGCAACGATAGCAACAAGCAAGCAATGATAGCAACAACAATAACAACAACAACAACAACAATGATAATGACGACATTAAAAGCAGAATTGATGGTGTTGAAATGTAATATTTCTGTTGTTCATGTTGTTGTTGTTGTTGTTGTTGTTGCTAATGTCGCTGTGTTTTCATTGTCAATTTGCATTCGTGACAAATTTCGCAATTTCGCAAATCATTTTTAATGAGCTCGCTTTTGGAAGCTTAAAAGCTTTTGTGACGCTACACACAAACTTTCAAATGGACCATAAAATGCAAATTAAAGCCACGCATTAGTTTTCGTACAAATAGAAGATTTCACAAATTTTAATATTTTAAAATTAATATTTTGACTTCGGCGTTAGTTTTTTAGCTAAAAAGCTTTTGGCAGCAACTGTACTTTTGCGTGTTTTTTAATGTTTGACTAATTAAACGATTTCAAGCCTCATTGCGATCGAAACATGGAATGTATTTCTCGAAATCATTGAATATTCCTTCACGAAAACACGCTTTCTGCGCCATTTCAACACGGAGCAGGAAGTTACAAGTGTTTACACTTAAGCAAAATACCTGACACCGATTCACTCTTAACGGGCTTTCCATCTTCGTTGCTCCCGCACCCCCCCCCCCACCCCCCTCATCACTGTACTTACACAACACCGAGAGCTGCACCGTGGCGCGCATCGGCATGTCGGGCGCCAGCGCTTTGTGCTTCGCCTGGCAGGTGTACTCGGTGTAGTCGTCGTCCGAGTTCGGCTTCAGCTTCAGGCTGGAGGTTGTGGTGAAGCGCTTCGATCCCGTTTCCTCAACTGTGTCGGCACGAGTTTCTGCAACAAATAACAACAGCAACAAAACGAAAATTAGAATACATTAAAATTAGGGAACAACTATTTTAATTAAAATTTAAAATGCAATTACATAAATTACTTTCAATTCAAAAGTTTTCACATATTTTGTGAATTTTAAAAAAGGAAATTAAATAACATTTTCAACGAAGAAACCAGCGAGCGATGCATTGCAGCGCAGTTGCAAGCGCAGCTGTTGCAAGTTCCGACGATCAAAGTAACGTTTTTTGTATAAAATTATTTAGAAAAATATACAGTGTATAAAATTAGAAGCACTTGCAAATTCGTAATTCCAAGCGGCAAACAAAGTTGAAAGTTAGTTACACGAACAGAGTGCATGGTAATCACGGAAATACACACACACACACACACACACACACAACTGAATCACTAGTGCACACACACACACAAACACACACACACACATCTACAATAGACACTCCGGAATGAGCTTCCCAACTGTTGCCACTTTTATAATTGTTTTTATTGTCTTTGTTTGCGCTTTCCTCGTCTTTGCTACAACTCCATCTCTCTCTCTCTCTCTCTCTCTCCCTCTTCTCCCCTCTCTTTCCGCGCTCCTTTCATTTCCCGTTACGATGCTGCGCTGTATGTTTTGCTTTTTTGTTTTGCTCTTAATATCAATTTCGGATTCATTTTGCAGAAACGCAAACATCATGAAGCGTCTGTGTAGCACGTATGTGAAACACCTGCACACACCCACGGGGACACACACACACACACATGCATTCTGTACTCATGGAAAAAGACGGAAGCGAAAACTTCGCAAAACAAAAAACAACAGCAACTCTGCGAACAACATATAATAAAACAACGAAAACAATTTCGCTGCCACATAAAAATCTTCCTAATGTTTTCGCAAGACATTTCGGTGTGCCTGCGAAACTTTTTTGCTTTATTTCATATATATTTTTGTTCCAATTTAGTTTTTATAGCTGCCGTTTTATATTTTATTACGAGTTGCTTCTGGTGTTTGATGAATTGTGGCAAATTTACGCGTCAAAGTAAAAGTTGTTGAACGCGAGGCGAAAATCTCATTACGAAGCGAATGGTGAATCCTGTGACGACGACAAGAAGGAGGAGGAGGAGAAGGACGAAGTGCTCACACAGCATGTAAAGTAAGTTAATTTCGTTTTTATTGGTGTTTAGGTTACAAAGTTAAGTCGGAAATGAGTAAACGAAGCAATAAAATATCTTGAAAACATGTTGAAGTCTTTACGCATTTATATTTATTATTGTTCTGTATTTTATTTAGTTTATTTTGTTTATTTCCTTTTTTTGCGTTATTTTATTTTAGAAATTCTTCTTCCCAGCTGTGACTTTACTTCACTCGATGTGTGATTGTGATGACTTTCATTATAGCGGCGTCCTTTTACGCACTGCAGCCCACTGCATGATTAAATTTGGCTTGTCACGGTGCAGACATTCTTAAAAAGGCTCTCAAAAGTGACTGGCCAGTTGCGGCGTGTCTTGGTATCCTGCGCCAATTGAAAGGACTACTTTGGGGTTTTCAAGTGTTTCGCGTGGATCAAAATCACAGCAAGAACCCATCACCAACAGCAACAACCACATCATGCTCTTCCACATCATCATCGGCATCGCAAACCTTGAAAATATTATTGTTGCTTTTCGTTTTTCTTTGTTGTTGAAAACTTAAGTATAAAAAATTCATTTCGGCACCACTGGTGCGTTAAAAAAGCGCCATTAAGGCTAGAAAAATATGCGTGAAAAAAAATTTATAACCCAAAAAAATATCATGAATTATAAAGATGATAAAGCGTAACTCTGGGCGGCAAGTTTTTTAAATTGAAAGGCTATTTTGGGCCTCTAGCGGTAGAAAAGAATGACAGCGATGAATTAGAGCGGCAATGGGAATGAAAAAGAATTACTAGAATTCAGGAAGACAGGAGAGAGAGAGAGAGAGAGAGAGAGATAGAGAGAGAGAGAGAGAGTTACACAGCGAGAGAGAGAGAGAGAGAGAGAGAGATAGATATTGAAATATTATTGCCTCGAAATATGTCGAAATTCGCCGAAATATCGTCTTAATGGCTTTTCGGACCTTGAGCATGACTTTTTCATAAGGAATTCTTAAAGTAAAACTCTTTTCCTACAATTTTAAGACGAAATCATTATCACTTGCTGTATTTAAACAGCCTTAAATTGCCCACGAAAATTTTAAAAGGTCTTTCTGTCATCAATCATCCATTGATTGGTTGATGAGATCGGCTAAAGGGTCCTGATGTTCTCAATTAAGGAATGATTTTCGCACAAGACTTCAGCTGACTTGATTATAATTAACGCGATGGACTTATAAATTTTTGAGAATCATTTGCTTTTTCGCTTTTGAAAGATTCTCGATAACTTTAGACTTCCGAAGACTTGGCGAAGTCAATCAACAACGATTGTGGAAATGAGCTCTTGGATTTTTCGGAATATTTCATCATTTATATTCGCCTCTTTATATTATTTTTCCCCATAACCCCTGGACACTTCTTACGCAGTATTTCCACTAATTTTCGTTGGTTTTTCTCACTTTTTCTCACCTATAAAAACAATCAAGTGGAAAAGTTACATCGATTGCGTAACTTTTTTATTTTATTATCGGTAATTTAAAGAAGTTTTCCATGAGAGTTGTGTACTCTACGGAATGCAATATTGACATTAAAAGTGTCAAATAGTTTTTCATTTGCACTTAGTAACAACGAGAACATTTAGCCTCCCCATCCACACCCGCCTTTCCTTACTCTTCACGCGTGCAAACCCTTTAAATGGTTTTTACGAAACGCATAAAAAGGAACACAACAACAAAAATGACAAGAAAAACTTTCAAGGCAGGCAGGAGTACGCGCTGTGGTGGTGGTAATAATAAAGATGATGATGGTAGTGGTGGTGACAATGATGGAAACTTCCGCGGCAACACATTGACAGCTAATGCAATGAAACTAAGAAAATTACTAACAAACGTTATTAGAAAGACGCTGTCAACGCGGGTGGGGGTGGGGGGAGAAGGAGAAGAAGTGGCAGAGGTGGCAGAGGTGGCACAGCGCAGAGTCGCAATTGACAAATGGTGTAAATTGTCACCGAAATGTTATTTGAAATGTCTGCAAATGACATAATTTAAAAGTTGAAGAAACCAGCGCGAATCACTCGCAGTCCTTGCGACCAATTCTAGGTGTTCATGTTCCTCCTTCCACCACCAGCGCTCTCGTTACCTGACAGACTATAATGGTCCTAATATATTTTGCGGACGGACACACGCACACACTAGACGCCGGCTACACGTCTTCTAACTACTTGGTGTTCTCTTAGTGTTCCTTCTTCTGTCCTACGCATGGCCTTTCCTTTGTCACACAGACCACGTCACCCGTGTCACCCGCTTGCGACCTTACAAAATTTCGTTGCTTGCTGCATTGCGAGCATTTTCTTTCCCCTCGGTGATTCAATTTAGAAACTTTCAACTACGTGAACTGAACACCTCGAGTTCGCCACGAGACTTGGCTGCATCCTGTCGTCTCCGCCGACCTGGCGCTAACCGGCAGGACTCGCTATTCTCTCTCTCTCAGCGAGGACATCGAGGTAGAGAGAGATTGTATCTGTAGTAACGCGGAAAAAACCATGAAATGAAAACGCTTTTGAAATTCTTCTGCAAAAGTTATTTTGTCTTCTCCGTTGTGTAAGCCAAGTTTCTCGTATAACTTCAGCTCATCCAACCTCTGCTTCTTCCTCCCCCTCTTCCTCTTCCTCCACCTCTTCTTCTTCATCCTCCTCCTCCTCTTCTTTTATATTTCGGGTTCTCTCAACTCTTTTCAGTTTTATCTCGTTTACTCACGCGAAATGAGTTAAATTTACGCCGAAGGACCTTGAAGCAAAAAATGGCTCGTTTTCGTCCAACACGAGCCAAGTTCGTAAAATTCTTTGACAAGAGTTGCCTAAAATGAGGGGCACTGAACTTTTCAAAAACAAGACGGGGCTGCAGCGAAGAGAAAGCGAAGAGAAGGCGCATAACTCTTCTCTCCCAAAGCAATAAGAAACCTCAAGTTCAGGATTATAAAATTCTGTTTCAACGCCTTTAAAGCGATTCCTTGCTACAAGGAAAGAAAACTTGTAAATAATTCAAATTTTTAAGACCACAATATTATAATAGAGTTCTTTCTGTCCCATAAAAAGCACAAAAAAACTTTCTTTTAAAAATAAGAGTGAATTGAAGGAATAAACAAGAAAGAAAGTCGGTTCTGCCAGACTGTGATAGAGTAAATTTTGTGGCATGTTGTATCAATTATTGAAATAACTTCAACAAACTTGAAACTGACTCTTTAGCTTCAAATTTGTTTATATACATTGGATTATATCCCCCTCCCCTTTCGTCTTATTCACCCTTGTCTTCTAACGAAAAACTTTACTGTATTGTTTGACAGTTTTAGCTGATGATATGCATTAAATTATGCTAAAACTTAAAACTTCCTCAGGCGTTTGTTGTTCCTGATGTCACGATGACATGCACAAGCTTGAGAATCCCATTTTAATCTTCAAACATGTAACCGCAGTCACCGGCACACACGCAACAACAGGCTTTTAGGCGATTAGCAGCAGGTACAGGCAAACGGATCAAAAAGAGACACAAAAACCCCTACAGGAGTAAAGAGAAGAGGGGGAAACAGTACCAGCAACAAAAAAAAAGGCTACTGACTTAAAGAACGGTAGCATTTCAGGAAGTTGACAAGTTGCAATTGAAACAACATGGCAGATGGACCAACCAACAGTTCTCTGGACCAACCAACACATCTCTGGACCAACCAACACATCTCTGGACCAACCATCAGATCTCTGAACCAACCAACAGATCTCTGGACCAACTAACAGATCTTTGGACCAACCAACAGATCTTTGGACCAACCAACAGATCTCTGGACCAACCAACACATCTTTGGACCAACCATCAGATCTCTGGACCAACCAACATATCTCTGGACCAACCAACAGATCTCTGGACCAACCAATAATTCTAAGAAGCGACCATGTTACTGGACTGGAATGGTCATACCAACTACCGAGATGCATAATCTGTTCATTTAAATGGCACACCATTGAACTAGTCAGTGGAGATTGAGCTTTAAAATCCAGCTTTAAATTTACTAAAAATATTTTTTCCAATCGACAACAACCGACCTATAAACGTTCAATTGACCAACCTATCCAAAATCCAATGTAATACCAACCTACCAAAATCCAATATTAACCAACCTGAAGGACATCCAAACAACCGACAACAATTGCCTGAAAACCCAACTGGAAAACAGAAAACTCTTAAAAGGTGAAACTGTAAAATTTATACAGTTGGAGTTCGAAATGTACGTGCTCTGCATCCTTATATAAACTGTGATGCACTGCGTGTAGATGTAATGCGGTTCCAATAACTACAACCGCGGCAAAAGCTGTGACTCTAAGTCACTTGTAATCCACAAAAGAGCTTTTAAATAATGCTAAATCCTGATATTGGGGGGTAGACGATCCCTGAAAAAGTACGAGTACGAGAAGGTCTGACGGGAGTTTCAGGGATGCTCAGGTACCACCAGGTCGTTGGCAGGTTGCTGTACACACATCTATGCAAGTTAATTAAATTAGTTGCAAATACACACACGCAGATGCGTGGGCATCCACTGTATTTATGTATTTCCTGGTAAACTCCGAAACACCGTCATACAGCGACGAATGTATATGGCGATGGATGTTGCTACTCTATATAATTCAAAGCTGCTATAATCAACAGAAGTAGTTAACTGATAGTTGTCAGTCAGTTACACGTACCTGGCTTATATTCGACATTTCCGCGATACCAAACTATTTGAGCCGCTGGCTTTGCATTCGCTACGATGCACTTTAGAGTCAAATCCTGATTTTCTCTGACTTCAACCTTTGAGTTGTGCGCATATCCTTGAATCTCTATGGTCGACGGTGGAGCTGAAACGAAGAGAAAGAAATAGATGAATAAATAATCCTTCTAAAACTCTGTTCAATATCTGCTCTAGTAAACAAGGAATATTCTCACGTTATCTTAATTGAAACGCACATACAGAGATGGGCAGACAGACAGACATACAGATGGGCAGACAGACATATGCGTGGATGGATGGACAGAGACTTAGAAGGTGACGCTGAGCAAGAATATATATTGCATGTAATGTGAAATGTAATGAGAAAAAAAAATGCCCGAAAACGGTTTCGCGTAATGATTGAGTACACATTTTCTCAATTTTCGCAGCTACGAAAAAAGGTGTCAGTTTCACTTCCACAGTGAAATTTGGTAACTCAAAAGCCTCCATGATATTCTATTTACTCGGATTTAATTAAAGGAACTCTTCTTCTTTGCCTTTTTAACATCCATGCTAAAATGTAGTCTTCATTAAGAATTTAGAGTTGTCTGTGTACACCTTTTTCTTCACCTCCTTCAGGTTTCAAACACTAACGCTGCTTGCGTACTTTTAAGTGGAACCAACGCTCCAATTATAGCGAGATACTTAAGAACGCGTACTCTACATCATTCACCCATCAACACACTCTTCTCTGAGACAGAGAGACATCAGTACCTCACCGCACCGTCTCTCTGGCACTCCTTTTGCGAAACTACTAAATACTCTGGTCTGATTGCTTGTTTGTACGAGTTGTTTGGTGGGAAAATAAACTTAATATTTCAGTACTACCTGACTAACTTGAATGACAACAACAACAACAACAACAACAACAACCAGGACGTTAAGAACATGCAAGACTTACGAATACTAAACTGAAGAGTTTTGAGTATAAGAATGAAGTAGTGTAAGCCATTAAAAAAAGCGAAGGGAGAGAAAGAGTGGGAGAGGCTAAGATTGCACAGAAAGGGTGTAGATGTGTAAATTTGGAGCGGGGGCGGAGTGAGAGGGGTGGGGGGGGGGGGGGTGTATGGCAGGAGGAGTGGTGAAGGAATTACATAAAAAATGCCAACAGCGAACAGAATAAAAATAACAATTTGCAGCATCCATTATACTTGAGATGTAGAAGTTTTGCGAGATTAAAAAAAGCGTAAATGAAAATGTAAGAAAATACAACAACGACAACAACAGCAACACCACCACCTACAACAACAGCAACAACGTGAGCCTGTCACAGTGACGAAGAAATATGAAGTGAATACGTCGTGTGTCCTTAAAATACTTAAAATATGCAACAATTGCTGCTTAACAACACAGGTGCGCACGAACCTACACATTAAAACGCACACACACACGCAACAACAAAAAAAACAAAGAAAAAAAAACAAAATACACGTGCACACACACGCACACATGCACACTCCTTTACATGAAGGCCTGTAATGTTACAACCGAGTTGTACTAAATTGAGACGTTTGCTGGCGTCACGACAGACTCGCCGACAACCAAAAAAAAGGGGGATGGGGGAGGGGGACGGGGCGGGGTACCACCACCCCCCACTCACGAAATCATATAAAGCAGCAGGGACTCGGCGACAACAACATCGGGTAACAATTGCTACAGGTAAAATTCTCCCTTTGGCCGCGAAGAAAAAAAAAGAAACCCGCAGGCCAGAGTTGTGTAGGCGGCCTCGTGAGTTCCGCGGCAGAAGGAGGCGATGACGTCCCGTTCGGAGCTCCTTGAGGCAGCATAAAAATAATGCATGTTGCACTTAACTTTATGCGCAATTGTTGCTGTTGTTGCTGTTGTTGTTGTTGTTGTTGTTGCTTTTATTGTTGTTTGTCTCTACTTCAACACAAACTGAAAAGCAGAAAGAAAGCAAAAAAAAGAAACAAACAGAAGCCTTTGCAGTTCCTCGCCATCGGCTGCATGCATTCGAATGTATGCGTGTGTGCATGTGTTAGCTGAACCGTTAGCTGGATTTATTTATTTTCGAGTCGCAAATCTCAGCAGAGGATGCAACAGCAGCAGCAGCAGCAGCAGCAGCAGCAGCAGCAGCAGCAACAAACGCAATCAGAAGCCTAAATGAATAATGACTGCAGGGCTGCCTACAGCATGCGAGGACATTCAACTTCACAGATGTCGCGTACACACACACAAACACGTACACACACACGTACACAAATAACTGTGAAGAGCACGCGAAACTACGATATGCAAATTTAAAGGTTCGCCGTAAACTACGCTGCAGGTGATTCGCTTTTATTTGATTTCAATTGAAATAAACAAACGTGGGTCGCTTTACTTTGTTTTAATTTAATTTTATTTTATTTGGTTTTATTTGGTTTTATTTTTTTTTTTTGTTCTGGTTTAACTTAATTTGATTTTATTTCACTTTATTTCGTCTCATTTAAAGTTTTAAGTTGTTGTGTCTGCAGGTGTCATTTTTAAAGATGCTCGAAGTCGCAATCCGCAGGCACTCGATGTTTTAACACGTACGCACTTATACACAACACACACACACACACACACACACACACTTATATACAGACGTAGACAAGCACTCAGTCGTATTTTTTACACCGCCATCAGAAGCAGAAATTTACGCGTGTGAAATCAGATAAAACATCAACAGACCGGCAGCCACTTGATGAGGCAACAAGATGTGTTATAATGACGCCCAGGGGCGTGTTGAAGGGGGAGGAGGGTGTGGGCAGCAAGAGCCGCCACACAACTGCAGCAACATCGTGCGCGGCTGCTTCGAGTGCATCACGCCAGACACGCTGCAGCCAGTCTTGCTGTCTCAGTCTTGCTGTCTCAGTCTTGCATTCTCAGTCTTGCATTCTCAGTCTTGCTGTCTCAGTCTTGCTGGATGTCAGCTTCCTCGCTCTTCTCGAAACGCGCGAAATCTGGCGGAGGGAGGCGTAGAATCACTGAAACTCTAGACATCCACAGGAAGTGAAGACGCGCGCGCTTGCTTTGCTTTGATTGAGAATGAACTCATTGAGAAGAATTTGTAAAACATTAAATTATGAAAGCATTCTCTTCAAGATAACAGTAGACAATAACTGGTGAGCACCCTGTATGTCACACATGCAGAGACCTTCGCACGAATTACACGCGTGGTAGCAAGAAATCTCGTCGTCAATGCATGTGGCTTCACTTCGCCTCCAGGGGTTCATTTTAATAAAAAGAAAATATAAACCAAAATCAGAGAAAATAAAAAGAAAGTAAACAGGCGATAAAATAAAAAGAAGAAGACTTTCGACATCCTTAATAGGGAGAAAAAAATCCGATTCCTGCTCGCTGAAGAGCCGCCCACTGAAAACATCTGCGGATTTCGTTCCCCCAGCTCGCTCCTGATTTTCCTTCCACTCTTCGTTTTGGTCTTCGTATTCTTCTCTTCAATAGTCTGTCGCATCTCTTCTTCTACCTCTGCCTTCTCCCCCTTCCACGCCCACCCCCACACCCTTCTTCAGTCATCCATAAAAGATGGCGGCATCGCGACAGCATGAAATACTAAACAAGGCGATTTTCGTGATTATCGCCGCAAACTCGCACATGCGACAGCATAAAGTGACGCAACGGTAGCAGGAGCAACAACAACAACAACAACAACAACAACAACAACATTCCAACAATCGAACGACAGTGACAAGGATAACAACAACAACAACAACAACAACAACAACACCACCAACTCAAATCTCAAGTGATGGCATTCCACGATTACGATTTCACAAGGAAATAAAAATGAAAACAAAAACTTGGTGCTTCAACTTCACTCACAACAGATGAGTCGGTGAGGACACGAGCGCAGCCAGGGTTTTCTGCAAGAGGGGACGGGAAGTTCTTTTTATTTTAACTCGAAGAGAGTTGAGTGTAAATCTAAAGAATTTCCCAATTTTGTAAACTATAATTTCAGTTTTTAGACTTTGGTCCTCAAATTTCTCGATTTTGTTATAAGAATTTCAGTTTGTAGACTTTGGGGGACCAAATCTTCCCCCTCGTGACCTGCACCCCTGTGCCACATCGCTGCTGCAACTGCCGCCGGTGACGCTGAGGCGGAATTATTCATTTTGATCTGATCAAACTCACGCGCGAGATGCAAATTTTGTGTAGAGAATCTGAGAGGCGAACGCGTTCGCAGAGGAGCGCAAATACGTTGCTGGCTTATTTGGGCCGCTCGTGCTAAATGCAGTGTTGTTGCTGTTGTAATTTTCACTGAAAATCAGATGGGATTCTTCATCTCCTCCCCGCCGCTCTGCAGCCAACAGCAGTCAACACTCGCTTCAGCAGCCAGCAAGCTGCGAGAAGGAGGAAATCGCAAGAAAATCCGAGAATTTTGCATCGGCAGCTTGTTGTTGAGGGTTGCTAGCAACTGCTGCTGCTGTCGTTACATGAGAACAAGGCAAGCGACGAGCCTGGAGTCCTTCGGGGACCTTCAAGGAAGTATCACGGCTGTTGCAGCCGGAATTGCAATCTTCCTGGATTGCCGACGGGGTGCCGCTGGGATTTATTGTTGCCCGTATTGCTGTAGTTGTTGCTGCTGCTGCTGCTGCGCGTGTTTCGCCTGAAGTCGCTCCACCACCGCCGGCTCATTTACAGCATCCAGCGCGGCATCCATCCACTCCATGCATTCAATTCATTGCTCAGCCTGTATTTCGCCGCTGACAACTTGCACTTCGACGCATTAAAAATACAGGAGTGCATCGGTGTAGGTAAGAAAAAACCAGATGTGGAGTCGTAAAGTCCTCAGCGAAAGAGAGAGAGAGAGAGAAAAAGGAAAAACAAAGCAGGACAAAACAATCAGCATCCTGTTTTCGATGCTTATTTTGCGAAAGACGCCACTCTGGAGGGCAGTAAAATTTAAAAAGAAGTGAATTTTTATATCTCGCTGGTAGAGCGGAAAACACGAAATTCCTGAAGGATCGAAGTGAATTTAAGAGTCAATCGTGAGCTGATTTCTATGAGGGGGGAAAATTCGGTAGCGCCTGCTAGATCGGCAACCAAGAATCCGTCGAGACAGCAGAGGGAAAAGAATTACCAGAGTTAAAAAATCGAAAAATTCTACACAACCTTTAATGGTGAAATATTTTGTGGTACCTACTGTACTCAATTTTTTTCCAGAAATTCACTCAGAACGCCGCTGAAACTAGAAATCGCTAGCACCAAAAATGCAGTCCTTCGAAGTCTTCAGCTTCAAATGAACTTCAAATGCCGCTTCAAGCGCTTCAAACGCTTCAAACAGCAAGCAAGTCAAAGGATGTTAATAGAAATAAAAGTGCGGGCTATCTAAAAAAGTAGCTACTTTTTAATTCTATTCAGCAGTTCTTAAAATTTCAATTCAACATCAAACAGCACTTTCGGAAGCGCTAAAAAAGCACTTAACAAGCGCTTCTCACTAAAACAAGAAGAAAGCAAGCAAAACGGTCAACTTGTAAGAAAAACTGCGACTAACAAGCTGAGCATTCATAAAATTTTTACTTCTTCTTCGATGTTCGCTGACAAGAAACAGTTATCAGTTCTTGCATAAAAACAACAACAAAACTTTATCGCTGCTGGCAGAAGCGCCTCGCGGGCTCATCTAACTGTAAAACAGCCTGCTTCGCTGTATGCGAGCCACACTTTTACGACAATTTCGCTCTATCAAGCCATGAGATATCAGTGCACCTGCCACCTCTCCCTCTCTCTCTCTCTCTCTCTCTCTCTCTCTCTCTGTCTCTCTCTCTCTCTCTCTCTCTCTCTCTCTCTCTGTCTCTCTCTCCCTGTCTCTCCAGCCCTCGCCGAGGAGAGTTTTTCAGCAGTAGCCTCGAGCAAGTGCTGGGCATCCTTGAGTTTCATGCTTCGCAACACTAACAATGGCATTAAATTTTTATTATCGCTCATTGTTCACTTAAGCACCCGAGCGCGAGCACGCAAAGGATGTCAGGGTGTCCGTGCTGCTGCAACCAGGACGAGAAAATGGACAGCGCAATGCAACGGACGTCATTGTTGGGGTTTTTCTTCCTCTGCCGCGTTTTTTGCTCCTAACAATTTCTTTGCACTTATTTGCCACTCGCGGACTTTTCAATATTTTGTGCGTTTTGTAATTTTTTTATTATATATTTTGTACAGGATGCTCACTTTCCTTATTGGGTCGTTTTTTTTGTTTCGAAAGCCTGCTTGACATCTTTTTCAGCTGTTCGTTCTGCTAACGTTTTTCTCTTTCAACAGAAATTAATCTACTTTTGTCCCGTTTAGCTGGATTTTGTTGGTAGCTTCATCTGTTCGCTCTCATCCGTCCATCCTTCTCTCTCACGTTTTGGTATAACAATCGAATTTCGGCTTCTCATTTCCCGCAGCGTTGCTGGTGGAATCACTTCGACAGCCGCAGTAAATATGCGCAAAATCGCGGCCCGAAAAGGTTTTTATTATAATTTAATTTGTCGTTCTTCCTCGCTGCCCGCCTGGCAATTCAATTTGCGTTTTGGTGTCAAGAGAACTGGATGAGGATGATGAGTTGTGTTGAGGGAGGCAGGATTTTATTTGCCAGAGAGAAACAGTTCCTCTCACACTCAACGTGATGGGTCCATTTTTTTAATGCAGGCATGATTATGACTACTTTAGCGGTTCGGAGTTGCCAACTCGGCATAAAAAAGTTAAATGCGGAGCGGATAAATAAAATACAGAAAAAAAAATACCTACCGAAAAATTAATGAGCTGTAAATTGAGGCGAAGGATAAAAAGGCACGCCATTTAATAAAAACAAAAGAAAACGCAAATAAATCAAAATAAAAATACAAAGTCATAAAAAGTTTACAAGTTTTTCCGGTAAAGAATAGAAGAAAAATGTTGCAAATTGTGAACCTTTTTGTTGCAAAGTTTTAATTACAGTTTAAACTTTTAATAAAAATTACTTCTTTATTATGATTTTTCAAATTAAATGTTTAATTTATTAAAATCCTTGCCAGTGCTAACAAATTAAGTTTGCACTCAAATCTCGGCTTTACAATTCCAAATTGTAAAAACGAACGACCTTTTTCATTTTCTCATTTTATTTTCTTTATTAAAGGCAATGCCAGTGCTACCAAATTTACACACAATGCTGCCAAATCGAGGAAAAGGGAAATCAAAAGTTACAAAAATTATTAGCCGTCTTACTTTAAATTTTCATCGATCCTCTGAAAAAAACTCGTCGAAACGAAATTAAAATTAATGTAAAACTCATGAAAACAGCTGTCAAACTGCACCTCCAGTGCTGCCAAATTTTATATATCAGAGCAGAGCAGACTCTGAGTCTTGTATGTCAGAGTGGAGGAAACTCTCAATTAATGAACTGTCGCTCATTAAAGCAGCGAAGAGCTGCCAACTCACTTCGCACGCATGTTTCACTTCATTTCAGCGCTGCTGTCAAATAATTTCACGACAGTTCAGAAGTACTTTTTTATTTGAAGTTAAGAATCATGGCATCAATACGTCGGAGGCGCAACAATTCCTTTGTCTGTCATTCGCCTAAAAGCGGACTCTAAAATTTCACTCAACGCATTTGTTGCCGACAGGCGGCTGGCTCTTCCTCACGTTCTCTTCAGCTCGTTTCCCTCCCCTCTTTGCTCACCCCTCCCCCACCGCGAAGGCAACCCATGTTTGTTCAAGTACGCGTACAAAGCAGTAAAAAATGTACTTCCATTTTGGGTTAAAAGTCGCTCAAGGCGAAGTTTACGCTATTTCATGCTTTCATAATAAAATCAAAAAGAAAAAAAAAATACGCAACGTAAAAACACTCAACAAATTCAACAGTGAGAAAAAAACCGACATAAACTACTAAAAGTGGGTTAACTCAGAAATGCGAAAAGTGGACCATTGTGCGCGCCTAAAAGCAGGCAACGTTTTTTTCTGCAGCTTTCGAGGCAATCAAGCGAGTCTAGTTTTCTCATTGTTAACAAGTTCGCTGAATTTAATTACGAGAAAAATGTGAAATAACGAAAACTCATTTTGATCTTCTGTGGGGAAAAGCAGGGAAAATTTTTCTGCGTTGCTAGAGCAATTACAAGTTTGAAGGAAAGTGAGAAAGAACAGTGAAAATCAGGGGAAAAGTTGAAAGTTGTGCCATCCACTAGAATTTCTTCTTCAACTGGAAAGACTTGCTTAAACTTAATTATAATGATAATTAATATATAAACAGTAATTAAAAAGTCTCCAACAAATCTAACGTGTGATTTCCATATTGAAAAAGTCACATGAGTCTCACAACAATTAAAAAATCTCACACTAAACGAGATAGAAAATCTCAAAAAATCTCATGCATAATAAAAATTTCCTAAAAAGACAACGAGGATCAATAAGTTTCACACTGGACTTTTAAATTTAAAAATCTCTCAGTAGAAGAAGGAACTCATGTAAAATAAGGATTTCGATAAAATCTTCTTTGAATTTTAAGGAAAATTCTCATTTCCCAGAGCAATTAAATATTTCACAAATATAAATGAAGATTTCATGATTCGTGTTTATTTTAGCGAAATTCTTTCAAAACAATAATTTCTGATATAATTTCATTATCGTAACCGTCTTTATTTTTCTCTCATTTATTTGATGTGTTTATTTTTAATTTTCGCCAGTCCTGCTTAACCTGACTCAACATGTTTTTCATTAACCTGAAATTTCTTTGTGTTCACAGCTTTGCTCGGTTTATTTCTGCTCTTTCTTTGTCTTCTTTTTTGCAATCTATTTTCGTGAGTGTAGCAGAGAAGGATGAGTTTGATATTGTTAGCACTCCGTCAAATTTGGCGATTGCTTTCGTTATCCTGAAGTCAAATAGCGACCGTGGCCGTTTAGACATCCGTGACCGTTCCGTGTCCGTGTCTACCTTCGAAGCTTCATCGGCGTCCCGGAGTTTTTATGTCTGTCGCTATTATTTGCTGCTTAATTTTTAAAATTCGTTTCTTTTCTCTACTTTTTCGCTTGGTTTTTGCTGCCGGCTTTTTTTATTATTATTTTTTTATTCTTTAATAATAGCTGGAGGCAATTAATGTGATGCTTGTTGGCTCGGATATCCTTGCTGTGTTTGAACAGTCCTGGCGGTCTGTGTATACTGAGCCACATATACATACATACAAACATACATACATACATGTGTATGTATGTGTGCAATGTGAACATCACATCCGTTTTACGGCGCAGAGAGAAATGCAGACTGACGAAAAGAGACGCTGCGACAAAAAAATTCACGTAGAAATCCAAAGAAATTCAGCTGCATACACACGCAGCTGCTTCTGTACACTGTAAAAAATAAGCGAACATGGAGTTGTATTTGTTCACAGTGTTTCGCTTGCTGCTGAATGCCTTTTCGCTCCTTGTGAACGCAGCGCACACTAAAAATCAGCCTGCATTTTCTTTATTTCTCTTTAAAAGTGGTTAAACCAGTCAGGGTTGCAGTTTTTAAAATGAAATTAGTATTCACACCATAATAGGGAGGGTGAAGATAAAGAGGGAGAGAGGGAGAGAGAGAGGGGTAGAGAGAGAGAGGGGTAGAAAGAGAGAGGGGTAGAGGGAGAGAGAGGGAGAAAGAAAAACGGAGAGAGAAGATAAAAGGAAGGAGAGAGAGAAAGAGAGAGAGCGAGAGTGAGAGAGAGGTGAGAGAGAGGTGTGAGAGAGAGAAGTGAGAGAGAGGTGAGAGAAAGAGAGGTTTGAGAAAGAGAGGTGAGAGAGAGGGGTGTGAGAGAGAGGTGAGAGAGAGAGACAGGGAAAGAGTCAGAGAGAGTGAAAGACACAGAGAGAGGAACGGAAAGGGACAGAGAGGGAAATAGAGAGAGAAAGAGACACAGAGAGAGAAACGGAGAGGGATATAGGGAGAGGGACAGGGACAGAGAGAAAAATAGCTAGAAAGAGAGAGACTCAGAAAGAGAGTCTGAACAAGCGAGCAAATGAGATGATGTAAAAAAGGAGTAAAAGTGAGAATACTACTTTTTTAAACTTTGTTGACTAATAAAAATAATTTTAAAAAAGCGGAATTTTTCAGGTTAAACCAACAAAATTTGCATAGCATGACTTTTCCCACTTTTTCATCCTCTTTTGTTCCCTTTTTCAAGCGAAAAATTATGATGATTGCATTTTTTGTGGTAAAATTTTATGTTATCATGTGTGTTTTTCGTTGACCAGCCGTATTTCGAGCGAGTGCCAGTTCAAAAAAGAACAATTAATGAATGAGAAAAGCTAAAAAAGTGACGGAACAACAAAATTTTGTAAGCAGTAAAAAACATTCAAAAAAAACTAAAAGAAAAAGATAAGCTTTAGGATTTTATTGAGGTTATGCGAGTTCAAAAATAAATGAGAAGCTCTTTTGTATTCATTCTGACAGGCAGAAAACAATAAAGTTAATGTTTTCCCTGGAAAAAGGTTACTGATATCATAAAAGTTATTAGCAACCGCGTTCAATATCTAGATTTTTCAGTTAAAAATTTTAATTTTCACATACATATAAAGAATAAAAGTTATTTGATTAACGTTCTGCAGAGGAAATTGAATCCAACTAAAATTGTAAATTTGAAATCTAATAAAATCTGCCAAAAGTGCCTTGAAAATATATAAATATAAAGATATTTTTACCTGTTCGTCTTCTTTTCAGAGGATTTATTTTTAGGTTATAAATGTATTAAAGTTTTAAGTTGGACACTTAATTGTTTACTAAAAAAAGGGCAAAAAACTCCGCCACAACATGATTTCAGTGTATTTTTCTCTCTTTTTTATGATGATTTTATTATCTTTTAGCATTTCCGGATGATTTTTTAAATATCTCGGATGCAGCTTTTGTGTGAATGACTAATAAAATTGGAATGTTTGTTGCAGAATGTGATGATGATGACAAAGGCACATCAAAGTGCCATACAAAGAACTATTAAAACAACAACCACAACGACGAAAACAAAGAAAAATAAAAACAATTGTAATGTGCTGAAACTATTGTTTTCAGACTGTTTTTAGATCTGTACAACTACGTCTGTCTTCCCTCCACGAAGTGCGATAGCTATGCGAAGATTATGGAACGTGAAAATAAAATATTTCAAAAGTTAAAATAACTGGTGTGGAAAGCAAAAGTTTTTGGGGAAGCAGAATTTAATATTTTGCAAATTTGTAGTTCTTAATTTCAAGGGAGGGGGGGGGAGCAGCCCCCGTGTAATTACACCCCATCACAACACTGACTATTTCCACCACAAAACTCTTAACAAACCGAGACGAAACAAACCCGCTCTCGAAAGAAGGCTGTCGGCGGCAACTCTGTGGACGGACGGACGTAGGTAAAGGAAATTCTTGTGGGTTAAGAATTGAGGGGGGAGAGCTGTCATTCAACTTGTCTGTTGCGTGAGACACAACAACGTAGACGACATCAACAGCAAGCCCAACAACAACTTCAAAAACCCTCCAGGGTTTACACAGCACAGCATGACATCTGCTTAATGACGTTCCTTTACTTAATTATGTCATCAGATGCTGCAATAAAAACGAAGCGAGACAGAAAACAAAGAAATATCAAGCAACTTAAATGCGGACCCCGAAACGAGGTAACAATGGCAGGCAACCAAATAGTAATCCAGTCGTGTATAAAATAAAAGCATGTTGACACAAAGCAATGCAAACGCCGGGAGTTCCAGCATTTTTCGTAGTTATAGCGAAGCAAATAGAGAAGCAAGAGAGAGATGCGTGGAATTGGGTTGAAAAGCCTGTCGTCAAGGCAACACAGCTTCTGGCGGTGCGCCGTGTTAAACTGTACGACCGTTTTATCAAAAAGTACATCATCAGAGCTACATCATCTTTTCTAATGAAAAGTCGCTCTCGCTGGCATTTTTCAACTCATATCGAAAATTCTATTATTATATCCATCCATCCATAGTTATAAATACTTTCCTTTTATTAGTTATAACGAATGCTCATAAAAATGAATGCAAACAAAAAAAAATAAAAATAAAAAAAAAAAAAAAAAAAAATAAAAAAATAAAAAAAATAAAACAAATAAAAATTCAAAAAAAAAAGATTAAAAAATCAAATTATCAAATCTCATAAAACATCAGATAAATTTTTATTGGAAAGAATGGTCCAGAAGCAGTAATTTATTGGGAAGAAATATCTGCTTGTATTCTTTTTGCACATTTACGAGTAGTTAAAATCCCTAGAGAGCATTCAGTAATCTTTCTGCACTCTTCTCGTTTGATGTGATGTAGTTATTTTTGATTCTTTTCCGACCTACTTAATAAACATGAAAGCATATCCGACTGCAGGACTTCTCCAAAATCTCAGTGGGGAATGGAAAAATATTCGCTGGATTATATCTTTCATCGAATTTCTACACTCGAATCCATAATGAAATATCAAATTTATGCTTAATTAAGACTTTTTTCTCTTTTCTATAATATGCCAGCAGTTTAATTGCGAATGAAATGAGTATATTGTGAATAAATGAGTATGAGTAGTATGCAAAAAGATTAAGAAAAGAAAACTACAGATTTTATCATGTAAAAGAATGGAACTCTAGAGAGTGAATTCCAAAACAGTTCTGAAGCCTCATAAAAGCATGCCATCCAAACAAATCTTCACAAAATGAATGAATGAAAAAAAAAACTTATGAATAGGAATCGCATTTCAAATGAATTCAACGAAACTCATGCATTTGCAATGGCGAATCCCCGTATCTACGCTGCCTTCTACAGATTGATTGGGTTGAACTATTCATTGATTGATGGATTGATTGCCGCAAAGCCGGCGTGAGTATCACTTCCTCGAACTCCAGTTTAATTACCGCTAAATTCAAAACGTGGTGACCTAAATACGAGTGCTGCATCCTCGATTCCCAGGTGCCGCTGAGTGGCTCCCCCGCCACACAGTTTCTGATGCTGCAACTGCTGAAACTTCAAGTAATGGAAGCTTACGTAAGCATAAATAATTCAACAACAACAACGGCGAAAGAGGAGAGAGTGTTTTTCTGTGTAGTTGTTGTTGTTTTTACTAGTGATTGGGGGGAAAATTCAAATCGATTCAAGTTTCTTCTCCGGAAGGTGTGGCGCAGAAATTGCGCGCTTGTTATGCAAGAATAAATGCTGACGGCAATATAATTCAGTCAAGACGGGGAATATCAATATTCGCATTCGAATCTTGAAGCTACTTATGGTGGAGCTCATTAAAGGTGAGCTCAAGATGGCAGTAGCAAAAATAAAGGAAGGGTAAACAGGAATCACAGAAAGATATCAACACAAACACAACTCACGATACACCGAGAATTATCAGAAGTCAATTGAGCTCATTTACATTTGTGTGAGTATGAAATGAGCTACTCAAAGCACTCGCCTCAACATCTACTTGAATATATATATGAGAACTTTTTCTTCTCTATTCTCTTTTATGCTAAATAAAACTGAGATTTTTGTAGATATTTCATCCGAACTAAATACTTACATATCACCGTCAATCTTGCGTTCGCCCTTATCGCCGAATTGAGTCGTGCCGGTCCCACCTGACACTGATATTCAGCGTCATCAGTGATGGAGGCATTCGAGATTCGCAGATTGTAGACACCTTGCTTGCGGTCACCCAGCACCGAGTAGCGCGGGAAGCCCGGTATGAAGGCCAGGAAGCCCAAGGCAAAACCGTCTTTCGTCCATTGAACGGCACCAGCTTGATTGGCAACCTCACAGCGCATCATCGCCTCCGAGCCCTCGAGTACTTGCAGGTCATGTGGCGTAATTCGAAACTTCTGTTGCTGTCCTCGACACACGAGAGGCATGTCGGTGATGAAAAGCAGGCTGAAGACTGTCGAAGGAAGAAAAACAAATGATAATGAGTATTTGAAGATGGCCACGAACTTTTATGAGCTTTCGCAAATTAAAACGTTGCAAGAACTTATTATTAAATTCTTAAAAGTTTTTCTCGGTTGCACTTACTTAAATTTAATTACAATTTACTATATGCATTTTATAAAACCTTATTAAAAACTAAATTTTGCGCTAGTACTGCGAATCTACTTAAAATGGCGCGCAGTAATCGAGTAGTAATTTCTTGTTTTAAAATATGTTTAAATATTTCTTTGCAATGATTTTTACTCCAACTAAAAATATAAATATTATATATTAGATAAACACCTTTCTCCAAATATTTCTTCATTTCACACAGCAAAAACTCTCACCAACCTTACAAAATTTTTGGAGTTGACTATACTTGTAATTAAAGAAAAGCTTTTTCACAAGCGAAAAATGCATCGCTATAACTAAGAAAAAATATTGCAAAAACAAACACAACGAAAGACAAGAGCGCAGTAAGACCGCCGAGACTGGTTAACAATACTAAGCAAAGACAAAGAGGCCAATGTCCAGCCTGGGGCGACGATGACAAAGTTTTTAATGAAAAGCAAACACATCACAAACAGCGACAAAAGTAAGCAGAAAACTTGGCTGAAATGGTTGGAATGGCAATGAAAAGAGTCGTTTGAAGGGTTGGGGTGGAGGGGGGGTGGGTTTAGAGTGGGGAGAAAAACAAAGAAACAATGTAGAGGAAACAATTTTTAAAGTGCGCAAAAAAGTGAACGAGAGCCGTAACTCCACAAAAGCTTACGGTAAAGCAATGAAAACAAACGTTTAAATCGCTTTTGTTCAGCGAACTGAGCAGGATGGATGACTGGACTGGACGGTTGAACCACATCACGGTTAAGCGAGTCCATTATGTAAAAAACAGCGGAAGGTACCACCAGGTTGAGATCCTACTTCAAGGTATTCCTTCTTCCCCCGCTCCTTCTTCCACCGCTCCTTCTTCCACCACTCTTTTTTCCTGCATTCATTGCGAAAGAGAGACGAGAAATTCTCTTCACACACACACATACGCATACGCACACACACACATACACACGCGCAAACACACACTCGCACGCACGCAAAGGCGAACGCGTACATATTCAATATGGATTCGTCTTTTTTTTTTGATGCTTTGAGAATAATCGAATTTTGCACGAGGCAACGCATGGTTTTCATGATTTTTTCCATAAAATCAAAATATCTTCTCAGTTCTGTACGATTATCAGAGAGATAAAATAAGGAAGGCGTTACAAAAAAGGATCACATCAGCACACAACGGCTTGAAGTCCCCAATATTTACTTAAATTTGCACTCAGTACTTAAAAATGTCTTTCCTTTTCAGAAGAGGGACCATGCTGTTGATATTTGAGCCCATTACGAGAAGGGAAGGCATTAGCAAATCCTTGAATGTACATGGAATGACCTTGGGATTGTACTTCGTATATTTACTGAACGACAAAAGAATCCACTATGATGACAAAGGAATCTCAGCTGCTCGTCCGAAGGCATGCTGACGAGACGACCCATGAACGTTCCAGACAACCCCGACCGTATTGTAGGGTAAAAAAACAGCTCTCGACAACCCATCTGTCCCCCCCCCCCCCCCACCTGGCATCAGCTGGTCCATTTGTCTGTCCTCTCCTTCGTTTACGTTGGCTATTTCTACCAAGTCATGCTTTTCTCAGCCATAAAATCTGCTCAGTCACAACATCCTGACCAAGTTTGCAGTGGAATGCATAAAATGAATCTGGTAGCCACTACTGGCAAACGAATATTTTTATTATACACGTACTTAAAAAATGTTTTGTAAATTCCAACTTCAAGAGGATACGAATTCAAAATTTCCATAAAAACAATGTTATGGTTGTTGTTGTTGTTGATAGTAAGTATTTGAGAGGAATGAAATTCGTAATTTGTTTCAGATGACGTGCTTTTCGAGTATTTTAATATGAAAACTGCAATAAAATAAAAAATAAGAAAAAACTAATTATTGAAATGTAGAATTTAAATGCACCTAAAAGTTTTATTTTCACAACATGAGAGACGGCGAATGGAGAACGCAAACGAAAGACGGAGAATGAAGAAAAATTTAATAAAAGAGGGAGATGAAAAGAAAGGCGGGAGTCGCGGGAAAAACAAACATAAAATCGCAGGTAACATCAAGCTTCAAAAAGTTGTCTTAGAGATCTGAAAACCGCGAATCCCTCCAATCAGTTGAAATGTAAAATTGATGGATTAACCCTAAAATATCCACCCGATTATGTCGACGACGAAGAATGTCGCTTAAGCCAGTTTAAAGACCGGAACGAAATTAAATACTGTAGAAAACTTGATAGGGAAATTTTGGTAATAAAATGTTAATCACTTCCAGCACGAATACATCGTATCATCAAAAACTTCTCATTAAAGCAACTATTAAAAAAAAACCAACCATTTCAAGTTAAACCAAATAAAATTTAGTAGAGGGTTGGGAGGAATAAAATCACGTAAATAAAAAGAGAGAAGCCAACATTAAACCCATTTAAGCCCCGACTAATTGGCGTGTGAAAGCAAGTCCATCGGGCGGAACGGAACCGCATGCAACAACGTAAGTCACCGTCACCTTTGACAGGCGTGCACACACCCACGCGCACGCGAACACACACACACACACACACACACACACACACACACACACGAACACACACATGCACACACACACAGCCAGCCAGCCAGCCGACCAGCTTTGCGCCATTTTGAGTGACGCAGGTGGCTTCTGTGAAATCAGCATGAAATCAAAGTGTTGGGCTGCCATCTGAGTATCTGTCACACAAACATATTCGCACTCACAGACACATATAACGAGACGGAGCGGCGAACATGCAAACTCACACGGACACTCAGAGTAGCCACATGAAAATATTTATCACACCAACATTAACGACAGTGACAATGGCATCATGACGCAAATCACGTGGCTGTGTGGGGAGGGGAGGGGGGAGACCGGTAGGCTGACCTCACGCGACTCACGGCAGCTGCTCCACTTTAAGCATCCCAACGACAGCAAGTACGTTGCACTCGATATGTTGGGATGGATTTAAAATTGTAACTTAGCGGCTGTTTTTTCTGCGATGCTTTTCTCGAATCATACTGAAGACTACTGAAAATTCAGCGCTAACTGAATCCAAGCAATCTGCAACGGAATCCATAAACTCAACGCAACCATCAGCGTAAAGTGGCGCGCATACGCTACGTCAACTGCGTACGCGTTCTGAGCGCACGAAAAAGTTGCTAACAATGTCACTCAAATGGGAGTGGAGTGGAGTTTAACAAATTTATTCCCGACTCTTTGTGAGCGTAAAAGTTAACCGTTTAAGTACCGTTTTTAAAGTTTACTCTCAACAATAAACGTTACGCGGAAATACTTTGTCTCTCAGTCTCAGTTTCCACAACAAAGTTAGTGAAAGTCTTAATTTAGCATTAAAAGTGCTGTAATGAATAAATAAAAGAGAGCAGGAGAATTTAAGCTCTCTACTTTTAAATAAAAAGTATTTTTTTTTCTTTTTTCTCTTTGTAGAACTATTTTTTAGTTGAGTAGAACTATTAGCGCTATTAACGTAAGAAACGGTATTTCCATGGAATATTTTATTTCAATTGAGACTTCTTTGCCTTTTTGAGTGTATCTGAGCGTAAAGATTTCTCTGAGTGTACGTCGCCCTTGTGTCTCCTGCAAGAAACTCACCCGAAAAAAATCTTGAAGCAGGATTCTGTCAATAACAGACCCATCAAAGGAGAGTCAAATCTTCAATAGGACATCGATTGACATTTAGGCAAGAAAAGATCAGAGTTTTTAGCGCACTCTAATCGAGTATCGAGAGGGTAAAAAGGGTGGAACGTAAAAAGGTGGGGGGAGGGGTCTTGTTATTCTTCTTTCAGGATTTTCACAAATACGTAAATTTTTTAAATTTTTCCTTTTTGTTGATTCGTTTCGCAACATTTTGCCAGCCTCTTTTTTCGCTATTATTAGATGAGCCACGACTACCCTCAGCTGAGTTTTGTGTATCCAAAAAAAAAAATTTTACACACTTCAGACTCAAGGGTTTGTGTTGAAAGGATTTATTTTAAGGATTTATTTTCAGTGGATCTTTGCTGGGAGTCAGATATGCATGCTTATATCAAGATGGTGGTGTTGTTTTTGTGACAGAAAGACTTATGAAGTTTATGTAGCGTAGAATAACTGAATAGATTGGGAGTAATAAAGACGCGCACGATAGACCCACCCAGAAAATGTTCTTCTCTTACTTGACTTGTCCCTGCAAAGTCATCATAATCGTCAGTATATTTTGAGCCGGCTATTCGTGGTAAAATTCCTTGTATCGCCGACATTTTCAACGTTATCATCATCAGCTTTAGTATTTCTAACATCATCGTCATCATGTTTTTTAGCCATCATCCTTAGGATTTTTATCAGATTCTTGAATAAAAACTACCACAGCATCATATTCAAAACCAACATTCTAATCATCATTATAATCATCAGCGTTATTGTCATCCTAAATATCGCTTTCACTCCATCTACGAAATGAATTTGTGAAATGATAATTCCGTCAAATGGCGCAGCTTAAATCTGACATTCATACGAAGCGAGTGCGAGAAACGGGAGGGAGAGAGGAAAATCATACCATTCTGCGGATTTGCATACTTTGTTAAAACAATTAGCAGCAAAATAAGAGAGAAAAAAGTAATTAAGCGCTATAATAGCGCTGAAATAATTAAAAGCTTTGGCAGATGACAGTCACGCCTCGCTTCGTAGACCGCTACGTCACACATTAACACACACACACACACACACAAACACACTCACACACACAAATACACTCATACACAAACACAAACACACTCACACACACTTAAACAAAATCAGCGCAAACACTCGCGAGCCCGAATTAATTCCCCAAATTAATGCCAACCAGGGCACGAAATTAACAGCTCAACACTCGAGAGCGAGAGTTACTAATGCACCCTCAAAGGGTTAACCAGCCATGCTGGAGAAGGATGTCGGCGGAGATG
Source organism: Sicus ferrugineus (assembly GCA_922984085.1). Classification (NCBI taxonomy): domain Eukaryota; kingdom Metazoa; phylum Arthropoda; class Insecta; order Diptera; family Conopidae; genus Sicus; species Sicus ferrugineus. The sequence continues at coordinate 6,301,909 of OV277354.1, forward strand.
CCGCCGGGAGCAAAGTAGAAGATGCAGAAAAAGCAGAATTAGAGCGAAGTGTAGATTAGGACGAGTTGAAAAAGAGAAAACAGCAAGTAAAACTGAGAGAAAAGAGTGAGGCGATTTAAATCGCTGGTAGTCGAGATTTAAATGAATATTTAAAAAATTCATAATTTAGTTAATGTAAGTTAAAAAAAAGCAGTAGAAAATAGTTAAAGGAAGAACCCAGTAGAAGTGAATTTTAAAGATCAGAGCTGCCTTTAAAATGCAAATCGATGCTATCGTAAAGTACGACGCTGTAAAACAACACGAGTTAATTTTAGAAGCTTAGGCAGGCTGAAAACTGCTTTGTTTTTTTTTTTTTTTTTGTGAAGCTTCAAAGGATTCTTTCTCGAATGTAACGAGCGTTTGGCAGGTGAAGATAAGGTGAAATATATGACGACACATGAAAATTAGAAAGGATAAAATCCTCTAAAACATCCTTTACTTCGCTTAATTTTAACTCGCTGTAGGTGGGAGTTAAATTTCACACGTTGAGTTTAACGCGGAAAGCTTTCAAAAGCAAAAAATACTCCGTTCGTGCGCTCTAAGAGTCTCAATATTAAAGCGGAGGATCACCACCAGTGCTGCCGAGTTACTGAAGTTCATGTAAAGCATAATATTTACGAAACTTTGCTGAAAAACAGCCGGCGTTTTGCACACCCCAACACTCCAGCTGCCGAGACAAGTGCGGAAGTTTATGTAGTTATAGTAGAAAAGACAACAACAATGACAAAACAACAACAACAACAACAACAACAAAACTAGTAGTTGGCAGCAGGTGTTGCGTGCCAATTTTCGACTACATTTAAAAGTCTTCCTGCGCTCATCGCACATTCAGAGCGAAAACTTTGCTCACCAAATTTACACCAATTCCACCATCAACACAAAACAACAACAACAAAAATAGCGACGTTAACTGAAACAAGAGATTTTCTTAAAGTTTCCACAAATTTAAATTTTTTTTTTTTTTCAAAGGTTACCTTGATGAAAATGCAAATTAAAGCAGACAAATTACGTCAGATTTTGTGCTTCAAATTTTGGATGGTGATGACGAAGATAGATGGAAAGAGAAAGAGGTGACCACTGGGGAGAGAGAAAAGTTAAAAGAAAGAGAAGAAAGCGAAGAAAGCTGACATTATGAATATAATTAAATACTGCAAAGTTTTGGAGTTTCTTTTTTACTGCTACTTTTCAGGGCAAAATTTTTGAAAACCCACCGAATACGTTTTAAATTTTGATTTTTCCACAAATTTGAAGAAGTCATTAATTTTTTAAAAATTCAATACATTACAACGTAAATTATGAAAACTTTTGGGGGGGGAAACATTTTTTTTTCGTCATTGATTGGAAATTAAAAGCTAAAAGCTTCTCAAGGGAAAGTTTTAAAAAAAAAAGTATTCTTGATTTTCTCTTTTTTCTACTAAGTATCGCATCGATTACATCATTCCTTTCAAAACCGAGAAATTAAATTGCAATACGATCTCCTCTAAATCTGAAGTCAGCCTTGCGAGAATCTTAACTCAGTTTCCAAAAAAAAAATTTCCAACAAAACATTCATTCTCAATCTTCATTCATTTCCTTAAAAATCCACTTTAAAGTGATTATTTTTCGTGCTCCTCTCGTTTCTTGCCAACTCATTCAAATCTAGTTCAATAGTTTTGCTTTATTTCTCCACGAACTCTAAGAATTCAGCAAACAAAACACAAGCCAGCACTCAACGAGAGATGAAGAAAGTCGGCGAAACAGCTGCAGTTAACGAATTTCTTCCTCAGCTCGAAGCAGTAGGCACTCATTTAGTGAAAAGCGCTGAAAACGAGTAGTTAAAAAGTAGTAAAGAAATAATTACATCAAAGCGAGCGGCCGAACAGAGTTGCCAGCTGTGCTGGTATTCAATTTCGTGTTTAGTATGAGAAAAAAAAAACATTTCTATTACTTCGCGTGAGTGGAGAATTGAAAAGAAAAGGAGAAAAATTACACTTGTAACAAGGAAATAGCCATTGAAACCAGTGTTGCCAACTAGTAGGAACCAATGAAAATGTTAAATGAAATTTAATTTAGAAATGAAGTTTTTTATAATTTTAATAATGAAACTAGTTTTTGAATTTGTAATTAAATTTTTCCCTAGTCTGGCAACTCTGCGCCTGCCAGTAATCAACTTTATTTACCAAAATATTGTGGTAAATAATAAAATTTTACCCCCACCAACCGACAGTAGGAAGAAGAGAAGACGCAAGAACATGAATGAGAATTAAGCAAGCAACAACAACAACAATAACGATTAACACCCACAGCAGCAGGTGACGCACAAAAACAAAGCGAAACCTTGGCGTTGCAAGCAGCTTGTAATCAGCAACACTTCTCGTGTAGTAAAAGAAACTCCAACAACAACAACAACAAGAACAACAACACCAACAACAACAACAACAACGAAAATTACATCAGAAAAAAGAGAAACTACCACGCCAACAACAACGATGTACAGAAACAACAGGAAGAAAATGAGATGCTGGAGCACGAAACCAAATTAGTAGCAACAACAAAAATAGCAACAACAGCAGAAGCAAACAACAACAACGGCAAAAAACCAACAACAACAACGATTACAAGCACACCTTCTTCAAGCTAAATCCTTACCTTGGTTGCAGTTTAGAAAATACTGCAACAACAATACCAACAACCACAACAGCAACACAAACAACAACTGCAGGTGCAACAAAAACAAAACCCATCCATATAAAATCTTGCACACACACATACACCAACGCATCGGCGGCACACTTATGCACGCACACAAACTCCACCGCTTCACTTAATTTAAAGGGTAAGAAAAACTTTACGGTAACGCAAAAGGGCACCACAAATTTAACTTGAAGCGCACGCATACAAGCGCAACAAATATGGCGGCAAATTTTGTTGCTGTTGCTTTTTATTGCTGTTGTCGTTGTTGTTACTTTTTGCTCCAAACAGCGACTCAAGATGTTTGCATTAACTTTGTGTGAATTCCCCTCTTCCTTTCTTCCTTCTTCTCCCTCTTCCAACATCTCTGCAAATGTCTCTCTCTCTCTATCTCTCTCTCTCTCTCTCTCTCTCTCTCTCTCAGCCCCTTTGCTCATTTCATGCAGGTACTCCTGCCTTCTGAGACGGTTGCCCCGCCAGGTCAAAAGTAAAGAATTGCCTTCTCGGTTCTAATTTTTGTTTTAAAAGATCGAGCATCTCTTGGTCTTTTATTAAACTTTTATCATTTTCATCCAGAACTTGGATTTCATCGAAGGACATGAGCGAGAAAGCCAACACAAAGTTGAGTATATGAGTACTCCTGCCTTCTGAGACTGCTGCCCCCTCTGGTCCAAATGTAAAGAATTGCCTTCTCGGTTCTAATTTTTGTTTTAAAAGATCGAGCATCTCTTGGTCTTTTATTAAACTTTTATCATTTTCATCCAGAACTTGGATTTCATCGAAGGATATGAGCGAGAAAGCCAACACAAAGTTATATGAGTACTCCTGCCTTCTGAGACTGCTGCCCCCCTCTGGGTCAAATGTAAAGAATTGCCTTCTCGGTTCTAATTTTTGTTTTAAAAGATCGAGCATCTCTTGGTCTTTTATTAAACTTTTATCATTTTCATCCAGAACTTGGATTTCATCGAAGGACATGAGCGAGAAAGCCAACACAAAGTTGAGTATATGAGTACTCCTGCCTTCTGAGACTGCTGCCCCCCTCTGGATCAAATGTAAAGAATTGCCTTCTTGGTTCTAATTTTTGTTTTAAAAGATCGAGCATCTCTTGGTCTTTTATTAAACTTTTATCATTTTCATCCAGAACTTGGATTTCATCGAAGTATATGAGCGAGAAAGCCAACACAAAGTTGAGTATATGAGTACTCCTGCCTTCTGAGACTGCTGCCCCCTCTGGTCCAAATGTAAAGAATTGCCTTCTCGGTTCTAATTTTTGTTTTAAAAGATCGAGCATCTCTTGGTCTTTTATTAAACTTTTATCATTTTCATCCAGAACTTGGATTTCATCGAAGGATATGAGCGAGAAAGCCAACACAAAGTTATATGAGTACTCCTGCCTTCTGAGACTGCTGCCCCCCTCTGGGTCAAATGTAAAGAATTGCCTTCTCGGTTCTAATTTTTGTTTTAAAAGATCGAGCATCTCTTGGTCTTTTATTAAACTTTTATCATTTTCATCCCGAACTTGGATTTCATCGAAGGATATGAGCGAGAAAGCTAACACAAAGTTATATGAGTACTCCTGCCTTCTGAGACTGCTGCCCCCCTCTGGGTCAAATGTAAAGAATTGCCTTCTCGGTTCTAATTTTTGTTTTAAAAGATCGAGCATCTCTTGGTCTTTTATTAAACTTTTATCATTTTCATCCAGAACTTGGATTTCATCGAAGGATATGAGCGAGAAAGCCAACACAAAGTTATATGAGTACTCCTGCCTTCTGAGACTGCTGCCCCCCTCTGGGTCAAATGTAAAGAATTGCCTTCTCGGTTCTAATTTTTGTTTTAAAAGATCGAGCATCTCTTGGTCTTTTATTAAACTTTTATCATTTTCATCCCGAACTTGGATTTCATCGAAGGATATGAGCGAGAAAGCCAACACAAAGTTATATGAGTACTCCTGCCTTCTGAGACTGCTGCCCCCCTCTGGATCAAATGTAAAGAATTGCCTTCTTGGTTCTAATTTTTGTTTTAAAAGATCGAGCATCTCTTGGTCTTTTATTAAACTTTTATCATTTTCATCCAGAACTTGGATTTCATCGAAGTATATGAGCGAGAAAGCCAACACAAAGTTGAGTATATGAGTACTCCTGCCTTCTGAGCCTGTTGCCCCCCTCTGGGTCAAATGTAAAGAATTGCCTTCTCGGTTCTAATTTTTGTTTTAAAAGATCGAGCATCTCTTGGTCTTTTATTAAACTTTTATCATTTTCATCCAGAACTTGGATTTCATCGAAGGATATGAGCGAGAAAGCCAACACAAAGTTATATGAGTACTCCTGCCTTCTGAGACTGCTGCCCCCCTCTGGGTCAAATGTAAAGAATTGCCTTCTCGGTTCTAATTTTTGTTTTAAAAGATCGAGCATCTCTTGGTCTTTTATTAAACTTTTATCATTTTCATCCCGAACTTGGATTTCATCGAAGGATATGAGCGAGAAAGCTAACACAAAGTTATATGAGTACTCCTGCCTTCTGAGACTGCTGCCGCCCTCTGGGTCAAATGTAAAGAATTGCCTTCTCGGTTCTAATTTTTGTTTTAAAAGATCGAGCATCTCTTGGTCTTTTATTAAACTTTTATCATTTTCATCCCGAACTTGGATTTCATCGAAGGATATGAGCGAGAAAGCCAACACAAAGTTATATGAGTACTCCTGCCTTCTGAGACTGCTGCCCCCCTCTGGGTCAAATGTAAAGAATTGCCTTCTCGGTTCTAATTTTTGTTTTAAAAGATCGAGCATCTCTTGGTCTTTTATTAAACTTTTATCATTTTCATCCCGAACTTGGATTTCATCGAAGGATATGAGCGAGAAAGCCAACACAAAGTTATATGAGTACTCCTGCCTTCTGAGACTGCTGCCCCCCTCTGGATCAAATGTAAAGAATTGCCTTCTTGGTTCTAATTTTTGTTTTAAAAGATCGAGCATCTCTTGGTCTTTTATTAAACTTTTATCATTTTCATCCAGAACTTGGATTTCATCGAAGTATATGAGCGAGAAAGCCAACACAAAGTTGAGTATATGAGTACTCCTGCCTTCTGAGCCTGTTGCCCCCCTCTGGGTCAAATGTAAAGAATTGCCTTCTCGGTTCTAATTTTTGTTATAAAAGATCGAGCATCTCTTGGTCTTTTATTAAACTTTTATCATTTTCATCCAGAACTTGGATTTCATCGAAGGATATGAGCGAGAAAGCCAACACAAAGTTATATGAGTACTCCTGCCTTCTGAGACTGCTGCCCCCCTCTGGGTCAAATGTAAAGAATTGCCTTCTCGGTTCTAATTTTTGTTTTAAAAGATCGAGCATCTCTTGGTCTTTTATTAAACTTTTATCATTTTCATCCAGAACTTGGATTTCATCGAAGGATATGAGCGAGAAAGCCAACACAAAGTTATATGAGTACTCCTGCCTTCTGAGACTGCTGCCCCCCTCTGGGTCAAATGTAAAGAATTGCCTTCTCGGTTCTAATTTTTGTTTTAAAAGATCGAGCATCTCTTGGTCTTTTATTAAACTTTTATCATTTTCATCCCGAACTTGGATTTCATCGAAGGATATGAGCGAGAAAGCTAACACAAAGTTATATGAGTACTCCTGCCTTCTGAGACTGCTGCCCCCCTCTGGGTCAAATGTAAAGAATTGCCTTCTCGGTTCTAATTTTTGTTTTAAGAGATCGAGCATCTCTTGGTCTTTTATTAAACTTTTATCATTTTCATCCCGAACTTGGATTTCATCGAAGTATATGAGCGAGAAAGCCAACACAAAGTTGAGTATATGAGTACTCCTGCCTTCTGAGCCTGTTGCCCCCCTCTGGGTCAAATGTAAAGAATTGCCTTCTCGGTTCTAATTTTTGTTTTAAAAGATCGAGCATCTCTTGGTCTTTTATTAAACTTTTATCATTTTCATCCAGAACTTGGATTTTATCGAAGGACATGAGCGAGAAAGCCAACACAAAGTTATATGAGTACTCCTGCCTTCTGAGACTGCTGCCCCCCTCTGGGTCAAATGTAAAGAATTGCCTTCTCTGTTCTAATTTTTGTTTTAAAAGATCGAGCATCTCTTGGTCTTTTATTAAACTTTTATCATTTTCATCCCGAACTTGGATTTCATCGAAGGATATGAGCGAGAAAGCCAACACAAAGTTATATGAGTACTCCTGCCTTCTGAGACTGCTGCCCCCCTCTGGGTCAAATGTAAAGAATTGCCTTCTCGGTTCTAATTTTTGTTTTAAAAGATCGAGCATCTCTTGGTCTTTTATTAAACTTTTATCATTTTCATCCAGAACTTGGATTTCATCGAAGGACATGAGCGAGAAAGCCAACACAAAGTTATATGAGTACTCCTGCCTTCTGAGACTGCTGCCCCCCTCTGGGTCAAATGTAAAGAATTGCCTTCTCGGTTCTAATTTTTGTTTTAAAAGATCGAGCATCTCTTGGTCTTTTATTAAACTTTTATCATTTTCATCCCGAACTTGGATTTCATCGAAGGATATGAGCGAGAAAGCCAACACAAAGTTATATGAGTACTCCTGCCTTCTGAGACTGCTGCCCCCCTCTGGGTCAAATGTAAAGAATTGCCTTCTCGGTTCTAATTTTTGTTTTAAGAGATCGAGCATCTCTTGGTCTTTTATTAAACTTTTATCATTTTCATCCCGAACTTGGATTTCATCGAAGTATATGAGCGAGAAAGCCAACACAAAGTTGAGTATATGAGTACTCCTGCCTTCTGAGCCTGTTGCCCCCCTCTGGGTCAAATGTAAAGAATTGCCTTCTCGGTTCTAATTTTTGTTTTAAAAGATCGAGCATCTCTTGGTCTTTTATTAAACTTTTATCATTTTCATCCAGAACTTGGATTTTATCGAAGGACATGAGCGAGAAAGCCAACACAAAGTTATATGAGTACTCCTGCCTTCTGAGACTGCTGCCCCCCTCTGGGTCAAATGTAAAGAATTGCCTTCTCGGTTCTAATTTTTGTTTTAAAAGATCGAGCATCTCTTGGTCTTTTATTAAACTTTTATCATTTTCATCCAGAACTTGGATTTCATCGAAGGACATGAGCGAGAAAGCCAACACAAAGTTATATGAGCACTCCTGCCTTCTGAGACTGCTGCCCCCCTCTGGGTCAAATGTAAAGAATTGCCTTCTCGGTTCTAATTTTTGTTTTAAAAGATCGAGCATCTCTTGGTCTTTTATTAAACTTTTATCATTTTCATCCCGAACTTGGATTTCATCGAAGGATATGAGCGAGAAAGCCAACACAAAGTTATATGAGTACTCCTGCCTTCTGAGACTGCTGCCCCCCTCTGGGTCAAATGTAAAGAATTGCCTTCTCGGTTCTAATTTTTGTTTTAAGAGATCGAGCATCTCTTGGTCTTTTATTAAACTTTTATCATTTTCATCCCGAACTTGGATTTCATCGAAGGATATGAGCGAGAAAGCCAACACAAAGTTATATGAGTACTCCTGCCTTCTGAGACTGCTGCCCCCCTCTGGGTCAAATGTAAAGAATTGCCTTCTCGGTTCTAATTTTTGTTTTAAAAGATCGAGCATCTCTTGGTCTTTTATTAAACTTTTATCATTTTCATCCAGAACTTGGATTTTATCGAAGGACATGAGCGAGAAAGCCAACACAAAGTTATATGAGTACTCCTGCCTTCTGAGACTGCTGCCCCCCTCTGGGTCAAATGTAAAGAATTGCCTTCTCGGTTCTAATTTTTGTTTTAAGAGATCGAGCATCTCTTGGTCTTTTATTAAACTTTTATCATTTTCATCCCGAACTTGGATTTCATCGAAGGATATGAGCGAGAAAGCCAACACAAAGTTATATGAGTACTCCTGCCTTCTGAGACTGCTGCCCCCCTCTGGGTCAAATGTAAAGAATTGCCTTCTCGGTTCTAATTTTTGTTTTAAGAGATCGAGCATCTCTTGGTCTTTTATTAAACTTTTATCATTTTCATCCCGAACTTGGATTTCATCGAAGTATATGAGCGAGAAAGCCAACACAAAGTTGAGTATATGAGTACTCCTGCCTTCTGAGCCTGTTGCCCCCCTATGGGTCAAATGTAAAGAATTGCCTTCTCGGTTCTAATTTTTGTTTTAAAAGATCGAGCATCTCTTGGTCTTTTATTAAACTTTTATCATTTTCATCCAGAACTTGGATTTCATCGAAGTATATGAGCGAGAAAACCAACACAAAGTTGAGTATATGAGTACTCCTGCCTTCTGAGCCTGTTGCCCCCCTCTGGGTCAAATGTAAAGAATTGCCTTCTCGGTTCTAATTTTTGTTTTAAGAGATCGAGCATCTCTTGGTCTTTTATTAAACTTTTATCATTTTCATCCCGAACTTGGATTTCATCGAAGTATATGAGCGAGAAAGCCAACACAAAGTTGAGTATATGAGTACTCCTGCCTTCTGAGCCTGTTGCCCCCCTCTGGGTCAAATGTAAAGAATTGCCTTCTCGGTTCTAATTTTTGTTTTAAAAGATCGAGCATCTCTTGGTCTTTTATTAAACTTTTATCATTTTCATCCAGAACTTGGATTTTATCGAAGGACATGAGCGAGAAAGCCAACACAAAGTTATATGAGTACTCCTGCCTTCTGAGACTGCTGCCCCCCTCTGGGTCAAATGTAAAGAATTGCCTTCTCGGTTCTAATTTTTGTTTTAAAAGATCGAGCATCTCTTGGTCTTTTATTAAACTTTTATCATTTTCATCCAGAACTTGGATTTCATCGAAGGACATGAGCGAGAAAGCCAACACAAAGTTATATGAGTACTCCTGCCTTCTGAGACTGCTGCCCCCCTCTGGGTCAAATGTAAAGAATTGCCTTCTCGGTTCTAATTTTTGTTTTAAGAGATCGAGCATCTCTTGGTCTTTTATTAAACTTTTATCATTTTCATCCCGAACTTGGATTTCATCGAAGGATATGAGCGAGAAAGCCAACACAAAGTTATATGAGTACTCCTGCCTTCTGAGACTGCTGCCCCCCTCTGGGTCAAATGTAAAGAATTGCCTTCTCGGTTCTAATTTTTGTTTTAAGAGATCGAGCATCTCTTGGTCTTTTATTAAACTTTTATCATTTTCATCCCGAACTTGGATTTCATCGAAGGATATGAGCGAGAAAGCTAACACAAAGTTATATGAGTACTCCTGCCTTCTGAGACTGCTGCCCCCCTCTGGGTCAAATGTAAAGAATTGCCTTCTCGGTTCTAATTTTTGTTTTAAGAGATCGAGCATCTCTTGGTCTTTTATTAAACTTTTATCATTTTCATCCCGAACTTGGATTTCATCGAAGTATATGAGCGAGAAAGCCAACACAAAGTTGAGTATATGAGTACTCCTGCCTTCTGAGCCTGTTGCCCCCCTCTGGGTCAAATGTAAAGAATTGCCTTCTCGGTTCTAATTTTTGTTATAAAAGATCGAGCATCTCTTGGTCTTTTATTAAACTTTTATCATTTTCATCCAGAACTTGGATTTCATCGAAGGATATGAGCGAGAAAGCCAACACAAAGTTATATGAGTACTCCTGCCTTCTGAGACTGCTGCCCCCCTCTGGGTCAAATGTAAAGAATTGCCTTCTCGGTTCTAATTTTTGTTATAAAAGATCGAGCATCTCTTGGTCTTTTATTAAACTTTTATCATTTTCATCCAGAACTTGGATTTCATCGAAGGATATGAGCGAGAAAGCCAACACAAAGTTATATGAGTACTCCTGCCTTCTGAGACTGCTGCCCCCCTCTGGGTCAAATGTAAAGAATTGCCTTCTCGGTTCTAATTTTTGTTTTAAAAGATCGAGCATCTCTTGGTCTTTTATTAAACTTTTATCATTTTCATCCAGAACTTGGATTTCATCGAAGGATATGAGCGAGAAAGCCAACACAAAGTTATATGAGTACTCCTGCCTTCTGAGACTGCTGCCCCCCTCTGGGTCAAATGTAAAGAATTGCCTTCTCGGTTCTAATTTTTGTTTTAAAAGATCGAGCATCTCTTGGTCTTTTATTAAACTTTTATCATTTTCATCCCGAACTTGGATTTCATCGAAGGATATGAGCGAGAAAGCTAACACAAAGTTATATGAGTACTCCTGCCTTCTGAGACTGCTGCCCCCCTCTGGGTCAAATGTAAAGAATTGCCTTCTCGGTTCTAATTTTTGTTTTAAGAGATCGAGCATCTCTTGGTCTTTTATTAAACTTTTATCATTTTCATCCCGAACTTGGATTTCATCGAAGTATATGAGCGAGAAAGCCAACACAAAGTTGAGTATATGAGTACTCCTGCCTTCTGAGCCTGTTGCCCCCCTCTGGGTCAAATGTAAAGAATTGCCTTCTCGGTTCTAATTTTTGTTTTAAAAGATCGAGCATCTCTTGGTCTTTTATTAAACTTTTATCATTTTCATCCAGAACTTGGATTTCATCGAAGGATATGAGCGAGAAAGCCAACACAAAGTTATATGAGTACTCCTGCCTTCTGAGACTGCTGCCCCCCTCTGGGTCAAATGTAAAGAATTGCCTTCTCGGTTCTAATTTTTGTTTTAAAAGATCGAGCATCTCTTGGTCTTTTATTAAACTTTTATCATTTTCATCCCGAACTTGGATTTCATCGAAGGATATGAGCGAGAAAGCCAACACAAAGTTATATGAGTACTCCTGCCTTCTGAGACTGCTGCCCCCCTCTGGGTCAAATGTAAAGAATTGCCTTCTCGGTTCTAATTTTTGTTTTAAAAGATCGAGCATCTCTTGGTCTTTTATTAAACTTTTATCATTTTCATCCAGAACTTGGATTTCATCGAAGGACATGAGCGAGAAAGCCAACACAAAGTTATATGAGTACTCCTGCCTTCTGAGACTGCTGCCCCCCTCTGGGTCAAATGTAAAGAATTGCCTTCTCGGTTCTAATTTTTGTTTTAAAAGATCGAGCATCTCTTGGTCTTTTATTAAACTTTTATCATTTTCATCCAGAACTTGGATTTCATCGAAGGACATGAGCGAGAAAGCCAACACAAAGTTATATGAGTACTCCTGCCTTCTGAGACTGCTGCCCCCCTCTGGGTCAAATGTAAAGAATTGCCTTCTCGGTTCTAATTTTTGTTTTAAGAGATCGAGCATCTCTTGGTCTTTTATTAAACTTTTATCATTTTCATCCCGAACTTGGATTTCATCGAAGTATATGAGCGAGAAAGCCAACACAAAGTTGAGTATATGAGTACTCCTGCCTTCTGAGCCTGTTGCCCCCCTCTGGGTCAAATGTAAAGAATTGCCTTCTCGGTTCTAATTTTTGTTTTAAAAGATCGAGCATCTCTTGGTCTTTTATTAAACTTTTATCATTTTCATCCAGAACTTGGATTTTATCGAAGGACATGAGCGAGAAAGCCAACACAAAGTTATATGAGTACTCCTGCCTTCTGAGACTGCTGCCCCCCTCTGGGTCAAATGTAAAGAATTGCCTTCTCGGTTCTAATTTTTGTTTTAAAAGATCGAGCATCTCTTGGTCTTTTATTAAACTTTTATCATTTTCATCCAGAACTTGGATTTCATCGAAGGACATGAGCGAGAAAGCCAACACAAAGTTATATGAGTACTCCTGCCTTCTGAGACTGCTGCCCCCCTCTGGGTCAAATGTAAAGAATTGCCTTCTCGGTTCTAATTTTTGTTTTAAGAGATCGAGCATCTCTTGGTCTTTTATTAAACTTTTATCATTTTCATCCCGAACTTGGATTTCATCGAAGGATATGAGCGAGAAAGCCAACACAAAGTTATATGAGTACTCCTGCCTTCTGAGACTGCTGCCCCCCTCTGGGTCAAATGTAAAGAATTGCCTTCTCGGTTCTAATTTTTGTTTTAAAAGATCGAGCATCTCTTGGTCTTTTATTAAACTTTTATCATTTTCATCCCGAACTTGGATTTCATCGAAGGATATGAGCGAGAAAGCCAACACAAAGTTATATGAGTACTCCTGCCTTCTGAGACTGCTGCCCCCCTCTGGGTCAAATGTAAAGAATTGCCTTCTCGGTTCTAATTTTTGTTTTAAGAGATCGAGCATCTCTTGGTCTTTTATTAAACTTTTATCATTTTCATCCCGAACTTGGATTTCATCGAAGGATATGAGCGAGAAAGCCAACACAAAGTTATATGAGTACTCCTGCCTTCTGAGACTGCTGCCCCCCTCTGGGTCAAATGTAAAGAATTGCCTTCTCGGTTCTAATTTTTGTTTTAAAAGATCGAGCATCTCTTGGTCTTTTATTAAACTTTTATCATTTTCATCCAGAACTTGGATTTTATCGAAGGACATGAGCGAGAAAGCCAACACAAAGTTATATGAGTACTCCTGCCTTCTGAGACTGCTGCCCCCCTCTGGGTCAAATGTAAAGAATTGCCTTCTCGGTTCTAATTTTTGTTTTAAAAGATCGAGCATCTCTTGGTCTTTTATTGAACTTTTATCATTTTCATCCCGAACTTGGATTTCATCGAAGGATATGAGCGAGAAAGCCAACACAAAGTTATATGAGTACTCCTGCCTTCTGAGACTGCTGCCCCCCTCTGGGTCAAATGTAAAGAATTGCCTTCTCGGTTCTAATTTTTGTTTTAAAAGATCGAGCATCTCTTGGTCTTTTATTAAACTTTTATCATTTTCATCCAGAACTTGGATTTTATCGAAGGACATGAGCGAGAAAGCCAACACAAAGTTATATGAGTACTCCTGCCTTCTGAGACTGCTGCCCCCCTCTGGGTCAAATGTAAAGAATTGCCTTCTCGGTTCTAATTTTTGTTTTAAAAGATCGAGCATCTCTTGGTCTTTTATTAAACTTTTATCATTTTCATCCCGAACTTGGATTTCATCGAAGGATATGAGCGAGAAAGCCAACACAAAGTTATATGAGTACTCCTGCCTTCTGAGACTGCTGCCCCCCTCTGGGTCAAATGTAAAGAATTGCCTTCTCGGTTCTAATTTTTGTTTTAAAAGATCGAGCATCTCTTGGTCTTTTATTAAACTTTTATCATTTTCATCCAGAACTTGGATTTCATCGAAGTATATGAGCGAGAAAGCCAACACAAAGTTGAGTATATGAGTACTCCTGCCTTTTAAGACTGTTGCCCCTCCCCCCACACCCCCTATCTTCAGTGGCACGCCTATCGCTCTGAATTATAAGTAGGCAGGAACATCAACGAAGTAATGTGGAAACGATGTTTCAAAAGATTTAAAAAAGCGTTTTGGTTATTTTAGTTGGTTTTGTATTGTTCTTATATTATATTTATTTTCTGTGTTATTTTTCTTTAATGATTACAAAGTTTTTTGCTGTTGTTCTTGGTGTTGTACCTAACCTGGACCTATTGTATGAAATGTTTGTAATTTTTAATAAAATGTTTGTTACAAAATTGTTAAAGAAAGACAATGTAATTCCCTTAATTTATTGATAGTCGTGATGTTTAGTGAGTTAAAAACAAATGGGTAAAATTGCCAGATTGAGTACCGTCAAATTAAAATTATGAAGTTGCCAAATTAAAAACCGTAGTTGTTAATCAATTAGATCGTTTTATTGAACAATTTTACCGAATTGAAGATCGCAATTCCGAATCTATGACTGCTAAAAAGGTTTAGCAAAATTGTGAAAAATGTAAGGATCATTAAATTAAAAAATTGTTAAAATGACAAACTTATATCAATAGTTAATTTAATGAATGAAATTGATAAAACTGATGAGCGAAATTGTAAAATGGAAATCATACGATAACGTCGTTTGTCATTCTACATATTTGTCAGAGTGTGTTGTAATTGACTTCGCAGAACATCTGGATTGCACATTAAATTTTCACCTTTATTTTTTCACACACACATAACTACACCACACTTAACTACTCGTACACACACGCACACACACACACTTAATAAAGTGCGCAGCATTGCCATTCGAGGCAAAAAAAATTCAAAGAAAAGGAAAACCAGCAGAACTTTTCTCAAGCAGCCATTGTTTTCAATAATTATGCTCAAGGGAAACCGTCAGGAACCCAATAAAACAAAAAATAACAACACCAGCAACAACAACAACAACAACAACAACAACAACAACAACAACAATCACTCAAGCAATAAAGACATGAAGTTCAAAACACCAGACGAACTGGAAAAGTTTTGTCGTGTTGTATTTCCTTATTTTTTACCAACCAAAACGAAACGGTAAGAGAAAACAAAAGGAAAACTTTTAGAATTCAAATAAAAAAGAAGCCTTTTTCATAATTGGTTTTCGCTTTAACGTGATTGATTTTAAAGCAATATAATGTGTTGAGAATGCCCGAGCGAACCGCGAAACCATATTCTCTCATAACTCTCGAACTCAAGATGCTCACATCGCAAATAATGATGAGCGAGCGCCTGAATATCATGATGATGGTTTCAATTAGTTTTCAGCTTCGAGTGAAAGTCTAAAAAGCAAAAAGTCGAAAAGTCCTTGAAAAACTTGAGGGGAAAAAATGTCAAAAGGGCACTTCAGCTGGCAAGGGAATTCTATTGGTACGACATTGAGGGGAAAACTTTGCCAACAGATATATGAAGGCAATCGTGTACAACAACGCACGACTCTCTACCGAGTGTGTGTGTGTGTCCCTCTGTTCATCGGTATTTGTGAATAAATACCGAATGTCTGTCTCTCAGAAGTTCGTCCTTTCGTCTCCCTACCATCAATATGGGGAAAATCCCAAAGCCAATCAATTAATAAATTGAAATCATAAATGAAAATTACAAAAGTTTCATCTATTCAACCAAAAGGGATTCTCGACACTCGAAAATAGATACGCAAGTTTCGATTTTATCCGAGAGGATGACATGGTTCGGTCTCGCGTGTATTTTTTGCGAGTTGTGATGGGTAGGGGAAGTGGAGAGGGCGTAGGGGAAATGGGCCCATATACCCCATGAGCCAGTTGTGGTAAAATAAAAACAAGTTTGAATGAAAGTTGTGGGGATGATATGGCTGAAATTGAAATAACAGAAACCTTGGTTGACTCAGAGGCTAATGAGTTGGGCTGAAATTGAAGGGTTTGAAATAGAGTGGGTTGAATGAGATTGGCGGCTAAAGAGGGACAAATTCATGAGCTTTAAAAGTGAACTCAATTTGAATGTTTTAACTTAACGTCTGTTTGCTTTTAAATTGGAATGGGTAGGAGTTGAAGTAGAATAATTCAAAATTGGTTGAGTTTTCTGACTGATCTAGAATGAACTTAACTAATTCATCGATTTAAAGTTAATATAGTTTAAAGGGATTTTAGTAGACTGAGAGATATTGTGAGTTGAAATTGAGTGAGTGGTTTTAGTTAATAGTTTGAGTGCGAGTAGTTTTCGAGTAGATGGTTTGAGTGAAAGCGTGTCAGAGGAGTTTTAAAATGAGTCCCAGAATGAATATTGAGAAAAATTAGGGAATAAAAATGGGAAACTGAAAAAATTACGGAAAAAATGGATGAGTTGTGGGGAAATTGGTGAAATATTTGCTGACGATTACGTTGACTGGCAGCTGATGGGCTCACCTCACTGAGTTTGAACTGAGTATGAATTAATAAGCTAAAAGAAATTTGAGTGAGAATAAAACATGAGTTATATAGAATGAAGAACTTTGAATATAAAGAGATTAGCAAAAACTTTGGCGAAAAAAAGAAAGAAAGAAAGCGAGAAAGACGTAGGAAAGAAAGCGAGAAAGACGTAGGAAAGAAAGTTTTCCAAAAACACGCACAACATAAAAGCCAAGTAAGTGACTGGAATAAATTTAATATTTCAAGTGAAAAGCAATCGAAGGAATCGAACTGCGATGTGGCTGCGATATTATGTGGTTGCCATCTGAGAGCTGCTCTTGCTGCCATCACAGCTAATGGCACGACATGCTGTGGCGGCGAGACCCTGAAGCCTGGCGGAAAAATGGGTCACTGCTGAGACAACGAGAAAATGCGTGCCAAAGCAACAAATACAGCAAGCTGAAGAAAGTGGGTGCAAGTGGAGGAAAAGGCGTCTGACAGAAGGTGGAGCGGGGAGAGAGGAGCGGGAAAGCAGCAGCCGCAGCAGCAGCAGCAGAAACCACACACACCACGTGAAGTGGTAGCACCAGCAGCAGCAGCAGCAGCGGCATTTCTTTTATTGCTGATGCAGCATTTTTTCTTGCTACTTCCTTGTTTGTCGAAATTTTCATTTCCGACTACTTTATGACTTCTGTTTTTTGCGATTCTGGTATTTCCATGAAACCGAAGATGTGTAAACGGGGAGCAGCGGCAGTCGGATGAGGGTTTGCGTGGGTGAAAAGCAGAAAAGGGGTGCGGTTGCCGACCCTCTGACTCGCCGTGACTTTAACTGGAGCTTGAAGGAGCTGCTGTTGTCGTTCCGCAGAGTTATGCGAGGATTATTGAAAGAATTATCGAGGTATGTGTAAGTAGTCACAAAGACTTGTACGCAAGCAAATATACACACGCACACTAGGATTTGCAAGATAAATTACGGAAAACTCGCAACAAAATCGTTAGAAATTATAAAGAAAAGCCAATAAAAATAATGTAAAAAAGCAATGCCACTCTCCTCTCTGTCTATCTCTATCTTCCTTTTTCTCTCTACCCCCTTCTCTCTCTCACCCCCTCTCTCTCTCTCTCACCACTCTCTCTCTCTCTCTCTCACAACTCTCTCTCTCTCTCTCTCTCTCTCTCTCTCTCTCTCTCTTTCCCCATCTTTCAATTTTGCGTTTTAGAAACGCAATTGAAATAAAGAAGACCAAAATACACGAAATCCATTCAGAATTCAAATGAGGAGCACATTCAAGCCAGAATCTCTTTGGGGCTCTAAAACCCCCACCGCCGATATCTCGTAAACTAGATTAAACAGAAAAACAAGATATTCCGCATTTATATTGCAATCGTTGAGAATCGAACCCAAAATCTGTTTATTTAAATTTTATTAAACGTTTCCTTAAATTTGCATAAAGCTGTCTTTCGAAAGTTTCGACGATTCGACGCTTTGCTGGTACCATTGAAAGGACCGACATATAGTTTTTCATAGTTGTTCTTGCTGTTGCTGTTGCTATTGTTGTTGTTGTTGTAGCAGCAGTTACCAACAGCACTCAACAGTTCCGCTCTTCTCCAGCATCATTATTTTATCAATACATTCTTCTTCTCTCTTCTAGTTTTTCGGTCCTGGCATTTTTTAGCATTTTTATGCAGCCCCTCACAACGCGATTCCTAACCGTGAGCCGAACACTGAATGCCAACGTAAGCCCGCCGAGCCCACAGCATGAGGCTATTTTTGCCTATTTTCGTCCACCAAAAATATTTTCTTTTTGTCTTTTATGAATTTCTGCAGTTGTGATTTTTTCATTCCTCTTCCTTTCTCGCATCTACTTGGGTGATTATATTTTATTATAATGACTACTGCTGCTACCAGAAATTTTTTTAATTTTTTTTTTCTTTTATGAATTTCTGCAGTTGTGATTTTTTTTTTTTTCATTCCTCTTCCTTTCTCGCATCTGCGTGTGCGAGCCTCAGCTCAGCTCGGCTCGTTTGCAGGCAGAATAGTGAACATTTATTTTCATCTATCGTATCTTTCATAACTTGGTTAGTGATGCCAGCCGATTTTTTCTCTAGTTTTCATTCTCATTCCCATTGTATTGAAAGTGCTTTTCGTGTCGTTTCTCAAGGTAGCCGAGCTGCACTTGAGAAGCGTGTTAAAGTGAATTGCATTGCATACTTTTGTGCGCAGAGTTTTATCTTTCCGATGCTTTGCGAAAATCCAATGGTTTTCTTTCAAAGGGAATTAAATTTAATTGGATTGCGGATATTAAAAGATTTTTATTTTCATATTTCTCATTTTTAATCTCGTTGATTTCCGTGCAAAGCTAATACAAAATTTACTTATTTCAAAAAAGCAGTTTTAATACACGCAACGAACACATTTTCATGAAAATTTCATCGCATAGTTTTAGGCTGGCGATTGTCTCTCATCGAGACCCTTGGCACCATCACGCTGGCTATCATCTCTTAATCCGCTTAACCTCAACATTTGTGTCAATATTTGAGGCCTGAAAAGTATTACGAAATTCAATTAACTTCGTCAATCAGCAAAATAACAGTCGTGTGTAATCAATTTAATTGGCGCCGTCCAGCTTTCTTATGGTTGTTATTGCTGATGCTGCTGTTTTTGTTGTTTGCTGCTTGATGTACAAAGATTTCTTTATTGCTTCAACAAAACAACCACGACAGACGCCGAAATAATCTTTTATTTGGCTTAAATTGTTTGGGGGAAATTTGAAGTCGGTTCAAAAGAAACTTTCTGACATTCGCTGCCACCCAATAAGATACTCGTATCATAAATAGGAATAACATAACATAACAAGCAAAAAGCAGACATTCCTTCATTAATCCTCCTCCTCCTCCTCCTCAATCAAAATTTTATTAGGTGTTCCTTTCCATCCTTAGTAGTCAAAATTGACGCCATCGAGGGAGCAGAAGGAATTCGCTTTCTAGTGTTGGTTGTTGATACTGTATTTCAGATGATATGACAACGTGATATGACAACGCGATATGACAATCATGAAGAGGTTTGTGAGCTGTATGATTGGTTATATTATTCAGTATAAAAGTTGTTATGCGTGAATATTTATGGCAACCGTCTAGTTAACCCGCGTTTGGGCGATTTCTTGTAGGCGTGTGGAAGATTTTCCTGTTTATTGGGGTTTGTGATTATTCGTGATCACCTAAAATAGTTGATCATAGTTTGATATAACTTTTTCCTTTTTTGGATTATCATATTTATGTATGTGTGTGTATGTATGTATATGTGGATATGTATGCATAAAACCAATTAATCATCTGTAACATCGTCCGCATGTTTAAATGTTTTCAATGCATTTGTACTGATATTGTGACAGACTGCTTGAGCGCATAATTGACACTGGTGATGGCTGCTGCCGGCCTTTTGGACAATCCGGCTTTAGAAATATGAGCTACCACTTTTCTCCCTTTTTTCGTGTAGTGAGTAACTGCGGCTGTTGTTTTTGCTGTTGTTACTCTTGTTCACGTTACAGTTTCTTGTTCTTTGTTTAGTTTTTTCTTCTTGCTGTCTGTAGTCTTGTCTCTTATTACTTCTTTGTTGTTGTCGTTGTCGTTGTTATTGTTGTTGTTTTTGTTGTTGTCAGTGTTGTTACTGACAGTTGTTGATGTTGGTGTTATTGTTATCGGTGTTGTTGCTGCTATTATAATCTCATTGTCATCAGTTTCGGTATTGTCTGTGATTTTTGATGTTTTTGTTACTGCTGTTGTTTTAACATTCCAATAAATCTTGAATAATTCCTTTTTCCTCTGTCTGTCTGCCCGATTGTTTGCACGATTTCTGTGTGCTTGCATGGTAGTTCTAAATTTTGAAATTTTTTCTGTCATATTTATCAAAAATTTAATCGTCTTCATCACCAACACCATTATTCGTGTAATAATTTCTTACTTTTCTCGTTACCATCGTAGCTTATATTGGCAACAACTTTTTCAAAATCATCTTTATTAATATAACTATCATCGTCGATATCATTATGATTCCCACTGGCATTACTAGTCTCTCATTGTCTTTGCTCTTTATAATTGATGTCACGCTGTTTATCATTGTTATTATTAATGCCATCATCAACTTCATAATTAAATGTATAATGATCATTGCTCAATGTTCATTATAGTTTCTGCCATCATCAACAAATCTAATCGTTACTTCCATCATTATTGACATTCCCCTTGTCATCGTCACATTATAGTTGCCGTCGTAGTCCTCATCATTGCGAGTATCACCATCAGTCTCTCTGTGTTTGGCATCACTATTGTCATCACTATTGTCATCACTATTGTCATCACTATTGCCATCACTATATGTCATCATATCATCATATTCGTCACAATTATCACTGCTACCACGACAAGTAATTTGTCGCTGTAATTGTTATCATCATCACTACAATCAGCACCATTATCATCATTACAGTTATCGCCTTCATCATAATCATTATCACGAACGTAATATATTTATAAGATACTGAAACCACCACTGAGTCAACGACATCAAAAACAACTGCATGGTGGTCAACACCTTTTTAAGTTGTCCATGAAGTTTTGTGTCTGTCAATCATGGTGGTGCTCATGAGTCAGACAGACTCCATCTATACGAAGGAACTAACACACTGACATCAGTCCTACAACATGGATATGTCCATCCACCGGAGCACACATATTTATTACCAAATATAGCGGGCACTCTTGTATATCCGTAATTTAAGTCACTCGTGACGAGATTATTGCTGGTTGAAAGTGTCTTTTGTAGTTTGTCGTTATTATTTCTGTCATTGTTGTTGTTGTTGTTGTTGTTGTGGTGTTGTTATTGTTGTTGTCGTCGTCGTCGTCGTCGTTATTATGCAAATGGTCTTTAAAAATATACATCTCTTGTTCCTTGGAACGAATCTCCGTCATCCCTCGTCGAGTTTGGTTTAAAGTCGAACCGGTTTCGGCGATGTGCCATCTTCAGTTATCTGTATATTTATACATCTTAGTCCCTGGAGACTGTGCAAGCTCCATATATAAATATATTTATATAATCCTTCAATTCTATAGTGTTTATTTTAGAAATATAGGTTTTTAAAGCTTAGCAGATCTTCTAATGTCTACTTTAGTAGTTGGAGTCTAAATACGTATATTCCTACGCTGTTTTATCCTTTTTCTCCTTCCCAGTGTTGGAAGATCCAACATATGTGAAGAGAAAGTCTTCAACTGTCTTTAACTAGCAAAAGCAAATGGAGCTCGCAGACGTTTACAGAATTCAAAAGTTTAAATTGTCTACTTCCACAGTAGAATTAGGAAAAGATAAATGTACAACAACAACAACAACAACAACAACAACAACAACAATAAATGCAAGAGCAACAGACGATGCAAAGAAAAAACTTAAAAATGTTACGACAAAATCCCACGCATAGAGAGACACAAATACATGTATTCACTCATAGATGCACAACATACACAGCTATAACAAAAAGAGACCGTGAGGAGAGGATAAAAGAAAGAGTGGGAGGAAAGGGGAAAATATTTTATAAAGGAAAAACAACTGCGTGAAACTATTTAAATGAAGTAAATGCTGCTCAAAACTAGAAGCGAACTAATGAGAATAACAATATAGGGAACCTCCAGCTTGGCTAGAGTAATTAAAAACTTATTACAGGAAAATCGAGTTAAGCCGAGGCACCCGACGATTACCAACCAGAACGAGGAACAAGACAAAGATGTGAGAAAAGACTGGAGCAATAAGAAGGAAGCACACGTTAAGAAGATCGAAGCCACGTTAAGAAGGAACAGGAAGTACAAGTTGAAGTTACACTGAAGAACACGAAGTTGTCTTCTGTACAGACAGAATGTAAAGACGACAACGAAGTGCAACCAAGTAAAACTCTTACGCACAGAAGTGGGTTTGGTGTGTCAAGACGACATGCAAACAGAGACTGGAGGACGAGAAGGAGGACGAGCAGGAGGATAAGGTAAATCGTCGTGGGAAAAGTGGCAACCTCACTGCTGGGAGGGGACGGCGTCTTAAGTGAAAATTACTGAAGCGTGCCGACCGGGCGAGCAGCGTTCACACGGGATCTCTAAATTAATTTATAGCTCTTCTAAGCCATCCCTTTCCCCTTCCTCGACCCCACAACTTTATTCGCATCGCTTCATTCTCATTTCAGTGTACCCTACTCCCGAATGGAGAGACTATATTCGACCACAATTCTGTTTTTAACGAGTAAAAAAAATGTTAAATATATTCTTGCTTTCCTCCACCTATCTTGCTTTCCTCTACCTATAATTTTGGACGATCTGTCTGTCTATTCGTCTTTCTGGGCTGTTCAAGCAATCGATTAACAACCGCTCGATATTTTTGAACTAGTAATACACCGACCTGTTGTGTAACTGTCTGTATGAAATACAGATATCAGATGAAATTTTCGGAGCATCGTTTCTATACTCCAGATTTTATACAATATAATGGTCCGCCAACTAAGACTACTGGGAAGATCACGCCTATTTCTGGTAATCGCAGGTGTCTCTACGTCCACATTATCAAACGGCAACTTTTGTTTGATTGCCTATAATTTTAACTGATATATAGATCTTCAACTATACCATCTGTGTGAGAACTCTCACCACCGATTTCCTTCATTTTCACACAAAACACTTATCTAGATTAAAACTCTGAGCATAACAATGTAATTTCGGTTTGCCTGCATAATTCCATTTAATGATATGGTAGTGTGACCGAGGTCAGGTCACTAGAGGTCATAATTATTAATGTCTTAACGAAAAGAACTCCGGCACAAACGGAGTGGATATTGCATTCCTTCTTAATGCTACTTTTGTTGTTTTCCTTGTTGTTGCTTTTATTGTTGCCGCGTTTGCTCGTCTTTAATCATCATAAGATTAATTTAGAAAATATCTATATTAATTCTCTTTCCTTTTTCTCTTTGTCATCTACTCTCTCTCTCTCTCTCTCTCTTTTCCTCTCTCTCTCTCTCTCTCTCTCTCTCTTACACTCTCTCACTCTCTTTTTATTCCCTCTCTTTCTCTATCCTCTGCGACCTCATTTGGTTTCCTGCATTGCAGGTGCAAAACATACAACTTGACTGTACCAGTCGAATACGAGTATTAGAACAACAACAACACCAGCAACCACATCTTCAAGAAGCTCACAGGCAGCCAGATTATAAAAGGAGAACAATAATCATTACAATATAGGAGAAAACCGCAGTCAGGATCACCACCAGCAGATGCAACGGGCACAAAACAGGACCTGCTGCTCGTTAAACACGCTGATAAGATTTAGCGAATTAATTAAATTAAGAATTTAATGCAACTTGCAGGCACTTCGACTGGCAGGACGATTCGAGAGAATCGTAAAGCGAAAAGAGAAGCAAAGCTGTTAGGCGGTGGGAAGGAGAGAGGAAGCTTAAAACTTTCCTCTCTCTCTCGAGAGTGAGCGAATGAGAACTCTGAACGAAACGCAGTAATTAATTTTGATGACCCGGTTGGAAGGAGCAGACTAAACGCCCGAGGACATCACCACCGCCAACAGCAGCAATAACAACAACAACAACAACAACAGCAGAAACTGCAATGTCCTCTGACAGTTAAATGCATTCACAGGAGAGCAGGTGACAAAAGGCTTCGCGTGCAAAACAGAGATACACTAAATTACGTTCAGACAGGTAGATGGGATGCAAGAGCAGCCAAACGGGGAGCGCGGCAGCCAGACGGCAGTCCGCCGAGAGGAAAAGGATGTCTGGAAAAGGGTACCGAAGTACGGCTGCATCGACGGACCGATGGACGCCATCGCGGAAGCGGACAACAGCAGCGGGCATTGACATCTGCCGGCAACGAAAAGGGGGAAAGAATTACAACTTTTTTAAATAATTCAAGTTGAAAAAGAGGCAACATCATCATTTCAAAGTCAGCACGCGTTAAGCGCGACATCGTTAAGTAACTGTATATTTTTAACGGTGAGTCCCACTGTAGCATCAACGAGTGAAACGCAACGAGTGGTGCAATGATAGCAACAACAACAACCCAGCACGTGCCGTGAATTTATGGTAGAAGCAAACGATTGCAAAGATTAAGTTAAATAGTTTTTTATCCACTGCAAAGCAAATAAAATTAAATAAAATATTGTAAAATAAAATAAAACAAAAAAAAGTATAGGATTCTTGTCGTTCATCCACGGATTCAGTCTCTCATTCAATATCATCCATTATCTCTACCTCGATCCGATACTGACCGGTAGTTGCGCTGAATTTGTATTCTGCTTCCAGGTTGTCCGCAACAGACGACAGAAATGTTAAGCAATCCGTCGCGACACAAAAGAAGTTCTGGTGAATGCAACGATTTCTGCTGTTGTTGCCACCACTTGTTGTTTTATTTATTGCAAAAACTAACGGATTCCCTTCTCTCCGTCCCTCTCTTCATTCTCTTTCTCCTTTCATTCTCTCGATAAACCGCTGCACTCCCTACATATTAATTAAGTTCCAGCTGCGTTCTAATAAATTTCGGTACTAAATATCACGTGACTTTTTAGAACAAGTGGCGCTGACCGACGCTACAGTTTGTTGTTGTTGGTGTTGTTGTTGTTGCTGTTGTTGTTGTTATTATTGTTGTTGTGGGAATTTTATTACCTACAAACATGACTATCATACGAATTTATTTTCTGCTGTTGACCTGCTGCGTCCATCATGCATCCATCAAACACACGACGCCACATGCAATTCCATCAAAGTGCAACGAAAGGCCGAGAAGGAATTTCGAAAATATAAACTCGATAGTAATAAAATTAAATTAATTCATTCAATTGAAAATCAATTATTCCTAATAATATTGTATTCGATATACAATAATTAATTTAATATTCAACGAACTTGTGATAAAATGCAAAACTCAAAAGGAAAACGAGATTAATAAATTTTGAACTTCCTTTATTTCCTAATTTAAATGCATTGAGCAGACCAATATTTGAAAACAAAGATTTCCATTCTGCAAATCTTTCTTTACATATACTGGTAAAATCCTTAAGATTTCGAATCTTTAGTTTAGTTACAACTATTCCGTCGTAGATTCAATTTAGTTCTAGTTTGGCGCGAGACTGCAACGTTGAAGCCGCCTTGAAGTCTTTTCTGCACTCACACACAATCAACCCGCTGCCCGTCCCCTCCCCACCGCGACCCCACACAACGAATAGTGAACAAGTGTTTGAGTTCACTTTGTTCGAACTTCACTCGAAGTCTCATCACAGTTTTCGACAAACACTTGAAGTCAGTTGCGATTTTTGTCACTTTCATTCCACTAAAATATTGACAAAGTCAAGAAAGCAAAGCTGTAACTTGCAGCAGTAGCAGGACGATGGAGGCGGGATCACCGCAGGGCCACAGCGCGGGTCGCTCTACTTTTATTCCGCAACTCAACGCATGTCGGAGTGTCAGTTCGGCGTTTTGTCAGCTAAGAGTGTCAGCTTACGAAGATTAGAAGTGCATACAGCAGCAGAAGGATTACGCAGGACGCACAGCCATTGAAAGGGAAGAACATGAAATGACTGAGCGAAAATTCTTCAGGGGAGTTTCTGTCTTCAGTTTGCTCAAGATGGCAAGCGACTGATAAAAGCGAGCAAAACCATCGGAGTTGACATTCGACACGAAATGAGTGCGAATTGTTTGCACGTTAGTTGCACTCACTACAACACCAACAACAACTACTGCAGAAGGACACTTGATTTCGAGAGGTGCGGAGTTCTCGCTGTAAAACTTGTGGTCATATTTAGAGAACCTGAAGGTCTCCCCCCCCCCCTTCCACTGCGGTTGATTCTTGCTACACGGATCGCATTTGGTTTTCCCCTCTACTCGGTCGCCAGCGCTGTTATTGTATGTGTGAGTCAGCAATGCGTATGAAGATGACGTATTATCATCCTTGCTGGTGGCCACACAGATGAGTGGCAACCGCAGCACTACTTCACCAGCTCTAGCAACATCTGCGTCAGCACGACTACCACCACCAGCACCAGCAGCCCCACTCTCGACATCGGCGTCGTGACCGGACTCAGCGAAGCTGTTTTTGGTGACACTCACAATCATGTTGACACGACAACAACAACAACAACAACAACTACAACATCACCACCATCCTGAAGCCTGCGTCCCCTCTGATAAATGTGTGTTCTTGTAATTTTTGTGGTTTTTCGTTGATTGTGATGGAGTTGAGGTTGCGTGTTGGACGGATAGACGGACAGCCAGCCAGCCAGCCAGCCAGGCAGACAGATACCAGTGCCATTTACCAGCGCCAGCTACACCGGATCTCAGGCTGATAAACTTAAATTTGACGCAGGTCGTAGGTTTAGAATTCGGAACACTTGCAAATTACAGCAGACAGCGGACGAAGCTACAGTTCTACGTGATGTCTATTTGCGGTTCCTAATGTCGCACTGAATGGCAGATACTATTTAACTTTCTAACTTTAAATATTAAATTTACAGTCTTCATAAAGAGATGTGGAAACTACATTAAGTAAAATATTCTGTAGGGAAGTTTAAATTAAGCAAAACTAATTTTCATTATCAGTCTCGTGAGTTAACAACAGACCAGAAAGAATCTTCAAACGACCATTCCATTCAAGTGGACGGTAACACCGTGACGATGGCGAGAAATCGCATGGCTTGCCACATCAATAAATATTCAGGTATTCAGGTGGAACAATCGAGGAATCTTAACCAGAGCAACAACATCTGAAGGTTATTTTCGTCCTTTATTTTCTTCCTTAGACTACTTCATGAATTCTGGCATGAAATACTGAAAATGTTACCATTATTATTACCATTTTTATACAGACCGTACTTCAGATCTCCTTAAACTTCAGTTTAGATCAGAATCTCCTTAAACTTCAGGTGGGAAAATGATACACATTTTCAGAATTTCATTAGATATAATTGGAGTTAATAGGAAATCTTTTTTTTGGTCGAAGACCGCAATAGGTAAAAGAAAATCGAAGGGGTTATAATAGGAAATCGAAGTGGTTTGTGGTTTCAAATGCATTTCAGAGCAATTAAGGATATTTAAGGAATATTTACCAAGAATACTCGCTTCTCTATGAGGAAAATATTTCAATATATTCAAGCGTTAAGTTAAACCTGCAAATGTAGATTTGCAGCTTTTAGTGCAGCAAGAAAAAGATACACTTTTGCTGCGCTGGAAGAAACAACTAGAAAGACACAAAACACAAATGTGTCCTCATTAGACGTTGTTTCAGTTCTTAATTTTCAACATTTGACATCAAATTGCATTCATTTCATTATAAATAAAATATTTCTCGAAGAGACAGTGCGATATAATGAAGATTTAAGTTGTTCTTTAATTAAATGAAGCCGAATTCAGGATGTTCGTTTCCTTTCCATGAATCCTGTTTAAATTAAATGGAAATTAAATGCAAAAATCTTAAATTAATAGATCGCAACAAGTAACTGGACGAGAGATTGTGTTTTTCCCTCCAAAAATAAAGAATAGTTTGAGTTATTCTAGTGACTGACTATTGAAAATATCAAAAAATTTCATTGTTTTCTCGTTTAACTCAAAAATTGAATCCCTTTAATAATAATAATTTCCAAAGGAATTCTAAAAAACACTAAATATAAATAGCATTCAATGATGAAAAGTAAATAAAAGCCAGGAATTCAGAAAAATCTTACTTTTCACCACATGCGTTGCCCTGACATCGCAGCGGGAGGCCACTTGAGGGCGCTGCCAGCAACGCAGAATACGGCGCACACATGTGCGTATTTTTAAAACGAAAACGAAAACGAAAACGAAAACGAAGACGAAGACGAAAATATTGCTTAGATCCAAGGACGGAGGAGAGAGGAAGGCGCGTATTCAAGTAGCTGCTTTCGAAACGAACCCCTGGAATGATTTCTTCTTCGAGTGCTGACGCGGCACAGTGGTCAAAAATGACCTCAAATTATGTACTGCACGAAAATTCTGTTCATTACTTTTTTTTACATCTTTTTATTTGTGCATTCTATTCTATAATTCGGAATAAGTTCTCAATTAATAAGAAATATTTATTATATTAAAAGAAATTTTGCGGACGTTCAATTTTTCATCACTTTTATTGAAAGTCAACCACTGTGCCTGCGATTGAGTCGATCTAATGTGCTGCAACAAATTCTGATTACCATAAAACATTTGCAACATCTTGAGTAGCATCAACACTCAACGTCAACGTCACCTCACAGCAGCGGCGGCGGCAACTGTGAAAATTGTGAATCAGTTCACCTTTAACCCTTTGGTTCAGAAACCAACCAAGCTTAACCCTCAGTTCACAACCAACTCATGCTGGGAACAAGCAAAACAAGCAGTTTGTTGAATCACACTACGGGGTTGAGTTATGTGTACACTTTCGCTCCCTGCCATGCAAGTGTCACTCGTAATGACAGCTTTGTCACTGGCGAGGGCGCACCAGTTTGAAAAGCATGAAATGTTGGCCCATTTTTTCAATCGCCTTCCAAGTGACACATTCACAGTTCATTAAATCGAATGGCTGGCTAGTTAATAATTTTATCCTGAGATACGAAATGACGCAAACGCACCAAAAATAGTCAATTTTTAGAATGAAACCCGTTAGCGGTGGCAAGCAGGTTTTTATCTTGAACGCAACTCAGCTGTGTAATTTTAATTAAGCAAAATGGAGCAAAAAAAAGAAGAAACGCACACCAAAAATTGGCTCAAACAAGTGCAATTCAACATTTCGGTTGATTACGCGTGTACGCTTGTCATGTTTATCGGGTGCTGCCCACTTTTTCTGACGTTATTTGGCGTTTCTCGTGGTTGACTTGCCCGCTGTTTCACTTTTAAAGTAGCCAGAGGAAAAATGTGTGTGTGTGTTGGTTGCATATCAAAGTTGAATTAATTACGGCAAAAAGGAAGAAAACGTTTCTTGGACTTTGCAATAAATTTTGGGAAGTTGGTTGGTTCTGTTTGGTTGTCAGTTCGTTCGTTTGTGTGGCTCAGTTTCTGCTACCTTCTTGCAGACCGATAGGATTAAATTTACTGAATTGCTATTGTTGTTGTATTTTTATTAGCTATTAATTTTACGGTTGCTGTCCTTGCGTTGTTGTTATTGTTGTTATTTTCGTTGTCCTCTCAATGTCCGTTGATTTATATTCATTTTCTTTAACTAAGCTACCGACTCATTTTTCGTTTGTCACAATAACCACAGCGTTAAACACAACAACAACACCAACAACAACAACAACAACAACAACAACAACAACCATCCACAGTTTCATCACACTGTTTTTGTTTTGTTGCACTCATATTGTGGTCTTGCAACACCTTCACATTCCGCCAACACCACACAACGCGAACTCGGGCCACCTACGCGTGTCTTGCAATTGCTGGCCGTATCTTTCTGGCCAACTACCAGCTTGCATCGAAGCTTATCTTTCAAGTTTGGCTTAAACGTCAACGTCGCGTGGGTTTCATTACGTTATTTTAATTTTTCTTCCTCGGCCAACTTCAAGTTGCACTTGCAAAACGGCAAAATTTATCGCCATTAAAAAATATCTAGGCGACAACGTGATTAATAAGCGATAAAGTTCGAAAATAAATTATTCAAAAGTTAAATGAGAAGTTTTACCTGAAAATCACACAAGTTTAGAGTTTTTAAACCCCAGAAAATAAAATTTAGAAAAATTTATTGATAATAAGAAAAACTATAAAAATTAAAGTAATCGAAGTATATAACAGCAAGAATAAAAAATTATTGTTTCAAGGAAGGAAGTCTCCCCGAAACTCATGCCGATGATTTCAGCCATCAAATCGCAGCAGTAATAATGCAAAATTTGCATCCTTGCAATGAACCAAACAATTCAAAGGGATACAAAGCCAGTCAAGTAGACAGTGAGAAATCAGTGAGCAATTAGTGAGCCTGTCAATGCAATCGGTGAGTCAATCAAGCGGTCAGTAAGTTAGTCAAAGGCAGGAAATAGTAAATTGATTAGTTAGTCAACGGGTTATTCTAAAAAAAGTCTTGTGGCTATTAAATCAGTAAGTTTAAATAACTTAATTCAATTTATCATTAAAATCTGCCAATCTTTCCGACATTCATATCTCGTGAACTCGAAAGTCAGCTCGTATGTTACTCAATTAATTGGACATCTAGCCAGTCATTCATTCAGTCATCCCTCCTCGTTATGCCATCATCGTTCACATCGTTCACAGTTTCATTTGGGTGACCTGGCTTGACTTAAGTATTCCACAGCAGTTTTAATCAAGCTCACCACGGTGAGCTGCGAATTTTGAAGCCAACATTAGTACGCGTTAGTGTGCGGCTGATGGATAATCGAGAGTTGCAGTTGTTACCGTCAAACGTCATGACCGGCCGATGCATGATATCGCACCATATAGCGGTCAGAGGTTACCAACGAGGAACGAGGTCAGGTTGTGGTTGTGTGGCACGATATGTGGTTGCAACGATATGTTGTTGCTCGTAATTTTCACTCTCTGAACATCTAGTTAGAATAGCATCAGTGACTGAAAGTAATGGGGAGATATGTCAATGTGGGTACTCCTCCTACTCCCTACTTCCCCCTACCCTACCCCTCACTACCGACCCGTCCTGCCGTTCCCGTTTACGACATCTTGATAATCATCTTAGTGACCGAATCTGACCATCTTTCAGTCTCACACCGCTCACAAGAACAAGTTTAGATGTGTTAACTCCAGTAACAACAACACCAACAACAACAGCAATGTAAACACAACAAAAACAATGAAAACACAGCAACAACAAATAACAACTACACCAAAAAGCAGCAACATCAATATTTAATAACATGTTGTGGCAACACTAAGGTGCTCAATGACATTTGGACCGCCCCATCTCTCCTCTTCCCTCGCACACCCCCACCCCCTTCCACCCTCACCGCCCCCTTCATTCTACACGATTTAATCGCCTTCAGCTCGTGTTTGTTCTGCATGTACGCCGTTTACGCTGGCAAAACACCGCAAATGAGCCTCAATTTCTTCACAATTTGTGTTCGGTTACGGCGATTATTGGTTTCCATTGAACATCCAGCTGAAGTCCACCGGCCACAGGCGGCTCCAACTGCGTGTGTCGTGTCGTGTCGTCTACATAGCGTTCAACTTCCGGTCATTATCTACCGACGACTGTTGGCTGGCCAAGGCATGGAATGCTGTACGAGCAGAACAAACAGTTAGTTGGTCAGGCAGTCGGTTGTTCAGTTGTTCAGTTGTTCAGTTGTTCAGTTGTTCAGTTACTCAGGCATTCGTTTGTTCCTTCATTGCATACATTGATTCAATTCCTTCAATAAATTTATTCATTGCGTTCGTTAATTAACTTACTGGTCTTCTTTCCATTCATCTAGTTTATACATTGGATTCATTCACTGATTCATTCGTTCAACGAACTAATTCATTCGTTTATTGATTTCATCCATTCACTCATTTATTGAATTCATTGTTTTCCATTCGATTGAATTCATTGAATTCATTGGTTCCTATTTAATAAATCAATTTACCCATTAAGATCATTCATAGAATTCATCGGTTTCTATCGATTTACACAATTCATTGATTTAGTTCACTCATTTAATTCGTTCATTCATTAACTGAATTCATTGGTTTCGTTCTATCAATGCAATTTAGTTCATATCTTGAATTTAGTTATTCGTTCATTTAATTTATTGGTTTCTTATAATGCAATCACCTCATTCATTCAGTTCGTTCATTCAATGAATTAATGTATCCATTAATTGAATTCATTGGTTTGCATTCATTCATGTATCAATTCATTTATTTATCTTCATTTAGTAGACCTGTTTTAAGAACTCTAAAATGCCGGAGGATTTTAATCTAAGTAGCGGGATTTTTCAACTGTAGCTTTACTCGATTTTCCCGGATTTCGAGAATTCGATAGCCAATATTCGGAAACCCCAATCTATTGGTTCAACACCCCTCAGCCCTCCACCTCGACGAGGCTTCCCTTCATTTAACGTGTAAAGTTGAAGCGTCACGTAACGCATGAAACGCTGCCTCTCTGCTGATTGTCTTGTTTGTTCCGCTGATTCGGACCGCGTGCTGAGTTTACTTCCGATTATAGTTTGTGCTGAGTTTTCGATTACTTCGCCATGATGATGACTATGATGTTGTTGTTGTTGTTGTTCTAGTAGTCGTTGTGGTCGTTGGCGTCGATGGTGTCAGGTTTGGTCTTCAGTTTATTGGTTTTTAATATGCTTTCATTGTTGTTGTGGTTGTGATTGCGATTCCGATCTTCGAAATGAAATCCATTCAATTGAATGCCCTCAAAAAACGCCCCCAAATACAGCTCATTAAAAATTGAAACGTCCATCGTGTTGTTTTTGCGTTGCTATTGTTGTTGTGAAGAAGCTTCGGGGCTTCAGTTTTTATAGTTTTTTTTTATTTTTCCTTTATCAAACCACAAAATTATCATCTCTCTACGGATGGATACTAAAAATTGTTAAAATTCGTTGACAATTCATTTCGGAGATACGCCATTATAAACGCCTTCAGCGAATCAATTTTTTTTATAGTTTGTTGATAGAAATGATATTTGTATTCATTTTTGTGAATTTAATTTTTTTATTTTGTCAGTTTTATGTGTTTAATCTCTCTAAAAGTGATTTGTGGGCGATGACTGAAGACGCCCTCCAAAAATTATAATATTGTAGAGACAGAGGAAATAGCAGGCGAGATATGAAGCAGAGGGATATATAAATATATATATTGTACATTAAAATAGTAAATACAGTGAAATGGTAGATATAGTAAAAATATTCAGAAATTGGGAAATTGAGAATTGAATGAAGAACGCAAATCTCAAAGATCTCCTTAATGTTTAAACTCCTCGATCTTTAAAATTTGATAACTAAATTTAAATAATGTTTCTTCCACTCCACTGACACCGTGCAAAATTCATTTTAGGCTGCGAAACTCATCTGAAACTCCTCTAAATTTCTAAAGTTTGTTTGTGGTTTCGGTCTGCATTGTGGTTGACCGGATAACACTTCAACTTTGCAATTCAGCTGCTCAGTTCAAGCGCACCATTTAACTGCACAATTCAACTGTGCCATACAAAACACCACAATTTAACCGCAGAACCGCCGCCCTTTCCACCCCCACTTAAACTGCCCCTTTGCGGACACACGTATCATCGTATTAATCAGTTTATACTGCTTATTAAGACAAGATTAACACAGTAACCACACAATTATTAGCTGATTTTTTAGCTAGTTATGCATTCACGAAGAAAAACCATAAAAGGACGAATTAATCGGAGGTAAAACTCTCAATATTTCTGTAGAAATTGTAGAATTGAATTCTGTTAATTAACTTAAAGTTTTTAACGAGAACTCTTAAAAGAAAGAAAAAAAGAAATAAAAGAAAAAAAAATTAAATTATAAGCTTAAAAGCTTCTCTGCTAAATAACAACGAATTGAAGTAACAAAAAGCAGCTGCAGTCGAATCAATCAATCAATCAAGTGACTCGCTTTAGCTCGTTCACATCTCAACTCTCGACGACGACCTCAATTCTTGAAGACAACAACCTGTTGCAGGTGCAACACGCGTCAGTAGAGCAGCAGCGGTGACTCAAGACAAGCAGCCGACTTGAAAACCGCCTTTTGACCGACTCATTCTTCACTTTAATGTGGCTTAAAGATAAAGAATGCTTTTAACACGAGCACAGAAACCGAAAAAAGAACATTTTCTGGATTTCAAACAGAGGAACCATTTTCGCAATCGTGACTTCAAAATTACATTTGGAAATATTCCAGAAACTTATCAATTTACTGGGCATCCTTGACTGTTTTCTTGACCGTCTTCATCACTTAAATCATGTTAAAAAACTCTAATTTTAATATTTCTAACTATTTAACAACACAATAATCACAGAAGGGTTGGCCATCGGTTAGTTTCGGTTTAAAAGCTAATTAAAACTGTATTTGGTTAATTTTTGGATAATTAGAAGGCAATCGAAAAATATCGAAATTTCATAATTTTAGTATTTTTTTAGTTATTGGTAAATAATCGAGAAGTAATCCAAACTTCATTATTTTGGTTGTTATTTCAATATTCGTAGGATAATCGGAAAGTTCTCTGTGTTGCATTGAAAACATTGTTAGAAAAACTAATCATGTTATGATTTTTTCATTTAGGATTATTTGAAAGTAATCACAGTGTAAACTAAATTACATTATTTTCGAGAGAAATTATTAATCAATATTTTCAGATTACTTTTGTAGAAGAATGCAATAACAATAATTGTGATTATTGTATTGTCAAAATTCAACTCCATTATTTTGAATAATCGACAAATAATCAAAATTGTGCATTCCAAGCTTCTTCCCCACCACGCAAGGGATGCGAGATCAAAGGGATGAAAACAAAGGCGGCGCGGAATTCATGGACAGACAGAAAAGGAAATCAGACACTATTTCGCTGTGCTAAAATTCTACAGCAACAAGAGGGGGGAAAATAGAGGAAAAAAATCCAATAAACTTACCGAAGCAGATGAGTTTAAATTGTTGATTCCATTGCTGAACATGATGTGGTTGTTGCTGATTTCGTAAATGTTGGTGATGTTGGTGTTTCTCTTGTTGTTGTTGCAGCAGCAGCTGCTGTTGTTGCTGTTGCTGTTTCTGTTTTTGTATCGTGTGTTGCCAACTGCAGCTCAGTAATTGCAATGACTGTGCTGTTTGTTGGTTTTGTTGTTTTTTGCCTTGGTGTGGATATTTCTGTTGTTGCCGGTGATGTTGTTGCCGTTGTTGTTGTTGCCGTCCTTGTTGCCGCAAATGAAGATTTCTTAATTCCATTTTGGTTGCTTGCTGCTGTCAGTCGATGTCGTCGTTCTTGTTATCGCAGTCGTTCTTGCTTCTTGTTGTTGTTCTTCTTCTTGGTGTTGTTGTAGTTGTTGTTGTTGTTGTTTTCCTTTTGCCTTTGCTGCTCCTGCTGCCGCTGCCGCTGATTGTATGACACGCTGCTGACGTTTATTTTACAAAACCCTTTAAGGGACATTCAATCCTTGAATTCCTTTTGTTGTTGCTGGTGTTGTTGTTGTTGTTGTTGTTGTTGATGTCGTTATGCTTTTTTAACAACTTTTGTCGTTGTTGCTGTTGTTGTTGGTGGTTGTTGCTGTTGTTCTGGCTGTTTCACTCACTGCAACTGCTTCTGTTGCTTTGAGAATTCCTTTCGCATTTACTTTGTAATTATTTTATTTTTCAATTTTAATTTGCGAAACTAAAAAGGAATTTTTAGTCATTTTGTTTGTTTTCACTTTATTGCTACCGGCAACACAGTTTCTGCTGCTGCTGCTGTTGCTGCTTTTTGCTCTCGCCGCTTTTTTCGCGTTCTTTTCAAAAACGTTTCAGTCAGCAATGCAACGCCAAACAGATGCCGTTGATGCTGTCGGGAGGGAGGTGAGGGAAGCACGGAGGGGCTGAAGGGTGTAACTTGCAGCTTACTGTACGCGGATGCTGCCACAGTGAAAAAACGTCCTCAACTAGGATGTCAACATCTTGTGAGCGTGAAGCAGCGAAATACTTGAGAATCGCGATGGTGGCGGTGAAGAATGCGGGCGGCGAGAGGATTGAGGGGCGCGCTGTACTCCCGCCAGTCAGTCAGAGGAGGAAATTCTTGTTTCAAGAGCGTTGCTGGCGATTCAATGAATTTCGATTTTTACTGTTTTCTTCTTTTTACTGTTTTCTAGATTTTTACTGTTTTCTTCTTTTTTCTCGTAGCTCTCTCATTAACACATCGTTAATTAGAGTTGTTGTTGTTGTTGCGGCTAGTTAAGGCTCTCGTGCTCTTCTCAATCAGTCTTCTCAATCACTCGCCAATCGCTCTCTCAATCAAATGCAGCGAAATCTCAATCTCTCTGGAGCATCATTAGTTTGCTGATGGTGTTGTTGTTCTTTTGTTGTTACTGTTGTTATCCTCACTGTTGCTCAGGTTGTTCTCTTGGTATCCCGTTACTTCGCTTGTTTTGTACTTGTCACTGCTGCTGCTGCTGCTGTGTTGTTGGTGTTGCTATTACTGTTGTTTCATCCAGTCGTTGTTCTCAATTTTAGTTCACTTTTGCAAAGCGAAATCGGTAGCACAGTTTCAGGCTGACATCCTCTCCTCTCTCCAGATGCCGTTCGTGTGTTGTCTCACCATCGCCGACCGACTCAGCCACTCACACACACCACAGCAGCCTGTGTGGCTTGCAGCCGAAAACACGAGGTGGAGCAGAGCTACTGGAGGGCGTAGTTTTAGTAGGTCAAAAAAGCAGTTTGACAGCCTCTCGCAGAGAGATTCGAGAAGACTCCAAATAAAAACCGCACGACACACGGCAAAACCACGCGCGAGAGCGACACAAGTTACGCACCGTCAACTGACAGAAACGCGAGACACTAACGAGCGAGAAACCGTCTCTTTTTTTTGCAGTAAAAACACGAGCGGCACCAAATGGGTGTTGAATTTCAAGGATTCCCGAGGTCGTCGTCACACGCAGAACGCAGAAAACACACGCGCACACGTACGGACACGATTTTGCACGAATTTTGCACGAATTCGCCTCGTTTCGCACTTTTATTGTATTCAGTGCGAAAATACAGAGAGAATGCACTTGTAATTCGCTTCCTCAATTTTTCCTTTGCTTCTTCACTTTTTTTCGATTTCAATTAGAATTTCGACTTAATTTCTCACCCATCGCAGAACGGATTTCGACACGTTTTTCCACGCGCGACTCCACCAACACGAATCACAGACTTTCCACCGAACCGCTAACTAAAATAGTTAGTTCGAGAATCAAAAAAATGTAGCTGAAATTCCAAAAATATGCTCAGAAAAACGATGAACGCGTAGCGGAACGCATTTTATTTCGTTCAGAGCGTCGATACGCCATCAGCGCCAAACCAGAACTAACGGCAGTTTGTTGTCACATCCTCAGCGCACACGGTGAGCGATGTACGAAAATCCAGTGCTCGTCGGTTGAGCGAGTGCCAGCCACCCGCTTTGCGCTTTGTCTGCTGAGCGTGGCAACCATCATCGCAAGCCAAGCAACACATGTGCACACGCATGTGCGTTTCGGAGACAAGGCAACAACAAACAGAAGAGCAACAACAGCACCATTGGGTGTCTCAGCATAGCATCTCATCATCATCGAAATTCGAAATGAGGTGTTCATTCGAATTCTCTTCGAAACATATTCAGCTGTTGGCTTCTCGTTCATTTGGAATTTCGAATTTTCAAACAGTCTGATAAGAAATTCTACTCTCTGAGAATTTCTGTTTTCAACTCTTTGTAGTTCGCTATTCGATATCGAATTTGAGAGCGCGTGCTCACGGGAGGCTGTGAAAAATACACAACAACAATTTGTTACCAGGATTCAAAAAGGGGTGGTCGAGTTCGAAGAGCGTGCAAAAAAGAGAGCTGAAAATAAGAATCCTTTGATCAAAACTTCACAGCGAGTTTTAAGAGCAACTTGGAAAATTAATTTAAAAAAGTCATCCAGTTGCGTTCGAAGTTGTAACAACGTGAAGATGCAACATGTGACAAGTTCGAAATACTGCAGGTATGACAACAAACCAGCAACATGTTGTAAAGTAATTTGTGGAAAAAAGTTGTCTCTGCCTCTTTGAGCAAAACTTCGAAAAAACCTGTCATTACAGCCAACAACAAAACTGAGTACAGGTGGCCACCTCTGAATGAGAAGAGTGGAAAGTTGTGCTCTCGTGTTGTTGTTGCAAAACTAGTTTACAAAATGCTTGTGCAATCGTTGCGGTTCATCCGAACGAGAAAAGCGAATTCAAACGTCATCTTCCACTCAACTATTTATGAATGAAAGCAAGAAAACGGAAAGAAGAGCGAGGAACAAGAATTCATAGAAAAAGAGAAGAGCAAACAATTTATTAAGAAAAAAATGAAGTTATTTGCATTTTTACATTTCCATGATAAGCGTATCGCAATAAAAAATGCACGCCAGAAAAAAAGGAGAAACGAGATCCAAGGATGCGTCCTGCGTTTCAACTTCAGACGGCGGACAAGACATCCTTCAGGACGGCGCACGTTAATGTAATCGAATTGCGCGCTCGGCACTCGACGAGGACGTCGAGAGCTGACAACCAAGACGAGGCAGGCAGGCGACCCTCGCTCGGGTGGTGGCACGAGCACCTCGCAACCATCTGAACGCGACACCCTAACGTTTCCGGGTTGCGAATCCTTCTGCTGCGGAATGCTGCGAAGCGTGAATTTATTAAACATGAAGACACGATGGAGACTCACACACGCAAACGTGTACAGTGACGGAATACAGACACTTGTTACACAATCACAATCACAATCACAATCACAATCACAATCACAATCACAATCACAATCACAATCACAATCACAATCACAATCACAATCACAATCACAATCACAATCACAATCACAATCACAATCACAATCACAATCACAATCACAATCACAATCACAATCACAATCACAATCACAATCACAATCACAATCACAATCACAATCACAATCACAATCACAATCACAATCACAATCACAATCACAATCACAATCACAATCACAATCACAATCACAATCACAATCACAATCACAATCACAATCACAATCACAATCACAATCACAATCACAATCACAATCACAATCACAATCACAATCACAATCACAATCACAATCACAATCACAATCACAATCACAATCACAATCACAATCACAATCACAATCACAATCACAATCACAATCACAATCACAATCACAATCACAATCACAATCGCAATCACAATCACAATCACAATCACAATCACAATCACAATCACAATCACAATCGCAATCACAATCGCAATCACAATCACAATCACAATCACAATCACAATCACAATCACAATCACAATCACAATCACTTGTAGCTCGCATCCTGTATTTTATTTTGTCTGGTTTGGTTTCTCCGCGGACCCCAAGGACTCTGAGGAAAATTGTGAAATATTTGGCAACTTTTTACAACTTAATCCAGTCAATTGGACCGCAGACAAAGTTAAGTAGTTAATGAATGGACGCCTGAACCAATTTTGGACGCCCGAAACGAACCTTCGAGGACTTGTAGCTTTCTTGTTCATAAAGAAAATACGAGTACTTTCGAAATTAATCACAAATATTCGCCGCAAGTTCACGCATTTGCTGCGTAATTCATAACGTTGGCAACGCAATTAAAAACAAAACGGCTATTTAAGCCAAGAAAATCGCCCACCAACTTGCAGTCCATTTCAATGAAGAAATATTTGCCCTGTTAGTGGGGACGCATGGCGCGCGGTACGCTGGTCCCGGACCAAGCAGATGCAAAGGCGGCGGCACGCACAACGGAAGTTTTTTGAAGATAATAAGCAACCTGAGATACGCGGATTCGGCTACAGATACAGCGCGCCATTAAAGTTATACACGGGCGGGGTGTCTTTAATGTTCTCCAAGGTGTGTACACAGTTACCGAAATGCTGCACACCAAGCCAAATAAACGCACTAGCAAATGAAGATTAAGATACTTTCCTGGACGGACTGAGCGGGGGAAGCAAGCGCTCGAAACTTTTGTAATTACAATAAAATTTAGAAAATAACTTCAACTTTTAAGCACCGACACACGCACCTGGAGGGACGCTTAGAATGGTGCGACGACGCTCAGAAGAGGGAGTCGTCGGCGGCTGCAGCTGCCTGTTCAGCGTTAACTGACTGATAAAGTTATCCACTCCCTATCCCACCCCACTCCTCCTCCCCCACACCCTCATGAGCGAGCCAGCGATTAAAATTAACGGCACGACTTTACTTTGCGCTGCAATCGCGGTTTTGAACTCATAACTGACGGCTGTTTTATTTGTCTTAAAAATTTTCGACCTTTGAAAATAAATCGCGGTATTAAAAACTCTACGACGAGGAGAAACTAAAATTTTTCATAGTGGAATAGCGTGGAAGCGAGTTAAAAGAGTGTAAAAAGCAGAAAACAACATTAAAAACTGAAGCACTTTTAGCGACCAAAGATGCCAGATGTCGAAATTGATTTTAACGAGATGTGGTACGAGGAGAGTTTTTATGCAGCCACCGAACGTACGAGATACTTTGGAAGAAGCTACTGGATTATTAACGGGAGTAGAACATGTAGAAATGGCTTCGTGACGCTTTCTGCTTCCAGTTTTAAGTAACAATAGCAAAAAAAAAAAAAAAAAAAACTTTTATTGCGATCAAGATGCGAAATTCATACTTCAAAATACATACAAAATCTTCGTTGAAGAGTTATATGAAATTTTGGATTTTTAAACAGTTGACGATTTTCAATCTTATAATTCTCAAAAAATCGTATTCAATAAATGTAGAGAAGAAAGTTTTTATTCTCCATAACTCAAAATATAAAATAACGACTGATATTTAAATATAAAATTCAGTCATTCGCTTCAAAACTTATTAGAAAACGTTTTTTCTTCACTTTTAGTCGATTTCTTTCATTGCATCGAATTAGTTGTTCATTAACTTGCCTCCTGATAACTTTGAAATCTTTCAAGGTGTAGTGAAGAAATTTTATACAACAATTTGTTAGGCTACAATCATCTCAAAAAGTAGAAATAGATTGCTGAACACTCTGTCGTATTTTCCACAGGATCATTTGAATTTTTATTCTCGCTCTAAAGGGAGTTGCAATGAGTCACGTATAACAACAAAGATAAAATCGTTCCGAATTTAAACACACAACTTCTACAATGAATTATTAAAAGATATATGAAATTAAGTCTACTTAAAAAGTGGAGTAGCTACTCTAAATGGTTTCAATAACTTCAAAATGTTATGCAGAACCATTAAAAAATCTAATAAAAAGTCTGCCGCTAGAAGTCGGTTACAAAAGGCCGTATAAAAATATTAATAAACCCTAATGTAAACGTCGTAAGCATTTAATTGTCAGCATTCAGTCATAAACTTTCAATATTCAACCGGTCCGAACAACCTTTAAGTGGCCACGAGCCATCTAACGTCTTTTTAATACGCAAATTAAAGGCAGCTTAGAGTGTAATTAAAAATTCTGCCAGTAAAAACCTACGCGGCAGATAAGAAAGTTGTAAAATGAACATAATTAGGTACGACCTGATAATTGCTACCATTCGGATTTCCAGCTAGTTGGGACGAATGATACGAAACTGAAATAAAAACGATCTGAAACACTAAAATTTCATTAAAGGAAAACTAAACCGAGTAAAACTCGAAACCGAGTAAAAGTCGAAATAGGAATTCCAAAAATGGCAAAACTTTAGCCTCAGTAATGTGAATTTTTAATGTGAATTTTTAGAATTAATCAAGGTTGCAAAGTTAACAAAATTGTTAATTAACAATCTTATTATTATCTAGAATTAACTTTTCACTTTTCATCTTGCAGAAATTTATTTTTATTGGAAAGTTTCTGGAAAGATTTTGTGATTTTCAAAGCACCTTTTTCTTCTTCAATTAAATATTTCCATTAACTACTCAAATTGTTATTCAATCTAAACTTTGATGAAACAGAACGCTGGCGAAATATCGAAAAGTTTACAAATTGCAAAGTGAAAAGTGATTTCAGAAGTAATTTCAACAAAGCTGCATGAAAGTTTATTAGAATTTAAAATCGAAAATTAACAAGAATCGTAAAATTAGCGATGAATTAGTCGATAACCACCGAAATCACTTTTATTCAGTCATCAAATATCAGTAACTGATTGCTAACGCTTCAAACTCCATTGCGAGGATGGACTTGAAATTTCAGCGTCTAATGAATTGTTTTCTCCTCCCTCTCTCTCTCTCTCACATTCTCTCTCCCTCACTCTCTCACTCTCTCTCTCTCTCTCTCTCTCTCTGTTGTTCTAAAATCGTTTTTAATTTAAAAAGAACTCGGCGCGGCTGCTGTCGCCGCTTTTATTATTCAAAAAGGCAGGCGATATGCGACAATTAAATTAAAAATAATTAAAAATTATGAAAATGAAACGCGGAGTAGCTTCACTGGCAACAATGAGAAGTGAAGTTGGTCGGTGAGAAGGCGTGGAGAGGGATTGCGGATGGCAAGTGGCTGTTGATGTTGAGGACGAGGATATGGAGTTCAAGTTGGAGGACAAACTCGTGTGACTGGATGGATGCCGCTGCATCGCGACCATTGACCCGCAGCCAAATGTCCGGCTTAACTAATGAAGGGTATAAAGTACAACAAAAACAAAACAACAACAACAACAACAACAACAACAACAAACACAACAACGGCGTCAAAAACAATAAAACCGGGAAGAGTGTGAAAAAGTGAGAGTTTGCTGTGCCTCCACGCCAATGACGACGGCGAGGGCGAGCAGGGGAAGTTTACCCCGAGCAATATATTGGGAATTACGGTCCATCGCAAGTATTACATTGAGGGGGAAAATGTTCCCTAGCTACGCCACTGCTGCTCCCCTTCTTACGGTTCGAATCCACTTCTGTGGCATTTCAACGTCCGTCGCAATTTGTTGCATTAATGAAAATTTATGCAGCTGGACTGAGTGGCTGCGCACAGCACGCGTGCGTTTAATTATCAAGTGCCGCCGGAAAAATAAAACAACTACAAAAACAAAAACAAAAACAAAAACAAAAACAAAAACAAAAACAAAAACAAAAACAATTAAATCGACTCTGTTGAGGGTCACCAGCAGCGTCTACATTTGCGAGGTTGATGAGGTTCGGACCTCTAGTTGAACGGAAATAGCGGTTTTGCTTTCGTTGTTGTTGTTGTTGTTGTTGTTGTAGTCATCGTTATCGTTATCGTTATCGTTATCGATGTTGTTGTTGTTGTTGTTGTTGTTGAAAGAGCCCGCCGGACTGT
Organism: Sicus ferrugineus; assembly: GCA_922984085.1. Taxonomy (NCBI): domain Eukaryota; kingdom Metazoa; phylum Arthropoda; class Insecta; order Diptera; family Conopidae; genus Sicus; species Sicus ferrugineus. The sequence continues at coordinate 6,345,080 of OV277354.1, forward strand.
GTTGATTATGCTCGAGATGCGTCGTCAATCTCACTTCAGATGACCGTCCATCCAACCATCCGTTCGTCTTTTTTCTGCCCCGAACGCAGATTTCAAATGATTCCACGAATTGCAAGTGCGTGTTGAATTCATTTACTCCGTATTCATCAATCAATTTTTTATTGAAATAATTTTTTGTATTGTTCACTGGACGAAAAATGCTGCTTAATTTCTGAAGGAATTCAGTTTAAAATTTAGTTTAAATGTGTTGGAATTTATAAAATCTGTTTTGTTTTAAATCCAAATGTATTTTGTTAATAATTGTTGATCTTTGCGTGACATTGGATAATGAAAACAAAAAAAAAAACTACCAGCCTTGAACACCGTGTAAAATCAATTTTAGAATGCAGAGAAGTTCAAAAAGATTCAATATTTTGATTCAATATTTTGAATCTTTTTGAACAACAACAACAACAGCTAAACTGTCGCCGCACACAGCAGGGAGTGCATTCCTCGGGAGCTCACGTGCTGTACGTGAGGTAATCTGTGTGACATTCTACGGCACGAATGATTGGCAAGACGCAAAAGCAGGCGGAGAAACGTTAATTAACCCGAGTGAGAATCTCGCACGTTCGCACTGCTTATATTCGAATGCATTTCGGTGAATTTCATTGAATAGAACTCGCACTCGCTGCCGACAGAGTCCATGCTGACAGAAGTCAGACATGTCATGCGGCAGCTCTTCAGTTTGGCGGCATTGTAATTGGATTTCATTAGAAAAAACCAGCCACACATAACGTGCAACCTGTTATGCGAGCCGCACCACTCGAGGCTGCGCTATGGATTGGGTTTCGGATGCTACTTGTCGGCTACCTGCCGAGGGCGACAAATACAGCGTGCGGCGGGCGATGAGCAGCAGACGCCTCGCAGATTGTGCGTGTTTATCATGCCTAGCATCGCCATCGCCATCGCCATCGCCACCGCCATCCCCATCATCATCCCCATCATCATCTCAGCCATCACCACGCTACCCACAGCAGTGAGCATTCAGAGTGGTCTCGTGAAAGGTTTCACTGTCGCGAGATCCATGAAAGGGTTCCGTTTTCCAGATTTGTATCGTGAGGTTTTGTTGTTGGCTGCTCTTCACTTTCGGATTCAGAGAATTTTCGGAGGGAGACTTTGGTAATCCGTGTTACTCAAAGTTCGAGGTGTACCACAGCATGAGGTAGCCAAATCGCGGCAGTCGGGAAGATAACGACAGACATACCAACCATCGACAATTGAATTGGACTCTTTGAAGACTTTCTGATTTGAAATGGTGTTGGTGGATCTGATGAGGAAGTTTATACTGTGTAGAGAACGGCAACAATGACTATTGTTCAGACTATTGGAAAAAGTATTGAATACTCGACTTCGAAACGAAATTCGAGAGCGAGAAGGTTTTTCCCCGTCGAGACAGGAACCGATATCTATACAGCTGCCTTCTCGAGATGCGAATCAAGATCGAGACAGCTTTTTTAGGACGAAACAGGAACCGAGATCGAAGCAGCCGCCTCAAATTTGAGATGATGAGCCAGATCGAGACGGCCTTTCGCGGTAGAGAGGAGAACCGAGATTGAGACAATCATTTCCAGTTGAGACGAGAAGTGAGATCCAAACGCGCCTCAACGCGCCTCAAATCTGAGACGATAATCGTTACCGAGGCGATTGCTTTCAGTCAAGACGGTAATTGAGACCGAGAGGAGCGTTTATCGAGAGGATAATCGAGATTGAGGCAGTATTTTTCAGTCGAGACAAGAACTGAGATCAGACATTCTCTGAGAATTTAAGAAACCTCTAATTTTTAAAGTAACCTTCTTACAACTTAAAAAGGAAACTTCCATATTTTGCATAAAAAACCGAGTTTTCAAATTGTAAATTTATTTGAACAATCGAAAGGATTTATTGAGTTGATGTCAAGCGTAAAACAGATTAAAGACATCTTTCTACTTTTATTGTAACTCAATGCGCTTCATAAAACACGCATATGAAAGAAGTATCTGCGTGTGTACGCGCAGCAATCCGGCAGATACACTCTTCTGTGCCTTCATAGACGCCTTGGGGTGCGGAATCCGTCGAAGGCCAGCCAGCGTTGCAGGAGGGAAGCGATGCGGAGCGAGATTAGCTGCTCGCTACTGCTGCATATTTGTAGCTACTTAAAATATACGCGTAATAAAAAAATCTACAAAGATGTGAAGACGTCTCTGCCTTCAGCTCCCGATTGCCGCCAATCCATGGAAGAAAGGAAAAGAAAGAAGCCACCAGCTAAGCAGACGGGGCTGCAGAGTTTCTAAGATGTTGCTGCGTGTTAATGCTGCAGAATGAAATGCAAAGGAAAAGGAACGACAACAACAACAACAACCAAGAATCAAATCCAGTCGAAACAGAAAACTCCTATAAAAGCGAGAAGAAAGCCACTTACGACCCTCCGGGGGGGGGGGTGGAGGGAAGGTGGCTTCGAGGGCCGCAGCGGCCGTTTGCAGTAGCTCGCCACATGCCAGATTCAGCCAAGTTAGCAACAGCATGGAATGTTTGTAGCGAAATAAAGAGCAAACAACACCGTGTGACGAAGGTTCCTCGCAGCTCCAAGGGGGGGTGGAGTTCTAAGGGTTGCTTTTCCCGCTTTATCTACACACACACGCACACATCAGATGCCGCTGTAATTTGACACTGATTGCAGTCTGCGATAATTCAAAGTGAGAACAGCGAGGACTGCAGGAGGTCCTTAGAAAATAAACCGCCAGTTAATCAGCAGGCAGTCCTGATTTGGCGGTTTCCGTAGCGGCAACGCTGTTGATCTTGTTAAAAGGCATTAGAAATCGTAAACGATATAAAGGTAAACATTTGTTTACCAGCTCTCCTGCCTCTGCTGACAGCTGCCTATTTTTTGCGTATCCCCAGAAATGGGTCACCCATGTCACACACTTGTCGTCCTGGCCACCCTTTCTTTCTTCATTTACACACTTTCTATAAAAAATGCAAGGATTCCACTTATTTATTTGAACAAATCAGTAGCAGTAAATATTTGATAATCGAAAAAACATGAAACGACAAGGAAAAACATGAAATAACAAGGAAAAACGCAATAAAACAATAATAAATAAACTCCGAGCAAGCAGAAAACGAAAAAAGTGCCACCAAATTGCGGTTAAAAGGACTTTTTTACCACTTTTTTTGAGTGTTGTGAGTTTTATTCTGTAAAAAGACGAAACCTACGCACAAATTTGCTCTACTGATTTTTGCTAAAATTTTCGCTCTCTATAAACTGTCATTGACAGCATAAAATTTGCAAATTATTTTGATGACACAACATTTTGTGCTCTGGCATCCATCCACTCATCATCAAGCCTTCCTTCCTTCCCTCCTTCCCTCTTTCTACGATCCTCGCATTTTGATTGAACATTTAGACGAGGATTGTGTGGGTCAAATCATGAAAATCAAATCACAAAAATCTACATCGTGATCAACATCTACATCAGAAACTAAACAACTGAAATTCAAATATAATCAGTCATAATTCATAATTAAACGCCTTCCAGCCAATTTAAATCAATTCAAATCAGTTTAAGTCAAAATCAGTTAAATCAAATTTGATCATAGAAAGAAAAGCAAAAAGCGACAGAAATAAATTTCGTTGGCATTTACTTCCTGCTATTACGAGTACAATATAGTAAATTTCGATGAAGTCTTAAATTAAGTCCAGAATTTTTACTTGTGTCATAAAATATATTCAAATTTGATTCACAAACGAGGTTTACCATCGATTCGACTTTTCATGGGTGGCCGTTTTATTATTAGGGGTTCATAAAGCTGACCATCTGATGGTATTTCATTGAAACTGCGAGAGGTGAGGGGAATCCACTCACTAAATAATCAGATAACAAAAGCGAAAATCACTTGGCTGACAGTTGTAATGAAATGCGATAATTTTAATAACTTGACTCGAAATGAAATCTAAAGCGTGAACATTTTAGTGAGCTTATTTTTGTTGCCAGATGTAAGCACACCGGCACACACACACATTCCTCACCACTCCTCTCACTGTACCTCCTCCCCTCTTCTAAAACACCCAGCTGTGACACAGGGTCGAAAATATAGACAAAAACAACAACAAAGTACGCTAACAACAAATAAAAAATAGTTATCAAATATCGCAGATGATTCTCAAATATTTTCACAACATTTTTGATATTAAATAATAGGAAATCTGCTTTTGTTCTTTATTTTTCTAATGCTTGAATTTACAGAGTTTGGAATACAAGGAAAAATTCACAACATCAAGAACTCCACACTTATTTTTATCTTTCTTTATTTCTCCTGCCATTTCTCTTGCCATTTCGCTTTATTTCTGATCCCACCCTGTATTTTTTACTGCTGCTCCTTCTGCTGCTGCTGCTGCTTCTGTTCATTTGATTCCATTCACACGCAGACCGTTAAAATCGGAAATGCACAGTTTCACTTCCAAAACGGTGCTCAAAATGGCGCTCAGCGCTGCAACCAACGGAATGCACTGCCACCGAAGCCAAAAACAAAACGTCCGTCAACCCAGTCAATGAGTTTCAAGTGGTTTTCATTTGACTTTTCATACACAAGCGTTCGGACCGAATAGTTAGACGATTCAACACAAGGATCCGAACTCACAGCAACCCTTGCAACCACACAAACACACACACACAAACACACACACAAACACACACACACACAGCTTGCCGGATGTATCAGCCGGATCTGGTTGAGTTCCAACTGTACGATTTTCTATGGTTTAACATTTCAAATGCAATAAATATGGGAAAATATAATGGAGAACTTTGGTTACAGCAAAACTAGAATCGAAAATAAAAACACAACAAGAAAGAAGTAATCGTACACTGCAAAAAGTCTATTTCAAGCTAAAAATCCCCCTAATTTTTACTTCTCTAACTTTAAATACTTGTAAATCGCGTAAATAACCTAAAACAAACTAAATATCCTCCTCAGTTACCTGTAAATATTTGACCTCATCTACACGTGAACAGTCAACATCGACCCAAATTTACACGGAGGACATTGAACTTTTCTGACCTGTTAAGGTCGCGGCCCACAAACTGATTATTGAATTGAACTCAACACACAGCAATTTTTCGGAATTCCCTTAGATTATTGACCTCAGTTTACTTGTGGTTATTGTATTCCTTATCGTCAGTCATTGGCCTCAATATGCTGGATATTCGGGGTCATTTGGTCTGAGGCCATTGAACTTAACTCGTCTGAGGTAACTGACTGCAATTAGGGGTCTCAGGCTCTCGTCCTTAATTTGCCCGAGGTCATTACTGATCTGAGCTCGCTTGACGGCATGAATCCCAAATCGATAGAGGTTTTCTATGATCAATAATCTCGTTGGCCTAAAGTCATTACTTCTCCCAGAAAGTGTCCTTGAAATCAATGAAATAATTTTGGTATATAGTAATCTTATAAGTTTTCAAATTTTACCAGTTTTCATATGATATTTTCTATAACAGCTTTATCGTCTCAACAACCATTTAATAGTTCCATTTAATAAATCATTTCTATAAAAAATAAGAGCATTTCTTGTGATCTACTTTTAATCACACAGCTAATCTATAGATTATCTATCTGGTTGTATAGATAGTTTTATTCCAAGCACATTCCGTCTTCTCAAACTGTTTCCACGTCTACTTCATATTCTCTACTTTTTCCCTTCAAACAAAATACGTTGGCTATCATCCATTATTGCAGTTAAATAATAGTTGTTCGTATCCGATGGCCTTCGACCGTAAGTAACACCAACTGACCTCTAACCTGAGACGGAACCCGGAAACACATGTGCTTAAAAATTTATCTACAAATTTTATTCTGGCAACAAATCCCTACTGGTGTAAATAAACACTTAAATCAGCAATCGACCTTTTAGGCCTCTGGCACGAAGGACTAGAATACAGTGCAGTAAAATGTGGCGGCAGAGATCGGGAAAGACAGACCCGGAAAAGCTGTGTGAGCTTATTTCGCGAATAGTTACAACTGAGCAGAAAAACACAACATACAGTCATCAGAAAAGATGGAAATAAATAAAAGGAAAAGCGTTTAAAGAAACCCTTTTATTCCAAACATCCTTTGGTCATCTTGGTGCGGCTGCTTGGTCCGAAGGCAGATGGGCTGAGTGGACACACGCGCAAGTGGATTCGTATTCATTGCATATTCAGAAAGCCATAAATTCAACATTTCTCTCCGCAGTGAGAGACGGGAACCGATGCTCACGATGGGTTTCGTAGTCCGCACTCGAGGATGGGTTGTGTGTTGGGAGGACTGCGGGGAGGAGTGCGGGAAGGACTGCGGGCCTGTATAGTTGTTTTAAACGCAACACGCCGGAGCGAATTCGAAATACTTTAAATATAAATTTTAAAACAAGGAATGTACGGGTTCAACGGGTCGAAAGAAAGACTCGAAGGCAGTGGCCGGTGGGTGGGTTGCGAGGGTCCCGGCAGGGAACACACGAAGCACCGGGTTGTCCTTTCCAGCAAGTGAGTGTAGCCTTCTGCGTATTTTCATGCAGAAATGTGTACTCATATTTATGTGCGTTCGGTATCCATGTGTGTCCTTGCAGCATGTGTGTCCGTTTTTCGAAGCGTTAAAATATTTGCCTTGCATCTTATTTGCTTTTTGTGCCTGCAACTTCGCAGACTCATCAAACAAAAGTAAAAAAAAAATTAATTTTAAAAAATCCAACCGCAAAGAAAACAATTGAAAAATAAAACGTATAATCGAGCAAATAAGTTGCGCACTGAAAAAAGGAGCTGAAAATGCGGGCCCAAAAAACACATCATTTCGATCTCGAATTTCAGTATTCGTCGTTATTCGTCACGGGCATTAAATTTCTCATCTGGTGCTGCATCGTTTAATTGCTTTAACTTATCGATAATAATGATTTAATGATATGCAGAAAGTATTAAATGGAATTTCTGTGTATTTTCTGCACATCAAATAATTTGCGATACATTTTCTTCTATGAAAGTGTGAGCTATAAATAAAAATGATTTATAAAAGTATTAAAAAATTAAAACTTAATCCAGAATTGAAATAATAAATCATAAATGTCACAAAAACTTGCATGCTTTTAAAATAAAAATTTTGTTTAAACGAGAAGTTATTCGTTCCGCTCCGCGACTTCCTTAAACTGTCGCAATTCTTCGTATCTTTCGCAGGAGGCGTTGACACTCATTATCCGGGCGAAGGGACGTGTTCACAATTGCTTTCCACTCTCACACACAGGCTTTCGACGAGCTTTATTTTTGATCTCATGCATTTATATTGATTACGTTGCGGCTGCAACATTTGTGCGAGGCGAACCAAGCACGCTCGTCGTCGTCGTCGTCGTCGCGTCGCCACCGACGTGCCAAACACTCACGTCCGTCTCATCGCCACAGCTTGCGAGTGCTGGAAGGGGTGGAGCAGGTGCGGGGGAAGGGTTGTTCTGGCTTGGCTTCAAGCCTTCAATAAAACATCGATCAATTATTACTCGCACTCTAATGCGGGGAGTGCTGGCTGAACTGACGGTACTTTCGAAACGACATCGACGACGCCCCGCAAATTGATGTCGTGCTACAGGTTGCCGCATGAAGGGAACAAAAGGGAGCAAAAGGGAACAAAAGGGAGCAAAAGGGAGCAAAAGGGAGCAAAAAGGAACAAAAAGGAACAAAAAGGAACAAAAGGAAACAGAAGGGAACACAAGGGAACAGAAGGGAACATCTGTCTGCGAGTCTGTTGTGACGAATGTCGACTTGTCAGTTTCTAAGAGGCGGACTGAGCGACTGGCATATTTCGTGGTTAGAGCAGAAGCTCGAAATTTAGAGGCAAACCACGTATTGTTCTAAAAATCGAGACGATAACTAAGATCGAGACAGCGCTTTTAGTCGAGACGAGGACCAACGACAACCGAGATCGATGCAGTTTCCTTCTGGTCTCAAATCTGAGGCAATAAGAGAGAACGAGTCGTGGATCTAGAAGTTTATTTTATTTCCAGATGGTGGTCGAGATCGAAGCGAGAATCAAGATGGGTTTTTCATTAAATTCATAATTTTCCCCAATGGTTCGTAAATTTTTCTAGTCATCCCGAATTCTGGTGTCCTGAGGGCTTTCGATTGACTGAAACCGCCTCTGCAGTCTGACGTTGTTTTGCTGCTGGGTGCGGTGGGTTATTTTCAGGGTATTCTGATCCCACCTTTTTTTATGATGTGTGTGATTAGCATTCATAAATAATCGTCTCTATGCAGGCTTATATTTGCAGGTTTATATTTGACTGCTGGTGGGTTCTGTCTGTCTGTCTGTCTGTCTGTCAGACAGTGTGTGTGTGTGTGTTCGTTTCAAACTATTTATTCAAGACACGCTGCTGCTCGAGCGAGAAAGCAAGGCACGCCTTTAATTTATGTTGCACAGTTTTTAATTTGAAATTATTAGTTATTAAAACGTCAACCATATTTACGAGCATCACGATGTCGTTTGATTCTCGAAGGATCCTCTTTTGCTCCCCTCCAGGCTTGACTTGTAGATTTGCATGTCAGTCACGCTTGAAATTAGCCCCAGCATGCAAGGTGCACATGAATATCTTCTGATGGTTCAGTTATTATAGTCAGGGGACTCCATGAAAGACAAGCCAGGGAGCGATGAAGTCGAAGAACACACCCAGTGCGTGCTAACTGGGTTAGTTGAATTGGGGCGACGATATTGCCGGTTGCCGGATGGAGCAACCCGCAAACCCACTCAAACTAATTGTAGAATCTCCCGAGATGCACTGCAACTTTTTATAGCCCTCAAGCCTGTTTTCAGTCCATTATTTCATCATCAACTGTGTTTCCTCACAACAAAGTCCTACATTTCCAGAACAATTAATTAAACTGATCGTATAAACAAAGCTTTTCATTAACTAGAGTAATTAAACTCAGTGGAGACAAATTTTACTTCACTTCAATTATTTTAATACAATTAGAGGAGGAATCCTGGGAGTCAAGGTAAATATTCTCCTATAAGATCTAAAGTCCATAAATTGCAGATGAATAGAGGACACAACAGTCTTTAAACTCTCACCAAAAATTAGATTATTTGATAGGAATGGAAAGACGCAGATTTTAAGTGTATAAAGAAGGAGTGGGAAGCTGTGGACAGAAGGGGTGCAGGGTGGAGGGCATGGTAATAAATTACCTTTCGTGATTTATAGACCGTCCCTGAGGACACAGAATTCAGTTAGATAGGCATTTTAGTGCAACTTATTATTCTTCTAACGAAGAATTCATCGGATTGAGAAATTACAATAAATTTTAAATTATAGACAAATTCTGAAATCATCATAAAATTGGATAGATTAAGCGATAGTAAGCGAAAATAAATTCAAAATATTGATTTATTGATTTATGTGAAGCACTCTAAAGTGATATTCTAAGTAAAGTAAATTATAAATTAAGGACAAACAAAACCAATAATAACAAGAAAAATTAAACTTTCTTTTATATGTTGATTTTCTATTCAATGTTAACTTTCTCATTCTATTGTCTGGATTCCTTGAAATTCGTTCAGGGTGAAGAGGACTGTAAAAATTTATATAACAACCAAAATAATTAAATTATGAAATAAACTCTCGCTTAGTGCATTTTTAGGGAAAATAATCGCCCTTCTGCGGAAAGTAATAAATTTTGAAGTTGCTCCTCTTTTAAAGATCTGAAATAATAACTCACTTCAGGATTTGTGTATACAAGTAAAAAAAAAATAAAGTAAGAAAAGAAGAAAACACAGAGGTTATGATTTACCTGTACTTGTGGGGGGGTTATGAAAAAAAGGAGCAGAAAGAAGTTCGTAATACCAGCGCAGTACCGCTAAAACTGCTGATTTTGGCACGCGCCAACGAATTTCAGCAAGGCAAAGCGAGACCGCGCGGCACACCGAGGCGCCATACCTACTAAAGTACTCGAGCTACTACTAAAGTTACTACTTAGTAGTTCGCAGTGCAGTAGAGGCAGAATGGGGCGAATGGAACATTCGGTGGTTGTGTTATTACAGTAGATACGAACATTATCTTCATTTGTCGTTGGTATTTCTCTTCTCTCCTGGTTACTTGTCTCGATTTCGCGTTTTGCTTTATTTTAATGGAGAATACTTGTTACCGAGCAAATCACAAAACAATATTGCTTGTGCAACGAGCCTTGCTACAGCCTCCTCCGACCTCAGCTAGGATGCGGGACATTTTTATGCGTTGCCTTCCAGTAGGTCAGCGCAACAAAGCGAGGCAACAAATCTTTGGCAGGGAGTTTAGAAATTAATTGTTCGCAAATAAAAAACGCGGTTTTTTCCCCATCAAATGGAGAAAAGTAAAGGTTTGCGTGAACTGCTATTGCCACCGCCGCCGTCCTACTGTCGCTGTCGCTTTGTAGCTCGACGCTTATAAATTTTGTGAAGAGTTTCCCACTAACTTGCCTACCCGCGCACCTTAGCAAGCCTTGAAAGCAGTGAGTGCAAAGTGAATTTATTTGCTACCGTTGCTGCTCCTGCTGCTGCTTCCTCTTTTTCTACTCCGTTTTAAATGGAGCAAAACGAGGCGACGTCGTCGTTGTAGCTGTCGCGTCGCTACCGGGACGCTCGGTGCATTCGTTTTCTCGCATTGCCGTCTTTTAGGCGCACTCACTCGTTTTCCATCTCCTCTCCGGAAGTTTACTTAAGCACAACGTTTTAAATACAACGCCTAGTTTCTCCGGTCGCCCCTTCTCAACCTTCCGATACGACTTTTGAGTCGCCATCACTATTTTTATTTTCTCCTCGCTTTAACTTTGCCTTCCGCTTCTCTTATTCTGCCTTCCTCTCTCTCTCTCTCTCTCCCTCTCTCTCTCTCTCTCTCCCTCTCTCTCTCTCTCTCCCTCTCTCTCTCTCTCTCACCAGGCTTTTACTTCGTTCCGAGGCTAATTTATGCCCGCACTCGACACAAAACAATCGCAAAATTGTTTACCATGCCACGCCGACGTTGAGCCCGGCCTGCCTTCCAGCCTGCCTGTCTTCTTGCACTCCATTAAATCCTGCGGAAAACGTTCGAGCGTTTGTGCAAAATTTTATTTATTCAAACACAGAAACAGTTAAACAACCGAAAGGTTGACATATAAAGCGAGCTCAGGCACTCAAGGATCAGCTAGCAGTAGATACAGCGGTCAATAATTACCATTCTGAAAGAAGAACTGAAAGTTTTTTAAGAAAGAATCCATTTATATGCTATCGGGCTTTTATTATCTTTCTTAAATTACCGAGAAATTCATTCAAGGCGGTAAAGAGACCGCGAAACCCTAATAAATCCAAAATACTTCCAAACCCCGAGTCTAATCAGTCTACATTCGAAGTATATGAAATTGAAATTTGACAGGGAAGTCGATAATAATGCAGTTCAGAGCCTAGACTATCATTACTAGATCAATAGCACCGACAGGAGGAACCAGAACCAACAAGAAGAGGTACTTTTATATAGTATATAACCCTATTTTCTCAAAGATCTGAAGAATCAGAAAGATATTTCCAATTAAAGTGAAATCTTAATATGACTTTCTAATAAAAATTAACTAATATTGAATCATAATTCATAATATAATTTGAGTCAACACAGTTTTAGGATTCTGAATCGAAATGGAGGCACTCAATTATACTGCTCTGATTAAATTAACTTCATTACCGACATGATGAAGTGTGCCAGCCACGCGAACTTTGGCCCCGAAAACCAATTTATAATTTATATCATTGTTTTTCTATCCCTTGCAGAAGGAACCAACAACATTTAAATAATTTATTATCCAGCGTGCGTACGATACCGCTCCACAACAACAACACCGATACGTATTTTCCTCAAGCATTGTAGTGGACAAAGAGGAGGAGGACAGGGTGTACCGGCTGTAACAAACGTGCGCCAAGCAGAGAACTACACGATGACAGGACGAAAACGTATTTATTTAACGAAATTTTCTCATTCAGCAGAGTCGCCTTGATGGATGGCAAGAGCTGAGGCCTTCGAATGAGGAAGATAACTGATGCCTTCTATGATCGCAGGGCCATCCGCAGAAGACGGGTTGAAAAGCCAACAAGGCAGTTCGAAGCGAGCAAGAAGTACGAACACGAAAATGAGAAATATTTTAGCACTTAATGACACGACTCATCGATATGGCAGAGTGATGAACTAGTGATGAACTAGTGATGGATAACAAAAATAGTGCCTCTCGAATTGACGTCAACAAAGTGAGGATTAAATTAATTGGGAGGCTTATTTTAATTATGATTTCAAAAATTCAATTAAACACATAAATAAATTATTTGAAGAGAAGTAAACGCTATAATTTTAAGAGAAATAGCGACAGCAATAGAGTTATCTGTCTGTCTGTCTTTTATGTCAATCTTTTCTCCTTCTCTTCAGGGGTAAGATATAAAAAAATAAAATCAAATAACACCTTTTTGTAAATTTTATTTTTCTTGCTTTTGTCGCTCCTAATGAGGTTGCTGTTTTTGGTTTTTGCTGCTGACATTTTTGACGATGATGAGAGTGCGGGGAGAGCGATGTAGCTACATCGGAGCGTCGAGCGAGGAGAACGTCGAGAGAGGAGAGCGGACAAGGTGTAAACTGGTAAACTGCAAAATGGAAACCCATTTCAGCAGCATTCAGCAGAGGACAATCTGTCCTTCGCACCTCATATCATTGAATTTCTAACTAGGCGCAAAATGCGATGTTTGCTGTATTGAAAGGCGCAAAATGATTTTAGCTGTTTTCGTCCTTGCCTTGCGGCACCTGCAACCTGACAATGCTTTCGCTGATGTCCTGGTCGCCGGCCGTTATTATTGCTGTTGGGCAACCAAAATCCCAAATATATGCAAACTGTTTTGTTTTGTTAACAGGTACGTAAGCAGGCACAACAACAACAACAACAGCAACGGCAATTACAATGAAAGCCGCCACAACGATGGCCGGGATTCCATAGCTTTTGCAAGATTAGAGTGGGTCATCCAATCTATCGATCGCTGGATTGAGTACGATTTGCTCTAATATCACTGAGGTTTTCTGCTTAAATTTGCTGTAAAATATCGCCAGTTTTATGGCCACTGAATAATGTAATTCAATTTATAAAATTGGAAAAAAGAGCTTTACGTAGCTTTCAATTGAATTTTAATGCGTTCTTTCGTCAAAGTTTTAAACGAATCTCAAGTCGTTGGATTTGTGGTTGGATTTCTGTTTCGCCATAATTTTTCAAACGTCTATTTAGGAGATTCAAATAGAGTGCTCAAGATTGATAGTAATAAATTGAAGTTCTACTTGAATTTCTTACTAACAATTTATTGCTCTCAATCCAATTTAGTTCAACTGGAATTTTTTAAAAATTAAAAAAAAAGAAAATTAAAAAAAAAATATAAAAATTAAAAAAAAATTAAAATTTTTTTAACTGCTTGAATCTCTGTTTAAATGGAGTGAATTTAATGCAATGAAGTTGTTTAAGATTAAAGCATGAAAAACATGCTGTTCTATCCAACGAAATCTGTTTATCTCATGTTACCCAATATTAAAGGTCACCGGAATTCTACGCTAAAAATGTTACCTTCGAAATTCGAGAAGAATGAGAACTTCGCAATTTGTTCCCAAACCCAACTTTCGTTCCTTCCTCGTAAAGTTTGTATCTTTCAAATAAATGTGCTGCCAATCAAAACACATTAATTTCCAGTCATTCACTTAGCATACCGTTAGCATCAACTGCTATAAATTTCTAAAAAGCAGAAGAGTAAAAATAGCCGAAATATAAAAATATCTAAAAGGGGAAAATAAATCGAATCGTACCAACGAAACATTTATCAATGTTGGAACAAGTGTATTCTTACACTGCTGTAGCCAGCCATCTCTGACATCATTAATTATGTTGCACGATGTTCTGTATGACAACAACAACAACAACAACAACAACAACAACAACAACAACAAACGAAAATATAGTAAAGTAACATCAAATAAGAAAACGAAACAATATTGAACTCAGCAATAAAACCCAATCGAGCATTAAAAGTCCCACCTTTCGGCCGGTAATAACTGATGTGGGTCAGGATATCAGATACGAAAACCCATCCTTTGTCACTGGAAATGTGAAGGAGGCGTAAATTGTTGTATCTCTGGTAGAAGTGTTTCATATGCGAACTCTAAGCTGTAATTACGTGCTAAATTATTCTTCGTACTAATTAGTTTCACACTCAGTGATCACTTAACAATTTCATAAATAAGAGGGAATGTGAGGGGAAAGGAAGTCCTTAAATCGGAGGAATAAATTGCTTGTTTGAATAAATGGAAATAAATGCTCAAATATTGGAGAGAAAATGCTGCCACAGGACTCTCTCTCCCCTCTCTCACTCTCTCTTTCTCTCTCTCTCTCTCTTTATCTCTTCCTCTCTCACTCTCTCTCTCTTTCTCTCTTCCTCTCTCACTCTCTCTCTCTCTCCCTCTCTCGCTATCTCTCTCTCTCTCTTTTGGCCCTTCTCTCCTCTCCCCTTCCTTACCAAGGCTCTCGCAATTCATCTTCACGCTCTCCCTTTCCTCACCCACGCTACCCCTTCCTCATTCTCATTCACTCCCTCTCTCACACCCCCTCTTTCTCTTCCACTCTCTCTCGCGCTCTCCTTCTCTTTGGCTCTCTCTCCCTTTCTCTACGTGGGTCTCGCTCTCTCCTTATCTCTGGTAATCTCTCTATGTCTGTCTTTCTCTCTATCTCAGTCTCCATCTATCCCCCCCCCCTCGCTCCCTCTCTCTCCCTATCTTTCTCCCTCCCTCCCTCTCTCTCTCTCTCTCTCTCTCTCTGTCTCTACATACCTTATATTTGAAATACTATTTCATTAATATCGAAGAAATAATTATACTGAAATATTTCATCAAACATCATCATCAGAAATTATAATCAGTTAGAAAAGAGATAAATTTTAATCCTTTCTTCCAATTTTATTCCTTTAACCTTTTCTACCTCTTCAAAGTCCTTTTATTCAAGTTTTCAAATTCAATGCTGAAAGCTTCCTTCCTCCACACCAAAACAAACTCATTCACACTTTCAGGTTTCGGTTTTTCCTTTCATGGCTGCAAAATACAAACGAATCCTGAATGAAGTCCGTCCTGGAATGCTTCAGAATTGCGCGTTCAAATATTGTACAACAAGCGAACTTGCAGATACTTGAACTTTTTTTATTTTTTGTTATTAATCGAATCGCGCGATGTTTTGACACTGATAAGAAAACAGCTGCTGCTGCTGCTGTTGCCGTGTTGCTGCGGTGTTTGCTGCGGTGTTTGCTGCGGTGTTGCTGCCGTGTTGCTGCTGTGTTGCTATTGCTGTTTCTGCCACTTTCGCTCTTGAATCGCGCTTGATTCGCTCCAGCATGGCGAAGCGAACGCGACTCTGATTGTTTCCTTTATTTACGAATGTTTATGCAAAACCTCTAACACTCTCGAGTCGCGCTTTTATTTATTCAAAGCGGCGGAAATGCTTTTTTAGTGAAGTGTTTTCGGATCAAAAGGGTTTCCTATTTTCGCCAGATTTTATGCGAACGATTTTAGGATTGCATTTGCGAACCGTGTTGGCGGAGGGGGAGGAAGGGGATCTGGATTGTCTGAAGGGGAGGTGGTAGGGGAATGTTGGAAAGAAGGGGAGGGTAAGAGGTAAGGGATTTTTAAGAGCTTTTTAGGATTTCAAAAGCGAACATATTTGCATAAACTACAATATTGCGCGCCAAACGAAGTCCTTTTGGCGAAAATCAAGATTTAAATATGGAATTCTTGTTCTTTTCTTTCTGTTGCATGTTCAAAATACTTTAGAAACTGCAGACACTGAAAACTTTTTAGGCAAAAATTTTTACTTCCAAGTTCACTTAGATTTTTATCATCTTTTTTAATTATTTCTTTTTTTCTTTTCATTTGTTGGTTCTTAAGAACAAATGTGTTGTTTTTTGCAAGTTTTGTAGCAACGAAATACACTTAATATAATTTTGCTGTCTTCTGTTGTCCTCATTTCATTTGTTATCCTTTTGCTAGCCTTTTGTTTATCCTTTCTTTTTATTTTGGTGCTTATTGTTGCTTTCGTTGTTTTATTATTGCGGTTTTTGTTGTTGGCTTTGCTGCTGTTGGTTTTCCATTTCTGTTAAGCTTACGTTTCGTTGTTGTTGCTGTTGTTAGTTTTGTAGTGCAGTGGTCATCGTTGCTGTTGTTGTTGTTGTTTCCATATCTTTGCGGATCTTGTGTATCTTGTGTTGTTGTTATTTGTTGATCTTTTTGATGTGGTAGCCATCGTTGCTGTCGCTGTTGTTGTTTTTATTGGCGATTATAAGGTTGTTTTTGTTCCTGTGGTGGTTGCTGTTGTTGTCATTGCCTTTGTTGCTGTTGTTGTTGGTAGGATTGTCATTGGTGTTGTTGTGACTGGCGATGATTTGTTGTTTTCAAAGACAACACTCCACTCTACTCTTCCTCTCTCCGCTTCGCTCATTCAAATCATCATTTTTATCAACTCCGTCCACTTTACTTCTTTCACTCCATTTTTAGACCCATCTCTCTCTCCCTCTCTCTCCCTCTCTCTCCCTCTCTCTCTCTCTTTTCCACTTCTCCGCTCCCTTTTTAATTTCCTGCATTAATTCCGAATTTCCTTTATTTTGCTTTTAATTTCACATTCAGTCTCTGATGCAAGGACATCGTGGCTCTCATCTTATTTAGTTGGCATAGCTTTGTTTTCTTAATTGTGCGATTTGTACGACGACATCGAGCTGATTCGGGGCCAAAGATTACATCATTGCGAGTCGAGCAACATAATAAAGCCGGCGAAGAAAGGAAGTGGAGAACAGAGAGCAGAGAGCAAACTAGGGAAAGGACGATACTTGCAGGATGGGATGGATTTTGGGGAGATTCGCTTGTTGCTTATTGATGTCATTAGCATGTCAAGCCATTAGCAAAAATCAATGAAGGTAAGAAAGACAGAAGAGAGCGAAATATAGGCAGACGCAAAAAATTTAATGGTTGAACGTGATACTGTAATAATTAACGGTAGAAGTAAAAGGAAATGATTGCGAACGGGAGGGCGAAATAGGGCGAATGAAGGGATGGTCGGATGAATGGGCAGATGCACGGATGAATGGACGGATGCACGGATGAATGGACGGACGCACGAACGAATGGATCGACACTCGAGCAAATAAAAGGTGATGGACGCATAGACGGAGATACAGACGGATGGACCTCGCGAACGGACGGACCTCGCGAAAGGTCGGACCTTGCGAACGGACGGACCTCGCGAACGGACGGACCTCGCGAACGGACGGACCTCGCGAACGGACGGACCTCGCGAACGGACGCCAGGACAGACATTCTCAATTTATAGAAGATCATCCTTTAATATTTAGTCTTCCTCTCAATTGTCAGGGTTTATATTTGAGGCTTTTATTTCGCCTGATTATTTCGTGGCACTAAGATAAATAACTCGTCGCCCTAAATTCAAATTATATATAGGTGAGACACAGTTTCCTTCTCCTCGTCCTCTTGTCTTGCAGAGATTTCGATGTCCACAAGCGAGGAAACTCTGATTAACTTCTCTATTATATAATTGATTAGTTGTATTTGTCTGTTTTTACTAACAACAAAACTTCTAACAACAAAATCAGAGACCGTAAGACTTTATTAGTAGCTTCAGCATGAGAGGAAAACTTTTTTCTAATCATGATTTGTGTTGTTATCGGAAATTGTATTTTTTTTTCCTTTTTCTCAGCATTTCCTTTATTTCTAATTTTATCCTTTTTTCAACGATTTCCCTCCCTTCCTTCTTCATTCCCCCCCCCCCCCCTAAAGCTTTTATAACTTTTACCACTTGTTTCGCCATAATTCGGTATGCGGCAATACTTTCTGGCTCTTCTGTATAGCGTGAGTCTCCCTTCGTATCTCCGTGCTTGCTAACCACTCAGTTGTGCAACTGACACTGGCATCGTCGCAAATTCAAAACAATAAATTAACGCTAACTTTCGTTTGTTTTAACGCAGCCGTAGCTTATTTTAGTCAGCAGTGCCCGCGCCTCCCTCGACCGCACGCCGATATCATTATCAGCAGCCACTCGCCGCTCACCACTCTGGACGGCGCGCGTCTGGCGCTTCATAACCCACTCAGTGGACCTCAGTACAGTCACCGACTTGCCTCCCGCATGATGTGTGTGTTGGCTGATGATATATTTTATGGCTTAAAATGAATGTTTGGCATGGCCGACACCATAACCCATCGTGACCGCGTTGTGTGTAAACTTGACCGGAGTTCAGTCCAAAAATGGCAGACGTTCAGCGCGAAATTCACACCTCTTTTAATGTCAAAGCCAAGCGTCGTCCTTTACTAGTTTCATTACTAGGTTTTTCGTCTATTCTTTTATGCATTCATTCATCCTCTCATGCATCCATTCTTACACGCATCCATTCCTTTGTTCATGCGGCGGCCATCCATTCTTTTGTTTAAAAAATAGCACTGCAAATAAATTTCTAGCAACACAAATCGAGTTTAATAACTGAACTGTTCTTCTATAGCAGACCTGTTCTTCTATAGCAGACCAAACCCCCCCCCCCCTTCCCTCTACTGACTCCATCCCCTCCCAACCCTTCCATCTCAATAAAAACTCTATACAGCGCGATTCATTCCTCCCAAACTCTACCCAAAATTCCTCATTCCATTTCCCGAATCGAAAAGGTCAGTCAGCTCGTGGATTCACCGCACCGCCCTATCTCCCCACCCCCCACCACTTCACCCCTTCGACCAGTCTGCCAGCCGTCACTGCTTTTATCATCCATTCAGCTTAAAATCTGCTTCGGTGGATGAGTTCGTAGGCGTTACCAGTTTTGGTGGACCAGCGGCATCGTTTCAAAGCGGTCGATTTATTTATGTTCTCCCGCATGAAGTCAAACGCAGCAGTAAAACAGCAGCACCATCTGGTGGCGTAGCTAGCAACAAATTTCAAGAGGGGCTGAATATCAAACATATTTTTCCCTTAAGTAAAACTTTTGTAAATTTCGCTTCTTGTAGCTTTAATTTCGAGAGGGGAGTCCCTTTATTTAGGGACTGCAGCCCCTAACTACGCCACTGGCATCAACATTATAAAAATAGGAAAACAAAGACCTCTCGGAGCCATTTTTGTTATCAGAACAAAAGTTTTTGAAGTCAATTCAAAATGGCTTAGCGTTTGTAAGCGACTTAAGATGGACTTTTTTAGAACTTTGTGTTGAAGGGGAGGGGAAGAGGGAAAGAGGGGGAATAACATTGAAAGGTAGGGCACTTTCTGCTTTCTGCTGTCCTTGTTGGATTTCTCTTATACTTAAAGTATTCAGAAGCTTTTAATTAGTTTATTATTTTTAAAGAAGAAAGATAAATATCTGCAAACAAAGATTGAGTTTTGTAAACAAGGATTTTGTTGGATTAACTGAAAATTTTTAAAAGTATTAAAGAAATATAAATATCTATTATGTGAGGGAAAACAACTGAGCAAGTTTTTCACAAGGTTTGTCTGTTTCAGTGACTTCATTTATTCATCCTTCATTTATTTATCCTTCATTTACTCATCCTTCATTTATTCATCCTAAATGAAGCTCGAAAGCCTCGAGAAAACCTCGAGTAATGGGAATCTTAAAACAAACGACTTCCAATCTATTTTCGAGGTCAAAATTACCTCCAAACGTAATCGCTGGAATTCCAGGGATTCGCGAATAACAATTTCGAAGTACATAATACAATATATCGCGGAAAATCCTTATTTTCTAGAACTACATAATTTAAATTGCATGGAACAACAGAAAAATAGGAACAGCAGGAACTGTGAGAGTCCACAAGAGTTATATTTTGAAAACAATTTCAATATTTCAGACTTCCCTTTGACGAAAGAGAGAATTACAAAGAGATAATTATAAAAACACAGTTTAGAAAAGCTCTAAAACTGCATAACTTGGTAAATTCTATTGTAGAAAAGAATCCTCACGAAATGTTAGCGGAGAAAACAGGTTCGTGTGTCGTCCGTGAGTTTCAAAAGCTGGCAACCACTACAACAACATGTGACGAGATACACCAAGAGCGCCTCTTTAATTTCCCAACCAAATGGATGCGTTCAGCTACGCAAAATTAAGTCAGGTAAAGACGGCCGATGCTGTCGATGGAAGCGAGATCAACCCACACACACACACACACACACACACACACACACACACACACACACACACACACACACACACACACACACACACACACACACACACACACACACACACACACACACACACACGCACGCACACACACACACTCTATAAATGAAGGGTAAATACAGTGAGAATAACAACAATACCAGCAGCAATAACAACACCCACCACAGATTTTTGCAACAATATTGAAATTCTTTGCCTCAAACTTTGCTATTTATTATGTATTTCTTTGGCAGCCAGGAATTTCGGGGCGAATTTTATAAAGTAATTTTTTGCTCGGGTAAAAATGTTCGTTTTCCGCTGCTACCATATTTTGCTCGGTTGTTGGTAGGCGTTCATCCTTGACGAATATGTGCGACATGGCATCCCCAGCCAACCTGCCATCCTTGCGCTTGCTTCTCCATCTCGCCGTGAATTTAGGCTCTCATGTTGTATTCCGAGCTCTGTGCCACATGTTTTCGCTGCGTTATTATTTCGTGTTTGTCGATTGTTTAACCAAAATCCTCAGCGTGCAAGCACACACACGTTCAAAGATATTAATACGGTGTGGCTGCGCTACGGTGTGGCAGACACATGTGTGAAACCTCTACAGCTTAAATTGCCTCACATGCGTGTACGTGTGTGGGTAAACCTCATCCTTTCCCGCACACGCCTTCTCCGCCATTCCATCTGCCGCATCTTCTACTACGATATTTTAATTAAATTTGAAAAGTAACGACTGCAGCACTGAACCGTGTTAAACGAGGTGCGTTCGGCGTTCGGCGTGCTGCACGTGTTGCTCCTGTGGTTGCCACCTTATGACGCTTCACCAGTCTGCGAGTCCCTATTTGAGCCCGATTGGAGCGTAAATAGGAGCGCAAATACCTGGCGGTAATGACAGCTGAAGCAAGTCGCACTGATGAAATTTCTTAAGAATCACCGAAGGCGTTTAGGATGAAATGGAAGCGCTTAAATAGCACCAGAAGCGCTTGGGAACGCAACTAGAGCGCTTAAATAGCACTTGAAATGATTTTGCGCCTTTAAACATCTTGAAATCAACAAAGTTGTGCAAACGAGGCGCCTCAAAAATGCGGGTGAAGAACGTTTTCAAACACATTAAGACTGCGAATTGTAAAATTCACTAAAATTTTATTGGTTTTGCTACCTTATGGCGGTTTATCAGTTTATGAATCTCTATTACGGCCTTCCAAAGCAAGTGGAAATGCTTAAATTTATTAGGGATCAATGGAAGCACTTAAAAAGCGCTTCAGATGCTTTGGAAGCGCTTAAGTTGCAATGGAAGCGCTTAAATAGCACCAGAAGCCTTTGAGAACACAATATAACCGCTTAAATAGTCCCCAAAATTGGTTTTAAGTTTTAAACTAAAAAAGTAAGTAAAAAAAGCAAGATTGCGCTAAAAAATAGTCAACTCTTAAGAAAAAAGCTTCAAAATGCTACTAAGAATGTCCTGCTATAAAATTTATTGCTTTTTAAGTACTTCTCAAATGCTTTGCTTCTTACTGGGTATTTTTCGAACTACAAGGAAACTTTTATACGCCTATTTGGAGCAACAGAAAAGGATTAAACGGCGAAGTGCCACAGACTGCAACAACGGCATACAGTTTGCAACTGCTGCAAATACTCCACTCGAACCTCGAAACTTCGCCGCAGTGTAAGAAACTCTAGTTGGATTGCCAATAAATTACCAGTTCGAAATATACCAGTACGGATGTTGCTTTGATTTCGCTTACTATTTCATTTATTATATTATTTAATATTATATTATATTGCTGATAATTTTAACAAGACGATATTACAGCGGAAGGACTGTAACTCCTCTCTTCGGCATTCGTTTCTAACTGGTTATATAACTGGTTTTCTCGGAAATAGTTTTTTTCAAATAGTTTCTAGTAGTTTCTAGCCATTTCAATGTTAATAATAATAATTTTTCCATACAAATTTCAATTTTCGCAGTTTTTCGTGCAGGTTTTTCAATAATTGTAGATTAATTATGGGGAAATCTTCGATTATCTCACTGTCTCATCCGTGAGTGACACTTCATTCTAATTCTGATTGATTGAGTTAGAATAATTAAATGAATATTTTTCAGTTAAGCAATAAAATTTCACCATTTTCAACTACTTTTCAAAGTAGTTAATTAATAGGGGAGAAATAAACTAGAGTTGCATCGTACTAATAAAGGAAAATTTCACACCGGGGACATTTTATACTGAACGGGTTGCCTTCCATTCACATACACATGCAAAAGAAACCCATCTACACTCACAAATATCTGCTAACAATACAACAATAACAGCATTAGAAGGAGCCGCTGTCAGGATGACAGCAAAATGCCGCCACATCAACGTGGAATCAATTATATTCTTGGAAACTCACTCGATGTGAAGGCGGTTTCGCTGCCTGCGATTGTCGCGCATCGGAAGCGAGAAACGCGCGCGCGCGATTGTCACCGTTTTTCCCAGTGAGGGTTTCTGAGTGCGGTGAGCGATTGCCGGGTGTGTGAAGCGGAAGGGTGGAGGGAGGGCTGTTGGCGGCAACCTCGCGTGTATCCGTTTGTAAGCACGCATCAAAATGAGCACAAAAGTTGGTTGGTGGAAATTAATTTGAAAGCGGATTCTGAAGGTTCTGCACCAGTTTGCGCTGCTTGTGGTTGAGATCGTAAAATGTTTCGCTGAAAAAGATGGTTTTCACCGCAATTTACTGAGAAAGGAACTCGTTACACGCTTTCTTTTGTTGCTTCAAGGTGAGTTCGTCGTATTAAAATTTAGCACAGCTGAGAAATGCATAGAGAAAAATTCTCAAAAAATTTTACAACCGTTTAAGAAATTTAAGAAATTTAAATTTTTTTTAAGACAAAACTTAAAAATTATGCAAATGCAAGTGTTTGGAAAATAAGAATTCGTTTTAATTGTTGTTAAACAAATCGTTGTCATCATCAGCATCAACATCAACATCATCATCATCATCTACATCTGAATCTATCACACCAACAAACATCAACTACAACTACATCGTCATTATATCGGCACAAACACAGCAATAACATCTCACTTAGCATGGCATGAATGTGTATGGGTGTGTGTGTATGTGTGAGTGTATAGTATGTCAAAATGCTGTTGGAATTCCTGTTTTTGTTACACTTGTGATTGCTACTGCCGCTCTTGTTGTTGTTGTTGTTACTGCAGTCATTGCAATTTTTGTCATCGTTGCAATCGTTGTTGCTGTTGTTGTTGTTGCCTCGAATTTTATACAATAAATAATTCAACGCCTAATTGACACTGACATCCGTTTTAATGCAAATTCTGTGTCGCAATATTTGCACACAGAATTCGCAAATCTATTTTGCTTTGTGATTTGAAGCTCAACAATTAAACTCGTACGATTTTTAATTGTTCCATAATATTGCTAAATTAAAATAATAGAGATCGGAATTATATAACAGAAACGCAAAATCTTTATGAGAAAATATTTTGACATTCACTTGCATTGATATGAAAATGGAAATCAACTTTTGTAATAATTTTTCTATTTAATTAAATAAGATAAAAAAATAAACAAAGCTTAATTTGAATGATATTTTATCATAAAACTGAAGAGAAGCAGAAATGAATTCACGCTGTGTGAAGTAAATTTCAATAGTTTGTCGAATAAACTTTGAATTTCTTTCAACGTAAAAATTTGAGAGTTGATTTTAAGTGTTAATTTTCCTATAACATTTCAACAATTTGTCGATATCGCTGCAATAAATTCTGTATCAAAACTGCATAAAAATTAATTTTTAATTTTTTATTTTTTATTTTTTTTTATTGTTTTATTTTTATGATTTACTTCGTTGATTGTTAATTTAGAAGGCGAAATTTTATACCTACTGCGAGCAGAACGAACACGTACGTCCGAAAAACGTAGAGATCCCGAACACTTACTGGCTGAATACCGAATATCCGGCGACCCACGTGGCGGAGATACACGTGAACTAAAAGAGAGGGAAAAAATCACGTTCAGTTAATCACAGCAGATGCTTTCAATTTATATTTGAAGTACGCGCGCTCTCTCTCTCTCTCTCTCTCTCTCTCTCTCTCTCTCGCTCTCTCTCTCTCTCTCGCTTCCTGTCTATTTTACACACTCTGGTGCTGATGCAAGCATATTAAAACGGGTTCGTCTGCCCCTCCCGGTCCTTCAATGCGTCCTCATAAAATCACACAATTTTCATGAATATCCGCCGCAGAAGCACGAGGATTTTCAATTGTCGCTCAAAAGCGACTTTCAATCGAGCTTTTAATTCTACCAATTAATTAATTAATTGATTTTGTAGGACCTCTCGAATTGTGTACACTAGGGTTGCCACCCGCGGGATTGCGGCGACGTGGGAGGGGGGGGACATTTTTCATTGCATCTCAATTGCAACTCAATTCTCAAAAAATCATATAGAAACAACTTTTGTGCTGGTAAATATATAATTAATTATTTTTTTTATTTTTTTTATTTTTTTTATTTTTTTATTTTTTTAATATTCTTTCCCCACTTTGTTACGTGGGATTATGAGAATGCAGGATTTCAGAAGCTTCAAAGTTCGCATAGTTGAGGACACATACGCGCACAAACATTTAGGTAGACACACACAGATACTCACACACAGATACTCACACACAGATACTCACCCACCACTCATACTCACACACTCATACTCCGCACAGTTACTCGTCAGTAAAAGTCAGCTTAAAAAAAACAGTCAGAATTTTCTCCCGGCGATTTTAATAACCTTCGCCGACATTTAAAAATGCTATCAATTATGAGGTTAAAAAAATGGGAAACAGAAAACTTCTTCTGTGTCCGGAGACAGAAAGCAATTTTTCGAAAAGTTATTAACTGTTCAAAAGTAACTGAAACTTAATTATTTTTAATGAAAATTGTGGATGATATTCATGATTCGACATAAAGGAATTTCGCGTTGAACACCAACAACAGAGAGCGACGAACAGAAAAGAAGAAATCAATAATGAGAAAATATTGTTGTAGCAACAACTTGGGCGGAGAAAATGCTGCGGATTTACAGGACGCAGTTTTGCAGGACACACACACACACACACACACACACACAGGTTGTCGCCAGCGAAGCAGAGTCGACATCGCGCTGTCGACATCGCGCAGGCGACATCAACGCGTCGCGAATGCCGACAAACAGCTGATTATAATTAAGCTGACCCGTAATTGAATTGAAAACGAAAATGAAGCCGAATCGTGCTGCCGGAATTCGCATGTTAACTTGAATTGTGTAATTAAGCGAAATTTATACAGCGTAGCGTCACATCTCGCTACGTGTTTGGATTTAAGCAGAAAGGAATTTTGATGTTTCAGGACTTGTACTTGTAACTGTAATTCTAATTGTACTTGTAGTTTACTTGATATTGCATTTGCTTCTCCATCATCACCACCAATTGAATTTTCGCCAATTGAATTATTTTCGTTGATTTAATTTAAACCAGACAGATATTCTCTGTCTGTTAACTTACATATCTGTTAACTTACATATCTGTTAACTTACTTATCTGTTAACTTACAGTACGGAACATTACGGAACATAAATCAAACTCTGCATAAAACCGCAAATGTAGAGTGCGTGTCATCGTGGACTGGCAGCACTGACTGCCGCCCCCAGTAACGCCCGTGGCAGCACCCACACCTCTGCTGATCTGCCGCACAGCACGTCATGTCAGGCGATTCACACAATTGGCGCAAACCACTCAATCCGGTGTCAATTTTAAACGATTGTCAATTCAGTTTGATTGCCGGCGCGGATGAGGGATGGCGCGGGAATCGCGCAGTAACACACTCGGGTGCTTGTGAGTGCAAATCGATGGCGGCGGGCAACACTTCGCGAGTGTTGAAGGGGTGAGGGATTCGAGGGGTGAGGGATCGAGGGGTTCGAGAGTTCGCGGCCGAATTCACTTGTTAGTCGTTGGTAATGCAGAAATAATTAACATACTCAGCTAATAAAACTCAGATTCTTGTGGAGGGATTTGCGATAAACTTGCGGATACCTGGAGTCCCTCTGCTCCGGCCGCGGCGAGGACCCACATTTTCACATTTTCTCTCGCGTTAGCTGCCGCTAATCGATGGCATGCATGATCGATGGTTTTTTAATGACTTACAGTCGCGGAATTCGACGGTTGGTTGTTCGATTATTACTGCAATCGTGCAGAAGTTGTTGCAGTGTCAACTGCACGCATTTCAGAATTCGAGAACTACAGAATTTATTGCATTTTAAGGTCACATTAGTTGGCAGCTGAACGGGGGGGAAAAGTAAAATTGCGTTAAATATTTGCATTTTCAGTATATTTTCTATCGAAATTGCTATTCACACACTTTTTCAACACCTCATTGTGGAAAATAAATCGGGTAGCCATTTAAAGTTTCCATTCAATCAATTGAAATTATTGCACATTTAAATTCAACAAAACAGTTCCACTCAAAAAATACTGCTATCGCAACAATGGAATCCCTTTGAATTCCCTATGAATGGCGAATCCTAGCAACAGAAGTCCTGCCTACAAGAATACCAAGAATTTAAATCCCTTTTTTTTTTTAATAAATAAAATAGCACTTGCAGGTGCGATTGATTAATGCAAACCGTAGAAATGCTAAACCCTTCGAATGGAGGCAACAAATCCATGCAACCAAGAAAGGTGGCCACGGCTACCAACAACCAGCTGAAGACGGTCTTCACTTATAAATCACATTTAGCAGCCACGCCCGAAATGTGCAAAAAGCTTCTTGCGAGACAACGCAACACGAAACGCAAGTCTGCAGATAGAAATCAGTGAAATAAGAAATAGAGATGCCATCTGGAAAAGGGGGGCACGTGTGCTCAATCGCTGCGCGGTGCGGCTCGTGGTGTCGGCGGCGGCGGCTCGTGGTGTCGGTGGCGGCGGCTAGAGGTGTCGGCGGCGGCGGCTCGAGGTGTCGGCGGCGGCGGCTCGAAGTTTCGGCGGGGGAGGCCCGAGCGGTAGCTGTGTGCGGAAGCGCTGAGCGGTGAGGCTCGCTCGTGTACCGCTGTGAAGAGCAAGTTTTCGCCTCTCTCGCTTCCTCGGCCTTCGATGCCGTGTTTGAGCAAGTTTGCCTCTCACTTCCTCGGCCTTCGATGCCGTGTTTGAGCAAGTTTTCGCCTCTCTCGCTTCCTCGGCCTTCGATGCCGTATTGGTGCGCTGCAACGAACAGGTCGACACTTCATAATCGAGCGGAATGAATTTATGATGCCGAAGCTGCGCTTAATGTTGCGTTCATTCACACGTGCACAGCACACCCATCCGCACATAAACTCACCCACACACAGCGACGGGCAGCCGTTTCGTCGCAAAAAAGTCGTTGAATTTTAAGTTTCAACTGACAATAAAAAAATGCAAAATCTAAGAGGAAATTTTACATTTAACGAAAGGTTTAGAAAAATAAAAATTAAAATGTTAACTAATTACATTTCATGTGATTTAGTTTGATTTAATTTATTTTAATTTTATTCGATTTAATTTAAAATATATAACGATGCAGTGAGTTTGTAGTGCGTGATTTTCATAAGCAAGTGAGGTGAATCGGTACCCAATTCTTGTGCCCCGCTGACCCCAGCGCCGCGTGACTTATTTGCTTGTTAAACAGCACAACAATCAGCTGGCAAAACACGGCAAATTGATTTGCCAGCAGAAGCAGCTTATAAGTCGGTCAGTGTGTGCGCAACGCTGCACAGTGGGCCACATCCTGCCTCGACCGCAAATAACATTAATCGTCGCAAATTATCGAGCATCAACGCGTCGCTGTGAACCACGAGAAATAAGTGAACCGGCGACTAAAATAAGCACAACAATAATAATAAAAGTAAAAATTAATAAATAGCGATAGCAAAATATTGAAAACTCATTCAAATAAATTGAAATTGAATAAATGCGTGAAAGTGAAAACGAAAAGAAAGCAACTAAAAAGAAGCAAAATCTTCACAACAAATGGATTTTATTGAATTTTGCAACCTTTTTAATGCCCAACAGACAGAAAACACTTGCGTGCTGCCGCCACCGCCACCGCCACCTCACCGGCCTCCTCGTTCTGCCTGACTGAGCATGACTTTCGTGTACAGCTGGGAAGCGATAAAAAACACAAAAAGTCCTCTGCGATGGACTCTTCACGCGCGCCCTCACCAACTTCTCGCTGAGAAGCAAGCATTCGCTCGCTGAGAAGCAAGCATTCGCTCGCTGAGAAGAAAGCATTCGCTCGCTGAGAAGCAAGCATTCGCTCGCTGAGAAGCAAGCATTCGCTCACTAAGAAGCAAGCACTCGCTCACTGAGAAGCAAGCACTCGCTCACTGAAACTTTGCTTTAAGTTTGAACCTCTGCTCGTCCAAAATATTTGGATTTTATGCATGAACGAAGAAGGGACTCCTGCACGTCCCTTCTCACAACCCTTCTCACTCCAGCATTCACGTATCCCTGCCACGCATGCTGATATGAAATTTGATTTCTTTCTTCGGCGCGTTCGAGGAGTTGAGTGGTTTTCAAATGGCGAGAAGTGAAGAGTGGATGCTAAAACAGCGCACGAGGAGAGAGAGAGAGGAAATATCACATTTTCCACTCAAATTCACATTTATTTAACTGCTTCCTGCGGACAACGGGAGACTCTTAATCTTTTTATTCTTTTAAATTTATTTTGCTGGATTCCCCCTCCCCCACCCTCCTTCAATCCCTCGCCCGACTTCGTCTTACTTCACCTTACCAGCCCCCAAAAGTAGACTGCGTCGTCTCAAAGCAAGCAATAAAATCCTGCCAAGTTTTTCAATTTTAATGTTTTTCACTCAGCTTGCTTCCTCATTGTTAGTTTTTGGAAAGTTGCGGATTAGGCGCGAGTACGGATAACAAAGCGAAGCTTAACTGAGTTTCAACTTTTAAGCGCAAACACACAAAAAACGCACGCACGCGAAACGGAGAAGCAGAACGAAGAAGTTTCCACAGTCAAGAGGTTCCGACGCGGTATTAATTTCTGTCCACGTGTTGGCTTGCATACGAAAGAAATGAAAACATTTCAAGTGCGCTTAACTTGTCGGAGTTTCGCTTAAAACTGCAAGCGAAGAAACTTTCTTTCCATTCTCTTCTCAACTCTTTCCAGCGCATTCGGGAGAGCACACTGTGCTCGATATAACGGAAATTTCTATTAACACTTGCTTGCTCGCTCACTCGAAATGTGAATTTATTTTCTTGCATTCTTGTCGCAGTTGTGTGTTCAGTTTGTTCATGAAATTTTATTTAACCTAAAACTGAATTTCAGATTTATTAGATTTGTTTAAACTCGTAGAAGAATTCTTTGCGGTTATGAAAAATAAATATCGTATAAATTTGGAATTTCTACATTCCTTTGTTTGAGTTTTCAAGATTATTGCAAGCTTAATTATTGTAAAAGTTATTATGAAATTTCAGAAAACAAAAGCTTATTAACGCACACCTATGAAGAGCCTAATACGTGATTACACGTATTGAGAGCGGCAAATAGACATGAATACGTGTGTGTGTGTGTGTGTGTGAGTGTGCCTGAGCAAACATATTTAATTGTTGCACGTGGCAACTGGCAGATGCTAAATTAGCTCACAATTACTGAGATGCAAGGATGAGACGCAACTGAGTTGGAGCGCATGAACACACACACACACACACACAAATATATTGTACATACACACGTACACACATTGTACACACAAACATACAAGTGACAGTATATACAAACCACTGAAGCAATAACAATAAAGAAGGAAATTCTCTGAACTGGAGGAAAAGCAATGACATGTATGTATGTCGGAAATTAGCCACATATAACAGGAAATTATTTCGAATATTCCACTAGGAATTTATATATGTATGTAACACACACATATGTGTGTAGAATAGATGGGAACGCACTCTCACAGCCATTCACTATATTTACTTTGTTCTCTTTCTCTCTGGAAGTACTCTCTCGGGAAGTACTCTCTCTCTCTCTCTCTGGAAGTTAAATGAATGACTGAGATGTTTTTCACAAATATTAAAGTGTGTAAGTTTAGTCTCAGAGCAGTTTTGGAAGTTTTCTGAAATTATGCATCTCTACGAGTCACTTCACCAAATCCAAACACAAGTTGAGTAAAATCACTTTAAAAGTGTTTTATTATATAAAACAAAATCAATATATTGTGAGGAATTTATTGTATTTTCTTAAGTTAATGAGTAAAGCTGTTGATTTTCTTTAAAAAGGAGAGAATTCGCCAAAACTCATATAATGAATACAGTCCCGTTATACCAGAGAGACACAGAGAGAGAGAGAGAGAGAGAGAGAGAAGCTCTTCCGCCATCAATCAGAACCTCTAGCGAGGATGATGCTGACAGTATAAAGTCGCAGTAAGCTACTTTCACAGCGACCATCACGTGTTGTTGTCCATCCCTTGCTAATGACAAACTTACGTGCGCATTTGAGCCAGCAAACCGAAAGACAAACGGACTCTCGACGTGCTCACGGTTAAAAAGAAGAACGCTAAGGCAGCCACAGGATTCGGCCAGAGAGAAAGTCATACCAGGGGGAGACGCAAGCAGGCAGCACAACCAGCGCTCAAACGCAAAGACTCACCCGACAACAGGTGAGCACGGACGCACACTCACGACTTGGTGGCTGCTGTGGACTGGGTGTGGACTGTGGACTGGGTGTGGACTGTGGACTGTGGACTGTGGATAGATGACTGGGTCACACCAACGACACACAGCCAGAATTGATGACGTTATCAAGAACGCATCGAGAAGCGCAAAGATTTACCAGTCAAATGGAAGGCGAGAAGCAGCTTCGGTGGCCGGAGATACCAAGAGATGGTGTGCGCTGTTTGCGCTGAAGGGATGTGAAATGAATAACTGTTTTGGTCGAGCTGTAGCTGCACTCGCCCTAAATTGTGAGGATTCAACGTCGCCCTTAAACGAGTTACTAAATTTAACTGATAGTTGAAAAATTTGCAGACCGAAGATGTTTGTAGCTCCTTCGGTTTATTTTCATATTTTCTATTTTTTCTACAATACAAACCAAAGCAGGAAGTTTTTTTTTTTTTTTTTTTTTTTTTTTTTTTTTTGTTCTTTTTTTTTTTTTTTTTTTTTTTGTCACACAAAAGGCAAGCAAGAGACTTTTTCTATGTGTTTAAATTATTTAAGTATGAAGTGTTGCGTCGAACAGTGTTGCCAATGTTTGGGAAAATGAAAAAGAATCCAAGAACCCAATTTACTCAGTCACTGTGTGGCATTACATTTTCTGCTACTACTGAGTTGCAAACAATCCGCACACCTCCACCCTCCTCCTCCCACCTCCCCTCTCTCCGCGACCAACTCATTCTTTTCCACTTCTTTTTTAATGCCAACACTTTCTTTGCTGCATTTTCTAGCCACTTTGTGCGAGTAGCTTTCGGCACGCCAAATGCAATCATTTAAAATTCATGGCATTCAATCTTCCAGTGCATGTAAACCGGTTGCTGTTCGGCGCTGCTGTTGTTGTTGTTGCTGCTGCTGTCAGTGGCGTCGTTGCATACAAATTCCACTCTATTTCCAGGGCGAAGCACTTCTATGTGGAGCTACTTTGAACTGGATTCCCACCCTTAGCACTCGTATTAAATACCGAACGCCAGTAACGCAGCCACGAGTAGGTGCGCTGGAGATCCCAACAAGCACCCCACCAGCCATTCCAACAAGCACCCACCCCACGCAACCCGCCCGACGCAACCCACCCCACGCAACCTCCCCCCCCAACAATCACCACGTCAGCAGACGGCAACAACTGTTGATTGATTGCGAGAAAATATTTTATGATTGATTCAGGGCGCTCTAGTTAGGAATCCTTAAATTGATTTTCTCCATCCTTCAGAGTTTGAAGCTCCATCCATTCGTGCCTCGAAATTCCTGCTTCCCTTCGGCCTTTTGAAGCGGGCATTCAGATTGCGAGTGAATAATTGGCATAAATATCGCGCCAGGATTGCTTACACATACAGATATTCTCTGGTCCATCTTTCATTCTAACCTTTCTTTGTGTGGCTATTTTAGTGGAACAAATCGTCTGTAGACAATTTCGGCTTTTATTTTAAGATGGGAGAGGATTTAAAATCTCCTATTGAATTATCACAAAACAAATGGAATATCGATTTGTAATATATAACTCTTAGTTTTAAAAAGTTTTCCTAACTTTTTATACGCATTTCTATTCATATCAAAAGGGTTCTGGTTTCCCTACTTGGTTCTCCACTGGGTTCTCCACTGGGTTCTCCACTGGGTTCTCCACTGGGTTCTCCACTGGGTTCTCCACTGGGTTCTCCACTGGTTTCTCCACTGGGTTCTCCACTGGGCTCTCCACTGGTTTCTGCACTTATTAGCCGCCTTAGCATCCTCCTTCATCAACTTGAACGCTCCGCCTGCGCCATCAATTAGGCTTATTAATTATATTGCAACATCAGCGGCACTCAAACAAACATCAGTGTAAAAGTCTATGATTTCCGCTCCATTGCTATCCCGGACATCATCTAACTTGCCATCATCCAGGCACGCCATGCCATGCATGGCTATTTTTAGTCCAACTTCAGCAGCCTTTCAAGCAGCTCGATCTAGCAAGGAACTCGTATCGCGTAGCAGAGATAAGCGAGTCTTAATATGACTCTCGCCCTGTTACCTGACGCTAGTTGTTGGTCTGCCTGCAATTAACCACCGAAGAAGGGAAGTCGCGATTACTTCTTGTCCTCGGTTGCTTCTTGCAGACTTTAATTAAAACCGGATGCTGGCAATAATCAGAATGTAATTTTCAAAACGTCGCAATGGTAACCGGTTAACAACACAACCGCCAAAGACTTTGAATTTGTTTACGACAGCAGAAAAGTTCTATTAAAGTCATCATATTGTAATACATAAACTGGTTGAGAATCAAAAGACGGGAATGGAAGGAAATAACTAATGAAGATTAAGTATTGAAGAATTGCAAGAAGTGAATAGGTTTGATTTTTTATAGAAAATTTCAGTTATATCGTAATTTCAGTTATATATCGTAGTGAACATCTTTTGTTTAATTTATCTCTTTCAGTTCTAAATAATCTATTTGATTCTGAAGTGATCTTTTTGCTTATAAAGTAATCTTTTCAAAGTAATCTTCTTGATTCTTAAATAATCTCTTTTAATTTTTCAATAATCCCTTCGATTGTTAAAAAATCTTTTCGTTTCCTAAATGAACTCGCTTACCAGAAAAAGATTACCGAAAACAGATTACAGATTACCATTAGTTAAAGTGAGGTTATGATTACTAAGCAATTACTTTGGTAAGCGGAATAAAAACACAATCGTAATCAGAATGTAATCGTAATCTCAATTTTGTAGCTCGTGATAAAAACTCTGAGAAAGATTTTGAGGTTCCAAAATTTAAAGTTTCAAAAACTTTAAGCAAATCAAATGGATTTCTAAACTTGTGTGGGACGAAACAAGAAAGTACAATATGACAAAAAATCTTATATTATACGATCTCTGTTACAACTTTCGAAATATCGTCTCCCACACGAAATGGAAGAGTAAAAAAAATAGACGTTTATTATACAAGCTTCACAGTTGACATCATTACAAGTCAATCATAAATAAAAGAAGCTTGCTTTCTGTATAAAATAGAGGGAGGGAAAGTCCCGATGTTTTTTAGCTGTCAGCAAATATTCGTTAAAAACCAAATGGTGTTCAGGTGCGTAGGCGGGTTGGTACTCGCAATGATGTCGTGGATACCAAAGAGCCTGAATTAAATTGAAATGTTGGGTTACATGCTTCGATTGGCAATTGAAAACACATTTGAAATGGTCTCGTCGCAAAGGAGGGGAGGAGGGCTATCGCAGGAGCGGGTAATCCAAAGCGTGAAGCAGCTCCGGCAGAAGTGTGTAGCCACGAAAAATCTGCACTTGCTACGTGAGATAATTTCAAAGAGATATCTGTATCTGAGGTGAGAAAATTGAGGTGAGAGCACGTCGTGCGTTCGGAACACACGTAGGAATGAAGGTCTTCGGAGGTATTTTTCGGGATATTCTGCTCAGCCTACAGAGGTTGAGGAGTTTATATCGACTCTTTGAAAGTCACGAACCTTCCGAATCGAATCCTTATTTATGAAGGGAATCACGAATCCTTATTTAAGAAGGCAGGAATCACATTTTTTTAATTCCTCTTACATTTGAGTGTAGAACGCAGTCATGTAACATCTGAACACAATTAATGTGGTCCATATGAAATCTTTGGAAGTCACCATTACCAACACCACAATCTGTTTTTTTTTTCTTTTTTTTTTGTTTTTTCTAGAGAACCACTTTGCGGTTTTGGACGGCATTTTCCAGGAGTATTTAATTGCAGTCGCCCGATATCAGAAACCCGATGCTGCCTCTGCGGATGGACGGGCAGATTGAGAAAAAAGAAGTTTATATTCAACGAAATAAAATCAAACCCTACACTCGGAATGGCTGCTCAAATGTTCAGGCAAAAGCAGAACGAAGAAGAAGAAGCAGAGCAGGACAGTGGGAATCGCAATTTTATTGGTCACACTTGGACTCACACGTAATTTATGTGAGAATAAAACGCGCAGCGTATTGAATGCTGGGAAAGATGTTAATATGGTTATTGTTGCTGTTGTTGCTGTTCTTGTTGCTGTTGTTGCTGTTCTTGTTGCTGTTGTTGCTGTTCTTGTTGTTCTTGTTGTTATTGTATTTGTGGGAGAAAAGCTGTCGAGGGAAAATATAAATTAAAACCTGCTTAGCTGAGGTAAAAAAAGGGAACAAAATATAGTTTGCTCTTCTTAAGGTTTGGACTTCAGATATTCTTGGAAGAACACATAATTTTTTACGAAAACAATTTGTGTTCTCAAGCATATTCTCAAGTTGTTACTCAACAACTATTATCGCATCCATAGTTGTTGTAGTTGCAGTATCTCTACGTAAACAGCTAATTATTGCATTCATGCAGTCATCCAGTCATATTTGTTCCAGCTGTCTCACGAAAACTCTTTGAAAAAAATCATATTAATGAAACGCTGAAGTGTTTTGAAGCAAGCAACCCACTCGATCCTCATCTGTGGCATTTTGAGATTTAATTAAACCTTTTAAAATTAAAATAAACCTTTTAAACCTTTTAATTAAACCTTAAATTAAACCTTTTTTTTTGGATAGTAAAAAAATCAGCTCTTTAAACACTCACCAGTGAAATAATTATTTCTGTTTGTTTTTATATTGTTGAATCCTTTTTTGGGTAATAATTTGTGTTAAAACAAACTTTCGTCCACCCCTGTATGCGAACCAGAAAACATGAAGAGTCAAACACTCATAAGCTTGCTGAGACGTGCGTAATAGCCAACGGTAAATTTTATGCAAGAAATTGATGAGAATTGTTACAGAGAGAGAGAGGCTAAAGAAGGAGAAACGAACGTATATTTGCTTAGTTTTGCAGAGTTGTTTTTGTTCTTCGCATTTGCGAGAGTGACTGAAGCATGTATATATGTATGTAAGTAAGTATGTGGACTCTTGCTTCAGGAATCAACTACGCAGGTTATTATTATGATATTATAAATTTGGTGGAATACTTTAAAAGAACAACAGTAGAAAAAATAGGAATTTAACACGAAAAAATTCAATTTCTTAAATAGAAAAATACTTGAATTCAGATTTTGATTTTTGCTCCCACTGTCAATAGAAAACCAAACAGAATGCAGGTGGCAAAAGCAACAAGAATGAAAACACCATTAACAACAACAATACCTACCAAGTGTCCGTATGTATTGCTCTCTGCCAACTATGCCAACTCTGCCATCTCTGCTTAAACTGGATTTGATGGTTTTATGAATGAATCGTTCGTTGGCTGACTTGTTTACCAGCTGAAGTTACTCTGCTGCTACTCTACTCGTATCTCTTGTCTACTGTATAAAATCGCCAATTCATACATACTGCATGCATACATACATACATATATAAATGTATATTCTCACCGAAAAGCAAGTTATAACTTCTTTACGCGCCTCAATACACGCTGCGGCAGCGGCTGTAGCAGCGGCTACGGCTGCGGCTGAGGCGCGCCGGTAATGAATTCAAAAACTAGTAACGCAGGTGTATTTGAACGAGTAAAACGCGTTGCCGCTGGTGCCAGCAATCTTCTTGCCGAAGATGTTGCGGAACACATCACTGGCTGAGTTTGAAGGCTTGTCTGTGCTGCCAGCGCTTCCTCTGACAACGCAACTCACAGCGTAACTGGATTAGAATATTTTAAACAAATCTTTCGCGAAATATAATTTATATTGAATAAAAGACGATTTTTAAGCGAAATGTTAAGGAAAATTCAAACTGTCTGAAACTACTGAAGGCAAGTGAATAATAAAAAAAAACTGCATAAATTCAATACTGAAATTTATGAAAAGTAAGGAAATTTTATAAATTTTCACTGGTCTTCAGATTACAGAAGGTTAAAACACTTTTAAAATCCTTTCTTTCTATTTAAGAATTCGCATACCGTGCGATTTGTCAGCGGAATGCAGTCAGAATGCCATCAGAATGCAGTCAGAATGCCATCAGAATGCAGTCAGAATGCAGTCAGAATGCCATCAGAATGCCATCAGAATGCAGTCAGAATGCCATCAGAATGCAATCAGAATGCAGTCAGAATGCCATCAGAATGCAGTCAGAATGCACTTCAGATACTTCTATTGAGTCATTCTTAATTAAATTTATAATACAAATTATTTCTTCTCTTGTTTTTGCCAAGTTTAGTAATTTTTCTGCTCCACTGTACCGGAAATTGTTCATCCTTCCATACGCGGTGAGATCCTGCCGCTCCTCCGAACTTCAAGCGCAACGCACGCGGCACTCACGATATATTTTATGAATTAAAATCGGCCTCTAATTTTTCCTGCTTCTCCACGAATGAACTCCCCGGTGAGATGCGGTGCAGCAAATGAAGTGAACGTTCAATGTGAGAAAACAGCTTTCAGCTTCATTGCCTTCATTTGCGAACGAAAGAACTGAAGATGAAATGAAATGCATGACGCTGCAAAGGGATTTTCAATGTAGATCTCTCATCATATAATCATTCAGTTTTTTTACCCCTTCACACCAAAATAATCTTCACTTCAAACGTATTTAATAATTAAATCAAAATGTCGTTGAAATTTGTTCAAAAACTTGTTTCGATTTCGAATTTGGAATTTGCTTTGATCGTTTTACGATATTCAATAAATTTCTTATTGCCATTTAAAAATTGCTAATTTCCATAAGTCGATTTTAAAATGTTCGCTACATCATTTTGTTCGCTATAAAAGTTTTGAGTTTATAATGAAATCGTTTAAGCGGCGAATTTTCTCTAATTTATATGAATTCATTTGAATTTATGTGTCTTTTATTTCATACAAAACACCTACTTAAAAAAACACAAGTCTGCAAAACTCATTTAAATCTTCGCTGAATTATTTATCATAAAAGTTTGCGAATTAGCAAGTCGAAAAATCAGCCCGCACAGAAAGTCACGAAAAGATTTTATCCGTTTATTTTTTTTGATAAGAAAAATTTATCATTTGCCATTTATTTAAATTTTCTCTAGAGTTTTTCGCGATAATTGTTAGGAATTCCAGGCAAAAACGAGCTGAAGATAGCTAAGCAAATACAAACGTCGATTATTTTTATCACAAAACTTCAAGTAAACTCAATAAGATTGAAATCATTACGTGTCCGTCCACTTTTCAATCTCTTCGTAAAACCAACAGAAAACCTCCAAAATAACCGCGGGACTTCAATAAAGTAATTCAAACCCCACGGACTTCAATAGAGTTAACAAAAAAAAAAAAACAATTCTA
This sequence comes from Sicus ferrugineus, assembly GCA_922984085.1. Classification (NCBI taxonomy): domain Eukaryota; kingdom Metazoa; phylum Arthropoda; class Insecta; order Diptera; family Conopidae; genus Sicus; species Sicus ferrugineus. Next base: position 6,383,180 of record OV277354.1, read on the forward strand.
ATTATATTTTAGTTATATGCAAACAATAAAAAACGGAAGAAATACAAGAAACCCAGCGAAAAATAGCCTCCAACACGACTTTTAGCTGTCTAAGAAAAAATAAATCATGCTGTAGTCGCGCGTAGAATGCATTTTTCCCTACCACGACGACGAAGAAGCGATCCTTCTGCAACAAGGAAAAACACCCCAGCCGCTCCTCCAGCAAGTTGCAGCCTCTCTGTGGCACAAACGAAACACGCTATTTTGATCACTAAACTCAGTGTGAGAAAGATAAACGCATCAACAACCGAGATCCTCCGAGGAGTGTGTAAATCTGGCCCGAGAAACCCGAAACAAATCCCTTGCACGACACTTGCGATGGTGGCGTCTGTTGCGATGTTCGCGCGCGCGGCAGTGGATGGTGTGAATGACGAGAGGTCAGGTCAGGCATCCGTCGTGTGTGTGACCCCCCGACCGACCTGATGTGCGTTCACATTTCTTCCGCAGATAATGAGGTCGCCAACTGTGGAGATGAAAAGACGCGCGGCGGGTGATCTAGGATCACAGAAATTATAACCTGCGGAAGATTGAAAGGCCGACCGACTTTAGACGAAATGATCACAACTCACTAAGCGAAAACATGTCGACAAACGCAATTGAAAAGGTCTACAAATGCACAACAACGGCGACAACAACGTAGTCGTCACATCAGTTGTTTCAGTCGAATCAGTCGTCGCATCCTCGACTCGCTGGAATCTGCCGCCGTCAAGTAGGAAATTCTTTCGGCGCGACACAACGGAAGCCTGTGGCTTCCACGAGTTCCTGTGTCGCCTTTTGGGTGCTGTAATTCTTCTTGTTGTTGCTGTTGTTGTTGCTGTTGTTGTTGCTGTTTTTAGGGATATAATGTCACCACCACCACCAGTCGTGACATCTTGCGTGCGTCTCTCCATGACAATCGAAGCGAAAACAACCACAAGTCGAGACTCCTCCTCGACCTCAAGTTGAGTTGAAATCCTGAAGGATTTGGTTTCAAATTTTCTGTTTGCTTAATAAATCGGAAAGTGAAATTTGTCACTGACAGATTTTCGTGTTAATATTTATCTGAAGTCTCGAGGGTCTAAACAAACTCAGTCACTTGTGTTGGTAGCTGGTTTGTAGAACGTGATTTATTAATGCATGCTTCTTCCGCACTATTTTCCTCCCCAATGAATAAATTATGTTTTAATTAATTAATTTAAGAACTTTTTTCTATTCTCAGTGGCACGGTAGCAGCAGCAGCAGCATCCTGTTGTGTCCACCCAGATTTTCTAGATAATTTTCTAGATAGCCAAGCCAAGTTATGATGATGCGTTAATGTTAGCTAAACCAGATTAAAAAAAATCGCATTACTTTGCTGCGAGGGTTCTGCGAGTATTAATGAGTTTTTCAGAAATATAGTGGAACCATAAAACGAAGTCAAGTCTACAAGTTTACAGTGGGCTGAAAAGAAGAGAATTTAAAAGGAGACAAATTTTCAGAAAAACTTCTCCTAGATTGTTGATAACTTCGCAAGTTCGAATATCAGGAATGACGAGTGGAACTGATATTCGTTCACTTTGCTTCGCTATCTACAAAAAATTTAAGAAATTTCTACTGATTTTTAACTACGTTTCGCAGTCGTTTTGTACTACTTTACGACTTTTAAAATTTTTAAGGTGTTAATTGAAGCCACTGCGTCCACTCGCAGCTCCCATCGAAGCGTCAACGAAACCAATTTCCCGCAGAAAATCTACTTTTAATATAGATTTCCCTTTGACAAGAGCAAGCGAGCAGAATGGATGGATGAATGGTCCAGTCAACTCCAGCCAACTCCAGCCAACTCCAGCCAACACCAGCCAACACCAGTCAACTCCAGCCAACACCAGCCAACTCCAGCCAACACCAGCCAACGCGAAATAGGATTTTTTATGAATGGGCTGGTTGAACGTGGAGTTGATGGAGGACGAGGAGTGGTGAGTGAACACCGGCTGAGAATGGTCTGCGCACCCCAACGCAACTCTAATTGCGATCGCACCTCAACCGACTCCGCTGCACTTTGCAGGCCAAGTTAACAAATTGAAAAGCGAAACTAGTGGATCCGGTTTTAATATCGCTTGTCGGGGATTTGAAAAAGGCAACGAAAGGATGCGGAGTGCAGAAGGAGAAGGAAGAACGAACGCGGAAAACAATAGGAATAAAAAAATAAGAAGGCCTGCAACCAGGCAGCTGACCGAAGCAATAAAATGCGTCATCATTTCAGTGGCAGAGGCTACGATGTGGCTGTCCCTTCGTTCAGCTGCTCACCTGACTCACCGGCGAGGTGTTTGTCAGGCTGATAGTTCGTTCGTCCGCTCGTTCAGTCGTCCGCTCGTTCAGTTGTCCCCTCGTTCACTCGTCCCCTCAATGACTCGTCCGCTCGTTCACTCGTTCACACGTCCCCTTGTTCAGTCGTCCGCACGTTCAATCGTCCGAACGTTCACCCGTCCGCTCGTTCAATCGTCCGCTAGTTCAATCGTCCCCTCGTTCAATCGTCCGCTAGTTCACTCGTCCCCACGTTCAGTCGTCCGCTAGTTCACTCGTCCTCTCGTTCACTCGTCCGCTCGTTCAATCGTCCGCTAGTTCACTCGTCCTCTAGTTCAATCGTCCGCTAGTTCACTCGTCTCCTCGTTCACTCGTCCGCTAGTTCACTCGTCCCCTCGTTCAGTCGTCCTCTAGTTCACTCGCCCGCTCGTTCAGTCGTCCGTTCATTCGTTCTTTCGTTCGTTCTTTCTCTTCTTATTTTAACTCCGTGACCGACGATGCTTTTCTGGCTGACCAGCGCACGATTCCTGTTCAGTAAGAAGAAAAACGCTTGCTTACCTCTTGCCGAGGGTATCTACGCGCACTAAATATATAGAATTATCTCAGCTGAGACCCGTGCAGAGGCAACATCACTGAACGCAATCGTCCAACAACTGACACGGCGGCTACAAGTCAAGGTTAAAAACTGGTTTCTGCACATCTGCAGCGACGTGTCGCACTTGTTGCAACGATTAATGATGATTGCTGCGTACAGCTGAATAGCGAGAAAAAGAGTAATAACAACAACAAAAGGAAAAACTGCTCTCGGCCAAGGGGAAACGCTGAGAAAGAGAGGAGGAAAAAATTCGATTAAAAAAAAAATTATTTTGGCGAACTTCTTTGCTTATCAAAATGTCAAAACACGTTTTATATGAACAGAAATATCGCTGTTGTTGTTGTTGCTGCTGTTGCTGCTGTTTTTGCTTGTCTTATTTTTGTCGTTGCTAGTGTTGTTGTTCTCATATCTTCGATGCTTCTGCTTCCACATCTCATCTCTAGTGCTGGATGAAGCTGCAAAGTTAACTTCAACATCTTCATCACCGTCCACCATCAACTGCAGCAACGCATCACCGTCGCCATCATCGCCTCTAAAGCGGAAGTGAAGTCGTGCAGCCGCACGTAGCTCGTCGTCACCTGTGCCGTCGTCGTTCAATCCGCGCACATGAAGTCTAAGTGAAGTCTAAGTGAATCCTACAGACGCAACTGAATGCGTGTGCGATGAGTGACTTCAGCGCTGACGCTGGACAGCCGAGCGAGCAACGTTGAGCAGCGAGCAGTTGCGATCTCAGCTTACGTGACGTTAAAGAAAAAAAAACCCAGAAGTCATTCAGCCGTCGCATCGAACGACTTCAGCATTCAGAAGTCGCATCGAACTGTCAGTTATTTTTCTGTTTAGAGTGTAAATAAATATTAATAAATTCGGTAACAATTAAAATTAAGATAAAATAAATTAAATTAAGTAAAATTAAAGAAACTTAAAGAAAATAGAAAGAGTAGCATTCTTCACCTTAAATGCAAAGAACTCGATTTCTGTCTCAGTTGCAATTTTCAGAGGAAGAATCCTTTCAAAACGCGCCACCCTGACGCACACGTCTTTACATAATTTAATTCATATATTTGTGCGCAATTATATATTTATTTCAGCGCCACTTCAGCGCCACCTGCTGAATTCATGAAAGGTCGCCCCTGAATTGATACACCGAACCGCGCTGCGCTGCGCTGCATGCAAAACAAACAACGGCAACGCGTTCGTGCTGCTCCGCGTCGCACATGTGTAGAAAAATCGCACCTCCGCGAAGAAGACGTCGGCGGCAGCAGCAGCAGCCAGCAACTGAAAGTGCTGCAGCTTCCAAACACCTTCTGCACACCACCAAACTCTGCTCGTACGGAGAGAGAAATGGTGAGGGAGAAGTATGTACTTGCTTGCCGCGTTCTCTTTGTTGTTGGCGGTTTTGCTTTTTATCACAGCAACGCAATGATTACGATATGCAATCCCTGCTGCAGTAGCGGCAGCACCAGCAGCATCTGACGTTGCGTTGGGGCTGCTAAGGGTCTGCTGAGGCTGCTGGGGCTGCTGAGGCTGCTGGGGCTGCTGTTGTCGCTGTTGTTGCTCTTGTCGCTGTTGTTGCTCTTGTCCCTGTTGTTGCTGTTGTCGCTGTTGTTGCTGCTATTGCTGCTGCCGTTGCTGCTGCCGTTGCTTTGCTGCTTTTCAGCTTCGTTCGTGTGTCGCACATTAATTCGTGGGAATTAATTATTCCCAGAGTCAAGTGATTCCCAAGCCACTCGTTGTGCGCCCAGTTATTCCTGTCTGCGGCTCCCAGTTTTTTCTTACTCTTTTTTTTTATAATTATGAAGTGCGTTTGCTGTTTGTTTTTGCTGTTGGCGGAGCTCCAAATACGTACGCCAGAAAGTTGCCATCGCATGCAAGCAGCACACAGTGGCCGACTTTCATATAAAGATGAGAAATCGAAATTTTTGCCTTACGATTTAAAATGCATTTTTTTAGATTAATTATGTGTCGAAAAAATCGCCTTGAATATTACAAATCCCCTTAAATTTTATTAAAATTGGCCTTCATATTAAATATAATTTATTTCTCCTTTTTAAATTCAACTCTGAAGTAACGAAGCGCGATATTTGCAATTTACAAATCAGTCAGCAACTAAAAAATAACGATTATTTTTAGATTCTTTGAAAACCTTAAACACAAAAAATAAAATAAATTCTTTTTCAATTTCTTAAAAATTATTTTTAGATTCTTTGAAAGCCTTAAACAGAAAAAATAAAATAAATTATTTTTTCCATTTCTTAACAAAGTGAACAAAAAATCGCTTTTTTACAATAAATGAAAAATTTGGTTTAGTTTAAAAATTTCCATTTTTTTACTCCCGTCACTGTGCGGCGTCAAAAATGTTGTTGCATATAAATGCGGCAACCAGGAGCCGCTGAGCGCCGCACTTTTACATGCATAAAGCGATGCGATTTGTTGTTAATAATTTTGGTTTTTTTATTTTACTTTTCCATTAAAGCTGTGTAGTGTTTTTTATTATTGCTGTTGTTGTTTTTGTCATATATATTGTCATCATTAATTTTATCAGAAAATAGTGTAGATATATAAAATGCAGCCTAATTGTGGGATAAAAAGGGAAAAACAACGATAAAGAGTTTTTTAAAAAGAAATTATCTTCAATTTTTGTTGCTTCTAAAGAAATAGAGAAAAACTCCACTCCGCTCCAGAAAAACTCCTCTCGTTTCCTCTCCTCTCCGCTCCACTCCTCACCCCTCCTCCCCCACCCCACCACAACTCACTTTACACTTCAACAGCTCAAAAAAACTCCAGCATCTCGAAGTCAACACATGTTTCAGTTGCCAGAGTTGCAGACAAACCATTAAATTTGTCATTAAATGCTTTTAAATGCAACGTGTTGGCAGTGTCACAAGTCAGATCGACTGCAGCAACAACACACAATTATGTGTAATTTTAAGAGGGGCAGGGGGGACCTTGTGGCCTCTTGGTATCTCAAGTTCCACCCTTTCGATCGCAGGTCTGCGCCGTAGACGACATTTAATGCTGTGCATCTGGAAAAACAGAAAGCGAAGGGACCAGAAAAATTTAGGGCAACACATTTAAGCTTCCCTAGAAGAACTTTACGGGTTAAAATTATCGTAATTAGAAGCAAACTGGATTGTTGTCCCCCCCCCCCTTAACAGGGAAATACGACTGCATTTAAAAATTTATATTTTAATATTATATATGATGAGCAATATCGTTTAAATGTCACAGAATCTTCAATTTCTATTGTGTTTAAGAATTATCAACTTTCATGACATTACGAAGCCGTGATTTTTATCACAAAATATCGTTTCATTTTTCTTAATTTACATCGAATGCTCTCGGTGAATAGATGAAATTCACTCTGGCGACGCTATATGAAAAATTCAGTGCTATTTTCAACTAAAGTTGATGTGAGATAACTAAATTTCACAGCTGAATTCATACAAGAGAATCCTTGAAGAAGATTTCCAGCAAGGAAATGAAACAATTTAGTGGCAACAAACATCTCGTTAATATTGTGTTGCCGTTGCCACCTGCTGCACAAAACGCGACCTCATGTTAATATTTTGTTGCCGTGGCCACCTGCTGCTTTTTTCTTGTTCATTACATTTTATCTCTACCTCTCTCTCTCTCTCTCTCTCTCTCTCTCTCTCTCTACGCTGGAGATTCGTTTATGTATCTCTTCAGCTTTTCGCAGGCAGGATACGAGAGAAGCAAGCACTGGGAAGGATGAAATTAATATTTAAATATACACTCGCTACTAATTGGTTTGCTAATTTTTAAACACATTTCAACAAATTCAATGGAAACAGATGTGAATTAAAGAAATTTGAATTCGAAATAAAGTAGATCAAACTTTAAAAAGATAGAAATTATTAAATTACTTAAGTTTTTTAGTCCAACAGTCATCTCAGGCTTTCATAGTCGGTCTTGACCGGCTGTAACTTCCCCCCAAAACCCGTTAACCTCAGTAATTATGAGAGGAAAAACCCCATTAAGTAGAGCAATTTTTCTACTTCTCCATACTGTATCGATCAAATGGAAAAAAATCCGGTAGAAAATCCTCTTTGAGAAAATTTAGAGGTTGGAATTAACATTTTTCCTCGCAGTTTTTCTACAAATGTGTAGAAAATTGTGGTCAGAAACCCTTTTCACCTCCAAAATACCGAGCTGATAACAACCTTGCAATCTTTTTTATGCTATGACATCCATAAAAAGCCGTAGAATCAACGATTCAAATGTTCACGATTGAAATTTCCACTTTTATCGAAACTTCTTCCTTCCTTCAAAAAGACTTCTAAAAGTGAAATTCAAAAGAGCTGCAGTTTTTATGATTTTTATTACTGAAAGATTTTAGAAAAGATTTATTTTACATTAGAATGTGTGTTGATAAAAATATATTTAAAAATTATTGTCTATTATAATATACGATATTTTGTTAGATTAGATTTTACAATAAATTTAAAATTCATGATTTTTAATTGATATCAATATCTATTAAATGCTTATCTTTGAATTTCTAAACTATCTTAAGAATCTTAAAGAGAAAACTTTCGTATGACATTTGATGCTGGTAGCAAATCTCATGATACTTTTATGTATCATGATACTTTTAATACGTATCGATCGTAAAATTCGTTACTCTCAATCTATATATAAACGATAGAATCGCATTTTATATACTCGCACTTACAACTCTAATATGTTTTGACATTAAAAATTGGTACAAAAAGATGAAAAACTAAGTTTTTGAATTTGATTTTATTTCTAGAGTCTAAATTTAGTTTATAATTTAGCATTTATAATTAAAACCTGCTCGAACAGCACTTGCTTGCTCTCTTTACAATCACAAGCTCGCTCACAAGCGGTAATCAGTGCGGGTCTACAACTCGCACGCTTACTCGCCCCTCGCACGTACACGCTTCTGCCCGCTTTCGGCAGGCAGAGCAGGTACTTAAATCTTATCACAGCCAGCGGCACAAACCTAATAATTCGTTGTGGCAGCAATAAAACCACCTCAACGAAGCTAGAAAATGCAATCAGCTTGTGCCTTCTCTCTGAAGAGTGTTGTTGAAATCGCATGAATTGCTTGATTGCTCGCCACCATCTTGTGTCAGTCAGTCAGTCAGTCAGCCAGCCAGCCAGTCGAGTGGCCAGTGGCAGTTCAGTAGACCTGTAATTTGCGGAAACAAGAGAAGGAAAGATTCTCAGTAGAGCTGCGCAGGAAAATAACTGCTTTTTGCTGGTGAAAACTTACAACTGGCGGATACGATATGTATTTGTCGCTCATATTGAAGTAGGAGCCATCTGGCGGTGGCGCTGGCGACGGTGAGGAGATGTAGCTGCCGCCCCCCTTGATGACCAACGACGAGGCCGGAGAGGGTGAGGGGATGTAGAGGCCGTTTGAAACCAACATGTGATCGTCCTTGGAACGTGCCGGCAACTCTGTGCTGCTAATACGATTGCTGTGTCGCTTCGGATTCGGTAGGGTACGAGTGAAATCTGGAAGCAAGGAGAGTTGTTATAAAGGGGGGGGGGGGGCAGATCGAGCTATAGTTCCGCCTACCTGGATTGCACATGTAGGGTGGTGTGCACATGGAGCTCTCCTGGTACTTCGGCGGATACGCGGTGGACTGTATGATGTCTACGTTCTCAACCAAATAAGTGGAGGCCGCCTTCTTGTGAGCATCGGCCTGTAGAGCCGTGATGGGCAGCTGATATAAATTCTTTTTCGGTTAAAACAGTTCCTTTAATATCATTGCGATCAATTGAAATACCTTGTATACCGATTGGTTGTCCTCTTTGGAGTAAACATCGTCCGTGGGACTTTCCGCCTCCGCCGAGCTTTTGTTCTGACGCCGTATAACGAACCAGGCCACCAAAGCGGCATTAAGCACCAGCAGCACCATTGCAGCCGAGGTGATGCCGATTATAACGAAGTTCGGCATTTCATCCTTTTCTGTGAACTCTGCAGAATAGGGCTGGGAACCTACGGAGTTAGTTAAAACAAGGAACTCAGTACAGTCGCGCGCCGCACCATAGCCACACCTGCTTCCCACCTACCTTTTGTCAGGGTGAGCTTCATGTCGGGCATGAATTTACTACCGCCCGCTTCATTGGCTGCCATCACCGAGAAGACATACGTGGCTCCTGACTTCAGGCCGGTTAAACTAGCATTCACTCTGCCCGGTTTGGCATCCACATATTTGTACTTATCTTCCCCCACCAGTTTGTAACGCAGACGATAATAGACCGCCAGTCCACCATCGAAGCCGGGTGTCCACTGCACGTCCAGCTGATCATCGGTTACATTCAGCACTCTCAGCTCAAGAGGTGTATCGGGACGTGTAGGTTTCGAAAACTCCAGCGTAGAACTCGCTTGCCCATGCGTATTGCGAGCTACGCACTCGTAGACGCCGTAATCATCGGGCGAAGTGTTCTCGATAAGTAACATGGACTCATAAGTCAAGGCATCCAACTGCAGCTCTGCCGTTCTGAATTTATTGCGTCTCTGCATTTTAATGTCCTTGCCATTGCGTCGCCACACAAAACTGGGCTGTGGAGCCGCTCTGGCGCGACAGGTGAGACGCCCACGATCAGCAAGCCGTGCAGCAAAACGGGTAAATGCGGGCGTATGATTGAGTTCGGGGGCAGCTAAAGGTGAATTTACACTTAATTAAAATAAGAGTTAAAGGAGATTCACAGCTCACATTGTACGATCAGCAGTACTTCACGTTGATCGGGTGGACCACGTTGATTATCAGCCACACACGTAAAGTTTCCGATGTCCGCACGTTCCACTTGTTTAATATGAAGATATGAGGTGCCATTGACGAACGTGGTCGAAGTTTTGGTTGCCATATCGTAATCGGATCGTGTCCAATAAACGTTGTCTTCACTGATCGGTCTGGCATTGATCGTGCAAGAGAGAATAGCATCATCGCCCACAATAAAGCTGTTGCCCTCGGACACCGATTCGATAGTGGGTGGGTCTGAAAGCAGGGGAAAATTAAAGGATCAAATTAAAGAGCAGGAATAATAAAGGAAGGAAGGGAGTTACTGATCCTCAAAAACAAAACAGAACTATCTTGTTACCTAAGTATCTATTTATTTCAACTAACTCAGTCTTCTCTACCATTTTAATGTTTCCCATTCTTTACCAACCATAAAGTTATCCTACAGTATTCTAATCTATCACCATGCAATCGTCTGATTTATTCTATTGTAGTCTACTCTGTCTACTACTATAATAGTAAATTATACTGTGCTCTGCTATGCTGTGTGTGATCTATTATATCCTGCTCTACGCCTCTTAACCTTACGTAGACTACCTGCTGTATTTTTACTACTCTGATTTCCTTATTCTACTCCGATTCTAAAATGGAGTAGAATAAGGAAACGAACTCTACACTTTTCTAATCTTAACTACCTTATACTACCGCACTCTACTTGGCCCAACTTCACTTGTCCCGTCCTACCCTACTCTACCAAACTTTCTCCCAAGGATTCGTTCACCTCATTCACGTTTACTCTACCCCACTTCGCTCTACTTCTCTCTACGAATCGTACTCTTCTTAGTTACTACAACCAATTTTCTAATTAAACCAAATATTTGTATACAGGCCCATTCTGAATCTCCACCTCCTTCCCTTCGGCCACCCGCCCCATCGTACTTACATTCAACGATTACAAGCACCTCAATCATCGCCGAGCCTTGTGAATTTACCGCCTCACAAATATAGCTGCCAGCATCATTACGACTCAATTTACTGATATTCAGGACGGGCCCTTCGCTCACAATTCGTTGTCCGGTGGCGCTGTTCGTTGTAATTGGCAGACCATCCTTCGTCCAGGTGAATGACATGGACATTGGATTTGCGGTAGCCAGAAGGGGAATGCGCAAGGGTTCGCCTTCGACGCCGGTAAAAGTTGTCGTAAGCGAGACGTCAAATTTGGGAGGAACTGAAATAAAAAAAAGACAGTAAATTGAATGAAATGGGTGATGAAATGGTGTGATGAGAAAATAAAAAAATATTAGTTTCAGGTAAAGCTATGAACTGAATAATGTAATAATTGAGGGAATGTGAGAACAGAAGTGAGGGAATGAGAGAGAGAAATACTTACAGAGTATATCCAGACTAATAGTTTCGTGTACGCTACGTTGCAATACTTCATTGATACTCTGGCAAGTGTAAATAATGCCATCCATGTCCTGCGAAACGTGGACCTGCAGTTCTATGCTAGAGACTGAGCCACCCCAGAGGCCGGGTTTGGAGGTGATTTGAAGACCTATAAGATGTTTTTAGAACAGAGGATCTTAAAGTTATTTCACGATTTGTTTTTTTTATTAACGACAAGTATAAATCAAACAATTTTATAAAGAAATTGAAATTGAATTCTTCCAAATCCCCTCATTATAATTATATTATATTATTATATTATGATATTCTATTTCGTAAAGAGTATTTCATAAATAAAAACTCATCCTTACCTTCAACCGGAATGCCATCCTTCCACCAGGACACTTTGGCCGGTGGATTACTAGAACTGGAGTCACAAATGAGTTTTGCTTTAATTCCGGGCAATAAATGTTTGGGCTCTACGCTGATTTTCACAGTTTCTGGGGGAACTAAAAAGAATTCGAAACGTTAACGCGAATCTAACGTTCCGATATTCGTTTCATCTAAACAAAAACTTACAGTGTACCGCCAAGGTTTTGGTAGCAAAGAGCGGTATTTCTATGGCGGAACTCTGTACTTCACATTTATAAATGGCATTATTATCGGATGCATTTACAAGAATCGAAAGCTCTGAAGAGATTTTGCTATCCAGCACTTTCACAGCAGCATTCAACTTTTTATCATTTTTATACCAATTTAAAGTGGGAGTCGGATTTCCACCCGCCGAGGAGCAATAAAGTTTTCTCACCGAGCCGGAAGTAATAATTTCACCCTCCTCGTAACCGGTTAGTAAGGGGGCAGAGGGAGGATCTGGAAGGTATTTGAGAAATAATTTTCTGCTTCTTGCTCTTGCTGGATGAAAATTTAGGCTTACATAAAACGTGCACCGTATGTGAGGTGACCACATTTTGTGTCAGTTCGGCATTTGTGGCATGGCAAACAGCAACAAAAGTGCGGCTTTTGGCATCAATACCAAACGACACGTTGGACGAGGTAACCCAACCGCCTGAGGAGACAGGAATTGTTAGAGAGAAAAGAGAGAATAAACGCCCGCCACTTGCTTTACTTACCTTCAATGCTGACACTACTTTTGTAAGTACTGTTGGCCAGCGGATGTCCGTTGAGAGACCAGTTAATGCGTGCCGGTGGATTAGATGGCGCTGTTAGGCAAGACAGCTGTACCTGATCGCCAACCTTTGCCTCGGTGGTGCCCGCTATGTGGACATCCTTGGGTGCAACTGAGAGGGAACAAAATATTACCAGTCTGCAAAGAAGGGTCGCACCGCATATCGTACGGTGCTCCGTGACTTACAGTAGACGGTTAAGTTGAGTTCAGCACGCAAGGCATTACTTGAGAGAATATTTTTTGCTTCACACACCAGATGAGCGCCATTGTCAGCGGCATCGGCCACAAACTTGTAGACGTTCTCGGACAGACGACCCGAAGTGCTGCGGGGAAAAGTTTTAATAGCGCGGTGATGATGATGATGATGATGAAGGAAGGAAGTTAGATTCGCCAGGCTTCCCCTAACTTACCGTTGCGGAGAGGCGACGGCGACCCCGTTTTTATACCAAACTAACTGAGCGGGAGGATTTCCGCCACGACTGCGGCACGCGATTTCTACCCTCTGACCACGACGCAAAGTTTCGCCCTGCGTATAACCCTCGAAGAATGGCGGTCCGGGGGGATCTGTTGGCGGCGGTTAATTTAGAGTTGATGTGTTCTTAAAGGCAGTTTCCTTACTTAAACTTACACAACACAGACAGCTGAATATTCGAGCGCATGGGTACATCGGGCGGCAGCGCTTTGTGGCGAGCCTCACAACTATAGTCGCGGAAATCATCCTCCGCACGCGGTTCTAAGATGATGGTGGAGATGGTGCGAAAACGTTTCGGTTGCGTTTCAATCACCTCAACTTTGGGTAAAGCTAATTAAGTGAAACATGAGTTAAAATCTCAATAAATTCATGGTCTCTGCTGAGAACAACCAACCATTAGTTAAAAGCGTATTGCCTTGTGTCCACACCAAGTCGGCAGCTGGCTTTGCATTCTCGACCACACATCGTAGTGTCAGATTTTGTTTCTCCAGTACTTCTACTTTGGCATTCTGTGCATATCCTTCGATGGCAATGGAACTGGGCGCGGCCACTATACTCAGCTTGGCGTTGGCACGTATGGCCGGATTACCGGCGGCCGGTCCCACCTGACACTGATACTCGGCATCGTCTTCAAGGGTGGCATTTTTGATTTGTAGATTGTAAACTCCATTGAGCGCATCGACCAGCACCGAGTAGCGCGGAAAGCCATGGATTACCGCTGAGAAACCGAGTGCGAAGCCATCTTTAGTCCACTGCACTTGGCCAGCACGGTTGGAAATCTCGCAACGTAGTAGGGTGTCAGTGCCCTCGAGTATCTGCAGATCATGTGGGGTGACACGAAACGCCTGCACCTTCGAAGCTGTCTGACCAGATACAGGTGCCACTAGAAAACCTTCGCAAACGGAGAGGAGAATTATTTTGAATTTAGTTTTAATGTTCTAATATGTTTAAATTATTCATAATTATTAATAATATTAATAATATTAATAAGTAGATTTCGGAAAGATTGCTAGTTTTGTTATTTTAGAGTTTTTAATATATAATGTGGCGTTGGTTCTTTTATTATATAATTTTACTTTTGCCTCATAAAAGCCAGTAAAAGCCTGGTAAACAGTAAAAATTTATAATCCAAATAGAAACTAATGTTGTTTTTTTACCTACCGAATTACCAGTTCAGTTAAATTTTTGTTAAAAATTCATTTCAAGGAATTTGAATTTCTCTACTTCTTTGAAACTTATTTTCTTAATTTCGTTCTTAAGTGCGAGAATTTCTTCGAAATTTTGTATGGTGTGTGTTTTCTTTTCGATTAAATTCAATTAAAGGTTATTAAAACTGACAACTCCCAGTTGAAAATTAATAACTTTCCAAAAAGAATTCACTGCGGCTGATTCATTCTTCCACTTCGCATCGACTTGGTTCGCCAGGAATTGTTGGTGTAGCAAGAATTCGAGTTAAATTTCTCACTGTCATTATAGCGTCTACTGTGCAATCAGGCCAGCTAAGGCGCACTTTGTATGCGTAAAAGGTCGGCCGGTCGGTCGGTCGGTCGGTCTATTGGTGGGGCAGCCAATGTTCTGTCTAATGAACTAATTGACTAATTCGTTTAATTTGTGGTATTAGCATTAATTATTCTATTGCTTCTAATGGTCTTCGGGTGCATGCGCTGCGTTTTCTTCGCTTTTTGCTCTTACTAAACAATTAGTTGGAACCAAGGGGCGACACATGGAGGTGATGACATTTCTTAACTTAAAGTGTAATATTACGAGAGGTTTAAGCTGAGATATTAAGCTGAGAGTATGAATGGTTGATTATAGTCTGCAGTTTTGCAACTAATATGTAAATAATAATGTTACAGTTTTATTCTACTCTAAAATAAAGTTTCTTTAAATGATTACCCACCAAATAGTTGCCCAAAGAAGATAAATTCATAAAAAAATATGAATTTATATAGAAAATTTACGAGGTCACTTAAAAATTCGATCGATACTCGTGTGGCTCGATAACGACCTTCTTGGAATTGAGACACGCTTGATGGTTCCTGATAAGTTATGTGACTGCAAGAAATGAAACTTTGTTCCGCCCGTCTTTCCATTTCCACCACATGTAAGACCGTTTCAACCCTCAGGCATTGCAAGTTGACCGTACATAGCATATTGCTGGGAGGAATCCATATTCCATCCATCCACACCATCTTTCAAACACACGATACCATTTTCAACAAAAGATGTTCCTTGCAAAAAGTATTTTCTGCACGAAAAAACACATTCACCCCCCCCCCCCTCATCCATTATTGAACCGAACCGTATAGCAGGGTCTTCACTTATCTCAATCTTAATTTTGCAAATTGAATTACAATATTCTCGAAAGAAAAGGGAAGATAAAACAAAGTATATCGTGTGGTGGTCTGTCTTTAGAGAAGCGTTAGGTCACCCTTAAGCATCTACAATTTGACAACCATAATGGGGTGAACTTTGTTCGGAATTGAGCTTCAAAATAATCATACATCTCTCCGCAAAATGTGGAAAAGTTTTCCATTTTCGGTGTGCATATTTTAACAGTCAGCAAGTAATAACAAATAATTGCAAGAACTTTTAGGATAAAATTAAAATAAAAGAACTATAAATCGTGAAGTTAGTAATATCGGTAGGGGCGAGAGGTTTAAAAGGAAATGAGATGAAAGACTGTGATCAATTGAAGTTCATTTTCAATTCAATTTACATTAGTTACTTCGACCTCATTGAAATTTAGAGGAGAGTTTCTCCCCATCCTTGACAAGAAACACCTCCCGTTCAATATTAAAGATTCTAATGATAGAAATATTGGAATTGACGATTAAAAGAGAGTACAACACGCTATTAGTTACTGGTATTTCTTTACATATTCACTTTCTACATCGTAACCTAACAAAACTGGCTATGTAAACTTATAGTCCGGCAAGTCTTAACTAAGAAATACGAAGCTTCAAAATCAATTTCGAGAAAACGGTTGGTGGTACGCTTTCAGAGTCTTAGAATACTTTGACAATATAGCTTCACCCTTGAATAATGTCATTGGAGTTTTTATAGCTGGAACCCTATAATGGTTCCTTAAGAAAATTTATAGTTATCTTAATATATTTCCTTCGAGCGAACCGAGAACGATTGAACATTATTAACAAATGCATTTGCATATTTAGGGACCACAAAGCAAGTCCTTCACACACACACAGATTAAAATGGCCGGATTTCCTGCATACAGCCTTGCAACAGGCTACAAAAAACACCAACATACTCTGCATAGACGTACGAATTCATATTTTATCTTCAATATCAAACTTTGCTTCGGGGCAAAACAACAAACATCGACAGTAGCAACAACGACAAACAAAAAAAAAATATGTATTCTCCCCAAGCGCTGAGGGTACCGAAATAGCCATTGAAGACCTTCTGGTTTTTCTGGACGAAACTTTTCTTGAAACTTCTTCAGTAGCGAGTTTTCAGAGTTTTCTACAAGCTCGACTTCATCCTGTTCGTTGTAACTAACGTGCGCTTCGTACTTCTTCTGCCCATCCTTACTTGCTGCTCCCTTCTTTGTATCCTTGCGGCGTCTTAATGAAGGGTTACCCAATGTAGCCACCGTTGGTACCCCGTAACTATCAAGTCATTAACTCTTAGTAGAGCAGAGTTGTACTCAGTTCGCTCGAGTATAACCGGTGGCGCAGATGTAGGGAAACAAAACCAAGAGGTGGACGAAGAGGAAGAAGCAACAACAACAACAACAACAACAACAACCACAACAATAACACGCTACAAGAAATCGTTGTAGAGGAAGAAGCCATTGAAAGTGACCATTAGTGTGACATCCGGCCGGCCATTCAGTGTTTTTTTAAAGGTTGTTTTTGTGTTACTTTATGTATAATAAATGTTGTTGTGGTTGTTGTTGTTGGTATTGTAATTTAGTCATAGTCATTGAGGTTGTTATAGAAGTCATCGTTGTTGTTGTTGTTGCTACTGTAACTTCACTTAACTTGTGGCTTCCATATGAGTTTTCGAATTAAGGATCATCAAAAAGAAAGAGAAAAAAATCATCAACTTCTACAGCGTTTTGTGGTTGATTTTACAGGCTTCGTTGCCCTTTTATTGTTGTTGTTGTTGTTGTTGTTGTTGTTGCTGTTTCTCCTATACTTTTGTTGTTGTAACTATAGTTGTACCTCGTCGTTGATTGGGAGTGGCAGCAATTTTAATACCACCAGTCGGTGCATGAATGAAACCACTTTTTGTTGTTCTTAACGTTCTTGTTGCATTTAAGTGTTTCTTTGTCACACTTCGAGGACTTTGTTATTTTTTGTTGTTGGATGGCAAAAACTGGTAAGCTGTACTTTGACAACAAAAAGAAAAGCGACAGAAAATAACATCAAAAATGAGACGGAGAAGTGAACGAAATTGCTCGTCCTGTGCGACAATCAGTCAAAGGTAATGCAATTAAGATGAAGTTTTTGTTAGCCAACGTTTTCTGAGCGGAAGCCACAGGGAGGGATTACATGAAACTTAATGAAACCTAAGCAACCCCCTGCTTTTTTTCTTTATTTAAATGGAATAAACTCGAAATTTGAGTTTGAGTCCGCGCGTTATGAACTAACTTAAAAGTCTTCAAAAGCATTCACAAGCGTTCAAGACCAGAAAGTAACACCGCACCAGACGACATCCATACAACCTACACAGCGAAATACAGACTTCAAAACGCTAAATTCATTAGCATAAAATCGAAATGAATGTGAATTTGAAAATTGGAAAAACAAACTTTACATTTAGTTGAGTAGAAAAATATTGTTATATTGAAGAAATTGGAACTGGTAACCAAACCCAGTCAGCGTGCGAACACAAACTGTTGAAATAACCAGCGTGAAGTTACAAACAAGAGGAACCAACTGGGGGAGGAGGAGGATAGTCATCAATGAAATAGTTAATTGATTGTTGGCTTCGAGCAGAGAACACGTTATGAAGTTATAATTTGAGCCGCCAGGCCACAATTTCGATTTCCGATGAGAAAACAAATAAAAGCGCTGACAAGCTGGTAGGGAAATACAAGGGAATGACTAAGATAACCTTAGATGTTGTTGTTCTGGTGTCTCCGGTGTCTCGCGTTCGTTCAATAAGACTTTCAATGGAGAATTTAAAGCCTTATAAGTTTAACGCAATGGGACGATTTGGGTCAAGTAAAGGATTTACCGGGGTAAAGTTTAACAGAAGGATTTGGAGTTAAAAAGACATTTTGAAGTGGTTGAGGGGAAAAGAAAGAGCAATTGAAACCTAAGCAATTCAAAATATCATCGAAGCAGGAAGGAGGAAAGAAAGTCGGAGAAGTTCATCGATTCGAATTTCAGCTGTACGAACGATGATCGATATGTAATGCGACAAAATATAAAGAAATTATTTTATACGAGAAATTTAAAACACAATTTATTGTTAGTAGTAACTGGAAATGTAGTCATTTTCGGCTTCAATTAATTAAAATTAATGCAATTTAATAACGTTTTTGAATCTTTACGTCTTTAAAATTGTGGCTTCCTCAGCGTTTCTTTGACTGCCATGTCGCATTACTTATCGAACATTTTGGTAGCAGGTGAGACTCTTGAAATAGATTTCTCAACGCTTTGAGAACTTTGAAGAATGTTCAAAAATACTGACTTATCACAATTTATAGGTCGCGAATAAGTCTCGTTGAGTGATTCAATGCGTTTTTAAACTTTAACTACGTTTATAGCGTGTGAATTCCCTTGCGTTCCTCGAAAAAAGCAAAAAAAATTTGTTGACCTTTTTGATTGTTTTACAAGTTGCAATTGCAGTTGTTCACCGAAACAGTCGATTTTTTTTTTTCAGCTCTCGCTATTACGTAGCGACAACATAAAATTTTCGTAATTTATTTTCCGTTTGACATTTGATATCATGACGGAGTCGCGCAGCGCAGCGTTGAAAACGCAAAAACGCAAGTGCAGAGGTAGTATTAATTTGTTGTAATAAACGCTGCTGTTGTTGTTGTTGCTGCCTGTGTGTGTGTGTGTGTGTCTGTGTGTGCGTCTATTTTTCTGTGTGCGTCTATTTTTCTGTGTCCGTCTTGTTGATTACTTGTTGCAAGTGTTTTCCGAAGCGTCTCCACAGCATCCGTCCTCGTCGTCCGTCATTCAGTAGATATTGGGGAAAAAAATAATAATTGCAAAAAATTAGAAACAAAAAAAATCACAGCACAACAACTGCGCTGTGATTACCAACACGTTTAACTAGTTTTTTAGTGCGCCAGCGCAACAGCAGCCCGTCAGGCAGTCCTGCCAGCAGTCCAGCCAGCAGACCAACAACAGCAGCACCGCCATCGGCAACAGCATCGGCAACAGCAACAGCAACAGCAACAGCAACAACAACAACAACAGCAACAGCGTCGGCAACAGCGTCGGCAACACCAGGTGCGTATCCGCCGCGAATCAAGCTGAAAAACGCTGCACGAACGCTGAACCCCGCGCTCGACGACTCCTAATAAATGAATAAATTTATTCAATTCAATAGCAAAACTCGACGTTTGCTCAGCGCGAGCAACGAGCAGCCGCATCGCAGCCGGTCTTGGCTTGGCTTGTCTTGGCTTGTCTTGGCTTGTCTTGGCTCGGCTTGTCTTGGCCTGGCGTGGCTTGTCTTGAGTTGGCCGACTTGGACCGGCTTGCCATCCCTTTCATCTTGTCTTTCCCCGGCTTGACTAAGCCAAGACTTCGTAGCTCGGCGACTCGCAGCGACTGACGCGGCCTACGTTCGCGCGTTCATTCATTCATAAGCCCGCGATGATTAAGGCGAACGTGGGCTTAATGATCTCCTTCGTGCGTCCGTCGGAGCGTTCCCTTCGTGCGTCGTCTCGTACGTCGCGACGCGTCGCACAGTGCGTTTGCTGCTCTCTGATTGTTGCTCGCTTTCGCAGCGAGGCCGTCGTTGTGTCCGTCTGTCTTTCAGGTGATTTTATAAGTTGATTTCATAAGTTTATCTAGGAGTTGTTGTTGTTGTTGTTGTTGTTGTTGTTGTTGTTGTTGTTGTTGTTGTTGTTGCCTGAGGTGCTGTTGTTTTAAAATATATAGAAATTGTTGTTGTTGCTCCGAACACAACTTGTTGTTTATTAGATGAGATGAACTCCAAGTTGAGTCAGACTTTCGTTCTCATATTTAAAATTCTCCGGTCTAGATTTGGTTTTGAATATTAATGAAGCTGATAACTTTCAGTCATAAAAAAAAGAAGGAGCGGCAGCACTATCGTGAACTGATGCATTCACAATCGTAACTCTCCGCACTTTCTAGAGGAGGCCAAATAACTCAACCCCGCTCTCTCCACGCCTGTGAAATTCCCCTCTCTTAATCCGGCCGAGCCAACGCGCCTCTCATGTGTCAGGTGTCGTCAGATTAAAAGAGAGAGAGAGAGAGGAAAAAACTTCTAAGTCGCACGACCAACAGCATTTTCGGAATTTCCAGATCATGACGGCAACGATAATCGATACTTCCCGACTCAACGATCTCAAAAGCAAGAGAGATCAGCTTTCAGCTAACTCGAGAACCTCTTCTCTCTCTCTCTCCCTTGCGATATCAAAGATGTCACCTTCTGTCGCTCTGCCTCAATATTAATTAAAACCTCACATTCAGCCGCGCGTAACTCGCCCGCCCAAGACACTCGAGCGCGCGGCGCGGAGGGCGTAATGACACCGACTCATCGCGTCGGCTGCCACGGCTGCCACGGCTGCCACGGTTGCCACGGCTGCTACTCCGTTCCCATCCGTAGCGTTTGCATGGCGCTGAAGAAGCCGATAAAAATTCAAGAAAACCTAAAAACACCAGCAAGACGTAAAAAAAGAGAATTGAGATTCCAACATTTTAAGATACTCGCACCGAAAAAAAAAACGCAAGGAGAGCGGCGAGCAGCAGCAGCAGAAACCGGCTTCGCTACTCAAGCGGCGCTCAACACGGTCGAGTTGGACCAGTTAACTCGATTACTAGGGGCAGCCCGGCTGGCCAAGTCGGCCGACTGGTGTGCGAGGTGTGCACCTGCTCGACTTCGCTGAACTTTCAACGTTCATTGATGGTTTTTGCTGGCAGCCTCGTATTTACTGGTTTTATTTTTCGGTGCAGGCAAGCAACGCATGTGCAGCCAGAAGGGAAGAGAGGGGAAGGATGGAAGGGAGAGGAAGGAAGAGGAAGGAAGGACGGAAGGAGTCTCGCATCAAGGAGTCACCTAACTGCTTCCCTCCCCGTCTGTCCGTCTGTCCGTCTCTTCCACTGCGATGGCGAGTGAAGTATCCGGAATCCACTGGATCGCTGATGTCCAGCTTGACTTTGCGAGTTTCGCGCTGCTCTTCTTTCGGCCAACTTTTTCCCTTTCGCTGTGATTTTGCACCTTTTTTTGTTGGTGGACTTTTTGAGTCTGCTTTCGCGCAAGCAAGGAATATCAGGTGGTGGTGGTGCGTCTGCGCTTGAAACGCACGTTTGTTCGTGCATGAGGATGTCGATGATGTTGATTGCTTCCTGTGTTCGCTGTAGCGAATCAAATTTGCAGTATAAAAACAAAGAATCTCTGAAAAGTCACGCTAAAAACAGAAAAAAAGTGCTACCGAGCACCGCCAGATTAGTTGTTGCTTGTGTTTGTGATGAAATTTATGAATGAAATGATAGCAGGGACAATTTTTCATATATATTTTTACAGGAAGTTAGGAATTAATTGCAGGTGCGTCAGTTGAAGTGAACATTTTGGGATGAAATGATGAAGGGAAACCTTTTCAGGTTCCTGGCGTTCCCTGAGTAAAGAATCAAGAAACCTTTTGTAGGACACAAACAGCCAAAAGTAGGGAGTGAAGAGCTGATTGGACTCACAAAAATCTAGTAAAGATTTAAATCCCTGTTGGCTTTAACTCCACTTTAATCCACTAACGTGGGATAAACTAATTTTACTCTTACGTAATCCATGCTAAGTAGGAAATCAAAGCTGGAATTAAGCGAAAGATTAGCAAAAACTAGAGTATCTGAGATTATCTCGGCCAGTGACGTGGTTGGGGGTGGGGGGAGGGGGAGAACGAAGCTCCCCTCCCCCTCTTATCACTTTAATCCATCGCGCCGCTGATCGCAACGCAGGTGAAGCATGAAGAAATCTAATTACTCTCATTCTAGATACGCTAAAACTAATCCGTTGACACTCCAGTCCTTTCTTTTTATAGTTTCTTGCTGCTGCTCAACCCAAGCACACACACACACACACGTACACACTCACACACACACATACACACACGTACACACTCACACACACGTACACACACACACACTCCGCATTAAGAACTCGTCACCCAGCAAGTTTGGTGACATATTTAGTTTTTACTGCTGAAGAATGGAAATATAAAACAAAACGCTTCGCAACTCTTTCCCCTCTCTCTCTCTCTCCCTCTCTCTCTCTCTCACACACAGCGAAAGAGCCATAAAACTGTCTTGGGTGTCTTTTTAGCTAATTTTGAGCCATTTTTTAGCCATTTTTTAGCCATTTTTATGCATGAGATATGAAAGCAGCACCGAAATGTTTTTATGAGCGAATAAAATCTCCACTTTAGTTTCTTCCTCTTTCCTCGTTTAAATTAATTTAAATATTATTAAGAAAGATTCTTGCTTGTTTTTGCTACTCTGTGGCAAGCTATTTCTTGTTAGCCGTTTTTTTGTTACCCTCTTTTTTTTGTTACCCTTTTTTTGTTACCCTCATTTCAACTTCCGCTGAAGTGTTGAAAGTCGCAGCTAAATAATAATAAAATTAAATATTAAATGTTGCAACCACGTCAACGTCTTGTTGTTGCCTGCTGGCAATAACATTTTCATGTGTTGGCGAAATTTTCGCTCGCTCAGTTTGTTGGTCTGTGGGTTTCACAAGCTTGACTTGCCACGTTTTTTAATTCGCTTTTATCGATATTTGAGATATCTCGACTATCGCGATTATCGTCTCGGCGGGGGGGACGGGACTCCTTCTCGAACTCGATTATTGCCATCTCAGCTTAATAATCGCCTCGGCCGTCTTTCGGCCGTCTGTCGCGATCTCGGTAAATTTCAATTTCGCTTGCATTTGAGACGTTTTATCATCGTATCGACTAAAAACGTCGTCTCGATCTCAATGACCAACGGTGTTGAAACATAGAAAAAAAAAGGAAAAAAAAAACTCGCTCGCGATTATCACCTCGACTAGAAAATGTCGTGTCGCTCTCGTTTGTCGCCTCAAATTCGAAAATAGACGACTGCATCGATCCCGGTTCTCGTCTCGATGGAAGTGGTAGTCTCGATCTCGATTGTCGCCTTAAATTCGAGACGATAAGAAGGCTGCATCGATCGCGGATCTCGTCTCGTCGACTGAGAATGACTCTCTCGATGGCTTCTCGATTGTCGTCGCAAATTCTGTATCGATCGCGGCTCTCGTCTGGACTGAAAAGTATCTCGTCCCGATCTCAATACTCACTTCGAATCCAAAATGAGATCGAAATGAGATCCTAAATATTGTATATCTTCAATTTCAAGAAAGTTTTCTCTTTATATTTTCAACTTTAACTGGTCGTTAGTCGAGTTTCATAGTGTGGTTGTTGTAATTACAAGTGGAAGTTGGCAATGATCGCAATAATTGTGCTACAATATTTTCTAAATCCCTGATATTCATTTTGCTGTTGTTGTTGCAACTGTTGTTGGTGTTGCTGTTGTAATTTTGGTTAAGTTTTCATATTTCTTCTTTTATTTCATATTTTTTGATGAAATATTTTTGCTGTCTTTCAGGTTGCATGCAACACAGCGGAGCTTCCTCGGCGTCATACAACGGACTCCACATGACAGAAAGATTTTAAAATTTAAATGTCAACAGCAGTACAACAACAACAACAACTACTACTACTAAAATGTTATTGCTGTCGCTGTCGCTGCTGTCACTGCTGTCGCTGCTGCTGTCCAAAAGCGCCAAAGACGCCGATGATAAACTACATTAAAATGTCATGAACTTTGAAGTCGTCGCAGGTTGCTGGATTCGCGCTTTTGCTGGATTGCTGCTCGCTGCCCGGCCGGCTGATTGGCTGGCTGGCTGGCTGGCTGGCTGGCGGCCGGCAACGCGGGCTGCTCGTGGCTCAAATGCCGCGCGCATCGTCAATTAAACGATGAAGAAGTCAAATGAAGCGCGTTTCAAATGCGCCGCAGAACCGCATGTGGTTGCGCCAACCAACCGCCGATGGAGACGCGATCAGCGATCAACGCGGCGGCGGCGGCGATGGTTAATGAAGGCAGCTTAGAAAAACCGCTTGGAAAAGATGAGAGAAAAAAGCAGGGAAAAGCAGCAACAAAAGAATTGTTCAGTTGTCGATTAAGCAGACGAAGCAGCAGCAGGAACAGCAGCAGCAGCAGCAGCAACAAAAGTTGGAATGCAAAGAAGAAGCATTCGACAGCGACAACAACAGCCGAAACAACAACAACAAGAACAACGAGAAAACTAAATTTATGGAAGCAACAAAAGTAGAGAGCAACTGAGCACAACTCAATACAACAACAACTACAATGAACGGGAAAAATAAACTAATAACGTCGACAAGAACAACAACAACAACTACAGAAGAATGCAAGATTTCTCAAAGTTTTCGCAACATGAACAGCAACTTCAATCCGCCTTCATCGCCAACAACAACAACAACAACAACGATTGCTGTTTGACAATTAATAATTTGCTTGTAAGCCACAAAATAAAAATGCAAAATAGAAAACTGAAGAAAACTTACCGTGAAATAACGCCAGAGTCAGACATTTCCAAATAAACGATAATCGACTCGCTGGTTTACTGGGCTGAAGTCGTTGCTGTTGTTGCTGCTGCTGTTGTTGCTGCTGCTGTTGTTGTTCTTGTTGTTGTTGTAATTGTATTCGCTGAAAGCCTTTTAGCAGCAACATGTTGCGGTTTTTTTTTTTCTTTAGTTTTACGTGTGAACGAAGTGAATTAATTAATACGAAGAAGGGAAGTGTCAATTTACAACAACAAAAACTGAGGAAAAAACAACACTAATTGATCTTTCTTGAGTTTTGATTAATTACAAATAATTTCGTGCCCTTTCTCTCTCTCTTTTTTTTAACACTATTTTTGAGTTTCTTTGTAAAAATTAGTTTGAGAATTTCCGTAAATTGTCTAGCTTCTCTCTTTCCTGGTATGAATTATTTTTTATTATATTTTAGAAGAGTTTCTTAATTTCTTCGTCTTCTTCTTCTTCTTCTTCTTCACTTTCCCAGTATTTGTTTCTGATGTCCTTTTTTTGATTTTATTGCATCCTTTTTTGGCTTCTCTTTGCTTTTCTGTGCCTTTCGTCGTGACTTCCTGCTTCTTTATTTTTTTAATGTTTTCTGTTGATCTATTTTTTTTTCTGCTCCTGACTCTCTCGTCACTTTTTTTTCGTTGTTTTGGTTTCGCAAAATATTATTTTTCGCACGCTCATCAAACATGCAGAACGCATTCGTTCTTGGAAGTCACTAAAATATTCACGTTTCTATTACAACAACGAAGCAACAGAAGAAAAACAGAACTGGGAATCACATTCGAACCCGCATTAAAATTCGAACGCCGGCATCCACCCACGAGAGCAATCGTGACGTATGCAGGCGGCAGTCGTCAACACAAACAACACAACAAGTTAATCATCATCATCATCCACCCAAAAACTTTTCTCTCCCTTCTGATGCAGAAAAAACCCAGACAAGCGATTCCTGGAACCAACTCGCGTTCACGTTATTCGTTTGCCGGCAGTCAAGTCACAACTGAGACAACTGAAACTCCAGCGAGATGTAAGCCGCCAACAAAGTCGAAGTTAATGTTGCTGTTGGTGCTGTTGTCGAAATTGTTGTTGTTGATGTTGCTGCTGATGAGAGGAAGAATCCATGCAACCAGCAACCCTGAGGTTTTTTTTCTCTCAACCCAACTGGTTTGCTTAGTTCTGAAGCAACTAAAGAGGATATTTTTCGATGTTGCTGGCAGAGTTTACGTATAAATTCAAACAATTCAACTCAAACCACAAACTAGAATTCGAATCAAGAGCAACATCAGCTTGAAAATTCAAACAGTCCAACTCAAACCACCGACCAGAATTCGAATCAAGAGAGAAACTCTTTCGAAATTTAGTTTAAGCTAACCTCTCAGAGAGAGTTTCAGTTAGATAGAGAGAATGGGAGAGAGAGCGAGAGAGGTTTTCGGCTATTCGAATCAGAGTTTTGCTCGTTGCTTTGCTGAATATGAGAGTGCTGGAGAATTTTTGAGGCTCGAAGGAATTCGTTGACAGGAACTGAAGAGACTGGGAAAAAGTGAGTGAGCGAGAGAGAGAGAGAGGGAGAGCTAAACTGTTGTAATCTCAGCTTCAAATCTGTTTGGATTTTGCTTTCACAGACAGGAAGGAAGTCGATGTTTGATTTGTGGTGGTGAGAACAGTTTTAGCGTTTATTTTGACAGCTGCACGCAATTATTTCTGGTATTTTATTTTGGTTAAAATAAAGAATTGAAAAGTTTTTACATCTTTTTGCGAAAAAAAATTAGGAAACTGTTTTTTCAAAAATATTTTTTATACATTTTATTGCAAATAAAAAAAAATAAAAATATAAGCAATTCAATATATCAACCGAGAACAGTAAAATGTATTTCGAGAACAGTTTTTTGCAGCTGAAATCTAGTTGAGGACAGCAATAATTCGATTTGTTGCAATTTAAAAAGAAAACAAAATGGAAACCAAAAAAAAATTAAAATGCGAAAATCTGGAAAACATGAAAATCAGAAAACATAAAATCCGGAAACATGAAAATCCGAAAAACGCGAAAATCCGAAAAACACGAAAATCCGAAAAACATAAAAATCCAAAATGTTTCAAACAAAAACTTGTCTTCGCAGGAATGCGTGTTCAACACCCGCAGCGCGCAACGCGTGTCTCGCCAAAGCGAAGTCCATCAAAATCCAATCATCCAAGTAAACCAGCAGCCAGCAGCAGCTCAACCCTTCGCTGCACGCGCAGCAAACAGTGCGGGTGGCGTGAATGCGAGTGGATTGCATTCAGCTGGTTAGAGAAAAAAAAAACAAAGAAAAGGCAAAACAAGCAGCAAAAAGGTTTCCAAAAGATTGCGTTGATTGAGAACGCGTTGTTTTCTCCGTTTTCGCTGTTGGCTGTCACGCACGCTAATTGTTGTTGGTGTTGCTGCAGCGCTCTCCTCGTTACTCTGGTTGTCGCTACTCTTGTTCACGTTATTGTTTTTGTTGTTTTCATAACCCTCGCGTTGTTCAACGCACTTGAGTTGCTCTCGCATTGGTTTTCGTGTTGCTCTCGTCTCGTCTCTCGACTCTCACTTGAACACTCAGCGTCGTTTATGGTCGGGTTTTTGTTTTGAATGGCGCGGCGTTTCGTAGTTTGTGAGACTTGGAAATCAACCCCGTTTCGAGTCAAAAGATGTCAAAAATAATTCTTTCGCCTGCTTATTTATAGCCTGTCAACGAGCGACTACTTAAAACGATCATCCATCCATACGAAGCGCGACCGTCCAGCGCGTTCATCCCTCGTTTTTGACGTTCCTGCTCGACTGCTCGACTCCCGCCGCCTCTCTCCCGCATTTCCTCTCTTGCAACGACCACCACCACCACCACTAGTCCGTTCATCACATTGTTGACGTGCGTCGGATTACTCGTCTCTCTTCGTGTGACGGTTCAACCTACTGGGCAACTTCTTGCTCGGCTCTCTTCCGGCGGCCACTTGTTTGTGCTTCCACTTGTTTATCTCTCTCTCTGCCCGTCCATCCGCGTCACCGTTTGTCCATCTGTTCGTCCGTCCATCTGTTCGTCCGTCCGTTTGTCTGTCCGTCCGTTTGTCCGTCCGTTCATCTGTCCGTCCACCCGCGTGTTATTTTGGTAGTCCAGAATTAGTTGTTGTTCTGGTGCTTCGCAGCCTTTCATTGCAGGGCTTTCGTTCTTATTATACATTTAATTATTCTGGTTAATATTTGCTGGTGGTGGTGATGGTATTTCTGTTGTTGTTATTTTTCTGCTGGTGGTGATGGTATTTCTGTTGTTGTTGTTGTTATTGTTGCTGCTGCTGCTGTAGTTGCCGAAAACAAAGGGAAGCCAAACGCCAGCATAACTTTCAAGTGCAGTCAGGTGTTCGGCGGAATTCATTTGCATTACTATGAAGTCAAGTTAATTCGCAGTTAATTCTCGGTATTGAGTACCGTAATTATAATAATTTTAAGTTGAGGAATTTTGTAGGCCCACTAAAACAACAAAAAAACTATTTTATAGCACACACACACACACACACACACACAACACATACATAAAAACGTAATTGTTGTTACAACGTTTTAACGGCAACCAAACTGTAATTATTTGGAAAACATTAAAATTGCAGCATTTGGAAGTCTGCATGGAAATTTCGTTCGCTTTTTAATATTTAAACGCGGAATGTGTTGTAATTTTCTATTAACGTCGTTAAAACGATAATTCATTCATTCATTATGTTGAGTTTTTTATGTAAAAAGTTAACTGAGAAACTAGAAATTTCGAATTAATAAAAATAAAACTTTTTCACTTAATTTTTTTAGAAAAAAAAAGTTCAAAAAAAAGGTTCAAAAAGAGGTTCAAAAAAGGTTCAAAAAATGTTTGTTTTTATATTTAATATAATAACAACCACTAATTTGAAAAAACTAAAAATTGAAGCTTTAGCAAGACGAGAATACAAATCACAACAATTAAATTAAAAATCGCAATTTCTCGAGAGCCTTAAAATTTTGAATAATTTCGCTGAAATTAAAGTATCTTCGAGTCGTGTGTGGATTTTTCCTTCTTTACTCATCACGTTATTTTACACGATTTTAAATTTAAATGAGGAGTTTTTTTTTATCCCATCCACTTTTCCGTCTCAACTCAACTCATCGCTTCGAATGTTTTCGGACCGGCAAAGTGTGCCGCTCGTGCAAAACGCATGCACGAGATACTCGTACGATGCCGCCGGATACTCTTGGTGGGCTTGGGTGTATCTGTGAGATACACAGATAGAGAGACGAGTTGATGAACTGATGGATACCTCGATGGATGGATGAATAGTCTGGCCGGTTGGTTGGCTGGTTGAGTGGCTGACTGGCTGGACTTTTTGTGCGGACGGGAATATTTAATGATTCCCACGCGGCGAAACAATAGTGAGAACTTTTTGGCAGCCGACGCCATTGTGAGCGGAGTTGGTAATTGCGTCTGCTTGTGTATGAGTGTGCATTTGAATGTGTATGCGTGCTTTTGTGAAGATCTTCCACACTTCAAAACACACACTACACACACACACACACACACACACACACACACACACACACACACACACACACAGATCGAGTAGCTTCACATTCAACTGTGAAAATCTCAAAGCAGGTGGATGACTTGAAAGTCGATTTTCCGTTGCCGTCTCGTTTTAATTTTGTATTTTGCTTTGTGTTTTTTTAAACAAAAAAGTAAATCAAAGTAAAACAAAATTCCCACAATTACAACGTGTGTCGTCTCATTGCGAAGCAAAAAAACCAACGAACCACCTTTTTCGCAAAACTCTGAAGAAAGAATTCTCATCGTTAATTTTAAATTTAGCATAAGCGTGCCGTCGACTACAATAAAAACTATAGAAAGTCTGTAGAAAGGCGATATAAATGCTGGATTGAAGGGCTCAGCTTTTATTAATAAAGAGATAAAATGAATAAAAGAAAAAGATTCAACGACCCTTTTAATCTTAATAGTTTTTACAGATTTCGATTTAAAGACAAAGTTGACCTTTTTACATGATTAACTTGCTTTAAAATAGAAATCGTTCATTATTTTCCAAGCTATTTTGCTTTATTATGCTAAGAATAATTATTCGAATTATTTACGAAGAACAATTTCATTTAAATGGCTGTCAGGGTTGGCTTGGCAGCAGCCAATCCTATTAAGTTTCCAGTACATACTTATAATAGTTTTTTTTTTGTGGGACCAAATATCAAATTCCGATTTTTGATTCAGATGAAGAAAGCTTTTTAATATAAATTGAATATAACAGAAATTAAGGTAAAATTTTTTCATGTAACAAGTAAATTGTGGTGTTACTGAAATTTCCCCGTGGGTTTTATGAATTTCCCACTGGGTTTTAGAATGCGGTTACATTATTGAATACACGAACCTCAGCGTAAGAATTGTGCAGACACTAAAAGGAAATTGTAGACGCACGAAGATAAGCAAACACAAGAACCACGAAATATCCTCTACCCCAGTAACAATTTTATTGAAATGCAGCATCACTCAAAATATAAAAATTCCTATAGTAACAAAATAAGCCATATATGAGAATTTATTTGCACTAATTTAACATCCGTAAATCCAAAGTTAGGATTCCACTGGCTGTTAAAAGCCAACTTACTAGATTTGAATCTTAAAAATTACAACTTTTACTACTGTTAGCATGTCAATTACAAGTTGGAATTTAAATACACCTACACACGATTCTGTACATCATGTAGAAGAGCAAAGAATCTTCTTAATATTCGCAACATTTTATATAAAATAAAAGCAGACTTCAAGCTAAAAATATAACACACCATCCCTCATCCCTCGTAGTTCTGCTTGGCTTTTGCCTTTGACTTTCTCTTCCTCTTACGTCCACGCTTGCGGCCGTAGGTTGCACCAATAATGTCTTCATCCTCATCTTCGCTCTCGTCGTCTCTATTGATCTGGTTAATTTTGCGTTTATTCTGAAACTTCTTCTGCATGGTTTTCGTGGCAGTGGGTGCTTGATGTGCATGATAGAAAGCAGCCATCTCCACATCGGTCACCTCCTTGGGTTGCTCATGCCTCTGCTCTGCCTCACGTTCTGCCTTCTCCAGCTGGAGCAGCCGTTCGATTTCTGGATTCATGCCGCGGAAACTTAGCCGCCCCTCCATTAAGCTCTCGCAATACATGAAGCTGGGCTCATGTATAAAGTTGGAGTTGCCCTGGTTCAGCATCCTCTCGGTGAGTTCACTGGAGTACATGGCACGTCCTTCAGCAGCTTCCATTTCCTTGTCCACCTTCTTTTTCGTGCGCTGCATGAATTTCATATCGAGAATGGCTTTGGAGAGCCGCGGCTTCACTTGTGCCGCCATCGTTTTTGTTCTCTTTTCCTAATGAAATAAACTATTTGACTAAATTATGTTTCCGAGAGTTATAAAAAGCACGCCTTCTCAGCTCCACTAAATAGAAATCAAAACAAAAACGTGAGTGTGACAAAATGTCAAATATAGAACGTGAATCGATGTTGCCAGCATAGAGTTGCACGTCAGAAACTTCATCAACAGAGCTGCCACACAGAAGTTTACACAGAGATTGCTTCTGAAATCAGTGAGAATTGAAGAAGACAATGAATACGATTATAATTATTATAATTACTTAAATTTTTTCGGAAGTAGAGCAAAATATTATTATATTTCTTATAATATATAAAAAGGAATTATAAGAATTTTAGTTTACTGAAAAATACGATGACAACAATTATTGACTAATAATTTTTAGCGAAAATGGGAATGGGGAAACTTGCTTTCGACACCAGAACTTGTTTCTTTCTTTAAAATTACAATACTAATATTTTAAAATCTAAATGTATTAAAATTTACATGTTTCCGTTGAACGCATTCTTTGCAGAAAACTCAGCGGTGGGTAAAGATTGAGTAATATGGATTTTTAAACGATAATAAATCAAGGCAATGACTTTTTTCAGGATAAATAACTTTTTCCTCTACATAGTCTAAACCAAATAGATTTAATAGTTTATATTATTAATCTCTTATGAAAAATTAACTACATATTTGTTTACTCAAGTAAATAACATGTTCACTAATTTCTCACTGACAGCTCCAAAAACTTATCTATTCGACAAACTTTCGAACTAATACGTTCTTTGCAAGTATTTATAACGTACAAAATTAGCTAACTCGAGCTTTTATTATTTATTCAACTTTAAAAATATTTAAAAAGCAATTATGATATTTTTAGCTTACTGTTGTATAATCTGCTTATATAAAATGGAGAGAATTATTGTTATTTATGGTTAGGTAATAAAAATAGCACTTCTGTTCGAAAACGCATTTAAAATTACACCTAACTGTCAGTACTATTGACCTCATGGTGTAATGAAACCCTCGAAGCTCTTTGATCGCCTGCATGCCGAAGCTCACAAAATGAATACACGAATTCACGAGTTCACTTTTCTCTTCTTCATTCCGATATTCAATAGGAAAAAACAGCACTAGTTAGACCGACGTCAGAAACTCATCAATGTAAATGCAGCCTTATTAACAGAGTAGCTTACGTTACTACGTTACGTTGAGTCTGCAAAGCTGCCAACTTGCATTCTCACAAAATGTTCCCTTTATCCCACATCGACAATTAGGAAATAAAAATTTTACAAAACTAAAATTTCTGGTTTAAGCATGAAATAGGCTTAATATTTCAAATATAGTTTTCTGAAAGCGAAATCAGCGTTGGACTTGGAGGAGGATTAAATTTTTATGTAGACAAAGACAGTCTCCACACAGTAAAACTTCGAACGCAGTCATAGTTTGGCAACGACTTTTTGGATATTAATTCACTGGTCACTCCGATACCAAGCAAAAATACTGCAAACTGGAGTATTTTATATTTATTCCAAACTTGCGTTGATAAATTTCCCAGCTATTAAAAACACAATAAGAATATTTCACTAGAATTATTTACACAACACAATCAGAATCTTAAAAATAAATCCCATGTCAAGTGAAAGTTGCCACCATTTTGCCGCCTTAATGGGAGGAGGATGGCAACAGCGAAGTTGATAAGAGAATAAAAAAACAAGTTCTTGTTTTTGTAAACTACAGCAAAAAGTGAAGCTGTATTCAGAGATTTTTCTATCCGCCGGAAAGTGCAGTTATGTGCAAGGAGTGATTATATAAATTTATACAAATGTGTTGGAAGGAAGAACACGAAGGACGGTTCACTGGAACCATTTGCTTTAAAAAATTTAAGTCGACTCACGGCTGAAGCTAAAAGAAACCAAAACAATTTTAAAAACTGGAAGAAATAGATTTTGAAATTGTGCATAAAAGGAAAGACGTAAATAAAATAGTGTAAGAGGAAGCAAACACTTTTGCGACGCTTCTTTGGTTTGCGAAGGAAAATCAAATTGGCAGAAAAAGGTAAAAACATCATGGAAAATGAAGAGAGAAAAGGCCACAAATTCTCTTTCGCAAAACAACAAGAACTACCGTGTTGAGGAGGAAATGAGAGCACTTCTTTTTTATAAAATCGATGATATTACATATAATTTTCAGTTATTTTAAAGGAAATCTTTGATAAAGTAAGAAATCAACTTGCCTCAATATGAAGGCACTTGTGCAAGGCTTTGTTGTTGGAATGTAAACGTTTTTAGTGGCTCCAACAGGATTGCCATGGCTGAAGGAAAAAACAACAAAAAGAACTGCATCAGCAATCAGAAAACTCATCTCATGCGGTTCTCTCTGTCCTTCTTTCGTGCGACACGCAAGAACGCTCTCGCGCAAACGAAGGGAACGAGAGACTCGAGAAAGCAAACCAAAGAGCCGTCATCCAGCGAACGGTGAAGGAAATTTCTTATGGGTGTTTTTCAGTACTTTGTTGGTCGCCGTTGTTGTTGGTTCGGCTTTAATCGGGTTGTAAATTCATAGAATTCGTTTCTTCTTGAGTTGTGTATGTGTGTGTGTGTGTTAGTTAGCTGCACTGCAGTTTTTTCCTTCTCTCTTCTCATACAAAACTAAAGTAATTAATTTTTATACTAGCAAAAATAAATTGAAATGAGTTTTTTGATGTGACAATTAAATACTGAAACCTGCTGGACTTTGCAATAATAAATGAATCCAGAGCACCACAAAAAATGTCTACAGCAGAAGAAACTGTGCAAAAATTAGCAGCAGCATCAGCAGCAGAGATCAAAAGAGTTCATTCATTGCACTTTTGTTGTTTTCTCCACTTCTGCTCTGAGAATGTGTACTTGCTTTTGCTTTGGCTGCAATTGCTGTTGCTGTTGTAGCTGTTAAATTAGTGCAGGCAAAAAGAAATCTACAAAGTTATGGCAACTACAATAAAATAAATTTAATTCAACTTAAGCTCAATTTAAAAAGTGGAGAAATGTAGCTGGTTTGTGTGCATTTTTAGTTATACTTGTTTTTTTCTTATGGGATTTCCTGCACTTTACGTCAGCGTCGTTGCAACAAAACTACCCTCAGTCGACGTCGGCGACGAAGCCGCTGCGCGTACTGCATGTGGCAGAAAATCACTCAACCATTCAAACTTTAAACTCGATTGTGAGTGAGGAAAAAAGAGAGAAAGAGTAAAACTAAAACTGGGAAAATGCGCACAGAAAAGAAAGGAAAATCAAGGGATTAAATAAAAACGAAATTCATAAATCAAATAATAAGGTAAAAGAAGACCTAAAATTAATAAAAGAGAAAACGTGGAATTAAAAAAATTGATAACATAAGGAAGTTGAAGTTGAAATGAATGCATAGAATCTAAACTCTGTTAATTCCCAACTCCCACTTTGGAACGGCCTTGTCAAGGAGAGAAGAGCCTTGCGCAGAGTTGCTGACCGTGAAAAATGTTTTCCCCATAATAATTTCCAGTCTGTTTTCCCACAAATTATTCATTTTTTCGTATTTAATTAAGACCACAAGAAGCTACATTTCAAGATATTTTGGTTAATTTAAAGTATAAAACTCATGACATTTTTTCAAATACCGGTAAATAGGGAAATCGGAGAAATACCGGGCATTTGAAAACGATGCTTGCTTGCCATGCTCTGCCTCAAGGTCTGCGCTTCATTCTCGATTGCTCTCTTTTTAATTTTTCCTATAACAACAACGCAGCATCGGAGCTCCCCCGAGAGAGACCGATTCGGCTCCCCACGTCACCGTAGACCGGCATTTTTGTAGCACATGTTTTCGATTTTTTGTTTTTACTTTTCCTTTCCTTTTCCTTCCTTTTTTCTCTCCCCCAAGAAATTAGTTCCTCAATTTATTTGTTTATTTGGATTTTTATTCGTCTTTTTTTTTTTATTTTGTAACTAAATTTTTAATACAAACCCTTCTACTCAAACTATTGCTCAGTTTTATATCGCTCTCTCTCTCTCTCTTTTTGTACGACTCCTTGAGAAATATTTAATGTGTATGTAGTTGTTGGTGCAATGGAAAAATCGATATTCTTAGTTTTTATTACTATTTTTGGGTTGCCATTACTCATCATCGTGCTTCTGGGTTTATCTGCTCGCTGTTTGCCACATGCTATCATTCAAAGGTGCCACACTGTGCTCTTCATTGCTTATTCTTTCGCCAGCAAGAATTTTTAAATAAAATTTCTCACTACTGAGATCTCCGTAAAATAGAATCCTACTGCTTTTATAAAAAATCCCTTTAAAAAAAAAATAAAAAGTATTTAAGAAATTAATATCGCTTGAAATAAATTTAAAATAACAATGAATTCCTAATTATTTTGTAGTTTTTCTTCAGTGAGTTTTTTCACAAAGTTGGCAGCATTGTTGTCATTCGCTTGCTTAGTAAGCTTTTGGGCGTTCAATCAGCCGGGTGTCGCGTGTGTCGCATCAAAGAATCCTGACTGTGTATAGATGGAAAAATTAGAAGAAGATTGTGACCACAACAAAAGAAATACGACGTAGCTGGCTGCATAAATTTTAATTGCGGCGTAAAACTTGTCTTCCAATACTGAATTCTTCTCTCTCTCGCTCTCTCTTTCTCCCTCTCTTCAGCCATTTAATTCTTAAACTTTCGGTC
This sequence comes from Sicus ferrugineus, assembly GCA_922984085.1. Taxonomy (NCBI): domain Eukaryota; kingdom Metazoa; phylum Arthropoda; class Insecta; order Diptera; family Conopidae; genus Sicus; species Sicus ferrugineus. Next base: position 6,418,692 of record OV277354.1, read on the forward strand.
ACCGTTAGCAGTGGCGACGCTTGATTGTCTGCTATTTAGGGGTTGAAAAAAGCCGGTTTATTAAAAAAGTCAAACTGAGTGGATGCTTTGCGAATATTTGGATGAAAAGGTTTTCCTATAAGAGTGAAAATTTAATGATTTGAAGAGAAATCTTTATAAGTAAGGAAATTTCTAAATTTATTCCTGGATTCTGATCTTGGAAGACCTGATAGTGGAAAGTTGATCGTTCCAGAAGAAAGACAGGAAATTTAAAAAATCTAAACTTGAATGCAAGTTTCGTCATTCGCGTTTGGTTTTCCGCCAATTTATTGCTCACGCTCCACTTTTAACACTGCATTCGTAACCAGCTTACATCATCTGCAGTAAAATCGTTTTCTCACTTGTTCGCAATTTAGTTATCACTTTTTCCATCAGCTGAAACGTGTTCGGATTTATAATATATTTCAGTAAAATTAAATATAAGAAAGTTGTTTGGTTTTAAGAAAAACAAAATTTTTAATAAGCATCTAATTATTGAGAAAATTAACTTAATAACAAACTAAACAGTTGACTGTTTAGTGACTATTAAATAATGCGAAGTGACTATTAAATAATGCGAAAATAATGCAATCACTCAGTAGTCACTCAGTATTTTACATTCAAATGAAGAGAATTTAAAGAGTTCAACTGTACTCTACTTTTCTCCTCGTTTACAAAGAGAGCCTATTAATAAATTCTCTTTGTCGTGACTATGAGAGAGAGAGAGAGAGAGAGAAAGTGAGAGTGAACGTTAAAAAGAGAGAGAAAATCAGCTGTCTGCAGTTGCAGTAAAATCACAATTTCAACGTTTTAAAAGCTGGCGAGCAGCTTAAAATATCATTTTCGTTGCAAAATTTGTATTTCCGTAACCAGTTTTTAACATTTTAACAAAAATCAATAAAAACGACTTAAAATTAATTATTCAGATTTAATTCTAACCACATTTAAAGTCTTCAGAGATGAGTGCAAAAACTTGTTATAGCAAATTACCGAAAATACTTATTTTTAATACTAAATTTTATATATAGAAGAAACTTTTGTTTGATCTTTACAAGTGAACTGATAAAATTTCTAAGCTCAGCGACCTTTGCTATCAACAAAAAAAAAAACTGTCGGTAGTTGTCGCTATCTTATCAGTAACGATAACAAAATAATTAACCATTACATTCTTGTTGCCCGTATTTTACATTTTACATTCTTGTAAAAATCCCAAAACAAAATAAAATCCCTTCTCTCGGGTTCGTTTTAATGACTAACTTTGTACGATTCTTTTGTCATTTCTTGAAAAGTCATCAATCACTATTGCGTCTACCTAAATGTGTAATTTTCCTGCTCGAGCAACCATTTTATTCCTTGCTCTTCATTTTTCCACGAATCTTTTTCACCTGTTGTTTTATTTGTTCCTTTCGTGTTCTTGCGTGTTTGCTTCAAGTCATTTCCAATCTTTTCCCAAAAAGAAAAGATTGGAAATTGTTTTGTTTGCTTGTTTTGCTGCTTGTGTGTCTTGTAGAATTTTATAACTACCTGTTTTCGTTTCTTATTTCCTCTCACAAAACTCTCAAAGCCAGCCAACTGAGATAGAAATCCTATTGCTGCTTCAGCTGATTTGCTATTAGTTATTTTTATTGCAGCAAATTGTTAAATTTAGCTACCGTTGTAAAGCCAAACAGTAGCGTGTGGCTGAGTTGCTAATTCAGTGTTTCCTACTGACTGGAAGTGGTTATTAAAGTTTACTATTTTTATCGTTTTAATTACACGGAATTGAAATGAAAAATTGTTTAATGGAGTCGAAATATAGAAATCAATTAAAAGTAATTAGCGTAATTACAGAAATTAGAGCAAATGTATTGATTAAATCGAACACAATAAAGTTATGTTAATGAAATAATTATTTGTAAGTTAAAGACTTTGAAAACATTTCACGTTAATAAAACATTTTAAGAAATTTGTGAAATCCTATCTGGAGTTGTGAAAATAGTTTTTCAATTATCTCATTTTTGTATTATCTAATAATATTTCAATTTGCAGTATTTGTCGTCTTATTTCTTGTTGAAACAATTTTAATTTTTAATTTTTTCATTTAAAAATTGTCCAAAAAATTCGCTTCTTTTCACCGTTTTATGCTGTGTTTTCTTAACTCTTTTCATCGTATTTTATTAAGATATCACATTGCGGTGTCTTGATAACGCAAGCAACAAAAACACAATAAAATTTAATGTTTACTTTAACAGAAATAGTAAAAAACATAATTGATAGTTAAGAATCACCTGTAGAGTGAAAGAGAGCGAGAGAGGAAGGGGGAAAAAAGTCAGAGCGTGGTCGTGAGAGAGAGAGGTGAGTGGGAGAGAGAGATCAACGTTTGTGTGTTGTTTACAGCATAATTAGCGATCTTTTCTATCGCTTTAACTAGCTATTTAGCCGACGATTTTTCGTAGTTGTTAACTTTTATTACTTTTCGTTGGTCTTGTTGTTGTTGTCGTTGTTTGAGTTTCTAGCCCACTTCCATCTCGGCGTCCACCGTCAATCAGTCATTCTGTCGCGCTCCACTTTGGTTAGAATTATTATTCAGCGAAGTTCGTTAGTTAAAATGTAGCAACGTGTACAAAATTAATAATAACGTATAACGGTAAAGTACAACAACAACAACAACAACAGTAACGCCAACTGCCGCAACTTCACACACACCAAATTTAAAAAAAGTGAATATTAAACGTTCCCACCAAAAATAAACTGAATTGCAAATTTTTTAGTGTTTCTAGCCTGCTTTTGTTTTTGTTTTCAGTAAGCAAGCAGCTGGTGAATTTGTTTGCTCGTTCTTTTTTTCCAATTAATAATTGGCTCAAAGCAATAACAACAGCTAGAAACTAGCAAGAAGGCCGTCTTTGGCCGGTCCAAAGTCTGAATACCCTACACCCGCAAAGTTAAAGCCGTCTTTAACTTTGAGTTTTAAGTGAAATCCTTCATAGCCGTCTAAGTGGGAAAGCTAAACCCATTTTCGGCGAAATTATGCTAATATCTGAATAAAATCAGAATTTCGCCCGTTGACAACATTTGAACGGATGGGCGGAACACGCCCATTTTTGGCACACATTTTGGTAATGTCGCTAGATACTCCAGTATAAAATTACGTCTTATTATCTCATATCGTATATGAGATATTGTCAACTTTTGTATGATATTGGCATTTTCTGCAAATACTTGGTTATGTTCCGGGTTAAAATTTCGCCTTAATATCTCGTACTGTTTATGAGGTATTCCTGTCTTTAAAAAGTGTCCTTACATTTGATTTGAAAAGTAGGCGATTCCTAACTGATTTCTCCCATTTTCAATACCAAGCTAGATAACAAAGAATATTTGACAGACGAACGGACAGTGCTAAATCGATTCAGGAACAAGAATATATATACTTTTCTATATCTATCTCGTCTGCTTCTCTGCGTTACAAACGGAAGTACAATGAGAATATACCTTCTCCCTTCGCTGTAGGGTACAGAAACCAACGTCTTATTAAGTATCACAAACACGATAGATACAAAATCCATAGATAAATGCATCAGTTTGAAACTTGTTCGATTGCGGCATTAAGTTTCCTTCATCCGCTCCGATCCGTTCGCCTCGTCGTGTGTTCGATCTTTTGCGCCAATAGATTGCGTGGTTTAGTTTTTCTGCACTCCGCGTCTTTAAACATGAAAGAATTTTGCTTCCGGTAACAGCGCGATATCGTTTTTTGTCATGAAGAGATCCGTTGCTGTTTAATATTTACATAATCAACGTTATTAAGATTCCCCCCTCTATTATTGACCTGATCATTATCATGGTTATTCATGGTCTGTTATTGTTATCGTAACTAACCAGGATTGTTATCGTAATAAGGATTGTTATCGTAATTCTTGTCGTCAGTTTTTTCGTTATATTGTAGATGTCATAGCCGTCGTCATCAGAATTGTTTTTATTATTTTTATCGCCATCACCTTAATCGGAAGATATCGTCACGTTATAATTATTATCATAACTAGTGGTCATCACTTGCTTCAGCTGATTCCACAACAAATCGGCTGAAATACTTATTTCGTCCTTTCAAATATATATGATTTAAATTAATAGATATATTTTTGATGAATTTTTACGAAATTTCCAATCACCGGCGAAAAAAATGTAGAAATGAGGTAATATAAACTCATTGGAACCAAATTGTGTAAGAATTGACTATTTCGTATATATTTTCAACTGACTATTCCGGATCATTACGACCCACGATGTCAACGTTATTGTTATCATTAGATTTACCATAATTAGCGTTTTCATCATCACTATTGTCATCATAATCCGCACTTCTTATATTTTTCTTTTATCATATTCAGTGCTATGGCTCTCATTCCGCACTCGTACTTTTTGTTGTTCTCATTTCTTTGATGTTGACAAATGTTGTATTCCGTTGCAACGTAAGTAATGAATTAAAGTCACACCATCCGTACGTATTCACTCGCATTGTGGAAGGATTTATGCAAACAAAATAGAATACTTAGATCTGAATGGCGATGAAAAAGAGAAAAAAGCCGGGTTGTACAATTTGTGTATCTCTTCTATCTGCTTCGTTCTTTCAGTTCTTCCATTTTCCCCCTCTTCCACCACGTAATTAGTTACGTTGCCTACATTCGTAGCTCACGACTATTTTACGATACTCGAAGTCAAGTGTTATACCGTAAAAAGTGAGTAGAATGCAGAGTTATGAGAGCCCTATTATGTTTTTTCTCATAGTGAGTAAGCGAGTGAGAGGTTTTCACGAAAAATTCATTGCATAGTTTTAGGCTGCCGTTTTAAGCCGGCTGACGTTTTAAGTTTTATTGAGTTTTTAATTTTAAAATTTCTACTACGGCTTTTTTAGTCAGTCAAAATATGTTTGATAATTATTAATAATCTTTATTTCTTTAGATTTGTTCTGTTTAACGATGAGAGTTTTATAGAATTATTCTTCTAAGCAATTTTCCGGAAATTCCCACAGTTGATAAAAATTCCGCATGGTTCGCCGTAATACATTTGCGAGTTTTGCATGTTATCAACTTTTTCTAGTTATTTGTGGCTAAGGTCATCAACCCCAAAAGTATGCAATGAAAATGTAAAACACACCCTACAGCACGTAAGTTGTGGCATCATTTAGAAGCGAAGGTAAAAGCAGCACTTGAAAACTTGAAAAAAGCTTGAATTCTAATAACTCACCTACATGATTACAACAAATAATTTAATAATTTAAGATAACTGTAATTATTTTAATTATTAATATATTAAAAATGCGGGTAACATAAATTTAAACTAATTTAGGTAGCGTGTCTAAAAATAATAAATTATAAAGAAATTTTCTTAATGGCTTATTCACTAAATTCATTTGTCATTTTTAATACTGTGAAGTCAAATACTGTGAACTTTGTAGAGACTCAATAATATTAAATAACCGAAAATATTTTATCGCAATTAAAGGTAAACACGAATTATCATGCTTTCGATTTCAGTGCATTGAACTGTAAACGATTTTCGTTCGATTTTGCAGTGTTTGCGTTATCAAAAATGATTTATAAAGCGAAATTAGATAATTTTAAAGCACGCAAGTAAATATTTATTTAATTAAACAAAAGCTGAGGCAGCTACAGGTGCGAAAGTTTAGAACGACTAGCAGAGGCCTTCTGAGCTTCTGGTGAACTCAGAAACGCATAAAAGATTCCTAAAATGTGTGTGTAGTTAAAAATGAAGCCTAAAAGTAGGCACGGTTTTTGTCATATGAAATGAAGTTGGTGGCGTTCATACGTTTTCAGTTGATAAAAACGAGTTGAAGAGTAAGCAAATGAATTCCAAACATCTGTACATATTTAAAAAACCATTAAAAAACTATACAAAGTTTTCAGCAAAAACGCTTTTTAACAACTACAACAACAGTGACAACACCAAACGCACAGCAAACACATTTGATAAAGCAAATAAACGAAAACCAAAATAAATAGCTAGTTAGCAGTTTAAATAATCAACCAACCAACTGACTAACTAACAAAACAACAAAAAGCAGTTCACGAACGATGCCGCCTTTTAATTAGAGTGTCGCTATTTATATTTATCTTCCTTTTTTTTTCTCTGCATATTTTTAGCACTCGATTGGAATAAAATAGGCGAGAAAAATTGCTGCAAGAGACAAGAAAAGTCGGTATTTCAACTCGACAGACAGACACGATGAACGCTGAAAGCGTTGCCAAGTGTTTTTTGGTGAAGAGTTAAAAATTTAGTTGGCGTCTGCAGAAGTCAGTCGGATTCTGCAGAGACAGCGACGACGACGACGACAACGACGACATTCGCGCGTCAACAACACCAGTTTTTTGAGCCAGTTAACGGTGCAGCCGAGAAGCCGTCAAAATTCGCAAGTTTCACAGTGCAGAAAATCACGCTGCCTTCACAGCGGCGTTGCACGGCAGCGTGCATTCCACGCCAATCCAGCAACTACAGCAGCAGCAGCAGCAGCAGCTGCCACAGCAACAGCATCAGCAACAACTGGGGAAACGCAGGCGTCTCTATGCGTCCACCGGCAGCGCTGCGAACATCATGATGGACCGCGAGAGCCTCAGCGAGTGGGCCAAGGACAAGCCGCTGAGTATCCTGCAGCTGGATCCGGCAGATCGCGCAGTGCTGCGAATAGCAGGTGAGTGCCGTGAATAAACAGCTATGAAAACTCATTTTTATCTAATAAGAATCTGTATTGCAAGCATCTTCTCACTGTTTTGATTTCATTTACCAGTGTTGCCAGCCGAGTTGTCAATTCCATCACTAAAATGTCCTCTTTTCCACACAGATTCAAATAGAAATTCTCTGTTTGGGGTGGGTGGGGGGGGGGGGGTAAGTATCAACCTAAAATAAAAATCTCACAAATAATAAATCACCAATTTAGATCGGTAGAAATTTCATCAGTTGAAAACTTTCACAAATCGCATCGAATCTCATTAAAACTTCAAAAATTCACATTTAACTATTTGCTCTTCTGTTTAAATTGTTAAATTGCAGATTTTGGTAGAGTAATAGAATATTAGATTGCATAGTTTGTAGACAATGGATGGGGTAATCGAATTTTCGCCAGAGAAAAATAGTAACCTGAAATTCCACCCTGAAAACTTCCTGAAAATGTAGTACGTTTCAAGTCTTCATTGGAAAATAACTACATTTATTTATTTTATTTCCTTATTTCCCGTAAAATTGCTGTTCCCGTAAAGTTGCTTTTAAAATCCCATGAGAATCCCTTTTTCCTGCACAATTATAAAAGCCCACAGAAGCGGCTTTTCCCCTGCAAAGTTGGCAACCTGTGCGCTGAGAGTGTGAAAAGTAAATAAATAAAAATGCCTAAGTAAACATTTTTTTCACACTTACAACATGCTGCGGCGCCAAACAATGCCAACAACACCACACAGCATCTTTAGGTAGCAAAAAAGTGGCTAATTTTGCTGGCAACAGTAAAAAAAAAACACTTGGTGGCAATAGTTCAATGCACTTTGTCTCGTTCACTCACTGCTGTTGACTGGCAGTGTTGGCCAAACTTTTCCCTTCCCCTTTTAGAAGGGCTGCTGCTGCTGGTGCAACATAATCTTATCTGTTGCTGCAGCTATTGTTGCTGTGCTTCACTGGTTTTCTACGCTTCTTCTGTTCCTGCTGTTGCTGCTGCTGCTGCAATAACAGCAAAAAGGTACAACAACAACAACAACGGTGACAACAATAAAACAACAGTAACTAATTGCACAAGTAGTGCTTAACAGCAACAACAATAAAACACAATTCATGTGCTGGAAAAGCGAAATTTATGCCGCACCGCGAGTTTAGTGAATGAATGAAAGAGTGTTTGACCGATTTTAAAGCAACTAACTGAGTGACGGACAAACGGGTTGACTGAGTGACCGCTTAACTGATCGGCGGTCTCGTTGATTCTTTTGTTAACCAGTTATGAGCGTTTGGCTGACCAGAATGTGACCAGAATGAATGAGTGAGTGAGTGATTGACCGAATTTTATGCAACTAATCGTCTGAATAACTGGCTGAATGCTTGCTTGACAGCTTGACTGCCTCGTCGACTGCAATTGTGGGCTGCTGCCAGTCTCGCTTTGTATGCAGACATCAAATTGCACAGAAGAAAATTGAAGAAAAATCACAAAAGTCAAAAAATCTGTCTTGTGCACTCATGGGAAAAATGTTAGTAGAGTTTTCCATTTCAAATTTGAGCTAAGCTATTTATTTGTCTTTGTAGGAGTACGTAATTCATATGTAGGTGTTATAAAATCCCCCCACGACACCACAAATTGAATTAAAAAATGCGAGCTGTAATTCGAATTAGATTTTATAAAGAAAATAAAGTAACCGCAAAGAATTCATGAATGAACGAACGAACGAACGAACGAACGACTTGCTGCCCCACAACGGAAAGGCACATTTTTAGAAAACAAGTAGAAATTGTTCTGTTAACGATGCAATTTAATAAAATAGTCAACTTGTTGCTCAGCCAGGCAGGCAGTCGCATAGAGAACTGCTATTAATTGCAGCCCACACATATTAAAAGCCTTATTTAACGCTTTGCCACATACTTAATTAGCCGCGAAGGCGCTGTGGTGCACCTCTACAAAGTAGCTGCGACAGCTGTAGCCGTAGCAACTGAACGTACACCTCATTAATTAATGGAGCGAACAAGCGATCGATTGATCGAGATTGATTGATAATAAAAACGTAGCAATCTGGAGACGCAAAACAATGCAAGCTTACAACGTCACACCCCCCTACTATGCAAAGTCTTGCCTATAACAGCACGTTACTATATAATATAAAATGGTATTCCTGTTGCGAATTCCAACTGCTTGGAATTTTTTGTGAGAGAGGGAAAGATAGTGCGATCGGCGATCAGTCAGTCACAAGTAACTTGTTCCAATATTGATCAACACTTTACTTTCTCTTGTCATCTATAATTTTTACGGTGACCTCTTGTTATAATCGTACCAGTCGTCAATAAAGTGTCTTTCGACCACTCTTAGGATATTCATTGAACCTGATGAGAGTCACCTAGTCACGGTTAAAAGAAGTGACCACGTGGACGAGATCAATGTGGTCGCCACTGGTAGTGGATCGCATCGGTTGTCGTCATTGCTGTCTGACTCGTGTGGTTGCCTATGCTGGCCGCTACCGGACGGTCAGGTAGACCCGAAACAGGTACTGATGGTGTTGATCTTGGTGATTGCTTGTCATATTCTGGGGTTGCAATAAAATGGTCTTCATGTTACACGTTTTGTTTCAGCATGATATCAACATTTTTAAGGAAGATAATGACTGCAGTGTCACGTCATTGGAGGTTTGGTTTTACCAAAATAACCTCATGTGGGATGGCCTACCGTAAGTTTGAGCCTTCACGACCGTAAGTTTGAGCCTTAACGACGTACGTTAACCCTAATCGAAGTCAGCTATCGTCTTATTATCATCACCATTAGACTCTTTAAATACAATATTTACTCGATGTATTTCATCTTATATGGACAATAATAATACATTTCATTATTTGTTTCCTTTTTCTTGTTGTCTGTTATGGTTTTCTTAATCTTTTTTTCATCTTAAGTGAGATCAGTGTAAATATTTTTGTATCATGATTCCATCAATTAAAAACTTCTCTGTGAAACGCCTCCACTTGATCTCAATTGTTTTTTTTTCTTTTTCTTTTCCTCAAGTAGAGGCAGAAACCCTTTTTAGGAAGTGTTTACTGCAATAAGTAAGGAATCGCATATAAATCTGTATTTTTGTTTTCATTCAGAATTTCAGAACTTGTCTATTTTTAGAGTTATAGAATATTCAGGAATGAAATTGAGGAATAATCTTAAATACTGAGTAGACTTAAAAGTCGATTTACACGTAGGTGTGTATAATTTGTGATTCCCTTGTTGCTGTTTTTAATCATAATTATTTTTATTAAGTGATTTCAAGATTGTAAGAGACATCACAATCTCTTGAGGAATTTTCATGAGTTCTCACTTCTTAAAATTCTAGTAAAAACTGTAGAAAATTTAAATGAAACTGTGAAAAATAGAAGAACTAATTTGATGAAACTAGTTTAACTCTAATTTTCAATCGGTTAACGTTCTAAAATTGTTTAAAATTCTACCCACGTTGAATTTGTAGATAAGATTGCAAGATTGGAATTCCAAAGAGAGAAGAGATTCATTCAGAAATCCACTGAAATCGCATCAAAATGCATAAAATTACCGAGAAAGATCAAAAGAAGGAGAAAAAACGCGAGAAACATTTTAAGTGTTGTTAAAATCAATTAATTTGTAAGTCAAACATGTGTCACCCACACCACGCTAGAAATGGAATCGAGGAAGAAAAATCGTAACGAAAATTTAATGTAGTTTGCTGCAACGAGCTGCTAAAATGAGAGCCGGAAACAGTAAGCAACAGTAAACGGGAATAATTGACAAGGAGAAAAAGGAGAAAACGGGGAAGAGTCCGCGCAAAGCAGAATCACTTAAAATTTCTGTCACTCTGTCTTTCTAGGTGGCATCTTTTTCTTCTTCTTCTTCCTTGACACTTGTATGCAAAAGTAACGAAATATAAAAATCGCCACCAAACACAGTAGTGAAAAAAAAACAACTAACATGATATTGTTAATTGAAAACTGATAAATGTTCAATGTTAGCTTCTGATAATATTTTCATGTCAGTTATTTTGATTGTTGGCAGTGATGATGTTATGCATGCGCAGCTTCGAATATCTTCTTCACTTGTCGAGGTTGAAAATGTTGATTATTCACGCTTCATTTAGAATAATTGGAATTTCGATTTTATATGCCGCTCGCTGAACTTTCAACCTTCTGACTGACGGCTACTGTAGCTTCGACAGATTGCTTCAATTTTCTTATTCGTTAGCATGTGTTGAGAAATCGTTAGATGAAGGCAAAAAACACACACTTAATTATTTAAAACTGGCAATATAGTGCGGCATTTTATGTGGAATCTATTGAAATTGTGCGGCAACCAACTTGATTGATTTATTTAACCGCTTTAAGTGAACAGCAATTTGTTCGTTACACTAGCTAATCTTTTTCGTAGTTTCATCTGTTTGCTGCGAGGCTTGTGTGGCTGCAAATTGAGAATCGATTAATGTAAAATTAACCTTAACGTTTATTTTTATTCGAAAAATGTTAAATTTCATTTCGCCATTTCTGAAATTCGACTCTGAGACTTCGTCTTCGGCAGCAAACACTTGAATCAGTCGTCCTTTTTCTATTGTGGGTTCGTGACTGCAAATTTGAATTTAAAATAACGAGCAAATTTGATTATAAAATAACGAGCAAATCTGATTATGAAATAACGAGCAAATTTGATTATGAAATAACGAGCAAATTTCATTATGAAATAACGATCAAATCTGATTATGAAATAACAAGCAAATTTGATTATGAAATAACGAACGATTTGATTATGAAAAAAGTTGAAGAAATTTTATGTTCATGAATTCATGAATTTTGTGACGATTACGAAGGAGATTTTCCGAGACCTCGGCTATGGACGTCGTCGGTTCGTTCGGTTTATTTGAATTTGCTGCGTTCTCGTCTCGATTAAGTGGGTTGTCTCGATCTCGATGACAACTCATCGAGTTATTGTCTCGAATTCGGTACGAGAAGGATTGTATCGATCGTGGTTCTCATTTAATTTATGCGTAACATTGTGATAACACCTCAGGTCTTCAGTCGTGAAAATTGAAGTCAGCTGCAACCTAATAATTAAAAAATACAATATTTACTTTTTAATTTAAGAGTCACAAGCGTAAATTCAACATGAATGAAGTCATTAACATGGATTTTTTGCATTACAAAAACCAAAAACACACATTTTGAGCTTAAAAAATAGCATTTCATAGAAAAATATATGTTTTGCTTTAGAATTTCATATGTTTAGAGGAGAGATGATACTCTTTAATCAATGACATAAATTCAAAAAGTTAGTGTCACCGATCAAATTTGACCATTTTCAATTAATTTAGATCATTAAATACCATCATTATATCATCATTTCCAAAAAAAGTATCTTTATCATAAATTCCAAAATAAGAAAAATCGTAAGAGAAAAATCTTATGAACCTCATTAACAAACCCTAAAAAATCCAAGAATTCCTTTCAATAAACCGCAAAAGTGATCAAGCAACAGCTGTTGAGTGAGTTGAGGTTGTGTTGGCTGTCGTAGGAGGCTGTAAACTGGTTGGTGTTGTTGCCACGCATGACACAACCTGTTGACTTAACCTGTTGCGGCCACTGTAGACTTTAAGCTCGACTTAACTAAACAAAAGTGACGTCATTACAGCGCTTTTCTTTTGTTGTTTGCTATCGAAGATACAGCATTAATGACTGGTTTCCTTGCAGTGGTAAACGGCACCGAGCAATGATAATCGGCATTCCAGTCATCAGTGACATCATGATGACTTCTAAGAAAGTCGAGGAGCTACTTAAAGCTCGACAACAAAAGCAGTGCGGGGCTTCAGTGAAAGAGGGATAGTTAGCCAGGCAGATTGAATTATGAGCTGCGTGTGTGCAACCTTCCCGGAATATTTAAATTCCTAACTACTTGAAAAGAAATCCAATAAAGCGGAGAAAAAACGATTCGAAGGTTGCTCTGCTGCTCAGATCTTTCCTTTTCAGTGTGTTGTGGGTGTCAAGATAACAACATCTGGTGACAAAACATCTAATTTTGACTTAATTACTTGTTTATTTAATGGTGAATTTCAATGGAAACGCTATTTAGTTAAGTAATTTCTTATCTCTACCTTTTTTAATACCCTCGACTCTTAAGTTCTCCGAAAAGTCCGGAGAATGAATTTAATTTTAATGAATTGACCGCATTATTAGACGATATGAGTTTCGATATATAGAGAATGCAGTCTTTTTTTAAGGCCATGGATATCAAAGACACCCGAAAATGGTATCATTTGTTTAGTCCAGACGAAGTAGAACTCGACCCATTACTGTTCAATCGACGAGATGAGTTAAGGTTGTATAAAGGTCGATATAAACCTACATATCTAGAAAAATCTATAATAGTGATGCGCACAAACGTGGTTCATTGATATCCATCTCGATCCTCATCTCGAATAAAAAAACATGATCGTGATCTCAATTATCATATCGACTTAAAAGAAAATCTCGATCGATCTTGAGTACTGATGTGACTACCACATAACGTTCCGATCTCTATTATCGTCTCCACTGAAAAAGTCATTTCAGTCCAGATTGCCGTCTCAAATTCGAGACGTTAAAAAGCCTTAGCGGCCTCGATTGTCATATTCACACCAAAAACTCCATCTCGATCTTATTTATCGCCTTCAATTCGAGGCGATTAAAGTTCTCGATCTCAATTTTAGTGTTTACTATGAACAATTCGCCTCGATCTCAAATATCGCTTAAATTCGGGAGAGTAAGAAGCTATCTCAATCTCAGTTGTCGTCTTGACTATCCAAACTCTATCTCGATCTCGAAAATCACCTTATTTTGAAAACGTTAGAAGGCTGTCGCGGTCTCAATTATCGTCTTAACAAAAGAAAAGTTCCAATCTCGATTGCCTCTTTTAATTTCGAAACATTAAAAGGCCGCCCGGATCTTGGTTATCGCCTTGATAGCAAAAAATCCGTTTCGATCTCGATTACCGAATTAACTTCTTAATATTTGTAAAAAAAAAACCAGTCGTAGACTCCCGCAGTGTTTGTAAAAAAAGGAAGGCAGGAAATCTTCTAAGCTTGCGTAGCAACTCCGGAGTCGATTGGTAATTAAAAAATTAGTTCCCTTCCCTTTCTCTCCCTCTATTTCTCCATGTAACAGTAGCTCGTGCTATCTGTATAAAAAATGGGTAGCTAATTAGCTCTTAGTAGCTAATGAATTCAGATTACAAAAAACTGGCAAAAAGACTGACTTTGGCCAGGCAAAAGTCTGACTGAATACCCTATACCCGCAAAGTTATAGTCTTTAACTTAAAGTCTCAAGTGAAATCCATTGTAACCGTTTAATTGGGAGAGCCACACCAATTTTGGGAGAAAATATGCTAATATCGGAATAAAATTTCGTCTTATTATTACTATATAAAATGTATGCGTAGAGGAGAAAGAAGAACAATGTGAGTATTTCCCTCGAAATAAAGGGTTTATAAATGGTTGAAACACATCTATTTTTATACATAGCAATACAAATGATAACTGCTAAGACATAAAATCTCCTGCCTCTACTATACGAATATATTAAGCATCAAAGTTTCGATCAGAATTTCGCCAGTTCACAACATTATAACGGATGGACGGAGCACGCTCAGTTTTGGCAAATATTTTGGTAATGTCACTAGATACTTCAGAATAAAATTGCGTTTTAATATCTTACACCGTTTATGAGATAATGGTAACTTTTTTATGATATTGAAACTACATTATGAAACTACAAAACAGAGAATATTTGTGTCAAATTTTATCGCATATCTCTTTCCGTTCTCCCGTAATCGTGATTTCAACAGACAGACAGACGGACGGACGGACATCGCGGCTCAGGAGGTGACACTGAGCATGAACATATTATTTGTATCTCGTCCTCTGCGTCACAAACGGAAGAACAAAGTAAATACAACCTCTCGTCTCTATCTGGATTATCACATCAAATTCGAGACGATTGAATTCTCATGCAACTCCATATTTCGGACTCCCAATTTTTTGTGTAACTTCTTTTAACTATTTAAATCAATTGCTAAAAGATTTTCATTTCATTGCAATCGCTGGTTTCGTTACCCACTCGCGGAAACGCCATGAACTGAGTGGTAATAAAAGTCGAGTAGGTAGCAATTGATTGCTAGCTAGATAGTCACCAACTTCCAACTGCCAACCGTAAAACGAACACAGCAACAACCAGTCTGAATGCCATGCTAATGAATGGAGGCGTTTTATCCGGCTGAAGAAATGTTTCCTAAGACTGAATAACAGTCTGATTCTTTCAACGCCTAAGATTCATAAGCAAAACAGGCCTATTGGTTGATTCAGTGCGGTTCGTTGGTGTGATATTCGGTCCGTTGGTGCGTCAGTTGGTTGATCATTCGGTCGGTCATTCGGCAATTCAATCGTATGTTTAGTATTTTACTCTGGCTGCCATAAAACAGGTAACAACTTTTTAAGAGGAGGATACTCTGATGTCACTGTATTTCGCTTTCTTTACTTTGTTTTGGCCCAGCTGAGTCACAACAAATGCCTTGACTGCAGACTTGAATGACGAGACTTCGTCGAAGTCTCTCCCTCTCTCTCTCTCTCCCTCCCTCTCTCTTCCTCTCTTCCTTTGAGAGAATTCTCAAGCGATTCAGTTGATTATTTAACGCTCCTTGACTAATTAGGTCTCCCTGACTCTTGAGAATTTAAAATAATTTATTACTCAAATTAGTAAACCAATTTCTTGTTCTCTCACTACTTTTCTCTCTCGCTCTCTCTCTCTCTCTCTCTCTCTCCTGTCTACTTCTTCATTGTTTTACAATCGCAAACATTTTGCGATCTTCTTTTCAAGTACTTTTCAACTTCGCTCAACAGGCAGAGAGAGATTAACTTAATCCATTGGATTGCATATCTTTTATTTTTATGGTTTCCAAGCTGTACCGCCGAGGCTATTTTTGTGCTCACACCTCTTCAACGCACGTAAATTGTATCTCACGAAATGTTGTTGGGTTAGGTTGCTCGTCTTCTCTCGGAATGTTTTGAATTCTCTTGTTTTCTTCGTCTTTTCCTTTACGGTTTGATGGTGTTTCATGTTTTCCATTTTCAAATCGCTCCCTTAGTCTTTTTATAGTCTTCAACTGTTCTTAACAGTTTTTTCTTTCATTTTCCCCATTGAATTGCAACTGAAGTTCATTGAGCTAAAAGTAGAAAAGTCTCACAAATCTTGCAAAAAGTTATTCTATTAAATAACAATTAAAGGAATTCCATACTGTTTGCGCGACAGGTCAACAGTTAGCGAAGGTTGGATGAGTCATTTGTATTCGGAGTGTTGCAGACCGACCGGAATACTTTGTCGCGATGGAGGAAAACCTTTCATTAGTAATGTTTGGAATTTTTATTGTTCCATCACGAAGTCAAAGGCCTTGCACGTCATCGTGTCCTCTTGTTTACGACAGGAAATTAGAAAACATTGAGGACACACGGAATATAATTAGCGCGACGACTGTCTACTTTCATGCGGGTCAGGCGGGAACTACCGGAGTATTAGAGGCGCGTAATTAGGAAATACCAGCGAAATCACATGTCTTTGAAGTTAGAAAGGAAAACTAATAAATTTCTCGGAAAGAATGGAATTCCCTTCTTTTTAAATGAATGGCGGCATTAAAATAGGAATTCTAAAAAAGTCATTATATTATATTTTCCTTATGTTTTTATTTATTATTAAGTTTTTTATTACTTTTTATTTTATTATATTTATATTTTTCTAAATTGTCAGTTTTTCATTAAGAATTCTCTAAATACATTTTCTCTCTCTCTTTGTGTTAAACAACGGCTCTGTTATGTACAATCGCATTTCTGTTATGTGCGTCCACATCTCTGTTATTCGTACCTCTGTTAAGTCCAATTCTGTTAGTTAGCTTCTGCGCCTCGACTGTTATTAACATTCGGAATTTTTTCTTATTGATTCTCCTTCCACCTACTCGTACTAGAATTTTATCTCTCGATTTTATTTTCCCTTCGCTCCCTAAAACTCTGTGCAACCCACACAAGTGCAGGATTGGTGCGCAATCTATGGGTGTGTTGTTGGTGTTGTGTTGTGTTGTGCGACTCTGACGATATTAGTTGGGCTGTCGTTGCTCCAAACGTAGTATTTCAGTCCGATTTGAACTACGATACCGAGCGGTGGTGTTTTCTTATTTTTATTGATTTTTCAAATTGTGAATAAGAGTGTTTAATTTTATAAAAAAGTATAATTTTCTGATGATAAATACATTCTCTGTTTATGGTTGACTGAAAAGAAGGTTTATAAAAATAATTTGTTTGTAGAACAATCAAAAATTTAAGGCAAACTAAAAGAATTTTATATTAAAAACATAAAAACCCAAAATAAATCATTAATCTCCTCATATAAAGCAAAACGGAGTCGAGAATGTAGAAAAATCAAGAACAGAAAAAGCCAAAAACTAACTTGTGCAAAAAATTCGAAATATTTGTTGCTGGAAACCTGAAAAGAAGCTTAAAAAGTTTTCTGCTTCTTTTGTTTTTTGTGTCTTTTTTGTTCATTATTGGATTTTTGGACTTTTTTCAGTGTTTTTCATTCAGGAAAACCAGTTTCTTGTTTATTGGCCAGCTAGCCAGCCAGCCAGCCAGCCAACGAGCCAGCAGACCCACCAGAACCACCACCGCCGACCAGCAGCCTTCTGGGTCCCTCAGACCCCGACTGGGTTTCCGCCGAATGCAAGTGTGTCGACGACGTTTTTGTGGCACGCAGTCGTCAGCCAGCAGCGGTGTTCAGCGTACCGTACGACGACGGTTGTTGTCGTCGTCGTCGTCATCGTCAGCGTCGTCGTCGTCCAGCGGCGTATCTGCGATTCCCCTGAAGTGTCTGCTGGTTGAGGTGCTCGGTTTCAGTTGCTGGTTGTTTGGAAAACCATCTGCTGAAGACGAAACGCGAAATACGAACTCGCGCTGTGACTTATTTGTGGCTGAAATACGTTGTGTTCGCGCGCGTGTGTGTTGCAGTTAATTCTTCAGCTTTCTTCCCAAACATTTGTTTGGCTTAAAAATTATTATAATTTTTTGTTTTAACATATTTTCTCTGTTTTGTTTTTCCTGCTTTTCCCCCCCCCCCCTCTCTTGGTGTCTTTTTTCGTGTTGCCACCGCCTTTTAATGACTCGCTCGACCTACCTTCGGCTTGGGTAGCCAAAGTAGCGTGAAATACGGCCACCGTGAGGGAAAAATAATGAAAAGATAAAAAATTTAATCAGAAAAAACAAAAAGACAGTTAAAGTGAAAACTTTGAAAAAACCTGAAAATCGCAAAAAAACAAAAACTGCAATTTTAAGTGCAAAAAAGGAACTCGAACAAGTTTCAAGATTGAAAGTGGCGAGAAAATAAACCGCATTTTTCACACCATTGTAATTTTTTTCTCCCACGATTTTTCTCTCATTTTTTTTCAAACTAATTAGTTTCTTTTTTTCCTTATTTTTTTTTGTTTTATTTTTTATTTCATATCTTGCAAAAATTGGTAGTAAAAGTAGTTGAAATTAAAACTTATTTTTGTCATATCTAATCAGCTGGAAATGCAACTGCATAAAAGTATCTCAAAAATAACAATCGAAGCGAAGGTTTTTTCCCGCTCCACACACTTGTTTCGCTCTTTGATTCGTCCGAAAATAGTACGCGATACTTTGTTGTAGTTGTAGAAACTTGGCATTCATTTGAAAATCAACTCTTACCGAAAAAGAAGAAAGTATCTGGACGGTTGCATGCTAGCAAATTCTGTTTCGTGAGCAACAATTGCTTCCGTGTGCTTTTTTTTATCAGATTTGGAAATCACATTCAATAAAGCGAAAATTTGCTTTTATTTATTTAATGAGATATTTAAAGTTATTTTCCTCAAGAATGCAACAGTTAGTTGTAAAAGTATCTGCGCGGTGCGTGTTTTGAATGTTGTGACGCTATTTTTAGATAAAAATTACAAGTTTTCATGGATTCTTGATTGAGTCACAAATAACTCTGAACAGACTTGGATTCGAGTCTTTATTATTAAATTTTATTTATTATTATTAAAATCGATAAAAAAATAAAAAATTAAAAAAAAATTTAAAAAAAATAAAAAATAAAAAAAAAATTTTTTTCAAAAAATAAAAAAAAAATTAAAAATTAAAATTTTTTTGTCTTTAAATACACAAAGTCAGAATGTTAGCTGTTTTTTATCTATTCAAGATGGTTTCTAGTCTCAAATAAATATTGTTTAATTAATTTTCCACCTCCTTTTGACTTATTTAACCTCCGCAAAGTCATGTGAAAACTTTTAGAGTCCAATTTCGGCGACTCTATTCCTCGCCGAAATCTCGAACGAAGTCTTTAACATCCAATCAGTAAATCAAAACTCCATAAATTTTTAATAATTAATAGGAAATCTTTCCCCCCCCCCCTGCAAGCTAAAATTTCCACAAAATTCTCCTCCTCACCGAGTACACAAACTCTTCATTCAAATCAGTTTTCATAAAAAAAAAAAAACTCATTCAATGACTTCAATTCTTCCCTCAATGATTTCCTTCTCATCCACTTCAGCAACTTTAGTTTAATTGGAAAAAATTGTTGCTCACAATTGACAGCGTAAGTGTTGCTGCTGTTGTTGTTGTTGTTGTTGTGGTTGTTGTTGTTGTGGCTGTTTTGGGGGCAGACAAATTACAGCAACAACAACAGCAGCAGCAAGAAAAATGAGAGCACTAAAATCAAAAGCAACTTGAAACTGAATTTTTGCTTCATTTAATGAAGATACAAAGTTGGAGATTCGTGAATCCATGAGTTCCTCTTAACGACGAGCAAATGGGTGTTCAGAAGATGAAGAGGGTGCGTTGGGGAGGGGGTAGGGGGGGAGAAAAAGAGGACCGGAGTTTTAGACTCCACGACTCTGAGCTGCGATCATTTATTTGCTTAAATTCTGTGCAAACACTGCGAGCGCCATAAATTCGCCAGCAATGCGTCAGATTTTATGACTCCTTCTGACGGAGGTTTTTCATTATTTTGTGGCACAGATTCGGTGTTTTGTATTTGTGTTCCCATTCGAGGCAACGCTTCGAGATGCACAGATTTTGGTTGAGATACTCGGCAGCGGGTACTCGAGCAGAGTTTCTGCGAAGATGCAGATTCGATGATCTTTCGCGTTGCTTTTTGAATTCCTAGAGCGATCATTTTTTATGCTTTTTAAAATATATTTAAATTGAAAATAATTTGTGATCAAATGCTGCAGTTGTTGCCACTTGCATCGCAGAGATGCAGCAACGAATGCAACTGCAATAATTGTCGCCGTCAGCGTAGACGGTGCCAGCCAGCGTTTTATGCTGCTGCTGCGTTGGCCGTCAGCCAACTGGAACAACGGGCTCGAATGAGGTTTGAGTAGCCGGCAAACAATTTTCGCTAAGATTAAAATAAAATTTTATTTCCTCAAAATAATTTAGTCGCATTTTTCTGCATGTTGCCGGAAGTGTTTGCGGTGCGTTGGCATCTCGACTGCTTTTACTACCAATTTTGTGATTTGTGATTTATTTTTTTAGTGATTTAATTTTGAGTTAATCTTCTCTCCAGCGGAAAAATAACACAACAAAAAAAGTAAATCAAGTGAAAAAACTTTACGTAACAAGTGCCATTCTCCAACAACAACAACAACAACAACACCAAGTGTACCTTCGAAACAACGAAAATTGCCATTACAATACCAACAACAGGAGAGAAAATAAAACGAAAATAAAACGAAAAAATCTGCACTGAAAATCCCTACAAAAACATTATTGTGAACTTTTTTTTCTATTTGAATCCCTTTGCGCGGTCGGTCGTGCCTGACAATCGCGTAGTCGCTCGTTGTGTGTGCGTGTGTGTGGCTTTGTTGTTGTCAGCGTTGCCATGACAACACAAGCGTATTACAAGGATCGCCTCGGCTTCGATCCGAAAGAAGCTCTCTACGAATCCTCTACAACTTCCTCGTCCACCATCACAAAAGTCGGCCGCTCTCATCAGCAGAGCAGCAGCAGTCACTACCATCACCATCAACAGCAGCAGCAACAACAACAACAGACATCACACCATCATCACTATCAGCAGCAGCAACACCAACACGAACACCAACACCAACAACGTCATGCCACGTCATCGTCGTCAAGAATCTCTGTGTCACCAGGAGGCGGTGGCACTTCGGCTGCTGCTGCTGCTGCTTTCGGCTCCACGCATCACGAGCTGTACGCCGCCGAATCGATGTCAAGTCCAGCCAAGAAGGCCAGACACTCGTCCGGCGCACCGGCGACGCCCCTGGGCGGCTACGAGGACGCGCTGACCCAATTCAAAGGTAGCAAAACGATTTGGGAGTATTTTGTAGAAAACTGGGATATCGTATGTAAGTCACGTCGGCGGGATTCTGTCGCTCACGTCTGTTCCGTGAGTCCGTATGTTTTCTTGCTCCACTTTTTGCTGGCTGCTCCGCTTCGCTCTGCTCCGCTCCTCTCCAACGTTCAACACCCACACACACAGGCTTTTTTGATGGGTTAAATTTTAACATCACAGCCAAGGTCGAGAAAGCAGGCATCAGCTGATGTGAGAGTGAAAAAAGTTGCTTGCTGCACGTGCTCGATACTCTCACAGCACTGCAATAATATCAACAAATTTTGTTCTCGCTTAACTTGGCTCATGTCCAGCTATTAAAACGTCGTAGTCGTTGACCTTGCATGAGACGGCTTAATCAGCAAACTGCGAAGTGAAGATTGTTGATACTTTTTGCGTTTAATAACGAAATATTAATCCTTATTTTAAAAAATCTCATGAAACTTTCCTATTTAAAAAAATCTCATGAGACTTTCTTATTAAAAAAAATCTCACACAAAATTTAAAACTAAATAAAATCTCAAACTAACTAAAATCTCAAAGTAACAAGAAATTCAAAGCCTCACACAAAATCGCAAAAAATAGTTAAAAATCTCATAAAAAATCTCACATAAACGAAAAAAAAAACCCCTCACAAAATTTGCAGAAGTAAAAATTTCTCACTAAAGTTAAAAAATCTCGCATAAATTAGAAAATCTCGCAGAAAAACTCAAATTCATGTCAATTTACAGTCATCTTCGACTTGAAAGTAGATAAAAATGGTGAAAGTCGAGGTTGATGTCACATTTTATAAATTAACTTTTAGATTTTTAGTTCTCGCGCGCAGTCATAAAAATGATTTTATCGTCGAAATGTGAATGCATGCATGAGAATTCAAAGTTTAACTGATTGATTAGTAAGTCAGTAAGTCGGGATTGCTTTTCTTTTCAGCTAAAAATATACAAAAAAATATGAAATCGCACGTGAATATCTCGTCATTGAAAATGACTAAAAATGTCGTGATGTCGTGCTGTGTCTTCGTTGACATGTTGAATGGAGGGGGAAAATCCACCTAAAAGTTGTGTGTCATCATTAGATGAGAGTGGCATGGAGTTGTTTTAGCAAATGTTATGCATTTAATTATCGTTGCATCATAAAAACATCCGTGGTACCGCTGATGACATCATCTTTTCTTGGACTATCACCAGCGACAATTCGTCACCAGCAAATTCCTTCCTCGACGGTGCAAAGTTATTGTTTCTTCATATTTCAAGCTTTTTCAAGTAGCTTTTCGTTTTTCTGCTGTAATTATTGATTTTTCTGAATAATAACCGATTTCTGATGTTACCAGTAAAACAAAACGCTGTGTGTCTCAGCGTTATTTTCATTCCAATTCTCTTGTTTACCTTCTGCCCAGCAAGAAATTCTAGCAGACAGTTTCATCTGCCCATTCGAAATGACTTTTCATATTCGCAGTAACTTCTTCTTCCTCCAAAAACAAGGAGGTTTTTTCTTCCTAAGGATTTCATTTGATTTTCAACTCATGACTGTCTTTTTAGCCGTTTCAAATAATTCACAGATTTTGTTGTACCGAAAAAAGACTCACTTTTGTTTAGTTCAAAGTTTATTTTTCGCTGAAAACAAAAAAAAATAGCAACCCGCTTAACAATTTCCATTGTTATCTCGAAAATGTGAAATGTTTTGAAAGGCAAAACGAAATGCGATAAAAGTTTATGTTTTTAATCATGTTTTCATGCTGATACCAGTTTAATTTGCAAAGTTCTTGCTGTAGAAAGAGAAAAAATGCTTCTCTGTGAATTTTTTCTGGTGTTTACAATAATCGAAGCCAAGTTTATTTTATGTTGAGCTGTTGATTTTATGTTGCGTTTAATGATTCCAAAAATTGCGGCGAAATGCAATTTTACAGCCAAAACAAGTTTTCGTTCAAGTTTCGTTCGTTCGACAAAAATGTCGCATTGTTTTCCTCACAAAATGAGGAAAATGAAATCTTTTAGAAATCATCTAAAGTCAGTTAAAATGAAGTCATTTGAATTTCAACAACTTGCGCACCCGAAAACCTCCTCTGAATTACGTAAACTTAAGAAACAACATTTCACAATTTATTTGAAATGACGAAAAAGTAATAAACGTAATTTTTGCTCCGAGTAGAAAAACTTTTCATTTCAACTAAGGAATTTAAATAAAACTGCAATTATTTATTGAGTTGACATTAAAATGATGTTTTCAAGCGCCTTATTTAGAGCAACAGCGAGGTTTTGAATTTTAAATATTTCATTAATTAGTTTATAAAAACCAGATAAAACAACGAAAGCGAAGCTGCAAAGTTTATCAGCTCAGCAACAATTTTTATCATAGAACAAGTTTTTGTTTTTTAATTGGCCTTTGAAATGTTTTTCTTCTCTTCTTTTAATTGAAATCGCTCTCGCACTCAATTTGTTAATATTTTTCTTATGAATTAAGTAAGAAAAAATATTTCCAAAGCAACTTTAAAAAAAAAAGGAATTTTTGTCAGATTACAAAATTATATCAAATATTTAAATTAAAACTCTGATATCGAATATCTAACATATAATTTCAATATTAGTTACTAAATCAATAAAAAATGATGAGCGTCCTTCGGAGTAAAAATCGTTTATAAATAAAATTTCTCGTTTATTGTTGTTTTTCTTTCGGCTGAAAGTGTTGGAATGCAAAATATGGTTAAGTGAGGCAGATAATAGCTTAAATAACGTTAAATTGAATGCAAGCCTTGCTGCATCACCTGAAAAAATAACGACAACAACAACAAATTGCAAGAAAAAAATGCTTTTAACTTGAATTCAAGTTGCTCGTATAATCAAGTTTTGAACCTGATCGACGGATGATGTCACGCATCCACAATAACGACTCACGTGTCCGCTCTCTTCTCTCAGCATGTGTCATTCTGCTACTAATCTTTACCTCTTTGTGTATCCTACAGACACACATTAACTGGCTCTGCTGCATTTTCTAAGTGACTCTCTGTACTCTAATACAATCAGCGCATGATTGCGCTTCTCTCTCTCCCGCTCACTCTGTGTGCATCAGTATTATCAGAGTCGGTAAATACTCAGTCAGCGTTCGATTTACTCTCTGAAGCAGCGTTCGATTTACTCTCTGAAGCAGCGTTCGATTTACTCTCTGAACCAGCGTTCGATTTGCTCTCTCTGAAGCAGCGTTTTATCGCAGTCAACGAATTCCTCCTACTTTTCAAAAATAACTCCAAAAATCAAACAACAAATTCTATTAAATTTTTTTATAATATATGAAAGTTTAAATATATACGAAAAATTATCGTATTTTATAATCCTGAATTCGTAAATTTTTAAGCATGAATTTTAAAGAAGGACATTTAAAGTCACGAATTTCTGAAGTCCACATTTATCATCTTTAGATTAGACGTTCTTACAAATGAGAGCTCGTAATTCTATCCGATTATTCAAATTTTTCGTGTCCAAAAATAAATGTTTAGGAAAAAACTGGGATTTTTATCTTTCTCCTTCTAAGAACGTAAATTGAATGGAGGAGTTATAAATCAAGTTTTCGCACTATAAAATCACTTTAATTTGAATATCGCGTCTTCTCCTTCTGAAGAAACATTAAAACTTCTGTACAACAAAGAGAGAAAAAATAAAAATCAATATAAACTTGTAGTTTCCCACACACGTCATTGAAGTAACGTTGTTGTTGTCTTGTTGTTGTTGTTTCAGTTTTGTTGTAGCAGTAGCTTAGCACAATTAACGGCAATTAAACTTGGTTTAGCAGAAAACGTTAGCGAAAACGAAAAGCGGAATAGATAATAAAACAGTTTTTTCAAGGTGATTGCAAAATTCGCTAGAAAACCTTAACAAAGTTTAACTTTTTCCAACGAAAATATTGTTGATTTCAGCTGGGTAGCCAGCTGTTTTTTTTCCTCTTTTAATTTATGCAGATTTTTAGAAATTTCCTTGATTATCTTTTCATTATCCTTCGCTTTTTAAGTTGATTTCAATATTTTAAAGCTCTTTTCAGATATTTATTCATGTATTCAGATGTTGAAGTCACTTATAGACTGCTGGGTTTTGATGATCAATCCATCGCAAGAGCGATTCATCGCAAAACTCATAGATGAACCTGGGATTCATTTGCCTTGCAATGAATTTCTTTAGCGATTAATTGCTCCCGCGTGGAATTTCTTTGAGACGAAATTTTACGTTGAATTTGTTATATTATTTTACACTTTATTACTTTATTAACGTCCGCACGATTATTAATTTTCCTGCACGCAATCGTTACGTAAGAAGTTCACATTTTCTGTTAAACAGCCGCCTGCAGTTCGGACATCCGTTCAAAACATTCAAGTCATCATTATTCACTTCATTATTCAATGCATACGCGTGTTTTTATTCAGCTTTGACTTTGGTCGGCTTGAGTAATCGCGTGGTTTACAAGTTCAAGACGCCGCCTAACTGACTTCCAATCCATCCGTCCGTCCGCCGGTCCGACTGACCATAACTCTCAACGAATAAACAAACCCCGAGTTTCGGATAACGATTACAATCCTAAAGTGAAATTTGTTTCTATTTATTCATTATAAGACTTCACATTGACTAATTGATTAATTATAATAATAATCAGATTAATTTGAGGACGTGATCTGAGTGGGAAGTTATTTGTTTTTTCCTTTTAATTGAGACCAATTTTAATTGTATTTTTATTTCGTATAAACATGATGATTGTATTTGTATAACATGATGACTGATGATTTAAAGTGCCGCAGCAATTAAATGTGTCGGCAGTTTTTTAACTAAATATACGGAATACAGTAAGCGGGCCCTTTAAAGTTACCCGTTTAAATATCAATCTCATACATTTTCTCTACTTCCGAGTTAGGAGTTTCCAACCTTCAATTGATTTATGCAAGTTTTAGTAGCTGTTTCGCAAGAACTTCAAAGCGCGGGCGGCTTATTTGAAGTTTGGATTTGTAATTACGATTACAAAATACTGAAATGGATGCCGGCTATATAGAATGTCAATTATATGGAAAGTAGATGGCATTAGCGATTTTCGGATTTATAGTTTGCGTTGCTCAGAGTCATAATTTTTTATGAATGATTGGTCCGCCAGACAATTATGACATTTTTTAAATTTCGTTTTTACTCAAGATGCCACACACACAGTTAACAGTAACTTTATTATATAACTATTAACAGTAACTTTAAATATACCACGCGTCCCAAAAGCCGTTAGTTACCATCTTGCAATGCAGATTTCTTTAATTTGTTGAATTTGTTAAGTTCAAAATGCATGATTCTTCCAAAAAGTAGTTTTTTCCATATTAATTGGTAACTTTTTCCTTTCTTTTATTTCTGTTTAGACGAACGTGATGCCATTCAGAAGAAGACATTCACGAAATGGGTCAACAAACATCTTAAAAAGGTGAGCTAAATTCCATCTCTCTCTCTCTCTCTCTATACATTTTGTTGTTGGTTAACACAATAACGTTTATCTGATCTGATGAATCTATACGTTATCTGTAGTTTAAATCTTATAGATATGTTAAAATACATATATTACAAAGATATCTTTCATGATTATTATATATTTATATTATATATTAAGCAAGGATTCCTGTTTAATGGTGCTCACGAGCGAGATTGGGATGAAAAAGTGGTCTGTAGCGATCTCAGTTCTCGTTTGTCCCTACTGAACATAACTGCCTCGATCTCGCTTCTCGTTTTGAATGAAAAAGGTCATTTCGATCTCGATTATCGCTTCGAATTCAAAACGAGAAGAAGACTGCATTGATCTCCGTACTCGCCTTTACTCGAGAGGCCATCGCGATCTCAATTTTCGACCCAAATTCGAGATCAGATAGCTCTCGTTCTCGTCTCGTGCGCATCACACTGTTGCTTTATTTATCTTGTCTCAAATATTCCTCTTGTCTTATTTATGCACGCATCCAAATCATGCAGCACTGGAAATATGCAAAGGTAAAAAAAGAGAAATTCTCGGGAAAGTACCATTTTAACGAATGACCGAGAAATGTGTCAATTACGACTGACCGAGAAATAGTCAATTCTCAATAGAGTTCCTCGAAGTCCCTCATTTATGACGGAAAAACTTGACAATTTGACGAGAGACGCTGATATACGAGTTTCTATTGATCGGAAAAAAGCTCTACAGAGTTATTATATTCGAACTCTGTGTCTCGCTCGTAGATCTGTAATTGGTTATAAGAAAACTGATTGATTTGATACTTGACTTAGTTTTGTTTTAACAAACCTTTTGTTGCCTTAACGGACTGAATGGAATGGAATTCCAAACGCACCACTTGACTTCCACAGATTTGTCTGCCATCTGCAACCAAATCAAATCGTCAACTCTACATCGATCATTATTCAGACAACTAATCGTGTTTATTTCTCATCTGTTTGCTATGCCTTCCAGACTTACACGATGTTACATGTTTGTGTTTACACAAATGGATCTCCCTGTTGTCCGCAGTCCGTAAGTCGTCGCAGCTGCAGCTGAAAGGCTGTGTTGAGATTTTCGAAACAATTGCGATCTGGTTTTGATTTCTTTTATCTTTTTCTAATAATCTTTGCGTGCAAAACTTATTAGTAAATTTGTTGCATTTTTTTTTTGCTTCTTTCGGAGATTATTTAATTTTTATTTTTGCACAAGAATAACAATTATATTCGATTCTTACTTTTTCGTGCAGAATTCCTTATTATTTCCTTTTTACTCAGTTTTTTTTTAACTTATTTAGCCTTAGCTATTTTGATTGCTTCTTATTATTTTGCGTTATTTATGAATTAATTATTATTATTATTTTTATTTCTTACCAAGTAACAATTTTTTAAATATTCGAAATTTCTTCCAATCAAAAGGCCAATCGTCGTGTTGAAGACCTTTTCGAAGATCTGCGCGATGGACACAATTTGCTTTCTCTCTTGGAGGTGTTATCTGGCGAGCATCTGGTGAGTTTAAGCTAATTCTCAGTAATCCTCGTATAAAAGTAGCTTAAAAGATTTGCTAAACTAGCAATTTGCTTATAAAAATTTTAATCTAATTTTTATCGCTGAATACGTATTTGAATTTATATTAAAAAAACTAGTTTAGAGTGACTCACTGTTTTTATTGCTGTTAATAGTATTATTAATGTGACTTTTAAACTTTTACACAGCCACGAGAAAAAGGAAAAATGCGCTTCCATATGCTGCAAAATGCTCAGATGGCGTTGGATTTCCTACGCTATAAGAAAATCAAATTGGTCAACATCCGTGCCGAAGATATCGTGGATGGCAACCCCAAGCTGACACTCGGTTTGATCTGGACAATCATTTTGCACTTCCAGGTGAGTACAACACCAGTGAAAGACTTCCACCAAGAAACTCTTGAGTTCAAGTTATTTTCGCCTTCAAAAATAGCTTTTATAGAGAATTTAGAGGAATCCCCGAACAAAATCTCAGGAATTCAATTGCAAATTTGCCTTCAAGAATCTAGATTAGCAAGATTACAAGCTTATTTTTGCTTTCTTTCTTAAAGAACCGATTTTTCTACAAGTTTTAAGTTGGTTTTAGCGTTAAATGTGTTTAAAGTTAGGTTAACTTTTGGTTAAACTTAGTTTTTCTCTTGGTTAAACTTAGTTTAACTATTTAAAAATGGCTTGACTATTGTGTAAACTTAGTTTAACCTTATTTTAGCCTAAATCTTCTTTGTTGATATGGACTTCGATATTAGATTAAACAAAGTTTAACATAAATTTAAACCAGTTTAACATAAGTTTGAACTCAGTTTAAATTTTTCTATATTTTTCTTATTAAAGTTAATTTAAATTTGTCTCTATATTGAACTTGTTTAAATTTTTTTTTCGTTGAAACTATAAAAATTTTACTTCAAGTTTCATAATGTAAAAATAGACATTTTTTTTTACACCAAGCGTGAGCGATCAAGTTTGGTGGGCGTTCATTGCGGAGCTACAACAGCATTTGAATGAAAAGTATTGTGAATTTGTGATTGAATGGAAGTCGTTCAAGGACTTCCAGCCTTTTTCATTATTGTGTGATAATAATGGCACAACAACAACAACAACGCCCTCGATTCAACGCCTCGATATAGACGAGGACATTAAAAGGTTTTGTAGTGAAAAAAGAGAAAAAGTTAATTCACACCTTTTTCTCAACTCCAATCAACTACTTAAAAAGGGGAATGAAAATTAAATACAATTTTTTTTATTTAAAGATTTTGTTAAAAGAAGAAAAGTCATCACTTGTTTCGAAAATAAATTTCGCGTCATTTTAAAAATAAAAAAGATTTGCTGTCAAAAATGCTAAATACGGTCAAGAAGAAGCTTAACCCACACAAACATCTGCAAACACACACACACACGCACACCTGCGGGGCGCCTGCACACCTGCTGACTTAAGCTCGAGTTACAGTAAAGCCTCGTCAACGCCAACCGGCCAACCAAAACCAGCCGCCGTGGCCGCCTTTTTTGTGTGTCGAGCTCTTTCGTTGTTTGCTTGATGTGCCCAAAATTGGCGGATGGCGGCTGAGTGTTGCCTCAAAAGTGGCAAGAAATACGTTAATAACGCAACACAGCGACATATTTGTGTGTGTGTGTTGTGAGCCGCTGCTGCTGCTGCCACCTACACGTCACCTCGTTACGTTCGGATTTAAACTGAGTTTACATTTCAAACCAAATGCTTGTGATGGAGAGCAAAAAAAGGCTGATTGAAAAAACACACCATTGATAATCTTGACAGGTTTGGTGATCATTTAAAAAGGCAAACGCAACAACAACCGAATTGCAAAGAAGCAGAATTTGTTGCTTTTCTGTGTTCCTTCGCAGTTTTGTGTTGCGAAAGATCAACTTGATCGATGGATGATGCGATTTTCTCGAACCTCCATCGATTGATTTATTTGTAACGCCGTTAAAGTTACCGTCACTCCGTCACCGTCATTGCGTTGCCTTCGATTTCAAGCAAGTTGACAGTTTTGTCGTCGTCATCGTCGTCGTCGTCGTCGTCGTCGTTGTTGTTGTTGTCTCTTAGCTGAAAGAAAAAAAGAGAAACAATTGAAAGTCTTTTGTTTCTTTCAATCAAGGATTTCGTTTATTTCTCATTCGCTCATTGCATGCTGATGTAATCGCTGAAAGAAGGTCTGGCATAAATTTACATTTACTTTTCACGCTTTGGTGACCATCTGTTGTTGCAGTGATTTTCATTTCATTTGTTGTATTTGTAAATTATCTGGTATCATTAAATTTAAAAATGTTTTTTTTGAAAAGTTTTTTTTAAAATTTAAATTTTTGCAATTGTATTGTGATTAAAAATGTGTGTATTTTAAAATTGTTATTGAATTTATATTTCAATTGCAGAAAATAACTTGATTTGTAATTAAATTAATTCAAATATTCACTTAAATCCACTCGTTCAACCTCCAAGTTCAACCTTGATGTGAACGAATTTAACGAATTTCAGTCCCTAAAATGAAAAACGAAGTCTCAACTAAATTGAACTCTCGCAATCTGTGGAGAGAGATTTTGAAAATCAATCCAAATTGTTTTTTTATTTGTTAAAATAGGCAGTATTTAAAAAACTGCATTTATATTTCTTTTTTACTTAATTTTTCGTCACCCTTGGGATTCGAACCTGCGACTCCGGCATCCGATGCTAACCAATTGAACCAGTCAGCCTTTTCTAGATTATTTTGCTATTTCTAATCTAGACTATTTTGCTATTTTAAATTCCTGCACGCATTTAGACTCGTTGAAGCCCCGCAGTGCAGCTGCATCATTATTTAGACTACGAAGTCGTGGTTGCGTGGTTGCACGACGATCCCATCCTCTCCCTCTTCCCCTGACGATGTCAGTTGAGTGCCAGAAAATTTCCAACCGTCTGCCAAACAAACAGCCACAGTTTTGTAATGTCGAATTAATCAATTGATATCATCGATAGTTTTTAACAATGAAAAAGAAATCAGTAACTTTTTTCGGAATTGTTCGAGTCACTTCTGGCAGTTATTAAATATATCTCAAATATAACAGTTAATTAATATAAAAGTTTCATAATGTTTATGAAATATAACAGATTTTTATACATTATAATAATATAACAGTTATTTAGGATTTTATAACAGTTGCGTATAACAGTTTTCATATGCTATAAAATTGTTTTACTGCCGTAATATTATATTGTATAACAGTTAACAATATAACAGTTTAATAACTTAATATGTCAGTTACAGTTTAATATGTCAGTTGTGTGAATGAGTGCATTTGTATGTGTGACTTCAAGCTAAACTCTATTAAATTCATTTCCACTTGATGACAAAAACAGAGAAACAAAGTAAAACATGACATCACTTCTTGGAATTTTTTTTTTTACTAACACGAACAAGACACAAAAAAGTAAAACACGTTTACAACAAAACGTCAGCCGCACAAAAGAGTTCGCCATAAAAACTTGTCGACCAAAAACTTCAAAATAAAGATTCAGCTGACAAACTTGATGAAGAAAGCGAAAGATTTCAGTGGGGAAGCCGTTGTTAATTCTTGCATTTTTCGCTTTAAATTTATTCTCTCGAAATATAGATTAAGAAATAATAAAATACTTGAAATTTTGTAAGACTTAGCCAAGTAAAACAAAAGACTTAAGCAACGAACTTGATCTCCAGGCACTTTGTATGTTTTGAAGACGAAAGACTTAAGAATGAAACCTGCTTCTGAAGTACATTCTAATTTTCATGCTGAATTTCAAAATAAATAATTGAAAAATGTGATTCAAGTGTAAATATAATTTCTCAAATTTAAAATTTTCAAGTAATTTCTTTATATTTTTGCATACAAAAAATATTTATTAGAACTGAAAACGAAGCATTCCAACAACAAAAAAAGCTACGAGCTGCCTTAAGGCGATTAAATTTGTGTTTTCTTAGTTCTAATTACGCCCAGAAATTTATTACTTTGCAGAGGCTGCTGGTTCCGCAATCACACTCAGTAAGTGTGGGCTTCAAATTCTTAAAACAACAACAACACAAAACCTCGAAAGTAAATTAGAATAAATTAAAAATTATTTTTTATTAACGTCGGAGAAAAAAAATTCAACTGAAAAGCAGCCCCGACTACGCATAAAATGCAAATTAATGAATTTTTCAAAGCTAAAATAAAAGTTATTCTCAAAAAATGTGGAGTTATTACAAGAAAATTGCTATTACAAAAAATAGAATTATTACTTCAAATTGTTGTTGCGTTTCTGCTGCTGCTGTTACCGCAATTATTAGCTGAATTGTTGTTCACTGTAACCTGTTCGAAAAATGTCACAGAAAAATGCAAACTCTTAATTCAGTTTGTGGACTGCCAACAGCAGCAGCAGCAGCAGCTACGGCAAAAATGCATGCTTGCCATACTGCGAAAATTACGTCCACACGTTCCGCTGAATTTCTATGCATAAATTTGTCTATCTGTCACATGTCACTGCACTGTTGCGCACACATAATTACGAGTAGATTTAAAATACAGAGTGGTTAACAGAGAGTGAGAGAGAGGGAGAGAGGGAGCGCGAGCCCGTGAGACCGCGAGAGAGATGTGGGGAACACAGAGAAACGAAACTTACAGTCGAGCAAACCTAATTCAAGGAAACCTAATAACGGTTTCTGTTTCATTTCTTCTTGTTTCATTTCTTCTTGTTTCATTTCTTCTGGTTTCATTTCTTCTTGTTTCATTTATGAACGAATGAATGCCTCCCACTCCTGCCAAACTCTCTTTTTTCCTGTTATGTAGCTTTTAAATATTATATTTTGAACAGATGGCGTTTTTTGTTGCTATTTAAATTCCAACACCATTCGTCATCATCATCATCATCATCGTCGTCGTCGTCATCATTAGTCATTCGTGGTGAGAACGTCGTCATTACAATTTCTACTCTTCTTTCGCGTCTTTTTTTTCTTTGTTTGTTTTTTTTCTTTAACAATTTTCTCTTCCTTTTGTATTCTTTGTCTTTTATCTCTTCTTGTTTTTAGTTGAAACTCACACGTTCGTAATTTTCCATTCCATTTTCTTGCCCTACTCTGACATTAAAACTTAAAACGATTAATATTACGTAAATTTCTCTTGTTACCAACATTATAAACAACAATAACTGCCAACATTAAGAACGACTGCAGCAGCTACAAAAGTTTTTAGAAGTTTTAACAGCTTAAAGTGAGTTAAAAAAAGCTACAACAACGTGCTTGAGAATATTTAGACTAGAGAACTTGGAACGATTCACAGTGGCGTGAATACATCAGAAATGCGTTAAAATTTTGAGGATTTGGTGCAGCCTGTCAAAATAACGAAGATCTGCTCGACACAAAAAAAGACGAAACACGCGACTCAAATTCCGCGACTCTGATTTCCGATATATAAACACAAACATATAATTTTCCTACTTCTTTTTTATGAATTTGGTAAATTTATAATTTGTTTGATTTTGAAATATGATGCGAAAATACGCTCTTTGTGCCACTGTACTTCGCTCTCTTCTAAATGGTGAGCTAGACTTTTTTTTAATGTGTTTTCGCAAAGCAAGTGAAATAATTCTTTCTTCATAAATGCACACATGTAAAGATACTTAAACGCACACACACACACATACATGAAA
The DNA here is from genome assembly GCA_922984085.1 of Sicus ferrugineus. Lineage (NCBI taxonomy): Eukaryota > Metazoa > Arthropoda > Insecta > Diptera > Conopidae > Sicus > Sicus ferrugineus. The sequence continues at coordinate 6,452,453 of OV277354.1, forward strand.
CTTGGCTTCACAGCTCTTCGTGAGCTTAACGAAAGTTGGAAGTATAAAGTAAAAAAACACACAAAATAATCTCTGAGACCATTTAATAACAACAACAAAATACTTAACTCAGGCGAATGATATTTCCCGACGTGCTCTGCATTCGCGATAAATTTACCACTACACCGTGCAACAACAAATTAGTTCGCAACAACAAATTAGTTCGCAACAACAAATCAGTTTGCAGCAAACGTCTTTTAGCAGCGAAGGAAAATTAAATTTATAGTTCAGGTTTTTCTTCCCTCTCTCTCTCTCTCTCTCTCTCTCTCTCTCTCTCTTGCTGGTTGTGAATGCAAATACGCAGATTTGTAGTTCCAGAGGAAACGTAAAAATGTTAACTTGAGTTTGTTTTTTAATTGTTGATTGTGATGTTTTTCCTTCTCAAAATTGTCATTAATTAACAACATTAACAACACAGTGAATGTGTGTGTGTGTGTGTGTGTGTGTGTGTGTGTGTGTGAGGGCAGAGTGCGTGTGTATGTATTTCAGTAGATTTTTAAATGTAACAGATGTTGCTTTTGTTGTTTTCAAGTTTTGGCGTTGGCGAGATGATGAATTTAAGAGTACAAAAGCAACATTTGTTGCCAGCAACATTGGCAAGAACCATCCAGTGTAGTTGTTGTTGTTGTTGCATTTTGCCACTAATACCAAAAAACGTGAGTCAAATGAAGCCGCAGTCAAGCGTAATAAAAGCAGAAGCGAAAAATTGTTGCTCTGTGTAAAAAGAAATCCACCACCAGATGTTGTTGTTGCTGCCTCCTCTCACACTCTCACCGGCAGTCTAGCGTAGCCGCCGACCAACTTGCCGGTTGGTTGTTGTTGTTGTTTCAACAATAACAGCAGAAGCGAGCAACAGCAGTGTAAAAGCAACAACAATATTGAAACTCTCTCTCTTCCTCTCCACCTTCAACTGCCCTGCAACACCTTCACTCTTTAGCAACTTGTTGCTGCAACACGAGCGAAGAGCTTCGATACATCATCATCCATCACCTGGCCGGCGGCGAGCGGTTGAGACTGCTGAGCGCATTCAACGGCCGCTCGTACGTTAGTCGTCGTTGAGACATCGTGAATTTTGGTGGTAATTGAAAATTCGTAGAACGAAAAGTTTGTTTGAAAAGTTGTCTTAAAAACAAAGTGATTGTTGTTGTTGTTGTTGTTGTTCTTTTGTTACAGTTGCTGCTATTGTTGCCTGAAAAGGGGCGAAAAGGGGAAAAATAAAACACAAGTTTTTCCCTCATTGTGTTTATTCGTCACGTAGATTTTTGCCACTGATTCAATCATTTTTAATAATTTTTTTGTTCGTGATGATGATTCTGAATCCTGTGTGACAATAATTTGTGTTGAAACTTCTCGTTTTTGTGATAAAAAAAGAATTGAAAGCGATAAAAAAAGGGCTGAAATTGATGGAGAGAAGAGAATTCAATAAAATAAAGTCAAACCAACTAGAAATCAATAAAAGAAAATCAAATACAAGTAAATAATATAAAATGAAACATCATAAAATAGAATAAAATAAAAAAAACGAAATGGAACGAAATAAAATTAAGTGAACTTAAATAAAATTGTGAATTTAACAAAAATTTTTATAAAATAAAATAATATAATTGAGGAATTGAATTCCAGCTATTGGAATTGAATGTAATAAAATGTAATTCAGCAAAATAAAGTAGAAACAAATTAAAGGAAATAAAATATGATTAAATGAAATAATAAAGCAAAGCAAAGTGAACCAAAATTAAGTTAAATTTTGAATTTAATTAAATAAAGAATTTCAAATAATTGAATTTGGCTTATTAAATTAAGCAGAATATTACAAAATAAATTGAAATAATAAAAAAATATGCAACATAGAAATATAACAAAATTTAAACGAGAAAATAGAAATCAAATAAAGATGAATTTTGACCGCAGAGGGTTTTTCGCTTCAAATTCACTCAACTGATTTTATTATCTTTTTTTCACCATCGGAAGAGCTTCACGCATACAGAGTTGAATCAACCCCACTTCACTTTTCACACACACACATACACACGAACGAATACACTTGAAAAACTTCATCTTCAGCACTTCAGTAAAAATTGATGATGTCAGATGTGGAGCGCTTGCTGCGTTTCTGCGTTTCTGCCTGCAGTTTTGCACTTGTTAACAACAGCAACAACGTAATCACTGTCATCACAATCGACGAAAAAACGACGGCCGTCGCAGACGAGTGACTTTTTGCCGACATCAATGAAGTCAGAGTCACCACACACACACAAACACACCCGGCGATCTATCAATGAGCTCCACATTCATATTCACTACAACTTCATTAACTTTTCCAACTTTGCTGAAATTCTGGTGCAGCAACCAGCAAGTGTGTCTGCCACGCCTCTCTCGACTGTTTTTTTACCTGACTGACAGCTTTCAATTGCCATTTTTTCTACCTTCAAACTGACAGCTGGCGGTTTTTCATTGCAAAACACACGCAGTTTTGGTAGCTGAGCGATACAATTTGAATATATTTAACCCACTCTAGTCTGCGCTTTTCAGAGGCCAACCTCAGTTAATTCTCGATTAACACGTTGGTGTGCTCAATGCTAACCTCTTCACACCGAATGCTTACACGCCTCCGTGCACTTCAATGAATTTTATTTGTCAATGAATCTCGCCTCACAGTTGTGAGCGTAACAAATGTCACGAGCATTTATTACATTCAATTCTGTAGTTAATGACTTTTATTAGTGGTTGTTGTTACTTGTTTCTGCATTTTAATGGCGGAGTGGGAAGAAGTCTTCACCAAATTTGTCGTTTTATTCATAAAATACCTTTAAGATTTTTTTTGTTTAACTTTTAATCTTCAATATGGAATTTTTAACACCCACTTTTCTGTGGAGAATTTTTGTGGACACTTTTAAAACGTAATAAATAGGGGGAAAAAGTGAAAATTAAATTTTTATGTAATACTTATGGAATTTTCTACTTCTGTATAATTTTTTTGCCATTACTTGTTATTGTAGATTATTTTCCTCATTATTTCACACTTTCGAAAGACGTCGTTATATTTGAATTTCCGCTTATTATTCGCTTTAAATAACTACAGAGTTTTCTTATAACAAAGTTTTCTCCATTTTCTCTCCCTACAAGAGTGGAACTTGTAGCGTGGTTATATAAGGGTTAATTTAATGAGGCTGCCACAGTCAAAGCCAAGGCGACGAGTTTGAACTTATTTAATACTCTAACAGCATTAATTAATTTGCTACTCTTTACATCCAGCAAAAAAATCCTCTCAGAGACGGACAGACGAACGAACAGGAAGACAAACACAATTTTACACGAATAATAAAAAAAATCACGAATAAAATTCGCGCCGCACTTCAGAACATCCGGTCGTTATGAGTTGGTTGAGTTGGTTGAGTTGGTTTGACTTTGTTAGGGAGTCAGCGGTGTTTTTTTGTGCTTTTTTTTGCTTCTTATACAAACAACAACAACAGCAACAATTACTTGCCGCAAATCCATTTTTATACACATTTTTTCCCCATCCGTGAATTAGTGAAAAAGTGCAACAACCGAAGCGACCGCGAACGAATAGAAAATAATAATTAAAACGAAAGAAAATTAAAATTACTACGCAAGAAGAACTATAAAAAGATGGGGTGGGAGAGCAAAAAATTCTAACAAAATAAGTTTAAAAAAGAATTTAACACGAAGACACGAAAACTTGAAATAAAAATCGCATCGCGAGAGCGATAAAACGTCTAAATCGTATGGAAAACTAAAACCAAGTGGAACTCAGACGCAGTCTTGATAGAATAACTTACGAGATACTTTTCCAGAAATTTGGTATTTGCAACGAAAAGCAAAAAAAAATAGTCCCGCTCTTAGAACTTAAGTGTCGCTAGAGCGATAAAAATCTTAATTGTAAAAAGAAAAATCATAAAAACAATCTCAAATTGAATAATATTAATAATATCGAAAAAAAAACAAACGAACACCTCGAAGAATTTGGTTTCCTCAGCGAAAACTGGAGAAAAAGCCGCGTGCCGCTCTGATGTCGTAAAAGTGAAATAAAAGTCGCATCGCTTTTAAGTTGCGTGTGTGGTGAAAAAAAGAAGAATTTAAGTTTATAACTGCTGATAATTTGCACTTTTTGCAACAATCTTTGTTGCACATACTTAATTGACAATTTTTTACTTAAAAAAGAAGAAATTTAAAAAAATTCCGACTAAAGTCGCTGTCGCACGCGATATATGTATAAATTTGATGACGATTTTCAACCAGGTGGAGGACGAGTTTTTTGGAAAGCAACACCAGAAGCTGAAAAAGAAGCAGAGGAAGAGTTTCAGAAAGTAAAGCAACAACAACAACGCTCTGATTTCATTAATAATATCCACGGCGAGAACATGCATTCTTCTTCTTCTTCAACACTGAAGAAGACACAATTCATGACCAGTACCAGTCGAAATAAAACTCAGGATTTGGCTCTCCCAACCCTTTCCTCGTACTTTCCCTCACGTGGTCCCGCCATCACCACGAATTTGGATGATAGAAACGTACGTTTCCAACATGAAATCAGGCATGAAAAAACTATCGAGACAGCAGGCAACCGGGATTATTCAGGCGTGACCGCTGACAATAATGTGTCGTCCGTTGAACGCCGCCGCTCTTCCATTGATCCGCGTTCCATGGTGGTGCGTGGAAGCTTTCGTCATGAAAATGGTGACGTACCCACCTCAGGTGCCGCATACCAGCAAGTTGTACGAAACAAACGCATCTCCACCGAAATACTCGGTTCCAGTTTGGAGAGTACCAAACTGTCGCAACGCGACTCTAGCGGTCATCGTCGTATTACCACACACATCGTGCGCAAAGTGACCACACTGAGTCGTGCCGAAGAGCAGCAACAGCCTCCCGAGCAATTACTGCCGCCTAGTAAAATTCTACGTAGCAATGAATTGGAGTACCAAAGCCACCGACATATAGGTGGTTCATCACCACCGATGCTATCTCGGACAGCCATTGAGACCAGACGACAGAGTAAGGTAAAGACGGTGGTCGTATATGATGGTAACGACTGGAGAACTTGAATGGCGAACAGAAATGGGTGTCGATGAGGCTATTCAACTGTACTTTCCGTGTTTATTGGCCTGAGGATCATTTTTAACACCAAACCAGTGAACTTTCCTACTTTATTTCGCTATTTTATGTTGATGGCTATTAGCAATTTTGGCTCTTACAATTTGTGGGCATCACAGCTGGTTTTTCGGTCCCATATGGTGATTTGAGCAAACGTCTTTTTGCCGATCACCCACCTGAGCAAGGTTCCTCATCTGCCCCTTATTAAATCTTCTTTGTGTGGCTTCCACAATGGTCTTCAGTCCCACTTGGCTATCGTTTCCTTTGCTTCTTCGTTTATTTTTGCACTGTAATCAAAATTCATTTTATGGTTGAAGAGTACGAAGCCTGGGAACCGCGCTCAAATTGCACACAATTACTTTGTACATGTGTGCAGCTCGTCTTAATGTTGCTTTTTTGAAAGTTAATAATTTTTTCACTTTTCCGCCAAACAAATATGTGAACATCATCCTGAGAGGGAAGCGAACTTGATATAATTAGAAAAAGACTCATTAAATTCATTAAATTGAGTTTCTAAAATCATGCAGGAAGTCTCATTTAAACATCAAAATTCAGTTATCCAAGTCATCCATCTGGAATAAAAAAAGACCTTAAAACGGCTCTTGAAAGCTCTGGAATGTCTAAAAATGTTCACCGTACAGCCGTCATTCTGACGTGTCACGCTTTGTCGTCATAAAGCTTTTTTCCTTTAGTTAACCATTCAGTGCAATTCATACTCAGTACAATAAAGATTTCTTCCAAAGCTTCTTGCAAAACTCTGACTTTTAAGATTTCAGAGCCTATTACGTCATTTCTTTTAAACTGGTCAAAGCAGTGCCGGCCAAAACAGGGATCATGAGTACGAGCGCTTTTTTGCGTGTGTTATTTAAGTATAGAAAGCTTAAAGCTTTTTGGCCGGCACTGCTTCGAAGCTTTTTAACAAAGAATGTGAAATAAGATATTATTTATTATCTTATTTCATATTCTTTGATTTTAACCTATTTCACGTGCAGTGTTATTAATTTGAAATGCAATCAAAATTAATCTGAAAAGCTTTTTTGAAAGTTTTGGATGGAGGGTTTTAATTTATTCTTAATAAACAATGATCCTCTGGGTTCTCAAACAAGCTATCCCTTTCTTCATGGTTCTCCATAATTTGACCTTTTTTCTCATCTTCGTATTTCTCCTCCATGTCCCGATTTCTCCGTAAAAGCTGGTAAGGGTTAAAATAGCTTTTCCTATTTTTGTAATTTGCTAAATTATTACAGCTTTATTTCGCTTAAATATAATCAATCGTTTTTCTTTCTTCATCTTCTATAGATCTCCGATATTGTTGTTGGTAAAGAGGACAACGTATCCGCTAGAGAAGCTTTATTGCGTTGGGCACGTCGTTCTACTGCTCGGTATCCGGGAGTTCGCGTTAACGATTTCACAGCGTCGTGGCGTGATGGTTTGGCTTTCTCTGCGCTCGTACATCGCAATCGACCGGACTTGCTTGACTGGCGAAAGGCAAGGACCGATCGGCCGAGAGAGAGGCTGGAAAACGCATTCCATGTGGTGGAGAAAGAATACGGCGTCACGCGTCTGTTGGACCCAGAGGGTTAGTAAGCCTGTAGTATATTCTAAATTTCAAATAATTAACATTCTGGCTTTCTTGCCCTCCTTTTCTCTCAACAGATGTAGACACCAATGAACCCGATGAGAAATCTTTGATCACCTATATTTCCTCACTGTACGATGTTTTCCCCGAACCACCGTCCATCCATCCACTCTTCGATATGGAATCACAACGTCGCGTCCACGAGTACCGCGATATGGCTCAGCAATTCATATACTGGTGCCGCGAGAAGACCGCCTACTTACAAGAGCGTTCCTTCCCTCCCACTCTCATCGAAATGAAGCGCTTGCTGAGCGATCTTACGCGTTTTCGCAACGAAGAGGTTTCCGTGCGCAAGCGTGAGAAGATGAAGTTGGTTCAGATCTATAAAGAACTCGAACGTTACTTCGAGAGCATCGGTGAGGTAGACGTCGAACCAGAATTACGTCCCGATTCCATTGAGAAGGCTTGGTATCGCATGCAGACTGCGCTGTCCGACCGCGATCATATCCTGCAGCAGGAGATCGAGCGTTTGGAGCGCCTTCAGCGTTTGGCCGATAAAGTGCTGCGCGAGATCAAGCATGTCGACATGAAGCTGACCGATCTGGAGACACGCATCAGCGAGGAGGCGCGACGCATTGAACGTCTGCATCCAGTCGATGCCAAAAATATTGTCGAGTCTCTGGAAACCGAAATACGTCACCTGGAGGAGCCCATACAGGACATGAATCACGATTGTCACATGCTGAACGAGGGACGCTATCCGCATGTTAGTGATCTGCACAAGAAGGTCACCAAGCTGCATCAACGCTGGTCTCAACTACGCTCTGCATTCCACACCAATCTGGTGCAGAAACTTTCTGGCTTGAAGTACCCCGTCCATGAGACGACTGTGACGCGTCAGACGCGTACAGTTGTCGAGTCACGACAGATCGATACGAATCCGCATTTCCGCGATCTGCAGGAGCACATTGAATGGTGCCAAAATAAATTGGTAAAGCATAAAAGTGAAATTTGCAAAATACAATTTTAATAAAATTTAACTTGCTCATTGACAGAAACAACTTTTAACCGCCGACTACGGCTCCGACTTGCCATCCGTAAAGGAAGAACTCGATCGACAGCAGCACGAGCATAAAACTATCGATCAATTCCACGCTAAAGTTCTCAACGATGAGCGTCAACAAACTAAATTCTCAGGCGACGAACTGACTCTCTACCAGCAGCGATTGAACCAGCTGCAGAAAGTTTACGCTGAGCTGCTGAGCACCTCTACCAAACGTCTCTCCGACTTGGACTCTCTGCAGCACTTCCTGACACAGGCTTCCGCCGAGCTGCAGTGGCTGAACGAGAAGGAGCAGATCGAAATTACACGCGACTGGGCTGACAAACACTTGGACTTGCCTGCAGTGCACCGATATTATGAGGTAGATATTCGAACAGCTATTGACGAACTTTATTAGCTTGAAAGCTTTTAAATTTGTGTGAATCATCAAAGACGCGTTTGGAAGCTTTAAAGCGTAAAATATTTTAAAGCTGTGCTCGAAATTTAAAGCTTATGAAACTTATATCGTGCTTTGAAGCTTTGCGCGCATGTTTCCTTAAGCAAAAAGCATGCAGTTTTTTATAATCGTAGCTTTGCTTACTTTCAAGCGTGCATATGGTAATGGAGGGGAGGTAAGCGAGTGAAGGCTTCTTTTAATTTTATAAAGCTTAAACTGTTTTTTGTTTATTTGTACATTTTTATTCTTTAATTAGGTTTTTACAATTTTACTCTTATATTCCAATTCCTGATCAACTTTGCATTAAAACACCGTTTCTACCTTCCAGAATCTTATGTCCGAATTGGAAAAACGTGAGTTACACTTCGCCACCATTCTGGATCGTGGTGAAGCTCTACTCAATCAACAACATCCAGCTTCCAAGTGCGTTGAAGCCCATCTCACTGTCTTGCAACAGCAGTGGGCTTGGTTACTACAGCTGACGCTTTGCTTGGAGGTGCACCTCAAACACGCTACCGAATACCATCAGTTCTACGCTGAAATCAAGGAAGCGGAACAATGGCTGGTTAAGCGTGATGACATTCTCAACAGCAAGTATTCGCAGTCTGACTTCGGCCTCGATCAGGGTGAAACGTTGCTGCGTGGCATGCAAGATTTACGCGAAGAGCTGAACGCTTTTGGCGAGACTGTACAGCAGCTACAGCAACGTGCTCAGACCGTGGTACCACTGCAAAAACGCAAGCAGCCCGTAACACGACAGTGTTCGGTTCAAGCAATTTGCGCTTACAAGCAACAAGCTCAGCTGCAAGTTGAAAAGGGTGAGACATGCACGCTGCTCGACAACTCAGGACGCGTTAAGTGGCGTGTGCGCAGTGCCAAGGGACAGGAGGGCTCAATACCAAGTGCTTGCTTGCTGCTGCCACCGCCCGATCAGGAAGCCATCGATGCCGCTGAACGATTGAAGCGTCTCTTCGATCGTACTGTTGGTTTGTGGCAGAAGAAACATCTACGCTTGCGTCAAAATATGATCTTCGCGACTATCAAAGTCGTCCGGGGATGGGACTTCGATCAGTTCTTAGCCATGGGACCCGAACAGCGTACAGCTATACGGCGAGCCCTCAACGATGATGCTGATAAGCTGTTGGGCGAAGGTGATCCCAACGACCCACAATTGAGACGTTTACGTCGAGAGATGGACGAAGTTAATCGGCTGTTTGATGAGTTCGAAAAGCGTGCCAGAGCAGAAGGTAAGCGAGAGGACAAAAGCTATTTCAAGGGCAGGCGATGGATTTGTTTTATTTTTGTGTCTAAGACTACATACTTCTGAATTATTTTAATAAATCATTATTTGGCAGTGAAAGTCTTCCTTTACATTATGTAAAATCATGTTTTTGGCCTTTAAGTGCATTCTTTCCAAAAATTCCTTAGAATTTCGGAAATGTAATGTGTGCAGCTCCAAACGGCTGTATATGTGATGCCATATGGTGACCAGCTGGTTTTAGAAGTAGAATTGCGTGCTAATTAAAATTAATAAAAACGATTCTCTAATTAATTAATAGGTTAATTGAGCTGCACCATGTATGTAGAACTACGTTTAGGTTTTCAAAATCTAAAAAATAAGTTTTAAGTGCCAACACGCCAGCTGGCTAAATTCAGTCGAACTTCAGTAGCCACAGAGTACAGAAGAATTTTTCTAATTTAAAGAAATGAAAACAATTTTTTCCACTCGTAAAACTCGCGGTATAATAAGTTTCTTCTAAAGTAGAAAACTTACGAATTCCTGTTTCTCCTTGCCCATTTCAGAGGAAAGTAAGCAAGCTTCTCGCATCTTCACCGAGGAATGCATATCCATCAAAGGAAAACTCGAAGATATGGCGCGCGAGTTGGATCAAATTATTCTCGCCCCATTGCCACGTGATTTGGACTCCTTGGAACACGTGCTTGAAATACATGCTGACTACGAACGCCGTCTAAAACTGCTCGAACCTGAACTCAAGCATCTACAGGAAACGTTCCGTACCATTGCTTTAAAAACTCCCGTCCTCAAGAAAAGTCTCGATAATCTGCTCGAACTTTGGAAAGAGTTGAATACGCAGAGTAATCTGCACAAGGATCGTTTGAAGTTGCTCGAAGCTTCTCTGGCTGGCCTGGAGGATAACGAGCAAGTTATTTCTGAGCTGGAGAATGCTTTGGCTAAGCACCAGGATTTGCCCTCAACTGCTGAAGGACTGCAGCAAGTATTCCGACAGCTGACTCACATGCAGGACTTGATTACACAGCAGCAACCGCAAATGGACAAAATGAATGATGCGGCCGATCAGTTGGGACGCATGGGTGTGCCCACCAAAGTGTTGAGTGATTTGAAGCGTTTGCACACTAATGTGGAGCGACTGAATACACGCTGGAGCACCGTTTGCAATCAGTTGGGCGAGAGGTGAGTTTGCAAGGGGCGTTGGGGGGAATTGCAATCATTCTTCATACTTCTGACGACATTACAGACTGACAAATTGTCAGATATCAAGTAGATTGACAAATTATCAGAAAATTTGACGAATTATCTTCAAATCAGATGCACTTGCTCTTCAAAAATCAATCAGATGGCCTCACCCACACAATTTCAAAGAGCAATAATTTCCGTATTACTTGTTTATTAATTTCTATTAACGCATCATTAGTTGCTTTGTTTGTTGTAAATGCCTTATACGCAAGTCGATCACGCGAAAAAAACACCTGAATTGTTGCTCATAGCAAGGCAAGTTGACTGAACAGCTTTTGTTTCATTCATTTCCAGAATGCGCTCATGCGAGACCGCCATCGGCTTGATGAAGAATCTGCAATCAAGCGTGCAAGTGGAGGAATCATGGGTCGACGGTACAACCGAGAAACTATCCGCCATGCCAACGGCGACATCGGCATTCGAATTAGACGTGAGTACTATTTGTTCTTCTCATTTACTTCTTTATTTATTATTAGGTGCTTGAGGTATTGATTATTATTTGGTCCGTCCTCTCTTTCTGCTGAGATCTTTCAGTTGGTTAGTTCAGCATTTTATTTAAAAGAATTTGAAAAAACTCAGTCTTTATATATGTATAAATTGTTTTTAAATCTAAATTTAGCTAAGAATTTCAGATATTTAAATTATATACAAGTTAGGGTTTTTATAATAATTTCTTCAACTTCCCCTTCCTTCACCTCTCTATGAAAAATCGTTGAAACACAAAGTATATATGAATAGATTTGAGAAGAACTTCTTATATTCTGTGTCTGAAAGAGTTTTAAGTACTTGAGTAGTGCAAAAGTAGTATTTGTTGAACTCTCGGTGTTGGATACCTGCGGTGTTACTTCTCAACGTACGTTCAATGTACGTTCAAATCTTCCCACATACGTCACTTGTAGTGTTGTAGCATTGCGAGACTAAATATTGCATTTAATAAATGCTTTGTATTTTTTAGTAAACTCAGCTTTAGTAGACTCAGCTTTTGCTGCAAACGTTTTAAAGTTGGTAGGACTATCAAATGGTCTTTAAGGGGTAAAATAGTAGTTGTAGCTTGGTGTAGGTTAAACGAACTTAGAAATTAAGTGGTTTCCCTCATTGCGTCTAATAATTCTGGAATTATCATTCCAAAGTAATTCCAGTGTTAGTTTGAACTATTAAAACAACCCAATCGAACCACACATATTACACATCTTTTATATTTTTTATGTAAATTCACGATAAATACTCCCACCTTAATGCACATTTAGTTGTACTCGTATGTTGTTTCTGTATGTATTGTAGCAAATTTTGTCAAAGTCAGTTTTCTTTATGTTAAATATAATTCTGTACTAATGTTTTAAGTAGTTCCGTTCTAGTTGTGCGAGTGAACTAATTGTATTTTTGTCTAATTTTGTATTTCCTCATCCACCACACAAAACCACACATATGTACACATGCACACAAAACAATTCAACTGAAAACGCAAAAATATTCAACATCAACAAATTCAACACCGAAAAATCAACACAAAATTCAACATCAAAATATAATCCAATGAATATGAACTCTATAATCACTGAATTACCACAAAAACTGCAAAACAAACCACAAATTAATTAATTATAATTAAAATATGTAATAAAAATAATAAAAAAAAATTCATATTTGAAAAATTTAAATACCTTAACTGGAAAAAGCAGAAATTACTTGGCGCTGCAATCGAACGAAAGCCAAAAATTGAAAATGTTAATCTGGCCGGAGGACGACTAATACGTGAAGCGAAGGTAAATATTGCAGGGACCCCTTAAGGTAAAAAACAGGACAGGAAAAGGTATCAATTGGTGTGAAGTCGTATTTCAAGAGGTCTTAAAACATTTTCAGAAATGAAAATCAGATCGAGTAAAATGACATAAGATGAAAATTAATGATTAAATCAAAATATGTTAGATGAAATTCGGCTATGATTTTAAAACAACAAGTCTAGAAAAAAGCGCAGCTTGACTTTGTTAAATTTAAGCAGATTTCATTCCATTAAATTAACAAACAAACAAAAATTCTCAAAATCATAACTAGAGATGCCAATTGAACTTTTTGTTGTTCTCTTTCGCCCCACTGAATGTGCGTGAAGTGAGTTTCGAATGAATTCGTGAATGGAATTGAATGTTTGCAGCTCCTGTTTTCTCTCTCTCTTATTCAATGCTTTTTAAATAATTTACTATTCTAAAAGTCATATAATTTAATTCAATACAATTAAAAATTTCACAATTACAAAACGACAAAAGAAAAAACCACAAACTTACAATTAATGAAAAAATCAAAATAAAAATTAAAATAAGAATATCTTAGAGGTAAACATTTAACACCAACAACAACAAAAACATGGTGGTATCTGGTAACAAACTCTGAATTTCTTAACCAACAAAATTTACCTTAAAAAACAACCAACCAACATATTCAACCGAAAACAGAAAACAATTAGAAACTTACAAAATTTTTCAAGGGATTCCAATGTTAAACTAAACCAGTCGGCTAAATAAGGGTTTGCATTGAGGAATTAATATAAATAAACTGCGATAAACGATTGTGTAGAAGTAAAAGGAAATCACTAAATCTCGCTATTAAAACGTATCCTAAAATATCTAGTAATGGATTATATAACAAGCATTGAAATCGACTTAAAATAATTAACACAACTCAAAACTGCCAACACTAACAATCCTAACTTAAAATTAACCTAACCAACCAACTGTACAACACCAACAACCGTATCGTACCGAACAATCTCGCTCGCTGCTACTGTTGGGTGCGACATCGCAGATTTACGATAGTAAGTGTTTGCGCTTCATCGACTGGTTGCTGGAAGTGCGTCCATCGTTTTCGCCGCCACGTCGGGACTTGCGACCCGCCGACAGCGATCCCGGTGCCACGCAGTACTACAGTCAACGACTGGACGGCCTGAACACCAAGTACGACAGATTGCTGGAACAACTGTCGCAGCGGCTTAAAACGGCAATCGAAGTGAATGGAACAGATGGTCTGGTAAGTCAGAACACATATATATATTCATATATACGAAAAAATGGAGAATGTGAACTTTTAAATCCAAAATTAGAAAGAACGCAAAATATGCGAACTATTTAGGATAGAAGAAACCAGGAAGAATCAGAGAAAAGAACTTAGAAAAAAACCAAATCAAAACTATCTATAGTTGAGTTCAAAGGATACTGTGAAGCCATTTAAATGAAATTGTTTTTCATATCAGAATCGAAGTATTCATTCCTTTCACTGAAGCAAAATGCCTTGAGAATCATTGTTTTTTTACAGCAGTTCTGAAAAGAAACAACTGATGGTCCATCCTATACAATAATGTAAATAAATGACTAACGATTTGACTTTTTTATTTTTGTTTCTCACTGCTGCTTTTCACGAAATTTATTCTCCGCGGATTTTTTATTCATAATGTTATCTTTGCGCAATTTTTATATCTTAACATCTGTATTTACTTTTTACAACGTTGTTTCTCATTTAAATTTATTCAATTCCTTTCCTTGTGTTGTGAAATGTTTGCAATGCAAAATAATTTTAAAAAAAACACAACTTACGAATATTTTAACTGAAACCTTCCGAAAAGTAAAACGTCAACCTTCGCTCGCTCGGCTTCATTCCTCCAGCTTTACTGTGCGTGCTTTTGAAATGTGACACGTTTGTTGATTACGTTACCCCATATTACGCCGATATTATATAGTAATTGTAATGTAGAGTAGTAACGCGACAACTTAAGAATTCACAGACGCAGCTACGCATTTGTATCCGTTAGTGTAGACCAACTACAATCACTAGAGTTTCTTTAATTGTTTGATACTATTTTTGCTAACAGTGCCATATGGTTAAAATAAATAATTATAAACTTGCCTTGCTTGCCAATAAGACATTTTAAATTTATAACTTTATTTTTACTTTCATTGACATCATTTTGAAGGAAAAAAATAGAAAACAATTATAAAGAAATCAACAAAAGTCTCGTCATCGCTCTACGAAATTATAACACAGTTTTAAACCTCTTTTCTCATTCAATTCCTCGAATTAATCAGATGCAATCATTTGCTATTTTTAGAGTATCGCAGCGATAACTTTCAAAATCAGGAGCAGCAGGCAAAACTTTGCGTCTGTGACTGCAATTAAATTTCGAATGATATTTGAGGTTAGAATTTCTCAGAATTGATTCAATGAAATTTTCTTTGTTTCTTATTGATCTTAAATTTCTATATAAAGATTATTTAAAAACGAAATTCAAATAAATATTTCTGGAAATATGATTCCTCCTTCTTCTTCAATATATGTTACGAATAATTTGTAAACTTAACCTGAAATTAGTTCCAACTAAGCTTAATTAAGCAAGCAGTTGATAGATGATGATCCACTAGTATAGCAACCGGTTTCCCTTTTAGAAAATCTTACTTGTGTTATGTAATCAGCATTGAAAGATAATCCGGTCATTAATAAAAAAATGTGATCATTATATAAAGAAAATTAAAATTACAGAAAAACGATTCGACTCTCAAGAGTAAAAATGAAATATTGTAAATAAATTACGCATATTTATATCAAGTATTTGTACATTTTTACATTACATTTACATCATTTTTTATTACTTCAACAAATCAATATCACTGAAGCAATTAGAAAATATCTCTAATTACACCTGCAACAATAACAACAACGACAACAACAACAAAATAACCACAATCCAAAGCAGGAGAAATAACTTGAAGCAGTAGAAGTACCCGCACCTACTGAAGTGAGCCATTGAAAATGACATCAGTCAATCAGGTAGCCAGCGTGAGACAAGCATTCAAATTCAAGGTTTACTTTTTGCTCCAAAAACCATTAAAATACAATTAAAGCGAACTAATTCAGAAGTCGGTTTTTGATGTCTGTAGACGACGTTAATAAAAGAATTTCAATGATTCTTATAAAAAAGAGATTCAAATAAAATTTAATTAATATGCTGGTTAAGTTTGAAAGATCGTATCTTTGCATTCCGAAAGGAATTTAACGTGACGTTTTCGTAGGTTTTAACATTTTTTATGAAGATAGATTATACAAAAAATTGTTTGTTCATCTTAACGTGAAATATTTGGAATTTTTATTAGGAAGAAGAGAAGAAAACCCGTTCAAACTTCCGTCTAAAGCTGTTTACAAAAGCCAGCAACCGCTAATTGCATTGAAGATACAAAATTACAACCGGCATTAAAAGTTTTCTGTGAGAATTTAATTTAAAACTCACTTGCTCCGAGTTACCTTTTCTGTTTTTCTAGTATTAACTTCTCTGATACGAGTTAATGCGATGACAGAAAACGTGTTTTTTTTTTAACGTAAGCTTTTCGTGGATGCAACACTCGCTCTCTTTCTCTCTCTCACCTTCTCTTATAAACGAGGCAAACCGAATTGGATTTCTCTTCAGTCTCTCTGCTCTGTGCTCCCCATTTGGAGCACTTTTCGGGGATAATTTCGAGCTTTTCATAAGCTTTTTATTAATATATGAGTTCGTTTTCGCAGCTCTACCTACGAGATATTTTGCTGGCATTTTCGGATGTAGTTACACACGCGACGTGTTTGTGCGCTGACGTTAAATTTGGTTGATATTGGGTTTTTGCGAGAAAACCTGAAAAAGAAAAAAAAGAATAATTTCATTTCGGCAAAGTTTAATAACTTCTTCTGATCGGATATAAAGTTAAAAAGCAGAAAAACAACAGAATAAAATCTCTAAAAGAAATATTGTGATATCTGAAGACTGTTTTGCTCAAAAGTTTGTGTTCGATTGCGTAAAAAGGACCGATTTTTTTCCTTTTTTTTTTTGCTCTCAAACTACAACGTCGTCCCGTCGCAAAAATTCTTCTAGACACATCGTCATTGTTATTGTTTTACTCTGGCTCTGTGCAGCGTCTCTAAGCGACCAATTCCACTTTTGTCACCTCTAGCAATCGCTAGAACAGTTTTTTAAAACCAAATTATTACTTATGATGTCATTTTCTTGTGTTATCGCGGTGTATCAGCGGTTTTGTTTTTGAATTAGATTAACTAGAATCAGAAATGTAAGAAGGAAACAGAGTTCTGTGTTTTAAAATATCAATAAATTAACCTTTAATGCTCCGAATTCCGATCGGTTAAATATTCAAATACTTCGATTTTACAAAGACGACTATGAATTCTTAAGCTTTATGAATTTGTATGTCGTTTGTTACGTTTGTGCGCCTGTTTTCGCAATGAACTCTTTTCAACTTCCTTCATTCATCTTATTTTTAACAGCATCATTAAAAATAAAACGAATTCTGAACATAGGCAAACTAGTGAATAGTCAAAAAATAAAAACAAGCTGACGATAAAAGTGAAATTCTTACGGAAAAAGAACCTCAAAAATCTCAAGACAACAACGAGAAAAAGAGAAGACGAAATGACGGCGTGGCCAGAAAAATGTGTTTAAAAACGAAAACAGAAATCTAAGAAATTTTTCACCTCATCAAGTGATACGATTTTTGGTTATTAAAAGAAAAGAAGAAAAAATAGAGAAAAATCAAATAGAAAAGCAAGAAATATAAACGTTTTTCTTAAAGTGATATGAGTAGCATAAAAACAAGTTTTCAAAAATACACTTTGATTATCGGAGTTATTTTGACTTATAAAAATATCAGCTTAAATCGTTTTTGTCGCGAAAAAGATCGATATAAATGAGAAGATAACAATTTTTGCCCCTAACCTTGTATAGAATGGAAGCCCAGATAAGAGTTACAAAGCTTTAAGAGGTTTTTTAACTATGGAGTGGAATTCGAAATGGAATCACGATTGTGTTATCTGTCAACTGTTAAAGAAAATATTTAGAAATATTTATGTGTTTAGTGAATTGTGGAAAAAGCTAAACTATTTCGTTTTTTTCATATAACAGAGTTTTGAAATCCCAGTCCTCGCACCTTCGAGGAACATAACATTATCTTCGATTGAAGAATATAAACAATAAGGTTTCTTTTATTCTTTTCCAATTTCCATAAGTTTATTTTATTATTGTTTCAGTGCTTTTAATGATGAAATCGCTTTTTATTTGTTAGTGACAACATAGTTGAGTCACAGTGTTTTTTCCCTGTTCCTTTTTTCACGCTTCTTTCTCTTTTATTAACATTAATTCAATAAAATTGTCCATTTATTCTTGTTATTCAAATTGTACGCATTTCTCACCATTCTTTCTCCTCTTCTCCCGCCCCGCACTTCTCTGCCGCAGGAATTGTCATCTAGTTTCCGGCTTACGAAATTATTTTTCTCAAATTATTCTATCACGCTCGCATTATTGGCCCTTTTGTAAATCTGGATTCGCACTTGCTCACTTGTTTCCTTTTTATTTTCGTATTTGTCTTCTTTTTTCTATTAATCACACATTCCAGTTTTGGCAAGCAATTTTTAGCAGGAAGTCAGTGTTTCTCCCTTCATGCATAAAATATATTAGAATCTAGCAAATTATTAAACACTCATTAAAATACTTTTAATGACCTACTTAACCATTGTATACATGCATTCTAATTTATGCTTATGTATTGCACACACTTAAATGCATGTTGGTTGCTCATTGTGTCCTACTTTCAACTTTTTTAATCCCACGCCCTTTTTCGGTGGGTGTCTACATATTTCCACAATGTGTTGAGAATTAATTACTGCAAAATTCCGAGAGTTTTCTTTTTCTCTACTACAATAGCTTTTATTTCAAGAGGAAGAAAAGTTTTATTCACTTTTCTGAACTAATTTTCTTTCTTATTTTATTCTTCAGTCTTCGACTACCGCTCGTTGTGATCAGACGCATTTTTCCCGCTCGTTAACATATTTCGCGTCTTACAAATCTTCCGCTTTTTGGTGACTTCTTCTGTGCTTTAATTAATTAATTAACTTAGTTTCATTTATCTTCATTCTAGTTTACTAAAGATATATTAACTAAAATCTTTTGGGATTGTAATCAAACTCATAAAAATGGCCCCTAGGCCACCGGATAAATCAGAAAACAGGTTTGCCTTGCTAGATGATCCATTAGAGTCTCCTTCAAAAAAAAAGAAAAAAACTTCGTATAGCACTGTTAATTTCCCAGCTCTCCCATCCACACCCTCTCCCCTGAACAATCCTAAATATGTTGTAATTTCATCAGAGGATAATAATTCCAGGCTCTCAAAATTGAGCCCCTTCGCTATTAAAAAAGGAATCGAATCAATCTCTACAGAAATTGACCACATATCTCAATTGCGTGACGGAAGCATTCTAATTTTAACGCGAAATAACCGAGTTGCTGATAGGTTTATAAAATCAAAGAATTTATCCAACCTATGTCCCATCTCTGCAAAACTCCATTCCAGTCTCAATTTTGTTAAAGGTGTTATTTACGCTCCATGTCTCTCTCACGTTCCCGATGAAGAAATAGTGGAAGAAATGAAAACACAGGGTGTGACCGGTGTGTATAAATTTACTCGTAAAAATGACAATGTTTCCTACCCAACAGGTAAAATTGTTCTTACTTTCGATTTATATCGTTTACCCGATATAGTGGACATTGCTTGGTATAAAGTCAGGGTTGAACCTTTTATTCCTGTTCCAATGAGGTGTAAAAATTGCCAACTTCTTGGACACACCCAGAAAAGATGTAATAACAACCCAGTATGCTCAGATTGCAGCCTCCCCCCTCACAACCCAGACAGTTGCACTCGTTCCCTTTGTGCTAATTGTTCCGGTCATCACTCCTCAGCCGACAAAAACTGTCCAAAATTTATTCAAGCAAAAGAGATAATAAAAATAAAAACGCTAGAAAATTGCAGCATGGGACAAGCCCGACGCAAATACAATTCACTACACAATAATGCCAACACCGTCTCCTTTTCTTCAGTTACAAAAAATAATTCAGCCACTCTTCCACATTCTCCTTCGAATTTCACCAGCCCTACTCCTTCAAGCAACTCTTCTAAAAACACTGACAACAAAGAAAAAACAAAAATTGATTATCATCTTCCTCTTTCTATCTCTCCTCAAGTAAATAATACCAACAACACTACTTTAAAATCCAACGATCTCTCTTCAAAAGAGCAAAGCACTTATACCTCTTCTCCATTAAAATCTACCAACAATATATATAATTCTAAACATCTCTCTTCCCCCAGTCATAATAACTCTCTCTCTCGCAACAACGTATCACAGTTATCAAAATCATCTTCTATTCCTGACATTACTCTATCTCTCATGAACGAAAATCGTTCGCTTTCCAATGCCGATGATACGCAACTTAATTAACCCTTTAAAACATTTCTCTTTTTTGTATATACATATCGTATACAAAAATTGAGACTTAATGTTTGACTTCCGTATCTTACAATGGAACATTAATGGCTTTATAAATAACATAAGCAATCTTCAACTTCTTATTAATGATTTAGATCCCACCTGTATATCAGTACAAGAAACTCACTGCCCTTATGATTTCACACCTATCCCACTGAAAAGCTACTCGAGCTATTTTCATAACAATATCCTCAACAAACAAGCTAAGCAGGGAGTCGGTCTTTTTATTAAAAGTAACATCCCGCATAAAGTTATAAACATTAATTCTCCCCTCCAAGTCTTAGCAGTCCAAATTTCATTAAATATAAAATTTACCATCGTATCAATTTACATTCCCCCATCCCAACTCTTTTCTTACCGTGATCTTACTAACATTTTCTCCTCAATACATACCCCCGTAATAGTAACAGGAGACTTTAATGGCTGGAACACGCAATGGGGATCCGCCACCAACAATCATAGAGGCAACACTATTGAAAAAGCATTTATTCTATCTGATCTTTGCATCTTAAACGACGGTAGTCCGACTCATTTCTCCACTCATTGTACCTTCTCCAATATCGACATTTCCTGCTGCTCTCATTCCCTTCTTCCGGTTATTACATGGGAAATCTTGGATGACCTCCATGGTAGTGACCATTTCCCCATTATAATCAAGCTATCCTTCTCTTCTCCTCAACAACCACCCAAATACCTCCCTAAATTTTTACTTGACCGTGCCGATTGGGTTAATTATGCCAATAGAGTCGATTTTGAGCTTAGCAATAGACCACCATCATTTCGTTCCAACAAAGATGCCGCCTCTTTCTGTAAGGCAATTCGTTCTTCCGCCAACCTTTTTATTCCTCAAACCAAAAAAGCCTATAAACCTTCCTTACCATGGTGGAACAGTGACTTATCTATTCTCAGGTACAAAAAAATGCAAGCATGGTATAAATTTAAAAATAATTCCATCCTACCAAATCTCATTCATTACAAAAAACTTAACGCGCATTTTAAAAAGGAAGTAAAAAAATCTAAAGCCCTTAGTTTTAAAAAATTTACCAGTTCAATTAACAGAAATTCATCTATTTCTCATATTTGGAATAAAATTAACAAATTCTCCTTTTCTAAACCTTTCAATTCAGTAACTGCAATTAAATCTTCCCAAGGCATTTTCACAAATCCCACGGACATTGCCGATAGTTTCGCCGATCTTTGGTCTTCATACTCTTCTGATCAAAACTTCTCATCTAATTTCATATCGTTAAAAAATAACTTTGACTTTTCGTCACCAATCGCTGCTCAAAACAACCAAGCTAATTCAATAGAAAATTCCATCTCTCTTCAGGAACTTCAGGCTAGTTTACATACCTGCAAAGGCAATACTGCTGGAGCTGACCGAGTATCGTACAAAATGTTAAAAAAGCTTTCCACCCTCAGCATGTGTAGGCTGGCTGACCTTTACAACGTGGTTTTCCAATCTGGCGTCATTCCACAATCCTGGAAATCAGCAATCACAGTTCCTATTCCTAAACCTAACAAGAATACTTTCTACTCCAGCTCCTACCGCCCAATATCCCTTCTTCCCTGTATTGCAAAACTCCTTGAAAAGATAATAGCTAAGAGAGTTTCTTGGTTTGTGGAGTCGAGAAATCTTGTCTCTATAAACCAAGTTGCCTTTAAATCTGAAAGGGGCTGTGCGGACGCACTGATTCATATAGATTACTACATTTCAAAAACTCTTTCAGCCCGTAATCATGCCTCCATTTTATCTATTGATTTCGAGAAAGCTTTCGATAGAATTGGAATACACGTTATATTAAATAATTTAAAATCTTGGGGAATCGGTCCTAAACTTTTTAATTACATCAAGTCTTTTCTAAGTAACCGTAAATTCCGAGTTAGAATTAATAATCATTTCTCTAAAACGTTTCCTTTAAACAATGGCATACCTCAGGGATCACCGCTTTCCGTAATCTTATTCCAAATTGCTTTTAATGAGATTAGCAATATTATATCAAAAAATAAAGCCGTAAACCACGTTCTTTATGCTGACGATCTTTTCATAATGTGTAAGAAAAATAATAATCTTGAGTCATCTGAACTATTTTCAAATATCCTTCAACAAATTATTACCTGGTCCGATTCCTCAGGAGCACTGATCTCCCTTGAAAAAACCAAGAAGTTCCATATCTGTCGTAAACATAACTGTAACTTTTCTAATTATGACATTTCTATTAATAATATTTGTATTGGACAGGTTAAAACTCTAAAAATCCTCGGTGTTATGTTTTCACATAGATATTATTGGAGAGATCACTTTTTAAATTTAAAGAAATCACTAGCTACCAGAGTAAATCTAATTTGCTATCTCTCAAGAAAAAGTTTTGTTCATATTAACTGTCTAACTTATTTAACTAGAGTCTTAGTTTTAAGTAAAATTGATTATGGCCTTTTCCTGTATGGTGCTGCTGCAAAGTCCAATTTCAACCTCATCAAGCCTCTCTATCATCAAGCCGTTCGTGCCAGTATATACGCTTTTCGAACAACACCAATATTGAATCTACTATCCGAAACAGGACTTCCATCTTTAGAAGAGAGATATTACGCTATCACTGCCAAAATCCTGCCGAAACTCTTTTTCTCAAAAAACTCTGTCATTGTAAATGATGTTAAGAATGCACTTTCGTCTTTAAAATTACCACGCCTCAGATCAAGCATTTATAATGCGTTTGCTATTGGAAAAGAACTCAATATAGATCTTCAAATTTCTAAGAAGAGACCCCATTATTCCCCTCTTTATCATCATATATGCTTTTCCGCGTGCGATATCAGTCTCTGCAAATTTAAAAAATTCGCAACACCAAACGAGATGTTTAAGAAACATTTTTATGAACGTAAGGAACAGTTCGAGAAAGATAAATGGAAATTTCTATACACAGATGGATCCAAAAATGATTATACAGTGTCTTACTCAGTCATCAGCAACGAACATTGCCTCCTTATGAAAACACTTCCAAATTTTTCATCAATTTTTACCGCTGAAGCAGCTGGTATTTACCAAGCCTGCCTTTTCGCTCAATCTACGGGTATAAAGACAGTTATTTTCACGGATAGTTTATCAGTTTTGCTTGCGATACGAAGTTCAAACTCATCTCAATGGGATGTTATTTTGAAAATCAGAGAAATCATCTTTAAAAATAAAAATAAACTAAAACTATTCTGGATTCCTGGACATATCGGTATTCCTGGTAACACCTTTGCTGACGAGACTGCCAAATTTGCCTGTAACGCGCCTATTTTTCGGGATACCATATGTGAAAAAGCTGACCTACGCCATCACATCTGCAGCTTATTAAAGTCAAAAAGGTTTAATTTTTGGTTAAATTTTAGACATCCCCACTACACCTCTATCAACGGCGGATTACATGAAGCAGTTTACCCAGTCATTCCAGATAAATATAAAATAAAAATATTTTCGAGACTTCGCTTAGGTCACTCGGAGGCTACACACCAACACCTTTTAAAAGGCGAAATCACACCTTCCTGTCCTCACTGCGGCTGTAATCTTACCATTAAACATATATTAATCGACTGTTTGTATTTATCTAATCGAAGACTGTTATATTTAAAAGACAAAGTGCCAACTGATATACTTAGCATTATTTCTCCTCAAAACATCGATATCATATATAAATTTATAAAAAGTTCTGGATTTCACATTTGAAAGAATTACTGTGTCAATACTACTGGTAGCTAGTATATAATATTAGCCTATTAATTTCGAATTTAAGTCATGATGGTTCTACCTCTTATAATCCTTATTGTAATCTCTATTCTTAAGATAAGCTAAAATTGAATTTGAATACAAATATTGTTCATATTCTTTTATGTATATTACTTAAAAGTACATTGAGCTGATGGCCCTGGCAGCCAATGCTCCAATTTTTGTGTTAGTCTTATAACTTGTTATAAGATTAATTAATAAATAATAATAATAAAATATTTTATTCTTTCTTATTCTTAGTTACTCTTATTTATCTTTTAAATATGACGACAGCTTGAAGTTCAAGGTCTCCAGGTTTTAAATTTTCAAGTTCCTTGAATAGCAAACACTTCTGATTATGTAAATTATAAGCTGGTTTTTTTTTAAAATAGAGTTACGAGCCGCAAAAACGGTGTTTTATTAATAAGTTAAAAGATGATCTCCACGTTCTTCCCATTAAGCCAAAGCAGATTTGACTCGAGACTCTGTGACTACAAGCGAAAAACGTTTGCATGGAAATGCTATAAAGATTTTTTAAGAAAAGCTATTGTAAATACTTTTAAAAATAAAGCTTTTCTTAAAAAACACTTGCGAAGCCTTTGAGCTTCACGCATTGGTATTTTAAAGCTTAAGAAAGTTCTAAGCTCAATATTTAGTAAGTAATTTAACAATACAATGATTTAATTAAACAGTAGAAAACTGATTCAAATTCATTACCAGATAACCGTAAATATCATTACGTTGAGATCATCGAAGAACTGAAACTCAGTTAAACTGGATGAAGGACAAATTAAAACTGTCGAAATGCGTACTTTTTGAACGGAGACTGTAAACAATTCATATTCATTCATTCGTTCATATTTGTGTATATGAATGATTCTGGAAGTTTTTTAAGTTTCTGCGAATTTATTTATTATGACTTCAGTCACACAGTCAGTTGATGCAACACCACATTTTGAAGTTGTTGTCGTCATTCAGATGCGTAATTTCGTTGTTATTGTTAAAGAAACAAATTTGTTTTCTCACGTATTTTCCGCTCTTTTTATTTCGTTTATTTTTACATGCGTTTCAGTTTTTGCATGATTATTAATCACATTAGGATGCTGATGACATCACTACCGTTGAGTTAGTTGAAGCTAAAACGATGTTTTTAAACATTGGGAGCGACCTTAGGTTTCTGCTAAGATTAATAGTTCTCAGAAAGTTTTTATTTATTAATAATAGAGAAAAGGTTTACGGATTTCAGTTTTTTTCATTTAAAATTAAAAGCACTGCACCTTAAATAATTTTTGCGTACAGAAATGCTATAAATTTTATTTAAAAAACGCATTTCAAGTGCCAAAAATAAAACAGCGTCGCACTTAACTTTCTTCTTCGCTTTAATGCGTTGTTAAGTTTTATCTTTTTTTGCTTTTTGGTACTCTTTTTTCATTCGTATATGTTTTTTGTGCTAAGATGGGGAAGTTAAATTTAAAACACATTTTCATTGTCTCCTTAGCTCATTTTTTGTTGTATCTCTTTACTCGCTGTACAAAAAATTTCAATTTAATTAGTGCTTCACCATTCAATCACGTTTTGCTTTTCTTTTTTTTTTTTTTGGCCAGCACGTATACCCAGCCAGTATCCTTTCTTACAATTCAAGATTAACAATTTCACTTTCAAGTGATTTCTTATCTTAAATGTACATAATTTCCGCATAGACTTACTTGAATCAATTGGTAAATGTTAATTAATAACAAATTGAAACTGTAACATTGCAATTTACTAAAATCGTTCGATTCTTGCGATGTGGCTGCAATTAAAAAAGTTTCTTCGCTTTTAAAAAATTGATAATTATTCCCTTAATGGACAGCCAACCAACAATCCGAAATTCTCTGAAGTTTCCTCCATTGAGATTTGAAATCTCTTCATTAAAGAATCTCAACGGAGGGTCACAAATTTTAACCTTCGATTAAAAACATCTTAAAAAATCCTCTTCCCTTTAATGAAAAGTCTTCCTGACTTGGTATTATATAATTTCTTTTGCATTCTATCGTTTTTAATTAGGAATCCGTTCTCCACAAATCTTATGAGGGTTTTTGTTTCTCCGCTAATTGCCGCGATAATCAGTAATGATGAAGTTATCATTCCAAATTAGTTTTTCCCATTTTGGGTCTATAAAGTGCAATCTATAATTTGCTTGTCACTATAAATTACCGTCCCTCAAACCTGTTTTCAAGAGCTATAAAAAATACAAAAACCTTAACGCAAATGACTTCGTAATTTAACTAGTTGTCGACAACTTATAGAAGACCTTTTGTGACCTCGTGTTCCCTTCGCGAAAGCAATAAATTTATAAACTCAATCCTATCTTTTGAACCAGTGCAACGAAACGATTTACAAAATCAATTAAGTTAATAAATCCTTTGCGACAAAAAAATATAATAACGAAATATATAATAGCAATTTAATTATAAAATAAGGAAAAAATGCTGCGTCATACAATAACAAACGTTGTTTAGAATTTAGAAAAAGATTTTATAAAGAGCAGAAATACAACATGACAGAAGAAGACGACTACAATTTTGCATTTGAATTTAAGGTAAAACAACTAAAAGTGTTAACTTCGGCCTGGCCAAAGCTCATATATATACCCTGCACCCGTGGGATAAATTTACAGTTGAATTCTAATAATAAAACTCATATATGACATGGTATACTAAAAACGCAGGCGTGACACCGATCCGAATTTCCCATTTTCGATCCCAATGTGCTATTCATGAGGGAGAATGTTCGTACCGAATTTCATGGCAATACTTTTACTCGCTCCCAAGTAATCTTTACTTCTGTCACCAGTGGGCGGACCACACCCGTTTTTCGGAGGCTGTCTTTGTCTGAGATGATAAACTCGGGAATAAAATTTCAACTTCAGATCTACACTGTAAATTGAGATATTCAGCTCTAGAACGAATGAATTTATATTTATTATAAAAAAACAAGCTTGGATTTTTCCCATTTTCAATCCCAAACAGCCTGTGATGACAGAAAATATATCATGACGATACCTCTTCGTTCTCCTGTAATTGTGATTTTCACAGACAGACGGACGGGCGAACATGGCTAAATCAACTCCGGAGATTATTCTTATTAAAAATATATATACTTTTCTATATCTATCACGCCTCCTTTAATGCGTTACAAACGAAAGAACAAAGTGAATATACGCTAATCCCTTCGGGTGTAGGGTATTAAAATGTTGTAGTATCACATTTTTATTTTAATTTTGTGACATTCTCCAATTTTTTATTTCAAGCATACAATTAATATCAGAAGATTCATGAGGCTTTTCTTTTTCTCTCTATTTTTATCTAGCAATATGCTGAAAGTTTGCAACAGCCGCTTAAAACCTTCCGCGTAGATTTCAACACTCAAACTGTTGGACCACCTGGCGATGGTCACACACAACGCGAAGAAGATCTCTATACCACAACCTACAGCACAACACAGTAAGTTTTAAATATTTCCACAAACACAATATTTCCAATCTTGATTTTCATCACGACTGAAAAATCTCTCGATCCCGATTAATGCGTGGATATAAGAAGACCTGTCTTATTATCTTATTTCTTGTCGCACTTGAAATGCTTCATCGATCTCGATTCTTGTTGGCTGAATGTTGAACTGAACTACCCCGTCCTCATTATAGTCTTCAACGAAAAGTCCTCCTAAATTGCATTATATTTGTTCGAAAGACTGCAAAAATAACTGTTATCCACCTCACGTTCATATCATCAACTCCTCTGAAAAAAGGATGACAGATTTTACCATCTTCATTGTTTTCACCTTTGCTTTTATTTTCCCTTCAGGTTAAGCTCAACAACCAAAACTACGAAAACATCCTCTTCGACTTCGAAGAGTGTTTATGAATGCACCACCACCGATTATGTTCCATCTGGTGTATCTCCTCCTGTAACAACTACAGCTAGTCAAGAAAGTGACTCAAGTTCCTCACAGATACAATTCAATGAAATACGCAGCCTTAAGCGTGTTCAGCAGATCAGCGAAAGCGTTGGTACTGATGCCGTTATTACCCCCAGACAACTACTGGACATTGCCGGTATACGTGAACCACGTACTGGTCGTGTCCTAACGATCGGTGAAGCCATTCATATGCGTTTGCTGGATGTACGTACCGGCGAAATGCTGGTCAATGATCATCGCATAACATTGGAAGAGGCTGCTCGTCAAGGACTGATCGACACTAAGTTAGCTAGTCAATTGCTACAACCAGGGGCAGGGCGCGACGCGAATGGCCGCGATCTATCCCTACTCGAAGTGATACAGCGCGAGATCAACGAAGCCGAAACAGGTTACGAGACTGCAGAGAAACGCATAAAGGTAACGATCAACGACGTAGAAGATAGTTTGTTAGAGCGTGAGAGTCCTAGAAATATTGCCGATGCCATTTCTGCTGGGAGTGTTGATACAAAGACCGGATTGTATCGCATCAAGTCAGGTGCCACAATCTCGCTGGCGGAGGCCTACGAGCGTGGTTATCTGATCCGTCACGAGTCCGTGACGATAAAGTCAAACGCTCTGTGTCTTAGCGATGCCATTGCTCATGGACTGGTCGATGCGAATGGTTGGATAGCCGACCGAAACTCCGGCGATAAATTTAGACTTGACTCGGCTATTGCCAATCAGCTGATCGATCCGAATCTGCGAGAGGTAGTCGATGCAAAGCACGATGTAAAGGTGACGCTGGATGAAGCACTCAAATCGGGTATTTTGAACGCAAAAACCGGTCGTTATACGAATGATGTAACAAAAGAGAAGTTGACATTTATCGAGGCGAAGAATCGGCAACTGATTGTGAAACCTTACACGTTGAAGGACATTTGTGACTTGAACTTGTTCGATAAGAACGCGAAAATAACAAGTCCGATGCGGCGCGAGAAGTTGAGCATAATGCAAGCCATCGAATCGGGAACTTTGGATGGACACAGTATGAAGTGTGTAACGAAACGCAAGGGCGAATTGGTAACGTTGCAGGAGGCCATAGCCGATGGCATCGTCCTCCCGGCAGAGTCGAAATACAGGGACTACATGACAGGCGAGATCATTACGATTCCGGAAGCAGTGGAACGCGGTCTTATCAGTTCGGTTTCACAGAAATCCATCTTCGATATCGATGGCTTTAAAGATATGCGTAGTAATGATTTCGTTAGTTTCAATGTGGCTTTAAGTAGAGATATATTGCGCCGCAAGAGTACAGGGTTTACTTTAGAGACAGGTAGGGATACGTTAATACCACTTGAGGTGGCAGTTAAGGAGGGTTTAGTGCGGCAAGAGGTCTATGAGATGTTTAACAGGGGCATCGGGGTGCATAATGCTAGCGGCAAAGAGTTGTCAGTTTTTGACCTGTGCTATCACAATCTAATCGATCCAAAAACAGGTTATCTGTTAGACCCAAAGACTGGTGAAACTGTGCCGCTTGACCTAGCTATCGAGCGTAAGTTTATAACACCTGAAGGTGCTTTACTCCTGAGTAGTCTTTTAAATATAACATTGACCACTGAGACTGTGACACGCACAATCAACCGTTATGTCACCATACGTTCTGGTTCGCAAGGACCAGCCGATGCGGTGTTGCTGACCTTCACTGAAGCGGTACGTCAGGGCTTCATTGATGAAGAACGCCAACTGTTTAAAGATCCTAACACTGGTAACGTGTACTCGGTACAGCAAGCGTTAAGCTATGGTTTGTTGGCACCTGATGCCAATGACACGGTGCCCGAACCTACAAATCGCAAGAAGACCAAGTCTACGATTACAATAGTTACTAAGCAAATTTTACCCGAAGCCGAACCTATAAAACTAAATACTCAGGATATTATTGAGAAATCGATTGAGATTCCAATTACTCATGAGGTGTCTAAAAGAGGAAGAATGGTTTCTGATTTTATAAACATAGAGAAGAGCTCATACACCGAACAAAATGTCACAGAGAGACAGATACTAGAGTTGCCGCCTGGAAGCTGGCGTTTACGGGATGCCATCGAACAAGGTGTTTTTAATCCCGATACTGGAGTATTTCAAATTCAAGGTACTGATCGTTTAATTACCTTCGAAGAATGTATAGCGAAGCACATTATCAATAATTTATCCGTATCAGTTGTGGATCCAAACACAAACGATCGCATTTCCATTGCAGCGGCCTTTGAAAAAGGTGTTCTCGATAGTTATGGCAACTACACGGATAAATACAAACAAACTATAAGTATGCGAAATGCGATAGCGAACGGCCAGATAATACTAGAGAATGTTCCGGCTACAAAATCAGCCAAGCAGACGGCTGTTCTACGTATTACAAAGGTGTATAATAAGGCAGATGTGATAGAAGTATCCACACCACTGACAGGCTCACCTCCTCGTTTCATTGAGGTTCGCACCTTCCAACGTGAAACTGCTTCTCCGGAGCCACTGCAGATTGCACCGGGTGCAATATATGACCCATCAACTTCTTTGGTGATCTTCACCCAAACCGGACAAACGGAGAATCTCTTTGCTGCTGCCAGGCAAGGCTTGATTGACGAGAATCTAATCAATATAATCGATCCAAAAACAAAGCAAAAATTGTCCGTTTCCGAAGCGATTTCTTTGGGCGTTTATAACAAAGATACGGAAACGATCATGACTGCAGCTGGTCACCCGGTAGACATTGTAACTGCCACTAAACTCGGCCTACTTAGCGTCGCAGGCGCTCCGTTGGTAGCGGCTGAGGGCGCACTGCGCACCATGCGATTTGTTACAGATCCACGTACGGGTGAACAAATTCCGGTAGAGGTTGCATATGAACGTGGCATTGTTTCCCGCGATCAACTCACGAAAACACGTTCGTTGGAAAGTGATTCCTCCGAGGATAAGATTGTGGTGTTGCAAAAGATGCGTAAAATCGTACTGAAACCGGGCGATGCCGCACAAAAAGGTCTCATCGATGAGGAGACCGCAACTATTCTTGAGAACAAAGAAAATTTCGTCAACGAACGCAACGAAATCATTCCAATCTCAGAAGCCTTGCAGTTGGGTTTAATTGATGGTAGAAAAGGAAAAATTGTGGACCCACAACGAAATTGCGTCTTGAATATACGCGAAGCTGTTGAAGCTAAAATACTTGATCCTGAGGAAACTAATCACATACTCATGCCGCTCGCTGTGAGCTTATCTGTGCCAAAATTGCACCAACAAGGACTAATCGATCCGCAAACACAAAAAATCTTGCACCCTGAAAGTGGGCATCCTTTAAGCATCAAAGAAGCTATAGTATGTGAAGTTTTAAATCCACATTCGCGGCTCAATAAACCCATAAAATGTTCTTTGGAAGAAGCAATACAGAAATCCATTGTCGACCAAGACGAATCTGTAATTATTAGCGATGAAAAGAAACTCAATTTATGTCAAGCTATTTCAGCCAACATTTTCGACACCAAACACGACGACAACAAACCTGCTGGTGACATACCACCCGTTGGAATGATCTTCCCTGTAGCTGTAGAGAAGGGTCTTATAAATCCTCAAAAGAAGGAAATAATTCATCCCATTACGCACAAGAAAATGCCGATCAAACAGGCTATTGACGAAAACTTTATAATGTCGATTCCTTACCCACCGAAAGTCGACGCCATTGAGGTGGATGAAGCTATGGAAAAAAATTTAATCAATGTAGTTACGCAAACTATGACTCACCCCACTACAGGGGAGGTTATGCCCATTAGGAAGGCAATGGAAGCAGGCATCTTGGTCGTCAAACCCATGTCGGACTTCGTTATTACACACAAGCCTTATGCAACGACATCTATTACCGAAACCATAACCGCTGTCCACACTGTGACTACAAAAACCATCGAGCTTATGCATGGCTACGTGCTGATTTCCAGTACTCAGGTGCAAAATACAAACACGGGCGAGGTCGTCTCCGTGGAGCAGGCCAAGGAGTTGGGTATACTGCGTGAGAAATCTGAGACGAAGGAAGTGCATAACGCAAATGTTAAAGATGACTACAATAATGAAAAGAAGGCGTCGGAGATATTCTCGCCAACAACACTAACCGAAAAAACTATTGTAGAAGATCGTTCAAAAAATGTTCTTGTCTCATCCGATAAGGTAGCTAACGAAATTCACAAAACTATCAATTATACGGAGTCGTCCTCGTCACCCACAGTGGTACCAAGATCTATTACTAAGGAAAGTCACGTTGTACCAGTTAAGCGTACTGAAACAGAACCAATAGAAGAAGTAACATCCTCTCCGAGCAAAAATGATAAAGGAACAAAATCCGCTTTGTCGACAGTTAAGGAAGCAGCCAAAATGGGTGCTTTAGGAGTTATTGCAGCACCAGTTCTGGCCGGCGGCGCTATTGTAAGTGGCATTAAAAGTTTAGTGAAAACTAAAGGTTCGCCGAAAGAAGAAGAACTGTCTACACCGATCGCTGCATCAACCGCAACTGCCCATCAAGATCATACGAAATCACCTGTTAAGGAAGAAAAATATCAACCACACCTGAAAGAAGGTACTCTGCCAGCTACCTCAAATGCTTTTATAAACAACGAGTTCAAAGCAAACGAGTCAAAGGATGTCAAGGTTGAGAAATCTTTAAGTTCAACTGCTGTTAATAATTTAATAGAGGATACACAAAACTTCATTTCAAACACAACAGCTAATTTTATTTCCCATGAAAGGGGTACTGAAGAGACTAAAAGTGAAGCAATTAAACCGCTTTCCAATAAGTTAGCAGCGGAATCCATTGAATTCATACCAGCGACTGTAGATACCGCTAAGAAATCAAGTGCGACCATAACAGTTATAAAGACTACTACAGAAACAAGTAGCAGTGGGTATTCCTCCACTCCAAAATCCGTGCCTATAACTAAAGGCGAACATACAGCAAGAGATTTTCCAGAAGACGAAAAGTCTAATAACGCTATTCCTTCTTCTCCAACTAAACAGCAGACGGCTGTAACTAAACCACAATCTAAGGCAGAAAAGAGTACAGATTCCCAGTTGGAAACAGTTTCCGCCATCACTAAGACGGTAAAAACATCTGAATCGCATGACCAACTGCAAATAGTAACTGTTACTGGAATGAAGACACAAGAAGAAATAAACAACATTGAAGAATCCATATCAGTGCCACCTTCGCAGACTCTTTCTGTCACTCCAGAAATTACACCAGAGACATTAACTCAGCTCAACAATTCTACTACAGATTCAAAAACTGCTCAACCAGAACCTCGTATTACTACGGAAATTGAAGTTGTAAATGATTTATCACATCCTATTGTCGAGATTGTTGAAACATTAACGGAGAATGGTATGACCGTGACAAAAACCACCGAGATTTCTTCGGTGAAGACTACGGAAGTCATAACTGAGACGACAGTTCAACAGAAATATGCAACAGAGCTCGAGGACTTGGTAGAGGAAACTAAGACTAATAATATTGATAAAAATAAAGTACCTAAAGATAACACATGTCAATCCGACCCTAAGGCAGTTAAGGAAAACAAATCACATAAACTTGAAAAAGTAACAATAGAAGAGAAGAAACTCTCATCCACAAGCCCGGTTGAATCCACTGCCCTTCAGACTAAAATTGAGGAAGCGGAAAACATACAAACAACAGAAGAACTTATCCATTCCCTGCCAGCTTCAACTAAAAAACCTACAAACGAAAAAGTTGAACAAACTGTTACTTTTATTGAAAAGGAAAAAATGCCTACTACAAATGGAAAATTTTTACAAAATGTTAAGGACGCAGGTAAGCTGGGTGCATTGGCAATCGTTGGTGCTCCTGTGTTGGCTGGAAAGGCTTTAGTAGATGCGTTGAAAAGTAATAAAACCACTGCGAATTTGAGTGGACAAGATACTCAAGATGCTGACCGTAAAACCACAAGTACTACGATTGTAACTAACAACATATTGAAAGATCCTTTGCAACAGGGTAGCCCGTTGACAAAAGATACCTTAGAAACACCAACGTCAGGGTCATTGAAGATTAATAAAAGCACTGAGAATTTGCGTGGAGAAGATACCCCAGATGCTGACTCCACAACTAAAAATGCTGCGATTGTAATGACCGACTCATTGCAAGAACCTTCGCAACAGGGTAGCTCAAAGGATATCTCAATTGATGGAGAAATACCGTCGTCGAAGACCAAACCACAAACGTTGCCCATCGGTGATGCCATTTCACAGAAACTGATATCGCCTGTTGACTGCAAAATAGTTGTTGATGGCGAAGAACAAGAGCAAAGCGTTAATGAACTTTTAAAAGACGATCAACTTAGTCCGTTG
Source organism: Sicus ferrugineus (assembly GCA_922984085.1). Classification (NCBI taxonomy): domain Eukaryota; kingdom Metazoa; phylum Arthropoda; class Insecta; order Diptera; family Conopidae; genus Sicus; species Sicus ferrugineus. The sequence continues at coordinate 6,486,601 of OV277354.1, forward strand.
GATGAAGTCCAGATACTCGATGAAAAATTAGTGGTTCTGCAACGTACATCATATATAATCGACGTGAATGATCCACTGACACAGGAAAATCTAAGCGCCTTAAACATATATGATCCTGTCCATCAATATTTCACTGATCCCGCAACAGGAAAAAAGATCTCCTTCCATGTACTTGTCTTCGATATGGATGTTTTCAATCCAGAAACTATTTTAGTTCAAAACTTTACAACCGGCAAATATGAGACTCTTACAGTAGCTTTAGAGCGTCCCCTACTTGATAGGCATACGGGTCATATGGTTGACCCGAAAACTGGAAAAAAGGTACCATTCTTCGAATGTATAAACCGCAGTTGGATAATACGTGCCAATCCCGAGTCGGAGAAGCCCGCTGTTGCAGAGAATGTCATTGATCCTGAGACTGGTAAAGTGCTGCTTGACGATGGTCGTGTTTGTTCTATTGTTGACGCTATCAACAGTGGAATAATAGACATACAATCAATTTCCGTGCGCGACCCCGTAAGTGGCGAAGTTATTCCACTGCGAATGGCAATTGAGTTGGGAGTCGTTGACATGCAATCGGGCACTGTCATCGATATACAAACCCTGAGGGAAATTCCCATGGAAGACGCTTTTAAACTAGGCTTCCTTGTGCCAGGCGCGCGAAAACCCATTTCCCTTGAAGCAGCTGTTCGTAAAGGACTTTACGATCCCGAGACAGGCAAACTTTATGACTCAGAGTCACAAAATCAAGTAGATGTACAAAAGTCCATTGAAATAGGTTTGGTGGATCCAAAGATCTCACTTATTGTTGATACAGTGACCAAAAAAGCAGTCAAGTTAGACTGTGCAATTGAAGACGAACTGGTTGTTGCAGAGACTGGACAAATAAAAGACAACAAGACGAACACGCTTGTGCCATTCGATGTAGGTGTAGAAAAGAAGTTGGTACAGACGGATCAATTTACCTGGAGTTTACCTGAACTCCTGCAACGGGAGTATTATTCTCCTCAGACTGGTAAAGTACTCAATCCTGCCACTGGTGAAGAGGTTTTGCTACAGCAGGCCATTGAATTGGGCTTCGTAGAACTGGACTCGTGTTTAGTAAAGAATGACGAAAAAGCGACAATAACGCCGGGTAAATTGGCAGCAAAAGAGGGCCTTCTTGATACTGTCAGGGGTACACTGAACCATCCCAATCTCACACTGGATGAGGCATTTGTAAAGGGTTATTTGATTAGTACTAAGAAGCCTCTGTCACTTGTCGACTGCTTACTACGCGGTCTTTACGACCCAGACACAGCCAAGTTTAACATTGATGACAAGAAGGTGGACCTAAAGTCCGCCATTGCGTTAAAACTTATCAATCCCGATGAGTTGGTTATACTAGATCCCAAAACTGATTCCATTATTTCCATCAATGAGGCAATTACGAAGGGTTATCTTGATCCAGTGGAAGGCTTTGTTATTAATCCTTACGCCGCGACAAAACTCTCGCTCAACGAAGCTCTAGAAAACCGAATTTTGATTCCAGCTAAGCGGAAACGTAGTCTCCCTGATGCTGTCTACCGTGGTTTGTATGATCCCAAAACTGGGCAATTTAGCAATACAAGCACACGCGAAAAACTCTCAACTGAACGTGCTATTCGTAGAGGCATACTTGATCCCAATTCGACCATTGTCAATGTTGCCGGTCAGGTGGTTCCATTCGAAATAGCCGCAAGCACTGGTATTGTAGACAGTCAACAGGGTACCGTAAAGGACGCGGACGACAAGGAAATAGATTTCAAAGAAGCTTTTGATCGCGGTGTGTTGGTGGAAGTTAAAAAACCCATACGTCTGATGGAAGCCGTGGTGAAGAATATCTACGATGAAGGCGATGGAAAATTCGTTGATCCGAAGACGGGTCTAAAATTATCCTTTGCACAGGTCCTTGAGGCAAACATACTCGACGAAGACAGTGTACAGATAAGAGACTTAAAAACAGGACTATATAAGAACCTTAACCTGGCACATGCCACAGAGACAGGAATCATAGACGGTAACGACGCCAAACTGACTTACAACAATCAAAAAATAACCCTCAAGCATGCATTCAACATTGGCATCTTGATGGACAAGCAGGCGCCCATCAGTCTCCAGCGTGCCCTGCATCAAGGACTCTTTGACGACAAGAGCGGCAAATTGGCGGATCCTATAACCGGTCGCAACATTACGCTGCTCGAAGCAATGCGCAGTTTCGTCATTAATCCTCAGTTGCCATGCTATTTCGATGAACAACAAGAACAGATGTATACTCTGAGCGAAACATGTCGCAATGGTATAATAAATAGACGTGAGGGGGTCTTTAGGGAACCGGGTAGCAATACTTTTGTCTCACTCAGTGAAGCTTTGAGTTTAGGTCTCATTGTGGACATTGAAAGTGCAGGCTTCGGCTTGTATGAGCTCCTATCGATGGGTTTCTATGATGTAGCTTCAAGAAAGGTCATACATCCCGTTACAAATAGGAAAATGTATCTGAGTGAGGCTTGCGTTGAAGATTTAGTTAGTTTGTCGAGTAGTTTGGTAAAGAACGCTACTACATTCAAGTACGTTCGTCTCGCGAATGCTATTTCCGAAAAGATAATTGATGACACGGACGGCAGTTATAATTTAGGCACACAGAAAATCGACCTTCAAGAGGCACGCTCGCGCGGTCTCATTGTTTCCTATCGACGTTTACTAAGTCTTGAAGCGGTGATACGCATGAAACTTTTCCGTGCAGAAACGGGTAAATTCTGCGATCCTACAACCGGCGAATATTGCGATCTGATTGAAGCCATACAGAATGGCTTTATTGACCCAGCTACTACGGTCTTTAAGAACCAAGTTACAGGCAACGAATCTCCACTTAATGTTGCTATTGAGAAAGGCGACATCGATGTGCAAAAGGGACGCGTACTTGATCCGAAAACGAGATCTTCTTACAACTACGATGTAGCCTATACGCGCGGAATCCTTGTGACGGTTGCTAAACCTCTGACAGAACGCACGGAAACTGTGCGACGTCAAGACAGCGTTGAACTTCTCGGACAGACCCCAGTCAGTGTGGTGATCAGTAAGCCTCGCGAAATGTCACTTGAAGAAGCAATCAAATACGGTATAATTGATCCCAAAACGGCATCGGTGCGTAATTTCGAAACATTTAAATTTGTACCGTTCATGACGATGCAAGAAAAAGGCGCCATCGATTTGAGCAAGCGGACTCTAGTCGATCCGAAAGCAATGTACTTTGTCTTCGATCCTACGCTGATTGTATACGTGCGCGAACCCATAACATTCGATCAAGCGGCCGAAGATAAAAGTCTCGATTTGCAAACTGGAATGCTCAAATACAAATTACTAACGATCACCGAAGAATCGAACGATGAGCAGTCTAAATTTTACGACCAGTCCAAAGCCGAAGATCAGTCAAAAGTCGACGACCAGTGCAGGCTGGAAGACAAACCTGAACATGGCATACAGTTATACTCGCTTAAAGATGCAACCACATTAGGCATCGTTGATCCAGATTCAGCTCTGATAAAAGATCTAGCGAAAGCGAAATTAGTACGCTTACCAGAAGCCTTCCGCAAAGGACTGATGGATGCTAACAAAGCGAATGTACTAAATACGCAAACCTCTAAGCTCTGCTCTTTGCAAGAAGCCTACGAAAGTGGTTTGCTAACAACACCGAAGCGATCGTTCGGTCTTTTGGAAGCCATCACCTTCAATTTGTATAATCCAACAAATGGTTGTATAGTCGATCCTTTCCAAATGCATCCAGACATTATTAAACGCAAGAAATTTAATCTCGCCGAGGCCATACAAGGTGGTCTGGTTGACCCTTCTTCGACAGTGGTGCGTGACCTAGTAAGTGGTGAAATTGTGCCGCTTACCGCAGGTATTGTTAGTGGTTTGATTGATGCTCAAGGCGGACGCTTGATAGATCGCACGGATAGTAACAAACGGACTGAGATTGATTTGGTGAAAGCGGCCGAGAAAGGTTTGCTTTTGCCGGCAGAACAAAGGGTAAGTTTTGAAGCTAAATGCCGAAGGAACTAGCCAGTGCTCGCTCTCTTTATATCTGACTTTTTCTTCTATCCATATGCTTCAGTTCAATCTTTCTTAGTTATAAATTACATTCTTTGTTTTAAGATTCATTATTTTTTATTATAAAGCTTCTATTCTACTTCTTGTTGCCGCTATTTTTTCAAAATTTGTACTTTTTCCAAATTCTAAGATTGTTTTGAAATTTCGTAGCATGATTCTTTTATTCTGGTGATTATTTCCATTTTTTTGAATTTCCATTTGCTAACTTTATCATTTATTTTTAAGTTTTGTTACTCTTTTTGAAATAAAATTCAAATTGTGTTCTTCTTTAGCAGCGCATGGCATCAACTTTTTTGCAGTTTTTAGTTTTTTACTCGTATGCGAATTCAAAACGTACAATTCGAAACAATTTCACACATGCACACACAAACTCGAAAGTGCTCTATCGTGTGAGTCGATCATCGCTAACTACTTGGCAAAACTACGATTCATCCAACCACCAGAGGATTCATATTCTGTTTCGAAAATTCGTTATACTCGTATCATGCATTCTCAACATTAATGTGATCGGCATATGTCTATATACAATATATATATCCAAACATCCTTCATGTCATACACAAGCGTTCTTCTCGTTCCACTTAAAAACACTTTACCCAATCAGTTATCCTTATCGTTATATATGTACTTCAGACCATCCACGTCTATATACTTCTACGCATAGCTATTTGAAGCAATATCCGTACTAGTTTTGTAAAAAGTAACTTTTCGCTTCATAGCTATGCGATTTGGTTTTTTTATTTGGAGCATGGATTTTATAGTTTTATTTCAGACTTCCCAGAATAATGTTATTTTATCATGCGGGTAACTCATGTCATCTGCTACGGTTCCAACAATTATCAAATCGCCGTTTGTGAATTACACAAAATATGTAACTGTTATATCGAACACTTGAATTGTTGAGTCAAAAGCTTTGACTGTTCTGCCAGATTAAAAATTGAAGTTGTTAGTTCCTCAAATAGGAGTGCGGTGGGGCCGTTGTAACAAGTAGAATCTCATTAACAGCTGAGGCTTAAAGGATCAACCAAATATCTTCTTTCAACAGGTGGGACTTTTATATCGAAAACAAGGTCTGCTGTATCAGCAAATGTTATAAAGCCTTCTAGAGGTAGCTTGATTTGCAGCAGTAAGTGATAAAACAACATTAATGGCGGAATATCTAACAAATCAATTTGTTGTTAATAAAAATATATTGTTGAGGATACCATAGTGCCAATTGTTTTATAACTGTAAAAGATGGACTGTGTAACACTAACTATTGAAGTACAACTATTAAATTAACTGTTGTCAACAACTGAACCTGTTGTATCAGTAAATAGGTTTCTTAAATGAACAGCCAGAGTTTTAGGTTTAACAAATTATATTTTACATCAACCACTTCATTCGGATGATGTATGTTTGAATTAACAGATGCATACCTTTGTTTGATCCGCAGCGCTAAAGTATTTGAGTACTTGTGGAACAAATACAAGACATGATGCATCCCATATATTATCGGTCTTTACGTTAGACTGAGGAAGCTTAATGATATATCATTCCTTTATATTCAGATTTATAGTCCAGCATTTACTTTTGTTTTTTATATCCTCGAATTTCTTGACTTTTTACGTGGAATAAGGTAATATATTGTTGTAAATATTATCAATTATATATTCCTAATTTTTTTCAAAATTTTCTCAATTTTATAATTTTACTTTTTCAGCTTTCTTTATTTCAGATTTTCTTTTTTTACGAGAGTTTATCTAGAGATATCTAAAACATTTAACATCAACACTAACATTTAATAGAGCTAATTGCTTCATATGGTATTTGTAGTAAAAACTTGTAGAAGCCGTATTGTAACTCTGAATTTGTTTGCCATTTAAAATATTTGCTTGCTTGTAATTTGCTTTTGTACTTGTAAAAATGCTTCATTAATTTATTTGCTTTAGAATTCTTATTTATTGCGCGTGAGTGCATGTTTTCAGAAAAGAATATATATATATTTTGTGTTGAAAGTCTACTTACAACAGTTACCCTTTATTATTTATTAAGTATGTTACAGTATTTATAATTATTTAAAAACCCTGACTTATAATCCCACCTGTATAACCCTAGAAACCCTGATCGCTCCCTCCGGAATCCATATCCTTGTTAGAAACTATTTCCATCTTAACAATTCTTTAAAATTTACAATATATAATACTATTTTGTAATACTAACAGCAAGCTGTCTTTGAGAAATTCAATATGTGTGAGGAAAACGTTAACGAGTTATTGAAATGGATTTCCACGATCGAACTGAAAATCTCAACTGTTGGTGGCCCCAAAGAAAAGATTGATGATCTACGTAATCAAATAAACTCGCTGAAGGTAAGTTTACTCTCACTCACTCTTTTAAACGATACTCTCAAAAATGTACTGAAGAAATGTAATCTTAACCATTAACACAAACTTATTCCTTTCTCCTTCTTATATTTATTTATCTCAGCAAATTAAAGACGAAATCGAAAGTCAACTGAGACCCGTCTCCACTTGCTTAGAACAAATACGTCAGATCGTTTTGACTGGCAGTGATGTTCTCTCCGCTCCGGAAATTACAACTTTAGAAAATTCCGGCCGTGAATTACGTTCTCGTGTTGATCGTGCCAACGATCGTACATTGCGTCTACTACGTCGTCTAGAAGCTGGTCGTGATGAGTTGACAAAACTACGTTCCGAGTTGGATATTTTCTCCGATTGGCTTCAGTCTGCTAGACGTACACTTGAGGATAAAGAACGCTCATTATCTGATTTGACACGCTTGTCATCGCAAGCTGATCTGATACGCGAGTTTGTTAGCGATGTAATTGGTCATCAAGCTGATCTACGATTCATTACAATGGCTGCCCAAAAGTTCGTCGATGAGAGTAAAGATTTCTTATCCATCTTAAATGATTTCCGCACCACTTTGCCTGAGCGCTTACCGCATGTTGAACCGCTCTCAAGTGCTGAGAGTCCGATACGTCAAGAAGTCTCACTTGTTTCTGCTCAGTACAAAGATCTGATGCATCGAGTTAATGCGCTCCAAGATCGTCTTTCCGGTTTGGGTGGACGTCAACGTGAATACCAAGATGCTCTGGAGAAAGCTAGTGATTGGTTACGTAGCATTCAACCACGTGTGTCCCGTTTAATTGCTGAACCAATCGGCGGTGATCCGAAATCCGTGCAAGAACAAATGAACGACGCGAAAGCTTTACACAATGAATTGCTTTCGAATGGACGTCTTATCGACAACTCTCAGCAAGCTCTGGATAGTCTTCTGCGTTCGTTGGGTGGTCAACTGAGTCCCATGGAGATCAAACAACTAGAGATTCCAATTGTCGATATAAAAGACAAGTATCAAAACTTGCTCGACAATCTGAGCGAACATTGTAAGTCGTTGGATAAAACACTGGTACAGTCTCAAGGCGTTCAAGATGCTCTCGACAGTCTCGTCGGCTGGGTCAACCAGGCCGAGGATAAGTTTAAACTACAACTGCGTCCCGCTTCATTGATTAAGGAACGCTTGCAAGAGCAAATTCGCGAGCACAAATCACTGCGCGCAGATATGGAATCGCATCATGCCAGCATAGATAGCCTCCAGTCATCAGCCAAGCATCTCATGAGCACCGCTTCCAATGCTCGCATTGCAAAGAAAGTTGAAAGCAACCTCAACGATGTCAGTGCCAAGTTCGATAAGCTATATGAGAAGGTCAACAGACGTGGTGAATTTCTGGATGATGTCTACAATCGCCTAAGCCAGTATATTGATGACATAACCAACATGGAACAGGAGTTGAACACGTTGCAAGATGCCCTCGACAGTCGTGATATCAGCTTGATTTCAGCTGAAGAGCTATCAAGTCGTTTGCTTAATATGTCACGACATAAAGAATATTTAACACCACAATATGATAACTGCATTTCGAGTGGTAAAGATTTGATAAGCATGCGTGATGTAACCGACACCAGTGCTTTGAGGGATCGCATTAAGTCTCTGGAAACCCAGTGGCGTAATATCAACATAACACTCGAGGAAAAATCCAAACTTTCCAAACAAAAAGCTGAGCAACAAGTAGCTTACGAAAGTCTAAAAGAACAAGTCCTTGCGTGGTTATCTAGCACGGAAACTCGTATTAATCAACTCGCACCTGTCGCTTTAGATTTGGATAAAATACGTCAACAGAGCGATGAACTTAAACCAATTTGCAAAAGTTATCGAGACTTTGGTCCTACCATTGATAAGATTAACGACATTGGTGCTCAATACGATGCTCTCATCCGGCCCGAAAGCCCTGGACGTAAACGTTCTACATTCAGTCCCATCAAACGCGTCAGTCCATTACGTCGCATGTCCGGAGATGCCAGAAGTCCAAGCCCCACCAAGGGAGGTATACTGTCGCCACTATCGACTGCTTCCAGTGGATTTGGTAGCCGCAGATCCTCTCAGGATGGCTTCCAGCTTTCTGAGTTGTCTCCAGTTCAGCAACAGTTAAGCGAAGTTAATAATCGCTACAGCTTGATTGGAGTTCGTTTGAACGATCGCCAAAACGAGTTGGACTGCATGAATGATGAAGTTCGCAAACAATACGAGAACCTAAAGAATCTCTCCTCATTTTTGGAACGCATTCAGCGACAAATTCCAAAGGAATCAGTAGCTAACAAGGATGAAACCGATCGCTGCATAAAACAGGCACGTAAGGTCCTCGAGGACATGTATGAAAAACAAAGTCTTTTAGACACCACAAGAGCTCAATTAAAAGACATTCTTCGTCGAAAATCGGATGTTCTTGGTGCTGAGCAGTTGCGAGTCGAAAACGACAACATTGTCGAGAAGTGGAAGAGCTTGAATGACATCTGCAAGAATCGTATTAGCTTCTCAGAAAAGCTTCGTGATTTCTTGGACACTTATAACAACCTGAAGAACTGGCTCGACAGCAAGGAGCGCATGCTTACCGTGTTGGGTCCCATTTCGTCGGATCCACGCATGGTGCAGAGCCAAGTTCAACAGGTGCAAGTGCTGAGAGAGGAGTTTCGCACTCAACAACCGCAGTTAAAGCATTTCCAGGAAGTCGGACATGAGGTGCTCGACAATTTACCGGACTCGCAGGATGTGCCTTCTATAGAGAAAAAGCTTCAAGAAATTAGTAGCAAATGGGATGACCTTGTTGGCCGCCTAGACGATCGTGCAAACAGTTTGGGTGGAGCTGCCGATAGCAGCAAGGAGTTTGATGCAGCCGTAAATAGATTACGAGAAGCTCTACAAAATATAAGCGACAATTTGGACTCGCTACCCACCGAGGGGGATCATCAGGAAAATCTGAGGAAAATTGAGAACCTTGAGCGCCAATTAGAGGGTCAGCGACCATTACTTGCTGATGCGGAGCATTCTGCTGCTGCTCTGTGTAATATTTTGGGTGATCCAGCCTCACGCGCTGATGTAAACTCGCGAGTAGCTGCTTTAGAAAAGCAATACCAAGCTCTGCAGAAGAAGCTCGATACCAAGAAAGCCGAAACCGAAGCTTCACTGCGCGATGGACGCCATTTTGCCGAAAACTGTACTAAGACAATGGGCTGGCTGTCTGGCGAATTGGCTAATCTCACTGATCGCCTTTTGGTGTCTGCTCATAAGCCAACCTTGCAGCACCAAATTGACACCCACGAGCCGATTTATCGTGAAGTTATGGCTCGCGAACATGAAATCATCATGCTCATAAACAAAGGCAAGGATCTTTCGGAACGGCAGCAAGACCGGAGTGTAAAGCGTGATTTGGAGCGTATACAACAGCAGTGGGAAAAGTTACGACGAGAAGCTGTTGATCGCCACACACGTTTGCAAGCGTGCATGGAACATTGTAAGAAGTACTCACAAACGTCTGAAACATTCCTTTCTTGGTTACGTACCGCTGAGGACAGACTTGCCGATCTAACTCCGGGCGTTCTTTCCAAGTCCAAGCTAGAAGGACGCCTTCGCGATCTTCAGACCTTCCGCAGCGAAGTGTGGAAACATTCTGGAGAATTCGAGAACACGAAAGGTCTGGGAGAAACCTTTATCTCAAGCTGTGACGTCGACAAAGACCCCATCAAGTCCGAATTGCAAGATATTCGCGATCGCTGGGAACGTCTTAATAACGAACTGATTGCACGTGCTCATGAGATAGAAAGCTGTTCACGTCGCTTAGGTGACTTCAATGATGAGCTGCGGAATTTGGATCATGCGGTCGGCCGTTGTGAAGATCGTTTAGCTGCTCACGATGCCCTGGGTGGGGCCGCTAGGGATCCGAAGCTTTTGGATCGCGTCAAAGCTATACGAGAAGAGTTGACACATTTGGCCAAACCGATGCAGTCACTTAAAGCCATGGCCAAAGATATCAGTGCGGAAGCTCGCGCTGCTGGCGGCGATGCGGATCACTTGGCTAATGACGTGGAAGCTATTGCCGACCGCATTGCTGATTTGCAAAGCCGTTTGGATGATCGCTGCGGCGAACTGCAATCTGCAGCCACAGCGGCAGCTCAATTCAATGACCAAATCAAGACACTCGGAATCGATCTAAATGATCTGGAGCACGACATCGAGAACTTGTCACCACCAGGTCGGGAAATTAAGATTGTGCAGTCACAACTTGATGAACTTTCTAAGGTACAGAGCAAACTTGATCGCATGGTTAGACGTATAGAAGATGGCGAACATGCTGCAGATGTATTAGTCGATGCCGGATTTTCGCCTGATACAACGCAAACACGAGAACAAATCGCAACGCTACGTAAAACATGGGGACGGTTAGAAGCTCGCGTACGAGACCATGAGGATAATCTTCATGCGGCATTGAAAGCTTTGGAACAATTCTACGATATTCATTCGCAAACACTAGATGACATTCACGATCTGAGCGACGAATTTAAACGTATGAAACCGGTCAGTTCTGAGCTTGATCACATTCGTCGCCAGCAAGAAGACCTCCGTAATTTCCGCGAACGAAAAGCGGAACCTCTGGCAATAAATATTGATAAAGTCAACATGGCGGGTCGGGATTTGGTACGCTCTGCTGCCAGTGGAGTGTCAACTGTTACAATTGAGAAGGATTTGGAGAAGCTCAATGATCGCTGGAATGATCTGAAAGAGCGTATGAATGATCGGGATCGCCGACTCGATGTAGCTTTGCTTCAATCCGGTAAATTCCAAGAGGCACTTGATGGCCTTTCGAAATGGTTGTACGATACTGAAGAAATGGTTTCCAATCAAAAAGCACCGAGCTCGGATTACAAAGTAGTCAAGGCACAACTTCAGGAACAGAAATTCTTGAAAAAAATGCTCTTGGATCGTCAAAACTCCATGTCTTCGCTAGCCACTCTCGGCAAGGAAGTAGCTAACCATTGCGAACCTTCTGAACGTAGCGCCATCGAAAGTCAGCTCAATGAGCTTATGAAGCGATTCGATGCCCTCACCGATGGAGCAGAGCAGCGAGAACGTGATTTGGAAGAGGCTATGGAAGTGGCCAAACGTTTCCATGATAAGATCAGTCCGCTAGATGTGTGGCTGGATAACGCCGAACGCGCTGTCAAGAACATGGAACTTATTCCCACTGACGAGGAGAAGATTCAGCAGCGTATACGGGAACATGACCGTCTTCATGACGAGATCTTATCAAAGAAGCCCGAATTTACTGATCTTGCCGATGTTGCTGCACAGCTGATGCACATGGTGAGCGATGAAGAAGCTGGTAATCTTGGTGAGAAAGTTCGCGTTATCACCGACCGCTACACATCCTTAGCGGATGCCAGCGATAATATCGGTGCCCTACTAGCTGAGTCCCGTCAAGGTCTTCGCCACTTGGTGCTAACGTACCAAGAACTGGTTGCCTGGATGGAGAGTATGGAGAATGAATTGAAACGCTTCAAGTCGGTTCCGGTCCATTCAGAAAAACTTCTGGAGCAGATGGATCATTTGCTGGAGCTTAATGAAAATATTGCCAACCATGCTCCAGGCGTAGAATCAACAGTCGATGCTGGTTCTGAGCTGATGAAACACATTTCCAACGATGAAGCCATTCAACTTAAAGACAAATTGGATTCACTGCAACGTCGCTATGGTGAATTGGCTAGTCGTGGAGGCGATCTGCTGAAAGGTGCACAAAACGCTCTGCCTTTGGTGCAACAGTTCCATGAAGCGCATACTCGTTTAATTGACTGGATGCAGGTGGCGGAAAGCGCTTTGGCTCCAAGCGAACCGCGGCAGTCTGACGTACTGCGCTTAGAAGCAGAGCTTGCTGATATGCGTCCCATACTGGATACTGTAAACCAAATTGGTCCACAACTGTGCCAGATTTCACCTGGGGAAGGTGCTTCTACTATCGAGAGCATCGTGACGCGCGACAATCGCCGCTTCGATGCTATTGTTGAGCAAATACAACGTAAAGCCGAACGTCTGCATCTCAGCAATCAGCGTGCTAAGGAAGTAACAAGCGATATTGATGAACTCCTCGAATGGTTCCGCGACATGGATGCAACGCTGCGTGAGGCCGACCCACCAGCTATCGAGCCCAAAGTTGTGCGCGCTCAACTACAGGAACATCGCTCGATCAACGATGATATTTCTAGTCAGAAGGGACGTGTGCGCGATGTTACGGCCGCCTCCAAGAAGGTGTTACGTGAGTCACCACAAAGTGAGAATACGGCAACCTTACGTGAGAAGATGGAAGATCTGAAAGAAATCGTCGACACAGTCGTGCAATTGTGCAGCGAACGGCTGAGTGTTTTGGAGCAGGCTCTACCTCTTTCCGAACATTTCGCTGATTCCCACAACGGACTCACCACTTGGTTGGATGATATGGAGCAGCAAATCGCTCGCCTCAGCATGCCTGCTTTGCGACCGGATCAGATTACATCACAACAAGATAAGAATGAACGTTTGGTGCAATCAATTGCCGAACACAAGCCTCTGCTGGACAAACTCAACAAAACGGGCGAAGCTTTGTGTGCTCTTGTAACTGAAGACGACAGCGCCAAGATCAACGAAATCTTGGACTCCGATAATTCACGCTATGCAGCCTTGCGTCTGGAGCTCCGCGAACGACAACAAGCTCTCGAAAACGCACTTCAGGAGTCCAGCCAGTTCTCCGATAAACTTGAGGGCATGCTACGTGCCCTGGCTAGCACCGTAGAGCAAGTGAATCAGTTGGATCCTCTTTCTGCCCTGCCGCAGAAGATACGCGAACAAATCGAGGATAATGCAGCGCTTAACGATGACTTGAACAAACGTGCCGACGCCTTCTCCGCAGTGCAACGTGCTGCGAACGATGTAATCGCTAAGGCTGGAAATAAATCAGATCCTGCCGTACGCGATATAAAGCAGAAGTTAGAGAAGTTAAACCATCTCTGGGATGATGTTCAGAAGGCCACCAAGAAGCGGGGCAGTTCTTTGGAAGACATTCTCAATGTGGCCGAGCCATTTTGGAGACAACTGCAAGGTGTTATGAGGATGCTAAAGGATTTGGAGGAGACGCTCTCCTCTCAAGAACCACCAGCAACTCAACCGCAAGAAATTCAAAAGCAACAAGTTGCTCTTCAGGAGATTCGTCATGAAATCGACCAAACAAAGCCCGAAGTCGAACAAGTACGCCGCCACGGAAGCAACTTGATGTCGATGTGCGGTGAGCCAGACAAACCAGAGGTGAAGAAACATATAGAAGACCTGGATAATGCGTGGGACAACATAACGGCTCTCTATGCAAAACGTGAAGAGAATCTAATCGACGCGATGGAGAAGGCCATGGAATTCCATGAGACGCTGCAGAACTTGCTGAAATTCTTGACAAAAGCTGAAGACAACTTCTCACATCTGGGTGTCGTTGGCTCGGACATTGACGCTGTCAAAAAACAAATTGAACAGCTGAAATCCTTCAAGGATGAAGTCGACCCACATATGGTCGAAGTAGAGGCATTAAACAGGTAGGTGATATCTAATGTGTATCTGTTGCAAACTCGTGGATTTTAATGAGGTTTTTTATTGGTATGGGACAAAACTGAAAATTATGATGGGCAGATCTCTGGAAAGGCAAGGAGTATATCTTGATATATTTTTTCTCCTTTTACTTGTTTTTAATGTTAATTTAAATACGTAGTTCTTAAATTCAAGAAATTTTCATGCACTGTTAGTTAACTACGGGCGTCTTTGATCGCCTCAAGAACCTCACTAGGAAAACTTTCTTGGGGCTCATGAAATTCGCCCTAAGAATCACAATTTTTTATAGTTATTTGCATGATTTATTATTTTGATTGCTGCTTTCTTTAAAAATGTCTTAACTAAGTAAATAAGCATGCAAAGTTACGCAATTTTTAATTGCTTGTGTTAATAAGTTTTTGCAATAGTTCTTCAGTAAACCATGATTTTTAAAGATGAGTAACTTTTTAGTCGGATTGCAGATATGCTGAGCTAACAACAAAAAAATTTAAAATCACCGGAAACTGAACATTAGTAATTCCACTTCAGGCGACTTAAAAACCCACGTTGATTTGTAATCGACTCTGAATAATACAAGCACATTATAATATTAATGGACTTGTATTATGATAATATGGACTTGTAGACTGTGATCAATTTTTAGTCGTTTATAGTCTGCAGTCTACTTGTAAACATCATTCTACTGATGAACCTAATGTTCTAATAGACTTGGACCGATTAATAGATTTCGATTGCTATGAACTAGATTTCGATTGTCAGGTAAAATGACCAGAATCTATGAATCGATCGATTTCAATAGACACTATAGAATAAAAGTCAATTAGTGAAAAAGTCGATCACAGACTAATATTAATTGATGTTTGAGTGCACAAGATTATTAAAGCCTATTGCTAGGTTGAAGTCTATCTGTAAATCGGAATTTATCACTTTGAATCGATGTGAAAATGACAATCAAAATCTATTGATCGATTCAATAAGTTGAGTTTTTAAGATTCTTTAGACTGAAACATACCAATATATTTCTTCATGGTTTATGGGAACTTAGCTTTGTTATAATGCAATTACGCCATGTTTCAACCTCTATCTCACCACAAAAATCTTAATATATTTCGACCAATTTGTAGACAAGCCATTGAATTGACCGAACGTACTTCACCCGAACAAGCAGCATCTATAAGTGAACCACTTACGGTGGTCAACAGGCGTTGGGAAGCTTTATTGCGAGGCATGGTTGCGCGCCAGAAACAGCTTGAACATGCTCTTTTGCATCTGGGTCAGTTCCAACATGCTCTCAACGAGCTACTAGTTTGGATCAGCAAAACGGACAGCACACTTGATCAGTTAAAGCCGGTATGTTGATAAATGCTGGTATTTAAGAAACATTCGCTTTAAACATTGTTTCATTTCTAATTAATTTTTAAACTCGATATAATTAGATCCCTGGAGACTCACAACTGCTCGAAGTTGAACTTGCGAAACTAAAAGTTCTGGCTAACGATATACAAGCTCATCAGAACTCGGTTGATACATTGAACGATGCTGGTCGTCAACTAATCGAAACAGAGAGAGGTTCGCTAGAGGCATCCACCACTCAGGAAAAACTGCGAAAACTTAACTCCGAGTGGAAGACCCTACTGGAGAAAGCCGCAGATCGTCAACATGAGTTAGAAGTGGCGCTGCGTGAGGCTCAGGGCTTCATTGCCGAAGTCCAAGATATCCTGGGCTGGTTAGGTGACGTGGATGCTGTTATTGGTGCTAGTAAGCCAGTTGGAGGTCTACCTGAAACAGCTACGGAACAACTTGAACGCTTCATGGAAGTCTATAATGAGCTGGATGAAAACCGTCCAAAAGTAGAGACCATCCAGGCACAGGGCCAAGAGTACATCAAACGACAGAATCAGATACGCGTTTCGTCCAGCAACCTGCAACACACCTTGCGCACCCTCAAACAACGCTGGGATGCCGTGATATCGCGAGCTTCCGATAAGAAGATCAAGCTAGAAATTGCACTAAAGGAGGCCACCGAGTTCCACGAAACCCTCCAGGCTTTCGTCGAATGGCTGTCTCAAGCCGAGAAGTTGTTGGCCAATGCTCAACCTGTCTCACGCGTGCTAGAAACTATTCAGGTGCAGATCGAAGAGCACAAAGTGCTGCAGAAGGATGTTAGCACACACCGCGAAGCGATGTTGCTGCTGGACAAGAAGGGCACACATCTGAAGTATTTTAGTCAGAAGCAGGACGTGATTTTAATCAAGAACCTGCTCGTTTCCGTGCAGCATCGATGGGAGCGTATAGTTAGCAAGGCCGCGGAACGCACGCGTGCCCTCGATCATGGATACAAAGAGGCTCGAGAGTTCAATGATGCATTGCAAAACATGATGCAGTATCTACAGGATACCGAAACTACCTTGGATCAAATCATCGAAGAGGCCACCGCATGCAAGGAGCCGCAGAAGATCAAGAAATACATTGCCAAGCTGAAGGAAACACATCGCCAGCTAGCAGGCAAGCAACAGCTATACGATGGTACAATGCGAACGGGCAAAAATCTCATCGAACGCGCACCAAAGAGCGATGAAGCGGTCCTCAGCCGCATGCTCGCGGAATTGAAAGAAAAATGGACTCGCGTCTGGTCGAAGAGCATTGAACGTCAACGTAAGCTTGAAGAAGCTTTGTTACTCTCTGGCCAGTTCTCAGACGCACTGGGCGAATTGCTGGAATGGCTTAAGAAAGCGAAATTACGACTACATGAGGACGGTCCAGTTCACGGGGATCTGGAAACGGTGCAGGGCTTGTGTGAACAACACAAACACATCGAACAGGACTTGCAGAAGCGCGCAGCACAAATGCAGGGCGTACTTAAGACTGGACGTGAACTGGAACGCTCCGGTAACAACCCCGAGGTAGGACGCCAACTCGATGAGCTACAAGCCAACTGGGACGAAGTAAAGCGCGCTTCTTCGAAACGTGCCGAACGCTTAGAAGAGGCACTTAAAGATGCCGAACGTCTCAATGGCAGCGTGCAAGCTCTTTTCGATTGGCTGGATCATGCCGAGCACAAGTTACGCTACTCCAAGAATGCACCAGATGACGAGCGGGTATCGCGTGATATGATGGAAATTCATCAAGACTTTATGACTGATCTGCGAAAGCGAGAACAGCAAAAGAGTGAGACGTTTGAATTTGCAGAGCAAGTCATTGCGAAGGCATATCCGGATGCTGTACCAATCATAAAGAACTGGTTGTCCATCATAGAGGCGCGCTGGGAAGAGGTGTCGCAGTGGGCTCTGAATAGAGAGGCTAAACTAGGTCAACACTTACAGTCGTTGAAGGATTTGGATGAAACGATCGAAGAGCTGTTGGCTTGGTTGAGTGGACTGGAGGCGACATTACTAAGTAAATATTTCAATTACAGACTCGAAATCGAATATACATAATAAAATATACATAATAAAATTATATTTTCTTTCTATTTCAACAGATTTGGAGCGTGAGTCCTTACCCGATGAAATTCCTGCAGTGGAGAAACTTATTGAAGATCATAAGGAGTTTATGGAGAATACAGCACGCCGCCAAACTGATGTGGATCGGGCGTGCAAACCGAAGCAGTTGACATCAGGAGCACGAAAAATGTCGCGCGGTTCCAGGACGTCAGTGTATGTATTTTCAAATATTTCAGGCAGGGCTCTTGTATAGAAAACATTTGTTTTGAAACCTGCTACATGTTTTATCTAAAAATTTGTTTTAATGTTGACTGTTTTATTTTTATTGATTTTGTCTTTTGTTGTTTTTAACTTTGTCCCGTTCGCACTTGCATTTGACCTCCTTCTTCTGCTCCCACTGTCTCGCACGGTTTATTTTGTATATATATATATGTATGTACCGAACAACGTGTGCTGCGTAGTAGAGGATCAGCTCACGACCTACGTGAACAGTCACCAGATGGTACTTTACGACGACAAAGGTTCGTTGCACGAAAGAAATACTTTGTATTGAAATACCAACATTATTTTAAAACTTTTAACACGTGAATACTTTGCTTACTTAACACATTCCAGCGTGCTTACAAAATCATTCATAATCAATTTGATCCTTGGACTAACACACTGATTGGGATTCCTGGTCTCAAAAAGAAAATTTTGAAAATTATATATACTTAATTGAGTTGTAAATTTTCAAGAAAATCGTTTTGCCCTCGTTGAATAACACTTTTTACTCCCTGCAAGAGTTCCTCAGTAGGATTAAGTTGAAAAGTGAGAAGTGTATTTAACAGCGCTGCAATTTTAATGATTAAAAAAGTTATTGGAATAAAAGTGAAATATGATGTGTGCGATAAACTTTCAAGCTCGCGATTTGTTTATGGTGTCCAGTATATTTCTATAAAGAAATGTTCTTCAAAATTTATTAAAAAAATTAGTATTCGAGTATAAATACTTGGAAAAATAATATTTAATAAACTCATAACAATAAATAACTGTATATAAATAACCGTAACATTATATAACTGTAATATCTATTCGTATTTGTTCATGTAACCACTTCTAACCATCACCATTCAGCAAACCCACTTTTAAAACATTTTCTACTGTCCTTGCAAATATTGTTTGTTTTTAAAATGCTTATAAATCATTTAACTTTCTTTTTATTTTATACAGCTTCAAAGGCTCTCGTGATCAAGGACTCAACTCTCGCAAATCCAGGTGAGCCTCTTTTACCAAATAAAAATGTTCGCCTTTTTCTTTTCTTGTCTACTTGATGAATTCTTTTCTTTTACGATAAACAATTTAAGGTAGTCAGTCAATGCGCATGCATTCTCATCTATAATTCTAAATTTTGGTTCCTCTTTTTTTTATAATACTCGTATATATTTTAATTTTGCTTGACTTTCATGAAGCACATTTTTCTACTTAAAACATTTTATTCTATAAACGTTTTACTTTATCACGCTTTTTGTTTTTGTTTGTTTCTTATTTTTAATTCCATGTTTGTGCTTTTGTTGTTCATTCGTATACGCAGTCGTGTCACGCCCACTCGTGATACACCAGATCGTGAACGCTTGCCTCACTATGGTCCGCGGTTCTCGCTAAGGTAAGTGTTTTCTGTTGAAGAAAAAAAAAATTGTGAGTTTCGA
The DNA here is from genome assembly GCA_922984085.1 of Sicus ferrugineus. Classification (NCBI taxonomy): domain Eukaryota; kingdom Metazoa; phylum Arthropoda; class Insecta; order Diptera; family Conopidae; genus Sicus; species Sicus ferrugineus. The sequence continues at coordinate 6,505,820 of OV277354.1, forward strand.
AAGGCAGAAAATAGAAGAAAATTTATGTGTTGAAGATTGTTGTTTGGGTTCTATTTTTAATATAATTATATTCTTATATATGATATTCTTTTAAGTAATTGCATATGAAAAACTGTTCAAAGTTTTAGAAAACCATGGATGAGCCTTTAAGAGATATGAAAAAGTGATATATTTCAGTGTTTCTTTAATATTTTTCAACTAGCTAAGCTTATGCATGGTACTCGGATCTTTCGACGATCGTTGTAATTTTCAGCCTTTAGAATTCAGTCATTTTATGTGCTAAATTTCACTTAAGCGTATAATTTGTACTGTGTTAAAAGAAGTTTGTACGCTGTTAGTTTTGTACTGTGTTTTGATTTCTTCTGTTTTAAATAACAAAATCCTATGATTAATTTTACCAGTTCTGTTTCATCCGATATGGAATTCCGTTCACCCCGAGCTAAAATCCTTTGGGATAAATGGCGTCACGTTTGGATGCTATCTTGGGAGCGCCAACGTCGTCTGCACGAGCACTTGATGTACTTGCAAGATGTTGAGCGTGTGCGGAACTTTAGTTGGGATGATTGGCGCAAGAGGGTGAGCATTCTCGAGTTATTCATGTAGTTATTCTCATATTAAACGATTTTCTTTAATTTTTTCAGTTCCTCAAATACATGAACCACAAGAAATCGCGCTTGACTGATTTGTTCCGCAAAATGGATAAGGATAATCACGGCTTTATACCACGTCAAGAGTTCATCGATGGAATACTCAATACTAGTAAGTACTGATACTGGAAAAATCTTCTCTTTTTTTTGTGAATTCTAAATTAGATATAAAAGTTTTGGTCTTTTTTTATTATTTAAAAATCCCCTTGTAATCTTATTTGAATTTTTTCTTCTTACTTCTTTTTTCATTAGAATTCGACACCTCACGAATGGAAATGGGCGCAGTTGCTGATCTCTTCGATCGCAATGGCGAAGGTCTCATCGATTGGCAAGAATTCATTGCTGCCCTACGTCCCGATTGGCAAGAACGTAAACCCAATCAGGAATCCGATAAAATTCATGATGAAGTAAAACGTTTGGTTATGCTTTGCACCTGCCGTCAGAAATTCCGGGTATTCCAAGTGGGCGAGGGCAAATATCGCGTAAGTTTATAAAATTCAACGGGTGAAGGATTCTATTCTAACTCCTAATTATATTTTCTTTTCCCTGCACAGTTTGGGGATTCACAAAAATTGCGTCTGGTGCGTATTCTACGCAGCACTGTTATGGTGCGTGTTGGAGGCGGCTGGGTTGCCCTCGATGAGTTCTTGCAAAAGAATGATCCTTGTCGCGGTGAGTTTTTTCTATCTTAATAACATTCTTTAGAATCGTTTAAGCTTGTCATTAACTTCAGCAACTATCCATGCATTAGTTCTGTTGAAACTATAATCTCATTTAACTCATGATCTTCATGAAAATACAGTAAAAATTTGTCATTCTTCATCATAGTCAATAAAACTAAAAAAACTCATCTGTTTAATACAATATAAATAGGAAGTTGTGCTAACAACTTAGACAAATTAATACAAACGGATGTGGTCATTTAACAAACTGGAAGTAATTGCTTTCTTTCTACAAAGAGAACACAAAAAATTCAGCAATAACTCTTTTAAATGGTGAACTCTACTCAAAACTTAATAAACCCATTTTTCATTAAGGTTGCGATAACAGTAGCGACAAAGTCGAAGTCATATTAATAAAAATACCATTACCATTTCTAATAACTAAAAGCTCTCATAATGTAGTTTGCCGTAGAAAAAGCATTAGAAGTAGTTGTAGGCAGGACTAGCTTTGACATTATCCTGTAACGAATGTTGAGAAGTACGGATTGTGGTTTGCTTATCCATAGAAATCAGCTGTAATTTAGCCAACTTAATTTCTTGCGGGTTTCTCTGTCTGTTGTTCTCTCTCTCTCTTTTTCTATCTACTACATCGGATTTTAACACTTGAAATAATTTTAAACCGCGTTTTTGTCGAGGTGAGGTACCTACGCATGCTGCATGCTATTTTATTTTCTCAATTTATATCAAAATGAAAGCATAAGAAAACATATACAAACAGCGATTATTTTTGTCTGTTTTGACTTTACTAAGTTAAATTTCGGAAGATATATATTTAATGATATATTTACTACAATACTTTAATAGCGTTCGGTAAAATACTGACCACTCAATTGTTTCTTAAGCTTATTAAACTTATAACATATTAATTGCAAAAATATAACTCTTATTACCTGAGTTTTATCCTCGTAATATAATAAGTATTTACTAATGTAATATATTTACTTTTTTACTGAAATTAATTCAAGAAACAATGTTATAAATGATCAAATTCATAAAATAATAATAATCGGAATTAGCAATGCGATTACTTTAACTAAAAGATTTTAGATGAATTAACTAAAAATTTCCTAATTTTAATTAAAAATCAAAGCTGACACAGTTCTTCGATGTGAACACAAATAAAAAATAAGAAAAACTGCATAAATAATTATTAATTTGTGATCTTGATGTATTAATTTTTAGCTTTGTGAGGTTTATTTTTTACTTACGGAACAATAGTACTTTTGTGAGTTTTACTTACGAAATGAAAATTCAAGCTTAACATTTTCCCCAAAGTTTTCAACCAATTTCTTGAATTCTCATAATGCTATACGAGAATATATGGAAAAGGAAATCATTGTGTATTTCAACAAACAGTGTATTTTGTTGTTGGAGAGTGAAATTTTACTCTTTTACCTCATTACTCAGAACTTTAAAAATAAAAAAAATTGAAAATTATAGTTTAGAGACAGAGGATTTTTAAATTCTGTTTAAGAAAGTTGTGGTCTGATATTACTGAATTGTTCAAAATTAACTTTTTTTTCTTGTATCAATGCACTGCTGTCTCTCGCCTCTTCATTTTCCTCTCTAGTTGTTGTTGTTCGTGTACTAATGTCGCATTGAACATTTTAATTTCAGTTTCAATGATTTTTCTTTTTTCCGCCTTACTTTTCATTACAAGTGTGAATTTTTATTTACATTTTTTTATCTTTTTATCTTCTTTTAATTATATTTTGCCTTGAATTGATACAAACTGCAAAAAACACATTATGAAAAACAATGCCGCACGCTGCGAATCGTCACCAACAACAAAAAACATGCATTCCAAAAAATCTAAACTTAATCATACATCACAACAACATCTCCACGATTTCGATGACCTTTCGATGTTGCTATCATATACACGATATACTAAAAACACAACGAAAAATGTTATCGCTATCGATTTATCTGCCTGTTGTTGCTGTTGCTACTGCTGTTGCTGCTGCTATTTTTCCCTTGAATCCTACCTGAAATCCCTTCAGCCAAGGGACGCACTAATATTGAGCTACGCGAACAATTTATTTTGGCCGATGGTGTCTCCCAAAGTATGGCCGCATTTACACCGCGTCGTTCAACGCCGAATGCCGCACAAAACGAGGCTCTTCAAATTGCTATGGCCGGTGGTCCAGGTCCAATTGTAAAGGTAATTTTAAAAAATCCGTAGACTAGAGAATTCTAGAGTCACCTATTGTTACTACCGAGAGGTAAGTTGTGAGGAAATCTCACAAAAGCGGATATCTTATGGTGATGATTACTGTGGCAAAGTTTATTTATACCATTACAATATAGTCCTCTACAAATTTCGCAAACAAATGCGACGTTTTTTGGTTATTAGCCTTCAATTTTTATTTTATTTTAACTTGTTGTTTAGCATGTTATTTTAGAGTTAATTTTTTTAAATCTTTATACCACGAATTTATAAACCCCTATACAATACGATGTTTTTCCAGCAGGGGTCAACTTTTATTAAAATATCTTTCATTTTATGAATTTGCTGTAGAACTACATACCTCAGTTAGATGTTGCTAGTTATGAAGATGAACAATTTATCATTAATATTAGAGTTAGAAAAATGGGTTTCTTACAGTACTTCGAAAGCGTTAAATTAAGTGATCATTGAATCCGTTTGTGGAGTTTTTGACCCACAATTTTATTTCTAATAAAAGCCTTAATAATTTTCAATAACAGCCGATGAGCATTTGGCCGAATTAATGCCAATATTTGAACGTCTGCGTGCGCAAGAGCAGATACCCTGCGCCTTTCCATTGCATATGGGTGCTGGCGGCTCCATATTTGTGCGTAGCACGAATAATAGTCGCTCGGTACCGTTAAGTCCACATGCCCCACATTGCCATCCAGCGTCGCATTGGGTAAGTTTTGGGTATTCTAAGTTAACGAAAGCGGTATATTAATATTTTTATATTTATTTCTGTACTATGTTAATCAAAGTTCGGAGAAACTCACTCACGCGCTAGCTCAGCACTCTTGAGTGTAAACTTTACTCATAAATGAGTTAATATGTGGCTACTAAAAATATATTTTACTCATTTTACGAAAGTGTGAGACTCTCTCAGAAATAAGTGAGCTGCTCACTCACTCAATTACTTACCTCACCCATAAATGATTATTTTACCAGGAAATGTAATACCTGGAAATGTGTAGCTCAGCTCTTTATAAGAGTTACTCATATTTGATTTATGCGTTTGTGAGTGAGTCACAAAACCTTTACTCATAATTGTGCTTCTCATTGTCCACATTTATGAGTTTTGCTAAACTCTGCACTTCGATGCCATAAATTTATAATTTTGGTTTCTTTTCTCAGGTGCGTGAACGTTCTGCACGTTCTATTCCGATGTCACGCCCATCACGTTCATCTCTTTCCGCCTCAACGCCAGACTCGCTGAGTGACAATGAAGCCAATACGGGTGCCTCAGGTCGTTACACACCGCGCAAAGTCACCTATACTGGTAACCGTACGGGTCAGACACCGGTTGGTTCCCGTGCTGGCTCGAAACCTAATTCACGCCCCGTGAGCCGCCAGGGCTCGAAACCACCATCAAGACATGGCTCAACGCTGTCTTTGGATAGCACAGGTAATGCAGAATAAAAATTAAGATTTCTACAAAAAATTAAAACAGGAACAATGTATAAATTGCTAATTAAATTTTAACCAACAAAATGGAGACTCTGAATATTAAAAACTTCATTCTTAATAATGAATCCATTATTATATTTCTAGATGAAGCCACCCCATCACGCATTCCACAACGCAAAGCTTCTGCAGTGAGCACCAACAATGGTTCTGATAAAGGCGCAGCGGTAACACCGCGCCCCTCACGTTTGTCGGTTACACCGTCAACAGTATCTCGTACAAACGGCACTCTTACCAGAAAAACCGCGTCCGGTTCGGCTAGTCCTGCACCAACAAGGTATGTACACATTTTCGAAACTTTTCTAACTGCTGAAATAAAAAAGAAAAAGTGAAATTGTGAAGGAAACAAAAAAATCTCCAAATAAAATTATAGTAAGACAAAGATTCTGAACTGTCAAAATACACGTTTTACATGCATATTCATTCATATATTGCACACAAAGTTTCTCATTACAACTACATTCCTTCATTAAAGTTTATTAAATTAATATTTTTATACATTTTTTATTTTAACTATAATTTTGATTTACCATCTGCTGATCTTAATCGATAACGAAACCAATTGGCACGATTTTTCTTTCCCGAAAATTCAACCGAATATTTACACGCAACCAACTAATTTTCAAATAACAAAATTCAATCGCATTTGATAACAACCTGAATTAAAATCAAAGCAATGGCGGCATGAGTAGATCATCAAGTATACCAGCACTAACCGGCTTCGGCTTCAAAAATAGGTAACGCTTTATTATTACATCTAATTTCCTAATTTGTAATTCTAATTTATGTTAGTTTTTAATCACAGTTTATGTTAGTTCTCAATCCCTTCCTTAATCTAAATATTAATAGCCCTTTAATCATTTTTTACCCTCTCGTTCTCAACCTTTTCTTGTCATTTTTGGTTTTCGTTCATGTTTCATAACAACATTTCATACATATGTTCAGAGTAACGTAGAACACAATATTTATTCAATAATCTATACTTACTCAGCCCTATCCTGAGTAAAATCTCGCCGAAAATTTCTGAAGTTTTCGAAAAAAGACTTCCGGAGAAATTTTGCTTAGAATAGTGCTAAGAGTTCCGAAAAAATTAGTAAACACAATTGCTCACTCAAAATTTTGCCACGAGTGAGAGCGCCAACAACTTTACTCACAGTGAGCGAAAAGTGTTATTTCTGCTCACTCATGAGTGTGTGCGGCAAGGAAACACTCATTAGTCAGAGTGACGGCGTGTTTTTTCGAACTCCTCTTTTTCAAACTAGCAAACTATTATCAATTTAACGTGTGCACACAAAATACCTGAACTTTTAAATTCTGTAAATTTTTATTCAACTCGTAATTAAACCTGTTTTCCACTTCATACTTTTCACAACCATTACATCACCCAAAAGTCGACCCTCAAGGATTCCTATAAAAATTCACTCCCTGGATAAGTCAGCGAATTCTTCGCCCACAAATAGCTCGGCTACAAATAGCGTTAATATGAACAGCTTTGGGTAATTCAATAGACTAAATAAAATATAAAGTAATTATGATTTCTTTCTTCTTCTAAAAATTTGTGTTTTGTTTGCCGATTTTGTTACAGTTGTTGATTGCGTTTTGAACAGCTTTGTTTGAACTAAGAATTAGATAAAATTAAGAGTTTATTTTAAAGCTTTCAGAGGTCTCTTTATGAGTAAAGTTTTAACCTAAAAATCGGTAGGATAACAATTGTATGGGTCACTGAATAGACCAGCAAAACTTTTAAAAAGAAAACCAAAAATTCGTTCCTATATTTTCTTCAAATTCTTTTCATCTACTTAACATGGTCGAAGGCAAATATAATTTTTGCAACCGAAGATCAATTTAAATTTAGTGCGCGATTTTATTCTAGAGATGGCAAAAGAATTTAATATTCGCCGAAATCTGCTTAAAACTTACATATAAAAAGCTTTTTTTTGGGTTTTTATTTTAAAAAAAATCAACGCTATTATTTCTTAATGATTTTTTAATTGCCTTTCTGCTATTTTTGCATGCCTTTTTTGAAATTCTTCAAATTAGACCTTTACTTCGATTTTTGTCTCGTCTTGTGATGCGTTGCCTCCCTTGTCTGGATTGTGTTACTATTTTTATGTTTGTTTTCATTGTGCATTTATTTTTCATGTTGGCATTGAGTTCTAAAGTCTTCTTTACATTCTCAGGCGGAATATTAGCGGCGGTTCAACACCTTCCGGCATGCAAACTCCACGTAAGAGTTCAGCAGAACAACCAACTATCAGTTCAACGCTAAGGAAAGCACGTGGAACCACGCCCATCGAGAAGCGAGAACCATTTAGACTTTAAACAGAAAATAAAGAAGGGAAATTAAATTCTTAACTTCCACAGCAACCAACACTACTACTTACTAATTGCCACTAACACTAAAATAATAGTTGAACACATGAAATTAGTTCTAAAAAAATGGAAGAAAAATTACATTTTTAAAATGTAACGCTGAAAATTGCAATGTATTAATTAGGACTAACAGCAGAAAAAGTGCCCTCAGAAAACTACAAGATTTAGATTTCTAAAAGAAAGAAACAAGAAAACCCTCAGCTTCATACTATTTTATTAACTCATATTGGAATTGATTTCAATTAGGCTTTAAAGTTTATTTAAGAATATAAAAGACAATGAAAATTTCTACTTAAATTAATACTAAAAGTATTTAGCACAGAAAAGAACAAAAAAAAACGCGAAATTATAATTGCCGTTCTACTTACTTTTGTATGTCTTATATGTATATAGATAGCTACAACAACAGCAAAACCAGTAATACTTGAAATGAGTATTAAAAGCAAAACAATCCCAAGCACACAGCATTCGAATTTTTTGTTCCATACCGTTGTATACTTAAAATCGCCAGTTTAAATATACAATGCTTGGAATAAATACAATAAAAAGATATGAGAACCTTATCAATAATTTCCCTCTTCATTCAACTTTTATTTATAAACACAATTATAAGAATATAATCTTTATTTTCTACAATTAATATTAATATGTACTAAAAAGTCATTATTGTAAGTTAATATTAGGAATAAAATAATACTTTTTATTAACTTTTGTGTTAAATTTTTGTTTGCCTTTTTTAATAAAGTACATAATTTCTGTATTGTATATTACTAATACTAAATTATTATACGTTGTCAAATTAATTGAAGTAATTGAACGTTTTTTAATTTAATTTAATTTTTTATAAACTGAAAACAACATTTACTGAAATAAAAAATTCTTAACAAAACTTCTGTTTGATGACTTTAATTTGAGAAGAACAGAAAAACTAGTAGAAATGTACTACTGTGAGGTGCGACCACACCCATTTCCTGAAAATGTTTTGATAATTTTGCTATGTTTCGGGATAATATCTCGAACCACAATTTGGGAGTTGTGACTTTTAAAAGAGTCTACATTTGATATGAAAGCTAGGCTTGGTTATTAACTGCTTCAATACCAAACTGCTCTACATAATAAAGAAAATTTGTGCGCCAATATCTCTGTCCCTTCTCCCGTAATCGTGGTTTCAAAAGACAGACAGGCTAAATTGACTCAGGAGGTGACGCTGAGCAAGCATATACATACATTCTTTTCTATATCTATCTCGGATCCTTCTCTGCGTTACAAACAGAAGAGCAAAGTGAATATACCCTCTCCCTCCGGCTGTAGTGCATAACTAGTAAAAAGTCTGTCTGACCAAGCCAAAGTCTAAATACATACTCGCACAAGGCTAAAAGAGGTGCTCTACCTTTTTCTATATCATATCCTACCGTATACAAAATATTTATTTATGGGCGTGATTGCCGATTTCAATTACGAATGATTTTAGTAAATGAAGAATATTAATGGCTAATTTCAAGGCAACGGCCGTAATTACTGTCTTTATTTAGACACACGGACAGACGAACGAACATCAACTCAGAAGGTCATGCTGATCAATAATACGCATTTATGTATATAATTTATCTCCTGTGCGGTTAGAGAAAAGGATAAAACAATGAAACACGCCCACTATTTCGAAAAGAGCGTTATGATTTGAATATACGAAAGTACTATTCGTACCATACATTCACCGTTAAATAAGTATATATTTAAGGCAGCCTGGAAAGTTCTCGAAAGAATGAATTTTTTTTCTGAAAGAAAACTTTGTCTTTTATAGGCCGAGAACTTTTCAGGCTGTCCATATACAATATATTAGATATTCGCCATTCGACAAATATACTGGCAAACCACGTCCACCTCTGCGAGTCATCATCCAATCGCCCTTGGCTTGGTATTTTCCAATATTTAACGTCAACTAATTTATTCACAAAATGAGAATTTAGAAAATGTATAGTGTTTGGCCCTCATTAGACTTTTTGTATTCATTTTCTTTAGGTGTTGGCAACCTGGATGACAAATTGAGGAATCTGTCAGAAGGTGATATCTCTGCTGTCAGAGTTTTAATTGTTTTTCTTTTTTTTTATAGGAAGGTTTTGCTTTGTTTCCTGGTTAATTTTTACTTCAATTTTATCAATTTATCTCAATTTATATTTTAAATTATGTATTAGTATTAAGTGAATACATCAACTTAAGTGAAAAGTGAATTGAATTGAAATAAATTAAGAAATAATTAAAAATATAAACAGCATTGTAAAAAGTGCAACAAGTGCTCCTGGAATATTTTAAATTTAATGGAGTTTTGCAAAATATTTTATGCAGCGCTCAAAATTAATTAATTAGATATGAGTCGAGATGAAGCCTTGTGCTGGTACCATGGCAAGCTAACCCGCGAAAGCGCGGAAGAGCTGCTGAAAAAAGGTAGCAAAATGGCAATAGCTCGAGTAGCCTTGAGGCTTCATTTAGAATTTTTCGTTCTTGATGTTAAAGTGAGGCTTAAATTACTTATATTAACATTTTAGATGGTCTGGAGGATGGTACATTTTTAATACGTGAAAGCAACACAGCCATCGGTGATTATGTACTCTCCTTGCTGTATCAGGTTGGTAAAGAAGCATCATCCCCTCCTATACTCATACGCATTCATGGTAATTGCATCCGAGTAACTTGCTCTCTTTGCAGAATGAAATCTGTCACTACCAAATACGTCGCCATGGTGAAGATGCATTCTTCTCAATCGATGATAAGGTTAGAATTCTACACGGGCTGGATACTTTAGTAGAATTCTATCAACAAGCTAGCAATGGACTGGTTACAAAACTCACTAAAATGCTTCGCAAAGATCCGCCTCCAAACGATTCACGTAGCCATGGCGTAACCAATTTACTGCATCGTGCCACCAAGGAGAACAATCAGACTATCGTCTCAGAACTACTCAAATGTGGATATCGTAATGTAGATGCCAAGAATCAAGACGGACAAACCGCTGTGCATCTGGCAGCGCTGCACAGTGATGATGCCATACTGCAGCTGCTTCTACAAGCAGGCGTAAATGTAAACTGCATGGACACCATGGGAAACATGCCACTGCATGTAAGCCTACAATTATAACCTGCTATATTCCACAAATTGCCACGTCTAGACTAATTTATTACTTGTTTTCAGTATGCCTGTCGCCATAAGCCCGCTTCATTTATTCGCATACTCATCGCAGCCAACGCTAATGTCCAGGGGCGTAATATTAAAAATGGCTACGTGCCGCTGCATGAAGCTGCTAAGCATGGGAACCTTGCAGCTGTGCAGGAACTTTTATCGGCTAATGCACCTCACTTGCCACGTACAAACTTTGGTGAATTTCCCATAGATTTGGCACGTGAATTCCATCAGCAAGAGGTGGTAGAATTTCTGGAGATCTATAAGCCACCCGCACCTAAAACGTTTAAATGGCAATGGTATCACGGTACTCTAGACAGAGCTGATGCAGTTGATGCTGTGAATGCTTTTGCTGCAAATAGACAACGAGGACATCAGCTGCAGCTTCAACAGCATCTAACGCAAGATTACAATAACGCAAACAATGAAAGTAAAACTGAACAATTGGTACTAAAGGATGATAATGGCAACAACAGCAAGGCAAAAGGGTCCTTCGACACTTCTGGCTGTTTTCTAGTAAGATTTTCCGAACGTAAAGGTGCTGGTTCCGGCTATGTGTTGACGTTGCTTTGGGATAATAACGTGAAAAATTTTCTCATCAATCAATCGGTAAATTATTGCTGTATTGTATGTTAACCTATTAATTCTTAAAACTTTAATTAATAAGCTACTAATTTTTAAAAAAAGATGTGTATTAATGCATAAATAGCAAGGATACTGGACTATCTAAGAAATTTTATTAAATAAAATGTTCAGCACCGACTGAGATACTAATCACTCAATCTAATGTAATCAATCAATACTATCGACGATGTATACGACGCACACAAGGACTAAGCAGTAATTCTTAGTATAAACTGGGTAACTGACAGTAAATGCGAATAAATTCTGTCAAACCCATCAAGCTTCTAATTTTCAAGTTTTTAAACCGTCTGTGATCTAAACTCAAACAAATTCCTTTTAATAAAATACCACAAAAATTTCAATGCCAGTAAGGAATTCATTGGAATTATATTTTTATTAAACATTTTTGTCGTTATCCAAAATCGATATACATACGTTACTAAATATTTCTGTCCCTGTGTTGGACGTTTATACACTACAAAATCGAGGAAATTTTATAATATTAAAACGATGCAAATAGTCTCTGATAATTTAACCTTAAAAACGAAGTACAATTTAAACTTATATGTGTAGCTTATTAATTGTTTTCTTTAGTTATCTGCTATACACACATATATCGCAATTAAAATCCTTTGTAAGGTTCAGTATATTTTTTTCATTTGATTTCTTCCTTTTTCGTTCGATGTGCAGACCAACTATTTGTATATCGATGAAGGTCCTTTCCTGCCTTCACTGGAGCATTTGGTGGATCATTTCATGCGCTTCGCCGACGGGCTACCTGTTAATCTAAAATATCCAATACCGCCGAAGCCCAAACCTCCTCTGCCGCTTTTCTCCACTATGCCGAGGACGTCGAACCAGAAGAGAGCAACAGATTCAACATTAGCGCTCTCAACCACAAAAACTAGCATACCTAGAGATGAACATGAAATGCGCAAACATTCCTTAGCTGCATCAAAAACAATTAACAATAATCAGGTTTCCGAGAAACATGCACAAACTTTAAATTTTAAGCCCAAGAAACAAAAGGAAAATTCTGTTTTTAACACATTGAAACTGCGCAGTCCTAAAAAGGCCAACCTCATGGACAGCATGAGTAGTCTTCGTAAAAGTAAATTCAAGAATAAGAATAAGGAAGAAAGTAATCCCAGTCAAAAGATTGAAGCGGATGAGTTAACGAAAGCCGAACCGTTGCTTAAGAGTCTTTCCTTTTCTACGGATTTTTCCAATCTTAATTTAGGAGATACTAACCCGAATCAGACGCCGGCTGATGGAGCTGGTTTTTACAACGTGCCACAGAATAATGCAATTGTTGTTGGAAGTTGTAGCACACCAGTCGAACTCGAAAGCAAGACTGCAGATGAAGTCGAGTATTTTACGAAAAGTGATGTTGCAATCGAGCGTGATCGCATGACAGCCGCAATGAATTCCAACGGTTATATTCCCACCGTAGACATACGAGTTTTCGTTGATCAGAATGGCTCCGTGACAACTTTTGATGATTCTCACAGTCAGGAGTTGCTTGAAGCTTCTGCAGCGGAGTTGCGCGAATTCTCAATTCATCCCGAACGTTTAGATTCGTTTATCTCAACTATTTCAACCGAAAGCGATATGGTACGCTACTTGAAACGTCAATGCAGCAATACATCCAACACAACAGCGACAATAACACCAACATCTGAAGTTGCTCCTGCACAAAGCAAACTAAATTACTTCATTCCAAGGGACTGCTTGGAATTGTCAGATATCATTGGCGAGGGTGAATTTGGCTCAGTATATAAGGGTTCTTTGATAGTAAGCAGGAGTGAAGGTGCACCATCTCGCCACGAGGTAGCCATCAAAACATTGCGCGATGAACACTGTCGCACCAACAAGCAGGAATTCTTGCGTGAAGCCTCAGTAATGATACGCTTAAAGCATCACTGCATTGTGCAGTTGATTGGCGTTTGTAAAGCCGAGACTCTCATGATGGTGCAGGAAATTGTTCCCCTGGGTTCAATGCTGGATTTTATTTTGAAGAACAAGCCCAAAATTAATCCCAACTATGAGTTAAAATTGTGGGCTTCACAGATTGCTTGCGGTATGTATGTAGCATGCGGAGCTGTAAAATATCAAAACAAGTGTAATTTTAGGTCTCAAAGATTTATATTTATAAATTGTGGTGCTGAAATTATCCTAGTAAACAATTATCAGTTATTTGAAAGAGGGATATTCCCAAAATCTAAATTACTAAAAAGGTTAACAAAAGCTTTTCTTGGGGCTTGCCAAAGGCTCCTCAAGGTGAATAGCATCCTAGCAAACTTGGTTGCGAAGAAAGAAATATTTATTGAAACTAATTTTAAATTAAATTACAATTTTATTTAATTTTCTGGAGCCACAGAACTAAGTCGACCTCGTTTTTAAATTGAGGGAGTTCAATCGGTAGTCTGATAGGTTCAAGTTGACTTTAAATAACTGAATTATATTTCCACGATTTCAGAAAAATGATTTAACTAAGCAACTCCCCTGTTAAATTATTTAATTGTATGACTTCCGAATGAATCGTTTAATATGAAAATAAACGAATAAAATTCAGATTAATAATGGACAATTTTAATTCAAAGAAATATTCCATTAATTTAAAAAAAATAATTGGAAATTTTAATTCCATTAATTACATTATATCCCAAATGTTTGCTATATTTTCCAGCTGTTGTAGAAAATAGTGAAAAATATGAATTTAGGTAGTTCATTATTTTGAATTTTTTCTAGGTATGCAATATTTGGAATCTCGACATTTCGTGCATCGTGATTTGGCGGCGCGGAACATACTTCTGGCTTCTCGTAATCAAGCTAAAATTAGTGATTTTGGTTTGTCGCGAGCACTGGGCAGTGGTAATGAATGCTATCAAGCCAGTCAAGGTGGCAAGTGGCCAATTAAATGGTGAGTTAATAAAAGCTTTAAAAGCGTTTCCATTTTAGAAGCTAACTTAAAGTATTATAAAAATATTTTAATTATTATTTTGTAATTAACTTTTTGTCAAGGTACGCGCCGGAAAGTTATACTAATGGTATTTTTTCGCACGCCAGTGATGTTTGGTCCTTCGGCGTTACATTGTGGGAGATGTTTTCTTTAGGTGAACCACCATACGGTGATATACGTGGTGTTGAAGCCATACAATTGATAGAGGGTGGACAACGTTTGGCACAACCGCAACTGTGCCCCGGCCATATTTTTGAAATTATGAAAAATTGCTGGAATTACAAGCCGAAGGATCGGCCCACTTTTCGATATTTAACTGATTTCTTTTCAAAGGATCCCGATTATCAGAATATAATGGAACTGATCAAAACTGAGCATATTGCTTGAATTGGTCGAAGGAAGAGGAATTTATGCACAAAGTGATGCTGTGTCTTGTGTGTCATTTTTTATTGTAATTTAGATTTGCATTTAAATTCATTTTCATGTATAAATTTGTATTTCTTGTAATATGTAACTCTTGTTGCCAACAAAATGTGCTGATTTATTTACTCTTTAGAAGCAGAGTTTATTTTATATACCAATATTTCTAAGTAAATAAGTATATTCCTAAGTAAAACATATCTGCATGCAATTACTAAATTAATATACACATTCCTGTGTATGTATATATGAAATGTGCCTTGTGTTCTATGTATAATGTGCAATTTGTTAATTTTTAATTGTGTTATTGCATTCAGCAATGTGTTTATATTTCATCAATAAATTTTTTAATCTATGAGAATAGAATTCGAGTTATTAATTGCCTGAAAAAACACGTTAATTTTTATTAAATTAATATAACAAAGTAGCTTGCAGAACCAGACAAAAGTTCATTAATCCATTTTATTAATTTGAAACAAAAAACCAGAAAAAATTAGGATTTTTAAATAGGGGTTTATATAATATTGTGAATAAAGGTAAAACAAGTCAAAAATACATGGAAAAACTTTAATTTCTCGAGATGTTTCAGATTATTTTGTCCAAAACTTTATACCACCGTATGATTCTTATAGAATAATCTTTTCGATGGAAGTTTTACTTATCAGCACTAAAATTTTATTTGGAGTGATTTAATATTTACAAATTTTTTTGCCCAAGATTCTCTAAAATCCAAAATATTTTCAGTATAATGAGGCAGTTATTTCGGAAATTTCTGTAATTTACCTCTTGCTCGCTCTTTTTGACGAAGGGCACTAAGGTTAAAAAATTAAAAAAAAAACACTTAAATAAAATAAAATAAAATATTCTTTTATACACTATTTCTTGGTAACATTTGAAATTCCCAAAAATTTCTGGCAACACTTTAATAAGATACACAGCTGTTAATTTGACGTTTTAATTTAGATTCAGATACCCATAGGACTGATATTTTTCTGAATAAACATTTATATAAATAAGAATCTGTTTTGGATATGGTTTACCGGACTTTAATCAGATTCGCTGCGGTTAAAAGGGTGCCTTTGATTAAATTCCGCAAGGGAGGGAATCCACCACCCACTGGAGGCAGTGCTGTCGCATCTTCAAATCAGGCGAGTGCAAGTTCCCCGGCTGCGGCCAAAAAAGTTCGTAACAATTCCGTTGTGTGAATTTGTTTCATTTCTTAACTGCTTGAGCCAAACACGTTAATCATTTGTCCAACAATTTTCAGGGGTCAGCGGCTGTTATTGAGGATTGGCAACTACCACCACGATATTGGCGCAAGCCGATTGATCCCGTGGAAATGGAATACATCAATCGCGGCGGTCCAGCCTAAAATTCTGTTTCGATCTCTGGTTATTTGTATTAAATTAAACAATAAAAATCATGGAATGTGATGAATGGCAGAGATTATCCAAGAGTTTAGCAACCCCATGAAGTTGCTTACTAGATTACATAAAAAAGCTGCGTTTTTTATTGAATAACTAAATGAGTGCAGGTGTATTTGTTTTATATTTACATTTGCGACATATTTTAATCCGCAAAGCATATATTTTTAAATACCCGAGTGGTAAAGAATGTCATTCAGCCATTATTAATAATTATGACAATTGCTATTAGATCAATTGTATCAAATTAAAAATAAAGTTGCAACTATGTTCCAACTACTGCATTTGACTGCAGATCACGTGAACCATGGAATTTTTTAGTGTTTTGGTTGGTATACGAACCAGTACCGCGATCGCAACGGTCGCCCTGACCGGTTTGCCTGAGGCTTAAAGCATCAAATGTTTTTCTTTCCGGGTTTGTTCGATTAGCAGAAATTGTTGCGTACTGTTTATATTTTTTATGGCAGATGAAACCAAGCTCAGGGGATGCCCCTATCCATGCATAGCATTTGTTGGTTCCGAATGTTAACTGATTAGTTTGAAGGGGTAAAGAGGGAGTAGTGACGGTTTACACTTCGCTTAAAGGTTTCGACGCTGTAAGTGGGAGGGAAGACATTCGCAGAGAGATTATTCCACAATCTATGTATTTAACTTTAGTATTTTACATTTGGCATTAATACGGGAAGTGGAAATAGTAAGTAACTGTTTTTCTGAAGTATGGACAGTTATAAAATAGAGGCAAAGTATTTGAAAATTCTTATAGTGTTTTAGTCTAAACTGAATTTAGATTAATATCAATTTAGATTTATATCTAACGTTATCAAAACTTAGGAAGCTGGTTGACATAAACAACTAACTGAACAATATATTAAAAGCTAAAATAAGCCTAAAAATTACCAGAGAGAAGTCACAATCATCGAAATAAAATGTAGACTACATAACCTTAATGACATTTACATGACAAATTATATATGTGGTAATTCAGATTTATATAAGAAATAAATAATTAACGAAAGGTAAGGTTTGATTAAAACATGCAGAGAATAGAAGAAACTAAAAATATAATATATTTGTATAACTTTTCCAAACAAATTTCATTTTCCATGAAGGTGGCAACTTATCAGCATGTTACAAAGCCTTCATGTTACCATAACTTTGGGAAAGCTTTAATTGCACACAAAACTTCGTCGTCGCTTGATACCTTGAGGAGGAGATCTATGGAAAATTTTCGTTGCTAGAAAATTTTCTTTGCTAGGAAATCGTGTTGCTAGTTATTAAATATATTGGGATACCAAAACGTAACTTCAACGGCAGCAACGTATCGGGTTTATGTGTAGTTTTGTGTCTTGAACTGTTGAATCTGGATATTTGACTCCCTTTGGATGGGTTTTAAAGGAATGAGGAGTAAGAATTCGACAAGCAAAGATTGCTTGGGACTCCGCCGTCGCATCTGTGGACTGCATCAAACGTGGAAGTGGCTCCACCAGACGGTCGCCTTGCACGAGTACCTTATCTCCATGAGCGCAGCAGGCACGGGCAGACAGAACAACACAACAGAGTGCATGTGCTAAATAAGTCGAAATTGCAGTAAAAAACTTTCCAAATAGCCCATATACTCAAAAACAAATAGATCAAAAAGAAACAATATAGTTTATAGTGCAATTTGTGATTTCTTCGAACTTTTGTATGTACGAATATGTGCTAATTGGCGAC
The DNA here is from genome assembly GCA_922984085.1 of Sicus ferrugineus. Classification (NCBI taxonomy): domain Eukaryota; kingdom Metazoa; phylum Arthropoda; class Insecta; order Diptera; family Conopidae; genus Sicus; species Sicus ferrugineus. The sequence goes on from OV277354.1 coordinate 6,523,552, forward strand.
AGTGTCGAGCAAAGAAGAAAAAAATTTATAAATACGAACGAAATACTGAAATTGAAATCAAGTATCAGTTGCTAACGTCTTTAAATTAGAACGGGGCGTTCCACAACACACTTCAGGCTCTGTCTTTTCTAGAGTGCTTTGAATTTACTGCTGAGAGAGGTCATCATCGAAACCAACAACAACTAATCACCGATAAGAAAGCAACGACAATGTATAGCTTCATAGGGCGCAATTACAGTGCACGCTTTACCGTGTCTGTTGCACAGAAATGCTTCATGTCTTCTTCTTCTTCTTCCATCACCTTCTCCTCTACCGACAGAACAATAGCAGGAAACACGAGCTCAATCCCAAACGACGTCAAACCGAAATCATCATCTGATTCACCAACCTTGTCATCTTCTTGCCAAGTTAGTGATGCTGAGATTAAAAAATCGGTGTTTATATCTCAGTCTTACGATATCTTCACCAATCTGGCCCTGGAAGATTGGTTATATAAGAATTTCGACTTCAGCCATCATCACGTATTACTGCTTTGGGCTAACGATCCATGCGTAGTCATTGGACGCCATCAGAATCCCTTCACTGAGGCGAATGTTTCGCGCCTGTTTGACAAGGGCATTACATTGGCACGTCGTAACAGCGGCGGTGGCGCTGTGTACCATGATCGTGGCAATTTAAATTGTACCTTCTTTTCGCCACGTGAGCGTTACAATCGAAAATATAATTTAAGCATCTTAACGCGGGCACTCTTTCGTGAGTGGGCCATACAGGCGGAGATAAATAAACGCGATGATATTGTCATCAACGGCAAGAAGGTAAGAAAGTCCATAGATTTCCTACTACATTTCATGCATAGCGTCCTTAACGATCATAAGCTTAAAACTAATTCATATGATTTAAACTGATTTCAGACTGCAAAATTATGTAGAAATTAATTTATTGATGTGATAGAATTCGATTCCTTTTGAAGTTTAGCGATTAAATCTTATTTAAGTCTTGGGAATTATATTTAGATTCATGTCAACAAACACTTAAGTTGATTTAAGTTTCTCAAGTCGGCTGAAGCCTCTGAAATTTTGTGAAGTCATTTGAAATTGAGTTATTTTGCTAGGACTGTTTTATTTTTTGCGGTCAGTTGAAAGCATATTTTACACCTCAGCGACTTCAAAGGACTTCTCAACTGACTTCACCCAAAAGTCTACAAACGCTAAGGCTTCAATAGCAGCGTTAAATTGAAGGCTTTTTATTGGAAAATTGGAGTACTTGAACTTCAGATTGGAATTATCTTCAATCTAAAGTTCAAAATGAATTCCTTATTACTTTGTTGTTCTTTATTAGTCTGTTTTCCTTTGTTATCGAAATATACTCAAGTGTTATACAGATTATTTATTGTCGATTTGTAATTGTGTTGTTCTTTTAAGACAACTGTGTATTAATAAATATTTAAAAATTTATCACTTACAGCCACATTGACTTCAATGTTAACGTTTTTAAGAGAACGCAATTACCAGAAATAATAAAGTTAAAATTTTATGAATATTATATATAGAAATAAGGAAATATTTTCGAAAAACACTTACCGGTGATAAAATTGTCTGTGGATGCCGCTAATACAAACAATATTTTTCACTTATTAAGAAATTGGGTTCAGTGGTATCATTAATTGATAACGATTGCCAGCAAGTATCGTACAAATACCAAGTTCATATAGTATGAAGCGCTAGGCGCCAGAATGGATTAAACAACCAAATAGAAGGAAGCTAATTTTAATGTCGAAATATGAAAAATTGTATATGGGGAGAACCTTTGGCTTTTAGTAACAACATAGCTTCACATAAAAATCATGATATTTCGTATCAGAAAATTCTACAATCGAAATAAACAATCCCAGGAAATTTAAAAGTTCTTAACTGAATAGTTCGTTTTAAACTCTGTAAATACTGTATCTACCGACTACATAAGACCTAGGGATTCAGGCTTTTAACTCAGCTGTTTATAATAACTTAAAAATGTCTATTTTTCTGAAACCAAACCTAATATTTCGAAAATCTTATTGAAGTCTTCTGCAGTACATGATGCTCGTATAAATTACCGCTTTACTGTATTATACAAACTTATCATAATTTTTATGATTATATTCTTTGCTTTAGTTTTCTAAACTTTACTTAACTACTTCTAGTTTACTTTGTTGCATTCTTTTAATCTTATCTACAATTTTTCTGTATTAAATAAATAAATTTTCTGTGAAGTCCGATGACAAAGCTGTAGTGATTTGACGCCTTTAGAATTTCGTCTATAAAGTCTCTTGCTATATATAGTAGTTGACCTACAAACTTTTTTTGTTCTAATTTTTTAAAGATTTCGGGGACAGCTGCTAAGCTTGGACGTCCGAATGCTTATCATCACTGCACACTGCTGGCAAATGCCAACAAGCAACATTTGGGTGAATCTTTGGTCCGTGAATCGGTATGCTATGAAGCGTTTGATCTCACGGGACACTAATGTGCACAAACAACTCTACATTGAACCTCTTTCTAGGCTAATTATATAAGTAAAGCCACCGTATCTGTGCCTGCGCCCATACGCAATCTGTACGATGTCAACCGCACCGTCAACATACCTCAGTTGCTGTCAGCTGTGGGTTATGAATACCTCCGTACCACCGCAACCGAGCTGAAAGACGGAGGCAATGCCCAGACCCAGCAACAACGTGGTTTTCAGCTTATTAATCCCACTGAGAAATGGTTTCCGGGCATCCAGGAGATACGTGACGAGTTCAGTTCGTGGGAATGGGTCTTCGGCAAGACGCCGAAATTTGTGGTGGAGAAGGAGCTACACCTGAAAGCAGACGACAAAGATCACAAACTGAATTTGAGCATTGAAGTGGACAAGGTTCGTTTAACTGCTGTTTCTCCATTGTATTTGGTTACCTTGGAAATATTCAGATGTATGAAAATATGTGACTTCTCACTCGCAGGGTTTAATGACCGATATCAGCATCGTGATGCCCAGCCAAGAGCGTCTGCCCGTTGTGTCTGCATTGCATCAGCAACCGTATAACGAAAACAACCTGAATGGCATCATAAGTGCACTAAAGCTGGTTTCGACAGACAATGTAAAGCAGGCAATTAACGGATTGTGAAATAAAATTATTCTTAATGCTAATTTTAAATGCTGAATCACTCGTCTTACTGCGCACATAACGATATTTGCTATATATCTTGGACACATTAATTACAGTGGAACACATAATATTCGTACATACACGTTTTTCTTAAAAAATATGTAGATGTAGTAGTTATCAATAAACACAGCCATATTTTGTCAATTTTTATACAAGTATTTTAACCTTTGTTTTATATATACTCTATATAAATTAATTCTATTAAAAACACCGTTTTGAAATTTTAATTAATATAAAGAATATGACTATATCCAATGACTAGAATATATATATATATATATATATATATATATATATATATATATATATATATATATATATATATATATATATATATATATATATATATATATATATATATATATATATATATATATATATATATATATATATATATATATATTCTAGTCAAATCCTGCGACCGCTTTGTGGAGCCTAGTAGCAAACTCCAATCAGCTTTTCGAGTGTTAAAATTACTAAATTACGTACAGCAACACTGTCTAAAGTGACATGTAAGTCAGTAAAATACAAATGCTTCCAGAAACAATTATTCATTTTTAGCCATTGAATTAATTTTATTTAAATATACTTGAATAAAAAATATTGATGTCTTATAATACCAGTATCTAAAAATAAATTCGGAATTCCCTTTTTCCACAGCAATTAGAAATGTAATCTGGGATTTTTTTCCTAAAGTTGGTACCATCGGCGATACAAGAAATACACAAAAAAGCGCTATAAAAAAGACGAAGAATTTTTCTGGGGTGCGTATGGTTGCAATTAGTTTAAATTAATTATAGAATTTAAAGTTAATAGAAGCAGTAATAAAGTTAACAAAAGCAATAATAAGTGTTGGAATTGTAGCACAAATATCGCTTGACGAATTTTGTAAAATTTGAACGGAGGTATAAGTAGGAATAGCGCTTTAGAAGTCAAGTAGTCCTGAATTCTTCAAATTTTATTTAGATTTCTGGTTTAAGGGCAAGAATAAAATATTTAACCCTGTTCTTTAGAGAGATAATTTTAATGCTTTTTTTAATTGGAAAAGTAGGTCGTCCATCGGTCGGAGCCCTGCGCCGAATTTAATTTCTATATCCGCCTGTAAGGCCAAAACAATGGAAGAACGGCACAATGACAATCTGTTATATGTGTAGCGCTGTTAGGCAATAAAAAGGATTGTTCTTGCACGATGAGTCCTATAAGAAAACGGTTAAAAACAAGATTCTCTTTTGTTCTTGTAGATATAGAAATTCCAAGTTTTTATACCTATATTTCCTGAAGTTTAGAAGATTATATACAGGAAATAAGGCGTGGTCCTCACAATACATCATTTTCTCCAACAAGTAGTAGAGGATGTATGGGGAGGACCACGCCCAATACATGTTGAATGATCCTGGGTTTTGAAATATTTTACGATGTTATTCGGTCCTTTTAATTTGTTGAACTTAAAAACTTTACTTGTTACTTCATAGTAGCTTTAATACTTGGGCTCTCATATTTTATTTCTTTCTCCCGATTTACATCACTAGCTCTAAGTTCTGTTTCTGAGTTCCAATATTGACCGAAGGTATTTATCTTCCAATCGCAGGCCAACTGGACCGAGTCGTTATGGACATTATGTCATCTTCACTGCAGCAACAACGTGTTCTTGTTGAACAGCTCCGTCGCGAAGCAGCCATTGATCGTCAAACCGTATCCGAGTCATGTGCTCTTTTGATCAAGTATATAACAGAGCACGAGCAAGAGGATTATTTGCTGACTGGCTTCTCCAGTCAGAAAGTCAATCCATTCCGTGAGAAGTCATCATGTACTGTACTTTAAAGAGCAGATAAGTAATTAAAAAATGGGTAGGCAAAAATTAGATACTTCAAATGCAGGATATCGCAAAGATATACAGTTTTTTGGGATTTGCATAAGAAACAAAGTGAAAACTTCACGGAGCTTCGAGTTTATATTTGGAAGGAAAGTTTCTAGAAGTTTACAAAAAAACAGTACAGTCGAGACCACCAATTGAAGAAAGCAACAATCATAGGAGAAAGCGCTGCGCCACTAAACACATCAAACAAATTATTTAGCTAAAACAATAATAAACAGCAGCAACTTAGCATATGAACATGTTAGCATTTGAAAACATATACTTTAAGAACAAAGAATATTTATGCCGCATATATACAAACTTAAAATATCAGCAACATGCAACCGAACAGAACTCGTACACTTATGCGAATATACTATTCTACACATTTATTACACTGATCTGATATATCATAAATAGAAACGCTTGAGCAGAAACAAACAGTGAAACAACAAAATTACTTTACTAACATATGTATATCCCTACTGCAGTAAAAGGTGAAGCCAAGAACCAAGGAAAAAGAGTAATATTGTTTCTTATTGCAAAAACAAATTAATAACGCATATAAGGAAAGGTATATATAATCGAACAACAGGATAAATTGCTAGTATTAAACACTATGAAAGCTACAATTATTGCAAATTACTTGGGAGATTAAATCGTTTAAAGTATAGAAAATAACACGTGTTCAAAAGTTATTAGGTTGCCAACGATTGCTTTATATAGCATAGCAAAGAAATAATATGATTACAAATATATAAGATAAACAAACTACACCAAATATACTAGTGATATTACTAAGTTTATTGCTACGCTTACATTAATCTCGCGAGCGCTTAATATTCCGATTAATTAAATGGCACCATATTGCGGAAGTTTTCTACGAAACCTATAGTCGGTTCTATTAACAATTTCAGAAACCACGAACTACTAACAGTTACTGCTATTTTTTACTTTGTAAAGAATTTTACACGTCAGGATCCTCAGAAAGCACATTTTTAATTATATTTACAGAAATTTATTACATAAATGCATACTTAAGTTAATATGACTATTTAAAGGATGCTAAAAACAGTTTTTCCTCACAGTATTCATCTCTAAAGATAATTTCTTTAATGTTTAGTTTCGGCTTCAATTCTAACCAAAGCTAAGCTAAAAAACAAAATTCTAAACAGTTCAACTTTTCGCAGTTGAGATAAAATTTTAGCATCAAATCTTAATGAAAACGTTTTTCAGAGATTTAGTATTCTGTGTTCCTCCAAGTATAATTTTTTAATAAACAAAATATACAATATAAAGAAGTGCGTAAGAATAATGTTCGCTAAAGAATTGAAAGGACATCGCATACAACGAATTGTACTTATAAATTTAAAACATTTACACCTTAGCACCGAATAGCCAGAAAAACAAACTTATTAAATCTTTTCATTAAAGACCTGGTTTGAATAAAGCGGTCTAGCAGGAATTCATTTTCTGCACTCAATTTTTGCTATCGTGAGCAAATAGCAAAAATGCGCAGGATAGAAAACCGAAATCAACTAAGAAATTATACTTATGTGAGCTATAACAGTTAAGCTAACAGTGTTGTAATAATAATGGTCAATGCTATAATTATAAAAACTGAAGAGGTAACACAACAATTCCAACAATTAAAAACTTCTGCAAAATGCTTTCATTACAAAAAATTTATTGAAAATTATTAAAACTAACAATTAAAAATAACATTTCAACATTCTCAAGAAACACTTTTTGGAATTTTATACAGTTTCTTGTAAAAGTTGTCAGCTCAACACCTAACTTTAATTTTCTTGCACAACTTTTAAACTGCTTTTATTAACCTTTTCTAAAAAACATCCGTCTAAATCAAAACAAACACTTTTTCATTTAACGTGCAAAGCTACATAAGTGAAACTCTATACTAGATTACTGTGTCTTGCTACAATTTCGTGTTTATTAAGTAAAAAATATTAAAAAATTCTTCAAATATATTGCCCGAAATTACAAATGGAAATTTTTGTATTAGAAATCTACTTTTTTCCTGTAATTGCATAAGAAAACAATGAATTCTTTTGCTTGGATTTAATAAAATTAAATGTTACCTAGCGAAAAAACAAAAAGCAAGCAAATATTGGTGTCGTGTGTTATTACTTGGTGGGTAAATCAGTGGATGAATACTTTCGAGTTTTTAGAATGCGTCTTCGTCAAGGGGCTTCGTCTGATAAATGGTGGGCAGGAATGTAAAAGTGCTGCTTGCGTACAGACTCCAAATATCGTATTATTTAATATATTCCGGCTAATAAATCGAATTCGAATTTTATAGAAACCCTAACCATACGGATGTTCACGTACGAGTAACTGCGAGCAGTTAATTTACTTGTCCAAGTTTACTCTTAGTACGTTGATGAAATGCTTTTGAAGAAATTCATATCGGTACCTAGCAGGTGTTCAGAAAATAATTGCGAACATAGAAGTAGACTTAAATTAAAGAACACGGGAAATATTAAAATGACAGAATAGGGATTGAAACAACGGTAAATTTCATCTTCAATTCACTTTTTATATAAAATTTTATATAAAATAAAATAAATAATAAAGTTGATACACCCACCCATATTGCAATCACTACATTCGAGACCAATCATTCAAACGAAAACTATTGTATTAATAATTTATTATACGCTTTATTGAAAATTAGTGTTTGAACGCAAGTTGATACTGAAGCATGAAAAAGGTAAAAAATGCTCGCAACTTGTTTACTTCCATTTGAATAACTTATACAATAAATGATAAACACTGGAGTGTATTAAATTTTAAAATAGACATTTTAGCAAGTTTTTATGTTTACAAGCTTAAATGTAGAGTATGAAGTGTGATGAAAAAATTTCAAGCTTTGAGCTTAATTCTCATCGTCACTGCCAGCATTTTGTTTTGCTTTCGGTCCGCCAGCGCGTTTCGCCATAATTATTTGATCGACCTTCAATATTGTAGTGGCAGCGCCAGTAGCGTATTTCAAGCCCCAATATTTCGACTGATAAAGATCGTAGATCTTAGGCTTCGTAACATCAATGGTCTCAACTTTTTCGGCTTCAATGTTGAAACCAATATTTTTGCCGCTTGCTTCTCTATGAGCCAAGTACAATTGATTTACGGTTTCTGTACCATTAACTCCCGAATTTTCAGCCAAAGCTTTAGGAAATACCTCCAAGGCGACAGCGAATTTACGCACTGCATACTGTTCCAGACCTGGCAGAGTATCGGCGTAGGCCGCCAATTGGGTGGCGAGTTCGATTTCAGTAGCACCAGCGCCGGGTACGTAACGACCATCGCTTGAAAGTGCCTTAAAGTTGTTGACACCATCGTCGATGGCGCGCTCAATGTCATCCATGAAGTTGTCAGTGGCGCCACGCACAACAATTGTCGCAATACGTGAGTCCACACCCTCGTTTCTAAAAGCAACAAAAAATTAAACATGAAATTAGAAGCTTTACTATGCTTCTTACCTGAAAACAACGACTGTAGTGTCACCCAATTCTTCGACGCACACTTTGTCGCAGTATCCCAGCTCTTCCTGACTTGGCTTGGTAATACGAGGCAAAATGGTAGCATTGACTGCACGAGTCAAACGGCGCAAATCGAATTTGGAAGTCAAGCGCACTGCCATGATGCCGTACTTGTTGAGGAAGTGCAATGCCATGTCTCCAACTTTGCCACCAGAGACCACCACCTTCACACCCGTGTCTGCGATAGCTTTGATTTGCGATTCCAAGAGATTCTCTTCGCCGGTAGAGAAGTTCATCAGCTCGTCCGCTGTCTTGATCAGCACAGTGCCTTTCGTTTCTGTCTGTATGATATCGAAGGGACACGAAAAGACGGCAACTTTTGCTTTCTCTGCATGAGTGACATCACCTTCAACGAACCGTTTGAACACCATGCCGTGCACGACCTGCGACTTGGACAAACCGCTACCAAGAATTTTACAGACCCGTATATTGTCTACATTAAAGGTTCCCTTGTCGGGCAATATGGACACACAAGCCTTTGCTACCAAGTCGCTAAGGAAGTCTTCCTGGCCATACTGTTTGGACATAATTGCCGCCGTTAAGCATTCTTTTACCTTTGGAATGTCACGGTAATCGTTGATTTCGTGGCACACCAATTTTGGTAAGATTTCCAAAGCCTTATCCAGCGCCTGCTCGTAGCCATCGGCTATTTCCGAGGTGGTGATACCCAAGCGAAGCAATTCCTCGGCGGCTTCCAGAAGAGCACCTGCAAACACAACCACAAAGTTGGTGCCATCACCTACTTCGGCGTCTTGCATCTGGCTGGCCATGACCATAAGCTTAGCTGCTGGGTGCTCAACATCCAGTTCGCGCATGATGGTGCCGGCATCGCTGGTTACGAACTGCTTCTCCAAATGATTAATTACCATTTTATTCATGCCATTCGGGCCGTAGGCAGAACGCATGGTCTGCGCGAATTCCTTGCAGGCATTAATGTTACGGTACACAGCCTCCTCCAACCCGGAGTACATCTGAGAAAATAGTGTTCAACATATCAATTCACGAAATTTAATCAGCCCTCTTATTAATTATCGATTTGGTATGACTAATTTTATGTACAATTTGAGAAATCCGCCAAGCCCGCATGCATATTTCATATACAATTTTTTGCAATTCCGCTTTTTCTTTTAATTTCCTACTTTATTTCGCTTACCCTTGCGCCCTCCTTCAACATTTGGGCTAGGCCTGGAGCTTTTGGTACAGATAAAGCCATTTTTATACACAGATTTTCAACAACCAAGCGGAACTAATAAATTACGGACCAAATAAAATCTGTGGGCGACAAAACGTTTATAACCTCAATAAAGAGAAATGTAAGAATCACAATGATTTAAAGAAATTGTGAATGGAAACTTCTGGAGTATGGTTCTTGTTAGTGGCATTTGTCAATTTGTTCCAGGTATTCATTACTTATTTTTATGTTTTTTTAGGTATTCATTACAGTCTGGTTCTTTGTTGTTTATTATTAACATAATTAGAATTATATTTGTATCATTCTTATTTCAAAACGATATAATACAATTAAAGTGAGGCTAATCGACGTTTCTTACATGCATAGTTAACTTAATGAAAGTCTTTTAATTGTTTTTTAATTAAGTATTTTTTTAATATTAGTTTTGCGGTTTTAATATAAAATTCCGGTTGTTTTTTTTAGAAATTTTCTGGGTAGCATAATTTTTTTAATTTGTGGGATCGATTAGAAATTTTTAATATACCAGGTGAAATATACCAGAAAAGCATAATGAAAACGTTTAAATCAAAATCTGGTTTTGGTATAATTATAAACATAATTATCGATTTTAAAATGTTTGCAATTCGATAAAGTTGTACATCTCTAAACTTAATTCAGAGACCGCAAAAAGCCGGAACGTGGCTTAGTTTGACTTCTTTCACAAAAATTTTGAGGTAAATATTAGTCAACTTAAGATAAGCAGGAATAAAACAACAATACGTTTAATGAAATTTATGCCACAGAGAGTGGAGGGACGAACATGGCAAGCATTGTGAAAATTTTGGCTAGACGTTCTCAACTTATAATCCAAGCGGCAGCTAAAAACCCACAGCTAGCAAGGAGATGTTACTCAGCAGGTTAGTATGAAGAAAAATAAAATTGTACCGGATTGAACTTTGGATCATAAAGTTAAGGGTGTGTAGTGAGTAGTCTATGCATATTTGCATATGTACATTAAGCCTGTTGTACCTAGTGGCGTATTCAGGTAGTCATCAAGCGATATGATCTCCCAATTGAAACGATGAGTGAAAATGTTCTCTTCGTTTTATTGCCCATGAAAAATGCTGAGGGGTGCTTGACTTCGACTGCAAATGATTTTAAAGGGCTTTGATATGCCCTTGAAAATAAAACAATCGTTTACGCCAGTTGTTTCTTCTGATATCAATAATTAGAATTTGGTGAATTTTTGGCTTACGTAACACCTATGACTTCACTGCTTATCTGCATATTTATTCTGAAAATAGAATCATAAAACTTTAACCTTGATAAGGCTTGATTGCTTGCAGAAATTAAGGTTTGGTTTTCAAGGTTAATCCAATTCGTGGCAAGGTTTTTTAAATTTGTTCCTCATCACTCCTTGCAGCTGCTAGTTTGGAATTCTTGAAAGCCGAGGTCACCGGTGAAAAGAAGAATGTTGCTGTCATAACCCTCAATCGTCCAAAAGCTTTGAATGCTCTCTGCGATGGCCTCATGAAAGAATTGAGCTGTGCTCTGGATGCCTATGAAGCAGATCAAAATATTGCTGCCATTGTCATCACGGGCAGCGAAAAGGCATTTGCGGCTGGTGCCGACATTAAGGAGATGCAGCCCAACACATACTCACGTTGTATTATGGGCAACTTTTTGAATGACTGGACGCGTGTATCACGCTGCCAGAAACCGATAATTGCGGCGGTGAATGGTTATGCTCTCGGCGGTGGCTGCGAACTGGCCATGATGTGTGATATTATTTATGCTGGCGACAAAGCGAAGTTCGGACAGCCTGAAATCGCTTTAGGAACAATTCCTGGAGCTGGTGGTACCCAGCGTTTGACTCGTGTTGTTGGAAAATCAAAGGCTATGGAAATGTGCCTAACTGGCAACATGATCAACGCAACGGAGGCGGAGAAAATGGGTTTGGTTAGCAAAGTTGTACCGGCGGATCAGCTTGTTAATGAGGCTGTAAAGTTGGGCGAAAAGATTGGTACTCACTCTGGACTGATTGTACAGTTGTGCAAGGAGGCAGTGAACACCGCCTACGAGACCACGTTGCATGAAGGTCTCAAGTTTGAACGCAGGACGTTCCATGCCACGTTCTCGACTGTGAGTGTTTGGTAGAAAATAATTTTACTTCAGCTGCTAAAATGAAGTTTCTAATCTTGCAGGAGGATCGTAAGGAAGGTATGACTGCCTTTGTGGAGAAACGACCAGCTCAGTTCAAGAACAACTGAATAACGTGCTTTAATTACCACAGTTTAATCAGTAACTAAAAACTAAAATTATTGTTATTGCGCTAACTAAGCCAGATTTGCATTTATATACGCATCCAAATATCTTGTATTTTTCGTAGATTAAGCAGAAAATATTAAATTTTTATACATTTTTTAAAATATGGTTTATAAAATCCAATATAAAGTTATTTGCATGCTTATTTAAAGATATATAATATTTTATTAAAAAGGTTATATATATTTTATATTAAAAGCTTAATAAAAGCAGTCAATTTGAAAATAGTTTCGTTTTGGAATATGAAATCAGCAGTTTTCGGCTTTCGTTTAAAAATTTAGGTATCTTTCATTAATATTGTGAGGAACTTCAAGAAACTCTCAGAGAAAGTGAATGAAGATCACAAAGGATTGCCGTACGAGGCTACTTTACAATAAAATCGATTTCTAATATTTTCGAGCATTAGTTGTCACTTGCGAACACCATTTTTGTCACGTCGAAAGCTTTATTTCAAAGCGCACTCTATCAGTAAATCTCTGAGTGAAAGTATGAAGGTTAAACCTGAGGGGTTAGTATTTGTATACCAACCCTAATAGTACTCCAAGCCACCCTCAGCAGAAAAACAAAATTCGTCGAAATTTAATGAGAAAAAGCTTACGAAATACTGACAGTTTCAGTTGAGATTCGTTGCGAGAAGCGTGTGTACAATTTTTTTCACATGGATGCTCTATATACACACAAGTGAAAGAAAATATCTACCAAGAAATATAGAGAAAAATATATGCAAACAATTTTCAATGTTATGTAAAAAAGAATAAAATAAAGTTGTGAAAATTAACAAGTTCTTAAGTTTGGAAGTAAAAGAGCACGTAATTCTTCAGTAATTTTCTTAAAAGACGAAAACATTCAAATATAAATTAAGAGTTCTTACGCTTACTGATTTTATTAAAAAATATTTCGGTTTTGACAGTGTTTTAAAATTTCCAGAAATTGCTTTACAGGCGAATTTGCCAATTGTTTGACGAGAAATTGATTTTCTCCAAGTGTTTTTGTGTTTCCTAACCAGACCAAAAATCCATCAAAGTAATCACAACAACCATCATGGATATGTTGAATCAGATCCTAAATATGAATGCTGGAGGAGCCTACGGCGGTGGCAAAGCGGGCGGAGCCTTCGATCCGATGGCATTTGTCATGAAACCTCAGGTTGTCATACGGGCTCTATGCTGGGTAAGGGTTGGAGAGGGTTATAAGAGCGGCGTCGGTGGGTGATGAGTGGTAGTGGACAGTTATGCGCATTTGAAATTGCTGTTTCATCCTGCATTAAAAATTTCAATGTTTCTCTTGCAATTGTAATTTAATGCTGTGTGTATCTTTCTGAAAGATTTTACTTTATAATATGATTTCGTGTAAGTAAACTTTAAATGCAGACATAAAAACTGATTATTTATAGCTCTTAAATAATACTGAAGTTAAGATTTAGCAAAGAAAATCAATAACAGCAATGATTCTGTAAACGAGGACGAGCCTTGACATTGGGAAATCTTCTATATTGGAAAACGCTACAGAGTAAAAAAATACAATTTAAAAAATGTATTGTTTTTCATTAAGGGGAGCTATGCATTTTTAATTAAAATCCAAAAATGTGAGAAAAAAAACTTGGCTGAAAAATTTGTTATTGAAATAGGAAAAATTATCGCAATTAAAAAAATTAAGAAAAATACGATTTAGTAAAATTTTACTATTTTTAAAATTGGTAATAGCTGTTATTTTCGAATTAGAAAATTTAGAAGAGTCTATTTTATAATGAAGACGAATAGATATCATTAAATATTTTGGCTTAGCTTCTAATCCTCACGCTGTTACTTTATGACTAACTATTGCTTTATCCTTTATAGTTGAGCTTGGAAGAATCTTAGATTCTTTTGATTTTCTTTCGTATTTCATTTCAATTTTAATTGCTTTTTTCTCGTGGAATTCTCCCATTAGAATTGTTGAATCGTTCTTATGTTGCTACAAGAAGATAGAATCACGAGAAGGAAAGAATTATGAATTCTAATAGTCCATTCTTCTGCGTAGGTTTTACAAAATTACGTAATTTCTGCAAATACTGAAAGCTGCCAAAAATTCTGTTACTAAAATAAAGCTGTTTTTAAGCTGAGGTTAGTCAATATATAATTTACTTATAAAGTTAAATTCAATAAATGCGTTCAGTAAATCAAGTTATCTCTTAAATTAAATTTTCTTCAAAAATATACTCCTACTTGAAATTTTTGCTTATTGTTAGCTTGAATACTTTTGACAATTCTATCCAGGATACACAACTACATAAAAGCTTATTATTACCTAATAAAGAAACGGAAAGTGCAGTCGAAAAACTGACAGACAGAAGAAAGCTTTCCTTTTTGACACTTCAACACTTCCTTTGTAATGACATTCGATTTTTCTTGTAGTAAAATAAGTAGGGCAACTTCTACACTATCTTTTGCATTCCCATATTCACCCTCAGCCCATCAATGGAACCATAACTGAATTCTATAATAAAGCTTTTTAATGTTATGTTTATCAAACTTGCAGTATTTTCGTAACGTTTGCAGTTTATGTTTGTAGTTGCGTAGGGATTCGTGTGGGCGTGTGCATGTGTAAATGTGTACGTGATTTATTGTTTACACACGACTGTAATTACTCGCTAACGAAAAGAAGGCATTAGAAAAATTTGTGATGAACTGATACCACTCATTGCAGGAATGTCGGTTGTGCCTTGGGAATTTGTATTTTCCACGGCAATTGAAAGATATTGCACCTTGGATTTTGCATAGGTCCTTCCAAAACCTTCATTTCTAATTACTTGCAGCTTTTCTCCATCATCGTCTTCGGCTGCATATCCTCCGAAGGCTGGCGCGAGGAAGACGGCAAGGAGATTTGTCTCTATAATAATGATGGGATGGCCTGTAAGTTCGGAAACACAATTGGCGTCTTCGGTTTCCTGGCGTCAATGGCATTCATAGCTGGCGAATTTCTCTTCGAAAGGATGTCGTCAGTGAAGAGCAGAAAACGCTACGTCATGGCCGATATGGGGTTTTCAGGTCAGTCCAACACATTTACAGGGTTATAAATAAAAGAAAGGATTTAAAATAAAACAAGGATCAATTAAAACTCTTTCTTTGACCTTTTAGCGTTCTGGACATTCATGTACTTCGTGTCATTCATTTATTTGTGGTCACAATGGAGTTCAGCACCCATGCCACCAGGAGGCGTCGGTGTTGGTAACATGCAGGCGGCCATTGTTTTCTGTTTCCTCTCAATTTTGACATGGGTGAGTCTCATTGATCTCTTTGTTTGTGTTAAATTAAGTTTGGCTTTTCCAAATTGAATTTAATTTTTTTTTGGATTCTTGTAGGCTTTGTGCGCATTTTTAGCTTATAAACGTTTCTTAATTGGTACGGGCGATGAGTTCACTTCAGCCTTCGAGACGGATCCAGCGAACGTGGTGCATCAACACGCTTACAGTAGTTATTCCGTGGACAATGATAACGACCAGTATAGTGCGTCGCCCTTTACTGGAGAACAGCAAGGTAGGTATATTCAAATTTTCGTGTCTGTGCTAAAATATGAAAATATTTGTTTTGCAGGCATGGAGCAACAAGGCATGGAATATCAGCAACCCACCTATTAGATACCTACATACATCTATGTATTTCTTAGGAATTTGTAAAGTAGTTTATAAGCACTACAAAATTGCTTACATATATATAAATAAACACATCAACTATAAGCAAAAAATATATTTGGAATTTTGGAAAAAGACTAAGAGGAGCATCCGAATCACACCGGAAGAAATCTTATTTACATATTTATATATAGCAACCAATACATATGCTCATTGAAATAGCCGTAAAATACAATTCACTAGATGGCTTTGGAAAACTGCTATGAAAATGCTATTTTATGGTTAGTAGAACACTTAATATTTAAATATAAAAAATTAAAAAAATGCTTAATAGTATAAAGAGCAGGATTTAATATAGCAGTTTATAAAAATTATGCGAAACTTTTTTAATATATAAAAAAAGAAACAAAAAAAAACTGAAATATTAAATAAAACTGTTTGTATAAAAGCGAAAAAAGAATTATGAGTAAAACTAAAAAAGGACGAGCAAGATAATACAACTGCATATATATATATGTGTATATGGATTTATACATTAACAAAATTAAGAAAATTTTTCTAGTGTTGTTACTTCCAAAAGCTTGAAAATATCATAAAAATACGAAGTTCTCCACAAAGTACGATTGAATGAACCACTCAATTGTTTTGCTAATATAAGGAAAGCATTCTCATAATACAATAATATAAAATACTGATGCGAAAACTTGAGAAAATTGAAAAATAATTCTATAAGTCTAACTGGATTTTTTATGGATTTAACAGCTGCAGATAAGCGAACAGAACAAAAACTAATCTTTGAATTGCTTGGGTTTTTCTAAATATTTTTCCTGATAAAATCTAATAGTTGAAATGATCATTAAATTAAAAAGTCATAATTTACGTTATTGATAATGAGTTATCCGATACATGCCTATTTAGAAGAGATATTCCTAATATTATTACATTTGCTACATAATAATATTATTACACAGGTACGGAAAGGCATTTTAGGTTATATTTACAGATTTCAAAAGCAACATTTGTTAAAGAACACAGTTTCTTTATATTAAACATTACTGTTAAAACTTATGTTAATTCTTGTATTAACCGAATTCATACTGAATAATATTTGCTTGAAATTGACCCCTTACAACAAAATTTAAATTACAAAATTTATTTCGTAATAAACTACTTAACGTTGAATTTTCTAAAAATCGGTAAAGTTTGATTGTCGAGAAACCGATCATTGTCCGAAAGCGTGTTAACTATGAAGTTGGGATCTTCTGTAAACCGAAAAAATTTATTGAAAGTGTATTTCACACTTATTGTGAGGAACATTTCATTCTCTTCCTTTTTTTTGTTTTTAAAATTATATATATCTCTGGAATTGTTTTCTGATAATTTTTTTAGTTGTCTGTGTAGTATATAAATTACCAGCTTTAATACACCAAATATACAATGCAGTATACCTGTTATTTTATTTTTTTTTTAAATGTAACGAGAAAAAAGTTTTAACAGAATTGTTGTTCTCAATTTATGAATAATACACATGTATATTTTGTTCCTAATACATAATAATGTTGATGATAATAAGTTTTAGGAAAATATTGGAAAGTTCTTCGAAACCCCATTGCATGGTAAGAGTAATAAAAGATGTTATAACAAAATATAAGAGGAAATAAAAAAGTGTTTATTAATATAGAAATAAATCAAAAATGTACTCAGGATATTGTCATTGTTGTCGAGATTCTGTGGCATTTGCTGGAATTAAAGTACGAACATAGAAGAATTATGCAGAAATAGTTATTTTACAGCAGCAAGGTATAATAGAATTTATTAATAACATGCATCGAGTTCTTGTTAAGCTTAAAACAGGTACAGTTTGACAGAAAAGTGATTTAAATTTTTAAGTTTTTGCTCCGATTTTATAGTTTGTATTGTTTTCTATTAGATGTTGGTCATATCATATGGCACGGACATGAATACAGAAATATATATATTGTTACATATTGGCAAATTGTTTATAATGCTTTTGTAAAAATAACTTTGAATGAATTGCAAACTGCAATCATAGCTAAATTAATTTTGTACTATATATTATCTATAAAATATATACGTATATCAAAACTAAAAAGTTTCTTGATTTATATAGAATTCGTATACAACATACTAGTTCTTATTATATATTTGTTATAAAAGTAGAAAGTATTGAAATTCTATTTTATTTTAGCTGATTTTATAAAAGTGCTAATATAAATGTTGAAAGTAACAAATAGATCATACAATAGCATCTTTTAAAAGGCATTAACGAATTTAAATACATTTAATTTCAAATTATTTATGATCTTTCCAAACCGATTATATTCTATACGGTTACCCTTGCTAATGGAAATTAAAAGGGTATTTTAGAGAGTCGAAAAGGTCGATAAAATATCCTGCAAATGAATATAACGGATTTCACGCGAAATTCAAACGAAGGTTGATTTTTCGGAGATTCTTTTTGAAAATTTAATCGCCAAATAATAAATCACATAACAACCCTATTTTAAACAAATCATCCATTGTAAAATTTATCCATACCATTTAAAATTTTACTTTTTTTAAGGGAAAATTTTTGTTTTATAAATTCTGTACATTCTGTAATTGTTAATCTTAACAGATCTACATAAGAAAGCAATCCTGATAAAATCTTACATTCACACTGAAAAAAACTTATGATCTCAGTATTAATTGGTGTCATCCACTCGGAGGAATAAGAAACTCTAGCTTTTAAAACAGCGAAAGAAAATTATAAGCTTTAAAAGGAATGTTAAATATTGTACATCTCAAAATGTATGGTTACCCATAGTGACACTATACTAAACATACTAATTTCACTGTGGTTATTACGTTACTACGTAAAAAAATGTGAGTGCAATTGTTTAATAAAGCAAAAATCACGTTTCAACAATAAGCCTATATATTCTATATTTTATTTCCCCTCATCTTTTATTTTCCATAAAGGCTGATAAGATAATATCAGCTAACATATTTACTTAAATTTTCAAATTAATTGAATAATTTAATTTAATAATTTTAAAAATTTTAAATTATCTTACTATTTTATTTAATTGTACGGTGAGCGTATATAATCCCTGTATAAACAAAGCAACATCTAGATATTATTGGCCAAAATGTACACTTTCCATACATATATAAGCTAATAAATTTCGCTAAGAAACTTATATGTAGATATTCTCCTTTGTCAAGAAACGCTTCTGAGTGTAAGAAGTGGCTTGTGAGAGAAAATTGAAAATGACAAAGTAGCATGATAATTTAAAGCAAAAACATAACATTAAATGTAATTACTGACATTCTGATAACTGTATGTTATATTGTAATATGAATATAAACAGTTAATATAATAAGTTAATTGGTTGAGTGTAAATTGTGTTATTTATTAAATAATGACTTCGTTGCATTTCGGTAATTAAGATAGCGAAATAACTAATAAAGTTTTAAATATAGACAAAAGTTAATTGAATTCTTTACCAGAAATTTCCTACGAGAACATAAACTGGAACTCGTTTTCTCGAAAGCTAACTTCATCGTTTTATTTTACTATTTCCGCAGCTCCAGTAATAAGAACCAAAATAATCATACTATTTAGTTAGCGGTTTATCAGTGCTTTCTTCTGCTACTATTTACTGCCTCTTTGCGTCCCGCTTTCCGTGTAACCAATTCAAAAATTCTTGATGGGTCCAGTCGGCAAACTGGTTGAGGCCCATTTCCCAAGTTTCTACTCCACGTCTATAAAGTTCGTTGTGCTTCATAATCATCTTGACATTCTCGCAGAAGATGCCGTGTCGTTCTAATTCCTGATCAGCACTTCCATACGATTTTTGATACTTGGCCTTAAACAAAAATTGGACTGTGAAACAAAGATTAATGGGGGACTTAAAAAACTGGTAAACCTTATAAAGTCGCCAATCTTGGTTTCTACAAGCGTGAGCAAATCCAGCGAAAGTAATGTGAAACAGCATCAGAAATACCAGTGACGACAACCTACTGCACCTCATGATGTTCCGTATGCTGATGCGGACTCTACAGAAATCTTCTAAATAATTGAGTGGAAAAATAATAGAAACTGCAGATCTTTTGTGACCAAACTTTTAAATTATCGCGAAATACAAGTGATTATTTCAACATATATTTGTAGAAATATATAAATATTTTCGTTCGAATATGCATTAGATTAGACAACATTATTATTTCTAAATTTAGCTGATAAGAAGAAGCAATAATTTCATATTTGTATATACAATATATACATTAATTTTGTTATATTCTCTATATATATTAATTTTGTTTAAAAACTCTCAGGAGGCATCTTAAATACAGAACGGTATTCTTTCTATAATCTTGATAAGCCTTACCTTCGGAATAGTTATTTGTCCGTCAGTCCGTTCGTCCGTCCGTCCAGCAAACTGTTTTTCCATCAGGGTGTTCGTTCGTCCGTCCGTTTACTTGATAACTTGGTAAGATATTTTTATGGTTCTTGGTGTTCGATAGTTTTTCCGACAGGGTAGGAAGATGATGTATTTTGGAACGAATTTCCGTCATCCCTCGTCAAATTTGGTCTGTAGACAAACCGGTTTCGGCGTTGTGCCATCTTCAGTGTCGTTTTTCGTTCTCGACGAGAACGTATACCCTACACTCCTCTTGGGTGTAGGTTATAAACATGATAATAAGTTGGCAGATGGTGGTAGTGCGGCATCGTATACTTGTTATTATTTCTTTTTTTTAAAAATTTTATACTACACTTTAATTTGTTAACTTTTATAAACTCCTTAAAAACTCAGAAATAGCTAAATGTGTCCCTAAACAGTTTTTGATCCTATATCAGGGATTCAAATTGGGTTGCCAACTAAACCATTAGAAGTACAATACATGCTTTCATCGGAAATAGTTCTTTTATTAAGCATATTATACTCGATTCCTAGAGTCCAATTTTTACAAATATTGGTTGTTCTTATGATATCTGTATTTGGATAAGAGATGTAGGGAAATTGTCGGTCTTCAATCTGACACCTCAGCCTTAAGTGGGCTACAGATTGTGGTACCACCATCTGCATTCTTCTATGCCAGTTCTGTGGGTAGAAGCGTTGATTTAGCCAGCGGATACTTCGGATTCCGTGCGATGCGTATGTATCCACTCTCTCCCCACGTCTGGCCCCACGAGTTCAGCACTAACCAGTAATCCATTTTTGTGCGGCTATCGGTGCCATAACCGACGACGGTCATGTAGTGCGAACCCTTCTTGGAGTGTGCCGAATCGGGTGTAAAGATGCCTTCACCGTAGTGCATGAACTCGAATGAGTTCGGATTGAATTCGATCACAGCCGGGTAATTGTCGGCAACGTAGGTGCGCAAGGTCGCATCGTCCCCGTCCGCTATCTGGGAGTAGGTGCGCAAATTGGTGACCACCGAGCCCGATGGCACACACATGCCAGGTTCGGCTCGTGTATTGTCGTTCTTGTAGTCGCTTTCCAGATGCAGGTCCATGTCGTGGATGGTGAGGTAATCGAAAGCGGTCTGTGGTACCTGATTGTCGCAGCCTCTGATGGATCCAGAGCAATCGATGAGGTTTTGTGCGGAGAGTGGAGCGGGACTTAGGTTGCCAGTTTGGAAGGCTTGCATCAACTCCACGGACTTAGTTGTAGCGTATGCCCAACCGGAGTTACAACGCGTGCCCTGATCTGAAACTGTTGCATTTAGGCCAAGTTCTTCACGCGGATCGAAGGTAGTTGGTGCTGGTTGGGCGGCTGGTGGAGGCAGCGGCGAGGCGTTGGTTTTGGAGGGCTGTGTGGTTTGTGGGAATAGCGCGAAGAACTTATGTTTACTCATATCGGTGAATAGGTTCTCTTTCAGACGGTAGGAACGCAGACCTCGATCGTAGAGCGCATTATGGCTGTTGATGAGCTTCTTATTGAAAGCGTAGTAGTAGCGAGCGGATGATTCGCTTATCAGAGTGTTTGCGTAGCTTTTGTTAAAAGTTGTCTAAACAAATAAATTTAAGGGAAAAATGTATTGAAGACGGTTAATTAAACGGAATAAAGATTCTTGAGTCACAAATATCCTCGTTTTCACGTACTTCCAGTCGCTGTAATTTCATTGTATTTCATTATTAAAATACTCTTTCCGTAACTTACCTGAAAGGGTAATTTACAATGAAATATTGTAAATAAAGATAAATAATACAATAACATTAAACATCAAGTTTAAATAAACGT
The DNA here is from genome assembly GCA_922984085.1 of Sicus ferrugineus. NCBI lineage: Eukaryota > Metazoa > Arthropoda > Insecta > Diptera > Conopidae > Sicus > Sicus ferrugineus. Next base: position 6,545,508 of record OV277354.1, read on the forward strand.
CAAAATTACGTAAAAATTAAGACTCAATGAAAATAGATAATTACAACATGCAAAAGTCTTGTCTTCTTTCAAGTTTCTTTTAATATAATTATTAATTAGATTGCAACAATTTTGTCAAGATGTTTTACCTTATATGAGTCCCATTCGGCTTGGCTAACGAAAGTTCCTTGACCAAAATTTAAAGCACTCAAAATTACAACTGCAAACACCATATAAAATCGGCTTAGGAGCGACATCTTCAGTTCCATGGATACTCTGATTAAACCTTCGAAATGTCAGCGTAAAATTGACTCTACCACTTCTTATTTTCAACTGTGAAATTCAAGTAACTCGAACTTCTATTTATATACCGTAATTACAATTTCTTGCTGGGAGCAGTCGAATTTGTGTTTATTTCAGAACGATATCGAAAAATTTTATCTGTTGCAACATTCGTCGTCTCCACCTTTTTGACGGTTTATTGTATTATTATGACTTAGATAAACATTATAAAGAACACACATTTGTGTAAGGTAGAATAAATGAAAAAGTTTGGCGCACATGGAACTCTTGCAAGAGGTGGTTTTAAAAATTTCGTACAAAGGTGTGATATTGATGACTGAACATTTTTGATCATGATTTACATTCAGAGAACTGCGGTTGAGTCGTTTATGTTATGGATAAAATAAGCCAAGCCTTTATATGGCTGATAACCACACGAATGGTAAGAAGTCATAATGCGTAAAATATACTTATTCTGACATGTTAAACAGTTTTCTGTTCTGAAAATCTCTTTGTTTATTTTAAAATTTAGAGATTCTGCTGACCTAGTTTAACACAAGTAATAAACATTTTGCAATTTAAAGTCACATTTTCACAGAGCTCATTTCTATTGGCAGAAGAAAGCTTTATGTTTAGATCAAGAATGGAAGACTAAATATACGAATTTGTTCTATTTTGATTAGACACACCTACAAATTCGATTTAGTTTCCAGAAACGTAAAATTTCTTTTGAAAAACTTTTGATTTTAGATGCATAACAATATTTCAATTTGCACATAGAAAGCTATGGAAGATAAGAAAGTTTGTATTCAGATTATCATTAATTTCTTTGCGAGATCTTCATTTCAACATCTTCTTCCAAACTACAATTTCGCCTGAATATCTTAACACGCTGTACAGCCGCATATACATACTTATATAATCTTTACATTTATCATAAATCAGTAGATCACAAATTAAATACTTCGAAAATTTAGCACCAAAGAATTTATAATGAGTTGAGGTGAAAAAACAAAATCCGAAATTAACATTAATTACAATAAAACTGATACAAATTTATGCTCGAATATTAAAAATATTTTACCTTATATATTGTAACTCGTTTTTCGTTGAACTTTTGACGTATTTTGAATAAATTTTAAATTTCATTCATGTGGTCTGAAAATAACTTTTATAAACCTTAACTGTAGCAAAAATCGGTTTAGTTCGAAACGGAAGCGCGTGAAGAGCGTTTAAGAAACGCAAGTCACTTCAAATTCAGTGAGTTTGTTTTATTTTAACTTTAAACTTAAAAAAGTTTTCAAAAGAAAAGTTAAGTTAGTTATATTATATTAAAGTTATTATTAAAAAGTTACTATTATCGAGGTGGAAATAAATGTTTAAAGTTTTATAAAGTTAAATTATACAAAATGTGTTGTACACTTTAAATTGCAAAATCAACAATTGTGAAAAATTATAAATTTAAAGGAATAAGCCGTAAAAACTTTACTCAACACGTGTAAGAAATAAAAATGTTGATATAATTAGAATATTAAATTATATCAAATTTAAATATAATTGTGCAAAAAGAGACAAAATTTAAAAAGATAAAAAAATTAAAAAAGATACAAAACAAAAACTTCAGCAATTTGCTGAAAATTCATTTATTTATCTATTTATATTGATATAAGTTATATATATAAATAAAAGGAAATATTCAGAATAATGAGGACTTCATCATCGCAATATTGAAAATTAATTAAGATTTTGTATCTATTTTAAACTATTTATTATTTTATCTTATTTCATTTTATATAATTTGAAGGTTTTATTAACTCTTAAAAAGCGTAAACTTAGTTTCGAATGTTTTAAATTATTTGTTAAATTTCATATTAGTTTCGTGTGCCTAAAATTTCATAACGAACATTTAATTCAATTTGTTAAATTAGTTAAAGAATTAAAAATTAAAATACTTCTATTTTTAGTTTTACAAATCTTTACACATTTAAGTTTTGATGACATCAATGGAATTGGTAATCTCTAAATAACAAATTCAAACCGATTTAAAATGGTTTCTTTCCTCATTCAACCATATTGGTTGGTCCTCATGTTTATTTGGTCACATCTTTATTTGCTCATACATTTTAAATTGTAAATGGCATAAATATTGATTTTAGTCACTGGCGTTCCTTCCTTATTGGACTAGAAATCCTATATCAGGCGAATATTGAATATTCACTCAATTTTGTATGTAAATTTAAACTAGCTTTTAAAGATTAATGATATTTTATTACTTTGTATTGTTATGATGTTAGTTAAGACTTTCTTTAGTAGGAATTGTTTCTTTGAATATGCCTGTTATAAAAATTATCAAAATACATATCTACGACGGTTGATCAACAACACGATTTTCCGGTTCAACCCGTCAAATCGTACGTACATCGTTTGTAAATTTTTTAAGCCGGCTCGGAACTTTTCAAAAACAGCCACACGACCAAATCGTGTCATAATTTATAATCTTTATCTTTGATTTATAAAGTTCAGAATATGCCTAATGAAATTAACCTTCAAGAATTTCTGTTATTCTTGTGTTTTTTAAAATACTTATTAGTGCGGGGGTTTTATTTCGAAATCGAGGAATTTCGTGAGGTAAATAAATAGAGAAATTCATAATATACAATATATTTGGCACAATGAAATTGAGAATTTTTATTAGTCGCCATTAAATATCCAGTGTAGGAGAAAAAAGGGAAAAGCTTTAAACTTTAATATGGCAGATGGGAATTCATTTGGCTTCTATGGTTTCACCGATGAAAGGGAACGAGATATAACGTAAATAAAAACGAGGATGACAACTACTCCTATTTAAATTCAATAAAATAACCATGAACACAACAAGAGACCAATAATTAATTTTTTTAAAAGTTTTCGAATCACTGTATTTTGCTTTATTTATAATTTTAGCAAAAATGTCTAAATTATCGTCAATCTTACTTCTCTTCATCGCACTGCCCACTTTTGCCATAGCTTTGGATTCATTCCCAAAACTCGTTAATGTTAAAAACTTCGACGACTATTTAAAGCAAACAGGAAAAACTTACCCCAATGCCAAAGAACGAGAGTTGCGTGAAGCCTTATTTCGGGCCAAAAAGACGATTATGGAGTTGATCAATCAACAGGCAGCCGTGGGTCTGAGCACCTTTAAGCTGGATCTCAATGCACTGGCCGATATGACGCATACTGAGATTGCGAAAATGACGGGTTCAAAAATCAGCTACACTGGAGAGTAAGTTATATACTGACTTTTCGGATAAAACCTTTTATATTCGATATCTATTTTTAAAATTTTGAGCAGTATTCTATTTCTGATTTTTCTTTTATTATAATGTTAAAATCGAAAGAGTATGAAATCGGTCTCTTTTATGAATTATTTTATTCTTTATAGAGAACTCATCTCGCGTCACACCAACTACGTGACCGCAAAATTGAATCCTAATAGCTTGCCAAACGCATTCGACTGGCGCCAACAAGGTGGAGTCACTCCAGCTCGTTTCCAAGGTTTCGACTGTGGATCTTGCTGGTCCTTCGCCACTATTGGATCACTAGAAGGACATGTTTTCCGGCGTACCGGACAGCTTGTTCCGCTGTCTGAGCAGAATCTGGTAGACTGCGCTGAAGCTTACGGCAGCATGGGTTGTGAGGGAGGTTTTCAGGAATACGCGTTTGAATATATACGTGATAATGGCGTCGCACTCGCCCAACAATATCCTTACATCCAAATGGAAAACCCTCAGTGTGCCCGCAATCAAACAAGTAATGGAGTGAATATCCGCGATTATGTGCGTATCAGACCGGGCGATGAGGAGAAAATGAAAGAAGCTATTGCAACACTTGGACCACTAGCTTGTTCCATGAATGCGAATACTATAACCTTTGCTCAGTACAAAGACGGCATTTATGATGACGACGAGTGTAACAAGGAGGAAGTCAATCACTCTGTTGTAGTTGTTGGTTATGGTTCGGAAAATGGAAAGGATTACTGGATCATTAAGAATTCGTACTCGGAAAATTGGGGTGACAATGGCTTCATGAAGCTAGCACGTAACAGGAATAACTTCTGTGGCATCGCCAGCGAATGCAGCTACCCACTGTTGTAAAAATAGAGAAATTCAATGTAAAATTTGGAATTACGAAGTCAATAAAAACAGAAAGCCATTGTGATTTCCTTACAAATTTTTATATTTTAGTTCTGGACGATTTGGAGTAAATTTCTGAAAATAAGCTTTGAAATACGAGTGCAGTCTGAAAAGTTCTCGACCTAACAATGAAGGAAATTTTTTTTTTTTCGAAAAAAAAAAAATTTCTTTTATTGTTAGGCCGATAACTTTTCTGACTGCCCTCGTATATTGAAAATAAAAGGTCTACACGCATTTTTTTAAAAATTTAAACGATATTTACCAAATTCACAGTTGAATTAACTAACATTTATTTCTAATATTTATTAACTAACATTTATATCGAACATTTATTTAATAAGACTTATTTGAATTTCTCAATACAAAGTCTGAATAGTGTGAATTGAAAGCGGACAGTCATAGTCAAAAGCGGACAGTCATAAAAATAGTTTCGTCTCCGTTCTGGAACTAATCTTGATCACGAGATCAGCTTTCTAAGCAAATCAAACACAACAAATTAGAGTTAATTATACAACAATTAATGTAGATATTTTCATTTCGAAAATGCGAAAGCTTAAAACACTTTTCGGTCTCTTAATCACTCTGTGGCAGAAGCTTTGCTTTTGTTTTCCTTAATTTCTGTCATTTGCTGTCGGTATTGGTTAAAGTAAATGAATAGTAGCTGTACTGCTACATCAAAACCCATCATCAATGACTCCCTTAAATATTTTACATTTTAACCTGGGTTAGCTTAGATACTTCCTTTGTAATTTCATATTTAAAATCTGAGACGGGTTTTCAAACAGCTGATTTTCTGAACAGAAGCAGTGCTGACAAGTTTTTATAAGTTGAGTTCTCGTCACGAAGTGTGATCAGGATTAGCAGGGTTAATTTCCTATTAACGTATTGTATTAATATAATATTTAATTATATCATAAAGAAAATAATTAAATAGTATTACGTTGGTCGGCCAAACCAATTTTTTTTAAAGCGGTCCATTGAATGAACTGAATTTCATTTCAGAGTTGGCATCTCCCTTACTGGGGTTTTCTGTTGAGTTTGGCATCACTTACGCAACAATAAAGAATAACGAGAAATCAAAGTTACAACGGAAATAGTGATAAAAGTGCATAAAGGGTAATACTAAAAGCAAACACAAAAGAAAAATAAAAAAGAAACAACTTTCCCTGAACAAAAAGATGTTAAACGGAATATTTATACATTGGCACTGCAGCTGATTGGATGCGCGGAGATCGCGACAATTTATATATTTCAATAAATGCAGTTTAAGTGAATTTAAATACAACGTAGTAAAGAACAGCCTAATCAAGAGTTATTTGATCAAAGCAAGAATATAAATTTGGTAAGTGAAAATAAAGAAATCGTTTTGATGAATTCACACTTGACTGTTATTGATACCCTCATATTTTAGCCTATTGTAGATGTTATCACGCTTTTAATTATAGTATATTTAAGAGATTTTACCTGTGCAACCAGTTTTATATACGAAACTGCGTCGCCAACTGGGTATGAAGTTTTTATTAAATTTGGCTGTATGTCATACGTGTATTCCATTCAAGGCAATTGAAGTAATTATAAAAATAATAGTCTGGTTTTGCCTTAATTTAGTATTCTGCTTGTATTTCGTGGTAATTTAAATGAAACTTATTTTTTTTTATTTTAACAAACATCGATTTGTTTTTTCCTCAGCTGTTCAACGGTATAATAATAAAATTAAATGCATATATACAATATATAAATTTGTATATATACACATCTAAGTTTACATTTGTAGTTACATTGTCCTTCGGGATTCTTTATTCCCAAATTTCGCTATCCCTGGACTTAGCCATGTCCGTCCGTCTTTCTGTCACTGGAAATCACAATTTCAGGAGAACGAATTGAGGTATCGTCATGGAATTTGCCACGAATATTCTCTATCATAATATGCTGCTGGGGATTGAAATGGGCGAAATCGCAACCACGCCTATTTTACATACGGAATGTAAAGGCACATCGTTCTAGAAAGTGTTTTAAGGTAAATAACTCGGAAACAGTGTGAGATATTGAGGTATAATTCTACTCCGGAACATATAGCACTATTACTAAAATTTTTGCAAAAATTGGCGTGTTTCGCCCGCTCTTACAAAAGTTGGGTAATTTCTCATGAACGGTGTAAGATATTAAGACGTAATTTTATCATGAGGTATCTGGTCTGTTTGCCCAATATGGTTGTGAACCGCCCACTTATACAAAAGTTGTCAATATCTCATAAACGGTTTAAAATATTAATACGTGATTTTATCCTGGAGTATCTAGAGACATTACCAAAATGTCTGCCAAAAATGGGTGTGGTCCGCCTACTTTTCCAAAAGTTGTTAACTGGCAAACTTATTTTTTTAATATTTAATTTAATATTTCCTTTGAACAAATATTAAAAAAACAACATATCAACTTATAAATTTAAACCAAATTAAAGTAAAACTAAATCAAAATAAAATCTGCATTGACAAAGCTGAATGATTAAAATATCGGTGAATCAGATTTTTCTGTGCTTGTTTATTCAGCATGGATTTATGTGATATTGTATTACTTTCTTTTTCCTCTTCTGGCTTACTATTTCAATTGATTTCATTCCTTCTCTAATAATAACGTTTTACGAACTTGTTTTGTCAGCAATTTTATTTGTAAACAGTATCTAAAAAATGAAAAAACGAAAGTATTCAGGGGGCGTTTTGAATATTTCTGATTAATCGAAACGCCCTTTAAAACTTACATTGTTTTATATAGAATATATAGTTGTTTACAAAGTATCCACCTACTTTTAAGGTTTGTTTACCAAATAATTAAGGATAAAACTCTTTACTTATTAAAAACCAATTTTTAAACACTAAAAAATTCCATACTAGAAAAGCTTATTTGAATTTTTGTTATTATTTACTCTATTTAATTTTGGATTTTATTTATTAAAATTGTTTCAGATAATCTCCATTAATCATAATGCGTGAAATATTAGTGCTTCTAGCCCTGATCGCTGCAGCCAGTGCAGTTTCCCTCAGTGACATCATCAAAGCGGAATGGCAAGCATTTAAGGTATGTCAGATGGAGTCTCTATAGAATTGATTTACAAGAACGCAATTATTACTTCCTTAATCATGCGGGTCATTGAAAGCAACGAAGGCTACGAGCTCAATAGCTTAGTTGTGGCTAATCAATGCATTATAATATAGACTTCCTCTCGTATTTCTTGTTGCGAATGCTCAACAGTTCTGCCAATCTTCTTCCCTTATTTTGTTCTGATGATAATTGTTTATCAGTAAGTAAACATTTCACCAGTTCTTCGCAATCTCCAGTGACTCAGTGCACTTTCAACAAAAACAAGGTATAACAAGGATAACAAAAACAAGGTTCTTTAAAATGCAATTTTAATAAATACTACAACTAATGCAAAAACTGCACAACGAGACACTGGTTTTATTAATAATCATTATAAAAATAATCAGTTTATGAAAACGTTGCTTCCTTACTTTTAAGAAATCTCTCCATACCCGTGTTTTTGGTCTGTATTAGTATGCATTTTTACAACGCAAAAATTGAAACGCATGGTTTATGTTTATTATTTTCATATAAGACTATTGACAACAAGTGCAAAGCGTTTACAAGTTCTGAGTAGAATATTTACATTATCAGCACATTCCATGCATCAACAATTTTTGCTTCGCTTCAATTACAGCAGCAACCGATTTATTTCAAGTCTTGGTGATAACATAATGAGACCAGAGGCTTTCAGTATCTTCAATTGAGTTACTATATAAGAGTATAAATCGTAATGCACTTTAATGTATTGACATTTTAATGTAAAACCAACTACAGCATTCTTTAATTCAAAATTGATCCATTCCAGTGACTTACTTTATCACTTGAAAAAGTCATTAAAAATTGGAAATTTTTGTTTTCGTTTATTTATATTACTTCAGGTGATATTTATGACGACACGCTACTGAGTTTTGTTTCAATTCCTTTTCGAATGAGATAAGAATAAATAAGCAACTGGTAGATATTCGTACGTAACCATTTTTAATTGCGTTGTTAAATCCAGTTAGCTTCGTCAGCATTTCTTTCTTATCTGTCGATTAGTTCATACATTTTAACCATATGTAGACTGTTTATCCTTCAAATATATTATCAACTTTTTATCAGAGTGCAAATCTACTCGTGTGCCTTATCTGTGTGAATTTGGAAGAAAAGGTTTTAGAAATAAAAAAGAAAATAAAATAGATCTATTATTTTAGTATATTAGTAATTAAATTTTTATTTGATTTTGTTGTTTAGGTATGTATTTTGTGAAAGGTTTTCGAAAATTGCTTTGTAATTGGAAATCGATACTCAAAACCATGTTGGTAGTCTTTTGTCGCTCAGATCCAGATATTAAAAGTTCCGCAACTCCGCTGTAGTATTATTTGTTGCTCGCAGCAAATTATCTAAAAAAAATTCCAAAAACCTTGAATTTTTAAAGAGTGCCTAAAAGTATGCACTGCAAACCAAAACAGAAACTGATCTTTGTCGCTCAGCGACAAATTTGTTAGCGACGTTGTTAGTCACCATATTGTGTTTTTGGTTCTTCAGTTGAAGGTTTTCGTCAATGAATAATTTAAAATTTTAATAAGTAAATAATGAAATAGACACCACTATTCTTACTTCACAATTGCGTAAATTATATGAGAATTATCTCAATCGTCAGCCGTTTGAAACGACAATTATAAACCAAACTTTTCACTCCCACATTTTTGAGAATTGATCTGTTATAGAAATTAAATGCTCTGTAACTGTGGTTTTCAAATTGATAATACGAATTTGCTTATTGTCAAATATTTGGTGATAATAGTTTCAGTGTCGTTATTATTAAAAAAACACGTAATATTAAAAATTACTTCAAGTTTAGAGAAATTCAACTATTTAGCATAAGCAAAAAGTTTAAAAAATATATTACAAAAATTGATATGAATTAAAAATCAAAATAATTAATATGACATTTAAAAGGCATATTTTTTTAAAGGCATCTTTGTTGTTTTGTCAATTTTCGTATTGTTTTGATGTGATTTTAATGACTGTGGAAAATGTAGGGAATATTACACTCAATGTTGAGAGTTATTTTGTGTCGGAATTCGTATTGGCATCACTGGCACCTAACAGTTGGTGGTTGTATGTAGTTTCCTTGCTTCTCTCTGGATTCCTGCTGTTGTTAAACTTAAATACATTAAACATATGCCAAAAAAAACAGCGTAGTGCCGAGATAGTGTAGCACAGACATTAAGCAGAGAATAATAATAAAAGCAGAAATAAATGAACCAAGAGAAGAATGAATTGGACATGTGCGGCGAGTGCAGAATTGGTTTTATTATCGCTGGAACAGCAGTGACAAACAAAGAGGCCATGTAGACGAATGGTGGACTAACTATATAATCAGTGGTTAAGACGACAACGACGGTGAAATTTAAGAGGAATAGTAAGGAGTGAATATTAAGTGTGGAGTCCAGAGGAATTCAAGGCGCTTTTAACCTCGTGCATGTCATAGAAATAAAACCTGAAAAATCCATTTGAATTATACAAGAAGGAAATAAGTAACTGGAGTCAAATTAGTTATTGTTTTATATTAACAATAATAACAGCAACGTTACAACAACAACAGCTATAGCAAGAAAAATATGTCTTCCGTTAACCAAACCGCAGACCTTTTCAGCGACATTGTTATACCGAGCTTAATAATTTCTGGTCTCCTGATTTGCAATGGCATCATTTTTGCCTTCATCATGAAATACCGTAAACAAATCGATAGTGAGGCGGACGAAGATTATGCTCTGTCAGCCGAGGGATCAGAAGGCAACACAATTGAGATGGAACGACTATAGTTGGTTGGTAGTGATAAGGATAGGGATGATAATTCTGTGGGAACGATTATGATGTTGATGATGAGGAGATAACGATGATGATGGAGACGAGTTAATGACAATGATGATGAGATGACGATGATTATTACGACGTAGTAACAACTAGCCAGATGATCAAATGTTGATAAAACTACATTCACAAAATATATACAGCGGTGCATTATACATAAAAAAATTAAAAAACAAACAAACAATAAAGTTTTGAAACTCCACCTGAATTAGCAACTTCTTGCATTTCGTTTACTTTTATTAGTCTTAGTTATTCGTTTTCGTGACAAATGAAATAAAATATATCCAAAATATTTAGGAAGTATGAAACCCTGACTAATATGTCACTTAATCACGCGTTGCTATAAATAATCGCCTCTATAGCAGTACTGTTACTTGTACATATGTATTTTATACAGTAATTTATGCTGTCGTGTCACCATGTGTACAAGTTTAGTAGGAACAACTAATTATTTTTTGTCGGTATTTCGTTTTCATCAATTTCAATTTTCTATAAAGCGTTTGTGATTGCTAATGTTTAGCATGCATTTCATTTACTAGACAAGTGTTTGGTTACCCAGACTTAACTAATTTCGCAATATTAAATTCTCCTTTTGCACTTTGAATTTAATTTTAGCTCTACATTGAAAAATTGATATGTCATCAATTTAATTTAATAAGTATAGAATTTATTGTCAATTGTTTTTGTTCTCAGAGTGCGGCGTTATTTAACTGGGTAGCCGTTTTTTAAATCGAAATACATATAACAAGTTTCGACACTTTAATTCTAACCTAAAAATATTGTCATCACACGTCAAATGGCAAAAATAACAATTCAATCTTAATAAATATTTCGAGGACCCTTGACATTGGCGCTCCTTATTCTCCATTTAATTGGTCAATTAAATGGATGCAAAATACCGACACATCATGCAGAATTTTATTAATTTTTTTAGTTATAATTTAATTTATGATACCAGCAAAACAGAAATTAAATTAACTGTCTTCGTTATGTCTGTGACTTGAATTAAAGAAGAGAGCAAAACAAACTTACAATCAGGTCAATTAAGGTCAGCTACATGGAGAAAATGTTGCTTTTCTTTGAGTTTCTTCTTGTGCTACTTTGCAGTTAAAGAATTAATGGATTCTACATAATTTTAAGTTGGTAAAAATCTGAAATAATTTCTATATATGAGCCATTTATTTTGAAAGTGGTAAGTCCATTTTACAAACAAAAATAATGGTAACAATAATCACAATTCTTATAATTCCTTTTATTTATAAACAATTTTAGTCTATTATACGTATCATCAAAATCACAATGATTATGTCATAGGAAAATTAGCTAGTTAACGAAATGTAAAAAAATTTTTTGATAGTGTTTTAGTCCACTTGAAAAAAATAACTTTGATATGGAATATTTTACGTAACACAAATTGATAAAATGTATTAATGCGCAGTGGAGTATATCATTGTACAATTTCTAAAGCAGAACAAATATATAACTTTTAAAATTAGGATGTTCTCCAAGTGAAAAAGTGTTTTTAAAATAGTAAGTATAGTTCTAGTATTGTTTAAGAGTGCAATAAGAATAGTTTTGGTAGTAATTATTATTCACAATAATTCTTCAAGTTTTACTTATTATAAAATTTAATATGCATGAAAAAGATTACTCTGGAATTATCTCGGATAGTGACACAAGTAACAACAAGTAAGTGTTGTCTTCGGCTTGACCGAAATCTGAATACTCTACACCCAAGTAACTGAAAAAATTATAATTTCGCCACTTAACAACTTTTGTATAAGTAGACGGACAACGTCCATTCGTGTTTTAAAAGAATTTTATCCATTTGCGTCCCCCACATGCAAAAAGACTTTGGAAGGCAAGACAAGAAGAAGTATGTCATTACATTATGATCATGAAATTGATTACTGTTCACATTCCAAAATCATTGTTGGTGAAATGAAACAAGTATTTGAATATTCTCATGCATTTAAATTTAAAAAAACAAATGGGTTGTACGGCTGGAAAAGTTGTCTTGCCAGAATTGAATGCCCGACTGAACCAATCGCAGATTTTAATTATAGTTTTACTACTGTCTTGCGTTACCGTGACTTTTTAAATCAGAATGTTTCCCTCGAATTCCTTTTTTTCAGTTGGAACATCGCAAAATTTACAAAGATGAAACCGAGGAGCGTTTTCGCATGAAGATCTTCAATGAAAATAAATACAAGATCGCAAATCACAATCAGCGTTATGCTGAGGGAAAAGTCTCTTTCAAGTTGGGTCTTAACAAGTATGCTGATATGTTGCATCATGAATTCCGGCAAACCATGAATGGCTACAATCACACTCAGCGAAAATTGTTAAGGTGAGGATATAGACATACTTAATTCATCAGCCCTGTGCCCTCCCCCGCTAAACGAGAATGTAAATGCAAGTCTTGACTTCATTTTATTTATAAATTTCTGTATTTTTTCCCCTTTTCAATTAGGGTTGACGAAAGCCTCCAAGGAGTTACTTTTATGCCACCTGCTCATGTAGATGTACCAAAATCTGTTGATTGGCGCAAGCTTGGCGCTGTAACCGCTATCAAGGACCAAGGTAACAACTACGCCTACCTTTTGTGCAAGCATTTCATAATTAACGCATTTCTGTGTCTCTACATTCTCCTAATAGGACACTGCGGCTCTTGCTGGGCCTTCTCCACCACCGGTGCTCTCGAGGCACAACACTTCCGCAAGTCTGGCGTCTTAGTTTCGCTCTCCGAACAGAATCTCATCGATTGCTCGACTAAATATGGTAACAACGGCTGTAACGGCGGTCTTATGGACAATGCATTCCGTTATATTAAGGACAACGGCGGCGTTGACACTGAGAAATCCTATCCGTACGAAGGCATTGATGATTCCTGCCATTTCGAGCGCACTGCCGTAGGCGCTACCGATAGAGGTTTCGTCGACATACCCGAGGGTGATGAAGTCAAGTTGATGCAGGCGGTTGCTACAATCGGTCCTGTATCGGTGGCTATTGATGCTTCGCATGAATCATTCCAGTTCTATACAGAGGGCGTGTACGACGAACCTGAATGCGAACAGAATACAAATAACTTGGATCATGGTGTGCTGGTCGTGGGCTACGGGACCGATAAAAATGATCAGGATTATTGGCTGGTCAAGAATTCCTGGGGTACCACTTGGGGAGACAAGGGTTACATCAAGATGGCGCGTAATAAGAAAAACCAGTGCGGCATTGCTTCTGCTTCAAGCTATCCACTTGTCTAAGTGATGATTTTTTTAATTTTTTACTTGCGTGTGCATGATATATATTTTCTTCAGTTATATTCCTTAAGAATTTCACTTAAATACCTTTATGAATTACCTTATAATATTAATATTGCAAAAAGTTAATTATTATGTGTGTTATTATTTCAGAATAGTAAACTAAAACTAGTTGATTGGCGTCATTTTAGTTTTCGCTTTTACAGATTTTTAAGAAATTTATATTTTATTTTTCAATATAAACATGTTGCCAGAGACTGTAAATTATGTTAAGTAATAATGATCTAAATAAAATTCGAGAAGAAATTCATGTTACAAATTAGTACAAATGTTTCATTACGCCGCATTTAACATTTGAGTCAAAATAAAGTTTTCTAACGGGAGTTTCTTTAGTTTAAACAACGGAGAAATATTTTTGTTTACATTTCAGTCTGTATCATTCAGTACTTCTTTGCTATACCGTGTTATCGTCTTTAATAGCAAACGCTCGGTTTGTATTGCGTCCCAGAGAATTGTAGCTTAAAATTTTTGCGTGAAAAGAAATTGAGATACAACGACCCCAGAAGATACAAAATGAAAATGTTTCTTGTAAGTTTTGTTATTCTACTTTTTTAAATTATGATTTCTGTGAAGAAAAACGAGTAAAAAGATATTCGTACTTAAAACAGTACTTTTCCACTCGTTTTGTTACTAAACTTCAATAGTATTTTATGTAAATCAACAGTGAGGAAGACTTTGACTTTGACTCGCTAAAGTTCAGGAGTCACCAGAAACCTCCGGAGTCAAAATACATTTATCCATGGTTTCTTGAAGCAATAACACGCGACTCCCGTTTTAGCATTTAAATATGAGTCTAATAAAAATTGCTTATCAGTGGCTTGTCGCCCTTATAAGTTTGAGGTTGCCATCGTTCAGGAAAAATAACTTGTGAGTTTTTTGAATTGGTTGTGAGAAAAAGATTACAAATAGAGTTTTTATTTACTTAGGATTTTTGAATATACACTTCCTTTTTGACTAAACGAAATTGATACCTTTTAGCCAATATTCTGAACTTTTGAACGAAAATTAGGTTATTTAAGGTCGAACACCTTATTTTTATTTTTATTATATCAGTATCGTATATATTTGCATTCTGATTCTTATCTTTTATTATTCCGTTTTATCTTTTTAGCGAGCTATATTGATTTTATAATAAATTGAACTGAATTTAAGTTAGAATTATTTGGACTTTCTGCAGTCTTTGTTTTTCTCTGATAAATAAATATTTTCATGATACTATTCATAATTCAAAAATAAATAAATAATAATAAATAAATTCATAATTTAATACTTGAAAACTTATACAGCGAGTATTATAGAATTTGAATTAAGAATTGGAAGTTTATGAGTCTTACCAAAGGAATAGATTTTTGTAAGAGTATCCATTAATATCTATT
Organism: Sicus ferrugineus; assembly: GCA_922984085.1. Taxonomy (NCBI): domain Eukaryota; kingdom Metazoa; phylum Arthropoda; class Insecta; order Diptera; family Conopidae; genus Sicus; species Sicus ferrugineus. The sequence continues at coordinate 6,560,577 of OV277354.1, forward strand.
GATTTTTTTTAGTCTTAAAAGAAAAAAAAACAGGATTCTGGTTGGAATTTATAATTAGCGTAAAATTTTGGAATTGAAAATTCCTATTTGGAATTTACTTGATTGTGGGGAAAAGGATTTGGTTATGAATTTTTGGGATTTTTGGTTATCAAGTAATGGCAAGTTTGAACGATCATTAAACGTCATTGTGTGTATTGACATTTGCCGGCTGCCAACTGCATGCAGTTTGCCCGTAAGTCCCCGGGGTTGTCAAATTCTATACATTTGGAATATTTTTGAAATTTATATCTAACAGCTGAAAAACGTTTTTATTTTAAAAACAGGAGAGTCGTAAAGAAAATCAAGGCGAATTTGTAATATAAATTTCTTCAAATTAATCATTTCGGTCTCATTAAACTTCGATTTCAGGTTAAATACATTGCATGGTCTGAAATTAATGGAACCTCGCAAGGACAGTTCTTCCCTGCGCCAGCACAAGTTTATTCCCAGCATGACGGAAAAAATAACCAAATTAGCGTTAGCCAGCCGCCTGATGGTGCTGTTTCTGCAGCTGCTGAGCAACAGTTTGCTGCCAGATCATAAACCTGATGTTTTTCGCGCGCCAACCGCATCTTATGCACACGCGGCCGATTCGTTTGTTCATGGCGGCTCACCGCTCAACCCACCGCGAGATGATGCCTATAACACCATCATGAACAACTCTACAGGTGCAACCAAATCTTTTCTAGACAAAACGGTGGATTTCTGCTTGGGCGGCTTACGGCACTGGGATGGTGAATATTTTCTGCACATTGCTGAGTACACATACAGTTATGAGAACACTTTGGCTTTCTACCCGCTCTATCCGATGGTGGTGCGAATTATGGCGCAGTGGCTTCATGTCATTAGTCAGACAGTAGGATTAACTGTGTCTCTACGCAGTTGGACACTCTTAGTTGCGGTGGCACTAAATATTTACTGCTTCTGCAAGGCTGCAACGTGCATGTACGAGTTGACACAACGCATATTTGGCGATCTGAACAAAAGCTGGAATGCTGCTCTTCTTTTCTGTTTCAACCCTGCTTCGATTTTCTTTTCTGCAGTCTACTCGGAAGCGCTGTTCTGCTTGGTATCACTACAGCTGATGCTGGAGTGCGTAATGGGATTGAAGGCGCCACGCATCGCAACAACACTGGCTCTGTCGGTGGTCAGTCGCTCGAACGGCTTAGTTAATGCCGGCTTCCCTGTGTATTTTCATTTGCGCAAAATGATTCTGCGACCAGCGCAAAGTGTTTCTTTACTCCCCAAAATGCTCTTCCCACTAGTCTCTGCCCTTATTCCACTGACCCTATTTTATTTCTATGCTTTTCGGCAGTTTTGCCAGCCCGAACATGCTGTGTCGCATGCGCCAGAGGTGATGGCTTATGCGCGTGAACGCAACTACATCCTGGCAGGCCATCGTCAGCCACATAATTCGCCCTGGTGCGACTGGCCGTTTCCCTACCCGTATTCGTACATACAATCTCATTACTGGAACGTGGGATTTCTGCGCTACTACGAGCTGAAGCAGCTGCCCAATTTTTTAATAGCCTTCCCAATATTGACTTTCATCCTCTATCACTGCTGGCAATATTTTAGGCATATTTTTCGTACGCTGCTGCTCAAATATCCTTACCGCCAGTTGCTGGAGGAGTACAAATCCTTCCCTTTTGTTGTGCATTCACTCGTCCTGGCGCTGTTCTGTATATTCTTCGTACACATACAGATCTCGACTCGACTTCTATGCTCGGCGACGCCTTGTCTGTATTGGTTTGCCGCAGATCACATGCCAAAGACATTCGATCTCATAAAGCTCCGTTCCAAAGCGGGTTTTATAGTCACTTGGTTTGGCTCCTATTTTGTACTCGGGACGGTGCTCTTTAGCAACAACATGCCCTGGACATGAGACACTGTTCGAAAAATATATCGGAAGGGGAGTGGTGAATAAGAGGCAGATGGAGAGGATTGCTTTAATATAAAAGAATTCATAAATAACGCTTAAACTAGAAAACATTAAAAAATTTGGAAGGGCAAAGAACGAACTATTAAAATGAACTTAACTATTTAATTAATTAATAGTTAATTAAATAGTTAAGGAACTATTAAAATTAAACTAAATGAAATCAATTGAAAGCCATTTGGAAGGACGACAGATTCGTAGACTGAAAAACAGACGCAACCATGATTAAATATAAGATAAGATTTTAAACATCATTAAAAACCACAATTGAATTGATGGAAGCTATTTTATAAATAACTACATTTAAAAATCTCCAATTAATTTTCCTTATTAACATGAATTTAATATAGAAAATTGTGCTATAATTTGAAAGAAAAATAAAAAACGCTGTGGAAAGAAAAAGAAATATTCTCTATGCGCTCAAAATAGAAATATAAAACAAACAAATCAAATGAGTAGAAATATTTTGTTTTTCTTTCACAAAGAAGTTGATGTTAAAAAAACTAGATTAATATTAATGAATTTTCCACAATTTCTCACGCATGAAGAGGCCTTTAATTTTAAGTTTTTCCATTTTTTTTGCTTTACACTGTGTAACAACCAAATTTGCTAAATGTAGATTTTTTAAAAGTACTTGTTAAAAAAATAAAAATTTTTTGGGAAGAACTATCTAATGTCTCTGCTTGTTTTTTCAAACTAATGCTTTTTTCCTTGTTGGTTTCTGTTATCCGAATGCAACAACAATGGAAACTCAATTAATTCCAGTTGAAATTTCTTAGAATTTTGTTTTGTTCGAATGTGGACTTCCGAGACAACAACAAGGTAGGAAAAAAGAAAGTAGACTAGAATTTTCATAACAAATGTTATTTCATATAGATAAATTATTTCAAATAAATTTAATAAAATAAGTGTTCAACAATGAAATCGATTTGTACCAATTATAATAATTTTCATTAAATATTGTTAACGTTTTAATTCTACAGTGAAGTGTTATTGAATCCTTTATATGTTCAACGTATTTCCGCTTTAAACGTGTTTACACAAGCATCAGCAATCTTCTTATGAATTTCATTGACTTCTGCTCGGGTCAGCGTGCGTTCCATGTGTCGGTACACGATACGGAAACAAACGCTGAACCTGTTAACTTTGGGGTGTTTGAAGCTGTCGATAAGGGTGATCTGAGAAAGGGTTTAAAATATCTATTTAGCTTTTAAACAGTAATAAAATCTAGTCTATGTTTACCTGCTCCACGATATCGCCTGCTATCGAGCGCACCAAATCATAGAAATCATTCACCGCAAAGCCGTTGTCCACCGATACATCTTTTGGCAGCCAGAACGACAGGTCATTCGCACACTGAGGATACACAGAGATGGGTTTGTATTTCACCGACTTCTCCAGTACGTTTTCATTGAATTGTGACAGAAATCCGCTGTCTTTGGTCCAGAAGAGGCGTATGTCTGGTATGTCATACAACGCCATAGCTAAGCGCTCCATGCCCAAGCCGAAGGCGTAACCGATCGAGTTTTGTACGCCTGCCTTCTGCAGGATCTCGTGGCGTATAATGCCGCACCCCAGCACTTCGAGCCAGGCATCGTTGTGGAAAATTTCCAATTCCCAAGAGGGTTGTGTAAAGGGAAAGTACGCGTCCACCCAACGATGTTTTATGACGGAGCCAAAGAGATTCATCGTCATGCTGACCAGGGTACGCTTCATTTCGTGTTCCACCAGTTTCGTTGCCTCCAGCGTGTGGCACGGCTGCTTTGCAGACTCCAGGCACTTGTCCGCAGGTAGGCTTGTCAGCGTTTTTGATGTCCAATTGGTTTCGAAGATTTCCAACTCGGGGGTGCGTTCGAATAACTTTTCCTTGTTAACCAAACGCACCGCATCCAACTGATGAAATATCGGATAGTGATTTTTATCTATCTGGTCACGCCGGTAGACTTCGCCCACGACCAAGAAGTTGTCCAGCCCACTGGCAATCAGTTCCACTTGGTGTGCCGTGGTATGAGCGCGCAGCAGCGTCTGCTGGTTGATGTAGTAGCAGTCGGACTTGGAGCGGCTTACGTGGTTCGGCGGTATGAGTAGATTGTCGAAGTTCTGCTGCACCGTCACAATCGGGTTGAGTTTTTCATAAACCGAGAAAATCGGATTGCCGCGCGAGTTCTTGTAGGTTTGGTAGAAGTAGTTGACTATACGTCGCCGCAAAATCGATAGGGGATGGTGGCGCTGCAGATGCTTGTCGACACCTATGTAGCTAAGAATCTTTGGTGTAACGTTCGTCCATGCGTCCGTTGCATAGACTTGTCCATTGATTTCCAGTCGCTGCTTGTTATCCTCAGCTGGCTTCACAGCGTACCGCCGGCATTGCTGCACGAATTGCTTGAAGTACAACTTTCGCGGTATCAAGCAAACGGGCGCTACGTCAGGTGTGGCCACTTTGTGTGTCAACTGCCTAAAAATAAGTAGCTTTGACCACATTTTTTACTTAATTTTCGACTAATCGGAATTGTTTAAAAATTGGCTAAACAGAACATCATCCAAAAAAAATTAATATATTTTGACAATCAGCCGTTTTCTAGACAGCCGGACATTTTTTTTGTTACTGTAGGGTTGCCATATTTCATATATGATTACTGTACGCCCGACATTTTTTAAAATGAACTAAGAGAAAAAAGTTGTTACGCACTTTAAGGAACACAACAATAAAAGCCAAGAAAAGGAGTTTTTGGAACTCTTATCTCCGATAATTTTTCTATAAATTTCCACTGACAAAATTTTTCAATGTAACAGAGTCCAGAAAGTGTAACGATTTACTCTTTAAAAATCCGACTGTGGAATTAGATTATGAAATATTGTATTGTAATAAATATTTTAAAATATTACAATGGGTAAAATTATTAGTAAAGACTGTTATTATACGTAGATCGCATTGTTCAGATCAAATTTCCATGTATATTATTAACTCTGTTATTAGTTGTTTTATTTTTTTAAGCCACAGTGGGACACTGCGTGTAAGGTTGCCATATACTGAAAATCCCTATTGCGGTTTTTTTGATTGGATTTTTAAAAAAAGTAAAAAGAGGCGGAGTGTAATCCTTATTTTTTTTTAGAAGTGACATTCAATATTCACAGTTAATGACACACTCCTTAATTTGATTCAGATAAGAACAATTTTATGAATTCCTTACTTATAAATTATTAAGTAGAGAATAAAATTATACAAATGTTCATGCGTTTACCTGTAAGTTAATATTAAAACTAATTTAGCATAATATAATGTAAGTAATCTAATGCGATTTGTTTTTAAAACGCTTTTATTAGATTGCTTTCTTGTCTGTTCAGTTCAAATTTTGTAATTGATTTTAAACTAACTTCCCGGTTAGCTAGAGAATTGAAACCGTAAACATACTTAAAAACTGGAAATTCCAAGGTAGATTTTGCCGTGTTCCTGTTTTGTGCGTTGTTGACACAGTTTCTTGTGCGTCCATAAGACCTGCTGACCTCTGCATTGGTTACCTTTAAAGGAATCCTTCTTCAATTTAGTCAAGTAATGGAAGGACAATGAAAGCGTCGCAAGTGATAATTTGTCGCGTGAACTTCGTTTTTCGCTTGAATGCTATTGTTGCCAGTATTACCATCTTCTAGCGACAACTATTGTCGTTTCATACAGATTTAGTCGCTTGGATTTTTGTTGTTGCCTGCGTTGATTACGTTTGCTTAGTTGGCTGAACTGAGAAATTAGTTCTAATTTTGCTCACAATGTGCTCCGTAATCATTAAAAAGAAGGAGGCTCAAACGGATGCTGCATTTTGTGCATGTGTGTCCGTGTATGAGTGTGTGTGTGTGTGTGTGTGTGTGTGTCCCTTTTTATCCTTCCGGTCAATTTATCTGTGTCGCATGTCTTGCGTCTCGGTTACGAAAGAATTCCCTGCACTATTTGATTTTGATTCTTATATGAAATGAGAAAAAGTAGATAAAATGTAGATAAAATAACAAATAAATACATTAACTCTTGTTACAAAAATCGATTTTATTTTCCCGTTTACTAAACTAAAAGTTTGCTTTAAAAATATAGAAAAAAGAAATTTATATTTCTAATAATAAGTCAGTCTTTGCAATTCCCTCGGTTTCCATTAGTTGCGTAAAACGAAGTCGCACTGTAATTTGATTCCGTATTATTAAAGTAGAACAAAACAGAAATTATATTTATCCATTAATTATTTTAATCATAAAGCCAATTATTCAGTAATAACAGAAGCAGCAATAAAAACGATTACAGCAAAAAATTTATGTGTTGATTAATGATAAAATATTAACGACGTGTTATTTTCAGATTGTCTAGTGACGACATAAAGGTGAAAAAAAAACACAGACGGCAAAGTTAACAACAACTAGACAAAATTAAATTTGTTGAGAGGAAAGAAATTCTTGCCTAAGATTTTTATTGTTGTGAATCTGTGTTTTTGCCTAAAATTTGCAAGTTAAAGTAATTTAAAGTTAAACTGCGAACTTTTAATAGGAAAAGATTGAACAAGAAAGAGGAAAGGAAGAATTTTAGAGAGAATTCCGCAGTTAAAACAATTCCTTTCAAATCTTTTCCAAAGCTGAGACGGGAGTAAGTTAAAATACTTGTGCTCACCATCTACTCACACTCACACTAGGAGAACTAATCCTGCCGTAATTGTGTGTGCAGGTATTACAGCTTCGATGGTGAATTAATTTTTTGTGTTTGTTGTGTGGAAGAGGGAGAGAGAGAGAGAGAGAGAGAGAGAGAGAGAGAGAGAGAGAGAGAGAGAGAGAGAGAGAGAGAGAGAGAGAGAGAGAGAGAGAGTTAGAGAGTGGTTGAGAGAGAGGGGGAGAGAGAGAGAGAGACATTTCCTGCCATTTCACATTTTTTACAATCAGCTGAGCGTTGTGTTGTGTGGTTAAAAGAAAAAAAATGATCATTATTTTCAAAAAGTTTTGTTCCGCGAATATAGAAAATATGTTGCTAAACATTTCAAGTAAAATTATGATGAAGAAATTATTAGATTAAATTAATTATATTATTAAATTATTAAATTATTAGATTAAATTTATTATTATTCTCTCATCTAAATTCTCTCATTTGCTTTTCCACCTCTTTTCCAACTTTGCTGTTGTATATTTCATTTGTTTAAATGTTTAATTCCTGTAAACGTTCAACTTGTTTGTTTTATACTAATTTTCGTATTATTACTTGTACTCACCACTTCTGTTGTTATTGTTAGCATTTTTTACATTTAGCGTATTTTATGTGTGGGTGTGGTGGGTTTCATGGTTGGTGGCTTTTCACCGCAGCCAAGCACTGTAAAAACCCTGAAATCAGCAGCAAACACTTCAGTCTGCAAAGGATTTCCATTGTGATCAAGTGTAGGTTGGTCGTAATATCTTTGCAAAAATTATTTGACAAGTAGCAACTTGTAAAAGTTTGTGAAAACCAAATTGTTGCAAATTTTAAGAATTTTGGGTGAATGAAGAGACAGTGATAATTCGGTGACTATTTGCACGGAAGCTACAAAGAGAAGTAATTCATCATTATTAACAATTTATTCTGTAAAAATTGGTTAGGAAATCGAATCACAAAGATTTGATAAAAATTATTTGATGAAATCCTTATAAGAGAATTCTGAAATTTTAATCATATAATTTAGGGAGGCGAGATGCTGCAGCATCAGAATTGTAGATGAAGAATTCAGTAATTTATGCGAAAGAAATGAAAAAAGTGGAACCGCACTTGACTTGATTAAAAATGATGCAAATTCAATATTAAATTTTATACAAACAATTGTAGTTTTTTCATTTTTGTGATAACATGGATTTGTTTTAAATAATTCTCATACTTTCTGTAACGTAATTTCGTAGTTCTTCTTTATTTCATCGTTTTCATCTTCTCAAAATTGTGATTTTCCAATGTGCGTTGATTTCTTTTTTCTCGTCATTCCTGCCTCTAATTTGCAGCCCCACAGGAAGTCCTTTCTTAGCCGCTCAGCTCGTATCCAGCCAAGTCTGTCTGATGTGCTCTCTGCTCACTGAGCTGCCTCGTCCATCAACTAACAAACTTGCAACGTGCACTTCCGCGCACTTCCGCACTTCCTTTATGCGGTCAGCTTCCTTTAAGGTTGCTGCCGTATTTTTCCCAAACTTTTCTTTCCTTACTGCACAAGCAAGCACATTTCTGCTCCATATTTTCTTCTAGGTTTGATTTTTAAGCTTTGATTTATATATGAAATTTGATTTAGAAGTTCTATCTTAAGTTTTTCCCTATTAACTGAGACTAGTTTTTCCCTATTGAACTCGACTTGCTTTTTGAAATAGACTGGCATTTCTTAAGAACTCAGCGCGATAACGTTTTTCGGGATTCCGATGATGTTTTTTCGAGAGTTAATTAACATTTCTCAAGACTCAGTTGACGTTTTAAAAATACCAGTTGGCGTTTTGAAATTGATGGATGAGATTTCTGCATTTTCAGATGGTGGTTGATATTTTTTGAATTACGTTAGTATTTTCCAGAAGCCAAAATCGTCTTTCAGAAGATCGACGATGCCTTTGAGAGCCAGTTGACGTTTCTCAAGACCCAGTTGACGTTTTGAGGCTGATGTTTCTGCGTTTTCTGAGGGTGGCTGTAATTTTTTTAAATAGGTTAGTATATTCCAAAATTCTTTCGTTTTCTGAGAGTAGTTGATGTTTTTTCAAATAGGTTGGTATTTCTCAAGAACCCGATAATAATTTCGGGTGTCCGATGACAGCCCGTTAACATTCCTCAAGAGTCAGGTGACGCTTTGAGAGCGATGGTTCTGCGTTTTCTCAGGGTGATTGATATTTTCTAAACTAGATTGGCATTTCTCAAGAACCCGATAACATTTTCGGGAGTCCCATGATGTTTCCGAGAGCCAGTTGATATTTTTTAAGACGCAGGATATTTTTTAAGATGTCAGTTGGCGCTTTAAGATTGCAGTTTGACGTTCAGGCTGGTTGAAATTCAGTCAAAATTAAACCCATTAAGTCAAATTTGGCGTAATGAAGACCAAAGTTGTAAAGACTTTCATATTATAAAAAGTTGACTAAAAAATTGATTCAAAAATTGGTTTCAAGTTCTCATGCTATATGAAAAAAGACGACTTCTTCACTTAACGTACCAATTTTATCATTGAATTCGTCACAATGTAGACTTAGCTTCCGAAATCTTTTTTAATTATATATTTTGTAATTAAATGTTAAATATTGTTTTTTATCTTTGAAGTTCATAGTCATTTGATCATCAAATATTCGTAATCACTTGCAGAAACATTTTGATTTTCATTGTCAAACAAGGAAGTGCGAAAATTATTGAATAAATAGCAAACCCAATTGAGTGAAAAATTGACAAAGTCGTAAATAATATTCGGTCATTTGCGGATGAGTTGCCTGCGAATGTCAAACAAAATAAGAAATTGAAAGAAATTGTAATGAATTGACAAATATTTTGAACATTTCAGTTGATTTATTGCATTGCACTGCGCTTAATTTAAAACGTCTCAAGTTGTGACACTAAAAATGAGGCTGTAAAATAGAAAAACAGACAATTTTATTTACGAGTACAATGAGTGCTAAAAATATTTTAGTAGAAGAAATAATAATTGACAAAAAACTTTGGAAATTAAATAGCAGAGGATTTTTAAGTTATCACTGCCAATAAAATTAAACTGCAATAATCTGAACAATCAATTTGCCTTCTTTTAATCAAATATTTTTATCAGGTCAAGAAACTATTAAAAAATCTCATCATAATCAAAGTTTGCCGAAATGTTCAAAATTCAAATATCAAAAGAAGAATTTGAATTCACTTGTCATCAATAATACTGAAGTAGTTGGAAGGTGTAGAAGGAGTTTTCAGGTCAGGAGGAGTAATAATAAAAACCTTCTTCAACCTCTTAAAAGTAGAAAAGGTGCAGCTCAGAAGTTTTCTGTTTTTTGGGTAAAGAAACTTTTAATGCTTTTCAAGAAACAATCAATTCAAATTTGTGCAACCGCAAAACTTGAGATATCTTGAGATTCAAGTCAAATCAAAGAGATTCTCTAAACATTAAGGAGCAAAAAGAAGGAGGAACTTTAAATGATGAGCTAAGGTTACGATATGATATCTACAATATTTTTAATTCGAATTCTATTCTTTACAATACATCAATCACAAAAATTACAAAAAATGCATGTGAGACATTTTCTAAAAATGCATGAAGAATAATTCGGGTTCGAGAAAAAATATTGCTGAAAATGTAAAAGTAACAAAAGTCAGAATCGTAAATTGGAACTTTTCGAAATTGTAAAATTCGGTAGTAGAGAGAATTTTATATGTATGTAGAGAGAAATGGAAGAGAGTGTGAGAGGGAGAGGGGAGAGAAGGAGGAAGATAGAGAGATAGGAGAGGGAAGGAGAGAGAGAGAAGAAACACGTAAATTTCATAAATTATTTCACCAGCAGCATGAAATTTAGTGTGTCAAGAGCTATGAAAACTGCTTAGAAAGTATAAAGGAAGCAATTAATTTAGAGACAATAAATGATGTGATGTAATAGCTAGCAAAAGTGTAGTTGTAAAGGTAGCAAAAGACGTACTTAAGAGGCTTTAAGGTGCTTTGAAAGTGTAGAAAGAGTTTTAGAAGTGTACTTGAAGATGTAGTGAAGACTATTAAGGATTTGAGCGCTTAAAAGATGAAAGAAAACTTTAACACATCAAGAAAGAATATTAATTACTAAATATGAACTTTAATGCAATTATGTAAACAATTATGAATTCGTAGCTGAGAAAACTTCTTTGAACTTTTGAAGTGCAAATTCTTTTTATAGAAAATTCCGATGTTAAATGTTAAAGAAATGAAAAGCGTTAAAAATAACAACTTTATAAGGAAAAACAAGAAAATGTTACTTTTAAACGCTTAACGTATTACATTTCGTTGCAATTTAAAAGTAGGACCCTTATAAAACCCTTAGAAACCCCTTACAAAAACCTTACAAAAACCTTACAAAACCCTTATAAAACCTTTATAAGATTTTTGAAGACCACTTGAAGACTTTTTGCCGAGCACAATTTTTTGAACTCAAAAATTTTGCTGAGTTCAAAAAAGTTGCGGTGAATGCCGTTGAAAAATGTAATAATAATTTCAACAAATAAATAATTTCGTTTGCTTCAGTAAAACTAATTAAAAACAGGACGAATAAATCATTAAAAAGGAAATCGTTAAAAACTAATTAAAGTATTTAAACAGTTTTAAAAATACCAATTTTATGATTTCAATTTTAAATCATCGGAAAACATTAACAATTTCAAGTTGAATTTTACGAAGGAAATTTATAATGTTTGTTGTCGTTGTTGTTGTTTTTAGGCAGCCACTCATTCAACGCAAAACAGCTCACGAGTATTTTATTAGCTTTAATTTACGGCTCGATTGCACTTGATTTCGCAGATGTAACATTTAATTCGCAACGAGGCACCATTTTTGGCGCACTCCTGCTTCTTCTTCTTCTTGTTCAGTTTTATTGCCGCTTATTTCAACGCAATATTTTGAGTAGCTTTTCCTATTTTTATTGCTCTTTATTCTCTTAAAATGTAATAACGAGAAAAGCGTAAGAGGAAATGAAAGAAAAAAAAAATAAAGAAAAATTGATCGTATTTAATGATCATGAAAGAGTTTCGAAATTAATGTTCGACATTCAACTGAGCTGCGTAGTGAATTTATTACACGAAATTGTTGCTGCATTTTGGCTTTTATTATTCTCTAGTGAAATTTCGTTTCGTTATTGAATTGGTTTTCTGATTTTCCTGCGAAACTTAGTTACGTATTTGTGTTTCAATTAATAGATTGAACTGCTGGAAATGGAAGAGTTTTACGAAAGTTCATTTTGAATTCCGCTAATAAATTAACTGCTAATTAACCGGATTTTCGGGCCACAAAATAAATTGTTGGCGGTTTATTTAGAGACTGATTTTGCGAATATGTTGCTGGAAGTCATAATTATTAGCTGAATAAATAAAAATCACAAAATAAGGAAAAATAATGACAATTATTTTTTGGAACGATCGTCCATTAAACGAATAATTTTCGCGTCGATGTTTCACGAAACATTGAAAAGCCTTAAAAAAACATTTCGAAAATGTTCTTCAAACTTTTCTGTAAAATGCAATGAATGATGGTAATTTTTTCCTCGTATTTCGTACTTTTGAACTCAATTTATTCTTCCTCATTCACAAAATTATGCCTTTGAAAGCTCTATTTTTCTGTCGTTGGCTACTCTTCACTCTCTCCCACTCCTTCTCTCTTACTCCCCGCACCATCTCATTCGCTCCGTTCTACTATCTCTCTCTCTCCCTCTCTTCCTCTCTTTCCTTTTGTCTACCCGCCAAGAATATGTCAATTACGCCAAATTTACAGAGCCAACACAATTTTGGCCAACACACGCGCGACACAAGAATGGCATTGAATTTCAATCACGACATGAGTTGCCAACTCAATTTGATGTCAAATTGCTGTCTTCATTATTGTGAGGATGATGACCGAATGAATGGATGCTGCGGATATTTGTTGTTGCAATTGTTGTTATTGTAATTGTCCTTGCTGCCTTTTCATTACTATTGTTGTTTTCGATCAGAGAGCTCTTGTCAATCTTGTTGTTGCTGCTGTAACAATTGTTGACAGTTGGTGTTTGTTCGTTGTTGTTGTTGTTGTTGTTGTTGTTGTTGGCTGTTTTGTCCACACACTTTGTTGCTGTAGCTGTCAACCACTTTGCTCTTGCATTCATAATTAGATGCAGAAGCATATCATCTGCTGGCAGAGTTGCCATTTTACAGCCAAATTTCTCGTTCTGTATGGCTGTCACACATCATTCAAAATTGCATTCAGTGCAGTAAAACAAACAATTAAAATTTATACATATCCAATTTTTTGGCATGATTGAATGCCTTGATTTATATTTGTGACGAAATTCAGATAAAAGATTTCGAACGAAGAATCTGTGTCTGAAAATACGTGTCTGAAAATCTTTGTCTAAAAATTTACGTCTGAGAATGTGAAAACATTCTCACATGTGAAAAACAGAACCCAGTCTAGCAGGTTGGCCACCCACACAGGTGAGAGAGAGAGAGAGCGAGAGAAAGAGAGAGAGAGAGAGAGACAGGAGGGAGAGAGAGAGGGAGTGAGAGGGAGAGAGTGGCAGTCAGAGGGGCGCCACTGAAGTTGTGAAAGTAGGGAATTTGATGAAAATAACGATTTCAAATTCTCAAACTCATTTTTTAAAATATTTCAGTTCAATATCTGCATAAAACTACATTCATATACACACATATATATAAAATATAGACACACACAGACACAGTTTTTCCAAACTGTTATTTCATTTATAGTACAAAATGGCGACAAAAAAATGAGTCACACATGTGATGACATTCAGCTGTGACGACGTTCTGCGAAAGCCATTTAAAATACAATTAAACGTTTTGAAATGAATTGAATTTAAATTAAAACAAAGTAAAGTAAATGAAATAGAATCAAACGAAATGAAATTAGAGGAAATAATTAAATTTGCTTTTCTTTTTTTAAATAGTTTTTATTTACTGAAATAGTAGAGATTTACATAAACACGTAAATATCAAATCAGTTTAGAAATACTAAAATGCAACTTAATTCCACACAAGCCTTGTTAAAATTAATACTGTTAAGTTTACTATGATTTTATAATAATTAAACCGCGTGGAAGGAGGACTGACATGAAATAGTTTACGCATTCGTACGAATTTGTCATTATTTAATTAAGCGCTTTGAGTTGATGAAAATTAACATCTCCATTCAGAGAAATGGAAGGTTTTAAATAGAGGGAGAAATAAACACAAATAAAATATTTGGAATTTTAAGCTGCCCCGGTATAACCGAAGTGAATTTAAAAAAGTTTGAATTGAGTGCGGGATCAAGAGGAACTTTAAAACATTTTGAGTTCTTTTTTAATTCAAGTCGGAAATCTAGAGTTTTCCCGAAAAACTATTGAATATCACGTGTTTGTTCGGAGATTCCCAATCTTACTGAAGTTCGCAAGTTGACTTTCTCTATACCGATTTAGTCGTGGCTTTTGATAATTTAAATAATGTTATTTTGATACATGAACATTCCAAATTAAGACTTCATTCCATTTTCCAGCGCACAGCTCGCAACATTTTATTTGTTAAATATATTCGAGGTGGTAAAGTTAATTCATCATAATTACCCTTTTAATACCCTTTTAATACCCTTTTAATACCATTTTAATACCCTTTTAATACCCTTTTAATACCCTTTTAATGATCCTTTCAGATTATTGGGAGAGCGAAAGTTTAATTATCGTTGATAATTTGCAATTGTACAGTTGGAAAGAAAAACCCGAAAAGTTTTAAAAGCTCGTTTCTATCTAGGAATTGAAAGAAAAAATCAGGATTTTGTAAACAGGAAAGAATAAAATAAAACATTTCAAAATTTATAGCGTTATCGGATTTAAATTGAATTGAAATGTGATTACAAAAAATCTAATCTATAATTCAATTACAAAAATCCTTATTTTTAAAAATTTTGCTATTTTTGTAGTTTGAGATTTCAGATTGAAAAACTTTTGAATGTTTTTAAATTTTAAAAGTCTACAGCAAATTTTAAAAGTCTACAATTTCTCAACGCCACGTTTTTCATATATTTTCAAAGCACTTTTTCGTCGTGGTGGGGGTGGGGGGGAAGCCGCGCTCCTCGTGACCCCTCTTTCGCAAGCCAGTGCCACTCACTTACCTCATTTAAGCCTGATTAAAAGCTTCCAACTGCGTTGCCTCGTATCTTCAGATGCTGTGAAGGCGTTTATTTGATGAATGAATTGTTGTTTTGTGGAGCCGCTTTTTCGGGGTCAAAATGTGATGAGATGGTTTTCAGCTCTTCAGCATGACAGCTATTAAGCTTTTGCTTTTGTTTTTGTTTTTGTTTTTGCTGTTGCTGTTCTTGACGTTGTTTTATTATTATTACGGTTACTTGTCTTTGTTGTTGTGAAAATTGCTGAATTTATGTGCAAAAACGTTCCTGTTTTAACATCTGTTGTTGTAAAGGGCGCCGCTATTCTCATTCGCTTTCAAAGAAATGAGTGGGAGAGACTCATTCTGTGTTTTTGTTGTTGCGCGCCGAAAAGAATTTTCATTGCATACATTCAGGCGAGACATAAATTTGGATGGCGGGTGTTAAAATTAATGGTCGTCGCTTAATTAGAGGCGTTTGAGCCGAACGATTTTAGCCATGTAACGCCTTCGTAATGGCAGCACGTGAAAATGTGTGAGGGGAGGCGACGGCGACGGGGCCACCCAGGAAATTAGCAAACTTTGGTGACGTGATAAAAGTTCAAAAAAGTTCTTCAATCTTGTTTGTCGTGCAAGAAATGCACGTGAAATGCGCCGTGAAATTTGCCACACATTTTTAACTTGAAGTTCTCTTGCTTTTAATGCCAATATTAGGACTTGAAGTTTCCGTAGAAGGAGATTAAGAAGTAAAACTTAAAAAATTCTCCCTACTTCATTCTCTCTCTCTCTTTCTCCTCCCCCTCCTCCTCGTCTTCCTTTTTTCTAATGCTGCTTCCATCGATTTTCGTATATTGACGGAACAGTTTTCAGCAGCAGATGGTTGGTTTTTCGTGCCAAAAACATGTTGAGCGAATTATTTATTGCCAAAATTAGAGAAAAAAGCACGGCCAAAATTCATTCTTAACAGGATGTCAGCTGTTTGCAGCGTGTTGCCAGATTAGTCGATTGTTTTCTTAAGATTCCATATGATTCCGATTCCACTGAAGCAGGATTATTATTGTCTCTTTCAAAACATTATCGTTATCATTCAACTTTCCTGTCTACTGCAAATGCTAACCGAATCATTATCTCATTATTATTTCAAGTATATTCAAGTCTACATTTTACGTTTTTGTCTGTAGTTTCTATCTACAAAACAATGTTTCTTCTCATATCTAAGCAACAGAATCCTGCAAAAACGTCCTTGCAGCAGCCAGCGGAATACTTTTTTGCTTTTTATTTTATGTAGTTAATATTTGCGAAAACGTAGCCAAGAGCAACAGCAACAGCTGCAGCAACAGCAACAGCTGCAGCCAACAAAGAACAGCAGCTTATGTTGTTAAAATAAAAGCTTGTAAAAACAATGCAATTTTTTAGAAGCTGAAAAACTGAAAACCTAAAAAACTAAAAAACTTAAAAAAGAAAATAAATAAGAAAACGTGCAACTTCTTGCTTTGATTCAACTTTTTATTTATTGTGGTTTGTTTTTGCTGTTGCTCTTTGCTTTTGTTATTGATGGTTTTTGTTATTTTTGCTATTGTTGTTTAATACACAAAGCAAAATCAACTTTTTTGCACAGCAAAATAATCACTACTTTCCATTTAACTAAATTTCTAGTAGAAATGAATTTTCCTTTCATCTACGAATTTTATTTGTTTAACGAACGAAATTTTATTTGTTTAATGAATGAACAAAATAAGTCTTCCAACAATAGAGTTTGCACGCGAGTTTATGCTGGAACTTTAAGGATTTCCAAAAACTACACAATAAAGTTTTCAATCCTATTTCGAAATTAATTATTACGTTGAAATGAATGTAATGAATGTCTTCGTATCCACATTATTTGCGTTTATATAGTCGCTTGTCTATATATGTGTAGACGACACCTGTGTCTCAGCTGTAATCTGTCACGCGACATAATCAACGTCACGCGACATAATCAACGTCACGCTCCACTTCAAATGTCAATGTCAACGCGTGCGCCTCTCAGTCCTGCGTCACTATTTTGTGACACCGAATTATTTGTTGAGAATAAAGCAACTGTAGACTGAAAGAAACCGCAACCTTAACCTTAATTAAAATAGAGAAGAAAATGGGGAACGAGACGTGGCCTTCGCTATTTCCAGGGACAGTCAGCGAATTTACCACACGTGTTTACAACGCTTCCTCTTTATCCGCCTCTCACGTGCGGTTTAGCATATTCGTGGCATTACGTAGCGTTTAGGGTGTGCCAATTCCTCATTATTAGATATCTCGGAATCCCACATAAAAAATTGGTTGCTAAAAAACGGCGAGAAATATCTTTTCTTGAAAATATTGAAAACTTAAGAAAAGTTTATAGTGAGAACATAAAATAACGCATTGTAAATTCTTGTATTTAGATACAGTAAATAATTAACTAACTAAACACCGTTCATTAATAAAAGAACAACCAAAAATTAAAAATATATTTTTTCAGAACTGTCTTCTGGAATTTCTTGCACTGAAAATCCCACACTCTTAAAAATTTAGGCCTGGGAACCCTAGTAACCACACGTCGTTTTTGTGAGGTTAAAACTGACAAGAGTTGCAGAACAGCTTGAGGGTTCAACTTCTCTCCTTCTTCTTCTTTTTCCTCTTCTTTTTCGTCATAATTTTGTATAGAAATTCAACTTTTCATAAGCTTTTCACTTCAGTCATTCAAACATTTGCGACTTTAGTCCTCTCGTTTGAAAATAAATGGAGAGAGAAGAGGTTCTCCTCGCTTGAAGACATGTTAAGAGTTTCCGAGTAATTAAAAAGAGTAAAAAAATAGGAAAATATAATAAAAAAAAAGAAATTTATATTCCATTATAAATTAAAAAAAAATTACATTTAATAATCATCATGTGAAAAGAGTTACAGAGAAAATCCTTGTGGGGAAAACATTCGTTGAAACACCGCAAAACCATAAAAAACGCGGAAAGTTTCTACTTTTTCATATTTTTAATGAATTCGCAATTCGTTGGAAAAAATGTGGAAACAAGTTGAAATATTGTAACTTTACACTAATTTTAAAACAAGGAAACCCGTAGTCAAAAACACCGTTATTATCATGCCATTATTTTCAATAGCAGACAACGAGAATCATAAAAATAATTTGAACACATGAAAGTGTAAACTTTATTGACTTCTTCTTTGCTCTGTGTAAACAAACGCGATGTGGATGGCGAAAAACGCCAGCAAGTTTATTGATTTAAAGAATAAAAACGCAAAACCAGCGCAAAAATCAACGAAATAAGAGGAAAAACGAGGAATTCAGCTATAATTTGCAATGTTTGTTTGTTGCTTTTTTCTCAACGTCTGCAAAACGCTGAAAACAATTTTTTTTAATATAGAAAAATTCTAGGAAATAATTAAAAAAAAAAAGGAAACAGAAAATTAAATTGGAAAAATTCAAGTTGTTTGTTTACTGTTGGTATTTTAATTGGCATCATCTGGTTTTGGTTTAAATTTCTTAGCACCTTCAACACTTCGACTAATTTAATATTTAATGTTAGCGATAACGAGGAAAGCCAATGGGAAACCAAAGAGTTTCTTAAAATTTTTCTCATTGATAATCAAATAAGAATATTTGATTACTTTATCCAAGTCCGTGTATCAGTTTGTATTTCAAATGCGATCATCAAAGATAATTGAATGTCATGAATTGAATCAATTTGATGATTTTAGTTGGAAATCTAGATTAAAAATATAAACATTATATTTTAATTTTTTTTTTTTAAATAATAGTTTTCCCCTGGGATTCTGTTGGGATTCAAGCCGATAGATTATTTTAATGAAACCGCCGAAAGTAAATTAACAAAGAAATGTTGAGTGTTTCTGCAAATCCAGTAGCTGTCAATAAATTTTAATGCTTGTTATTTTCGACTGCTTTTTATGTTAAAATTGTAGAAAACCTCTACTCAATTTCAAGCCACTCCACTTTATTTTATCACTAAAAATGGATTTATTTCACTGGAAAAAGGATGAAGTCATAAAATTCCGAAAGGCGTCGGAAAGGATTGGATTTGAAAGATGAAAATCCTTTCATTTTTTTTTGTTTTTTTTTTCTTTGTTCTCCTAAAGCGCTTTTATTGCGTGCATAATATTACGGTACCGAAATGTAGACTTCTTAATGTTCGTTTTATTGTGGTTGTTGTGGTTGCTGTTGCCGTTTTGCCAATAAAAGCCTCCTGCATCAAATATACGAATTTTTATGCTGTCAGTCAGCATTAAAACGGCCAAAAAGTGGGTTTTCTCGGGCGTCTGATTTGCTTACTTTTTCCTTGTTTTATTTTATCTCTTGCTTCTTTAATTTGCTCTTCTTCTTATCTTTTATTGTGCCCGCATCACACATTCATCTGATCTTCTTGGGTTGACCAACCCTTATAAAAGTTGGTCGTCCACTTTTTGCGTCCATTTTTGTGGTTTGTTTTGTAGTTTTCATAACTTTTTAAAGCTTAAGTTTTCATACCTCAAAAAGGTATGAAGAGGGAAAACTTGCTTTCCTTTCCTTTTTTTGCCGTCGGTGTTAATCCGTTTAAATTTTCATCTTTTTCTCTCTTATTTTCGTGGAGAAAAAGCTGAACGATGAAATTTTTTGCTGTTGTCCGTTCTTGTTAAATCGGTTTTAGCTGGGAAATCTTTAAAAGCCCCATAATAAATTAAGCCTTGAATTGCTGCTATTAAAGACGTTGTTCTGATTAAAATACAGTGGGAAAAACAACAAGAAAAGGCGATTAAGTGATATCAAAAAAGAAGAATTTAAAACGAAACGTATAAAATGAAAATCGAAAACTACAAAAGTGAGGACGGGTGCGCAATTTTTAGAAGCTACTTTCGCACGTTGATGATGAGGATCCACTTCTCGGTTTTAGAAATCTCTTTTCAGATCTTCTTTACTAATTTCCAGTTTTCTGCATGATAATTTGCATTAAATTTGGCACTCGGGGCACTCGGGGAGATACGAACTCTCGCAAACTACGCAATATAAATTGGAAAACAAAGAATTCTATAAGAATTTAATATACTAACTATCTCGCTCTACTATAGTACAACAAATGCAACAACAATATCTAAAACTAGCTAAATGAAAGCAGCAGTAAGAAGCAGCAAAACGTTTAGCTTTTCACGTTTCTAATAAAAGTTTCGAAATAAAATCAATTGTCTGTCGTCGTTCGAGTCATTTCACACCCTTCCAAGTTTCGTGTGTTTTCGCAGTTAAGCTTCTCTTGTGACGTGACTATTCGCACTTACAAATACACACACACACACACACACAAGCACAACGCCAACAACACAGTGACACAGACGAGTATGAGCGCACCATACATGCTAACGAAATGTATCTGGTTTCCCTTATAGAATTTTATTTTTCTTCGCAATTTTTAGCGTTTCTTGTCAGTTGAAATTGCAAATAAAAATTAAATAAAATACCATGTAAACTTGAAGCGCGAGTATTGACGATAATATATTGGCGACAATATATTTACAGTACGCAGTATTTGCCTGGAATTTCCTCTACAGGTATTGAGATTTTCGTATACCGTCAACTCACGTTGTTCCCAAAACATCTTTAATCCCAAAAACATCGGAAAGCAAAGCTTTGCACGATTTTAAGAACCACAATTGGTATTAATATTATATAGTTTTATATTTTCTACAAAACTTAGTCCTACAAAAACTAAAAAATAGTTCTACAATTTAAAAAAAAAAAAAAAACTTTCCACTCCCCTCCCTCTATCTGGAAGTACAAAAATCACTACAGCAATAATAACACTAACAACTGGTATAGCAACAACAACAGAAGCAGTAATAACAACAATAACAACAACAACAAAAACAGTAAAAGCTCAACATGTCACTTCGCAGGGACTTCTAAGCAGGATGCCTGGAAAGCCTATTTCAGTCATTGTGGTTCCCGAAAAGTTGTGACACGAGTGTGAACTTTTATGGCTTTCAACTTGCTTACAGTTTGCTGACTACGAAACTCATTGCTGACTACGAAACTCATTTTATTATTATGTTTTTGAAAAAAACCTTTTGTCACAAAAAAAAAAAAACTTTTTCTCTAGAGAAAAAAGCGTCAAATTGTAGCTGGAAAATTGCATAAAAAGCTTTGTTAAATACGAGGCTTTAGTGCGGATTATTATTTGATTTAATTCATGTAGAACTCAAATGTGAGACAACAACAGCAGGGAAAACGTGACATCCCGACCCCCACTAAACCGCACTCGATATTCCCAGCCAACGAATGCGGAAGTATAAATGACACGGAAATGATGACGTTACTGCACGAGTAAAAGTACAGCCAGCGAAAAGCAGAAGTAGCAAAAACACAGAAAAAAAAAACAACGATGAAAACGAAAACAAAAACTAATCCACGCTCTGGCCACACAGCTGACTTTTATTTTCTTCTTCCTTTTCGAAATGAAATGACGACCTGCTGGCAAATGAGGAGAAGCAGAAGCACAAAAGGAGAGACAAGAACAATGTGCTCGATATCGATTTCACATTGACACGAATTATCATGAACGTCGAGAGTAATAAACGGCAGGAAGATAAACGAGGATAGAGGATAATTTAATGACTGTGTACGTTTTTCTATGCGATAACAGGAAATTAAGAAGGAAATTGCGAGAAGGAAATTGCGAGAAGTGTAAGCTAAGCAATCCCAACAATTAAAAGTTCCACTCATTAATAGAGGGAAATCTTAAAATATTAAATTCCTCCTTCATTCACTGCTACAACAAAAAAAAAAAAAGAAAAACAGGCCTGATGTTTCATAACTCAATTCATCGATGCAGTGAAGACCAAATTCATGTTTTGTTATTTATTTTCTAAACAAATTGATAGACACGGACGCAAATACCAAATGGCTGACTGGTGTGAGTGTTCGCCTCAGATGTCGCACTCGCAGGTTCGAATCTCCGGAGTGACGAAGTGCATTTTAGGCTACCGATATCAATTTTTATGTATTTCGCTCTATTAAGTGTGGAAACGCAATCAACGTGGGACCAAACCTTTCCTCCTTCTCCACAAAAATATGCGTTGCTGGATTTTAGCGACGTCCTTTGTTTGCCGTTGTTGTTGTTGTTGTTGTTTTATATCTCCTAGCAATTTCGTCCCTATTTCGCCGTAGATATTTCAGTAAAATTGCTTATATAATCGCCCTAGGATGTGAAAGAGCAAAAAAAAAGATTGATTTGACTCCGGGTTAATTTTTGCGGCCAAGCGAGTTTTTGTGTTATTTGATGCTGAAATATCGTATAATTTCGTTGTTGTTAAATCAGGAGGATAAAAATTGTGGTAACTATTATCCTCGTCTAATTTCCAGTCCCATTTTTGCTTGCTTCTCTGTGAGTTTTTCTTTCCTTTTCTTCCTCTCTCACTTTGTAGCTTCCATTCGTTTGATAGAAGCGCCAACTTTTATCTGACAACATGAAAAAGTTGCTTCACAGACAACTTTTTGCTTATCGCGTTTAACCCTCGTTGAGTATCCTTTGCATTTATCCTTGCTGATTCGTGGTAAAAATATTTACACAAGCTTCTAATGTGTGCGTGTGCGTTCGTTTAATAAACGCATTGCAGCCAACAAGTTTATCAAATTTAATGTGTCTACGCGCGCTCTACGCAAGCAGAGTTCCAGCCACGGGCAACAAAGGCAGGATGAAGGACGAAGGACGAAGGAAGTGGCAGTAGGTTGGCAAAGGCGTGGGTGGTGTACGGAGTGGGCGGGGAAGTAGGGGTTTGAGATTTAGGGAGAGCCGTTGGTTGGGAAAGAGATGGCGATGGTGAAGTAGGAGGAGGAGGAGGAGGCGGAAAACTCAGGGGAGCCATTGAATTTTTGGCTTGAATGTTGACATTCTTAATCTTTATAATTTTTAAAACCGCAAACTTAATAAATTCAGTCGCCTGGAGCTTCGCTTCCCTCGCTCTCCCAGCCATTCAGGAGTTTGAAGCCTCGCATCGCATCGTCCACGCTTATCTCGACTCTCATTAATTACTGACTTTACTGGCCAACACATTTTTTATTGTTGTTGTTGTTGGAGTTTCCTCCATCAATTTATTAATTTTATAACTTTATGACATCTAAATGTGAGCTGAAATTAATGAAACAAAATAATTAGTTCAACAAAATATGAGTGAGAAAAGTCGTGTAAAGTGAATTAAATGAAAAAAATTTTACAAGTTTTTATATTTATATATAAATAATCAAAAGATTCATATATAATAATTTTTGCTTTGGAATGAACTAGCAAAATTCAAATGGAAATCGCAAATGATTCATTAGAGTCAAATTAGTCAGTTTAAGATTTGTGAAGAAAATTCATTTAAAATAACTTAAATTCATTAATGAATCAATTTAACAAAACGAAATACATAAAGAAATCAGATGAATTATTACGTTATTTTTGGATTTGAAGTGTGCTAACAAAATTTCATTGGAAATCGTAGATGATTCATTAGAGTCAAATGATTCAATTGAGTTGAAATGGCGAAAATACATTTAATGAATAAAATGAATGCAGTGGCAAAATGACTTCAGAAGAAGAAGATTCAGAAGAACGTTATTTTAAAATGAAGTTTAATTCAGTAAATTGTAGTGAAATTTCATTCGTTTACTCATTCTACTCATTTATACTCACTTATATTGAATTTTTTTAAACAACTTCCATTCTTTCTAATCATAGTTTCAGTATAAAAACAAAGTTATTTCTTATCTAGTTTTCACTAATAGAGTTATCAGTACTCGAATTAATTTGCAACACACTCATTCAAATCAGTTACCTCAAGTTTTGAGTGTTAACTGCAGTTGTAAACGCAAATAGCGTGACTGTGATTCACAAGAAAGCTTCCTGTGAGCCGGAAATGCTTTACGCGAATCGTCCCTGAGGCAGCACCCGGGTTAAAATATTCAGCATACTTTGGCATGAAATTGGCAACACTTTCCCTCGATTACTGTGCGAGGACTTTTCTTTTTTCCCCTTTTTTTTTTGCTAAATTAGTTATTTGTGGGAACGCGTTGCTGCAACATGCAGCAGAAATGAAAGCGTGACTGGCTAACAGGAATCGCGCCCTCGAGCACAACAAGTGTTTTCAATTAAGGATCGCGTTGTTCAGGTGAAGAAGTGTGGGGAGGAGCGGAAACGCTGGAGGTGAGGAGGTCAGGCTATCCATGAGTTCAAGCTTTTCAAAGCCACGCAATGAAGGCGAATTTGAGGGAAGTTTTTCAATTCCTTCGAGTTGCCTTTTATAAAATACAAAATCATAAAAATGTAAAAAAACAAACTTAAAACTTTGTATTTGCGTGCTTTGAAAAATATGCAAAATTTTTTCTCTTTCTTGCTGCTTTAAGACTTTTAAATGTTATTAGAATTTTTAATATAATCTGCAGTTAAGCGATGCGAATTTGTTACAATTAGAAATGCAAATAAATGCTCGCTCGCTCGCTCGGCGGGTTTCAAATGCAACATGAAAAAGGATTTCACAACAATTGCTGCAAAGTAAGAATAACGTGAACGAAACGATGAGCGGAAAACTGCGGCTTCTGCATGTTTGCATTTTACGATTTCGTTTCGTGTTTGCTTTTTGCTTTAATTAATGTTTTCATAAATGAAAATGAAATTCAGTATTCTATGAAATACTTAGAATTTTTTTAATTTAACGATTTAAAATGCCAAAAGTAGCTGGATTTAAATTACAGCCGACAACACTGCATTACGTCATCTTAATTTTCTAATTAAATAAAAACGAAGAGATTGATTTTTTGCTGTTCTTCCTGACTTCTTAGAAGATCTAAAGTTTCCCACAAGCTGCTGAAAGTTTCATTACAATCGCAACGCCTAAAAGTATATAAAAAATTTTCGCTCGAACGTCATCTTCGATTTTGCAGACTTAATCTGCTCTCTCTCTTTCTCGTAATTCTTCTTTAATTTTCCGCTAATTACTTGGAAAGCAAAAAAATCCTCCCTCTTTGGAATTCTCCTCCCAAATCAACGTGTTGTAAATATTTTGCGGAATCGCGTTCCCATTCCCATTACGTCAGCGAAATGTTTGCTCAAGCTGTTCTCTATTTTGGTTCTCAACTACTTTATTGCACCGTATAAATAATAAACAAACCCACTAAGCATTCCACAGTGGAATCTTGTTATCTCGCGTTTGTTTGCTTCTCGTGTAGCACGAGATGTTTTTCGTGGCGCTGCAAATTTACGTCTTCCGTTTCCACTTCCGTCGCCGTTTCCACATCGTTCGCGTAATCTATTCTTCCTTGGTTGGGAAAGTAGCGCACTTGTCTCTCCCTCTCTCTTCCTCCCTCTTCCTCTCTCTTCCTCTCTCTTCCTCTCTCTCCCTCTTCCTCTCTCGCCCGCTCTCCATTCTTCTTCTGAAAAGCTGGTTTTCTTCAATGTTTCTTCAATGTTTCGCCAACTCACTCCTTCGCTTAACTCGTTTTTTTATCAGGGCAATTCTTTAAATTTTGTTTCAAATGGTTTTTGTTTGGTTCTTTCGTGACAAATAAAAATATAAACAGATAGAAAATAAAGACAGATAGTGGAGAGTGGAGAGTGGAAGTGGATTGGAAGTGGATTCGAGTACGTGTGTCATCTTTAGTATTTCTTGTAGCTATTTTTCTACGTACGTAGGAATTTGTGATCTAACCCAATAAAAAACCTTTATTGGAGGAAGTCCTTGTCTACTTTAGCGTGTGCATGTGTGTGTATGTGTCCTTAATGCATGCGAATTGCATTTGTATTGCTTGCTCGAGGGCGGAATTTTGATCGTATTGCATTTGGCATTCTTGAAATACTTTATACTGCTTCTTCGCTCATAAATGCTAAAAAGTCATTCGTTTTGAGACACTTTAAGGAACTCGTTTAATCTCATTTAATGTCTGTTGGCTTCCTTTTTGTAATCATGGAACAATTCTGCGGCTCTTGAAGGCATTTAGATGTGATTAAATGGGTTGGTCTAACTTTCTGCAATGTTAGAATAATGAATTCTAGACAACCTTCTTGTTTTAGAAAAAGACAGGAGAGAAGATGTCTGTATGAAGATGACACTGCCTTTGTTTTCGAGACTCCCATTTTTCTCTAGCTATTTATCATTCCGCTGTGATTATCATTATCACTCTCACTATCACTATCACTGTCACTATCAGTATCACTACGACTAACACTATCACTGCCATCATCACTGTGACTGTGACTATAATTATCACTATCATTTTCACTATCGCTATCACTATCATTATCGCCGTCACTGTCGCTATCACCGTGATTGTGACTGTAACTATCGCTATCACTATCACTCACTGTGACTATGACCATCACTATCACTATCACTGTTTATCAAGAGTTTTCAAGATTTCTAAAGAAATGAAGATTCCCAAAAGACTTAAGAATGATGGGGATTCGATTTATCGATGAACTATTTAAAAAACGGCCGTGGATTACGAGAAAATATTACGAGAACGAGATATGATGTTTGGTCTCGTTTGTGATCTTCTGAATATCCATACTTCTACTTGCACCGGCTATTTTCATTTTGCCTTCAGCAGTTTTCGGCGATGCATACAATTCGCAATTAGTTTATAAAGTTGGATTGTTACGCACAGCAGTCTCGAAATTATATCAATGTGCCGAGTTTTATTTACGTTTCCGCATCGAATTCGTAGCCGCAGTCAGGAAAACCAAACCTTTTTGGTTTCCTTAATAAGATTTTGATTTACACACGAAACTAATGAATTAAAAACACAACAAAATGTATAAAATTTTACGTTTGATTGAAAACTGATGGTTGGAATTCAATAAAATCGCGGATGGCCTTGCGGAATGCTGTGTAAAATAGAATTTATTGATTTTAACATTAAAAGGTGTGGCAGAGTGTGTTAATTGCTTCCAGGCAGAAATCTACAAACACACACAAATGTATAGACTCACACATATACACATACAACCACACCCACAGTCATACACTGCATACAAACGCAGTGAAATACCGACACGAGTAGAACTTTGCAATTTTGTTATTGAACGCAGAGGAAAAAAAATTGAAATTTGTTTCCAATTAAATGCATTTTTGCTGTTTTCATTTGTACTTTTTTTCTGGTGGATAAGCATCCGTCCATGAAGAATACTTGAAACCTCATGATTGCTCAATGAAAAGTGAGGTTTTCTGACTTTATAACTGATTGAAAAGCTCTCTGAACTAATTATGATTGGGGAAAAACCCTCTGCAAGTGAAATTTACGGTCTGTGAACTTCGTGACGGGGTTCGGAAATGAGAAGAATTGGAAGACCAATAACTTCTAACTATTTTTAATTATGAAATGGCGTTTTTAAATACTTTAAATACTGAAAAGCAAACACTCAAATAGTTGTCCTCTAATACAACAAGAAATTTTGCTAGTTTTTTGCTTTCCATTTAAGTCAATATGAAACTCTAGTTTGAAGTTTAGCAAGATAAACGAAACTCAATTCATTCTCTTGTTCTTTCTATTGCAGTTAAGCAGACAAAGAAATACACGCCACCATCTGCAGAATTCACGCAATCTTAGAATAAATTTCTGGCAAAGAACTGAAACTTCAAAAGCACTAAAACTTCAGTTTTAACTGCAAACAAAAGAAAGAAAAAACACTTAAAATTAAATATGGAATCTTTTAATGCTGCCGCCGCTGCTGCTGCCGCTGCTGCTAAACGTGTGCAGATCGAGAAGGCGCACAATTTTATGCGTCAATATCGCGATCCGGAGTCGCGAGAGCTGAAGAAACTTTCAGCCAACCAGTTCATGGATGTCTGGGCGCACTACGACAAGGATGGTGAGTGAAATGGAATTAACAATTGACATTTTAATGCTTTATAACTCTGTGTTTCATTTCGGTTATCTTAAAATTTTCCCATTTCTACTCTAAGTTCCACCTCTACGTTTAATTAAATCCGTAAAATACTCGTACTCGTGCATAAAACACCTTTAAAATCTTCTCATTTCTCACTTCTTCTTCTTCTTGTCTCCTCATTCCCTGTCCTCCCGCAGGAAATGGTTACATCGAAGGCACCGAATTGGATGGATTCCTGCGAGAA
The DNA here is from genome assembly GCA_922984085.1 of Sicus ferrugineus. Classification (NCBI taxonomy): domain Eukaryota; kingdom Metazoa; phylum Arthropoda; class Insecta; order Diptera; family Conopidae; genus Sicus; species Sicus ferrugineus. Next base: position 6,588,461 of record OV277354.1, read on the forward strand.
TTCGTGTCGAGTGCTAATGCAACGGACGTCAGCCCGGAAGTAAGTAACAGATTCGCTCTCAGAAGTGTGGACGTGGAGATGTGTGTGTGTGTGTGAGTGTGTGTGAGAGTGTGTGTGTGCGTGCGTGTGCGTGTGTGGTGCATCGCACACGTATTAGTTACACTCGAAGGCAGGAACAAATGTCACCCGTGGGATATCCAAACTTTATCGAAATTACATTAAAAAGATTGAAAAATTACATCTAACAATGTGTGTGTACGTGTGTGTGTGTGTGTGTGTGTGCCTGTAAATACACATGCAGTGGTTGGTGGTTACATGAACATTACATTCCCGAACTTGGGATTTACTTTGTCCCGAACTGGGACACTTTTTACCGAAGTTTTGCTACTTATAAACTTCAAAATACATGAAATGTTCGTTATCTAGAAACGCAGGAATTATCAAGAGGGAAAGGCAACGTCAATGTTGTATGTAGTGAATTAATTAACTTATATAAAAACCAAGTAAACACCTAAAAATCACACACAAGTTTATAAACTTCAAAAAAAAAGTTCGCAAACTCTATTTTGGTTCGTTTTAGCAAGGTAAATTAAAGCAAAAAAAATCTTAAAATCTGAAGAAGATTTGTAGAAAATTGAACAAAAATTATCTTCAATATAAATATTTATTGAAATTTTGCTGTATTGAGTTTTATGCGACTGTTGCAACAACAAACTTTTAAGTTCAACTAAACTTTCTATTTTTTTTTTAACTAAAATTGCAATTCAGAAGACAGAATTCATTTTAAAACTTCTAATTTATGTTGTTTTAATGAAAAGTATTGTGAGAATATTTTGAACTCAGATAAATTCATTAATCTGTATAATTAATTATGTAATCTTATGCACACAAATGAACAAATGAAGAAATCGTTAGAAAAACAGGAATTAATAAATGAGTGTCAGTAAAACTTGTAAAGTTTCAAAGTTCAAATCCATTTAAGGATGATAACGGTGTTTAGCTGCATCTTCAGAAAACAAACAAAGAACGACATCCGCAACAAGAAGAACAACAGCAACTACAACAGCAACAAAACTGTGAGCAACTTTTAACTGATGCTGCAGCTGTTGTCGGATACCAGCAACTTAAACAAATTGCAGCATCACATCGTGACTTTTTTTCCTGGATGAGAAGAGATTGAGAGAGCGAGAAATTGAGTGGGAGAAAGAGAAAGGGACAGAGAAAGCTATCGCTCGTACACACGCTTGTTGTTGTTGTTGTTGTTGTTGTTGTTGTTTTCCGTTTATTTTGCTCTGCCAAATCTTATGTATTTCAGAAATGACCCGAGTTTGAATCTGCAACTTTATTTCTTTATTAAATTTTATTTTTTTTATTTTTTTTTTTATTTTTTTTTTATTTTTTTTTTTTAATTTTTTTTTCTTTGCACCTTTGAATAGAGATGCTCTTTTTACAATCCTCGTTTTCTGTTTAAAAGAATTTGACGAATTGTTTTTAATCAAATTCATTCGGTACAGCGAAACCATTCATAGCTTCATTTATCCACCTCTTGAAGTACCTAACATTTGTGTAAACCGATGGGAACAGTCGGATATCGCATTTAACTGGACCCCAACTAATAATGCCAAGTAGTGTGGGACCATCAGAAGTATCGCCCACCAACGGACCGCCGGAATCGAAAAGACACGGCCGTTTCTCCGATTCTGTGCAAATGTTATAGGGCATCACTAGCTCTCTGTAGAGATGTAGCTCTCTACATCTCTCATGGTCGATTATATTAGCCTCCATGACCTGAAGTTTACTAGGTAGGGTCTTGTTAACCATGTAACCCCAGCCGTATATTCTGCCCGAACCTGTGATACTGTAGTTCTGCGTGGGGGGCAACGAGATCTGCGACACTCGCGGCGACCTCTGCAAGTCGAAGGGCTCGGCAATGTAAACAAGAGCGATATCTTCCGATTCGAAATCCATCGCGCAGTATTCCGGGTGTATCACGTAATGCTTGCAGCTGGGGATCGTGCGCACTTGAATATTGTCATTTTCCAGCTCGTCTAGTTCGTCAGGCGTGTGAAGGCCGGCAATAATGCGAAAATTCTTTTCCACCAAACAATGAGCGGCTGTCAGAACCCAGTTGGGATGTATGATGGATCCAGCGCAGAAACGGCTGCCATTATGGAACATTACGATGAAGGGTGCTTCGCCTGCTTGGGCCTCATGACCCCCTACAATTCGTCCCTGGTAGGAGAAGGCACACTTGACGAACGGAAATAGAGCCAAAACGAACACTATAGACGTCTTCATGTTGCAATCAGACTCGCCAAGCACTGTATAACTTTGTCTCTGGTCGAGGAGTCTCTTAAAACTACGTTAACAGATTTACATGCATTTCGAATTCCAATATTTTTTAGTAGAATGACGATTATTACGATTACTGCAAATGTTTTCGGTTATCAAGTGCTTTCATGATAATTTTTAAGTGTACTGCAGAGTAATACAGCTGATAACAAATAACTTAGTTGAAATTAACTCATTTAATAGACTATTAACTCCATAATAAAGTTGGTAGTAAATAACTTAAAAATAACTAATTTGGTAGATAATAATAAATAAATTACGTGATAACAACTAATTTAGTTGATAATAAATAATAACTTCGCAATAACTAATTTAGTTGATAATAAATAATGAAATTAAATGCGAAAATGCGAGTACGAAAACCATTCGAAATTCGAAAACCACAAGCAAAGATTTTAGTTGATAAACTTTCAGTACTTTATTTGCCAGTTAAAAGAAGAGCTTGCATCTGTTTTTACTCTATATTTTTGTTACATTTGCCTGCATTTTGTATCTCATTGTTTAAAATATAATAATTGAAATTAATTCAAAGACTGCTTTGAATTTCTTTACCTCTCTTGTATAGAATTTCTTCTTTTTTTAGAACTCCATTTTAGCAAAACAAATATTTGTTGTTTGCTGTCCTTTCGAGAGATTGATTATTCTGAACCGAACTCAAGCAGGAATTCAGGCAAAAGAAAGAGTGCACTCATCCTATTTCATTCAATTTCACGCTGATGCTTCTTAGTGCAATATTATACAGGGTGGGTTAGTTAGTTTAGTAGAGATGACGTGAAGGACAAATATGAAAATCTACAAACACTTCAGACACTCAAACGAAAGCTTGGGTTATTCGCGAAATAGAGCTACAAAAAGAAACTAAATGATGGCCCACAATTTCGACAATTTCGAAAATATTATTTCGATAACAGCTAAAGGTAATTACGTAATGTTTGTAAATACTTTAGAAAATTATATACTTTGTTCATCTAAGCATGAAAACCATTGAAACTCTAAACTTTTTAAAGTTTCTCTACCCCGAAAATTGATTAGCAATCTTAAATTTTCTCTCTCAAATGCAATCTTTTACTGCAGTTTTATTCTTCTTTTCTCTCCTTCGTTGTTATCTGAAAAGTGCGGAAAACAATGCATATCTTGGTATGCAAGATGCTGCACTGCGTTACATCCTGCGTACCGAACGTTGATTCTGTTTTCACATTTCAGGGGTTTTTCAACGCTTCTCCTCATCTTTACGCGCAATTTATCTATTTTTCTAGTTATTCAACCCGCACAAGCTATCAGTTATTTTACAGTCAAGGACTGATTTTTCTCAGGGGTCAGCAAGTTTTTGACGTCTGCTTACAAAACACTGCAAAATTGAATCTTATTCTCTATTTTTTCATTCATTGTTTCCTTATGAATGTAATGAATATTGAAGAAGATCGAAGGGGAGTTGAGGGGTGGAAGTTAAAAATAGTTGAGAAAATATAGAAAAGTGTGTGCGAATTCGTGAAGTTTTAAGAAAATGATAAAATTGAAAAAATGCCATGGTGTCTGTTATTCAACAACGCTTTTCACTTTTCAATTAATCACCGATAAATTCATCATGCAAAGCTGAACACTGAAATTTCCAAGCATTTTAAATTCCCCCAATTTTTTGAATACTTTTTCGCTTTTCACTGAATAAAATTCATTCATTTAAAACTCTTCAAATTCATTTAAAACTCTTCAAATTCATTTAAAACTCCTTCAAATGCTTTTGTATTCTCGTTTAATTGTGTTTTTAAGGCTTTTTAATTTATATATTACTTCTCAAAATTGCTTATGGATTAATGCGACTTTATTGTCACCTAAAATTCAGCACAGTAGAAACTTTTTAAAATACTGAAAAGTTAGAATAAATTGAAAAGTGTCGCCCATTTACACTTTTCAACCTTTTAACTTTTTTATTCGTTGAGAGTGTTGAAAACAGAAAAAAAAAATTGACATAAAAACATGTAGAATTCAATTTCAACTGAAATCCCACTCAGTAAATCAGCATATTTAAGCCAATCGAAAATTTCAAAGCCAAACGAAAAGATTCCTTTGTTGTCAGACGCACGCTGACGACCCTCCCTACGCCCCCCCGCACCCCGCCCACCCCACCCACAATTCAAACCCCAGACCACCGCAGCCAATTTACGATATCCCACCCTATTCACGCATGCATTCAGGCGTGAAGGAAAACCGCAAATGCAGTGTGAGTGAGAGCCAAAAGATTAACTCCGAATTAAACCTCAAAGCCAAAAGCGTTTCGCGTTTCGCGTTTCGCGTTTCTTTCCCGCGCACATTGCGACGTTTTTCGAATCGTTTTCCTAACCGTTTGCTGTGTCACATATTTTCAGGCTGTCACCGACACGATGCTGGAGGAATTGAAATCCTGCTTCATGGAGGCCTACGATGACAATCAGGATGGCAAAATTGATATCAGAGAGGTAAGCAAGTGAAAAAGTGAAGGGTAAGCAAGTTGAAATGGCGAAATACTCGTAAGTTTCAAAAAGAAGCTCAAATCTCTTTGCTTATCTTCTTCGTTTTACTTATTTATTTTTGCTTCTTTTGGAAAATGGGCAACAATTGACGGGAGGATCTATAAATTCGAGGGGAAACCAGGGTTAACAAAGGAAAAGCTTTTGACGGGATTTCTTGTAGAGACGTCAATTTTTGCTTTGCGCGATGCGGGTTGTGAGGAATGTTAGACAATATTATTGAAGAAAATAACAATAAAACGTTCAGAAGTAAAGTAATTTAAGCAAAAATTTAATAACGACTCGGAATAAACGAATTGAGTGGCAGCTTCTCCACCAACATTTTATTGCGTAGTTTTAGTTGCCTGCAGTAACAAGGCAACGAATTGAAAATGAAAACTTTTACTAAACTTTTGCTGTGTGAATTTTATGCTGGAGATTTTCTTGTAACCTTTTAAATTTGTAGTTGCTGAAATCATTTCTTCCAGTCAACAGTCACTGGCAGACTGGCTTACGTAGCAAAGAGCGAAACAAGCCAACAACTACGTAATGCACTCATTGATGATTATTATTAATGCTGGCAGAGAGCAACTATGACTGAGTGAGTGTTGAAGTTGGCAGAGAAACAAGAGGGAAGTGACAGCGAGGGCGTGGCACAGGCTAATCGACCGAAAGAATGAGCCAAGTGAACAGAAGTGAAGGGAATCGTCAAAATTGCAGCACCAGTCTCATGACTGCATTCACATACACACACATGCATATCCATACACGGACACACACACACACAAGACCACGTACGCCGTCACTCGTCGCCTAAAAGCTTGCTGTGAATTTCATAGCGAAGAAATTGAGAAATTGCAGAATTTGCTGGCAAACGTAGAGGGGAAAGTCAGTCGGCCAAGCAAAACAACAACAGCAACAACAACAATATAAAAAGGAACACACAACAACGACAACAACAACGACAACAACAACAACTACTGCAACATCATCTGCTACAACAAACGGCAAAACAATTACAAGGCACACACACACACACACAGAAACAACAACAACAACAATAACAACGACAACAATTGACAACTGCTGCGACAAACTACAAAACAATTACAACAACAACCAACCAACCAACCAACCAACAACAACAACAGCAACGACTACTACAGAAGTCAACGAGCAAGAAGAATAACGAATAACAACAACAACAACAATTTGAAGCAGCAGCATGCTTATTGCAAAACGGCAGCAGCGAACCGTATGAACAACAACAACAGTGACAACAACAACAGTGACAGGAAAAACAGTTGCGCGTCCCGCACCGTCAGCGATGCCAACACAGTCAGTGCGGCGTGGCTTTAAATTTTGTTGCTTCACTGGTTTTTAAGTCAACTTTAATGAATGACAAACTCTGTGGCGCGGCAGCAAATTGTAGTGTGTGAGCGTGCGAGAGCGTGTGAGAGCGTGTGAAGTCATGCCAGGCCGGGTGGAGTGAGGAGGGGCGCGGCGGAGCAATTTCGGCCATGCGGGACTTCTTGGCTGTGACTTTTCTTTCTTTCTGTCTTCTTTTTTCTGTCTTCTCTTTCCTGTTGCGGCGCGATTTCCCAAGACGTTTCGAAGAAATGCGCGCAAGAAACGCTTGACTGCATTTTAATGAAAATTAAACGCGTCTGAGAGTTTCTGCTCGCTTTTTGTGGCATTCGATTTGCAAGTTAAAAGTTAAAATTGAAGCAGAGGATCAACTTTGGAGCAAACAATATTAAATTATTCAAATTTATGAAACATAAAAATTGGAATTAAAAAGCTCACAAAGAAGCATTTTTTTGCTATTAGATTAACTAGAAGAAAATATTTAAATTAAATTTCTTTAAATTGTTACTCTCCTTGGAAAGCCTTAAATTTATTTATAGTGAATTATCTGGCTCTTTAAATGCTGCCACGATAAATTTAAGTGTCATTCAAATTGCGTTCACAGACCCGCATAAAAGCGGCTAAACTACTCGTAATTCCTGCTAATTGAGCTGAGTTTGCGTTTCACTTCACAAAGCTTGCTGAGGCGTGAGTTACTCTTTCCACTCGTATTCGTGTAGAATGAAATCACTCACTCCAACACGGGACAACTCAGTTGAGATTTACTGTTTCTTCGCTTCTCTCTTTGGTTCGCTTTACTCTCACCGATTATTTGCTTTCTCCTTATCAATTAAATGGACAAACAACTAAATGCGTTCTCGTCGCGTCTCCTTTATCCTTGCAGCTCGCTCAGTTGCTGCCGATGGAGGAAAACTTCTTGCTTCTCTTCAGGTTCGACAATCCGTTGGAGTCCAGCGTAGAATTCATGAAGGTTGGTAAGGGTTTGCGGAGGAGGGGAGGAGGCTTAGTAACCTTAATGTTTTCCTATTTCTTAGAAGAATCTTGTTAGCCGAGACAAGTTAAAAGATTCCTACCTCTCATTTACAGATCTGGCGTGAATATGATACTGATAACAGCGGTTATATAGAAGCTGATGAACTCAAGAACTTCCTGCGAGATCTGCTGAAGGAAGCCAAGAAAATCAACGATGTTTCAGAGGATAAATTGATTGAATACACCGACACAATGGTAAGGAAAACTAGTTAAATACAACCGCAATTAATATAAAATTGTACGAAGTTTAAATGAGTAAAAAAATTTGCATATTTTTAGGCTCTTTTAAACTTACACACTTTTAGACTCAGCTGAGAAAAAGAATTTTGAATAGAAAGCTCGATTATCCTCTTAATTGAATTCATGGTGAAGTCACAAATATGAAATTAAGTTTTGTGGTTTAATTTCAATGAAAATTCATAAGTAAATTATTCAAACCCATAATAAAACATCACCTTTAATTACTGCGGAGCCTAAAAGTAGGCCACAAATTTATTACGCTCCCCCACTGCACTGATTAAAAGCAACACTAATTTTAATCTCATTTTGTGAATAATATATGCATGTGATTACGTGTGTGTGAGATAGCGTAAAATTGTGAATGCGTACAATTGTGAATGCGTACACTCGCGATTGTGCGTGCAGCTAAATACGTGTGTTTGTCGCTCTAACTCTTGTATTTGCACGCATCGGCTACACTTTCATTAAGCTGCGTGGCGCAAAAATGTCAACTGTGATCACTTCACTGCATATTTTGGCAAAAAGAGTTCTGAACTCATGTTGACATCAGTTAAATCGTGGAAAATTGAATTCCACCACACGAAAAATGGTCGAGAACACAAAACTAGTGACGTTAAATTTTACACAAGGATTTTTCGGTTTTAGGAAGCGGATTGAAATTGAATTGCGTTTTATTAACTAAATTAATTACTCTAAAAGCTTCAGCTAAGCTAACTAGTGAGATAATTTAAGTTTCTTCAATTTTAATTCCTTCTAAATTTTAATTTATCGCTTATTATAAATTTTAATTTATCTTAAGTGTTTACAATTTACAAATTTAAAAGTAATAAAAAAGTTCTGCGAAATTTCTAAATGCCAAAATAATCTTATTAATTTTCTTTCACTGAGTCATAAATAAGAAAAACAATTAAGAGCTTCCATAACTGCTTTGAAAAGTAGTCTGAAATAGCAAAATTAACGGCCGTTCTAAATAAATTCTTTGTTTCAATGGAATAAAAAAGGTGAACATAAAAAGCAGTGAAGCGTTAAGCATTAAAATTAATAAAACTCAGCAGAATTGCTCTCTTCTTCCCTTTATCAGGTTTTTTCTTTCTTTTTTTTCTATGAAATCAACAACATTTTTTCCCTCCTTTTTCTTCATCGCAACGCGGCGAAGTTTTGTAAACAAGTAATTAAAGACGACAAATTCAAAGAAAAAAATATGCAATCGTAATGTGAGTGAAAAGGTCTGCTTCAACGGTTATGTTTTCACTAATTTAAATAACCAAACAAACAAGAAACAACTTTCGCGAGTTTCTTAGAGAAGAACTTCATTTTTTACATTGCATTCTTTAATTTTTCCCCATTCTTGATTCTTACAAGTGTCGCACTTTTCTCTTTAACATTCTGTTTTCTTAACTTGTTTTATATTGTCTTGAGGTTTGCTGTTCGAACTTTTCTAATTAAATTTAAATGCATCTTAAGCCGCGTTTGTGAGGAAGTTTCTTCATTTAGAACGCAATGTGACGCTTTTAAGCAGTAAAAGTTATTTTAGGGTTTTGAAAACTTTTTATTTAACTTCTTTTAGTTTTTTTTACAGGATTACTTAAACTTTTTAATACTTAAACATTTAGTAGTTGTGTTGACCTTTTTCTATAATTGGATTTATCGAGAATTTATTGTAAGTTTCATCGAAAATATCATCAACTGTTTGTAGCTTGAAAAGCTTTTCTTTTAAATCCTAATTTTCTCAATACTAAAAGTCCATGAGAAGATTTTGCAGCTTTGCCGCTCCGCTGACCTCATTCACTATTAATAAAAAGCCTCGAACTGGTTGGTCGGCCACTATATTGGGTTGGTGGATTGATCATCCTGCAACACGCGAAACCTCAAGTGCGTTCGATGGCGTCGAGAGCATTAAAAACTGAAGAACTCTAGAAGATTTTAGCACTTTCGAGAGGGTGATAAAAGCAAACGAGATAATAAAAAGCGCGTTGTTATAACTGACTCGATGGCACTGAAAGTCACAGCTGCAGAGCTGAGCAACAGTTGTTCATAGCGTGCTTTCATGCGATTTTTATATATAATTCAATGGGATCGTCAGACGGAGGAAGAGCAGGAGGTAGGGAGTCCTTGAAGAGCTCAGTTTTGATGAGGATTTAGATGCTATTTCATTTGATGAAGTCGATTTTGATGAGTTGTGTCAATATCATGGCGAATTTAGAAATTCAAACGATGATTGTGCTAGTGAAGACGGATAACCGCATCAATAACTATTTTTTATTTTATCTCGACGGTGATTTCGTGGGTAATGAAATCCGATATTGAGATGCACGTTATTGAGATTCTTTGGTCTTTATTGCAACTATCGTGAGTCACAAATAATTCTCAAGATGATAGTTAGTTGATAACAATAGTAATTCTTATTTCCCTATTAAACTCTGCAATGATTTTAATGAAATGAAAGACGATACAGCTGAGCCTTCGCTTCATTTTTATTACTTAAACTTTAGTGCAGCCTTCGAAAAACTTTTCTTGAAATAAAAACTTTCTTATTAAAATATGTCTTCGTCTAGTTCCGATCGTCTCGTCGAGTTTCGTCGAGTTTCGTCGAGTATTATCGCTGTTATTCAAATGTGTCTTCGTCCAGTTCCTTCTGTTTCGTCGGGTTTCATGGCTTACTTTGATTTTTTTAAATGTGCGTTCGTCAAGTTCCGTCTCTCTGATCGAGTTTCAGGGTTGCCATGCCTGCAGATATTTTTTATCATGACATTTGAGAACGAAAAATTAAAAAATTAAATTCGTTTTTAGTCTCAATTACGAATACCAATTTTCAGCAATTCTTTTCACTTTTATGACATTTTTGATACCTGTTGCCTGTTGCGTCCATAATTTTTCAATAATTTATTTTATTTTGTTGTTTGCAGCTGCAAGTTTTCGATGCCAATAAAGATGGTCGTTTGCAGCTTTCCGAGATGGCCAAGTAAGTCGATTATCTTCAAGGTTTTTCTTTTTCCAAACGCTAAGCTTTCATTTATTTGCAAATTATCGCCTAAAATATATAATATTTATTAAATTTTTTCTTTTTACGCAGGTTACTTCCAGTCAAGGAGAATTTTCTTTGTCGTCAGGTATTCAAGGTAAGCCAAAAGTCGAATTTCACTTTATAAATTTCAAATAACACATCATTATGCAAAAATATATATTTATCACACTTATTTTTTTAGCTGATAGTCGAATTTATTCAAAATTTGCACTACTAATTTTTAAAAACGCAATTATTTACGTATTCGTGTAGCTTTTACTGCAAAATTGCTTTAACAATTTTAGAATTTAGCTTTTAATTAAATATAAACATGAATTTTGAATATATTTTAGCTACTGCTTGCCTCTCACAAGGAAAAAAAAAGAAAATCAACTTTATAGCTTTATATTTCTCTACAGACAACCAACTACATACATTAATTTGCCTTCAAACCAAGAAATCAAATACAGAATCCGTAAAACTGATTAATCTTGAATGTGAATTCACTATTTCTTTCTTCGATCGTAAAGTTGTTTATACGAAAACGTTGCGATTTTCTTTTAACCCAAGTAATTCCTCAACTACTTAACTAAATTTTTACTCATACGCCGCGTTGTGCCTTCTCTTTCTAAACATTCCGAAACGTTATTTCCTCGCACTCCACTTCTATTATTTCATTTCTCAAGAACTAATTTTACGCACTACAATTTTTCGCCATTTTGATGGCTTCCAGCTAGCATTGCCATCTCTGATTTTACTGCGTCGTCATCTTGCTGAACGTAAAGGAACTGAAGGAGTTTTCAGCGGTTTTTATTGCGCCGCACTTTTTGCGATTCATTTGATCTCGTAAAAAGAGCGACTAATTCCACGAACTCTCCTCCCCGCGTATTTAAATGAATGAACGCGTTGAGCTTCTGATTTCTTTATTTGATGGCTTTTTTATTGCGCTTTTTGTGGACGACTTCAAATTGCAGTGGCTGCCTTTCTTCCTCTCTCTCTCTCCCTCTCTATCTCACTCTCTCTCGCTCTCTCTCGTAAGAATGGGAACAACAACAACCGCGAACAAAACATGCAGAAATAATACAACAAATTATTTCCACCGCATTTTACTACAGAAGCGAACATTAATTATATAAATGATACTCAAGGCGATTTTCTTACTGTGGTTCGTGTTGTGGTTGCTGTGCTGCTGGTTGGTGTTGTTGGTGTTGTTGTTGTTACCTTATATCCTTGTTGTGGTTTTTGGTGTTAATTCTCCAGCTGACTGCAGCTTTCGCCAGCAATTTATAAATCGGTTAGTGGCTGCTGCAGTCATCTCAATGTTGCTGGCTTTTATTTTCGCGGTTGACTTTTGTTTCTCGTTATTCACTCAGGGATTGAAGAACACATTTTACTGCTGAAAACTTGTGGATTTATGTGAAAATATTATTATCCATGAAGGTTTCCATAACATGTTGTTAATTAAAAATAAAACTCAATACAGTTTAATTACAGTTGATGAGTTTAAACGGAAATTTGAAGATTTAATTCGAAACGAAAATCGTTTTAAAGCTACTTTAATAAAACAAATGTCATAAAATTATTCTAGAATCAATTTTTATTATCTTTGAGCTCTGAATTTCAATATAAAATGCTGTTTTTGATTTCTAAATTTCTTCTATATTTCTTTCAAGAGTTGCGAAATAAAATTTTGGTAAATCCCACCAAAATCAAAGGATCACCAAAGCTTTGCATTGAACATTTAATATCGCACCGCAGTTTTTGTTGCCACGGATTTCTTCTTATTGATTTCCACATAAAATCTTTTCTTGCGATTGTCGAAGGTGGCTTCTGTAGCCACAAAAGTCGAATATTGCATGCATGAAATTGAAATCGGTAGCCAGCAGCGACACAATGACACCGAAAGGACGTGAAATGTAATGTGAATTGAGCGAAACAAGAAAACGTTGTACGAGGAACGAGAAAGGTTTTCGTTTTTCGAATGTCTCGTACATACAATACAACGACATCTGCAGCGGTTCAAACGAGCACACACACACACCTACGCACATGCATATATACAAGCACACACACAGGCTTAAATGTCTGTTTGTATTCAATGGAAAACACGGATTACTTTCCGCATCATTTCACTTTGAAATGCGTATTCGTAAAACTAGATTTGACTTGAAGTGGGCGTGTATCTGTGTATGTATGTGTGCGCGATTACTGCACGTTCGGCTAACTATAAAATTGAATAAATGCCACACTCACACACAAACAGCTCGAGACGCCACAAACATTTGCAGGAAATTGCGAATCGCCTTTCTATCTTCGCTGTGCGATGTCTTAAAAAACTTTCTCACAAGGAAACTAGGCTTTCACGATATATTTTCTCTAGTTTTACTAGAAGTTTTCTATGTTTTTTAATTGATTTTTTTCTATAACATTTATATTTTCCTGTTTGATAAGTTTGTAGAAAGTTCCGCAGTTTGGTTCGCTCACTGAACACGTTTCTTCACAAGTCATAAATTGAATCTACCAGCTGGCAAACGTCGTCTTATGGTTGCTGAAATATGAAGTTGTATCTTTAAAATGCCTAAAAGTAGAAATTTTCATGCCAAGCAAACTACTTTTCAGAGAAAGAAGGAAGAAAAATACACCTGGGAAAAGTATTTCTATGCGAAAATAGGTATGAGAATTGAGAAGAAATTGAGAAAGATGAAAGCATGCAAGGAAAATGAAATAACTTGAAGAGTTCGTTGTGAAGGAAAAATAGTGAGTAGACAGTGAGCAGTTGAAGAGTACAAATTAATAAAAAGAAAGAGGAAATTTAAAATATTTCTCCCACATTGAAAGCCAAGAGCAGAGCAACAAAAGTCTTGTTTGTTAGTTGGAGGGAAGAATAGAAGAATAGTTGCAGTGAGCTGGTTTGGTTCAACTTGCGAGCCATGTTTGAACTTCAAATATCCTCTTGCTTCTCCCTGCATCTACTTGTTGAACACACTTGTGATGCAACTGGGCCAACGCCCAGTTACTCACCTAAGCGTGCCTCGTGGCTAGATAAGCACGCTGCAATTTTGTTGCATATCGTAGAGCTTTGACAACAGAGAGTATTTATGCTGCACGGAATATTATATTCCATGACAAACCGTAGCCAACGGCTGCACTGTGACCTCACAAAATGCTCTCAGATAAGTGAGAGTTGAAACGACAGAAAATTCTGTTGTTTAAATAGAAAATTCTGTTGTTTAAATAGAAAATTCTGTTGTTTAAATAGAAAATTCTGTTGTTTAAATAGAAAATTCTGTTGTTTAAATCGAAAATTCTGTTGTTTAAATAGAAAATTCTGTTATTTGAATAGAAGTGAAAATATCCACTGAAAATGTGACCAAATCTTACCAAACAAGAGAATAAAAAATTAACTGATTTTGAAACTCATTTAATAAAGTTCTTGTATTAATAAAATTAAGTGATGAAGTATGAAATAAATGATTGAAGCTGTGAGGCGCCTAATATCACGCAACATAAAAAATTTGCCGCATTTTACAGCTGTTTGTCCGTTATGTTGTTGCAAAAAAGAAGGTTTTCTGTCGTATTTTCAGACTGTTTTTCATGAGACTTTTACAGCATTTTCCTCACTTCCTTTTAACATTCTTCTCTTCCTCCTCCTTCTCTTCCTCCTCCTCCGCTTCCTCCTCCTCCTCTTCCCTCTCTACTCTCACTCACTTTTATTCTTCTCCCCTCTTCACGACTTTTTTTTAGCGGGCACCTAATTGTTCGCTCGTGTTTGTTGTTGATGTTGCTTTTATTGCTTGATTTCCCAGTTCGTTGGCTTCACTTTCGTGATGGTTGTTGTAGCCACTATTATTGTTTTGACTGCTTGTAGGCGTCTGTTTGTCGCCATGTCGCGCAATATTAACCACTTGTTGCTCCCTGAAATTTTAATGGCTCGACAACAAAAACGGAAGAAGTAAAAATAACAAAAGCAATAAAAACGTTGAACACAGATTCACACTTTCATACTTTTACAGAATATACACACACACACACACACACACACACAGTTACATGCCAACATGCTGTTACTTGATATTTGAGGAGATGTATTTTTTTTGAATTTTTAAAGTGCTGCAACGTGTTGCTAAAAAACTTCACGATTAAAAGCAACAGATTTTTTTAAATATAACTTTTCGTTATTTCTCTGCCGATTTCTCTGTTGATTATAACTCAGTATAACTTTTGCAATATTTGGCTATGGATTTTATTGAGAAATTTACATCTATTTCTTCATTGTTTCGATTGAGATACCTGTGAATTTTCACTTGTAAATCTTCGTCTTCAAGCTTTTGTTGAGTTTTCTTTACTTGCGCTCCACGGTTCACCTGTCCACCACCCACCTCAACATGCTTTTCTGTTTTTTCACCTGTGTCAGCATGACAGCAAAACTTTAAAGTTTTTCTTAGTTTTCACTCTGCACGCAGGGAAGCAAAAGTTACACTAACTTCAGAAATAAGACACCAATTGAACTCCTAAGAGTGAAAACTTTTAACTCCAGCTAATTGCAACGGTATTTCTCCGTGCCAAATGTTGCCAAAAAGTTTCCCCCCCCCCCGGTGTGAAGGGGAAGTAAAATTTCAATTACGTTCTCAAGTAAGTGCAAAACTTGTCCTTCTTTTAAAGCGGAACTTTTAAATAAAAAAATATCACTTAAGCGACAAGGTTTTCGTCCATTTTGAAGTTGTGTGAATTTTAGCGTTATTTTATGCGCTACTTTTTCGTCGTTCCACTGCTGCCTTTAACATTCTGACAGCTGATAAGTCGGCAAATATTATTTGTTATTTATAATGAAAGCCACGGGTGAAGCCACTCGCCTTCACGCAGTTTGCATTGCATACTTTTAGGCTGGCTGTGGCTCAGTCATCCCGCTCAGTCGACCACCGCCTAAAGTCATGCAATGAAATTTTCGCTGTGATTTTTGATATAAAATGTCGATTAGGTTGCAAAATCAAGCGCTCAAATTCGATATTTAGAATCAACATTTTTTTTGTAATAGTTTCACAAAAATTACCTGCAAACGTTAGAAGTTTTCAAGTTTCAGGATAAATTAAAACTTTAAAAACCAAATATTTATACAAAAAAATAAATTTATTTTTTATTTATTTATATTTATATTTTTACAAACTTTATTTAATTTAATTTTGTTTGTTTGAGGAGTAACTTCACTTTAAATTATCAAAATAGAAAAGTTATCACACGTTTTTCTAAATTGTAATTCTCAACTCGTAACTATTTTGTGTGGCATGAAAAATCGTTGTAAACAGTTTCAGTTACACATCTACACACACACACACACACACATCCACACTTTCGGTGGTTTGCACATGTATTGAAATGCATGCCGTTCAGCTCTGCTAACAAAATCGCAAAGTTAAATATGCACTCAAAGAGGATGGATTAAAATGATGGTGGGCGGAGGGGGTGTGGGCTGTTTGCGTGTGTGTGTGTGATGGTAAGGGAGAGAGGGGAAACACTGAGGTGATTTCTGTGTATGTTTGCGTGTATGTGCGACCCTGTCAGTGTGCATCAACTGCACGAAAGCAACGAAAAACTTCTGTAAGCACGATTGTGGGCTTTGCATTCACCACAAATGCATAATGACACATATATGTAGTTGCAGACACACCTACACACACACACACATACACACACCTACACACACACACAGACGTTTACTTAGATGCTTACTAATGAGCGCACTGACACGTGTAAGCGACGTGCGCGTGTAGGACTTTGTTGATTTTTCCTTTTTCAACATTTTCACTCGACGATTTCTTTTTCGAAACTTGCTACCGTTAAAACTGTGAATGTGTCAACGTGTGTCTTTATTTGTGAACGCACACACATACTCGCACACACACATACATGCCATACTGTGTCAAGCTTTTTTAAGCTCCACTTCATTCATGCATCATGAAAATATTTTGCAGTCTTCTGCGTTATTAGAAATCCTTGAGAAGGATTTGCCAGTTTTCAGAAAGGAAGATGTAAGCTTGGCTGAAGCTTAAGCGGAGCTTCACTGTTGGTGTGAGTGAGGACTTTGTGGAGACGATGAAGAAGAATGATGAGAAAAAAAGAGAGAAATGATAGCTCTCGGTCAATAAAGATTGAGGATGATGGAAGCTGTCATTCCACTTCGTTTTCTTCTTCTTTTGGGCTTTTTTTGAAGTTCGCCGTATCAAATTTCAGATAAGAATTCCAGAATTCAGGATTAGGTTTTGATACAAGGATTCTGCATTTTTTCTAGTCGTAACTTGACCACAATTAACAATGCAACAACTAGGAAATAAGCAAGTAATGTGAGAATACAAATCTGCATCATTATTGTCACAATCACAATTTTGAAACACTTTTTTCAACTCGGAGTTAGAGAAGCTGTCGCGGTGGAGTAGAAAATGTTCATCAGGCTTTTGTTGGCCCTGCCGTGCGGTTGAGTCAGTCGATCCGTTGACAGTTTTAATAATTCATTACGAAAATTAAAGTCAGGCGCAGACAGATTGCGGAAGGACGATGAGTATAAATGTTGACAGAGCAGAGCTTAAGACGGCACAAAATGCTTTATAAAAGTTGGATACAAGTGATACAAGAGGGCAGACCAAAGTATAACGGGAGAAATAAATGCAAAGAAAAGAAACAGATAAAAAAACAGCCGTCTTGTTCATCATTTACACTCTCGAAGGGTCGTCATAACGGGCCGGAGGACGCTTAGAGGGGATGACGGAGGCTGCAAGAGTTGGCAAAAGCAGCAAAATAATTAAAAAATGCGAAGTGGGGTGCGAAGTAGATAGGAAAGCGCAAAAAACTCAATTAGTTCACATTATGAATCATTTGAAAGCTTTTCAGCGTTATAATTGCTCTGCTTCCGACTTGAAGAAGGAAGGACTTCTTTTCTGAGACCGAATGATATAATCAATTTCTGATTTTAGAATTTCCTCTATGACGAATTTCTTCTATGACGAATGACGAATTATTGCTATTTTATAATAAAAGTAATAACAAATTTCGAAAAAGTAAGGAAAGCTTCTAAAAAAAAGGTTTTCTGTATTTTTTAGCTGAGTAAAAAAACATAACATTCTGGCTTTTGACAATTTGTCACGCATTTTAAGTTCGTCGATATTCATCGAGTTTCTTCGACTTTCGTTGAGTTTCGTCGAGTTTCGTCCTCTTCTTTAATCTTTGTACATCAAAGAGAAATTCTTCCAGTTTCGCCTCTCTAACCGAGTTTCAGGATTGCCATCCCACTTTAATCTAAAATAAAAAATTTCTTTTTAAATAAACAAAAGAAATCATTGAAGTAAAAAGGAATTATCATTAAATTTAGACAATTTAATTATATAAAAGTACTTAAAATTCTTTTTATGAAGAAAATATAAATGCAACACAAAACCCAAATCTCACATTTAATCAACTTGCCGCTTCAACTTAATCAAGAGCTGACGTTTTTAAACTTGTCAGCATTAAAAAAGCCCTTCATCCGCACTTAAGTCAGCACGTTATAATTTATCGTCTCATCGTATTTCTTGTTGAAAATTTTCGCTGCAATAAATTTTCGTTGACTTGGCAACATTTTCGCTTTTAATGAACGCCTTTATTACGTCTTTAATATGTTTGGCAAACATTGTGTGCAGCGTAAAAAAACGAAAGCCAACCACGAACTCTGCTGTTGCCGCCGAGCGCTTGGCTTTCGGCCAAAAACTGAAACTACAGCAAATGCAGCTTCCGAAAGTGGAACCGAAAAAAGAACCCATTAAGCAGCTAAGAAAAGCACTTTTGCTTTGTCACTCTCTCAAGTTTGAAGTGACAGCCAAGTATTGCCGCCCACCAAGTCATCGATTTGTATTGTCAGCACATCGGCTGGGAATGCGCTTTGCACGCTGTGCAGATCATTAGAAAAGATGAAGTGAAAAAGTTGATTACGTTTGACGAATTAGAAAACGTGACTTCACTGCGCATTCGAATCTTTAATCTAAGTAAAAATTCAAAATAAACAAAATCGATTTTCAAAGGATGTTTCGTACTTTCATTGTTTTTTTTTAATTTTAATAACGTGCAAAAACATTAAAAAGATTACTGAATCTTGGAGTGAAATATCTGTACAAGACCTTAAATTTAAGATCTTTAATAGAAATAACTTAAAATGCAATATTAGATTTTAAAAGCGAATAAATATGTAAAAAAACAAAGACTTCTTTTTTTTTGGAAGCACATTTTTAATGTGTTTTTAGTGGCAAGTTAGGTCTGCAAACACAAATTTACTCATAATTCAACACGCTCTTGAAATAGTAATAAATGCACAATTTCCACCAGTTGATACTCTTTTATGAGACTACATATTGCTATTTCTGCACTTAGTACGATTTTAATAAAAGTTTTTATTATATTTCTAACAATTTTTTACTTTGTAGTGCTCCTCTTTTATACTACTACTTTAGTAATGCTCTTATCTACTACCATTTTATTAGCAACATACTGCCAGATGCCATTTTTATTAATTCCGCTACTCTTTTAGTATTAGTAACTTCTACTACTATTTTTTAACTTAATTTACTAGCAGATACTAAATACCATATTTACTAATTCCGCTTCTCTTTTATTACTACTATTGAAGTATTTTTGCATATAACTCTACTACTCCTAACTCAATATACTACTAAATACTTGTACTACTAAATACTATTTTTATACTGCTTTCTACTGCTCTCTTCTCAATATTTTCTGTATTTGTTCAAACCGAAATTATAAATCCGTAAAAATGTACTTTGAAACTTTGCACTTAATATCTTCCCACAACAACTACAACTATTACAACAACAAATAAAAAACAACAACAACAACAACCACCACCATCATCACCCTAACTTATTTGCACAAACATTATAAAATATTTCAAGGAGGGCATCGAAGTAAGTATTTGAAAAACGAATTTTATTAACTGTTCTGAAGGATGTTTAAATTGCGCGTTCCTTTTCAATGCTTCGTTTAATTAACGAGTTCGTTCTTGATTTATT
Source organism: Sicus ferrugineus (assembly GCA_922984085.1). NCBI lineage: Eukaryota > Metazoa > Arthropoda > Insecta > Diptera > Conopidae > Sicus > Sicus ferrugineus. The sequence continues at coordinate 6,607,987 of OV277354.1, forward strand.
TATAATCTGATTTCAAAGTGTTTATAACAAGAAATGTTGTTGTAGATTCGCTGTTTTGAAATATATGATGTTCTAAACTTTATAATTTGTTGAGTTCTAACAATTTTTCATTTTAATTCTTTCAATTGAACATTTACAGCTGAGTTTCAAAATATTGATATAATTAAGTTTCAAAATGTTGTTGCTGAGTTGATAAGTTTCAAAACTGTTTTTGCTGAGTTTTTGAAATTTTCTGCTTATTGAGCAGCTTTTTTATGTTTTTGAGAAGTTTGTTGAAGTTTTTGAGAAGTTTGTTGAAGTTCTTCTCCTCTAAATATCAATTTAGTTTCGTTTTATTTCATTTCTTCGTTTTTGATGATCCACTCGTATTTTCCTCATTAAACGTTTTTAAATATTATTGTTTCTGTATTTTTAGTACTTCGAATTCTTTCAGTTTAAAAATTGAGTAAAATTTCCCAAAATGTTTGTAAACAAAAGTTATTCATAAAACAAACAAATAAAGTTAATAGAAATTTGAACACGGAAAACACGTAAACTTTCCGCTTTCCCCAATTCTCACTGCATTTTATATCACTTTCAGTAGTTTAAAGTGTTTTTACGCATGTTTAAAGTTGTTGCCTGGCGATTTTGTTTATTAGTCATCATTAATTAGTTTTGATAATGCACTTATTTAATTTATTCTGCCTTTAAACACGAAACAAAACTACGTTTTGGACAATAAAACTTGGACAATGAAAACTTGAACTTAATGTATGTAAAACAAGCGAAGGATAATAAGCATAAAATGCACGGAAAATAAGAATTAAAAGATTTCTTCACGTTTGTTCCCTGGTTAATAACACAATAAAATTTATACAAAAATTGACAATGAAGGAATTCTTCTTGATTACAAGATGTTTAACCAAAATGTTACTCTGATATAAAACTGTGCATTTGAGGATTATTATTCTCTCTAAAATGTGTGAAAAAGTCAATGTTGTAAATAATGGAAGCAAAATATACAAACAGACATCGATCGACTAACACCTGTTGAAATATTAAAAAGTTTTTTTAGTGTTAAAATTTAAAATGAATTCCTACAAAATTTATTCGCTTTCTTCCACATTTTGCCTTCTGCTTCCGCTTCATCGGATGTCGCATTTCTTCCACTGCTGTTGCTGACTGCAGGGCGCGGCCAAATTGACAAAGGAAGACATTGAGAAAGTTTTCTCACTCTACGATCGGGTAAGTTTTTTCTTATGTTGGCCACATTTATTATTCTGCTTGCTTTGCGCCTTATTATACCGAAAAATTTTCAAGCAGCTGTTAAAATTAAGCCTGCGAATTTAATGTATGCAGGAAAGTGGGTTTTATTTTTTGGCAGGATTTTTTATTCATTTCCTTGATTTTATGTTAAATTTTCATTTATAGTGAAATCATCCGTAATTAAGATAAAAACTAAGAAACACTCGCTGGTTATCCAACGAGTGTTGATTGCGCGCTTACAAAATCAACACTCGCTGGTTGATCTGGTTGACCAACGAGTCATTAATATTCGTTATTTGAATAAAACTCCGTTTGTTTTCACTGTAATTGCTGAAATTTTCTTTTCCATTTTAATTTTCATTTTTGGCGTAGAAATATTTTTGATTTTAATTTTCATTTTTGCCGTAGAAACATTTATTGTCTATTGTTATAATTTTAATGTTATAATCTGCAAACAGGATAATAGCGGTTCAATCGAAAACGAAGAACTGAAAGGCTTTCTCAAGGACTTGCTGGAGTTGGTCAAGAAGGTAATTTGAGAAGCGCTTTTCCCACCATAAAACAATTTCTATATATTATAAATAATTACATCTAAACGAATATTCGTACAAAAATCTGTGGGAAAAAAAATTTCGTTAAAGAAACTGAGAATTATTGATTTCGGAAGAATTCCTTAACTAAGAATAAAAGATTTAGTAACTGAATTTGCAAGTTTACTATACAACAGGTTTTTAAAATTTTGAATTATTCTTCTAACACAATCCTCACTTTGCCTTCCCTCACTCCGCGCACAGGATGATTATGATGCTCAGGATTTGAGCGCATTCGAAGAGACGATCCTTCGTGGCGTTGGCTACGACAAGGAAGGCAAGATCTCGCGCAAGGAGCTGACAATGATATTGCTCACACTTGCCAAGATGCCCCCAGAGGATGACCAGTAGATTCAAATCGAAAGAGAAAAAACTTTTTGTAGCTTTTAAGTGCGTCAACGACATACGAAAAACCAAGGCAAAAAATAGTAAAGAAATTTTGTAAAACGAAAAACAGTGACAGTTACTAAAATGTACTTGAAAATTGAACAATTACTTTCACATAACAAGATTTCAATTCCTTACAAAACTATATAAAATATAACCTAAAAAAAAGCCTGAACTACTTAAATAAAAGCTTGGAAAACAAAAATATCTGCTAAAAGAAACTTCAAACTGTATTGAATGTAATTTAAAATACTCACTCTCTTCGTTTGTATACATGTTTCATTAAATAGTAGTGATTAATTTATACTAAGAAACTGTTTTTTTACTCCCTTATTTGAAAAGGAAATTTTTAAACACTAGTAAATTTTGAAACAATGAGTAAATTGGAGTTCAGCCAACAACAAAAATTTAAAAACCACTTTTTGTTTTCTAGCAAACACAGCAAAAGAGTTTATTTTTTAAGGATTTTTGATTTTTAATAGAAAGCGAATTTAGTCAAATGAAGAATTTGTTATAATATAACACAAAATTTATATGTTATAAAGAAACACGATTTTTACAAGTTTACAAACTTGTTTAGACAAATTTAAGCTTTTTGGGAAACTCTATAACTCGTTAGTGTTGATATATGAATGTATGTGTAAATGTTAGGTATGCTCAAAACAGAATTTAGATAAATGTTGACAATTACTCGTGAAAAGATAAATAAATTTTAAAGAACAGATTTTTTAGCTTAAATAAATTCATCTTGACATTTTTCCGAACGATATATCATCGCTTCTACTTTAACATTTTCCAAATAAAGCTTTAATAGGCATTTCTTCAACTGCAATTCGAAAAGTCTTGTAATTCACACGACTGTATAGAGAATTCTTTTCTCATGATGGACGAAAGTAAGGCTAGATAAATTTGTCGGTAAAAATTAAAATAAAAAAATCGAAAATTTCAATATTCAACAAATCTTCTCTTCAATATCGATTTCGCTTAAGTTCACCAACTTTTGAATTATAAATTATTAAATATTTTCTTTATTGCAAGAAACAAACTTCTTCTAGCAACACCAAGTGTTTAAATAAAAGAATTTGAATTTGGTTTTTATTGCACTTAATTATGAACTTTACTTATCACATTAAATCTGAAACATAATAAACTAAAACAAATACTCTTGAGAGGCGAGTTACCTTAAAATGCTGGCGTTCTATATATATTCAAGTTGTTAAATACTAATAATGGAATTATTTCAATGTAAAAGTGACGATATCTGTCAAGAAAACTAAGCTTACTTTTATTAATGTTACATGATAAACAGAAACACCTTGTAAACTCTATTATAAACATTGAAATTTTATATCTGCGTACAAATATATAAGTGTTATCGCACACAATCTGAACTGTTAAAAAACATATAAAAAATTCATAAATACTTAATTTTAATACAGGAAATAGGAAGATTTCAAGGAGAAAATTCCTAAAATGGTGCTACCATTAAAATGAAAACCAAATTATATTAGAACCAAACTTATCGAATAATTAATTCTTTTATTTTATTTGAAAGATTTATTTTCACTTTCACAGGATTTGTGAAAAATCCTTCCTGTACGAAAGGACCAATTTGAAAGCAAAATCGAAGCAGATCCAAAGTATGCAATAAATTTTATCTTCTTATAAATGTAAACCAGAGATGTGAAGTGCAGATTACGATTACTCTTCGACTGGGAGTACTATGTAATGGTAATCTAATTATTCGAATTACGACTAAATATGCAACTTGATTATTTTACGATTATTGAAAAGTAATCAGGAAGTAATCTATTTGACTACTTGAGTTCTACTTGAGCAATTACGAAGTAATCTATTTCATTACTCGTGTAATTCAATCATGGAATTTAGTGTTTTTCACTTAGTTAATTTTTGATTTCTTGTTTATATAAATAATATTTATCTATTTATTTTTTTCCAATTATTTATTTTTTTCTTATTCGTAAAGAATTTACTTGACTTTTTTACTTAATTTTTGAAATTCAATAATAAACTCCATCTATTATTTATGAGAGTATGATTAATAAATGAAGATTTCTTTTACAAAATAGCTTAATTTTCACTTCAAAGCTAAATTAAAACAAATTAGAGGTGACATTTAGAGTTGCTTCATTTAGACTGCATTTTAGACTACAAAGTCCGAAATCTTAAATCAAAAGCTTTGAAATTGCAAATGCTTCAAAATTGTTTTCATATCAATGAGAAACCTTAAAAAGCGAAACTCAATACTTCTCACATAAATACATGAATTTAATTTCAAAACTACTTGATTTTAAGTTCTCACAAGTTAATATAATTGCCAATTTGTATAAAAATACAAATCTATAAAATACATACAGAGGATAATAAAACAAATACTTTAAATTGTCAATGTTACACACCAATTTTTAAAATATGTTTAACACAATGCAAAGCTGAAATGTTATAATAAGCATAAAACATGTTAGGGAAAACAATAAACTCATATGTAAGAACAAATATTTAATTATCTGTGTGTAAACTCAGCCATTCCCTCATCGTATGGCTGATAAGGGAAAAAACCTACAAAATACCAGTTATTAAAATAAATACAGAAAATTATATATATAAAAAGAAAAACAACACTTGTTTTTACTGGCTTAATTCGGTTAATAAGTGGGAACTGTTTATGGAAAAATATTTTTCACTTTTTTTGGTCTCTGCGTTCATTATAAACTGATGAAACAGTCGTTCCCACTATAATATATAGGAGCGAGGAAACCTGCTGTAAAGATCAGAAATCTAAAAATATTTTGCTTTACTTATGTATTTCCATCACGGCGAACTCCCATAAACGTTCGACTTACGTTTATGAATTTCATTAATTCTATTGGTTTCGACATTTTTTACAGTGTATTAAGGCCCCTTCAAAGTCAATTTTAACTTTTTCTATTGTGAATAAACCCTGGTGGTATTTCATATAGTGAATGGCTGCATTAAACACTATTGTGAATTATATTATTTAATATCGTGGCTTGTAGCTTGTAGCTCGTGTCTTTGCTTGTAGCTCGTGGCTGTAGATTATTTAACTATATCTGGTATCAGTTAATTAATTAATTAACTTCGAATTTGAAATATTAATTATGGAAAATGCATCTAGGATCGGTAAGAACCGGAAGCAAGGTAATTCTCTGCGAAAGAAAAACAGAGGCTGCTCCAGTAGAAGCAGATCCAGTTAAAGGTTAGTTTGGGTTTGTGGTTGGAAAACATCAGATTTATTGCTTCGTCTCACAGGAGGAGATGTAAGATTTAATTTTCCAGCGAAAATTACCTGGAGGAGTCTGAGCTTGGGGATTGCAATATCGAAGATGCTGTCGCAATAGGAAATACGATATATTGCTCCCTCCAACGCACAGAATCCGCCTGGCTACATTAGGCTTCTTTTCTTCAATCTTCAAAAGTTTTTTTAAAGGGAGTAGAGGAAAAAGATCTCCACAGTTTCTTCAAATGTAGAGAATTTGTAGAAATAGAGTTTAAGCCAAAATTCTGTCGTATTTTCGGTTCTTATTACGCACACAATTAAGCGGTTGCAGTACGAACCGGTTTTTGAGCGCAGTTGCCGAACGTAAATTTCACTCACACATTGAGGGAATGCACGTATACGAGTTTTACCATCAAAGAAAAAACTACGTGTAGCCAGGCTTTCTTCAAGACGTTAGCTTCACGAAGCGGCGTCAAGAAGAATGGTGTAGGCAGGGTCAATGGTGTTGACATGAGCAAACTATTGCGAGTTCAAAAAAGTAAATTTTGCCTTTTCAGACACTTAATAACTTTACCACAGAAATTTGTGAAAATCGAGCATAATCTGGCGTTGGCAACGCTTAGGGCAGAAGATGAATTGGCACGCGAAAAACAGGAAACTGAGAAAGAAACTTTCATTATTACCGACAGGCCCACCTAAATTATGTCGAGCACGCGCTCGCAGGGAATTTAACCGCACGCGTTATAGCCTTGCCCGCTTACCGACACAGGGTCACCTGGAATAACGTCTCTCATCAAAGATAATCTGTGCTCTGACGAGGATGCTGAAGAGTACACATTTAAAGAAGATGATTTTGTGGTAGGTTGCACATCTATTCTAATTTCCTCTGCATTCTCTCAGCTTAAACTTCTAGTCCGATGACGATCGCAATACCGCTACCTCCGTTATGGATTCAAATCCTTGTACACCGAGTACCCCCGTTGCAGAATTAGAAGAGTCGCCTGTGAAATTTAGCGGTTATGGCTGCTTCAAGATACCTTAGAAATACAGTTATAATTTGTACCGCCCGATGAGGAACACATAGAAACGTCGGATGCAGCAGAGCATGTTGCTCACGATGAGGACTGGATGGAGTTTTTAAATGACTTTTCGAAACCCTTGAGTACGTAATGAATAAGATGTGTGTGTTCGTTTATTTATTCACTATTTATTTTAGATCACAGCTTTGTGGGCGATGATGATGATCCCGTGAATGATCTTGAGTACGTTGCTGCCGAGAAAATACCAGGTTAGTTTGAAAACATTATTTAAAAATTAGCGTTAGTAAAATTTAATTAGCATAGTTAAAAATTAGCGAAACAGAAGGTTTGTTAAACCGTTAAAAGCTCTCTTTGAGTGAAATATAAAATCGCGGTTATAATAATTTTGTATATTATATATATTTATTTTATAAGTTATGTAATTTTATTTCGGTATAGGTCTCTGTTTATATGCTCTCTATATATTTAGTTGATGCTTAGGAATTGCGTGATGTTAACATTTCTAAGAAAGAACCTAATGAATTAGTTGCTGAACCTTTTGAGGGACTTCTGAACAAAGGTGTGTCGTTAGAAAGTATTGATCCAGAGACCCCACAAAAATTCCTCAGTAATCAGAGTGCAGCCGAGGAAGTAAATACAGATCCTGAAGTGATTGCCGTACCTATAGCAGGTCAACCAAATTGCTACCAGCTGCCTAAGGTGGTCAGTGCAGAGAATGTCACCGGTAACAACAAACAAAACTCTAACGATACGCGCTACACCGTCCCCTACGACACCAACTACACCTGGAAGTATATATCCATGAAGAAGCGCCTTTATTCTGAGTATATGAATAAATTTGAGAACTTAAAAAATCTCCAAAGGGTGCGGTCGACTACTCAGTGGCCGTCTGATGGCACTGGCTTCACGCAACAACAACACGACTTGTTGCAGCAACAGTTCTGCATACACGTACAACTTTTCGTTTTTGAGTTTCCAATAACAATGTTGGAGCGGTTATATTTGTTGAAACAATCGAATTTCCCTCTTTGATTTTTAAAATTTTTACAGAAAAAAATTACAAAAATTAAGTGACAATACCAAAGGTCGCACAGATTATTGTATGCTATTTTAATTTTATGGTAGTAGATTCTGTTTTATGTGTATACCGTAAAAAGCCTATTAATACGTTTAAGACCTGAGGTTAGAAGATTGAAACCACAATTTTGAAGGTGGTATGGGAAAAGCTTCAGTAAAAGCCCCACCGCTGCCAATTGGTTTTGTTTTTTTAAAACTCCACCCATTTGTTATTTAGGATACTATAAATTTAAATAAACGAAATTGGATATTCCTACAATATCAAGACTTATTCTAAGTACAAATACTTAACAAGATATAATGAAGTTTTGTGATATCTCATTGAATAATCTGCCAATAGTGAAGCTATCAACTTATCTTCGACGTGGGTGGGTTCCGGTCTCCAATCTTATAGCTGTAGTACAGCGAACCGCTTCCTCTAGGCCAAGCTGTATTTAGTAGACCATAAATAACAATAGAAAATATTCTTTATTTAAAATAGGAGATATATTACTTATGTTTATTAGTTTTCCGTCGATGGCTCCAAAGTTGCAATTAGGCAACCCAGTTCTCTCAAACATTTTTCGGGAAGTATTTTCCCAGTCCCAGTCCAGCAATAATTTATTGTAAGTTTTATAATTACACAGGTTTCCTTAGATTTTTAAACGATTGTAAGAGAGAACGAGGTACTTACAATAGTGTTAAAGCCAAACGCGTCTCTGGTGGGATAGGCTTTCGATTTGTTTGGGACTACCTTTTCTTGAGTAACGACAGGAGAAGATCGCATTTATCAGTACTCATCCTCTTCGCTTTACTGAAATGTTCTTCATCTCGTTCCCTTAATTGTCTAATGCATGTGTTAAAAAATCCTATTTCATCACGTCTGTGATTAACTGGGTGAACCCACCACCTCCGCCTTGTGTTTGAAAAAACCGAATTATATGCTTCGTCTACCGGATGTAGCATGTTTAAAATATCTAAAACTTCCATTACTACTTGCAGAGTACGAAATCTCATTTTAATTGTATATTCAATTAAGTTGCGTAAGAGATTCTGTCGCTGGCAATAGATCAGCTGAATCAACTGTTAAGTCCTATAAATAATTCCTGCAAACTTAACTATTGTGTTTATTTGTCATCGGTTATTCGGTATCATATAGTGGTTATAATTATAAATAATCATAAATTACCAAACCAGTGAGCTCAGTGCTAATTTATTAATATAACAAAGGTACATATATAACTACAGTTAACATGCAGTCTTCACTTGACAAAGCAAGAGACACCTCAGCTAAGAGAGTAACGCGCAACAACGCGCTCTTAGTTACTGGACGTGCTAGCTCTCCGTTTTCCTCTACACATTGTAACGAAGTTTCGGTCTTATGGTTCTATGCGCGGATGAGCTCACCGGATGTCCAAGGTTCGTGCACAGAGAAATTTATGCTCTTACCACAGACATATGCTTCATCATCATTGACGGTGCCGAACCTGATGCCAGATACCTACATATTCAGTTTATCCAGCAACCCGGACTTCCCGATGATTTTTACGAAAAACGCAATCCTCTCCATTTCCGTGGTTAAAATCGCTTAACTCGATGCGTACCTTCACATATGTCTAAATTAAAATTCTTCCAAATTAAAATTTTCAAATACCACCTTTATTACCGGAGTACCGCACTCCGTTAGCCGTTTTCCGTGCAAAAAAAGTATTTGTTTGAAATAAACCACTTTCCCAAGGTTAGGATGTTATACGGCCAGTGAACTTTACTGCCGTCTTCTTACATGCATAGTTTTTTTGCAGTACATAAGCTGCAAAAGTGGGTCAAAAGTGTGGGCGTTACTAACGATCGTCTTTAGGTGGCGCAAACGTGTGTGTGCTTTATGCTGAGAACTGTTCCCAGCATTCTCCTTGGGAACAGTTCTTAGGTATGTTCGACTGCGTGATCTTTTTGTGCGCCACAAACTAAATGTGCATAATTAATTTTATTTATTTCAAAGTAAAATAAAACTAAATACATCTTAAAAAACATAAAAATAATAATAATAGTAGTATATAATTCATTTTACGTGTAGAAACAAGAAATATAAATTAAAAAATTATACCAAAAATTTCATTATTTACTGCTATCACTTTCATCGACTCCTCGAATTTCTTTCTGTTTAGTATGATGTCACTTTCATCACTCGATAGTATTTAGTGCAATTCACTTTCGTTGTTAGATGAATAAGAAGCAATTTCATATCGCTGTACCTTGGTACTGAAATCCGTAATTAACAATTGTGTTTGGTTTTTGGTCAAATCCTTATAGACCTCCTCATATTGAGTTATACATTTATTAATATTTCGCTGAAATGGGAGAGCTCGTTCAAGATTTGGGTCATTTTTTACAAAATTATTACCCAATTTTCGCCCTAATCCAAGTTTTTAGCCTCCCGCTAAAACTTGGCTTACGCTTCGTCAGCGCGCCTGGTCTGAGGTCACGTCACGTGGTTGCAAGATATATCGTGCCGAGCAGTCGATCCGAAGACACGCACTGACTACTAGACTGGCACCCGATCCGAAGACACGCGATGACCAGAATAGTCGACAAAATATATTTATATATATTCACCTGCGAACACTACCGCGTCCGTTACAAAGTCGCGTAGAATTTGTCCGGTCTGTAATATTACGGCCGGTACCCGTGGCTGATGTACCGATGATTATCCCAGCAGTCTCCAGGAAAACAATGCGTGCGTTAGCTTAGGCCGTCGATAAAAATAAGAGCTCTGGCAGAACACGTCCGTTCGCTTCAGCAGTCGATCCGTTATGCCTCGTTGCAAGATTCTAGGCCCAACCAAGCAATGCATGTGCATGTTAGTTTCGTGAGAGCGAAACTACGAATACACAGGTTTCAATGCGTCCACCCATACTATGCACATTCATGGTTTCGTCAAGTTCGTATAGTTATTCAAGTGCACAGCTTGCATAAAAATATGCGGTCTGTACCGCATTTTCCGTAACGACAGAGTCACCATCTCATCGATTTTTTGCAAATTTCTATGTTAGTCATGGGTTTAGCAATTAACGAGTAATTCTTAATGAATTTACGATATAAAACCGTAATTCGTAAAAATTGTTTTATCTCTTTAACTGTTTTCAGTATTGGGAATTTTAAAACACGATTGAATTTATTTGGGTTTGGCTTTATGCCGTTTGGTGTTGCTACATGCCCAATATATTCTGTCTCTCTCTCTCTCTCTCTCTCTCTCTTTAAGAATTCACATTTATCTAATTGTATCTTTAAATTCGCCTTACTCAGTGTACTAAAAACTTGATTAATTGCTACTAAATGTTCTTGCAAGGAATATAGAAAATAATTACATCGTCTGACTGAAAATTAACAGGAAACCGCGTATGTGAATTAAATGGTTGGGTAAATAGTTTGTAGGATGTCTCGACTCTCTACTATCGACTAAATTGTTTTGTTTTTATTATCATAAAAGTGCAATTTATAACTAAGTTTGAGGTTAAAATTTAAATGCCGTGGTGGCAGGGCGGTGTTGAGTTTCCTTTTTCGCTTTATTATTATTATTGTATTATAAAATACAATTATGCGATGAAGAGAAAATAAAATAAAAAGCCAATTGCCAAAAAACCAAACGTAAAATCATCAATTTGAAAGCAATTCTGAAGCATTTTATTGAAATATACAAAAAGTTTAAAGACATTAAAATCTAAGGTAAAAAGCTTAGCAATACTTGTTTATTTTAGCCGTTGAGATGGTAACGGCGACAGCGGCGTACATTCCCGTCGACATTCCGGCGATCTCATGTATCTTCGCGGATTTTATATTCGCCCTCCAGTGTGCCAGCGCTAGCACACCAAGACGGCGTAAACTGTGCGCGCTGCCAAGGAGTCGGATAGCTAACCCGACTCGCTGGCAGCGCGATAGCACAGCGCTTCAAATGACAAGCCAAAAACCGTTGGTTAAGCGTCGCGAGCTTTGGGCGACGGCTTCGTACCCGTCGGATTGACTGGGTGTCATATTGCGTCGCCCAAGCGTTATCTCTGTCCGCCAGCCGATCTACTTACAAACTAATAAGCAGCGTATTACGCGCCGCTACAAGGTGTTGAGTTTCCTTTTTCGATTTATTATTATTATTGTATTATAAGACACAATTATGCGATGAAGAGAAAATAAAATAAAAAGCCAATTGCCAAAAAAACTAAACGTAAAATCATCAATTTGAAAGCAATTCTGAAGCATTTTATTGAAATATACAAAAAGTTTAAAGACATTAAAATCTAAGGTAAAAAGCTTAGCAATACTTGTTTATTTTAGCCGTTGAGGTGGTCTCCGAGCTTGGGGAAGATATCCGGCTCGAAGGACCAATGTTTAATTGAAAAATGCTTTTTAATTCACCAATGTTTCTGCTTTACTTCACCAAATGTTTATTCAGAATTCCTATTGACAATCACAATCTTTATTTGTTAAGTTTATTGATTTGTTATTCACTGATGGTATCTGTAATATGACACTCGCTGTCTTTGCGTCCGTTGATGAGAAGCAAGAGACAATATGGGTCCAGCGGCGATCGCTGGAAGCCAGACGAACAGCGCCAGTCGCCGCGGAGAGAGCTCGCAGCCGAGCTTACTCTCTCGAGAGAGGCGCATCTCATGACCGGCAGGCTGACGAGAGAGAACTGACTGTTCTCTCTCTGTGTGAACTGTTCTCACTCCTGACACCCTACCGATCGATGAGGGGGCACCTCTGGCGAGCGGCAGTTGGCGTTAACACCGCGTATGTGAATTAAATGGTTGCGTAAATAGGTTGTAGGTTGTCTCGACTAAAAAACACCCTCTACTATCGACTAAATTGTTTTGTTTTTATTATCATAAAAGTGCAATTTATAACTAAGTTTGAGGTTAAAATTTAAATGCCGTGGTGGCAGGGCGGTCGACCGGCGGTTATCAGAGTCGCGGAAAAACTAACTTTAACTTTTTACTGCTGCTATGGCCAGGTCAGCATATCCCACAGGGAATGCCAGAATAGCCATCGCAGCAGATACTTCAGCGCGAAGTAAAGCGCACCCACGATGATAACGGCGACAGCGGCGTACATTCCCGTCGACATTCCGGCGATCTCATGTATCTTCGCGGATTTTATATTCGCCCTCCAGTGTGCCAGCGCTAGCACACCAAGACGGCGTAAACTGTGCGCGCTGCCAAGGAGTCGGATAGCTAACCCGACTCGCTGGCAGCGCGATAGCACAGCGCTTCAAATGACAAGCCAAAAACCGTTGGTTAAGCGTCGCGAGCTTTGGGCGACGGCTTCGTACCCGTCGGATTGACTGGGTGTCATATTGCGTCGCCCAAGCGTTGTCTCCGTCCGCCAGCCGATCTACTTACAAACTAATAAGCAGCGTATGTACGCGCCGCTACAAGGTGTTGAGTTTCCTTTTTCGCTTTATTATTATTATTGTATTATAAGACACAATTATGCGATAAAGAGAAAATAAAATAAAAAGCCAATTGGCAAAAAAACCAAACGTAAAATCATCAATTTGAAAGCAATTCTGAAGCATTTTATTGAAATATACAAAAAGTTTAAAGACATTAAAATCTAAGGTAAAAAGCTTAGCAATACTTGTTTATTTTAGCCGCTGAGATGGTCTCCGAGCTTGGGGAAGATATCCGGCTCGAAGGACCAATGTTTAATTGAAAAATGCTTTTTAATTTACCAATATTTCTGCTTTACTTCACCAAATGTTTATTCAGAATTCCTATTGACAATCACAATCTTTATTTGTTAAGTTTATTGATTTGTTACTCTGGCGAGCGGCAGTTGGCGTTAACACCGCGTATGTGAATTAAATGGTTGCGTAAATAGGTTGTAGGATGTCTCGACTAAAAAACACCCTCTACTATCGACTAAATTGTTTTGTTTTTATTATCATAAAAGTGCAATTTATAACTAAGTTTGAGGTTAAAATTTAAATGCCGTGGTGGCAGGGCGGTGTTGAGTTTCCTTTTTCGCTTTATTATTATTATTGTATTATAAAACACAATTATGCGATGAAGAGAAAATAAAATAAAAAGCCAATTGCCAAAAAAACCAAACGTAAAATCATCAATTTGAAAGCAATTCTGAAGCATTTTATTGAAATATACAAAAAGCTTAAAGACATTAAAATATAAGGTAAAAAGCTTAGCAATACTTGTTTATTTTAGCCGTTGAGATGGACTCCGAGCTTGGGGAAGATATCCGGCTCGAAGGACCAATGTTTAATTGAAAAATGCTTTTTAATTCACCAATGTTTCTGCTTTACTTCACCAAATGTTTATTCAGAATTCCTATTGACAATCACAATCTTTATTTGTTAAGTTTATTGATTTGTTATTCACTGATGGTATCTGTAATATGACACTCGCTGTCTTTGCGTCCGTTGATGAGAAGCAAGAGACAATATGGGTCCAGCGGCGATCGCTGGAAGCCAGACGAACAGCGCCAGTCGCCGCGGAGAGAGCTCGCAGCCGAGCTTACTCTCTCGAGAGAGGCGCATCTCATGACCGGCAGGCTGACGAGAGAGAACTGACTGTTCTCTCTCTGTGTGAACTGTTCTCACTCCTGACACCCTACCGATCGATGAGGGGGCACCTCTGGCGAGCGGCAGTTGGCGTTAACACCGCGTATGTGAATTAAATGGTTGCGTAAATAGGTTGTAGGTTGTCTCGACTAAAAAACACCCTCTACTATCGACTAAATTGCTTTATTTTTATTATCATAAAAGTGCAATTTATAACTAAGTTTGAGGTTAAAATTTAAATGCCAGGGTGGCAGGGCGGTCGACCGGCGATTGCCAGAGTCGCGGAAAAACTAACTTTAACTTTTTACTGCTGCTATGGCCAGGCAAGCATATCCCACAGGGAATGCCAGAATAGCCATCGCAGCAGATACTTCAGCGCGAAGTAAAGCGCACCCACGATGGTAACGGCGACAGCGGCGTACATTCCCGTCGACATTCCGGCGAACTCATGTATCTTCGCGGATTTTATATTCGCCCTCCAGTGTGCCAGCGCTAGCACACCAAGACGGCGTAAACTGTGCGCGCTGCCAAGGAGTCGGATAGCTACCCCGACTCGCTGGCAGCGCGATAGCACAGCGCTTCAAATGACTAGCCAAAAACCGCTGGTTAAGCGTCGCGAGCTATGGGCGACGGCTTCGTACCCGTCGGATTGACTGGGTGTCATATTGCGTCGCCCAAGCGTTGTCTCCGTCCGCCAGCCGATCTACTTACAAACTAATAAGCAGCGTATGTACGCGCCGCTACAAGGTGTTGAGTTTCCTTTTTCGCTTTATTATTATTATTGTATTATAAGACGCAATTATGCGATGAAGAGAAAATAAAATAAAAAGCCAATTGCCAAAAAAACCAAACGTAAAATCATCAATTTGAAAGCAATTCTGAAGCATTTTATTGAAATATACAAAAAGTTTAAAGACATTAAAATCTAAGGTAAAAAGCTTAGCAATACTTGTTTATTTTAGCCGTGGAGGTGGTCTCCGAGCTTGGGGAAGATATCCGGCTCGAAGGATCAATGTTTAATTGAAAAATGCTTTTTAATTCACCAATGTTTCTGCTTTACTTCACCAAATGTTTATTCAGAATTCCTATTGACAATCACAATCTTTATTTGTTAAGTTTATTGATTTGTTATTCACTGATGGTATCTGTAATATGACACTCGCTGTCTTTGCGTCCGTTGATGAGAAGCAAGAGACAATATGGGTCCAGCGGCGATCGCTGGAAGCCAGACGAACAGCGCCAGTCGCCGCGGAGAGAGCTCGCAGCCGAGCTTACTCTCTCGAGAGAGGCGCATCTCATGACCGGCAGGCTGACGAAAGAGAACTGTCTGTTCTCTCTCTGTGTGAACTGTTCTCACTCCTGACACCCTACCGATCGATGAGGGAGCACCTATGGCGAGCGGCAGTTGGCCTTAACAATACTAAACAAATCTTATTAATATGTTCCCTTAACACGTTGTTCATTAATCTTTGGAATGTCGCTGGTGCTGTCTTCAGACCGAATGGCATTCTCAAAAACTCGTAATGACCGTTTTCTACACTAAATGCAGTTTTAATATATGAATATCGTTTTCATCGATTTTAATTTGGGGAA
The DNA here is from genome assembly GCA_922984085.1 of Sicus ferrugineus. Lineage (NCBI taxonomy): Eukaryota > Metazoa > Arthropoda > Insecta > Diptera > Conopidae > Sicus > Sicus ferrugineus. Next base: position 6,623,728 of record OV277354.1, read on the forward strand.
GTCAAGGCCAAGCGTTGTGAAATACTGGCATCTACGCAGTTTATCAAGGATTTCGTCCATGTTAGGGATTGGATACTTGTCATCTATTGTCACTTCGTTAAATTTGCGATAATCTATAACCAATCTCCATTTTTCTTACCGCTGGCATGGATCTTCTTAGGTACGATCCAGCCTGTTGCTGAATATGGAGAGCTACTATTTCTAATTATTTAATACTTCAACATTTCTTCAATTTGTTTATTAACCTCATTTTTATGTATGAATGGGTATCTGTACGATTTTACGTGTATTGGAATATCATTTGTTATTATAATTTTGTGCTTGTAAAAGAATGTTATTTGTAAAAGAGAGTGGACAGTTTTCTTCATAGAAAATTTCCGAATATCTGTTTACTATCCTTAGCAAATCTTTCTTGTCATCAATTTTTAAGTGATCAATTTGAATTTGTTTTGTGAGGTGGAACTAAAATATTTTCTTCAATAATATTAAAGTTATCGCTATTAACTATTTCTTTACTTATAGGTTCTATATTTAGTGGTATCTGTTTATTTTTATTTTCTTAAGGTATTTCTGTTTTCCGTATTTTTGTCCGATTGGTATATCAACTCCTTGTCCAAAAAGGAGTGGGACTACTCTGTTTTCAATTTTTATTTCGTTGTTTTTATAATCAATTATTTTTAATTAATATTATATTATTATTGTTGCTTTTATCTTTTTCGCCACTGTTACTAGTGTTCACCGTATCCCTGCTATTAAGTATGCTGTTATCTTTTCTGCCGTCGTTACTAGTCTGATCTGTTGGACTTAACATTATCACATCTGCTTCGTTAGCATGATTCTCAGAGAATATTTCTTTAAATAAGACATCTCGTTTATCCACAACACGGCCTTCTTTTACATCATATATTATGTGACGAACCTTCTTCGGGCGGCGTGGAGTAGCTACTGCGCGTCCAAGAGTTCGGGTTACAATACTCTGACGACGACAATAGTTGCCTGTTGGTACCTACATGTAAACCCTACCTGACCCCTCTAATTTTGTAACACAAGTGTTTTATTATAAATAACTATATTTAGCTAAACCAACTTTTCATTTGTACTTAAATTAGGACTTAAAATAACCTATCCCGCCGACCTCGATTCCAATTGCGTTCCTCACGGGGAGCGGACGTACCGTCAGTTAGCTAACTACACGGTTCCGTCGTAAGTTGGTATCAAGGGGAAGACGTATGGGACGTGTGGAGTCAAGGATGGGAGCCCGTCGGTTAACAAACCACACGGGAGACAGAGTGGGTGATGAAGTTTTCACACCTACTGGCTACACTGTAAATTATTATGCGATTTAAACTCACTCTGCTGAAAAATCCTTTGACGGACGTCGGTTCTGTACCGCAAAGGGGTGAAGGCACGGTTGTGGTGTCCTTCGTTAAAACTGACTACACTCCGCGTTAGCACTCGAACGTTTGTCACTTTTTAAGAAAACTTGATGAAACTCCTCATTGCGCGATGGCTAGATAACAGAGACCGATTCCTGCGCGTCGGTCTCTTAAATAGCCAACCGCTGGACTTCCAGCACCTCGTATGATGTCACATTATTTAGAGCTTTTGTCGGATACCGGTTTCGTAAATATGCCGCTTTCGAAATAGCCTCAGCCCACAGCAATTCGTCTAAACCTGCATGCACCAAAATACACCTCGCCATCTCTACGAGCGTCCGATTAGCCCTTTCTGTAATCCCATTCTGTTGCGGTGAGTACGGCACTCTCAGTTCGCGTTTAATACCTTGTTCTTCCAAATATTTCTCAAAAACTCTATTGACGAATTCTTTACCATTATCACTTCGAAGAATTTTTATTTTCCGATCTGTTCGGCGCTCAACTAAACTCTTAAAAGACAGGAATTTGTCAAATACTTCATTTTTAGATTTCAAGAAATATTTTTAAATATTTTAATATGCGCCTCGACTTGTCATCTATAATGCAGAAGGCTGCATTAATACTTATGCTTATACTTGCAGCTAAACACAAGGCTACGGGAAGCATAGTGCTTCACAGCAGAGAGCTGCACAATAGGTATTAGAGGCCGAAGCCAGAAAGCAACTCAGAAATTCGGAGGACTGCACATCGGAGGAAGCCACTTTTAATGTCACAGAGGCACTCATTTTGTTGAAGTAAATTTATGAGTGCCTCTGTTGTTTCTCGATCCCAACAAGATGAAACCTAGCACTGAAAGTAGAAATATTAATAGTGTTTGCTTGATCTCCGAGCTCTTGGGATAGCTCGAAGGATCAAGATGTTGGGGTGGTCTCTGAGCTCGTGGCAATCCGGCTCGAAGGACCAAAATGTTTATTTTGTCTTCGAGCTCGTGGGATGTCTCAAAGAGTTGGGTGTTGGGGTCACTATATTTATTTGTTTTGGGTTGGAAATTCCAAAGGTACTCACCTATTGGAGGATGAATTCGTGAATTTGGTATCCTTGGAGTTGTGGTGAGACACTCGTATCCGGCACACTTGGAATTGATTCGTGAATTTAGTATCCTTGGGGTTGTGGTGAGACACTTGTATCCAGCACACTTGGAATTGATTCGTGAATTTGGTATCCTTGGGGTTGTCGTGAGACACTCGTATCCGTTACACTTGGAATTGAAAAACACTTCTCTCTGAAGCACTGGTATTTGAAGCACGTTTGCTGTTTCAAAATCGTTGGTAGAAGGAGGCTTTCTCCCAGCCGGAACTACCGCCATCTATCTGTCAGAAATAGAAGAAAAAAGACGCAACGGAACGGAATTGGGTCCGTTCGCGCGGTTTTCCAACACGGTTTCTGTTGCACGGGGTGGGGGGATTTCCGCGAAGGGAAACAGCGACGGGGAGTTATGGGGTTATTGGTAATAATATAATAATACAATAATAATTATAAATCGAAAAAGGAAACTCAATTATTATAATAAAAATTATTATTATAATAAAATTTATTATTATTATAATAAAAAATTATAAAACTAAAATTAACTAAAATTAAATAAATAATACAATATAATGTCCGAATCACTTACATTTTTTATGCACAACCAATAATAAGAACATTATATCCACAGCCACTGCAATTGAAAGTAAGAAATTATTGCTTTCAATTCCGGCTGGTACTTTCATTTTATGGGGGTTGTATTTTAGGACCTCTAAATATGGATGAAAGTTGTCATGACACTTTTAATTGAGTACGCTTTCTCCCTGACAGGACATGATTTGACAATAGGATTGTGGGCCCTTTTGCAGTTTACATATTTTATGTTTAATTTAATAAAACAATTTAAAGATTTATCGTGAATTTGAAAGCACATTCAAAATTATTTTCTTTTTGCTTATTATGCAAAGCAAAATTATTGAAACGATAGCAATTAAAACAGAGACTAAAAGAGATGAAATATTTCACCTTAATTTTTGTGTTGTTGGCAAAGATAATCTCTTTGGGGATTTCCAATCCCTTAAAAATGGTATTTACCCATTTTGTGGGTGTTTTCTCATCCTGATTTCCCACCCTTCTTTCAATCCTTTGAAGCTTGAGAGGGGAATGGGATATTGTAATTCCTCTAACAGTTCATTAATCTGAGTTTCAGTCGGCATGCCAAAATAATACCTGATTTCGATAGAACTACGGAAAAATGGAAGCTTTATAGCTTGAATCTATAAACTTTTGATTATTAACAATGTCATTGGCAGCGGCAGCGCTTTTGAAAATTATCTATTTATAAATTATCATCGATTAAATCCTATTTTAAAAACTTCAAAAATACCACATATATTTACCTTGGCTAGGGTTTTTGTAAGTGTATTTATAGGCTTTTGATTTTCATTGGACACTGTGTCTATGTAAACCTCAAACTGTAAAAAAACTTCAAACTGTATTGAATGTAATTTAAAATTTGTTTTCTAGCAAACACAGCAAAAGAGTTTATTTTTAAGGGTTTTTATTTTCAATAGAAGAAAATTTCACAAAATGAAATGACACAAAATTTATATGTTCTAAAGAAACACGATTTTTACAAGATTATATACTTGTCTAGAAAAATTTAAGCTTTTTTAGGAACTTTATAACTCGTTAATTTTGATTAATGAATGTATATGTAAATGTTAAGTATGTTTAAAACAGAATTTAAATTAACAATTAATTGTGAAAAATTATTAAGATCAATAAAATATTAAAGACAGACTGTTTGACAATTATTTCCTTGTACAATGCTTAAATAAATTCATCTCCACACCTTTCTGAACTATATATCATTGCTTTTACGTAAAAGGCACGATATCTGTGAAGAAAACTAAGTTTACTTGTTAATGTTACATGATAAACAGATACACTTTATAAACTCTATTATAAACAGAGAAATTTTATATCTGCCTACAAATATCACGTATAATTTTCGTATCATATATAACTTTTCATTTCTTATTTATATATTTAATATTTAGTTTTTGTCAATTATTTAATTGTTATTTCTTATTCGTAAAGAATTTACTTAACTTTTTTTTAAGCAACTTTTTGAAAGTCAATAATTCCAGTCCATCTATTATTTATGAGAGTATGATTCATAAACGAAGATTTCATTTACAAAATAGCTTAATTCTCACTTAATAGCTAAATTAAAACAAATTAAAGTTGACATTTAAAGTTATTTCAATGAGAAACCTTTAATAGCGAAATAAAAGCGAAACTCAATACTTAAATGCATTTCTAATAGAAATACATGAATTTAATTTCAAATCTACTTGATTTTTAAATTCTCGCAAGTTAATATTATTGCCAATTTGTATAAAAATACAAATCTATAGAATACAAACAAAGAAACACTGCAAAAATTTTCATGTACACATAAGAAACAACTTTAAGAGGATAATAAAACAAATACTTTAAATTGTTAATGTTATACACCAATTTTTAAAATAACACGATGCAAAGCTGATAATGAGAAAACCTGCAAAATACCAATTATTAAAAGAAATAAAGAAAATTATATATAAAGAGAAAAACAACACTTGTTTTTACTGGCTTAATTGGGTTCATTAGTGGGAAATGTTTATGAAAAATATGTTTTTCACTTTTCTTTTTGTCTCTGCGTTCATTATAAACTGATGAAACACTCGCTCCCAATACATTATATTGGAGCCAGAAATCAGAATTAGAGAGAATGTCAGAGAATATCAGAATTCAGTATCTTCTAAGCTTCAAAGACAGCATGAGCTACCGTTAAGAGGTTTTTGGAGAGGGAGGGGAACGAAGGGAGATGTTGGTTTTTGTTCTTATATTAAAGGTTTCTCTACAACTATTAGCGCTAGGCTAAACCTAGTGGGCCATAAGTACGCTGAAACAACACACCATCCATACCCAGCTGGATTGAAACCTGCGTCCTCGGAGCTTGCAGCGAACGCATCACCCACTGCGCCACCGAGGACCGCAGTCTATGTATTTCGCTCACGGCGAATCCTTATAAAACGCCTTACGTTTACCAAGCCTTTAATGTATTCTATTGGTTTCAAAATTTTTTACAGTGTATTATGCCTCTAACAAAAATGATAGAATATAAGGTTGCGCCGATCATGTTCTAAATGGCCTCGTTCTGCGTCTTACGTCACAATAGCTATTCGATATGGACGAACTGTCAAACTCGTATACATTTCGTACGTAAAAGTGCAAACATTGCTATGATATTTTATATATTACAAAAATTACTAGGTTATAGCAAAAAATTATTGTAAAAAATTGTTGTAGGTAAACAGACTTGTGTAATATGTGGTTTGTATTTCAAGAATAATTGATAATTTTTCGTGTGTCAGCCAAATAAAATTTTAACATTGAACTTATTTCTTTGTCGGTAAAAATTAATCCATTTCTTTAACAATTCCTAGTCAGAAGGAAAATGGAAAAAACGGAACGAAGAATCTGCATCGCCATTACAATTTTAACAGCCTCTATCACTGCACCTCATTGTGTATTGAATTACTTCTATTTCCAAAACTCATCAAATTCTGATATTATTTTCGATGCGCACAGAAATAATGGCTATTGTGACGTCACACAACAGCTGATTGTCAAACTTGCAAACGCCGAATAGTGGACCTGCGTAAGACGTAATCTTGTATTCTATCATTCTTGGCTCTTTATGCCTGAAACACTATTGGAAGCATTAAATACATTAGTGTTCGGTTATCTTTATCTAATTTTCTTACGGACAAAACATAATCACACCTCACGAACATGTCACAAAATCTGTCATTTCTGTCAATTCCTGAGTTAAAATGTAAAAAAAGGAATAGCAAAAGAAGAAAAAGAGCACTTTGTGTGTGCCAAATTAGAAATAGATCTAACCCGAAGCCATTTGTCTTTTTATCTATAGACAATTGTTCTCAGATAAATGATTCTCAGTTAAATGAAAAACAATTATAGAAGCTCAAAAGAGTTGGCAACCCAGATTAGTCAGAAGAAGAGTTGGTAACCATATTTGGCTGTCATCGGCTCGTGAACACTGTTGGTAATTCATATTGTGAATGGCTGCATTAAACACAATTGGGAATTCTATTGCTTAATTTTGCAGTTTATAGCTTGTAGCTGTAAATTGTTTAAATATTTCTTGTATGAGTTAAAAAACCTTATAAACTTCGACTTTGAAATATTAATTATGCCAAATACATGTGGGATTGGTAAGAAACGGAGGCAAAGCGCTTCTCCGCGAAAGAATAACAGCGGCTGCTCCAGTAGAAGCAGATCCCGTAAAAGGTTAGTTTGGGTTTGTGATTTGAAAACATCAGATTTATAGCTCCGTCCCACAGGAGGCGATGTAAGATTGACTCTTCCAGCGAAAATGAACTGGAGGAGTCTGAACTTGAGGATTGCAATATGGAAGATGCTATCGCAATAGAAAAGAAGATACGGAAGATTGCTCGCTCCAACGCACTGAGTGGTGGTGACATGCGCAAATTATTACAGGTTTAAAAAAGTAAATTTTGCCTTTTCAAAGACTTAAAAACTTTATCGCAGAAATTTGTGAAAAACGAGCATATTCTGGCGTTGGTAACGCTTAAGGCAGAAGATGAATTGGCACGCGAAAAACAGGAAACTGAGAAAGAAGCTTTCATTATTACCGACACGCCCACTGTTCCTAAATTAACACGAGCACGCGCTAGGGAATTGAACCGTACGCCTGTTATAGCATTGCCCGCTTTTAGAGACACAGGGCCACCTGAAATAACGTCTCTCATCAGAGACGATCTGCGCTCTGACGAGGATGATGAAGAGTACACATTTAAAGAAGATGATTTTGTGGTAGGTTGCACATCTATTCTTATTTCCACTGTATTCTCTCAGGTTAAACTTCTAGTCCGATGACGATCACAATACCGCTACCTCGGATATGGATTCAAATCCTTGTACACCGAGTACCCCCGGTGCAGAATTAGAAGAATCGCCTGTGAAATTTAGTGAAGATGGCTGCTTCAAGATACCTTACGACAAGCAAGGGGATTTGCGCATTGCTACGCGTACTAGGTCGAAATTTTGTCTACAGCAAACTACAATTGAGGATCTACAATTAGATTTTGTACCGCCCGATGAGGAACACATAGAAACGTCGGATGCAGCAGAGCATGTTGCTCACGATGAGGACTGGATGGAGTTTTTAAATGACTTTTCGAAACCCTTGAGTACGTAATGAATAAGATGTGTGTGTTCGTTTATTTATTCACTATTTATTTTAGATCACAGCTTTGTGGGCGATGATGATGATCCCGTGAATGATCCTGAGTACGTTGCTGCCGAGAAAATACCAGGTTAGTTTGAAAAAATTATTTCATTTTATGTACCATAGTTAAAAAGTAGCGAAACAGAAGGTTTGCTAAACCTTTAAAAATTCTCTTTGAGCGAAATATAAAATCGCGGTTATAATAATTTTGTATATTATATGTATTTATTTTGTAAGTTATGTAATTTTATTCCGGTATTCCCTGTTTATATGCTTATTCCCTGTTTACATGCTTTCTATATATTTAGTTGATGCTTGGGAATTGCGTGATGTTAACATTTCTAAGAAAGAACTAAATGAATTAGTTGCTGAACTTTTTGAGGGTCTTCTGAACGAAGGCGTGTCTTTGGAAAGTATTGAGCTAGAGACCCCACAAAAATTCCTCAGTAATCAGAATGCAGCCGAGGAAGTTCCTAATCCATCTACACCTCCGTCTGATAGCACTAACGCGGCTCCACAGCAGCGAGATGCAGTTACGCGTCAAATAGACTTCGACAATCAGCAACAGCTGACGCCTCACTCTCAGAACAGAAACGTCAACCCATGTGTTTCTGATGCTACGATTTCATCCACAAATTTGTCACAGAATGATTGCTCCTTCCAGCCGGATGTTATGTCTACACCATACACCACCACAGCTGCACTTAACAATGTTCCATCCAACGCTAAAATCATACCAATTGCAACGGTGTCACCTCAAAATGCAGTCTCCCAAATTATTACTATACCTGAAGAAGTAGTAAATACAGATCCTGAAGTGATTGCCGTACCTGTAGCAGGTCAACCAAATTGCTACCAGCTGGCTAAGGTGGTCAGTGCAGAGAATGTCACCGGTAACAACAAACAAAACTCGAACGATACGCGCTACACCGTCCCTTACGACACCAACTACACCTGGAAGTATATATCTATGAAAAAGCATCTTTATTCTGAGTACATGAATAAATTTGAGAACTTAAAAAATCTCAGAACGGTGCCGTCGACTCCTGAGTGGCCACCTGATGCCACTGGCTTCACGCAACAACAGCACGACTTGTTGCAGCAACAGTTGTGCATACACGTACAACTTTTGACACAAAACTTCTTGCAAACCTATTGTCATCCCGACCTTTGGCAGTGGGCTGATAAGCCTCGTGACATGTTGCTGGATCTGAAGGAGCGAGCACAAACTGATGCCTCATTTAACGCTTGGAACTTAAATGCAGCTGTCGATTTGATAACGAAATGGAAAGAGGAATGTTCTGTAGACAGTAAGGAAAATCGTGAAATGATGGAGTGAGTATTTCGAAAATTTTTTTGAGTTATAAATATTCAACATATGTATTTCATTAAAAGGTTTATCAACAATGAGGCAAACAGAACGTAAGTATTCGTAAAAACTCTTAACTCCTACCAAATCTGTTATCGGCTTAATATGTTATTTGTCTTAATATTACAGAGGCCGTAATACCCGTCAGGTGGCACGTTTTCCACCTCGCATCATGGAGCTCATGCTAAACAGCACTGTTTTCATGTATCCAGAATATTTACCGCGTGTCCCATTTACACAAAGAAACAAAGGCAGAAAATATGAAGTCTTTTCGCCCTCCGAGTTACTTCTACTTGCTCTGGGTTTAGAAAAGCACATGGTCAATGGCCGTAACGTGAACAACAAACCAGTTTCGCTACGTAGAGCTTGTGAACGAATAAGCAAAGATTTAATTATGGGCAAGACTCCACGTCGTATTTGGGATCAGATAAAGATTCTGCGTACTGCTGACTATTATAATCCAATTAAGGTAGTTTCCTAAGTTAAATCTTGCCGATTTATTTTACAAGTAAATGTTGAAATTTTCAGTATTTCTTTGAACACGGTCGCCCGCCACCTGTAGAATGTAAGTTATACTCATTTCCCGGCAACATTGTACTACCGCCCAAGGAAAGGATATCTGAATTACCGCTGGCTTGGCAAAAATACATTAAACAGGTAAGTACTTTCCGTTTTACCGCTATAGTCAATGGGTCCAATCATTTGTATATAGAGACCCAATGTTTTTGTGCTGTATTCGATATTTTGAATAATTACAATGAACCTGAAAACAACTTTGATCTGGGCGAAGAACTATACAATAGAATTCTAAAAATTTCAAAGTAAAATTTTGGCATCTCGTTTTTGAGCCAAAAAGCTTTAATTTTTTTAGGTGCGGTAGAAAGGTTTATTTAATAGAAGTCGGACTTTTTTGGTGCGGTACGATAACAACGGAATTATATAGTCTTCCTCAAATTAAGGCCTTCTGGGCAAATTGCAATAAGAAATACTACAGCCTATGACCTTAAAATCTAATTTAGGTTTCCTGAATAGGATAAGAAATAGTCCTGACGTAATGACTTCGATAGCAATAATACTGTAGGAGAAAATACAATGGTAGGAAAAAATTAAACCATATAAAAGGTGTATTCGCCATGAAATCCATAAGAATTTTTATGGAATTTCAATAAATATGGTCTACCTCTAACGAATCAATAACCTCGTTCAAATATTGCGTGAAGGTCATTGCATAGTTCTTTATTTTTTACTGGATTTCGTAAAAAATGTAAATTATAATTAGAAAGTCAATATGAATTAATTAAACTAGCTCCCGATCGCATTTAACATCGCCCTCCCACACGGTCTCGCGGTATTAAACGCAGTTCTGAACCGTGCTTTAAAAATACGTTTCCTGCTGTCTGCTGTGGACTGATTCCGATACCATCGTCTGTTATTATGGCGCTGGTTGCTGGTGGCACCTTGAATTCCTCAGCCGCAAATTTTAATACCGCTGTGAACGGGGTTGCTTCTGGCACGCTTAACACTTTGAAGGGCAGTTTCGGGTCGGATGTTAAAGTAATTTTAAAAGTAACTTTTGAGCTCATGATTAGATGTGGTTTTAAATGACTTAAGTGTAGCCTGAAATCCAAGCAGCTGGTTTTAATGACGTGTTAAATTCTTCCCTTGGCACTGGATATCCGCTTCTGAAATATGAGACTGGCTCTTTCACCTCAGGCTTAGACTGGCTCTTTCCTGGATTTAAATAAATATAAATTCAGTAAACGATATTTTAGTAAAATGAAGTTCTATAATTTTTTTAATGCTTACAAAATCTGCAATACTTTTTTATGTTTGGTGACCACAGCTTTCTAATTATTGTGAACTGACACGTAGAATCAAAAAGAGAAGAATAAACACAACCCAGCCATAATTACAGCACGCAAACTAGTTTGAATGGCAGTGACAGTTCTTCTGCCACAGATTAATAAATCTTCTTTTTAGGCATGATCTATAAAAAATTGCAAGGAAATCTCCACTTGAATTTTCCCATTGAAAAATTTCTTGGTTGTTAATAATTCCCACAAAAATCCCATTCTTGTTTAAAAAAAAGCTTGCTTTCGTAAAAATAGCAATTTCTTATAAAAATTATCATTTAATTCCCACAACAATATAAAGAATAAAATACACCATGTAAATTAAAAAAATCACTTGTGAATCCAAAGTGATAATTAAACTGTCACTGTTTTCTATATATCTCACAACCTTTACTAGGTATTAGAGCGAAGTAAATTTAACGAAAATTTTTCGTTAACCGAAAATTGCACCGATTTCATCTCAATTTTAATGTAAAAATCATGGTGTTTATAACACTGCTTTAACATTTTCTCACATAAAGTGAATGTACTTCTTACTTAGTAATGCCTATAAACGAAACTACTGTCATGCTAATAGTGAATATATCCTTATTTCAATTCACAATTGTGTTCTTTGTGGAATTTTTTACCACAATGTCGGATATTATTAAATCCTAATTTATTAATTTTATACTTTTTGTTTAATAAAAATTTTTTGATACTCAAGAGACAAGCGAACAACTCTGAAGCTGTGAAACCTCCTGTAATCGCTTCAGAGGAAGCTCGCGCATCTTACCTGGAGTTCGTTCGTGAAGCTGTAGGCCCAGATATACACCTACCGGATAATTTTAGGGACACAGTTGAAGTAGACCGAGACGAAGCAAGCATAGCGACAGCTACAGAAATAGCTGAGGTGCCAACTAAAACATCCAGACGTCGAAAGAAACGTAAGGAAGGCGTGGAACGCAGTAAAAAACAGTCGGTGACCATTAACGTTAACTACATCTTGGGAGCCGATACAGCGACAGGTTTTCTAAATAGCACTGGTAACAACGGAATTGTGTCAGCTGTACTTAATAACAGCTACATACAGACACTAAATACAGACAGTGTGGACAACACTGTAGTGAATCTGATTCCCTCGTTAACCAGTACATCACAGCCGACGACGACGACAAGTACTTTAAAAGTAGCTGCGGAACAATTGCCAGTTATTGCTTATAATTTTGATGTCACCAATAATACCTGGATACCTTCTGGAGAATCTCTAAACAAATCGCCGCAAGGAGCACGAAGTTCGAAGCAGAAAAAGTTAACTGATTACTACGATTTAGAGCAGCGTGGTCAAAGTGGGAGTTGGGAAGATATTGAAAGTGGTGAAGAGCTTCAGAACTGGGGCAACAAGAAGAAGAAATCTAGGAGAAGTAAAAAAGTTAAAAAGCTGCTCTCAACACTTAAAATATCTCGAAGTCACCGTTTGTTAAAGCAACGCAGATCACGAGGCTTACGCAGGCGCTGTGCCGTGCTGCTGGAGAATTATCGCTTGCATCTGGAAGCGCAAATTCGCCTCTTTAAACATAAACCTTTGGTTCAGTTTTTCTTCAAGTACTTCAAAGCCTTAGATTTGTACACCGACCTTTTATGTGATCTTAAAATGAATTGTAAAAATCAAGCAGCTTTTTGCAACAGCAGCGGACTTTCTGCTGCGGCTGGTAGTCCACAAGGATTGAGCAAACGGTCACGTAGTGCTGCGCAACAGCAGGACGAGGAGGCTGGCAGTGTACGAAGTAAAAAAGCAAATCGACAAGAAGAAAATTTCAAAAACATGTTACTTCCCGATAGCGCAGAAGATGCCAATCGCAAAGATGCAAGTATGTAAATCGGCTTTCATTTCTAGCGATGCTATTGCATTTCTGCCCCTTAATTTCATTTATTTCCTCTTCAGTTTATGCATTTAATTTCTACGAAAAAGTCGAGGAAATGTTCAAAGCCTCCAATCGCCCTGAAGACTGCGAAACGTTCAATAATATATTGAAGACTTTTGATCCGAAGCGTGATAAAGTATCAGAGCTGTATTATGTAAGCTTGCGATCTTGAAAAAAGAATAATTTTTTTCGTTAATTTTCATTTTTAATATTTTGGTAGAAATTGGAGAATTTGTTTCTTCCCGATTTTCCGGAACTGGCCGAAGTTTTTCTCACTTTCCTCCTACCATCTGAAGCCGCCGAAATCGGCAAATTTTTCGAACATTTTATGGCTACCAATATGAATACCTTCATTAACAAGTTAAATATTTATTTCCATAAACAACCTGCTCAAATACGAAAGGTTTACAATTGCCTCAGTGAGTTGGCGGAAGACCAAGATGTAACTTTAAAGAAGGTGGAGGCTAAAATTTTGCCACTACTCAAAGGTAATGATTTTCTTGTTGAATGGTTTATGCAACTCTTTCCAATGGCGCCACCACCAGAACGGTAAGTTTCATTACTTTAGGAAGATTTAAATTGTTCTATCTCTTGTAGTTCGGAGCTTTTATTTTAATTTAGTAAACTTTTCCGTGTTTTCCTTTTAGCTTGCTTTCTACGCCTGAGAATGTTAATTTAAAAGAAGTGGAAAATAATCAGAGTGGTACATATATGGAGACTGTATCGAATTTATTAGATTCACCAACGCAAGAACAGCAACCAAATCAGCATGAACAACAACACAAGTGTCAGTTGCGAGTATGTAGTTTTAAAATTTCTTACATGATTTCCAGTTCCGTTCTTCTTAGTTTTTATTCATTTAAAGGAATATTTAGTTGCTTTTTATTTAATTCTAATTGTAATCTTTAATATGTTTTTTTTAATTTAGAATATTTTTAATTTCTATTAAACTGCTTATATGGGTGTGTTTGTTATATTTGTTAAATGCATATTTTATGTACTAATATATTAATTTTTCGTTCGAGATTTAATTCGTTCATTTATTTATTGATTTATTTTTTTAGTACATAAATGGACGCATATTTTACGGTTCAAAAACGACTTTGCCTGCTAAGCTGAATTTTATGGCTCAGAAGTTTGTGGATGAACCACAACCTGAATCAGAAGTCAACATTTCCGCAACGGGCACTGAACATTGCATACATGCTATCCGAGAACACGGGGAGAAGCATTTGATTTCAGCCGCATCTGCTGCTGCAGCAGCAACCACAGAGTGCAGTGGTAGCGACGATAATGACAAATCTAAAGAGGATGACGCTTCTAACGGTAAACTTAGCAAATATATACTTTCCAATTGAGACAGACATAGTCATCATTCTATTTAACAGCTCTCATAATTGACACAACCACTGAGGATGACAGCAGCTGCTCAACAAATTTTGAAGTCTGCGACGAAGCTTCTTTGCACGCGCATGCTGTGCGCCTAAATCCGCATTATTATGGTACCTCTTGTTATACCAACTCAACATCTACCCAAGCCACCGGTGCGCCAAGCAATGCAAACCAACAAGCGCATCATCATCATCATTCAGGCGCAAAGCGTGGTTCCGTCAATTCAGCAGATGAGGCGAAATTATCGCCACGTAAGCAGCCTACTGGTCCGTCGTCTGGCAGCGTAACTTGCAGTGGAAAAAGTGCAAGCACTGGTGCTGGCACCAGCAGTACGCACCTAAACTCATCGCATGTTACAGCAGCAGGTGTGAATTCGAATGTAAATTCAATGACATCGCACACGCAGCGTGAGAAACGTAAATCACCAACTAAGAAAGCAACAGCGATTCCGCATCTAGGTAGCAACAAAAACACTTCCTCGAATATTGCCAGTTCCCCCCTCTCAAAATCTTCGCCAACTAATCGTATGCGGGTCTACAAAGTACAGCCCATGGTTGTTATACACGAACAGAACTCTGCCATCGCATGCGCCAAAAAACTAAAATCACTCGTCGATTATGGATCAGAGAGCGAGAACGACACCAAGTCGGGCATTACAATTGTTGCCAAGGCAAAATATCCAAAAGCTGCAACAGCAACAGCAACCAAGTCCAGCAATAATGATACTGAAGCAACAGCAACAACCCCCATCACTGTCAAAATCGAAAATACTGACGACTTGGAATTTATATCCGCAAATGAGGAAGTCTCGTTAAGCCTGGCACAGAGTTTATCACCGACCATTAAAGTTGACGCAGACTCGATAGTTGAGGATGATCGTCTGCCATCTTGCTCGACAGCAATAGCAATCCGTAACCCAAGCACCCTGCATCAACATGGTGATGTCTCTTCAACACACCTTGATAGCGATGAAGACTGCAAGCTGGATATTGTGGCCCACCTAGCTACTTCAACAACAGAAACAAATGCGGCCTCATCCTGCAGTATAGCGGCATCTGCTAATGCCGAACAGCAACAAAATCGTTCTTCCCTGCCTACACAACCGTCGGCATGGACGCGTGACGAAGATAAAGTTATACTAATAGAAATGAAGATAGGCTCGCGAAATCGTGAGGATCTGTTCCAACGCATCAGTGCGAAGCTACCAAATCGCAACATTTTAGAGATAAGAGGACGTCATCAGTTTTTGCTGGATTTCTTGTCAAAATTGCAAGGCAACTGATTGCTGTGACTGGGTGAAGCTATTCACAAAATATTTTAGTTACATCCATAATTTCTTAAGATGAATGTATAAACATTTGTTACTTTTAGGGTTTTAGTCAGCTATTATTAATAAGTTTTAAAAAAATTAATCTCTTATTTATTTGCTTCACACAGGCCTTTAAAAGAATGCAATCCATCGACATGTCCAGGTGCAGCAATCTCTAGCTACAAATGCAGTATTTAAGCTTTAGATTATTTGGAACTTGTCTTCTGAAATCCTTCAATACAATTGCTTTTATAGCTCTGATACAATCACTATACGTAAACTGGAAAGTGATAGCATGTCTAGCATTTTTCCCTCATTTCGAGCAGTAGTACTTTTCGAGTTTTCTGTATTTTCATCTTTAGAATTTTCGTTGAATTTAGAAAAAACATTAAAATATTAAAAAAATAAATTAATTAATTCAAAAATCGTTCAATTCTAACTTAACAATGATTAAGATATTTTAACTAGAAATAATATATCGGTAACGAACTGCTTTTCAAAAAGAGGTTAAAAAAAATTCTCGCGGTCATCGATATACTGGTTCACGTACTGGAATTCATTCCGCAGTAACTGTCAGATCTATTTTGACTGATTTGGTTTCCCTTTTATTGGAATAGAAAATGGCGAATATTGGCATTAACGGCTTCGGTCGAATTGGCCGTCTTGTGCTTCGTGCTGCTATTGAAAGTGGTGCCAACGTTTGCGCCATCAACGACCCCTTCGCCGATCCTCGTTACATGGCCTACCTGCTCAAGTACGACTCCTCGCACGGGCGCTTCAAGGGCAAAATTTGCGTGGGTGACAACTCCTTGGAAGTGAAGGGTCAGAAAATATGGATCACCGCCGAGAAAGATGCTGGATTAATTCCATGGTGTTTCGCTAAAGCTCATTATATCATAGATGCCACGGGCAAGAACACCACAATCGAGAAGGCGTCGGCCCACTTCAAAGGCGGCGCCAAGAAGGTCATCATAACGGCACCCTCGGCGGATGCACCCATGTTCGTGTGCGGCGTCAATTTGAATGTATACAAACCGGAAATGCGTGTCGTCTCAAATGCCTCGTGCACGACCAACTGCCTGGCGCCGGTGGCCAAAGTGATCCATGACAATTACGAGATCCTGGAAGGTTTGATGACGACCGTCCACGCTGTTACGGCTACTCAGAAGACCGTTGACGGTCCTTCGGGTAAGAACTGGCGTGATGGTCGTGGTGCTTTGCAGAACATCATACCAGCTTCCACCGGAGCCGCCAAAGCTGTGGGCAAAGTGATTCCGTCACTAAACGGGAAGCTGACGGGCATGGCTTTCCGTGTTCCGATCGGCAACGTTTCGGTTGTGGATCTAACGGTGCGACTAGGAAAGCCAGCTTCCTACGAAGACATCAAGGAGAAGATGAAGGAGGCCAGTCAGGGCCCGCTTAAGGGTGTACTAGGCTACACAGAGGAACAGGTCGTCTCTTCCGACATGATGACGAACAAGATATCGTCCATATTTGACGCAAAGGCAGGCATAGCGTTGAATGACACCTTTGTGAAGCTGGTCTCCTGGTACGACAACGAGTGGGGCTACGCGTGCCGCCTGGTCGATTTAGTAAAACACATGCAGAAGGTCGATGGTTATAATGAAGATTGTTGAGCAAACAAATTTCCAGTAAATAAAAAATAAAATTCCAGTAAATAATGTTTTAATGTGGGGACAATTAAGTAGACGAATTTATTTTTAAAAAATTAATAACATTAACCTCAAAAGAGGTTATTTTTAATGCTGAGAGCCTGCTCTCCAGTTGAAATTTATTTTTAAGCGCCAATTGCTATACATTCAAGCAAGGCGAGGTGCAAAAGAATGTACACACGATGCTGAAAGCCTGGTAGTCGAGTTGAATTTATTTTAAGCGCCAATTGCTATACATTCAAACAAGGGGTGGTGCAAAAGAGCGTACTCACGATGCTGATAGCCTGGTAGTCGAGTTGAATTTGTTTTTAAGCGCCAATCGCTATACATTCAAGCAAGGGGAGGTGCAAAAGAATGTACACACGATGCTGAAAGCCTGGTAGTCGAGTTGAATTTTGTTTTAAGCGTCAATCGCTATACATGCAAGCATGTAGAGGTACAAAAGAATGTACTCACGATGCTGGGAGCCTGGTAGTCGAGTTGAATTAATTTTTAAGCGCCAATTGTTTACACGCAAGTAAGGAGTGCGTGAAAAAGAGTGCACCATACTCATAATAGGCACCTGTTTTTGATCATGACGATTTTATAAAATATGTGCGTTAGTTTTTGAAATTGTATTCCCATCGACCACGTTCTCTACGTGTACATGAATCCCATCGACCATTTCCTAAATTTCGAAGTAAAAGTCTGTTCTTATTTTATTAAATCATTCTTATTTTATTAAATATTGTTCATGTTGAAAAGATTACATTGAAGGAACTAACCTTAAGTGAATAAAAGGTGTCAATTAGTAGATTAGATTCTTAATTATTATCATTCTCACTTCAATCGGCAATCATTTTGCGTTTTTCTGAATTGAACTTTGTAAACTGCTGACAAACGTGGAACCGCCGCTCAGCTGAGACCATTTATTAATCAAACGAAATTTGAGTTGCCGTGATCAAACGACACTTGAGTTGCCGTGGAACTGTACCGCTGAAATGTTCACAACGTCACTGCCATCATTGCTGGCACATTGAAGATCGCCACCATCATTATCATCATCGCATTCGTCACTGCCGCCATGCAATGTTGGCGTTCGTATACGATTGCGTATGATTGAATCACGCGTAGCCGCAGGTTGCAGATGCACCGGCTGCGTACCCATTGCTGCGTCGATATCACATTGTAAACCTAAAGTCAAATTAACTTTCGAGTGTTGACCGGCGGCTAGTGAGCCGCTAACGAGTGCCATCGCTGAAGCATCGGGACCAGTAAGTGGTGGCGGACGTAAGCGCGAGGGATCTAAAAGGGAATGCATTTTAGTTTGCTTCTTTGGAGTTCGCGAAGGTGAAGTTTTGCGATTATTTGAGAACGATTTCAATTGTTTGGCTCTAAGGAATAATTGAAAATTAATAACAGCACGCTAATATGACTTCTTTCACTTACGCTTCAATTAATTTGAGGAGCAACCGATGGTAGGCTTCGTATTCTTCGCCGCCAAATTCATTGGGATCGTGGCGTGCATGCTCGTACATATCGCAGAACTGATGTATCATTCGTTGGCTGGAACCATTCATTGTGGTCGCCAAGGTGGTTAAGAGGAAGGCACGTAGACTTTCATAGGCGTTCCTTGTGCTACCGTCACCCCGAGCTATTTCTTTCTCTACAGATGAAAGAGAAAAGCCATAATTGAGATCTGAAGATCAGCTGACTGAAGAGAAGCGTGTACCCAGTATTTTAACATCATCAACTGCTTTCATGCGATAGTAGTACGGCGGCAGTGTTTGATCTGGCTGCAGTATGTATTTGTCGTTTGTCCACAGCAACTTTGGTTCCTGGGAAATCTTCTGTATGCAATCCAAACGGCGTTCGATTTCGCGACGTATGGCCTGTAAAGTTTAAGGTCGTTTACAATTTCGAATTTAGGATATACATATGTACTTCACCAACCTTCTTAGCATCATTGCCCACTGGTACGTGAGGACCTCGCCGTGAGCGCAAAGTGAATCGCATTATTTGTCGCTTAGCAAAAATGAAAAGCATCACGAAAGTCAGCACACCGCCGCCAATTATAATGATGATCATCACACCCGAGAGTTGTTCCATTTTGCTGCCGATACCTCTGGAGCTCCCTTGGAAATCCGTGACTGCCTGTATCTTATTTACCCGAACTCTATCCATAGAAGTTGAACTCTTTTGGCGTCAATGCTTTCTTAATTTAGTTTTAGCACTCTTCAGTATTTCTGCTTTAAATGTTACTTTAATTAGTCCTCTCCATCAGAAACAGCTGCAAATAATAGACAACACTTGGTACATTCAGAATAGAAATTGCTAACTCTGTGTGCAAAGCTGTTGCCAAGCAGCGGCGAATGAAAGTGATGTTGCAATAAACTGCTATCGCAGTGGCTAAAATTTTTTACAACCAATAATTGTTATTCTGCATTTAACTCATCTTTCATTTTCTTAGTTTTCATACTGCCAACAACAAAATTGTACATGTCATGAGAGCAGCTAGTTAGTTTTTCTTTTGGAACTGAAAAAACCGCTTACATGCGATTACTACAAAAAAAATGTTTATTATGGAGGTAGTCATTGTGACATGGGGTACGTTCACAATATTTACAGCCCAGGGCTGTAAAAGACCTACAGTTAAAATTCTAAACTACAATTAAATGCATATGGCAACACAATTTTACGCTAAAAGGCAGCATGTGTAACGACTTGAGTTTTTACTAACGTTTTTATTTATCGATTATCAGAATTCAATAAATAATTTAATCCAAAAATATGTAAAAACAACATGTTTATCCTGTGGATACTCGAGCAATTAGTAATCCAATTGAGGACGGAATTTAAACTGTAACCGAAAAACTTTCCCGAAGCACGATTAAATTTATTTCGCTAGCTTTCTTTCGGACTTCAATAATTCCAATGAATTTGAAACTATTATAAATTTTGAAAGTTGTCAAACCGAAGCAAAGATGTTTTTATTAAAGATTAGATTGAATGAGGTTTATAAATAAAGAACAATTTAGTTCTTTTATTTTGATATTTAAATTAAAAGCTTCTTCTTCTTGTTTTGGTGGGTTTTACAACATTGTTATATAAAAAATGGTCCACTGAATGCGAACGCTTCCAGGCTAATTTTGATACAGAGATTTTATCCCCGCCACTACGAGTGTTATCTTTGGTTAGAGTAAAATCCAGTTCATTGAAGTTTAAATCCAATCTCTTTCTTCTTAAGTTAACTCCGTTTGCTAGGCACTCTTGTATGTTGATATAACTGCGATTAGGATATCGCAGACTGTGATGATTAAATTCGCAACATTTCTGAAATGACTGCTCCTTGAATTCAATATCTTCCGCAGTTTTTGCAGATGCACAACTTGTTTGACATGACTGCTTGTCACGGTTTGTTTCGGACGTCATATGTGACTTCCAAAAATTCGTGATCATGTTTATACCGAAAATTCGAAAGCAAGCATCAGAACAACTGCGAAGGCATTGGAAAAACTCTGACATAAACGAGGGATTAATTACGGCATAGATAACAATATTCATACTAAGCTGTAGAGCATTCAATGATATACAAATGGTTTCTAAATGTTCCATAAACTTCAAATTCACCTTCGAAGGATCACCATTGAAAATAAGGTTTAGAGCGCTTTTACGTGAAGTGAGATGCGCCGGTAGTTCGCCAATCATATACAGCATTATAACGATGACAATCATTACGGTGAGTTTCGTTTGATGCTGTGTGAATATGTAAGGATGGTAAATTGAAATTAATATCTTAGAGGGGTAAGGATACAGGGGACGTAAAGGTACCTGATATATTTTTTGAGCATTTTTGGATTGAACAAATTTTTGGCAAACCCGCCTTTGCTTGGCCCAGCGTCGAAATGCGAAGATGATGGCAACATTACCGATGAGCAAACAAATTGCTGGTACCACTGTGAGTACTATAAACGTCAGCCAATTATGAATGCGGTAGTAACTGCAATAAGAAACATTAGTTTGCGTAGCAAAGCGAAATAAATTAGAATTTGTACACAAATATAAAATTACAGGTATCTAGGGCGTGGTTGTTATATTGAAATTACCAAAGATCTTGACCATTTGCTTGATAAATCCGGTTATATATCTTCATATAACTGGATATGTCTTATATAAAATAAAAAATCGAACTCCTTATTGAAAATTGAACTCCCTCGTTTTTCTTCGTTTTCACTCGTATGCTGATTGTCATCGTAGCACCAGATCAGCTGATTCACAAGCAGCTGGTCAGCCATCTAATCAGCTGTTTTTCAGATAGGTTGATATTCTTGAAATTCATGCTTATATTCGGATATAAGTTTTTTGAAGCTAAGAAAACCAAGGAAGCCAAGCGCGAATTTACAACAGACAAAATTATCTTACCCTGAATGAAAGAAATTGGTTGCCATAAATGTTCCATCCTTGTTTACAACAAATACAAAGAAATACGGCAAATTCAACAGCGCCGAAAATAAGATAACGACACAAATCATGCAACGCGCCACAATGTTACGACAAAAGCGTGGCGCTGCACGATTCGTACCACTCCACAAATAAATCAGACGATCTACGCTGACGCAAGCAAGAATCAAGTTGGATGCTCCGGTCGTGGTGCCGAACAGTGGAGTTTGCCAGCAAAAATCGTAGGCGAGCCAAAAAGTGGAGTTGAAGAGGATGCTGCGCGAGAAGGCCGTCATGGTGATGAGCAGACAGGACAGGCTTTCCATCCAGGACAGTGCGGCCAAGTAGGAAAACGCAGAGGGAGTCATCTTGGGACGCATGAAAACCACGGCGTTGAGGAAATTCGCACACAGACCAAAACTAGCCAGAGTGGGCACCAGGAAGCCATATATGATGAAGTTCGTTGTCGAGGGTGGGGTGCGTTCCCACACACAGCGACTGTCATTTCGAATGCATTGCATATTTTTAATTGAAAAATCCAACTGAAAACTGTGGAACTTCTATTTTCGTTTCGTTTACGTTTCCGCTTCCGTGTGGATGTCAACGCTTCGATGTCTGACAATCAACTAAATTGGCTTCCTAATTCAAAGTGAAATGTAATCAGGGATCCTAATCAGCAGCGTATTGTAATCAATGTCAGTTAATAGTTTTATCTATCGGCGAATTCGTTGATGCCAAATACTGATAGAAACTGGTAAGCTTGTGATAAGCCGTCTCCTCCTGCGTATTGAGTGCATGTTAATTTCTGCTACCAGCGATGATAAGCGCGACTCTCACTTTTATTAAAGCTTGCGTGCCAGATATCATGACTCTACGGCAAATGACTTCGCAGTTATGACGTTTTATCGATATCGTTTGTATGGGGGGTGCCACGCCCTCTTGTCTAACCCCTCCCACATCTTGCTATTGCTCTTTTTTAATGAAGTCATTTGAAGATTCAAATTTTCACTGTCACTACTGAAATTTTCCCGGAATTGCATATTATTTGTTTCCCTGATTTCACAACAGTCGCTAATTCCCATTTTATCACCGTACTTGCGGGAAGACTGAGACGCAGTAATGAAATGACAACCATGCGAACCAGAAAACATTGAAAGAGTCAAACTCCTAAACTCTCTGCGACGTGCATATAAAGTTTATACTATATAAACAAACGATGAAGTTCATGCAGGAAATTAATGAGAGAGCTTTAGAGAGAGGCGAGAGAAGAAGAAACGAATTAGCTTAGATTTGTCAAAGAGAAGAAGAAACGAATTAGCTTTGGATTTGTTTAATTGTTTTTGGTTGTTGTTGGTTTGTTATTTTCTCGCACTTGAGAGAAGACTGCAGCTTGTGTGGATTTGAGGACTCTTACTTCACGACTGACATGGCTGGTCATTATTGCAGATTAATACTTCAACTCCATGCACTCACTCTTGAGCCCCCAACGCTTTTTGATCGAAACAAGAACAAGCATAGTAAGAATAGGCTTTTAAGGCTTAAAAAGGCAGTTTATTAACTTAAATAAGAAAATATTTGAATTCAGATTGTGATTTTCCACCCAGTGTAGAGTTTTTCATTTTGTAGAAATCTTAGTTTCAATTGAAGTTTATTTCTTTAACATAATAATAGTTTTTGCTAGTTTATTGTATTTTACTATAAGTTACTTAAATTCTTTTGTAGTTTCAATATTAGATAGTTAGATACTAATTAGTTAAGTAGTTAGTTACTAGCTAAATTTAAGCTAATATGAGTGTTAAGTATTTTATTTTTTGTAAACATTTTGTAAACATTTTAATTTGTGATCTTTAAATACGCTAAACTCGGAAAAAGTGTTACTATAAATACGCACAAATTTATGTAGTTATTTTTCTACAATGCCAATTGAATGAAGAGATTTAATTACTTATTTCATAATAAAAATATACAGTATGAAGAGAATTTCTAAAAGGTAAAACTATAATTTTTCGAGTTTCATTTTACATATACATATTTGTATTTCCTCTTTTTTTTTGTATCATAGATGATAAAGTGTAAAGAGACGAGGTGAAAAAATGAGATAATTACATTGCGTTTCGGTGATATTCTGCTTAATTTAAGAAACTCTTCAATTTTAGTGTATATTGATGAATGCTAGTAAATTTTAAAGAGTCTGATTATTCACTTGTTATCAGTATATAATATTTGTTTTATATATCTTTTGCGTATTTCCAGTTGCCACTGGATTATAACTTCTAAATTGAAATAAAAGCTTCAATTGCATTTTGAATGTGTGTTTTCATGTCTGTGGTTCTGAATGGTTTTCCAAAAACAGAACTTACGCTTCAATTTTGTTGATATATTTCAGTTTCACAGGAACTTCTAGAAAAAGTAAGTCCTTTTTTAGTTCGCTTTCAGTTCGCTAAAAATTAATAGACATGTAATTTGAAGTAAATCGGCAAAATCTCTATAACTTTTATACTATCCTTGAGATAACTAGAAGTTCCTAAGTGTGTGCAATCGCGAATTGATAGTTTTACAGATAGTTTTACAGATATTTCGGTGTGTTAAAATATATTCGGTGTTACAAATGTATTATTAATTTGAGAACAACGAGAATTGCAAACAGCTCTTCATCACCGCTTTAATGCCAATTAAATGAGATCAACGCTGATGTCACTTTTTGGATTTTATGAACAAATGTGAGCGCCTTGAAGTGGATGTTATTAAATATTTGATACGTTTTCTACGCATGTTTTAAGCTCTTAATTTCCTTTATTTTATGAACAAAAGAGAAAAGTCTGCTATAATTTGTCTGTCATAGAATTCTTATAGATTCAATACACATGTACGACGTTTTAGTTAAGCGTTTAAGGGTGAAAAGATGGAAGTGATTAAATTTTACTTATATACCACATCATTTCTTGTTTTCAGAACTTGATTGCTTGATTCCTGGAAAGTTGAAGAATAAGTGTTGTATTTTTCAAAGAGTCCAATAATTTAGCAATTTCATGAATGGAATTATTTGTGCTTATATACGTATGCTGCTTTAATGTTCACACTATAAAGAAGAATTTCTGTTTGTATGCATGAATCGAAAGAATGTATTTGAATTTTTCAAGAAAAAATAATATTAAGCTTGTAAAAAGACAAATAAAAGAATGTTTCATATTTCATCTCAAAAATAGAGAAAATTGGATAATCTCTACCTTGTGCTCTCTACTCTCTGGCTGTAGCTTACATGTGTTTTGCCGCTGTACACTTTCAGGAGAAGCGTTTCTTCGCCGCTTTTTTCGTTTCACGTTTTCGTGTGAAAGCAATAAATTTCGTTTGGGAAATTCACTTAAAAATGTGAATTCATTACACCTATCGAAGGATTTTTATCTAGAATTGGTTATTTAGATTGTCAGCGTTGTTTTGTGTTTTATTAATTGTAATTTACACGTGTTTACCAAAGAAAATTTGACATTTACTACATATAGATGAATTCTAAAGATTTAATATGCGAATTTGAAGTTTTATTTTATTTCCTAATTTACTAATTCACTAACACCTTTCCAGGCGTACACGTGCTCTATTTTTATATCTGCATTAATACAGTGCATTTCACAACGAAGTTAGGTGTCACTTCATCTTATTCTTCTACTGCGAATTATTGTTTAAATTGCGATAACGCATTAATCTCTAAAGATATCATGGTACTAATAGACTCCTTTTGCTTCAAATGGATTTCTGTATTTGGAATATTTGCACATGCTAATGAAATGCAGGAATAATATTTTTGTTTGTTTTTGGTTTTTAATGAAAGTTGTTTTATTTAACAATTAAAGTTTTTTCCTCTTTGATTTACAATATCATAAAGAATAAAAAATATAGAATCTACTTTTCAGCAATTTCTTATATTCTTTCTCAGAATATTGGAAGCTGTATTGCACTTCTTTAAAGTGAGTTAATATCTGTAAGAACTTTTTTATAGCACTGAAGTAGGAATTTTGAGTAATTAGTGTATTTTTACTGTAATAGAATTGTTGCAATGGCATATTATGGTGAAAATAAACGTTGAAATCGATTGTTTAATGCAGGGGCAAACATTTCAATCGACTTGAGTTTATTTTGCATTTAGTTGAATTTTCTACATTTAGCCGATGAAAGGATTTTTAATAGCACATTTTATTTCATTTAGGGATTTATGAATCTTCAACTCTTACTGATTTCTAATGAAAAGTGACTTATTTTGCATAGAAATGAGATTAATAACGATGGAAAGTCTTCTTTATAGGTATTTTATATGCATTTTTCTATATATGAGTTTCTATAGTTAAATATTGTTTTCAATTTCAAAAATTGTTGTGTTTTTTAATAGTTATATTGAATTATATTATCTTTTCGCCACTCTACTGAGATTCATAATTTGTTGATTTCAACTTTTTCTGGTTCTTGTCTCATTCTTCACAAAATACTTGTGATTCTCTCGCAAATTTACATTTTGGGTTTCATTGCTTTATATTTAAGTTACGATTCTCATTTGCTATAGTTGCAAATTTAGATACAAGAAATTATATCGTCCGATATTGTAAGATTTTAAAGGCAGATCACATTTATATATATTAGAAAACACATGAGTAATTTGAGTAAACCGAATGAGTGTATATAGATTCTCTAAGTTTCTGCGCAATTGATTTTTTCTACCTTGGATTGTACGAACTTTTAAGAATTTCTAAAACTAGTTTTCAAATGGCTTCAAGTGAGTATTAAATTCTAAATATCTAGATTCGAGAAAATTATTCGCGTATATTGAGTGCGCTGAGCTAATTCAGTGCAGATCTATATAAATGACCGATGAAGAAACACATCTTGTGTGGAAAGTCTAAATATCAAGTTAATGAAAAGTCTATAAAAGTGGACGAGTTTTAGATTTCAATGGTTTTCAAATAAATTTGGTGGCTTGCAAATATAACAATACAAACTTTTAAAATTAATTTCTAGTTAGAAAACTGTTTAGTTACTAATAATATTAGAGTTTAAATGAAATACTAAAAATTAATTAATATTATCACGATTACGTGATGATTTTAGACTCTTTTAAATTTTTCTATTTTTAATTCAATGTTTTTAAAATTAACTTAAATTAATAACAGTATTATAAATAATTAACGAAATGTACAATTAATTAGTTACTACCGAAGTATGAAAGAAAGAAATACATAAATAAAGCAAAGCAAAGTTATATAAATTCAGATAAAGTTAAATAAAACAAAACAGAGGTAAAGTAAAATTAAATTATATGAAAATAATATCAGAAGGAGTTAAAAGTAAATATAATTAAATGAAGGTTAATAAAGTAAAGCAAAACTAATGTAAGTAAAATAAAGTAAACACAATAAAATGAAACAAATACACAATAAAATGAAACAAATTAAATTAAAACTAAAGTAGTAAAGTAAAGGAATATAAATCGAAATTAAGCAAAACAAAATAATATAAAATAAAAGAGCAAAATAATATAATACACCTATATAATGAAAATAATTTATGTAAATCGAAAATAACTTGTAAATATTGCTTTCTTTATGTTTCCTTAAAATTATCGCTTTCTTAAAAAAAGTTAAAAAGTAATTAAATAAAAACTATTTAACTAATTAACCTTTTATTTTCAGAAAAAGAATTCTAGAATCATTTTATGCCTAAATACTTTCAGAAATTCGCTGCTTTCACCCTTCTTCTTCCTCTTTCGAAAACTTTTACACCCCGACGAGCTGTACAACTTCTACTCGCTACTCATTCTGCCAACCCTGCTGATTGCCACCCCTGCCGATTGCCATTTTCCTTAATTTTTATTTCATGAATGCTGTCATCAGTTTGCTGTTTAAACTTTTCCATTACACATGTTTACACGCACGCTGCCACATACTCTGGATTCATGTACGAGAATCCCACGAATTCCGACTGATCCAGATTCATCATGAAAACTTTATCTGTGGGCGTCAAGTCTGTCTTCTCGGATGTGAATTGTTTGTCGAAGTTCGAGACATCTTTGCGATGTTTCTGTTCGTTTTTGGGGAAAAGTTTGGCGAAATGAGGATTAATAAGGAGATAAAGTAGTGTATCGGTAAATATGAGCGAGAGAGTTAGCAAGTAGATGGAGAGAGTAGATTAGCAAGCGAGTGGATTTGTAAACGATTCGTTAACCAAATCGGTAAATTATTATGAAAAAGTGAATCAGTAAACATAAATGAAAGAACGTTTTAGTAACTTCAGGAGTGAATGAATAAGTGTGTGCGTATAGGAACCACTAAATCACTGAGGAATTAGTGAGTTAGTAAGTAGATGAGTGAATGAACTGGACTGTGAAGTCACAATCGCTGTGAGTAATTGTTTGAAGGGAGCATTCTTACGATTTTCGGTTTAAACGGTGGCTGCACTTCACGGTTCTCGATTTTCTCCCAATCGATGCGTCGAAAGAAAGGATGCAAGCGTACGTCTTCCTCGCCCGAGGGTCCGCAGCCCAATCGCTTGCTGGGTTGTTTCGTAAGAAACTAAGAAATGGTTGTGAGCCGTGGAAGGAATTGCACACATAATACTCGTTAGATTAGTTAAGTGGCTCATCACAATTCCTACTCATTCACCTACACAGCAGGAAGGACTACTCACCCCTTTGCAGGCCTCCTTCGCCTCTTTGCTCAGACTTTTCGGGTACGAGACGTTGTGGTCGGTTATGGCGGCGAAGAGCTCTTCCTCGTCCTCGCCATCGAAGGGCGGCTGACCAACAAGCATCTCGTACAGTAGAACTCCGTAGGCCCACCAATCGACGGATTTTCCATACGCTTGATACAAGATGATCTGCGGAAGTACAGGTGTTGTGAGTGGTTGGAAGTGAGTGAATGCTCGACAGTGAGTGGCTTGTTTATTTATTTATTTTTATTTAAAAAGATAAAGTAACTATCCTTAGAAAATTTAATGCTTTTGTGGAAATGTATCTACGGCATCTAGAAGGTTATTTTCCTAGAGGTTATTTTCCCCCCCATAATTTGATTACTTTTCTTCCTATCACGAATCTTTTTAACCATCTCAATATGTATTCCCAAGTGAAAGCAAAACAACAACGAAAAAACATTCAGCTTCCCCTAATGCCGAGCTTCCCGTAATTTATTTCATCCTCCGAAGACTCGCAAAATACGCGCCTTTCACTCGCTTACCTCCGGCGCTATATAATCTGGCGTACCACAGAAGGTCTTTGTTGTCTTGTCACCCACAATATTCTCCTTGCACATGCCGAAGTCAGCTATCTTCACATGGCCATCAGCGTCCAGCAACACGTTGTCGAGCTTCAAGTCGCGGTAGAGGATGCCTTTGCTGTGTAGGAAAAACAGCCCGGCAGCAATTTCGGCAGCATAGAAACTGATACGAAAGATAAGCAAGTAAATAAATAAGATGACTGAATAGGGGGATGGAAAGAGGTGTGAAAGGGGAGGGAAAGGGGAGGGAAAGGGACGTGAAGCCAAGGAAGCAGCGAGACGAAATCCTTTTTGCTGCGATTCCTTCACAAGTAAGCAGGTGCTGGCATTTGAAGGGCTGGAAGGTTAATATTGACAGCAACAAGATGCTGTTCTCTCATGTGTGACGGACGGACGGACGGACGGACGAGAGACGGAAGGGCGAATCATACTGAATTTCATTACTTCCGATTTCTTTTGCTTACACTGCAACAGGCTCCTTAAATTTGCCAAACTGTTGTATTTGAAACATTAGATCGCCGCCGTTAACGTATTCCATGACGAAAAATAGACGATCCTGTGTAACGAAGAAAGTTGAATTTGTTGAATTGAAATTGTATAAGATTAAACTTAGCTTAATCTGATGTTGAACCTAATTTAGATTTTTAGAAAATTGTAAGTTTCGTTTTACTAAAACAAAATTAAAGTCTAAACCTGATGATCCATTGATTCCGAAATAAAATACAATCACCCAACCAACGTAACGAGATCCAGATTACGTGACTGCATCGCTTTGCAATCACAATCACACTCAGCGACTCACCAAGGTCTGGAAGCAGGAATGCAGCTGCACCAAAAAAGGCGGCTTGTCGGCCAGCGCCAGCACGCGCTTCTCAATCATAGTGCATTCGACGTCGTCGTCCTGGATGATGACGTCCTTCTTCAGAATTTTAATCGCGTACAACTCATCGGTTCCCTTGCGTTCGGCCAGCAACACCTGCATTCGGATAAACGGCAACAAAGTAAAGAGTTGATAGCGATCAGCAAGGAGAGGAAGGGCATGACGTGACACTTAACGACAGTCTAAGGGCGTGAAGAACCCACCTTGCCGAAGGACCCCTTGCCCAGCACCTTGATGAAGGTGAAGTCCGTGGCGCGTATCATGTCCTTCTTCGATTGCGTCTGCGAGTTGGTATCGCTTCGCATGACCAGCGGCTTCTTTTGTGAGGATTTCTACATTGATTGGAAGGCAAAGGGATGCCAGTGAGTGGCGTCTTTTCGCTTGAATGCCTGTGCTGGGGACCACCTACCCGCATTTGACTTTTGAGTTTCAGCAGGTCCTGCACAGCGTCGGCACAGGGCACGTTATAGTATTCGCCCTCCTCCTGTGTGAGCAGCTTGAACCAGCCGTTGGCCGGGTTCTGTGTGGATGTTGCAGCAAAGGACGGCGTCGAGTGAGGGAGGAAGAATGGGGGGGGGGGGGATCAATATCAGCTTTATTGAGTGAACGAGTTCCCACCGTCTCCGCACTCACCTTAATAATCTCCGAAATGCCAAAGGAAAGCGCACCCATGAAGTCATTGCGTGATGTGCGATCCCAGTCCCAGACTTCGATGAGCACCCGCCGATCCTTGTCCTCGGGCTTCAGCTCGCTGCAGCAAACAAAGGATTTGCATCGGAACCAAATTGAATAAAAGGTGGCGCTTACTAGATGATGGTCTCATTCCACACGGGATTCAAGCAAGCTTTGATGGTGCGCGTCTTCTTTTTGGACTTCTCGTGCTCATCCGGTATCAGCTTGACCTTCACGTAGGGGTCGCTCAGGCCATTCGGATCCATGGGGATGAGATTGGCGCCTTCTTTGACTGATGGTGCATGCAATTTATTGTTTGGTAGGTAGAGTTTCTTGTCAATTCAAATTTAATTTACTCTAATTAAAATCGAAGTGTTTTGATTTGCAATAATATAACTAAAAATTGACTTAATGAATTACTTAAATTAATGAATTTACCTAATTAATTGAAGTAATTAGACGTGTTCAAATTAATGTGTTCAAATTACTTGAGTATTTAACTAAACCCTGTTCTTGCGATGACGGAATTAATATCAAAAGCGATTACAATGGAATTCAATTAAAGCACGCGATGGAAATTAAGAAGTGATATGTCACCCCCACATCCTCACCTCACCAAGTTACCATCACCTTACCAAGTTATCCGCACGTTACCGAATTTTCTGAATTAAAATGATGAAATGCATTTACAGAAGAATGTGGAATAAATTCCAAGAGTTCTGCTGTGGCAGCACGTTAATCAGTTCGCCAACCTGTGTGCGCTTGGCGAGCCAGATTTCTTTCATTCTCAATTTCTCCTTGAAGGCAGCTTTCTACTCGAATTCAGCGCAAAACGGAAGGAATCTTGTAAAGATCTCAGCTATTGTTTAGTAGGTCCTTCGGCGTGGCGCCAAAAGCATCCTGTGTGTGTGTCCTTCCTTCCTGAGCCGCAGCTGCCTTCGTAGTTTATTTCGTTGTGGTTTTTGTTGTGATATCTTTTAGTTGTTTTAGAGGAAGAAAAATTAAAGCTATTTCTCTGGCGGTCGGAAGATAGAAAAGTTGCTGCCGCTGACTGCTTTTGTTTGCCGAGGTTTTTCTTGTGTTGCTCGGAAAATCATTGGACGTGTGGTTTCTCCGTATTCACGTTGCAGTGTTTTTTTGCGAGTTCCTTTGTAGAGATTTTCTCAGGCGTAATTTTTTATTGTTGTATCTCACTTGCATTATTTCTCTTACGTAATGAAACCCGTGTCCTGTTTTTCTACAATATTCTCGAATGTATGTTTACTTGTCAGTTTGTTTGTTTGTTTGCTTGGTTGCTGGTTTGTTTGTTTACTTGTTTGTTTGTTTACTTGTTTGTTTGTTTGCCTTCTGATTAGTTATTTTTTGGTTATTTTTGCTGGTTTTATTATTCCAATGTTTGTCGGATTGTTTTTTTGTTTTTTATTCATGCAATTATTTATTTATGCTTGTAATTGTTTGTTTGATTGTTTGTTTGTCTGCTGGTCTGGTTATTCGTGTGATTACTTGGGTGGTTGTCAGATTATTTCTTTGTTTGTATAATTGTTTGTCAAACTGTATGATTGCGTGTATGATTGCTCGTTTGTCTGTTTGTCTGACTGTTTGTCTGACTGTTTGTTTTTGTATTTGATTGTCTTTTCGGCTGATGGTTTCGCAACAACAGCAATAAGTGAGACATATCGCGCGAGACTAGGCTGCACCCCCAACTTTATAGAGACGCGTAACTTTACAGCAAAACTTTTGAAAGTAACGATTTTTTTGAGAAAGGTCGGGCAAAACAGACAAGAGAGGGGCTGAGATCGGATTCAATTCAATAAATGACTGAAAAGGTATGAAAATCTAACTTTCTCTTGCATTATTTTACCTAATATTATGTTATATACAATATAATAGAATAAATAATCACAACATTATGACATTTTGTATAACATTGAGTTGTTACTCACTCTGAACTGTCAAGGTGTTCTCTTTGACGACGAGTTCCAGAAGGATGCGTCCACGGCGCTCCGTGTGATCGCAACCGCATAAGCTGGGCACGTTTTCTTTGCAACGTGCATGCACGTTCATGTCACATGCTGTGGTTAGACAGGTGAGAAAGCAGAAAGAATTTATTGAAATTATATAAGTTTAGTCAGGGTGTCAACTGCGGTGCAACAGAAAAGACTACAACAACGATTTCAGTTATTCAGAATTTCAAATTATCGCAATTGCATTGTAGAAATTGTGAAAAGTTTAAGGTTACACATTTTCCCATATGATTTGAGTACCGCTGTATGCAAGACGAATTTTTGTTAACCTAATTTCAGTTAAATTTGGTATTCAGAAGTGATTTGGCGGTCTGAAGTGATTTAAAAGTAATTTTAAGTTCTAAAACAGTTTAAATTAAATAAAAGTTAACTTATCAACTTGCTCGTAGCTTAAATTCAAGTCAAATTAAATTGTTTTTCAATGCAACTTCTCACTTAATTCGAAACCCTGATATGAGATCGAGACTTCATTGCATCAACGCTGCTTACACTTTTCAAATTTTCTTTACTTTTCAACTTTCATAACGAACAATCATGAACATTTTTTTTCAGAAGAGGTCAACTTAAAAATTTTGAATAGTTTTCTAACTTTTCACTTTTCAGCTTATAATATTTATGTAAATGATTTTTGCAATTTTTCGGATCAAGTTTTACGAGACTAACATTTTCAAATCACTTTAAGTGGAAGGCTGAGTTTTCTTTTCAAACGGCTTTTCAACTTAAGATTTGGAAAATGTTGAGAAAGTTTTCGAAATTTTAAAAGTGAAAAGTATTGATGCAACAAAACCCAGGATAAAAATCTACTGAAAAGTAATGAAAACATAAGGAAGTAAAATACAGTAAAGGCAGCAAGAAGTTAAAGAGAAGCGAGAGAAACTGAAAAAGGAGAAGCTGGTAGATTAAGAGGTAAAACATTCATTCCGCTCATCTTAAAAGCGTACTTAACGGGACATACTTACGTTGTGTTGTGTTACGTTGCGGGACCTTACATTACGTTACGATACGTTAAGTTGGGTTAAAAATTAATTCAACTTTACACAAAGTTAACAAAAAGCGATGTTTTACACTTATTTCTCAAATACATTTCGAGTAGAATAAAAAAATAGAAACCAGCAAAAAATGCATCATCGCCAACAACAACAACAACAGCCGCAGACTTCTTCAAATGATATTTAAAATCGATTTAATCATCGATCATCGAAGTGGCCAACAAACGGACAAACGAAGAGTCGATAAGCAAAATAAATTTGCATGAAAGTAAAAACCTCCTTCGTTCTTTAACGAAAAAACAAAAACAAAGAAAATTGAAACAAAGTTGCGGCTTTTATTGTGGTCTCTCTTCTTTGCATTTATTCGGCTGGAGGGTTTAATATTGTTGTTGGCTGTATTCAACATGCAGCCGATGACACTGATGTGTGCGCCGGAAATGTTGCCACCTCGCTAGTGGTGTAAATTGCCAAGCCATGTGCTAAATTAGTTTTGTCATTTAATCACTGGAACTGCTTGTGAGCGCAGAGGTGAAGCCGCCCGTAAGCCAACTCAGCCAGAAAACCACTAAAGCCAACGACAAGCAAGTGTTCGGGTGGAGGGGGTGGTGAAGGGGTTGAAGGAGGAGGTAGAGGAGGGGAAGGAGGGGACGAGGATGAGGTTTCTGCTACGGAGATGGCAAAAACCTTCACGTTTTCGCCACAAAAGACGACAAAATGTGGCAGGCAAACGAGAATTTATGAACATACTGTGATTTTCCTTTTTTTCATTCATTGTATGTAATTTTCGCTACAGTTATTATTAATAAAACGGTTATTATTAATAAAATTCTTGCTTTGTTCCTCACACAAGCAATCTCTGGTAATTGTTATGGTGTAAATCATTCAATACTTTTATTCAACAATTCCATGTATGAGAATATTTGAGTTGTAATATTCTAACCGAAATAGTTTGCTTACAAAATGTTGACTTTGCGAGTATAAATATTGAGCTGCTCTAACGTTTGTTGGAGTTGGCAACCCTAATATCGGCACCCTTAATAGCGTTCATTACTGCGTGGACTTGATGGACGAAATTATGCAAAACAATTGCAGTTGAAAGTCAGTCGAGCTGAGTATTAGAAAGTGAGTTTTGCAATGGGTTTGCTCGTGTCGAGTGTTGACTGAGTGCTTCGCCACACTCGGAGTTCTCAGCTGGAACGAAGCCAAAGCGTGACTTCGTAGAACAAACTGAAACAATAACAATTCCAACAAATTGGCAGAGGAAAAGTGACTAACTAAATGCTGATGCCATTTTAACGTTTTCACCATGCTAATTTTTTATTGTTTGCTTTTTATTACTTTTTATTTCATTAAAATAAAAGAATTTTCAAAAATTTATTGTTGAACGTAATTTGTAAAACGAATTTATTTTAAGAAAGAAACTATAAACTTCAAAACATGCTGACTAGTTTATGTAAAACTTGATGTAACTCAACAAATAAAATCTAAAATTTCGTTGAACTTTCCAGAACAGAAAAGTTGCTTTTAAAGCGCATAACTGTTGTTTAGAACAGCAAAATGTCTGTAACGTAAGAGAAGCCATTTTGAAATTGCTTCTCAAGGCACAATTCAATAAGAAACAATAAATAAAAAGCGAAACTTAAAGCCAACAAGTGAGAAACAATCACAAAACAAACCGAGGGACCGCATTCAATCGTTACCTCTGCACTTGAGCCCCTTGTGCGTGATACCGTACAGCAGGGAGCCGCAGTGGTCGCAGAACATCGGCGACAGGAAGGTTGCATGCTGCCATTTGTGGGGCATCTGATGCGCCTGAGAATGTGAGAGAACTGATGGAAAATTAACACTAAATTCAAAGCGATTTTCTCTTTTTAAATATTGACTTTTCTTGTTATTTCATTTATAGTTTTCTTGTAATTTCTTCTAGTGAAAAACTAGTTTTTAAGAATTCCTTAAAGAAAAAATAAATTACTACGATTTATTAATAATAAATATGAATTTCAGTCAATGAATTCAATTTGAACACGAAGAGTTGGAAGCTGAAGATGAACTGCATGACTTCATATTCTCTATTTTTGGTGATATTTTCGGATTTGAATTGTTTTGAATGAAATAAAAAAAATAAGGTAACTTTCACATCTATAACACAGAATTAAATTCACAATTTATTTTGGTGTGTTGTTGCAATTTGTGACAAATAAATAATCATGTTGAACGTGGGGAGAAAATGAATTTGTTTTGTTGAAGTCTTTCAATCTGAGCGTCATGATGACTCACAGGCACACGTATTTCAATTCGAAACACTCACAACAAACACTCACTATGTATTTCATTTCAAAAACAGCAGCAAAATTAAGCAAGGAGCTTCTTATCCCTGAATGCAGTAATCTGCGAAGTTCTCAAATCCTCACCTCCTCGCAGATACACAATAATAAGCTTCTGTAAGGAATGTCAAGACTCTTGTAATCAGCTGTTAGTTTGTTTGCAACTTTTTCGCCCTTCCCTTGTTCCCACACACACACACACACACATGCATGGAAGATTATCTACTTTCAGCAAGGACACGCGTGCGTTTCAATTGCCTGCCTGGCCTGCTTGTCTGCCTTTATTCGCGTAAAAGTCGGCTAAGCTACCGAGTACGAATAACAATGGAATTGTTTAACCTCGGCGCTCGGCGGTCTCGAAGGTTTACTCAAGTTCAAAATCAAGTGCGAAAACATTGAAGTGGCATTGATTTTTTTATTGTTTATTGTTATTACTTTCCTTGAGCTCAACGTCAATGTTGTTGTTCTGCTTGAATTCTCTATTTCTTTCGAAGAACTAAATATAAGTAAAATTGAAATGTGAAAGCAAGAATACAAATTATTTGAAATTTATTTCACCGAAAGAAAAAGAACGAAAGAGCAAAATACAAAGAATTACAAATACAGAGAAAGGATACCGTGATCCGTGATAAGGACGAACGTGTGTGTGTGTGTGTGTAGGGAATCTGCTTCAACTACGATTAACCTTGGCTTTGAAAATCTCCATGTTAAACTTGATATTGTTACACTGACCTTGAACACCGAAGGATAAAAGAATAGAAACTTGCGAGGATATTTCAGAGCCGTAAGGATAAAATTATTAAATTTATTTTATTTATTTATAAGAAGTTTTACTACAAATGCATGAGGTTCCTAAATTTTTGAAGTTAAAACATTCTAAACGTTAGGGGGAAAAAATAATAACAAACTTGCTTGACATGATATTATTTCCACATAAAATCACGATTTATTTCCACATAAAATTTGATAGGAAACGCATTACTTTCGCTGGAATTTACTGCACATGCGACATTTTGCTCTGAGGCAAGGATTTTATATTTTTTATATTTTTGATATTTGTGCCTTTTATTATATTTTGCATTGCTTATGCGTCATCATAACGTCTGATTTCTCGCATCTACTGTATTGTGAATGCTTATGTAGCTCTCGCGCAATGAGATGGATGGAATAATATTTCCTCTCACTTTTGTAAGAATTGCCATTACTAATCTTTCAGGGATATTGATTTCCTGTTAAAATCAGTGGGCGTAGGAGGGCCCTAGGAAGGGGAAGAGAAGAGAAGAGGATGCAAGTACCTGCAAAATATGTAGGCGGATATCTACCACCCTACAGGCAGTCAAGAAATGGTTGTGCATGATAAGCCATTCCTGACGTATGACGTCTTCTGTTACCACGTTTTAGTTATATAGAAAATCATAAAATTTCACACAATTTCTAGCAAAATGACAAACAAAATACTGTCCGAGTTTTATACACGAAAATGTCAGTTCAGAAATGTGAATTCTAATTAAGTTGAAGTGTAAAATAGCACTGTTGTTGCTCTTAAATATCGATTAGAAGGAGTGTGAAGGAGTTTATTTGAGTAGAACTTTTCCAGCATGAAAGAGGAAAGAGAGAGAGAAGTTCAACTATTTTGAAATAATTTCATAAAATTAAATGTCATGCTGTCAGACCCCGCATAACTTTGCTGTCACTGTTCACAACACAACAACTTTCGAACTTCAGCAACAACCTGAAGCATTTTTTTTTTGCTGTGCAGATTCTTCTAGTAACTTTTAACGCCACATTTACGTCTCATCTTTCTAATTTTATATATATAAAATAAGGAGAGAATGATAAAGTATTTCAAGCATGTGTAAATTTAATTTGGTTTCAGAGTTGATTGTCAATTTGTTGAGGGTTTTTTTCCCAGGTTTTTGTCGCAGGGAAAGTTATAATTTAAAAAAGTATTTAAGATTTCATGTCTCTTTCATTTTTTGATATAAAATCCTTTTGTAGGAAGAGAATTAGGAAATCTAATGAATAATTCAACTCATTAAGATGCTTTTGCGTTTATTTTCCCAGCAAGTAAAGCAACGGAAGGAGTGAAGGGAGAAGAGAAGAAGTGTAAATTTGTAGAATTTATGCATTCAAGATGAGTTACTCAGAAATGCAGCTGGTAGAAGCAAAATATGAAAATTTGCAATAGAAGGGTTTTAAATTTCAATTTCAGGTAATAGCAAGTCATGTAAACTTTAAATAAAATATTATTTCAATGTCCTGCTTTTTTTGGATTTAAATGTTTTATTTTAATATTCCTGAAATTTGTAATTCTCTTACTTTCACCTTTTTTTAATGAGTAATTTCTTTAAGTTTTATTTTTATTAAGATGCAAAGTTGTTCTCATTCAACACTCACACGCGCTCGCAAGAGGGATCAATAAGAGAGAGAGAGAGAGAGTGAGAGACAGAGAGTTGGAAGTTGGCGTAGAGAGCGACGGAGATAGCAATACAAGCAGTAGAAGCCAGGTTTGCTTATTCTATTTCGTTACCTGAACACTTCAGTCCCTGATGGTAGATGCCGTACAACAAGGAGCCGCAGTGGTCGCAGAAGGTGGGTCCTGCGTACGTGAAGGGTTCGAAGTGGTGAACGGTTTTTGGTGCATCCTTTTCGCGGCCGTGTTTTTGTTGTTTGAGTTGAGGTGGTGGTGGGTTGATGTTGATGGAGTCGTAATGAGCGAAACACGTGACGAAAGTGAGGAAAACAAACACAAACAAGAAGAAGACAGAACGGAAGAACAACAAAACGGACAAAACGTCTTTAATTGATTTGCATTGATGTGAATGTCGCGCAAATACCAATCAAATATTAAATGTGTGATGTGGCTGAATACGCTATTTGAACTTGTATGAGTGTTTAAGCGAGTGTAAAGTGCTTAAAATTACGTGCGTATTGGTTAAGCAGTTTGTGCGGATGTAATTTTCATCTTTTTGAATGAGTTTCTCTGGACTTGCAGACCGCAAAGTGCTGCCAGCTGCCAGCGTTTCATGCGGAGAGAACAGTCATGGCTGGCGAAGTACAGTGTTGCTCAGCTAAAACTTCAAAAAATACTCCAAACCCAAATTTTATTTCAGAAAAAAAATTATTTTGGCTAAATTTAGTCAAAGTCAAAAAGTTCTTTAAATACAAAAATTTCAGTAAAAAAATTTTTAAAAGTCCAGAACACACGCCTATAATCTTCCTTTAATTTAGCTGAGCAACACTGTGTTTGCAACACAATAAAAAAAAGCAACTTGTTGCCCATGACAACGAAACCGACTCGGCAGCGTGAAGCGAAGTGTAACCGATTTTTTGTCTCTTCAACTTTACGAATCCTTGTGCTCAACTCAACTTTTATCTGTAACTACAGACGTCCTTTCAGCACCTGCTCGCCGTGAACAGCTTCTAACTTACTTTTCAAGGATTGCTGCTGCTGTCCGTGGCGATATTTTGCGAACTATTTTGCTATTCTTGTTGTTGTTGTTGTTGTTTCCGTCGTCGTTATTTTTTCATTTCGGGTTGTGCGGCTGTTTTTACACTTCATCTGCTACAAGTTTTTTGTCACACTTTCAGTTTGCTGCAATTTCTGAATGCAAACCACAGCTGAAAAACCCATTAAAAATGCATAACGGAATTACTCGGTGCCAGTCATTGTGTCCAACTTCAAAAGAAATCCTGCGACATCCGATTAAGAAGTTGCAGCAGAAAACGCAACATTGCTGTGTTTAACCACAAATTCATGTAATAACATGGACAACAACAACAACAACAACAACAACAACAGCAACGACAACAGTTAAGCAAGAGAGAAACTTTTTGTTTAATACTTCATTAACTTCAATTGAAAATTCTAGTACTGAAAGTTTTGCAATAAACTCGTATAAACTCTGCCAGTTTCAGTGGAGTAAATTGAATTTTGCAATTTCGCCTAAAAGTGTGCAAGCATTTCTTCCAAAACGAAACTCAGGCTGGCAACAGCATATTTTTGCCATTAACAAAAAATGTGAAGGTGTTTATGTGGCTCTGTGTGTGTGTGTGTGTGTGTGTGTGTGTGTAATTCTATTAGGGACTAACGGATGTTTATATATATATGCATGCGTGTATTATAAGAAAGTTTGAATGTTTCCTGTGTGATTAGTTTGCTGTGGTATGAATTTTTCTTCTTGAAAAGTTATTTCATTATTAAAATGTTTATTGTTAACTTGCATCATTGAAAGTTTTGTTGTTCAAAGTCTTACTTGGTATAAAATACGCTTTTAAAATTCTGTAAAACTTACGGAATCAATTCCTTTATCTTTGCCGGGACACTTGAATGTGACGTATTCGTGGCAGCGTTTGTGCACCACGTAAGAACAGACTGAAATTCGGAGGAAAAAATGATGTTTTACTTGCGTGAAAGAACAAACGAGTTTTTCTTTTTATTTTATTTGTAGTATTTTATATCTAGTTTACCATGAAGTCTGTTCTTCTTACCTTGACATTGGAATCCCTGCTTTCCGAAGCCCCTAAAATGGAATGGGAAGTTGTAAAGTATGAATTTGTACGTTTTTAGAAGAAAAAATATCTATGAAAAAATACAGTAGAAACACTATAAATTAAATATATAATTATTCAAAATTCAGTAAATTCTTTTTTTTTTGTTTTGAAAATGTAGATACAACTAAAATTAAAATTTTTTCCTAAAATTACTAAATATTTGCACTCCTCAGACTTTTGTTGTCTGACAACAATTTTTACCGACCTCTTTAACGAGCCACTGGTTTTAGTTGTTCTTCATCTTGGTTGAGTTTTCTTGGAAAACTAAAAATTGAAAAATTGCAGGGAACTCAAATACTCAGTAAGGAAAGGTAAAGTTAAACAGCAGCTGAACTAAATGAAGTTTACAAAATTTAAAGTTACGTTTACACCGCGGCAAAGACAGTTCAGGTGGTTGGAAAAAATTACTTCACAACTTTCGCGAAAACAATATTTTTTCGTCAAAGAAAAAATGAATTTTTCCGAACCCCGACTTAAAAAGGAGCAACAGAAGGTAACGACAGAATTTTGTTACCAGAAATAGAAGAATTTTTAGCAAAATCAGCAAACGAGGAAAGAGAAAGACAGAGAAAGAAAAAAAATGGAATATAAAAATGCAGAAGAACATTTTTTAGAACTTGAAAAGTAGTTAGAAATTGAAGTTAGAAATTGCAGAAGTCAAGAGAAGTCAAAACTTGAGGTACACAGATCGAGGTTCGGGTGAGAGATTCTTGAATAAGCAAGAAAAAAAATTAGATAAATTTTGTTAATATTTCGCTGAATATTGAGTATATTTTTGGGAAATGACATCTAATAAAATCTGCTTTTATCATCACGATGCCGCGCATCTAAGAGGCTGCCAGGCCTCCTCGCTCTGGTGCTTCCCTCTCCCCAGCATCCCCTCTGGACGGTCTGCACAACCAACTCGCCTGCTTTTTGCTGTGCCACAACTTGACTATTAGCGCTCGCTGGGAGACCAATTACTGCGCACCTCGATGCTGCCTGAAACATTTCTGCTTCCTGTTCTGTGCGGCGAAGGTTGCTGGAGTTGCTGGCGCACGTGTTCCAGCTAATGAGCACTTCTTGGCATCACCGGAAGTACTTTTGTGCGACGTCGCCGCACCAAGTTGAAGCCGGCTGAATACACGTGAGGATGGCGTCATAATTTCAGTCCTCATCTGGCGGAACTTTCTGTGTTTGCGTTATAAATGCGTTTTCAAGTGAAAAGCATACACGGTGTGCTTCAATTTTTAATTAGGAAAGTGTTTTTGAACTACAAACTTTCCATTTCAAATGAAGAGTTAATAACTTTTCGTTTTGTTTTGTTTTAATTTTGGTTTTAAAACCCTAGAAGTTCTTTTTGATTAATTAATGTAATAAAAATAAGAGATTGTGTGTTTGAAATGCAATCGGAATTTTAATAAATCGCTTAGTGGTGCAGCTGAAGTAATTTGTTATTTTTGCTCGAAATGTTGTGTGGCAGCACGTGCTATTAATTTAATTTAATGCACCGCAGAAACGCTAGCAACGCTCTAATTATGAGTTTTGGATTATTCTGTAGCAGCATTTAAAATACTGCATTCTACTGTCACTTCGCGTGAATGCGCTGGGTAATAAATTATTCCATGAAATATTTAATTTCAGTGAAACCGAACAAAACATCGGTTGCTGAGTTTTAGCATTTAATGCACTAACGAAAATATAAAAGCTTTTATTCAATTAGACATTTTTTCGGTTATTTATAATTTAAGTGTTCCATTTATAATAATTCACACCAAGTTTATAAAATATCATGCATAATAAAATTGCTTCAAGCTGGTAGATCAAATGCTTCCTAAATGTCAAATTCGTTCTAATACAGAAAAACTAATGACAGAAGCTGAACCTGTACCAGTAATCTTGGTATTTTTAAAACAAAATAACTGAACCGAGAGAGTTTAAGTTCAGAGCAGATAACGTATTTGCTGTAAAATCTTAAATTTCTTCCTTTAATCTTTCATTTCCATAGCCTTTTCTGCATTCACTCCAGCATCCTGCGTGTTGTATTATTAAAGTTTCATTTAATTCCATTTGAATTTCTTTCCGAAGAGGGTGTTTCTTTCCACGAATGTTTTTATCATTTGCGGAGTTGTTGACAACCTCAAAGATTATAAGTGAAAAAAATTTCACCCCTTATTAAACATGAAAACAGAGGGAAATTTTTCTGAGATCTTCTCAAGGAGCTCTTGAACCGGAAGAGGGTGAAAAATACGTTTATGCCGGAAGAAGCTTAAATTGAAAAACTGGATAACTGAAATTATCTCTTGATAGCATAAACGAAGTTCGGTGGAAGGATGCCCCAAATAATAATTGAATATTCCAGAGTTTGAATACACCTGAAGGGGTGGGGTGGGCCATCGGTTGGTTTCTAACCACCTGAACCACACAAACTACGCAGCAATCAGCTTGCAATCGGTCTGCAGAGCTTAAAGTTCGGCTACTGGGATTTTTTAAATACCAAGTGACTTCTCAACGTAGACAGAAATACCAAGCGACCTTGCACGACGATATATCGGAAGATCTATATCGCCAATTCCCGAAGTAGTCTAAATTGTCTGAAGTGTTTGCAGGATACGTGAAAATTATGTTTTGCGTTTGCCGCAAATGATAGCTATCGTTAAATCTGAATGATTAATCAACAAACGAAGTATTTGCTGTAAACAATTTATTTTGAACGTTATAAAACTATCAAAGTGTCGTTGAAAAATATTACCACAGAGGCAACCCTACAGAATTGGCCACACTACTGCGTTCATAAAATCCTTTAAATAACTCTCGACACTTGAATAAAGTGGGCAACGTTAACACGTAAGCTTCACGAGTGACATTTTAATTAGACGAAATATCAATTTCGGAAAACTAATTTGTGTTGACAACCTTTCACGACCGTAACCTCGACAGTCCTGAGTTTCGGTGAGGTGCTGGAATTTGAAGGCAATTTCGTGTGTGATTTGTGAGTGTTAATTTGTGTTTGCCACTAATTATGATGGCTTCGAGGTAAATATTGACTTTTCAGCGACCTAAAATGGTTTCGTAATTAATTGAAAAGTCCCAATGGCAAATTTGTCTGCTAAAAATTGTCTAAAAGCGTATATTTTGTCCAATTATTTAAATCTTTCCCTCAGTAAAAAAAAATAAAGAATTAAAAGAACAAATTAAATTCCATTTTTAGGTCACATTCTGTTGCCGACTGAAGTGCAATTAAATTGAAAATACGAAGGAAGGAAGGAAGGCGTCTCTAGGGCTGCGCTAACAACACAAATGCAGTCCTTCTCGCAATGCCAACCACTGTGAGTCCACGGGGACGACGCATAACATCCTTGATTCCTTTCACAATTTCGCTTTAGTTTTGTTTCCTTAACGAGTTTGTACGTTGACCTCATTCACGAGAACAAAGCAGTTCGTCCTTCAACTGCGAATGTCCTGCTATTCGTCTGTTTATTTAATTCCTTTCTTTTGCTTACAAACTCATTTTATTCCCAACAATTTATTTGTGTCTAAAGATTGATGAAACCTTAGTTAATTCCATTGTAACTTTGCATTTGTATTCTAAGAAATTCACGAACTGAAATAAAATCTTTACTTGTCATCTCAGAAGCCAGAAGAGGAGAATTTGATTTCCTTTCAAGCAACACAAAATCCATTGAGATCTCTTCGTATTTAAATTGATTTAAATTCAAATCCAATTTGCTTACGCTAAAGTTTTGCTTTCGTATAATTAGAAAATAACTCGTGAATACCTACATCCACCGGTATCCCATCTGGTAACCGCTGCATTAATAAATTCAGAAAATAGAAGAAAACATATTTAAGGTAAAAATTCTAAAAGTGCTGAAATTTCTCAAAATTTACGTGCTTTAGCGATACCACTCGATGATGAATCTCAAATTTAAGACGTTTTCAATTCATAATTTCATGATTATTAAAAGTTTAAATAGAAAACTACAAAATTAAAAATTTTAAAACTACAGAATACTTGAATTACAAAACTAAGACAAGATAAAAACCGTAAAATTTTAAAATATCATACAACAACTTCATAATTACAATGTCGTAATAACAAAACATTATCTCAAATCATCAACACAACACAATATTTTTAGATAAAAGCATAATATATCTCTCGCAATTCACGCTCTGGATTACAATAACCTCTACAGATTCTATAGCGTCCATCTGCTTTTATCCCCACCTGAATAACGCTTGATTAGAATAGAGATTTGGTGCTGTGAAGGTGGGGGACCTTGTGATGCCCTTCGAGGAACGTTGCAAGCAGTGTATAACGTTGGAGAAGAATAATCCACTCCGGCCGACTTGTAATTACAAACAGCTCGCGTAAATCTCCAGGGGTTGGAAGAAAACAAGGCATTTCTAACGAATTCGTTAAGAAACACTAATAATTTGGGGAAAATGCTGAGGATGCTACTTCGTTTTAAATAATCGTTGCTCTTGAATAATCATTCCTTATATCCTACCGCTGAATGGTAGGATATATTTTAATGGAAAATATGCTTATGCTA
The DNA here is from genome assembly GCA_922984085.1 of Sicus ferrugineus. Classification (NCBI taxonomy): domain Eukaryota; kingdom Metazoa; phylum Arthropoda; class Insecta; order Diptera; family Conopidae; genus Sicus; species Sicus ferrugineus. The sequence continues at coordinate 6,668,609 of OV277354.1, forward strand.
CATAGAAAATTAAGAACTCCTCTCTCGCATCTTAATTACAGTCACTTCCGCCCGAATATTCTATAAAAACCTAGACATCCGATTCGATGCAGCCACGTCTTCAAGTAGCTGCTTTAAATTTAATAAACTCATATCGTGAAAGCAATAAAGATATCATTTATTATAGCAGTTATCGTCTTCCGCTAAACTGCACTCACCACTTAATAAACTCCTTCCGGAAATAATGCATTGAAAGCTACTCGTGAAATAAAGACGTTTTCACTAAAGCAGCTTCAAGTGGCGCACATCTCGTTTTCATTTCTGCAGGATACTTATTATCCCATTTCAGCAGATGGTGTGATGATGGTGATGATGCAACAGCTCTTAACTCACGAGAGCAGGATAAGAGGTGGTGTTGGTTGATGAGGGTGTGGACGAAGGGTCGGGTTGGGGGCAAGAAGGAGGGGGAGGAATTGGCCGCAATAGTAGCTTCAAATAAAAGTATTTTAATAAAACCTGTTTGATGCGCGCTTAGTTGCATCAGAATGGGCGAAATAAACTGTAATTAAAAATGAACTTTAGAGTTTCATATAAAATTATTATTATAGGGTAGAAGTAGATGTAGAGGTGGGGATGGAGGTGGAGGAAGTAGTGAAGGCGGAGTGTCTCCGTCTCTGAAGTAGTGATAGAGGTAGAGATAGAAGTGGTGACGGTAGATATAGCGGAGTTGAATGTAGAGGAAGAGGAAGAGGAAGAGGTAGAGGTAGAGGTAGAGGTAGAGCTAGAGGTAGAGGTAGAGGTAGAGGTAGAGGTAGAGGTAGAGCTAGAGGTAGAGGTAGAGGTAGAGGTAGAAGGACAATCTCTTCCATTTCATTCCCCACGAAGAGAAAATCTTTTTCTCATAACCATTTCACTTCTTTCTTTCTTATTTTTCATTTTCGCTGCTATTCTCCTTTTTATTTGATATTTATGGAAATCTGTTCTTACTAATCCTTCATCCCCGCGGAGTGTTTGAGAATAATTTACTAATTTAATTCGTAGTCACTCTTAACTAAGCCGCACGCATCCACTAAATGGTCAGCCACTAACTGCTGATGATTAAAACGCTTGACTGCACAAATAGGAGCTCAACGAGTCAAAATAAAATCTCTTTACGACAAAATAAAAAGAAAAGAACGTCATAAAAATATTTCCAGCTTTAATTGTATGCAGCAATTATTTGAGTCTGCAATTCTCGCAATTAATTGCAAGAAGACGTGATAAGTGGGCGTGAGTGAATTCTTCACATTTAAGTTTAACAAATAAAAAGCAAGAAATAAAGTCGTTCAGTAAAACTTGCAACAATTTATGGAAACCAGCCAGCAATAGACTCGCGCTGGAAATAATCAGTCTTCAGTTATGCGAACGTGATTATTTTAACTTACAGTAGCTTAGTAAGCGCAGACGAGTAATCCGAGCAACATGATGACAGTGTGGAGGACGACAGCGATCAATTTGTCACTTTAATGACATTTGATTAATGAAGTTCCACCGTTTAGGATTAAATAAGATATTACAGAGGCAGCAGACGGAAGAGTTAAACGGTTTTTAAGTCTCTACACTTACTGCAGACATCACGGAAAGTCATTTGCTTCCCTTTTCTTCATCAATCATTTTGCGGTTCGAAACGTTGGTTGTCAATATGGCGTCGAACGCGTTGTTAGTTTTATATGGTGCCGTGTGAGGAGTAAATGGAAATAAATACAATTAAATAGATGAACACTGCATCCGTTTCGGAGAAATCACAGTGAAAAGGAAGACGAATATTTACAATAGTGATAAAAAGCGTGAAAAGCAATTATCAATTATAATTAAAAATCACTTTAATTCACTTCTATTCGAGGCATAAAATGAAATTTCAATGCAAATTATGTGGAAAGATATGCACGCCTCTGCTTTTAAATTAAACGCGGAAATTTAATTCGTAATCGTATCGTGAAATTTCTGCAGGATTTCTGCCGGATTTCTGCACCACCGAGCACACATCTGCAATTCAGAGAGTAGAAAATAATTACTCAGTGGAAATAAAATTACTATTTGACTGAATTTTCCAGAATCATAGATGAATTAGACTTTTCAATTAGAGTGGATTTTTAGCTCACATTATAAAGTATTTAATTTGTGTTATTAACACGGGGGGGGGGGGGGGATAATAGAAGCAGTAAAGAGAGGGTTAATAAAAATTTCAATTTCTCGTCGACCGAGACGTATGAGTGACGCGTTGACTTTATATGGAACCCTTAATTAATTTCTACGCGTGTTTCGAAAACGTTGCGTTTCAACGTTTAAAGCGGTAAATAAATAAGAAATACAAGCTCAGAAAATATGCATTTAATTAACGCATCGAGGAGAGAGAGAAGACAGAATAAAAATTGTTATTAACTCATTGAGAAGAGAGAACAGAGAGAAGATAAATTGTTATTTTCGGTTTTATTTTATTTAAATAAGTAAATAGATTACACATTTCTTTCTTTCATTTAAATTTTAAAATTTTATTTATCTTATTATTTTATTCTTCCTTTCATTGCATTTTATTTTTTAAATGTTTTTCTTTTTTTTTAAATTTGTCCTTAGTTTTCAGGCAACTTCTAAAGGTTTTCATGTTTCAACCCTTTTTTCACGCATAAATTTTATAAACATTTCATGAAATCGATTTTTATAAGAAAGTTAAAAGTTGTTTGGAGTGAGAAATAAAGAAAAAACTTTTACAAACTCCTTTATTGCTCCTAAATAAATCAAAAAGTTTTGAAAATTGAAACTTTTGAAAATGCTTGATATTTCTCCGACATTTGTGTGTGTGTGTGGTTTTGTGTCTGTGTGTGTATATGGCTGTGTGTGTACATATGGCATTAGTGTTGATTGAAGTGATTTGTGTGACTTCTTTCTTCAGTTTTTTCGCTTTTTTCAGTCATATGGTGTCAGAATAGCGTTGTGACCCCCCAATTGAATTTTAATCACATCAGTGATGCATATCTTCGCTTCCATTTTTAATGGAAATATTTTGGAAAATTTTTAATTTAGAGACTTTGGTATTTTTAAAATAAAATTCGGTGACATAAAAACTTTCGCTACGAAATGACAATGAAAATTGTTGTTTTAAAAACGGCTTTTTCAAAACTGCTTTTTCAAAACTACTTTTTCAAAACTGCTTTTTCAAACTACTCTTTCAAAACTACTTTTACTGACAGCACTTACTTAATCGAAGAGTTTTTTGGGCATAGCGAGGGTTAATGTAGCTTACCTGCAAGTAGAAAAGAGAAGACAATCATTAGTGAAGAGAGAAGGAAGAAGAGCAGCATTTTTCTAGAGAAATTTATATTTTACTCGAATTTTTTCTATGATTTGATAAAATTCTTCATTTTAAATCAGCACTGATTTAAATTTTCGCTTAAATGTTTAAACTGAAGTAAAGTTTTCTATTTAATTTTCATATTTTCAAGCTCAAAATGTGTCTTTTTTTTAACTACGATGCCACCTCTTGACTTACAACACAGCTGACAACACGGACAAATGTAAATTTAATGAATCGCTGCTGTAGCATGTTGATGCTGAATAAATTTGTGTGTCATACTCGTGATGTTCGTCGTGTGTTCGTACGAGAGGAAGGATGCTCGATGCATGCAAGTGCGGAAGAAACAACAGGATCAACTCAAGGATAAAAAGAAGGGCGGCAATAACTCGGGGTTACTCGGGGTCCGCTGATTTCTGGCCTTCGGTAGCGCAACATGTTGCCCGCATCGCGTATGAAAATGAGAAAAAAGTGATTCAATGTGAAATTAATAAATATTTGCTTCTTCTCTATAATTACAATATTTTTGTATAGTGAAAGCGATGCGAATATTTTCAGCTTTAAATTAAAGTAAAAATATGGAATTAATACGCCGCCCAACAGAATAGCGTGGCAACACTGGCAGCCATATGCAAATTTATCACTTGTGAGCCTAATAAAAACCGCACTCGCGAACGAGAAGTCATGAACGGTCGATATTAAATGTTGTCGCTTTGTGGAGGCAAGAGAGGAGGAGAGGATTGCATCCGTGTATCGCGAAGAATGCCATGAAACAGAAGAAAGATAAAAGCAAAACGTGAAATGAGCACTCAGTTCAATTGTTGCCAACTACTTAGCTAAAGTGCGAAATGAATGTATTCATGATTCTAGTTCACGCACGAGTGGGTGCGCGGAATAACAGTGAGGAATTCAAGTGGGGCACGTTGCACATGACAAATAAATGAATTTATCTTACTGATTGTGAACACTTGAAGTCACACAAGATTGTGAGTAATGACAGATTATCATTATTCACAATCAGTGAAGCGTTTGTTTGTTCCAAAGTTGTGATGTACTTGGAATTGAATGCAAAATGAAAATATAATCAAACTTCTTTGCTTGAATTCGTGATAGATTTCATTATCAGAATTTACAAAGTTCAAGATTAAAACTCACAGAATTGTGATTTATTCCACAATAATTTTGTGAATTTACTAGCTGAAATTGAAACGATATTTTTTAAGGTTTTGGTTTGCTATTTTTAAGAATTATTTTAATTTATGCGTGAACGATTTCCTTGAACGATATTTAAGTTTTATATGAAACTCGGATCTGATTTACAAAGAGCTCTTCAAATATTCCATCCACTTACGTTGTCCTTCAAAAACAATTTAAAATGTTGCCCCTTTTTCTCAGAGAAAACTTCTTGTGATCAGTGGCGGAGACGGGGAGATCAACGGGGGCCGGCACACCTCCCCCCCAAGAATTGAAAGTTACGAAAATATAACCTACTCTACCGTCGAAAATATAACTCACGAGCCCCCGAAGCTTTTCGCTATCCACGCTCCTGCTCGCCATTAAATCCTTCGCAGTGTTCGCATTAACATTTCGGTGTCAGACACACAACAAGCAAGAACGCCATCACAAGCAGCACCTCCTCCCACCTCGTATGTGGCAGCGGGGAATAAATTTTTCCTCTTCAGATTTGCTTTCGGCAGAAAAAATAAAGCAACAAGAACCTCAAAACCCATAAAATAAAAACTTAAACATGGAAAAGATTGTTGTTCGGTAGTGAAATGTTGTGTTAACGTAAATCTATACTAGGAATCGCTTGCCGGCTTGTGGTGCGAAGAAATGTGGACACCGCAAGGAATCGAAATTGCGTGAGACAGTAAATCAATAACGGCGTCATTTAGAGCATTAAAAATTTAAATCTAATGGAAGGATAAGGAAACCCGGAAAGAGAGGACTTTGTTAACATTTGTTAACCACAAAATTCAGATGTTACGTTTTTAGACGTCAAAACTAAAAGAAAGAGGAAAGCTGTAAAAATTTAAGATATTGTTAATGTCAAAATCAAAAAAGGAAAGCAAAAATTTCGATTTTTATTGTATATATATATTTGTTGTAGATTTTTATGTTGATATGTTGTAAAAAAAGTCAACAATTTATAGATTGATTATGAATATTTTATTGATAATTAAGTTATCGATAAGCATCGAACATAAAAATATCGAAAAAAGTTGTCAGAAATTGAATTCGAACGAATCTAATGCATGGAAAAATAAAATCGCATAAACTACCAAAATTTAACTTATCAAAAATTAAGCTATCAGAAATGAAAGCACGAAAAATTTAAATATGGAAAATTAAAGCAAGTAAAATTATCAAAAATATTACCTAAAAAGTACATTTTATATTTTAAATCTAATTTAGTCACGTTGAGAACTCTTTTCCGTTTTTATTGCGTTAATCAACTTAAGTAAATGTAAATGTAAATGTAAATGTAAAGTAAATGATAATTTTTCTCTAATCTTTTTCGACCTATTAAATGAGCTACCAAGTTTATGGTTTTTATTTGTCTTCGCTGAGTAGCCTTTAGGGATTCTATAAATCTGTACTTTCACAATCCCAGGGTTTTTTCGCGATCTTGGAAAAAGCCCCCGGTAAAGAAGAAAAAGAATTTTTAACCTTAGTTCTTCCAAAGAAACACATATTTTTGAATTGATATTATTTGATGATTCCATCTCGGAAGCCCAAAATCCTTGGCATATCGCGGCCTAGAATCCCTGGTTTTCCGAGACCATAGAATCCCGGTTATTCCGAGATCGGAGTCCCTTTTAATTATCGAGTGAACCCTCGTTATCTCAATATTGGAACGCCTTGTAATTATACGGGATCGCGGGACCAAGGAATCCCTTCACTTCAGTATAATAGTAAGCTGGGACTACAAAATACTCGAGATCACAGTATCACGATATCTCAGCTACCCGGTCCCCGGCATCCCGACACAACAGTATCAGAGTATCTCGGGAGAATCGAGGCCCTGCGTCTCTATGGCCGGATTCACCGACATCCCGGGAACGAAATCCCTTTCATACCGCAAGGGTTGCTTTGCCGGGAGAGTTTTCGGTATCTTCATGGTTTTCTGCTTTGTTTGCTTCCATCTGATGAAACATCATTTCGAATGTAGTTCAATAGACCGTGTGACGGCTGTCTGATTGAGTATCTGTCTGCCTCTCACCGCAATCTTGGTTGTTTTTTCATCTGACTTTTATCGCACTTCTGACACTGAGAAGCTACGAGTTTGTTTTGTTTATCTGATTATGCTGCCTCGTCCTTTTTACAGGGATGCGGTGTTTATTCTACACAAGACGTGCACTGACATGCTACTGTATTTTTTATTATTATCTCTGCTAACTTTATTTTTCCAACTTCTGATTTTTTTTGCGTTGGGTTGGATCTGCGCCATTTTATCCGCTCAACTGTTAATACAGTCATTTAAACTCTCTTCAATCGGTTTTTACGAAGCATTAAAGTCGGTCGTAAAATAAAAATAAGTATGTAAAAAAGAAATCTAAAAACTTTATCCACTTTTATATTCTGCAAAGAAGGAAATAAAGGCGAAAATAAAGAAATTAAAGAACAAGTTTTTCTACACGCCGAAATGCCGCGTTTTTCCGTTTGCCTCAACACAAAGTTTTTGTTTATATTTTATTTTTTGCCCTTCATTTCTGTCATTCATTTCGATTTCCCGTTCGCAGCTCATTTATATTGTAGGGGGTGCCTGAGAAAGAAATCAGATGAAACGCAAGCAAAAACAAAGCTTCTTATTCCATATTGTTTCTTGTTCTCCCTCTTCAGAGCTCAATTTTTCCTGGCATTCATTAGTATTCAAAAGATGGCTGCAACTCTCACCCTCCCTTTTTTGGAAGCTTAACGGTCCAGCTTCTCTTCGTTTTGCTGACACAGGTTCTCCACCGACTCCCGACTCCCCCATTGTTATCGGCACAAGATCATCAATCTTACAAACTGAAGTGGTAGGAAATCATTATATTTTAAGGGCCAAAAACAGCTGGCTATACAATTCGGCTCAAGTTTGGGGGAAAACAATTGGAAGGCAAGTCGAACTCTACACGTTACTGAATAAAAAGATGAAGACAGACAATAGATTTTTAACAGAGGTTTAAATTTGTGTGGTTTGGTTTGAATAAGATGTTTAAAAAAGCGAATTAAACGTAGTTACTTCTAATACCTTCTAATAATGAGTTTTGTGTCTACAGTTTGCTTTGTTTTCAACTAATTTTTGCCTTTAATATTTCAACTATTATTCCAACAACTCCATTCGATCGTGAACGCTTATCTAGTTGAGTTGAGATAAACTTAGTGTGAATTACATGGCTTCGCACCGCCATGAAAAATGGCTTCGGCGACAGAAGAAAGTGGCGGCCAAAAATCGCGAACGCTCTCGAAAGTCTGATTTCAACGCGGAAACGCTTTCGAGAAATTTTCATTGCATACTTTTAGGCGACGGTTGGAATAATAAAATTTCCCAGCACATTTTTATTGACACACACGACAAACATGCTTACCAAGGCCAAGAAGATCATATCTATAAATCGATGAAGGCTCTGTGTGCTTATAATTCCTAAAAGTTTACTATTTGAGAGCTGAATTCTTATAAAAAAACAACAAATTTAATAAAAAACACGATAATTTATTCGAATCTGCAGAAGTAAATTATAAATTCTTCATTTTCTGTTTGCAACTGAATGAATAACCTTTAAAATGAAATTTCACTTCATTTAAAAAATGAGAAGAATGAAAAATGAGAAAGAAAAGAGAAGAAAAATCATTAAACAAAACTTTTGTTCATCGACTTTGCTGAGAACAGCGATGAAAAGATCACTCGAGTAACCGTAAAACACTTGAGTAAATCGCTGCATTGTTTCTTCTCCTTCGCTCTCTTCTTCTTCTAACTACTTTCAACCACTAAATTGCTGCAATTTATTCACCGTTACCTTCCGCCTCCCTTACGTCGCTGCAGTTCTTTCAACTCTTCAAATGGTTTCTTCGTTCTCCATTCTATCTTCCTCTCGCGTTCTTTTGAATGAGCACACAAATATACACACAAGCACACCCACACCCACACGCAGATATACATCACTTACAGTAGTCGGTGTTCACTTTGTGTCACTTCCGTTTCCGCTGCTGCAAACAGTTGCCAACGTAATCAGCATCTGTGGACTGCCAAGTGCTGCCAACTGTTAACAATGGCAGCGTGTCGTGTGCACGTGTGTGTGTGTGCACGTGTGTTTGTGTGTGCACGTGTGTTTGTGTGTGTGTGCACTTGTTTTAACGTGATTTAGACAGCGCTTACGTGTTGATATTATTTGTTTTGACGAATTCTTGTATGCAGCGAAGAATATTTTCATGGAACTCAATAATAATAATAATTCAAAACAAGATTGTTTTATTAAAATTAACTGTATTAATTTGCTTTCGTGATAAATTAAATCCAGAGAAAGTTCGGAAAGTAATTTTTCATATTCCAAAAATGCCTAAAAGTATGCAACATTCAATTTTAGGTATGAAATTCACTTAACCAGTTTCCTAAAATGGAATGTTGCATACTTTTAGGTGTTTATTGGAATATGAAAAATTACTTTTCGAGCTGAAAAATTACTTTCCGAACTTTTTCTGCATTTAATTTATCAAGTGAAGTATGAATTTCACTTTATTTAAAATTCTCTTCTTGCTTTGAGAGTTTCGCTACGCAACATCTTATTTTTTGCGAAACAAAGAAACAAACACGGAAGTGGCAGCAGTGAAAACAATGAAAACAACTTTGAAAATATCAACAAAAGTTCCGCGCAATATTATTCGCTTTAAAAACTATTATCCACGCAATGTAGCCAGATGCTCCCAAATGCCAAAGGAGAGAACACAAGTTTATCTATTTTTGTTTTGTCTATTTGGATTTCAACTTCTCCAGACAAAAATCATCGGATGGAAAGTTAACGAAAATTGTGTTTAAGGAAAATTTCTATACCATTTTTGCATCAGTTTTATTGAGTTAAATAATAACAAAGGCGACAAAACTACTTCAGCACTGAATAAACGACACTCGTAGAGAACTGAGAGATATAAATAAGAATATGAAATGTTTAGTGAAAACCAAAATATGTTAAATAAACCTCAACTACTTTCACCAATTTCAATAAAGAAAACTTTAACCAATCATTAGGGACTTCCACCGACCTCAACTACTTCAAACGAGAGCGAATTGACACCGTAGAAATCGTAAAGACGTCGCAGTGTCAGAGCGGTCACTTGCTCACATTTGATTCCATGACTTCCGTGACTTCAATCGACTTCAGCTACTTCAAACGACTTCAACAAGTTCAAACGACTCCGAACGACTTCACTGACTTCAGCGATATGAATGGAGAATCCAAACTCCAATATGAGCAAAAACATAACTGAATGACATCAACTGACTTCAATGATTTCAAACGACTTCACACCGATAACCGAGTGACCGAAAACCGACTTTAGCGACTTCAAACGACTTCACGTACTTCAGTTGAATTTAATGAAGAATACTTTAAACGACTTCAAATAGACTTTTTTAACTCTTTTAATTAATTTCTTCTCGTTCTTAGTTTTGGCATTCTCAAATTTACTTTTAATGACTTTATAACAGCGTGTTGGGGACTCTTAAAAATAAACAACAACAAAAAAAAAACAATACATACGGATACAAAAGTAGAAACAATGTAAATGTAATGTAATGCAAATAAGGGATGAATAATGCAAACTCGCTGACCATTCAGAGTGAGTACTGACCGCACTACATTTAATAATGCTATCGATTTTTTACGCTCTTTCTCTTGATTTTTGTGTTGATTTTGTTGTTGCCGGTTTTTCTCTTGCATTCTCATCTACATAAGCTGCACTTTAATTAGCGTTTAATGTGCTCGCGTAGGCATGAAAGCGTCTGAGGGGGGCGCGGCACGATGAAGACTTCAATGAAAGGCAACGAAAGCAATTCTTGGAAAAAGCATTGCATAATTTTAGGCTCGTTCTTTACAATACACTCGAGTGTTTTTAGCATTTGAATGAAGGTACTTTTTAACATTTTTCCCCCAGCATTTCTTATTTAGTTTAGTTCACTGGTGTTTTTTTTTGGCTTTTTTTACATATCTACCCAGAAATTTGAACCACACGGCGTATGAGTGATTTTTTTAATTTCAAAGCAGAAATTTTAGAATTTGAGGATTTCTTTTGAAGATAAGCAATTAAGAATTATTTGCAGAAGTTTATTTGCAGAATTAATTTTTTGTAATTTTAGATTTGAGAGAAATTAACTCAGAATTAAGCGGGAGCAACAAATATTTTGAATTAGAAAATGTTGGCTGCTCCAAATCTTGTGTGTTTGTGTGTGTAAACCGAGAATTACAACCGCAAAAAAAGTTAATTATCGTACTAAAACTGCCGGCTTTTAACTGCCGTCCTACTGCTGCTTCACAGTTTTCAGTTGTAAACTTTACGAGCGAAAGAGTTCAACTTTATTTTGATTGCTACTTCGTGAGGTCAGAAAATGTTTCAACTAAGCAAACGTTATATATGTAGTGTTTGTTGTCGTTGTTGTTGCCTTTTGTTGTTGCCTTTTGTTGTTGCTTTTGTTGGTGTTATTATCGTTGTTTCCTATTTGTTATTAGAAAATGATTACTTCGCTGTGTTGCATGACACACGAGTGAAAATAAAGCCGTTTTAAGAAACTTCCAAGTAAACGCGGACACTTGGACTCTCCCAGTATTAACGGCAGTTGGAGACGAGGCATCCAATTTTATTCACAATGATATTTAAAAAAATTCTTGGCATCTCGGTCGAAAAAGTGTCGAAGTTGTTTTTATTGGAAACCTTTAATTTTATCCGTAAATTGTCTAGTAAAAGTGTTTCCTTATATAGAAATGCAATCTAATTTTACAAAACGTGAATAACTAAAAAAATCACAAAAGAGAAAAAATACAAATTTCACAAATTTATACGTTTATTCACGTTATTCGCGTTAATTCGCATGAATTTTAAAATAACTATTTTTTTCTCTATTTTCCATTTATTTTCCACTTCAGTACTCAAAGCTGAAATCAGTAATTTTATGCTCAATTTTTATGCTTGCGTTTCTTTCTATTTATTGTTCGCTTTAAATGGTGTGCGCGCTGCTTTATTTACATCCACACTGGCTTCCTCACCTCGCCTTCCGCTCTCTTCTTTCCGCGCTTTAGCTGCCTCGTGTGTGTGTGTGTGTGTGTGTGTGTAGCACGTGAGTAAAAATATCTCAATTTGCTAATAGAAAATCAATGTTTTGTCAGGTTAATCGAACTGTTAATCGAGCTCACTCGCTTCTTTCAAGTTAATATGAACGTTTACGGGTGACAACAACTAAATATTTGTCGAACTTTTTCACTTTTTATAGCTAAAAATATAAATATAAAAAAAATAAAAATATGTATAGTTGTACTTTTTTGTACTTTTTTGAAACGAACAAATGAAAATCTGAAGGTCCCACAAGAATTAATTTACAAACTTATATAAAAGACAAAAAGAAAAGGAATTAAATTTTCCCTCCACTTCAAATCTCTTCGCTTTGAATCTCCTCAGCCGTCATTAAATACAAATTAAGAGCCACTCATCCGTCGTGGTGTACGAAATTCCGAATTCCCTTTCCACCAATGAAATTAACTACCGCGCAATAACCGTGAAACATCTTCAACTCCGGAAAGTGCCTATCAGCTGAGGATCTCATAAGCTGCTTGCTGTAGCCCGCTGGCGGCACCTGAGTTAACAATCTGATGCTCCACGCTCGGAATTCTTGTTCAAAAGTTTTCGCTTCAAGCTACAAGCAAACGCAGAAGACGTGCGGACGTCCTGCGTTTCATGCTTCCCGCGTTGCAATTTTGTTAGAAGATGGCGAAGTAGAATTCCGAGAAATGAGATAAATTAAATTCACTTGTTACTCCAATTACAACACTTTTTGGGTGCGGAGAACAGCCAGAAAACCAGATAAGAATTCGGCGTGTACGTGTTTTTGTAGAAATGTGTGACTTTCTTATGCGTTCGTTTGATTGTGTTTAGACAGCAAGAACAACAACACACCCAACAACAACACCAACAACAACAACAACACCAACAACCACTACTACCACTACTACTACACCAACAACAACGGCGACAACACCTAATCGTGCCAAATGAAAAACCGCATTGCAATTTGCGACGTGATAAATGCTCGCACACATGCGTGAATGCGTGAGTACAGGCGACTACATGGGAATGTCGGTGTACAAACGCGTGTGTATGTAAGTGTGTGTGTGTGTGTGTATGTGTGTGTGTGTGTGTACATAACCTTCGCTCATGCACGCCACATATGCTATTTTGTTCATTTCACATTAAATTTCTGGGGTAAAATGAGCTCATGAACTCATGTGCGTGCGTGTGTGTATGTGCGTGTGTGCATGTGTGTGTGCGTGTGTGCGTGTGTGTGTGTTTGTGTGTTCGCCTCCAGCGGTCATCATCACTTATGATGGTCACCAAATGCTACCTTCCGCCGCCGTCCTACGCCGTCCTCCGCCGTCCATCCTCACTCACGCCATAACGTAATTTTAGCCTCCCGTGCTAGCATTGGCACCAGTAATTTCACGCTTACGACTCTGTAAACGCGATTCCTCGTTGCCGGCCGGTGCCGTGACACGCCGGCTCCGCTGTGCCTACAGCGATTAAAGCAAGAAATTACGGTAGGAAAAGTTCGCTACACGCCTCGAGATTAAAGTTCTGTACAATTTTGCCATGCGAAGGTTTTGCAGGTGTCGTGCGAGGGTTTTGAGATCGCATGCAGAGGACGCTCGAGTGCAATTTGGTCGCTAGTGTATGTATGTTTGTTAGTGCTATTTTAGTGTGTGTGTGTGTGTGTGTGTGTGTGTGTGTGTGTGTGAGGGCATCAGCATGCTGTCAGTGCAATACAAACTGATGAAATGCCATTCCGTGTCAGTTGGCCTCCCACAGTGTGTGCGAATTTCAAATGTGCTTCGTCGAGAGTCTCTCGAGTGAGACTTTTAATTAGACAACGAAAAGTTTCCCCTGCCAAGTGAACAACTAAAACTTGCACTTTTCGAAATGATTCAAGAGGCTTTAAATACTTTTTTTACGATTACAACTGCAAAATCTTGTAATCGTATGCAGTTTGAATTCAATTCAATGAAGTCTCAGTCTCTACGCTTTGATATGGATGAAATCACGAAATCAGCTGAAGCCAATAACATCGGTTGAAGTCACTGAAGTGTCTTACTTAATTTTTCCTTGATAAATAGATTTTTTTCCTTGATGAAATCTTTAAATGTCAATTAAATCCCTGAGGTGAATTGACTTTTCTAAAGTCGCTGAAGACGGCTGAAATCACCGAAGTTAACTGAAGTCACCGAAAATGATTGCAGTCGGCAAAATCAGCTTAAGACGCTGAAGTCATCTAAAGCAATTTTAGGGATTTGGCTTATTTTTAGTTAGTTTAAATCGCTAAAGTTGATTAAAACCTTTAAATCAGTTGAAATTTCGGAAGTCGTTTTCGATTTCACTGATTTATTTTTTTCCCCACTGAAGTCGCTTTAAGTCGCCCTAAAAAAAAATCGCGTTTTGCTTTCCTCTTCCAACGAAACGGAATGCAACGGGTCGAGTATAACTGACTGCAAAAAAAGAGCAGCATATTTTTTAAATTGATTTTATTGCACCAACATAAACAGACAAACACACAAACACAAACACGCACACTTTGAAACTGCAAAGCAGAAAAAATCGATGGCGCCCTGAATTCTTTTCTCTTTTCGTGGCCACATCATGAATGTGCTTTTCATTGCCTTGTTTTTGTGCTTTTTTTTCAGTTTTAATTTTAATTTTAATTTCTTACAGTTTTAAATTTATTATTCAAGAAATAAACAATTTGTTTTCCTCATACAAGGGCGTCCGTTTGAAGCTGTGATTACTTAACTCTGCGATTGAAAAGCAAAGCTTTTCCTTTGTTTTCCAATCATAACAAAGGCCAACGAAATGTGTTGAAATCACCGAATATCAGCAGGATATTCGAGATTTTATTCGAGGTGGCATGAAACACATTCTGTTTGATGCTATGAAAAGCAAACAAAACAGAATTTAGAGTGGAGAACTCTCTAATTTCCGAATTATCGAAATGGAGAAACTAATAAAAATGTGCTTCCTGTGCGTGGTTATTAATTCGTTGATCGAAATTCATTTAACATTTTCTTAACTTACTTCAAATTTCTTGAAATAAAAAAAAAATAAATAAAAAAAAAATAAATAAAAAAAAAAATAAAAAAAAAATAAAAAAAAAAAATAAAAAAAAAAATAAAAAAAATAAAAAAAAAAAAAATAAAATAATAAATAAAATAACTTTTCACTTTGCAAACTAACTCAAAATAATTAAAACGTGGTTAGCAGAAGCCGTAGCTGGTTAGCATTCACCAACCTCTGGAATTGGAGGTCAACAAACCAAGCCACCAACTTTTCCACCCCACCATTAACCACGATTGGCTTTGCCCTCGGCATTCCTGCACCCCCGTCCACTCCCCCTCCTCACTCACCATATGAAGTCCTTGCAGTGCGAGCAGAAGGTGGGCTGCTTGAAGAAGCGCGGGATGAAGCAGTGGTCCTTCACGTTGAAGACGTTCTTCTTCTTGAGCGCTCCCTTGCGCAGACGGCTCTTCATTTTGTTCTCGCCGACAGCTTCCTCCGCCTCGACTTGTTGTTGTGCTTGTTGCTCCATGTTGTTGCTTTCACTGGTTTGCGACATTTTTTGGTGGGTTGACTGAAAATCTTCGATTGTTTGCTGCTTCCTGTTACCGTATTTCACGTGATGTGATAGAAGTGATTTAAGTGTTGTGTTTGTGTCTTTACTACGTTGTTTCTCTTGATTTTACGATTTTAAAGATTGTGCTTTTCTTTTTTTTTTAATATTGATTTTGAGGATTTTAATTTCCCTAAACACTTCAACGGCTGCAAAGAATGTTTCTTATATTTTAAATCGATTGAACTAATTAATTTCAGTTGATTTCATTTAATTTCATACAATTTCATCTACCAATAAAAGTATAGAAGTCGTTTTTTCGTATACGCAGTTTACGTGTTTCAATTTTAATTTTGTTTTTGACGTCAATTATTTAGTAAGAAAATTATCACAGAAGTTAAAGAATGCATTCTTTTGAATATGAAAAAATAATGTCAAAAGCATTCTTTCTTTTGCTTTTTGAATGCTTTTGGCATTCTTTCTGTCAAAAATATGGAGAAGGAATTTCTATTTCTTTGAATTCCTTGGAAATGGGAATTCAAAGAATAATGCATATTTTGCAAGAAAATGTTAAAAAAATGCATTCTTTTCGAAAGTTTTTGGAAATGGGAATTCAAAGCGTGCATGCAACACTGTAAAATTTTAAAGAAAAGCGTTCTTCTTTTGATACTTTGCGAATGGGAATTTAAAGAAGAATGCATTCTTCAGAAAATTATTTTAAAGGTTTGAAGTCTTTATGGAATTTCTTCGGAATGGAAATTCAAAAAGAATGCATTCCTTACGACATTGGATGGCATTCTTTTCTGAATTTCTTGGGAATGGGAATGCACACTTTGATAAACACTTTTTAAGAAATTCCTTGTTTAATTCCTAAAGAAGGGGAATAAACGAGTAAAAGAATGCATTCTTTTTGTATGAATTATCTTTTCTTATTCGGGATAGTAAACCGGCTTCGAAAGAGTTATTACAACTTGAACTCTTGATTTTTGGATTGTCTTAACCATTATTTTCGAAATTCGTTCAGATATAAAGTTATTTGCGGTGAAAAACTTAAAACTTTCCACATATTTTCAATAGATTTTAGGTAGTTCAGTATCTGGATGCAGTGTTTTCCATTCTTTTTTATGTAACCAGCCTGAAACGAAAGAAAAATACACGAATTTGTTATAAGATTTCGATGAAAGAGTCCTTAAAAGGGAAAATAACGATATTTAATTAAAAATTACAAGAAGAGAAACAATTTCCCATTTAAAATAAAAACTAATTATTTCAGGCGATTATATTTATTATGTTTCACTTATTTGTAGTAATTAGTAGATTGTGGAAAAGCGTTCACATATTTAACAATTTAAGTCACAACACTAAAAACATTTTTGAAATTCTTGTGTCAATAAATTTCAATTGCAACAACAAGAAACCGTGAGATTCCTACAGCGAGTACAAGTTGCGCGAATGACGCCAATTTTAGAATGGAGTCTGAACAAATAAGTATTTAATATTTTCTCAAATTTTTCTCAACACCATCAACAGTTTTTTTACGACTTCTAATTATCGGTGATGCTTGAATTTGTTGAAACTTTTTGTTGGCTGCGTTTCGTAAAAAATCGTTTTTTTTCGATGCCATTTTTTTGTGACGCGCTAAACATTTTTAGTGTTTCTAGTTTTTGAAGCTGAATGAATTGAAAAGGCGGCTGAAGAAGATGAGAAGAAGCAACGCATGTCTTCCATGTAACAATCAATACAACGCAACGTGTTAGTTAAGCTCAATAAAAGCGATGGCATGCAGTACATGTGTTAATTGTTGTTGTTGTTGTTGTGGTTGTTGTTGTTGCTGTTGTTGTTGTTGCTGTTTCATACTTTTATTCTTCTTCGTTGTGGTGTTGCTGTGTAGCTTTTTCTTCTTCTGTTTCTTCTTCAACTTGTTGTTGTGATTGTTTGTTCTTATTGTCTGTTCTTACTGTTTATTGTTGTTGTTGCTGTTGTTGTTGTTGCTGTTGTTGTTGTTGTTGTTGTTGTTATTTATAAAGCCTGTCTTAATTGAAAATGTTAAAACTTCGCAGTTTATTTGCTCCGGACGAAATATTGACGCGAGTTCCATAAAAACTCAAAACGTTGTAGTTGAAGCTGCTTTTCAGCGCTTGTTGTGAGGAAACATTTTTTTACACACGTTTATGGAGGCTTTAAAAAATTAAAAAAGCTTAAAAAAACACCAAAATTAAATAAACATTTTCGCTGCTTATCGTTTCTGCAGGTTTTAATTTTAGTTTTTATTGTAAAATTTCAATTACGATAAAAATCAATAAAATGAATGAATGAATGGCGTCAAAAAGATTGAAAAGTTGAATTTCTACACTTAACACTTTTTAAATATTAAGCGAATTTTTTTCATAGATTAAAAATATTGGAAATTTAATTTTTAGATGATTTTCTTTCAAAAAAATCTTACTCACTAAAATTGTAAAATTAAAACAAAATTTAAAGTTTAACGCGATTCAGAAATATGAGAAATTTTAATTGATTATATTTTTTCACAGTTGAAAGGAGCGAAAAACGATAATATTTACCGTAGTAAATTAAATTCTTACCTTCTTTAATAAATTCACGCATGCAGCGTTCGAATATTGAAATGTTAATGCTTTTCTTTCTCGTTTTTTTGAATTTTGAAATCAAGTTTACGTTTTTTGCGCTTAATTTGCAACCCGTAATTTTTTCCCAATTTATATTAACTAAAGTTATATCCAGTTTTTTTAATTTATTTAATTGAACTTATTTTTATTCATTTCGTTATTATTTAGTTTAGTTGTTAGTTATTTTATACATTTTATTTTTTCTCCACCTTCTGCTTTCTTTAGTTTCATTCATTTTTATTGCCTTTAATTGAATTCCTTACTTTCAAAACTTTTATTTATATGAATAAAATTAAAGTTTTTATATCTTCTTTCATTCATAATTTATTTGTTTCTTTTTCCTACTAACTCTTGGAAGCTCTAGTAGTGCAGCTGGAATTTGCGGCTTATTTTTCACTGCTGAATTCTCTTGCTTATTTAAAATGTTGTGCTCAATTGATATTATTTGCCGTCATCGACACTGCTACTCACACCGCGAAACCTATAAAGCGACACATGCATGCAAACGCGTTCTCACTGAGACTGACACTGACGCAGCAGCAGCGGGTAAAAAAAAGCCCTTAATTAAAACGGGCGCCACACAGCAACCCACATGCAGCGTTACGCTGTACAGCAACAGTTACGCTGTACTTTCTACGTTCGAGTTTACGTTCAATTTTACTTTTTCCCAGTTTATTCTAGTTGCCTTCTTTTGGATTTAAATTATGGTTGTTCTCAACTTAAAATTAATAGCGAATGAAAGGATTAAACATAAAGAGATAACAAAAAAATTATCGATTCACAGATTTCAATTATTTACTTAAAATTGTTTTCTTTATATTTGTCTTTTTTTTTCGAAAACGACTTTAGAACTTTTTCACTATCTTTTTAAAAGCGCTTTTTATTATCTGTTTTGTGCCTTTTTAAATTTTTGTTAGTACTTTTTCACTACCTTCTAGATATATTTTCTTATAAAAGAATTTGATTTGTTTATATTTTACAGTTCACTGGAATTTTTTTAGAGCCCATCAAGTGAGGCGGACAAGCAGGTTTTTACGTCCTCAACACTCGACCAAGCAAAACGGTTTGAAAATCCCATCAAGTAGCAAAGCGGAATTCTGACGAATGTGTGGTGAGTTTCTGCTTCGATTCTACTCTTTCTCTCTCACTCTCTCCTCCCGCTCTCACATTAAAATTAACAGCTAAACAGTTTGTGGCATTTGAAAGAAAAACTTGCGCTGAAGGATTTTCTTAGCCGACTGACCCACCGACCGACCGACCGCGTAATACACGACAATACGAGCTCCAGACGACTGGCAGCTTCAGGATGTTGAGGCGGTTATTGATGTTGAGAAGCTTTTCTGTCGTTAGGATTTTTTCAAAGGGTTGTTTTTGCTGCACGCAGAGCTTTTTAACCTTTCAGTGAATGAGAGAGAGGGTTGCACTCTCTCCTGGTGAAACTTGAAACTTGTCTTCTGCTCTCCTCACGGCTTTTTAGGTGCGAGAGCGAGCGCTTTTGCCAGAACCAGAAAATTACAAGTATCCTCAGAATATTTTCGACTTTAAATTTAAGTTATTTATAAACATTAAAAATTATATTAAAAAAGGGGAGAAAAAATTAATTTATTTTATTTATTTTTTTATTTATTTATTTTTTTAAATTTTAATTTTTTTATTTTTTTTTTATTTTTTATTTTATTTTTTTTTAACCGATTTGTCAAGTTTTCATTGCCACTTAATTCGGTCCTTTGCAATGAATTTTTAGTTTATTTTATTTATTTATTTTTTATTTATATATTTTTTTTTAATTTTTATTTTTTTTATTTTTTTTTATTTTTTATTTTATTTTTTTTTTAACCGATTTGTCAAGTTTTCATTGCCACTTAATTCGGTCCTTTGCAATGAATTTTCGTACAGAGTAAGAAAAATCAATGGAGAAAAATAAAATTTTTTTCTCAAAAGCCTTTTTGAATTCATATATCATCAGTAATGTAAAAACTAGTCAATATGGCAACACTGGTTGAGCCGTTGCACCAATGAACGAGCTTTTCTGACAGTTTTTGCACTCTCTCGCTCATTTCAACCCATTTTATGATGCTCTCGATTGCAAAAGCTAATTTTTTTTATAGAAGAGATGAATGAAAGCAGGTGCAACAGTTGACATACTTTTTCCCGGAGAAACTTTATTTACCTTTATGTAATTTTTTAATCTATGCGCTTCTTTCTCCCAGTAATACAAACTTCAACCCTCTTAAAAGTAGAGAGCATGGAATCCATATTCGTGGTGGAATTGCAATGCTGGTCATTAAAGTCGTTATTACACGGAGAAAAAGGAGCATTTTTTCCTTTTAAAAGTCATGATCGTGCATCAACTGAACGTCTACAGAAAATGCAGTTCGATTTAAGAGTTTTAAGTCAAGTAAAAAACTTTATTTTAGCCAAGTAAAAAACTTTCAAAGCAAATGCTTTTATAAAAATTACAACGGTCAAAATAAGTTTCGAATTAAATGTCGAAACTTTGATATTTATAATATGGAAACAATTTAGGTATAATAAAGAAAATGCATAAATTAATCTACGCTTTCTTAACATTCCGAAAATGTTTTCAGAGTGCTCCAGACCAAGTTTAATTCAAAATTAATTATGGATAAAACAGTCATTTATGTTGAAAATGAGAATGGTTGGTGGAACTATTGAAATCGTGGGATTTAGAGTCGATTTTCCTTCTTTCATATGCACTTTTGATAAATCACACTTTTAAAGCTTTATAATTTTTTTACAGTGTAACTGCGAGGCTTTTTTTTCCACGAAAAGCTCTTTACATTCCTCGCTCAGAGGATTTATGAAATTTAAGTGAATCTTTTATTACAAAGTAAATTTTAATAAGAGAAATTTTATGAGATGCAGTTATTTGGCTCCTGGAGAGACTTTATTTCGCTTAAAAAAACAGAGATAATGAAAAGAGTGATAAATAGAGAGAAGACAAATTAAAGAGGGAGATGGATATGTAAGAAAAGGAGAGAGAGAGGAGAGGGAGAAAAAGTGATGGGTGTGAGAGAGAGAGTTTATAGATAGAGGGGGGTTATAGAGAGAGGTGAGATAGTGGTTAGTGAGAGAGGTGGGATGGAGAGAGAGAGAGAGAGAGAGAGAGAGAAATATAGAGATAGAGAGAGAGAGAGAGAGATGGAGAGAGAGAGTAGCAAATTATAGCCAGAAACAGATTGTGGAGTTCATTTGTCAAAACAGTGCAGTTGCAGTGTCAAAACTTTCAATTATAAATTTTAAAAGTCTTATTGAAACTAACAAAATTCTTCCCCAAAAGCGCACTTAAATGTTGATAGTAATTGTTTAAAACATTTAAGGATCAATTTCAAGAGGAAAAGCTTACTCTTGGTAAGAAAATGCTGCTCAAAATTATAAAATTATAAATGCAGCTGAGCAGCTTGCTTTTCTTCAATCACTTCAACTTTTTGATTCCATTACATTGGAAACTCGCAGCGTCTAGAAGTCGTGCAGGTCTATAAATTACAAGCTTTCAGAAATCTGGCTTAATTAAGTGCCAACTTCTGCACATTTAATGGATTTCTGTTTTTGTTTTAAGCTGCCTACAGAGTGCCCTCGATTTTTTGTAATGCAGTCGAATCCACAACTTTTGGTGAAAAATAAAAAAATCTTTTTTCAGCAAAAAAAAAAAAAAGATACATATATTTAAAACCAGTCTTTCCTAAAATCAAAGTTGTCAATATACATTTTGTAAAGTTTTAATTTGCTTTTTGCTTTTGCTTCAACTCATTATGAGTTTCATTTATTATGAGTTGCTGTTATTTCGATTATTTCGTTATAAAGTAGTTTTCGTTGTCGTTGTTCTTGTTGCTGTTGTTGCTGCTGTTGTTGCTGTTGTTGTTGTTGCCACAGTTGTTGCTCTTTTGATTTTATTGCTGCCGTTGTGTCATTTTTAATGTGGTTCTGGTGTTTGTAAACAATTTGAAGTCAAAGAAGAAACCGAACTTTCGGCAAAAAACGAATAAATAAAAATAGTAATTTTATGGTAAGAAATGAAAAGAATGAAGTAACTTCCAGAAAATATAGTTAATTTTTTACTGTTATACAAAAATGTATAACGTTTTCTGAATTTCATACACAGTAAGCAAAAAAGTGCTGCTAGTGTTAAAAAACTCTCTTCAGTTGCTTGAGCTCTTTTCGCAGTTGTTGTTGTTGTTGCAATCTCATCACTGCAATCGTAAAGTAAATTTATTTGTTTACATTATTTTAATTATTTATTTTATTCTTATGAATTTGTTTGGGGAATTTTTTTACTATTTCTCTCAAGTTTCACTGAGACACCGAAATGGTTGCCACAAATGTGCTGCCAGGGTTGCTAGAAGAAAATAAAGTTTGCTTCTCGCACGATTGATAGTTCCATGTGATCAACTTTCAAACTTTCAAATTTCAAGTGGTGAAATTTAATTTTACTTATTTCAACAATTTTATTAACAAAAATTTAGAAGGAAACATTTCTATAATTAAATATTAAATTACCTCATTTATCTCATTTCCTATAATTTTATTATTTGACGCTTTTATTTTACATTTTTATAATTTTCATTATTGTTATTCTTTCTTTTATTTATTTCAGCTGTAATTTTATCTAGTTTTCGTTAGTTTTATAAACTTTTAAATGTATTTTTTTGGTAAATAACGAGGAGAAAAACAATTACACGAATTGAAAGAAGTTGCAGATTCTTCACATTTCCCTAATTTTCATGTTTCCTCTTTAGTTTTCATCTCAAAATTATTCCTTAAATTTCATTTCATTTTAAACTTGTATTGAAAACTATTTATTGCTTCTTTTATTGGCTTTTTCACACTAAAACGAGTGTAATGAGTTGTCAAGTTAAAAGCCAAAACTAATTATTTGTGTTTCTTGTTTGTCTGCACATGATATTTTTCGTTGTTTTTGTTTTTATTGATGGTGGCCTAGCTGTTTTCGTTGTTTTTCTTCTTGTTCTTGTTTTTTTACTAAACACATTTTTCCCAATTTTTTTACCTTACGTGCTCAAGAATTTGAATAAAGTTGCCAGCTTGAGTTTGGCCTAAAATTACATTTTTCCTCACGCGAATTTGCGCTTCCCGCGCAGAGTCGCGTACTTGAAAAGTTCCAATAATCACAAGAAAGGTCATAAAAAGATTTTGTGACTTAAAAACCACGTTAATTTAAATGATGCACAAATCATTAAGAAAACGTCGAAAACTCTTCAAATTAATTTTCGCATGTATTAACAAATCCCGCCAAAAATTGTCGAGACATTAATGTAACCCAGAAAAAGTTTTTTATATATTTTTTCATATATATTTCACAGAACTAATGCTTGAAAAAAGTTCGGGGAGAAATAAAACCAACGTGAAGTGAAAACTTGCTGAAAGGTGAGCGGAATAATCGGTTCGCTCTCGCTCATGGGTGTGAGCGTGAAAAAATTTGATAGCCGCTCGCCATGATTCAAAAATTCCATGAGAAATTATTTTGCCCACCGAAATCGAAACTTCGCCAAACAACTGGCAACTTTATTTGCTGTTTTACATGACAACAACAAGGAAACAAGCGAAAAATAGAGCAGAGCAAAACAAATTTTTTCCACAATACAACAGCAACAATAATGTAAACATGAGAAACGTGCAGAGAGCTGAACAAGATCGTGTTTGCGGCTTTTTTTACTCAGCGTCATCAATTTACTGAATTCGGTTAAAAATAGAGCGGCAAAATTTTTCAGGCCAATTTGTTGCTGGCTGGCTGTTTTCTCTCTTTCATTTGTACAAACTAATCAATATCGACAGAGCGGTAAATAAGTTCACGCATTTCGATTACGTGTGCGCCGAAATGCAAACGCGCTGATGACGTTCGGAAGCTGGAAGCAAACCAGAATGATTGCAAATCTGGAAGAATTCCGCGGTATTCCGCGTTGATTGACGAATTTAGAGAATTTTAAAGAGGAAGCAAAAATATGAAGATGAAAGCGACAATAAAAATGAAGGGTTTTGTAAGTTTTGTCATCAATCATCCGCATCTTTTTCTCGCCTTTCGCATTCTTTTGTGAAACCTGTGGTTTTGTTGTTTTATTTTGTTTTAAACGCAGCGGTTTTCATTGTCATTGCTGTTGTTGCTGTTGTCACTTTAATATTTCACTTTCGTTCGAGGAATAAACGCACTCACGCGCACAAAATCCCCAGCTTAAAAACGCTTCGTTAGATTTACAACACTTTTTTTCTTTTCTGTTAAACTTTTACAAGCCATAGCATTTTTTAGGCTTAGCCAGGTCGCGTTAATCCGCGTTAATGCTGGATTTTATCTGCTTGATGCGTCTGCTGCTATTCGCGCTCCGTTGGCTACTCATGAGCATCCATCGGAAGAGCGAGCATGGGCAGGAATGAGCCGACGAATTGAACCGTCGCGAGCCATTGCGTTCCTTCACAACAAAAAACTGCTTCTTGAGCGAAAATGAAAAGAGAGAGCATAAAAAATTTTCCAACATATAAATACTTTTTTTTTTTAATAGCAATTAGAATTTCTGTATAAATTACTGCAGTTGTAGAAGAAATAACTGAAAAAGTTTACAAAAGATATTAGGAAAAAGTAGAAGAAAAATAGTAGAAAAGGTAGTAGAAAGGTAGTAAAAAAAGGTAGTAGAAAAGGTAGTAGAAAAGGTAGTAGAAAATAGTAGTAGAAAATGTAGTAGAAAAGGTAGTAGGAAATATTAGTAGGAAATAGTAGTAGGAAAAGTAGTAGAGGAGTAGTAAAGAAGCAGAAAAATAATATAGCTCATGACAACAATACAGGAACGTGTATTTCTCTTGAACTTTCTCACTTTTTCTATATAAACAATTTTATAAAAGAATTACTTAAAAAAGTGAAGGTAAAAAGGTAGTAGAAAAGCTAGTAAGTACGATAGTTAAGTAAGTAAATAAATGACGTCGTACTTACTCTACGTAAATTAAGTATAGAAATTAAATAAGTAAAGTAGAGTTAGCAGAATAAATAAAGTAACTAAATAAGTAAGTAAAGTAAATAAAATTAGTGAATTAAGTGAAGTAATTAAAGTAATTGGGTAAGTAAGTAAGTGAAATAAAGCTGGCAAAGTAAATGAAGTAAATATAATAACTAAATAAGTAAGCGAAGTAAATAAAATATGTGAAATTAATAAAGCAAATAAAGTAAAATAAAGAAAGTAAGCGAGGAAAGCAAAGTAATTAAGTAACTGAGTAAGTAAGTAAGTAAGTAAGTAAGTCAATAAGTCAATAAGTAAGTCAGTCAACAAGTAAAGTAAGTAAAGTAAGTGAAGTAAGCAAAGTAAGTGAAGTAATTAAAGTAAGCAAAGTAAGTGAAGTAATTAAGTGAAGTAATTAAGTAAGTGAGTAGAGGGGTGAATGGGGTTTCGGGGAATTATAGCCCTCCCTCTCCCCGAAAAACAGAGAACAAAGCAACAATATGAGTGCGTAGTGTACACCTCACTTTATCACTGAAACCCCAACCTGTTCCTAGCCCACCCCTGAAATGATGTTTCCACCCTTTTTACTATCATTTCACTCCTCTCAGCTCAAACTTGATTTTCATCCCTCTTCCGCAGGACATAAAATAGCTTTACTCCTCAGTTCCTCATCTAGAAGATTTGTCACTAAATTTATTTACTAAACAAGCAGGAAGTATAAAAGATAACAACAACAACAACAACAACAACGAAAGTCATCATTCCCATATCTGATGCAATTTCATCGGCGATTCTTTATTTACAGATGAAGAGAAAAAAATGGAGCAGATTGACAAAGAAAGCAACAAATGATTCGTGTTGGTTGTCGATGCTGCGCAGGGCGAAGAAGTGGGAAGAAGAAAACTTTGGAATGCCTTCGCATTCGTTAGTTTTGCTTACACAAATTGTAATGGATTGGAAAGAATTACCGGAGCAGAGCGATGCACGGATACAGATACAGATACAGATACAGATACAGATACAGATACGCACGGCATACAGTTTCGCAGATACAGTGCTTCGGACTGAAATTGTTTCTTATTGTTGATCGTTTCAGCACTGACGTCATGTGTGTGTCAGTAGCAATTTGTGAATGACAAACACGTTTAACCTAAAAAAAACACTCCACACATTACACACTGAGTCCTTCAAAAAAGTCCAACAAAAAAAGATAATTAGAATTTTTAACTACACATTCTCCAGAGTCAACTATTTTGCTTTAACTGAATATCAAATATTTTAACTGATTTCGACATACATAACAGATTCTTCAAAATTTTGCTGGGAATTTGAAACCCAAGTTAGAATTTTGTATTTCTTAGACTACCAAGATTTCTATTTCAGCTTGTTTTGGAGTAAATATATCTTGAAACTTTTTTAAATGCTGTATACTTAAATTCATCCCACTGTGTTACCATTCAACACAAACTGGAATTCCACAAGCAACACTTTTTGTATAGCAAAGCTTATCTGATGCAGACAGAAGCTTTTTCAAAGCTTTTAAGGCTTCACGGTGTTTGTATTCACTAATCGGGTGTAAAATTAAAAACACAAAAATATTAGTACTTCCTTTTTACTTTTAGCTTTATTTGTTTGCAAGTTTACTACAGCGTTCAAGTAGCTTTCTTTTACAATTCAATATTTTCACTTTCCATCAAAGCTTTTAACTGAAGCTTTTAATTGCACAGTTTTCGCTTCAGGTAAATATTTTATCAGATAAATATCTTTATATAATAGTAATAAATTCCGGATTCATGTAAGAGAAGCCTATAAAATCGTTTTGGTCCAAATTCATCATGAATAGTTTGTCGGTTGGTGTTAAATCGGTTTTCTCCACTGTAAACTGTTTATCGAAATTGTTAATATCCTTGCGATGTTTCTGTAAAGAACAAACTCAAGTATATATTCATGACATTATTGTGTGTTGAGGCAACACCTACAATTTGGGGCACAATAGGTGGCTCGATCTCCAGAGCGGCTGCTTTGTCCCAATCAACATTTCTGTAGAATTGATGTGTTTTGATCTCTTGGACCCCGTAATTGCCAGCACCCAGGCGATTATTAGGCTTCTTAGCGAGGAACTGATAAATCAAATATAGACCAATATAGTGTCGGCACCCGATTTCCCTTATTTTCATACAACATACACTGGTTATTATATCCATGGCTTCCTGCGAGAAGAACTTCGGAAATATAGCCTTCTTGTCTTTGACGTTCTTGAAGACAGTGTCATCGTCGTCACCCTCAAAGGGCGCCTGACCGGACATCATTTCGTAGAGCAGCACACCATACGACCACCAGTCGACCACATGATTATACGGTTCGTAGTTGAGAATCTGCAAGATTCGAGAAAGGTCAAGTCGTCCTGTGAGCAGGGCCACCTACCTCGGGCGCTATGTAATAGCTGGAGCCACAGAAGGTGCGCGTAGTGTCACCCATCTCGTAGATTTCCTTGCTTAAGCCAAAGTCGGCCAGCTTAACATGGCCATCGATGTCTAGCAAAATGTTGTCCAACTTCAAGTCGCGGTATATGATTAGTTTTTCATGCAGGAAGAAGAGAGCCAAGGCCACTTCGACAGCATAAAACCTATAAAAGGGGGGGCGAAGAATAAAACCCGAAATAGATTCTTCATGAAGTTTTACATTGCCACAGATTCCTTAAAGCGTCCATATTGTTGCATATGAAAGAGGAGATCTCCACCCTTGCAATATTCCATCACAAAAAATAGACGGTCCTGAAAAGAGTTTGGAAAGCTTTTTATTAAAAAGTGAAGCCAGTACCGAGAGCTATTAAAATTCGCCTGTGGTTTACTCAGAATTGCAATTGCATCAAATAGTTGAATGAAATAGTTTCTTCAGAAATTTGCAGCAAACATATGCTTTCTACAAGCAGTTGCATTAAGCATTTGTGATTAAGTAACCAACTAATTGCATCCAACTGCTGCATCAAGCAGTTGCATCAAACAGTTTCATCAGACACTTTCATCCGTCACTTGTAACAAACATTTCCATCAAACATTTATATCAAACTACTCCATCAAATAGTTGTATCAACCAATTGTGAGAAACATTGCCTCAGAAAGTTTTACGAAATTAGTTAATAAATAAATCAAAGAAAGCCATCAACCCCCCAGATTTCAAACTCACCATAGTTTGGAAGCACGAATGCAGTGAGACCAAAAATGGCGGTTTGCCCGACAGCGCCAAGATGCGTTTCTCTGTCATCGGCAACTCCATGTCGTCGGTCTGTATGATGACGTCCTTGCGCAGAACTTTCACCGCATACAACTCGTCGGTGCCGCGGCGTTCGGCCAGCAGCACTTTGCCGAACGAGCCCTTGCCAATGACCTTGATGAAATTGAAGTCCGAGGCGCGTATCATGTCGAATTTGCTCATGTTGTGCGGCATGTCCTTGTTGTCCATGCGGCGTTTGGGTTCACGTTTGGTGTCGAGCTGGAGGCAGAAATTGGATTGAGAAAATTGGCAACGAAAGATACGAACTCCAGCGGCATGAGTGCTTCTCACCTTCACCTCATCGCGCAGACGCGCTATATCGTTAACTGCATCGCCGCAGGGGATGTTGTAGTGCTCACCCTCGACCTGAGAGAGAAACTTGTACCAACCATCGATGGCTTCCTGCGGTAAGAGAGGAAAAGGGACTCAGAAATCAGGTGGTGCATGTTAAAAAATGCTAAATCGAGTGCAACCTTTTGTATCTCATCCAAACTGAAGGAAAAGGAACCCATGAAGTCATTGCGTGACGTACGATCCCAATCCCAGACCTCGACCAGGAGACGCTTATCACGATCCTCCGGCTTGATGTCGCTGTTGTCAACAAAAATTAGTTTCTACTATTCTTGGAATGGATGGAAATCACATTAGATGAGGTCAGATGAAGTAATACTACGTAATATCGCAACGCGTGACATTACACAACATCACGTGACATCACGTAACATCACGTGACATCACGTAACATCACATGACATCACGTAATATCACATGACATCACGTAATATCACGTGACATCACGTAACCTCACATCATCTTCATACCATCGAATGAAATCAAATCAAAAGAAGTAAAATAAAGTACAATGAACTCAACTCAAAATAAAATTGTCCCATCACATATGTAAGCAAAAATATCAAATAAACTTTTCAATTTCCATCTAAAACTTACAAAGTGAACGTTTCGTTAAAAGTGGGCGACAAATTCTTCTGAACTGTCTTGGTCTTCTTCTTGGTCTTGCCGCTTCGATCGGGGTGTAGCTGCACCGCTATATACGGATCGCTGAGACCATTCGTGTCCATGGGAATCAAGTTGGCGGCTTCCTTTACTACCGGTGAGGAACACAAATAAATCTCTTCAATGAACACACGACGGCCCCTCGAATGCACTTACTTTCCACCTTCAGTACCGTGCCCTTCAACTCGACGTACAACAACAACTTGCCCCGCAGCTCACTGATATCGGCACCACATATCGGTGGTACTTTTTCCTTGCAGCTGTGATGCACATTCAATTTGCAGTCTGATGAAGAAAACGCGCTTTAATTCACAACCTCTGATAACCAGCCCAACCCCACTCCCGTCCCCCACTTCCCGTCCCCCACTCCCCGTCCCTCACAATCCCTCCTTCCCGATGTAGCAAACGTGCCGCACTCACTTTCACACGCCAATCCCTGGTGCGCAATACCATGCAACAGCGTGCCGCACTCATCGCAAAAAGTGGGCGTGGTGTACGTGGTGGACTCCCACTGGTGCTTCACTTTGGCGCAGTCGGCATCGATGTCGGTATCCTTGCCAGGACATTTGAAGACAACTTGACCACTGCATTTCTGATGTATATTGAAACGGCATTCTTAGTAGTGGTTGTTGTGTTTTTGTAATGGTGTTGGTGGTTGAATGATTATAAAAAAATCATTAAATTTTATAAAAACTTTGAAGAATCCTTCTTTTACCTTCACACTGGTATCCTTGTTTACCAAAACCCCTTCAAAAATATAAGAAATGAAAATATATTTATTTCTGTTTTGAAAAAAAGGAGATCGAAACAAGAACGAGAATTGTTTTGTCCTGTGCGAGATTGCTAACTGAGATCAAGATCAAATTTGCTTTTTCAGTGGAATCAATAATCGAGATCAATTTTGATCGAGACAATTTTGCTTACTAAAGATCTTCAAAGAGATCGAGACTGGCTTTTCCATTTAGGATGATAATCGAGATTGAGATAACTTTTTTGGTAGGGGCGAAAATCGAGATCCAAATGTGTTTTAGAGTTGATAATTGATATCGCGAACCTTTTTACGGGAGACGATAGTAAAATTTGATTGAGCAGCCTTTATTTTGCATCGAATTCAAAGCGTACTTCGAAGTAAACGATAGTGAGAGGACTTTTTCAGTAGAAACGATAACTGGGATGTGTGCAGCCCTTCCTTCGTTTCGAATTCGAGATGGCATCGAAGTTACATCGAGATAGGCCGCCTTTTTCATATAAGGCGACAGTGAAGACCTTTCTCTGATCAAGATGATAACCGAAACGAGATTTGCTACAGTAGATGACTTTCGTTCTCTGGAATCTCAAATCTGCGGTCGATAAGTCGCGATCGATGAAACAATAATACGGACTACATTTCAACATACAAAGTAACGCCGATGCAAATCGGCCGAAAAGGCCATTTCAAGAGAAAGCGAATTCCAAAAGGAAGTGAAAAGTTTCCCTTAGAATTTAATTCTCTCAAAAGCTTACCAAATAAAATCCTTGCAGTGTCCACAATACGTTGGCTGCTTGAAGAAGCGCACCGCGAACTTGTGGCCATTGACAATAATCAAGCCCTTGCGTTTCATGGCACCCTTACGTAAGCGGTTCTTCATGTAGTTGACGATGTTGGCTTCACCAGCGATTTCCGCCAGATCGGCGGGCGGGGCGGGCTGGGCAGCAGCTGCAGCAGCCATGCTGAAGGACCCTCACGAATCAAAGGACACTCAGTGTTTGTGTTTTACTTGAAAAACGAACAATTCGCCGTTACGAACCGTATCACACCCGCAACTACGCGATGCCAAATGGGAACTAAAACTGGCTGAAGTACTTTCGCAAGAATTCACTTCAACACGAAGCCCTAGCAGTGCGGTAAAAATAGCAGTTCGAATGACCAACAAATGCAGGTTAAAAATCGCTTTAAGACCGGCGAGCCCCTGCTGACCACATAATGGGTGAAGAATAAAGAACGCAATACACAGAATGACCTGAGGAAATGTACAACCTTTAATAGGAACAAATAATGAAAAAATGTACGCGAAGAATTGTTTAAAGTTTTGCACGATGCTGACTCACATCCAGCTTGGATGTCACGTGTACGGCCATGGCAGTGGGGCCTCTGGGTAGAGCGAGGTGCGCCTTGCCTTGGCGGTCGACATCAATATGGCCTCCTGAACAAGCCGCCCTGCCCGAGCGCGTCGTCACTCCTCCAGCGAGTACATCGCAGTAGCGGCCCGCCGGCAGACCGGTCGTAAGTGTCGCTTGCATTTCCCTCTCCACTTCATTGTTGAGCGCTACGAAACCCAGTCGGCCGCGGGCAAAGGCCACTTGATTGCCTCCGTTGTCCCACCAGTGCTCCACCTTGCTGCCAGTCACCAAATTGCGGAACGCGACCATATTGGCAATTTCGGGCCAACGATGCTCACAAACCCATCCACTGCCAGCGGTATCGCACTGACCGTTGGGCAGGAATTGAGGAGACTTGATGCGTTCACCCGACGATGTGGGAGGACCTAAGCAAAAAATGCAGGCACTTTGTTTTATATTCTTCGTTCCAGAATGGTGTCCACTAAAACTAACCTTGATCTGTGTTGTCGAAGGCAAACGAGCTCATAACTCTCGTCACTTCGCCGTAGGGATGCGCCAACATGAAGATCACGGCCATCTTGTACCGCTGGCCATTTTTATGCGTTAATATGTCCGCACCGCCTGCGCCGTGACCACGTTGGTTGTCATGATTGTCCACGAAAACAATGGCGTCTTTGGAGGGCAGAAAACCCCAGTCGGTACCCCAGTTTCTAAGCCACTGCAGTGCGTTGCGACCATGAAAAACACGTCCGATTTCAGCTGAGTATTTGAACTCGGTAACCGCGCCGAGGTGACTGTAATCCGTTCTGTTCGGGGAAGAAAAGAAATACGATACAAAATTTACATAATAGTGCCATTAATAATGTCAAGGAAGGAATCGATTGCCGAGAAAATAAAACTGTGCGGTAATCAGTCTGTCAAAATTCGGACATCTAAAAGGAAAAAAGCATCGGAAGATCTTATGAAATCGAATTAGAGAATCAGTTGGAAAAATCGACTCTGAAAATCGCTTAAGAAATCCACTAAAGTGATCAGATGAAGGATCAATAAGAATTTATAAACCCTCACTGGCTGGGAAGTTCGCGGAGTACTTCTAAGCCATTTTTTTTGGACTTGGGCGAGTTCCATATAACTTTTTACGTGGACAAAACAATCTTTCTTAGAAAGCATCAATGGCAACTTTCTCCCGAATTCCAGGTGTCCACATTTTTTACTTTGGGATATTTAGGTTTTTGGGAAGGTTTTGGTATCTCAGAGAGAGTTTGGTGTTTGCTGCCCGGTTCGGGAAGGATTACAGGTGTCTAGTCTTACTTACTTCTTGATAGCTTCGCCCCCCAAATCGATGACCTCTTGGAAGATATACGGTCTGGCGCCAGGCGCAAAGTGAAATTTGTTGCTCAAGTTCTTCAGCAGCGAGTAGATGACATTCAAATCCTGTGGCCACATATGTTTGGCAGCATCAATACGGAATCCTGCCACGCCCATATCGATCAGATGATTCATGTAACCAGCGATGGACTGACGCACGTGCGGTTTCGTCTGATTCAAGTCCAGTAATGAGTTCAGTTGACAATTGCGTACTTGCGTGGGATTCCCGTAATCCCTAATTTTACAGGACGAGTGAAAATCGCCGGGACCATAAGGTACCGAGGGAAAGGATTCTTCGTCGTAGTAAGCAGCCGAGCCGGCGGTACCAATCGTCTTGCCGCGGTTCGATCCAATCATATGATTGACGACTACGTCGACGTAAATACGGACACCGGAGTGTTGGCAGCGTGCAATCATTTGGCGCAACTCTTCCTCGGTGCCCGAGCGGGTGCTGAGGAGGTACGACATGGGCTGGTAGCGCTCCCACCAGGGACGAGAGGCGATGACGCGGTTTTCATTGGGCGGTGAGATCTGAGAAACGAGCGAAAGGGGAAAAGTTGAGTTGGTTTCACTTCGTCCCAAACTAGGTGTGCGTGCGTGTGTGTGTGCGTGTGTGCGTGTGTGTGTGTGTGTGTGTTTGTGTGTGAATCTTACCTGCACTCCTCCGTAACCCAGGGGCCCCAGAAAGCGTTCGCACTCCTTCGCTATGTCCAGCCAAGTCCATTCGAAAAGATGGACGATACTGCTGCGATTTCCGAGAAAGTGCGGGTTCTTCTGTGCCGCCGCTGAGCTCAGCGCACCGGCGAGTGCTGCGATCCACACAAGACTCTGCAGTCCCATCATGGTGTCGTCACTTCGTCTTCAATCTGCCTGACTAGCAAACGCGCACCGACTGACTGACTGATTGGCGCTGTAACAGCAAAAAGGTTATCGAGCGAGCGTAAAAAAGCGCATTGATAAAAGTCGCGATCGAGTGCATGTTATCAGTTATGAAACGAACGGTCGACTAATTTCAATTTGCATGACTTTGTATGCACTGCAAGATTTTTTACTCGCAATTGAGTTACTCATCGTTGCGTTTTCTGTTCTGTGATAAAATTGTAACTTTATAGAAACATGGAAAATTAAGCTATTTTCATTTATTATTTAATTTTGTGGGCATAAAAATCAAGTAGAAATGTTGATTGAGTTGCTTTATACTTGTAAGAGCTGAGAGCTGAGAGAGTCAACAGTAAATTTGAGTAACGGTTACGTAACTGCAGAGTGACTTTAAATTTGTGTAATTTCGATCGCGCGGAGAGAGTGAGAGCTTCTCTAATTCTGAGAAGAAACTTTTTCTGAGAAGAAACTTTTTCAGAGAAAAAAATATCCGGATAACTTTTACAAAGAGTGAATTTTGTTCTGTGCTTTTTTTCACTCTTCAAATCTTTGAGAATATTTGAGTTTTAGTAACCTTTTAAGTGTTTTTTTTTTGGAATGAGCTTATTTTGAATTCAGTAATTCAGTTCGCGTGACCGTGAAAATGTGTGAATTGCGTGACCGTGAATTGAGTTGCACTGTAAAAATGAGTGACTTCATTTGAACTGAGTGATTAAAATTTAATTCATTAAATCGAACTTTTGTTCAAAATGCAGAGTTTTTATTTCTCTGAAACTTACCAGAAAATTTGAATGCTTTTGAACGCTAACTGACTGAGTGATCTCAGCAATATTTGAAGAATGTTAAAATCAACGAATTTTTCACACCTTTATATAGCAGAAGTTTGTGCTTTTTTTTCTCTGTCTTCAGATATTTTTTTTTATTACTAAGATTGTATTTAAATTAATGTAGAAAATCCCAATCTGTATCGAAGAAGAAAGTTTTTTATGGCATTTTTAGCATTGAAAAGTACAATCTAAAGTTTCTTTTTATTTATCTTGGCGATAGTTTTAGTTAGTTTGTCGTTATTTCAACTCGAACTTGAACCTGAGCATAATAAATTCGAGTGCAATAAATTTTTATAATGTAAGATAATGATATTAACTCAAGTTTAGTGATGAAATACTAAATTTGATATAGAAAATGCGTTGGAAATGTTCAAGGATATCACACGAGATTAGGAAAAATTCAATTTTACATAAGAGGCAACAATTTTAATATAAGAAAAGTGAAGGAATAGAAATGAAAAGCTGAAAGCATCCAACAGCCTTTCAATGTCCTTCCCTTCTCTCCCTCCTCTGTCATTCTGTTATTAATACACACACACAAACTCATTATTGCGTTGCCACCTGACGTGGTGTGAAAATCGTGTATAAAACAGCGCAATTTGAATAACAGTTTTGGCTGCTGACGTAAACAACAACAACAGAACAAACGGCGGTGCTGCCGTGTAGTTGTATTTTCCTAATACAAGTTTACTACTTTTCTAATGTGAGTACCTACTCACCACCAACCACCACAAGCAAATTTTACTGCTTTATTACAAAAACTGTGTATCAACAGCGAACAACACTGAGTAACACACTGGCAAACCACACTGACGTACACACGCAACTCCACCAGAGTTGCACTCACAAATTACAAACAGAAATCCACACAAACACAAGCAGCGCCAAAAGAGTGAATTTCGGCCGGCAACAACTCTACACAATCGCACAACCACCGGAATCTGGAGCACGCTGATTTTATTGTTTATAATTTTATTATTTTTTAAAAACTCCCTTGCAAATGTCGACGTTTTTTTTTTTATTTTTATAGCGTTATTTTATTGTTTGCATTTATTTATATTCATGTTTTTGCTTTAACCACTTTAACCCAAAAATAGCAATAAAAATCTAGCAGCTACCAAACATTAAAATCCCCCCCCCCCCGGGACACAACAACAATTTAGTCTAGAGAACTCATTGACGTCATCGTTTTCATTGCGTTTTGCCGAGGCCAAGACAACTTTTTCCAGGCGCTTTTAAAATCCCCGCCTAAAAGTAGACGTCATGAATCTTCGTGGTGGAAAAGTTGACTTCTCCCTCTCCTCGTTTTTTTATTAAACACGTCTTTATTCTGGCGAAATAGGCTTCTCTCGCGCACACTGAGTTGCCATATTCACGTTAAAAAACCACAATTCTTTGAAGAATTCAACCAGGTATATCAAGCCGACATATCAAAAAAATACTTCACATTCATTTGGCTTTTGTAAAAGTGTAAAATAAAAAAGTTCAAATAATAAAGTTTTATAAAATTCTGCTTATCTAATACAATACAATTGATTCAAATTTTCGGTCACTGCGAATTCATTTGTAATTAAAATCTAGCAATCCCTAAACTTTTTGAAGGTGGCAACAATGAATAATATTTTTCACAGCTCACATCTCATCTCTCTAGTCATTTCTTTCACTCACGTGGTGAAAGTATTGGTAATGAAAATCATGGTGTGATGAAATGAGGGGAAGATTCTGAGAAAAAGAGCAGAAAACCATTTTTTGTAAGAGAAATCTGACTTTGTGAGAAGAAGGAGAAGAAAATTGAATCGAGTAAATTAGAGAGAGAGAGAGAGAGAGCTTGTTTGTAAACATTAAAAAATGAAGGCTTCTCCTTATCACAGTGGCGCAAATAAGTATAAAACAAGGACAAAATAACGAAAGAGAAAAGTCTTGCAATTATTTAATTGGGTTGTTATGAAATTCAAAATAATTGTTTCGAACACAAGAAGAAAGAAAATTAAAAGAAAAGAAAGAAAATTAAAGAAGAAAGACAAGTAAAGAAATGAAAACAAAGTGAAATTAAATCAAATGAAATAAAATAAAGCAATAAAATCATTCAGAGAGCAAATTTACGACGAGTGAGAGAGCAACGGGAATTCGCTGGAAGAGTTGAGCTATTTTAGCGTGAAACCGGCGTCCTTCCAGCGAATCCTTGTAGTATTTTTGCAACTAATTACGGACTGGAAAATGTTGTTGTTGCCAAAAGTAAGCAAAAATGAAGCGAGCGTACGAAGTGAACGACAGTCGAGTTGCAGACGCGGTGCAGTGAGTTAGTGACGAGCGCGAGCGAAAGTGTCAGAGGGTCACGTGGTAGAAAGTTTGCAAAGCAAAAGAAAAAAGAAACGAAAAATCAACAGAAGCCAAACAAAAAGAAAAATCAATCCAAACAATCAATTAAATGAAAGTAAACAGAAAATCAATAGAAAATGTAAACATTAAGAAAAAGAAAGTAATTTAAAGAAAAACTGAACAGCAAGCAGAGAAAATGCGGAGATAGTTAAATAGAAAGTCAAGCCAAATAAGCGAAAAGTTGTGTGTGTGTGTGAAAATCTTTCGTGCAGCTCTTCCAGCTTCTCTTCCAGCTTCTCTTGCGGCTCCTCTTCCAGTTGGCCTCCGACTAAAGTTCTCGGAGAAAAACAAGAGCATCGGAAAGACATTCGAATTTCTGCGCGTCTCTTCGGGATGCTGGTTGCGTGGAAAACTGCGACATTTTCGACTGCCATTCGTTGGCGTTGCGTTGACACACGTGGTGGGGCGACGCACGCATTCAACTTCGATTTTTAGTGTGATTTAAAACGTTTTTTTTTGTTTTAGAGCAAACGGCAGTTTTTTCAGTGATAACGTGTAAATGTACGTGTGTGTGTGTGGTTTGAACTGTAATACACGTTAAATTTTATAAATACAAAGAAATTGTAAGTACGGAAAAATTTCTTAAAAATTCCAGTTATAATATAAAATAAAAAGTCAACTATAAATTGAGACTTAAAATGAAAACAAATTCATACAAAATTTAGTTAAAGAAGGCGAACGCTGTCTGTCTGTCCATCTGGCTGTCTGTCTGTCTGGCTGTCTGTTTGTTTGTCTGTCTGTCTGTCTGTCTGTCTGTCTGTCTGTCTGTCTGTCTGTCTGTCTGCCTGTCTGTCCATCTGGCTGTCTGTCTGGCTGTCTGTTTGTTTATCTGTCTGTCTGTCTGTCTGTCTGTCTGTCTGTCTGTCTGTTCGATTGCTTCCTGCAGCTTTGAATTAAAACCACTCATGCGTCCCGTTGTTCCGAGCCGAGCCGAGTGTTAATTTCGCACTCAAACACAAACGTAAATGTCAATGTATTCGATTGAAATTCACCGGGTGGCCCGAAGTGATGACGCAAAAGTCCACTTTATAGATTATCGAATGCTATTCGGGACGAAACGGACGAAACTGCAGTCCTGCAGCTGAAACGTGTTTGCCAACACAAGCAGCTGAGTGAAAGCAAAGCAAACACGAGCTGCAACTGTAGCAGCAGCAGCAGCAGCGGACGCAAGCTGATGCTGCACGAATACAGGCCAAGGTTGGCAAACAGATTAAGAAGAAGAAGAAAGTCCGCCGGAGGGGGAGGAGGAGTCGCTGAAGACGGAGGAGGCGGGGGAGGAAGCAGAACTAAAAAGGGGGGGGGGATTAAAGCGGAAAATTGAAGGATTTCAGCACGAATAACAATTTTCAACGGAAACTCAGCTCAGCAAAATATATTGCTAAAAAAAAATCGCAATAAAATAATCTAATTTTACGATGACAACAGAAAAGCAACATTAAACGAAATTAATTAAAGAAAACAAAAATAAAATCAATAATGTATGAAATCAATTAGAAATAACGGCGAAAATAAAGCGGTGGGGAAAAATTCTAAGAAACGAATTCACACTCAATTAACAACAGAAGAAACTAATAGAAGAAACTAAACAAAAAAGAAGAAACTCGTATCAGTCAACAACAATCGGAAAACAACAGAATTTAACATGCCTTTCGGTCGCAAGTCACCCCTGGAAGCCCTCGCGCTGCCCGGCGTCATGCTGGCCTACAAATACAGCCAATTCAGGCAGCGACGACGTGAGGCCGCCAGTCGACGTGTCACGGAACGTGAACTCTCAGCTCTGCATCATAAAATTGTAAGTTTACACGATTGTTGGCCGTCGACGTTGTGAGTTCGGATTTTCTGGATCTTCGTCATTGTCTTGCTTTCCCTTTTAATGCTCACTTGAGTCGTTTTAATAGTCTTTTTCTTCACTTTATTCCTCTCAGTAAACTCCTTCCTGAGATCTTCTGGAGCTCCTTTAGGTGCGCCTTTTCGTGCTCCTTTTCGCGCTCCTTTTCGTGCTCCTTTTCGTGCTCCTTTAAATGCTGCGTTTTATATGTCTTTTTATACTCCCTTGCATGCTGCCTTTTATAATCCTTTCTGTATGTCCTTCGTAGTACTCCTCTTTTTTTTATGCTCCTCCTTTTTACGCTCCCTCCTTGCTGGCCTTTTTATGCTCCTGATTTCTGTGCTTCTTTTTTCAGTTGCCTTCTTGAAGTGCATGCAAATGCTTAATAGAAAATCATTGCATACTTTCAGGCGGCTTTTTATTCATGCCAAATGCAGTGCGACTGAAATTTCCATGTTGAAAGTTGTATGACTTCTTCATCCTTCTTCACTTCATCCTTCTTCATACTTCTTCGTTCTTCACTTCATCCTTCTTCATCCTTCTTCGTCCTTGCAACGATTTCAGGAGCAAAATCTATGAATTCGCTTCGTTTTTCTACGAATTCATTTTTCTGTTTTTTTTATTGTTTTATTTTTATTATTTTATTTTTATTTTATTATTATTATCTGTTGTTTTTTTATTTAACGAATCTTTTTTAGAAGTTTTCAATTTTTAGTTATCAACTTTTTAGCTACTTTTTTCGTCTCACTGCTTCTGAATTACTAATTTAGTCAGTTTGTTTTTTGTAATTTAAGCTGCCCTCGTGTGAACCCGTAAATAAAAGAAAAAACTTTTGCTTTTGTGTGTGTGTGTGCGCGTACAGTGTTGTAAAA
This sequence comes from Sicus ferrugineus, assembly GCA_922984085.1. Lineage (NCBI taxonomy): Eukaryota > Metazoa > Arthropoda > Insecta > Diptera > Conopidae > Sicus > Sicus ferrugineus. The sequence goes on from OV277354.1 coordinate 6,707,878, forward strand.
ACACATTCTCGTTACACTTAACTGCAAAGATGTGTAAAAACAAACACTAAAACGGCAAAACAGCAACAAAAACAATGACAAGCACACATACATACATACGATACAAATATTCTTCACATCGAAGAGTATTTTCATGAAAGGTTTTTGTTGTTGTTGCTGTTGTAGTTCTTGCTACTTGAGTGCCTCTGCTTTGATACTTTTTTGGAATTTAATGATGCCTCTCACGCTTTCAACGAGGTGTCCTTGTTTGTTGTTATTGCGGTTGTTGTTGCTGCTGTTGTTGTTGTCGTTGTTGTTGTTGTCGTTGTTGTTGTTGTCGCTGTTGTTGTTGTTATTCATGTTGATATTGTTAGTGTTGGCGCTGCTGTCGCTCTTTGTTGCTTTTATTCTTCTTTCAATTCCCTTCTTCACACTCTCGAACCTTCTGAGAGCTCGTGTCGTCGCAAAATAAGCACGTCTGTAAATCTCTACGTGAGTGTGATTTAATACATCGCTGCGCTTGTATGTGTGCGTCGGCATTTTATAACTTTATTGAGAATAACATTGCGTTGTGTTGCAAAATTTAATGTAGCTCGAATTAATTCAACTTGATCGCGTAACTCACGACGTATGAGCTACAAATAATTTTTAAATAATTGAGAAATTATATTGTAGTTTTAAATTGTAAAAGTTCTAAAATATAATTTTTTGTAAATTAAAAGAATTGAACGAGAATTCCGAAGATCTCATAACATTTTATAAATTTCGTGTTGATAAGAAAAACAAATAACAAAGAACGAAAAAATTGTTTTTAAGCTCTTTTTATTTAAAGATATTTTATTCAAATATATTTCATTAAGAATTTCAATTTATTACACTATTTCAATGTTAAGAAATTTAATAATTACAGCAAAAAAGGCGAGAAATGAAAAGTTGGTAAGGCAGCTTTTTCGCTTTACAAAAACCTTTTAAATACTTAAAGCACGCAACGCGAAAGTAATTAAAAGAACATTTTAATTACTTAAAGAAATCTTGCATCAAGTAATCTTGATATCAAAAGCGCGCATTGTTTTAATTTTATTAAGTGAAAGTTATAACATCCTTGAATAGTTTGGCCTTTGAAAAGCTTATAAGAGCTGCAAAACATTTTAATAAAAAAGGCGGAGAACAGTTTGAAAGTACCGCCAAACCAGTAAAGATAACTCGTTGCAAGTTACTCGTTACTTTTACTCGTTAGTCGTGACTTTTACTAGTTACTCGTTACTCGTTACTTGTTACTCGTTACTCGTTACTCGTTACTCGTTACTCGTTACTCGTTACTCGTTACTCGTTACTCGTTACTCGTTACTCGTTACTCGTTACTCGTTACTCGTTACTCGTTACTCGTTACTAGTTACTCGTCACTAGTTAAGATTAGTAAGTTGTGAAGTGCTACCTACTCGCTGCCCTTTTTTTTAACTCTACAACTTTTTCTCGAAGAACTTTTCGCGCTTAAAAAACATGTCAATAAATCCTCCACGAATAGAAATGAAGAGCTGCCAACAAAAGGCAAAAACAATTAAAAGAGAAAGTTCGTGATGTGTAAAAACAATTTTTGGCAGAGAAATACAAAAACACGTTAATTCGGAAGGCTGAAAACAGAAGTGACGTGTCGCCAGCAATATTTTTAAGTTCAATAAAATTGGCAACGGCGACACTCTGCGAAGTTTGAGGCTTGAAAAGAAAATTGTTTTCTTTTTTACTTTTCACTTAAACTAGAAAAAAACGTTTTATAGTTATAAAATTGAAGTTAGGAAATAACTTACTGGATTATTGTAGAATATTAAGAAAAATTTAAGTGAAAATGGCAATACCTCGAGTATTAATTAACTGAGTTTTTAACAAAAATATAGAGAGACGTAAAAAGTTAGTTATTTCAAACTTCTGTTGGAATTTTTGCAAAATAAAATATTACTTTTCACAACGCATATTAAGATATTTTTCGCTCAATTAACTTCTTTGACTTCTACGACCTATAAAAATGAATGAAGTGTTGACGAAGTTGGAAGTGAAAAGTCGCAAAATTAAAAAGTTTAAAAGTTTTAGAGCGAAAAGTAAAAGTTTTTTCGTTTTCTTTCTTTATAATTATTTTTACTTAAAACAATTTGTTGGCTAGATAGTGGCTCAGTGGAGCAATCACATCATCTAACATTTCTAATTTGAATTTTAAATTGTTTAATTTTTTGTGGTACATATGAGTTGTTTTTTTTGCCATAACTTTTCATGCACAGTGAGTCACACACAAGGAACATCATAAAAATATAGGCAGAGACATGAAAGTCTGTCCATCAGCCAACTAACAAGAAAATATACAGGAAAAAATCTACAGTCCATCCAACAACAATTGCAACACTATAATCAACTGGAACAAAAGAAGAAAAAGAAATGGAAAATTCCTAGTAATAAATGAAAAATAAAACAACAATAACAGCAACAGAAACAGCAACAACAACAACAACAACTAAAGCAATAACAACAACTATAAAAACAACAAAACCGAAAACCAACCTACTGTTGGCAACCCTAGCGGTCACCAATTAAAAAAAACAAGCGAGTAAAAATCACACGAAAGCAGCGCCGACTGACTGAAGGTTGCGAAATCGACGTGTGAACTACTGTGTGTTTGCGAGGGTGGTTGCAGCGGGGGGTGGGGAGGGGGTGGGATGATAAGGTGGTGGAAAGGGGAGGGGGGAAGGGGAAGGGAGAAGCCGTTGCAGAGACCAGCGCGTGTGTCTGAAATTGAAAGTGCCGGTGTTTGCGGTCTGCACGTTTTTCCTTCTCCTCCGGTAATCATAAAATTTTCATATCCGACACGTGGCTCCCTCTTGTGTTTGTGGTAAACTGATTTTCATAACTTCAACTAGAGAAAAAGTTTTTTTTTTATTTTTATTTTTATTAATTTTTTAATTACGTTATTTTGTTGACTTTTCACTTTTCCGCATTTATTTCAAGTATATTGAATCAAACAAATGTTTTAAATAAAAATGTTACTAATGCAACAATCATTATCCTTGATGTCCTTTCGCAAGGAAATTTTTGTCCAACATTAAAGTCATTAAGTGAAATAATGGAAATCTAAAAATATTCATAAAAATATCAACGCACTTCTAAAAATATCAGTTACATAAATTGAAATATAAAAAAATAGCACAAAATACCGAGAATACTAAAAAAACAATTTGAATGCGAAAAACGCTTTCAGAATCAAAGCAAGAAATGCTGCACAAATAAAAAAAAAGTAAAAATTCTTATCACAGTAAAACAAACGCAAGCTAATTAAATATTTAAAATACGTATACACTGAACCAAAAATGTACGTCATGTAGAAGAAATAGTTCGACGTACACTGAAACAAGAATTTATTCAAAATGAGAACTCACTTTGTTTTAAATTCGTTCATAAAATCATAAAATTGTTTGTCAGTTCTTTGGATCTAACGTAAATAATCGTATTCATCCATGAAGATTATGGAAAATACAATGCAAAGCAGTAATAAACATTTTTGAATATTAAAATTGTCAAATTGAAAATAACAGTTGTCACATTGAAAATCTCAGTTGTCATATTAAAAATCGGCGTTGTCACATTGAAAATCTCAGTTGTCAAATTGAAAACAGCATTATTAAATCCAAAGAAATCAGTTTTATATAATGACGACAAGGAAAATGTAAATTTTATTGATCCAATTTGATTTATCAAGCTAGAGTCGTGATTTTATTTTCTCTACAGCGTTGATTAGTTCGAGGATTATAGAGCTGTCAACAAGATATGTTCTTCACATTGCGAACGATTTCATTATATTAATACAGAACGATTCTTACTTAATTAGGAAGAAAAGTTTTTCATATTGAATTGGCTATAAAAAGTCGTTGTATTAGGAAAAGTTTAGGCAAAGATGACAATTTTGTCCCTCAATATCTATAGCAAGTGTATGCGTTGATGTTTTTTCTTAGTGTACAAACACAAACACACTCATACACATGTCCACATATGCATACATCTATACGCAGTTTCGCTCCCACAGCCATACAAACATGTGAAGCAGACACGCGGAACTTTGCGTGGAATTTGAATCCCATCGTGATGTTGTGTGAACTAGCCACTGGGGAAAAACAGAAGGCAGCAGCAATCATAACCGACATCAGTGACAATAGAAACAATAACAACAACAACAACAACAATAACAACAATAGGAAAAACAACAATATTAATAACGACAATAGTAGTAGTAAAAGTGAGCAGGAACAGCACGACAACGTATAATGAAAAGGTAGCTAAATTGTGAACCGACTACAAAAGCACAGCAACAAGATTTATGGCACAACAATAACAACAACAGTAACAGCAATAACATCTACAACAACAGTGACAAAAATGAGAAATAACGCCAGTAAATGATCATTCAATTGCTATTATCTTTCCTATTTCAACTTAGCAAAAGACTTACTCGTAAAAGCCAACCGAACAACTCAAAGACTCAACAATACCCGAAGTTACTGCTAACCTAGGTGACGGAAATACTTATCAGACAAACAGCGGACTATCTTAAAAAGTATTAGATAAAAATAGACAATAGAGAAATCGAATCAAACCATCTGATTAACTGAACACCGACCGAACCAAACCTTCCGATTAACTGAACCTGACAACCGAGAAGTCATCCAACGACTAATCGTTCGTCCAATCAACCGACGGAAAAGCCAATCAGTTGTCAGAATTACCAGAAAGAAACAAGACTGCACTGCATACTTCTGAACCAACCAAGAGGCCGAGGACGAGTATACAAACCTACCATTCGGAAGACCTATTAATTGATACGATTGAATCGAATCCAAGCGTACTGAATAAATGATGAGTGCATTCTAATAACATACAACAATAACAGTTTAGCAACAACAAAACACGGCAACAAAAAACAACAACAAAAGCAACTACAACTACTAATACTACTACTACGGATGCCACTTCTCCCTTCCCCACTTTATTGCCCATTTCAACCCTTTACGAAACTGGAGTAGATTTCCTCCGAAGCTATTTTCGCTTAAGTCTTTTGCGTTTGCGTCAGAAATTTGTGGCTGTCGTGTGGGTTGTTTTGCGAACGTGACTGTACTTGCAATGATAGTCCAATTTATTCATGCAGTTGTGGCGCATTCCATGGAGTGTATTTTTGCAGAAAGGGTCAAATTAGAACATGGAGTAGAAGTAAATAGGCAAAGATGAAGTGAATAAATATCGCGCAATATTTTAAACATAACTGAATTCAAATTCTCTAAAGGATAATCAAGGATAATCACAACATTCGTTTCACAATAAAGTTCTATGAAGTCTCTTGATGTTCTATGAAGTCCTTTTATTATTTTGTTTTACTTTTGTTTGGTTACATTTTTACAGTTTTTCAACGCATTATTCGCGCCAACTTTTAGAGTTCTTCTTTATTTCCATGCAGTTGAAGGTGCTATCAAAAGCATATTAATACGCATTCCGATAACATGGAACACTAACTTCCCGATACTTTTATAGCCGCTCTGATTCCGTTGTGTGCCATTCTAACTAAACTACAACAATTACGGACGTTATTTCTGTACTCAGATGGCGCTCTGTAGAGATACATTAATAGTGAAAACGAAAGATTGCAGTTTTTTCATGGATGTTATATCCTTTTTATCTTTTTTTTAATGTTTCTTTTGTGCTCCTGTCAATTGCATGAAGAGGAAAATGCAGAATGCGTTTTTGCCAGTTGAAAAATCTATTATTTGCCCGTTCGGATTTTCTTTTGTTCGTCCGCGGGTGTATAAAAGCCGTTGCATTCTACTGTTTCCCGCTTTTAATTGAAGTGAATCGATCCGGCCTTTGCTGCTTTTGTTCTATTTAAATTTTTTGGTGGTATTGTTATGCTTGTTGTTATTGTTGTTGCTGTGCTAAAATCTCAACTGCAAACAATTTGGCAGTTTTAATTCACTACTAAATTCTTTACTGAGTTTCTTATACTCGTAATAAGTTTCTTGTAGCGTAATTGAACTCGTTTTTTCCAAATCGATAATGCGTTTTTTTTTTTTGCGAAATTTTTCATACGTCGAATATTTCTATACCCACTAAAATCTAAATTGTTATATTTATTAACTACCACTCTACTCTACTAGTTAAATTTATAAGTCAACTATATTATAAAATCAGCAAGTAATTTTGAATTGATTGAACCCAATCATTCTAGCATGTAATCAACATCAAAAACCTTCCGTAAATCATTCCTATCCTGGCAAATATCGTAGAATATAAGAGAAGAACTTGCAAAATGCAATAAATTTTGCTCTGGGAATTTTTATCTTTTATTTTCATATTAATAAAATAATAATCCACATGGCAGAAGTTGAAAAAGGGAAGAATTTCCCTCTGCATTTTATATGTATATAAATTGCAAACAGATTCAAAGAGATGTAAATATCCTTGACCTTTAAGAACCAAGAGATGCAGAGGCGAAGCATTTGGAGGGTGGAACTTCTAGTTGCAGTAGAGGGTTTTGATCAAAATTGAAAGGTCAAAAAAAATTCAATTATTCGTTTGGTTTCCTTTATAGCATCTCGGTAAAATAAATGTAAATAATGGATAAAAAATTAATTGTGCGTTTGTGAAAGATTGTTAAAGGTTCCAAAGGTTACTGAATTAATAACTTTGGACAAAAACCAAGATAATAATTTTAGAAAATGAGAACATATAAAGCTCAAATCGAAATTCGTGTAGGTTAAATCGATACTCGACTAGGATAAAAATATTATCCGAAGCAACGAGGCTTAAATTATCTATTTAAAACCACAAACGGCCTCAAATTTCTCATCCTGTAAGCCATCATATAACGTAAAATTTTATTATACGCTCATGCAAAATTAATTTCGAAATATTGCAGCATCATCGGAAGGCTAAAAATTTTCCAACAGCGTTAATTAAGTGCAATAAAATAAATTTTTAATTAAATTAAAGCTGCACAAAAAGCGGTATGTGTGTGCATATGTGTGTGTATGTCTGTGCAAGTGTGTGTGTGTGTGTGTGTGTCTGTGTGTGTGTGTGTGTGTTGAGTTTAATTTAATGAATTCCTTCTCCCAACATCATCCACAAAACGTTTTAGTTCGTTGCACGTTCGTTCACTACAAACTCCAGCTTCACATTCACGGCATCTTCCGCAGCATACACGCCCCCAACTCCCACTTTAACCCGCAACCTTTCATGCCGCTTCTCGTGGAAGTACAACAAAACTTTACAACATCAACGGAATATTCATCACAAACTGATCTGATGCTCGAAGCGCGTTATAAAGGCCAACAGAAACAAGAGCAAAATAAAATGCAAGTGATGAAAGCCATAAATAATTTTTCCACACACTTTTATTGAATTTCTTTTTTTTTCAAATTTCTCCTGCCAGTTTAAAAGGCGAGCTTAAAATCGAGTTACGAGCTCTTGTGTTGCATTTTATGTTGAGACTGATGAAGCACTCAGAGCCACACAGAAAAAAACCACACACACACACACACACACAACGCCGACACACTCTTACCTCCTCACACACACACACACACACACCTTTATGTGTTCTTCATGCCTGCAAAATGGTGTCAATAAAGAATCTGCCGTGGAAATACTTTGTTGTTGCTACTTTTGTTGCTACTTTTGTTGCTACTTTTTAATATCTGCTGCAACTCGAGCAACCGAAGTAATCAAATTTTCTTCAACCGAAGTAATCAAACTTCTAGTTAATTCACAGCTGGTACGTTTTGCTTCCTCTTTCCACTGAAATCTGACCTCCTTCCTATTCAACTGCATCCTGTTTAACAACACAGCAGGATGCGACAACCAATGACGGGACCAAAGGCAGGATAGGACACTGGCAGCAATATCCGTATCTACATCCGTACACTTGTGTGGCTGTGTATGTGTGTGTGTGTGTGTGTGTGTGTGTGTGTGGGTGAATACGCGTTCATGCATATATTGGTTCGAGTCCATGTCATTCGATGCAAAGTGATGATCCATTTATTCCTCGTCACCGCTGTGACACAAATTAATGGGTGCCAAAACTGATAATGCCGAAGAAAACAACAATTAAGATGATGACTGCTGAGTGTAGGCATGAGTCAGTGATAAATGGAACAGAAGCCAATTTTTTACATTTGACCCAGAGGTGGGCAACAGTCTCAGAAGGCAGGAGTACTCATATCTACTCATATCAGTACTCATAACACTCTACTTTGTGCTGGCTTCCTCGCTCATATACGTTCATGAATTCCAAGTTCTGGATGAAATTGATAAAAGTTTAACAAAAGAACAAGAGATGCTCGATCTTTTAAAACAAAAATTAGAACCCAGAAGCCAATTTTTTACATTTGACCCAGAGGTGGGCAACAGTCTCAGAAGGCAGGAGTACTCATATCTACTCATATCAGTACTCATAACACTCTACTTTGTGCTGGCTTCCTCGCTCATATACGTTCATGAATTCCAAGTTCTGGATGAAATTGATAAAAGTTTAACAAAAGAACAAGAGATGCTCGATCTTTTAAAACAAAAATTAGAACCCAGAAGCCAATTTTTTACATTTGACCCAGAGGTGGGCAACAGTCTCAGAAGGCAGGAGTACTCATATCTACTCATATCAGTACTCATAACACTCTACTTTGTGCTGGCTTCCTCGCTCAAATACGTCCATGAATTCCAAGTTCTGGATGAAAATGATAAAAGTTTAACAAAAGAACAAGAGATGCTCGATCTTTTAAAACAAAAATTAGAACCCAGAAGCCAATTTTTTACATTTGACCCAGAGGTGGGCAACAGTCTCAGAAGGCAGGAGTACTCATATCTACTCATATCAGTACTCACAACACTCTACTTTGTGTTGGCTTCCTCGCTCATATACGTCCATGAATTCCAAGTTCTGGATGAAAATGATAAAAGTTTAACAAAAGAACAAGAGATGCTCGATCTTTTAAAACAAAAATTAGAACCCAGAAGCCAATTTTTTACATTTGACCCAGAGGTGGGCGACAGTCTCAGAAGGCAGGAGTACTCATATCTACTCATATCAGTACTCATAACACTCTACTTTGTGTTGGCTTCCTCGCTCAAATACGTCCATGAATTCCAAGTTCTGGATGAAAATGATAAAAGTTTAACAAAAGAACAAGAGATGCTCGATCTTTTAAAACAAAAATTAGAACCCAGAAGCCAATTTTTTACATTTGACCCAGAGGTGGGCAACAGTCTCAGAAGGCAGGAGTACTCATATCTACTCATATCAGTACTCAAAACACTCTACTTTGTGTTGGCTTCCTCGCTCATATACGTCCATGAATTCCAAGTTCTGGATGAAAATGATAAAAGTTTAACAAAAGAACAAGAGATGCTCGATCTTTTAAAACAAAAATTAGAACCCAGAAGCCAATTTTTTACATTTGACCCAGAGGTGGGCGACAGTCTCAGAAGGCAGGAGTACTCATATCTACTCATATCAGTACTCATAACACTCTACTTTGTGTTGGCTTCCTCGCTCATATACGTCCATGAATTCCAAGTTCTGGATGAAAATGATAAAAGTTTAACAAAAGAACAAGAGATGCTCGATCTTTTAAAACAAAAATTAGAACCCAGAAGCCAATTTTTTACATTTGACCCAGAGGTGGGCAACAGTCTCAGAAGGCAGTAGTACTCATATCTACTCATATCAGTACTCATAACACTCTACTTTGTGTTGGCTTCCTCGCTCATATACGTCCATGAATTCCAAGTTCTGGATGAAAATGATAAAAGTTTAACAAAAGCACAAGAGATGCTCGATCTTTTAAAACAAAAATTAGAACCCAGAAGCCAATTTTTTACATTTGACCCAGAGGTGGGCAACAGTCTCAGAAGGCAGGAGTACTCATATCTACTCATATCAGTACTCAAAACACTCTACTTTGTGGTGGCTTCCTCGCTCATATACGTCCATGAATTCGAAGTTCTGGATGAAATTGATAAAAGTTTAACAAAAGAACAAGAGATGCTCGATCTTTTAAAACAAAAATTAGAACCCAGAAGCCAATTTTTTACATTTGACCCAGAGGTGGCCAATAGTCTCAGAAGGCAGGAGTACTCATATCTACTCATATCAGTACTCATAACACTCTACTTTGTGTTGGCTTCCTCGCTCAAATACGTCCATGAATTCCAAGTTCTGGATGAAAATGATAAAAGTTTAAAAAGCGAACAAGAGATGTTGGGGAAAAAAGTGGGAAAAACGGACGCACCTCGATAATGTAGCTGGTTGCTAGAATTTGTTTTCTTGCACGTTCTTTGTTTCCCGTACTTAAAATCTTCGCGTGATTTTGAATGCGATTATATTTCTGTAATTATTATTTTACAATATTTTCCTACTTTTCACACATTTTATTTAGCGAAATTCTTTTCTTTCTACTTGAGTTTTCTTTTATTTCATTTAGTAAAATTGAATCGGCACGGAAATGGTATCCACTTAAAGCCACAACACAACAATCCCCTCATAAATTCGAGTTGACCTTCGCAGCGAAAATGTTTCGTTTTTGCCGTAGCTGCTAAAAGTTTTTCAGCTTCTTATATAATCACCATTTTCGCGTAGACATTTTTTGGCTACTTTATAAAACTTTTGACCCAAAAATGCTACAATTTTACACTCTAATTTTCGGCTGCTTTGCGCAGCAACTGTTCGCTTGTCAACTGTGTGTGTGTGTGTACCGCAAGGTCAGCCTAAAAGTATGTGATAAAATTCTTCAGCTATTTTAAACGAAAAAATTGAAGTTTTTTTGCAGTAAAAATTAAACCTCAATATTTGCGCACATTTTTGAAAGAAGGTTTATTTTTATCAAAGTGATTGCTACGTAATTGGTATTTATTTTCACAAAGGCCTTTAAACACCCAGACGCCTTTATATTTCTTCAAATTTCTACAAAATAAAAGATTGCAGCATTTTTTATAGTTTTTATTAAAATAGGTTTACCAAATTTGGATTTCAGCTTACAAGTCCACCGTAAACAAGCACAATAAGCATAATATAAACTTTTATATTACCGTAAAACCTCTCACAGCATTGAAAAAGTATCTCGGAAGTTGTGGCGATGATAACATTCCTTCCATTTCCTCTACTCTCGGAGCCCATGGGGATGAGGGTATTATTTGTGTTTCCGTGATTATTGCTACACCGGCATTGTATGTGCCTGCGACTGTATTTCGGCCGAAAGGCGGAGAACTGTTTGTCTCGAGAAGGAACTTTCCGCGCAATCTGCGTTTAAGTCAATTCTATTCATTAATTCAATTGATTTGCAATCAATTAATTTATCCTCACCGTCTGTCAGCCGCTATTCCCATGTAAGCCACTCCATTCACCTTAACACAGCTGGGAGACTGCGTAGTTGGCTCACATGAGGTGGCCGGAAATGCATACGGATGTTTCAGGGACTCTGCAAAATACATCCAAGCGCGTTGGTGGCTACAAATGCCGATGAGGAAGACTAAGAAGCAAAAACAAAAGAGGCGACAAAGCGTTAAGAATCTGAAGAGGCATTTCAGATTAATTTGTCCAGCCCGCCCGTAAGACTTACTCAGTCCACCTAACTTGTCGGTGTTGTTGCCATACTGAGTCGGACACCCAGGCTGCACTCCGTGCCCACCATTCGGGTAGAAGTCCACGTGACCCAGTGGCTCAGGATGGCCTGCGAAGCCGCCGTCTGTATGAATGACGTCAACGAAATCAGCAACATCGGGACCTAAGCGCGGATCGTTGTCACCGCTGTACAGAGGATACGCAGGATCGAGTCCTGTTTTGGAAGGAGAGATAGAGAGAGAGAGGAAAATAGTCGTTTAGCTCTGTTTATGTATTTTTTCCAAACCTGTTATACGTGGCAACGTGATGCCCGAATTTTGCAGATTTCTGCCTACGAAACCCACCGCATGTGCGCCCAAACTAAAGCCGACCAAATGAATCTGGTGCACGGGGAAACCTCTCTGGACGAGGTAACGTACGAATCGAGCTACATAACGTGCAGCAATGGGTACATTTTTCACGGAGCTCACATACCAAGGCGCCGTCACTAGGGGACTCCAGTCCACAAGTATTACATTGTAATTGCCGGCGTAGAGAAAACCTGCGGGGGCAAGAAGTGTAGAGGGTGACGGAGGTGGAGAGGGGTGATGGAGGGTGAGTGATTAAAAGAGTAATGAAATCCACTGCATTCCACATCAACATTCTTACCATTCTTTACCGACTGACCATTGAAGTCGGGTATCAAAGGGGTCTCGAGAAAGCCATGCATGAAAATGGCTAACGGTTTCTGGAACTGAAAGTTACTGTTATACAGCCGTGCATCGTCGTCCACAAAAAGTCTGTAAGCTTTGGTGGGATTTGCTCTGGAAGAGAAACGACGGTTTTTATTTAAATATTTAATAGAATATTAAAGCGAAATTCCACTGATCACAGGCTTCCATCTCTTCAGTACCTTGTATAGAGGAAAAATTTAATATCGTCCTTCTCATTTAAGAGACAACAAGTGTTACAGCTGCCGCGAGGACGCTGAGAGTAATAAATCGGGAAACCGGCTGAAAAAGAGAGAAAAGTTGACTCTTTTAAAAAAACTCTTTCGCCAAAAATTGTTACTCGTTCGCTAGAATAAACGATATAAAGAAATTATAGATGCGATAATCGCCCAGTAAGAAGTAGGAAAATATTTGTTTTTACCTAACACTCGGTCGTAATTTTATTGAACTTGAAACACATTTTTCATTACGTGGTTTTTATTGTGGCAAGATTATTATTAGCAACCGCTAATAATATTCTATTCAAGGTAGAAAATAAATTCTTTCTCGACTCAATTAAAACAGTCCGATCTCAGCAGGCTCGAGCACAAGAACTGCGTACTCGTATCGCATCTCTACGAAATGCATAATAAACGTTAAGCGTTTTTATGTGATTGTTTAAAAATTATTCGATTAAAATTTTATAGTTCAGCTTTAAGAAGCACCAGAAAACAGAGGCTGTAAAATTATTGTGGTGCTCTAAAAGAATAAAAGGTTAAATAACACCATGACACGGCAGATTTATGTGTGCAAAGTTTATTTTATGTCTTATAACTTCATATATTTGCTCTTATTTATTGTACTATCATAGAAAAAAGATAAAGATAATTTAGAAGTACTTTAAGTAAGTAACAAGAAAGCAATTATCGGCTCTAAAAGTCTAAGTTGCGGATCGAGTTATCAAATTTCAGATAGTCCTTGACATTCTTTATCGCAGACAAAAACTTTATCTCACCGATTTGTCTGATAAATTAAGTTAGAAATGTATTTGTGCAAATTGAGCGGTGAATTTTTACAATTACTATAAAGGAGGAAAACTTATTTTCCAACAATCTTGTCAACAAACAATTTTCAAATCTCACCGAGAACATAGATAAGCAATTTGCAGGCGGGGGAGGCAGCAGGAAGCACCATGTTGTGGTTACTTGAGAGGACGACACGAAAACAACCGCAAAAAACGAATACGGAAAAAACTAATGCAAGAACAAACTCAGTAACCAGTCCTCCGGAAAAACATTCGAAAACAGTACGCGAAACCGCTTTAAACACCGAATTAATTGAAAGATAGCAGATTTTTCAACATCGGCTCATATTTTGTATGAAACAAGGATTTGTTTAACGTTCCAACGAATCGGTTTACTCGATTTATTATTAAACTCCTAATTAAGTTCGAAGTACTCGTACTTTAGTCGATCAGGTAACGCGACACAATAATTTAAAACAGATTCAGATCAGAGTCGCGTAGTTTCTAGTTTCTTAATAAGCGTTTGCTAGAACGTACCATGAACTATATATAGAAATATAGATTTTATGGAAAGCTTAGATAAAACCAAGAACAGCAACAACAACAACAACAACAACCATTCAAGTCCAATAACAACGACTCACTCGTTTTATTTTACACAATTTTAATTAGATAAATTGTATTTGTGTTTCTAAAATAACAATAACAACAACAACAACAATTTCCACTTACTGTATTTATGCAATTAAAACAAATTGATTTTACTTAATATCAAACGTTTTTTTCTTATACAATTTAAAATTATTTTAAACTTGAATTTAGTTTTCCGATTATTATTTTATCCAATTCCCTTACTATTTATTAACTCTTTGAATGTTATATGAATAATATGAAGTTCTAAAATTATTACAATACCACATTTTCATAAATAAGTTTATATCTAACAAAATACTATAATAGTGAAGCTAATTAATTGTTTATGAATTAACATGAATTAACATTCTACGTGATAAATCAGAGTTATTTCGAGCCATGAAGGTACAAGGAATTTAAAAGCCAATTAAAGTGCTCTGAGAAACTACCAGGTTGAGGTTGAAGTATTGTAATTTATGATTTATGTGTAGTTATTTCTGCTCTGTTTTCAGCTGTTACATAACAAAATCTTGTAAGAGATCGTATCCGACCTAACTAAAAAAAGGCTAAGAAAAGGTTTACATATAAAAGTCAAACGTAGAAACTTTAGTATCTCGTAGTATTCCTCGGTTATTGCTTAAATTCTAAATGATTTTACAGCCTCAGTTTGTATCTCGAAACGGATACGTTTGGGGAAAAATTTCATTTGCATAATTTGAGGCTGTTTAAAGTCTCCAAACATTTGGATGTGTCCATCGCACCTTAAAAATGTCGCACACTTTAAGCTATTCATTAAATAATTCCACCATTTAATTGAAAGTTTTTTTCATAACCACTAAATTTAGCATTTTTCACTTTTCCATTCTAAATGGAGTGCCTACTTTTAGGCGCTGCAAAAAGCTACGCTTTACCACTTTTCTTTAACCATTCAGTGAATTTTGCCTCCGATTTCAAGCGAGCGAGGCAGGTGCTTTTAATCATATGCACACATGCAACAGAGCACAAAATTGCTCTACTGCTCGCCCCGCTACGACTGCCCGTCCGCCCGCCCGTCCATCCGCCCACTAATTATGTTATGCGAAAACGTGTGTTGGAAACTAAATGTGTAGGCGTGATTCACGGCTGCTAATGACTCCACACTCCATCCCCGTTACCGAGCACCCCTACCGCGAAAAATACTTTCCGCTTAATTACAAAAAAGCATACAAAGAAATTTATGGTTAGATTTAAAAATGTCAAATTTTTACCTTTTATTAAGCTTCTCAAAGAAAAGTGAACTTGTACAAAAATGTTAATATTACATTTTCACATTCAGGCTCTACATTATTTATCTTTACTCTTAATCAAGTAAACTATCACAGCAACTGCGATGATGACGGAATCGATGGTAGTGGTGGTGATACTGGTGACAGCGATGATGACGGAATCGATGGTAGTGGTGATGATACTGGTGACGGTTGGAGTTATGATTATGTTATGATTATGTTATGATTTCGGTTATGGTTGTACTTATAATTATGGTTACGTTTATGGTCATGGTTCTGGTTACGTTTATGGTCATGCTTCTGGTTATCTACGATGGCAATGATAAGGATGATAATGACAGTAACGAAGCTAATATCGATGAAGAAAATGTTAATGATAATGACGATTGCGATGATAATGGTATTGAGGGTAAAGATGTCGATGATGTTGGCGCTGGTGTTGTTAAAAACCCTGGCAACGGCGATGAGAGAGTTGACATTATAATTTATTTCGACGATGTCTCTTCTGGATTTCATATTAAGTTTGTGGTTGGCGCTTCATCTTCTATCGCTGTCACTGTATTTAATATTTCTCTACTTTCGCGAAGCGTTGTTGTTGTTGGTGTTGTAGTTGTTGCTGCCATCCTAGCTGCTGCTGCTACTCCATTTGCTGCTAAGGACGATGTTGTTGCTGGTGTTGTTGCTTCAATGAGTGCTGCTGTAAGTGAACTTCGTCCATATGGTTCGGCATCGTTTGTTGTGAGAAAGAATTTGCCACGTAAGCTGTAAACAAATTTTGGAAGATAGGAATGAGAGTAGAAGATTATTATTGGCACTTGTCATCGAATAAATTACAGCAGTCAGTGACTTCCAAATGTAATCTTCTTTCTTGTAAAAAGTTAAATGCAATTGCAAATAAATTTTACGGCGGTTAGACGAAGAAAGAAAGCAGAAAATGAAAGTATTTGAAGACAGTTCATTCTTTAAATATTTTAATGAGAAGTGAGTATTTATTACTGAAACTACTGACTGCCTTTAGTTATTAGATGACAGCTGATGATTTATTTAATTGCCGCTGGGTTTGCTTTGGAATGCATACCGAAAATTAGAACTTGAAAACATAAATAAATGTAAAGATAACACAGACTTCATTGTCAGCTATTTAACAGCTGACAGCTGTCAGTTTAAATTTGAAGTTGTCAGATTGTGCAGAGAGAATTCTACAACTCCCATTCTACAATTTGTTTCACAGTTTTTTATATTTTAGTTCTGCGTAGAAACAGAAAAAATCTATAATTTTTATATTCCAGCACTCTAGTAGTGTTAAATCTTTCTGTTGTGTCATTTTGTATTTATTTTGTGAAAGACACCCGTGGCAATCTTGTCCTTTCGCATTTTTTTACTTTTTTTTTGGTCCACGAACATTAAAATGTGCATGCAGCACTTAAAATTGCTCTCTACTTTACATTTTTTCAAGGTTCTTTACTTTACACTCTCCCTACTGCTCTCCCCTGCCGTATCTTCTCCACCTACCGTTTGTCCGCCCCCATTCCCATGTAAGCCGGTCCATTAGCATCTTTGCACACGGCGAACGTTCTCGATGGCTCGCAACGGTCTGCAGGAAATGCTTTTGGCCATTTTATAGACTCTATAAAATATTCCCAAGCACGCTGGTGACTGCAACCGACTGTAGAAGGCAAAAATATAAAAGCGGAGAATAAAAACTCAAAAAAGCATAAAGAATAAAAAATGTGAGAGATAATTAAAGACAACTACGGGTTGTTTCTTTAATTATTCAAGAAGGAAGGCGGGAGGAAGAAAAGAAGAGCAAGTTTATTTTAAATAAATACAATGATTTTTACATATCTAAGCAGCTAAATTACTTTAAGAAATGACGATATTCTCACCCAGTACGCACATCGGCTTACATGCCTCTCTACTTCCCTCTCTTTCCACTTACTCAGTATACCCAACCAACGATTGGCATTCACTGCCTGTAGCGCACACCCAGGCTGCAATGGACGTCCTCCATTCGGGTAGAAATCCGCGTGGCCCAATGCGTCCGGATTGCCTAGAATTCCGCCATCAGTGTGAATGACGTCTACAAAACGTGCATCTGCCGGGTTTAAGCGGTGACTTGAGCTGCCACTTTCGAAGAGCGGCAGCGCGGGGTCGAGACCTGTCGAGAAAAAATAATTCAAACGATAAAATTCCTCCAATTCCTACTAGACACAATTTTGTTGTGTGCGAATTCTAAAAACTCCTTGCATATATGAAAACCTATTAAATTATTATTATTATTTATTACTATTTAAGAAACTCCGATCAGTTCCGAAAGACCTTTTAGAGAATCCTAAAATTATTCAATTGAATGCTCACAGAAATTTATTATATAAACGGTTTGAATATTTGTATTTTATTGTATAAAATTATTATGTGCAAGATTTTCAGTACCATTATGATCCAGACTTTCCTTTTCTTTTCTTCTTAGTTGAAAAATTTGGAAGCCCAAGAAATTAAATTACTTAATAAACTCTGAAATGCTAGCTTTATATTATCATGATTTATGACGCTTGCAAGACCTCTTACTTGCCCTTTAAATTTTCAAAGATACACATTAGCATTTTACGACTGTGCAAGGATAATAAAAAAATTATTTATTGCTCTTATTTTCGCTTAATGCATTTCATGCGGATGACATTATTTTAGTCACTTGGTTTTACGACCAACTGCATTTCCGGTTGCTTTGTGTGCAAGTTTATAACGTTAACGAAGTGGAGTTTGTAATACAAACGTTGCATTTCTCACTTACGATTCACTTACTACTGTTTAAACTTCTTTTTTCGTTTTCTTTTTAGAGGGAACTCTGAAAAATGCTACCAAAGTCAGTGTGTCGTAGCTAGAACATAATTACGGGGAGATCCTAGTTGATAAATGACAGTTAAATAACCACTTTATATTACTTTAGTATGGCTACATTTTTTTCTGAGGTCTGGCCACCCCGTACATCCCCCATGTCTACGACTCTGCGCACTGGTAATCGTGGAAAGCTCTTGAAAGATTGTTATCTTGATTAATTATAATAAAAGAATATATTAAATAAGATTGCTGTTAAAAACTAAAGTTATCTTCCTCATCTTTTCGTTTGCTTTTAGAATTCTTCCTGAAACGTTAGCGAATTTAAGTTCTAAAGCAAATCTTATCTATTATCTATTATCACATTAACAGCACGAAAGATATTTCAACATCGAGCCAAACAAACAAAAGTGAGTGTAAACACAAACATTTTAAGGTCTTCTTTCTGCGTTTTAAATACATATTGACAAATACAATTTTGTAAATAACTTACAAACTTCATCAGAAGAACAAGTTTACTTCTTTGAGCTTTACATCGCAGTCTCCTCTGAGAGCAGTCCTCTCTATATTCTCTCTCTCTCTCTCTCTCTCTCTCTCTCTGTTTCACTACTCACCCTCACTCTCTCAAACTCATCCGGACCTCTTAAACTCATCCGGACCTCTTAAACTCATCCGGACCTCTTAAACTCATCCGGACCTCTTAAACTCATCCGGACCTCTTAAACTCATCCGGACCTCTTAAATTCTCCCGTACCTCTTAAACTTTCACCCATTCACTTCCCCAAACCAGGACTCACCTGTTATACGAGGCAATTCGATACCCCATTCCTGCATTTGTTTGCCTACAAAACCGACTGCCTCTCCACCCAAACTAAAGCCAATCAAATGGATCTGCTTTGACGCGTAGCCGCTGCGGATGAGGAAGCGCAAGAAACGTGCGATATAGCGACCAACTATAGGCAGGTTTTCCACCGCATTCGCATACCAAGGGGCAGCGGTAATCGCGCCCCAATCAACCAGAATCACATTATAATTGGTGGAGCGTAACAAGGCTATGAAATCGATACAAAATAGAGTTAAAATGGGCCATCGGGGTTCCGGATCCTATATTATTTAGACTTCTCGTACTTACCATCTTTAATCTGTTGGCTACTTTGGTTGCCAGCGGTAGCTGTCTCGGAGAATCCATGCATGTAGATCGCTAGCGGCTTATTGAACTGAAAACTACTTCTGTACAGACGACGATCATCGCCAACGTAAAGACTGAAGGGTTTGTTAGGATTGAATCTGGCAAGATTAAATAGTTTAATGCGCGATTGAAGGTTGCATTTTCTCCATCTACAACAACACTCAACACTCAGATAAGAAATCAGTTGCCGCAACCGAAAAGTGCACAACTAAAATTCTAGTGGAATTCCCTACTGAATTAAACACGAATATAGTTGCAGTGACCGAATTTTAGTGGGAAACATCAATTTCATTTAGTTTTTTTAGGTACAGAAAGAACTATTTCAGTTGGGCATTTCTTTAGCAGCGACAACTGATTTGTTTTCCGAGTCTACTGTACCTGGTATACAGTAGAAATCTAATATCGTCTCTCTCATGTATGGCACAACAGTTCGAACAGGTGCCGCGCGGTGCAGGACTGTAGAATATCGGGGAACCAGCTGTGGGGGTAGAAGAAGGAGAAGAAGAATATTACATTATTATAGCTAAATCCAGGAAACAGAAAATAATTGTTTAAATATATTTTACATCTATATTCGGTACATATTTTGATTTCGAAAGAAGAGGGAGGATATAAATTTTTAACTTTTTTATTTATTTTGTTTTCCCACTAATTTAATTCTAATTTTTTGTATTAAAAAAACAACCAGTTGTGCAAATTAACAAAGTTTAATTGTCCATTGAAGTTGTTTAAGGATCAGCTGATACTTCTTAAGATCCATCTGAAGTCTTTTAAAGTTTGATTAACATCTCGTTACAGTAAATCGACATCTTCGAAGGTTCAGTTGGTATCTTGTAAAGAACAGCTGATATTTCTCGAGAACAGCTGACATTTGACATTTGACAGCTTCTGTCTTCTGTTCGGTTGACATCTCAGTTGACATCTCAGTTGACATCTCAGTTGACATCTCAGTTGACATCTCATAATAGTCACGTGACACATTCTGAAGTTTAATTGACATCTTCTAAAAATTATCTGACTTTTTCTAAGAAGTTTCCTAACTGACTTCTTTTCTAACTGATCAACTGATATATTTTTGAAATTAATTAGTGTACGAGAAAAAGGTTTGAAGGTTTGGTGACGTTAATTCAATTCCACTCTTGTAATTTTTATTATATTTTTACCAATCTGACTTGGTAAAAATCGATGCTTAACACACGCAAAAATACATTTAATAATAACATATTTAGCAGAAAAATAAACTACAAACATGCAACGAGGGTCAAGAAGACTAATTTTCCTCACAAACATGCGAGGTTAAGGTGAATTTTTTGGAAACCCGAACAAAAATATTAGTTTTTCAACAAAATAACTTTTCTCAATAACTTTATTTACGAAAGAATGTTTTCATTCTTAGCTGCTAAAAGGTGAATGAAAGCGATAATAAAAATGTAACTGCAAGCAAGAAATACAATATTAAGAATTCCTAATTTGAAGCTTGAGAAGTGAATACTAATTTTTTGCTGTGAGTGAGTAAAATTATCGTCAAAGCAACATGCAAACTTGCTAGTTAGCTGATTTTTGCCTGCAGCTCGATGTAAATTCAGAACGAATTAAAATGTAAATGTCGGCTTTAATTACCGCTAATGAATTTCACGTTCAACCGTTATAAAAGCAACAACAAAGGCTGGCGAAGACGAAGGCGAATTAAAAAATACGCAGCACAAAAAAATTCAAGTTCATGGCTGAGTTCACGTGATGTTCGAGGCGGATGAGGAAGTGAAGCAACGACAAAATCGTTAGCCACAACAGCAGCAACAACAACAACAGCGGCAGCAACAACAACAACAGCTACTACTCACCAATGAAGAACGTAAATAATCCACATAAAGTTGAGGTCGCAGGCAGCACCATTTCTACAATTTTGGCGAGCGCTGCAACAGCTTTTGCAGCCGGCAATCAACACGAACGAAAATACTGATTGTAGACGATTAAAAACAAGGATACACTCAACGCGGACTTGAGGGCGAACTATTTGAATGGCAGCCAAATCAGATTCCTTCAGCTTTCTTCTACAAGAACGAAAGCAAAAAAAAAAATCACAACCAATTATTGTGTTGAATTTAATTAACAAAATATGTTGACTTTCTCCTTTTTTAATTTTATAAGTAATAAATTTTCTCTATTTAAAATTTATATTGTTTTTTTATTTTATTTAAAGTTATATTTTTTCAGCTTTTTCTTTATATAAATAATAAATTTCTTCAGAAAAATTTTATGGCGTAGACTGTATAAACTGAATAAAATTCAATATTTATATAAACAATTGTATTAACTTAGTTTTTCTTTTAAAGTTTAAATTTCATTATTGTGAACAATTTAATATTTAAGTATTTAATTTGTTCCAATAAATATTTATTCCATTTAAACAATTTATTCCATTTAAACTGCTTTCCGCAACCAATTCTAAGCGCGCCTCAGTTCGAACTGACGACGTCTTCAAACTCAATACGATCGCGCGTTCGACTCCGCGTTTGGCTACTTTGTTGCTTCGGCTTAACTTGACGTACAGCAAGGTGAGAACGAAAACAAACAGAGAAACAGCAACAGCAACAACAACAACAGCAGCGACACCAACAGAAGAAAAAAAAAACAAAATTGTATAATTGTTAATGAAAACATTTAGACGAAAACTTCTTCAATTTGCACGTTGAGAGGAAAGAGGAAACCGAAAGACTTAAGAAACTCTACCGGCAGAAGACTTAAGAAACGAACCTGTATTCACGAAAGACGTCAGGAAAGAAGTTTGTTTTGTTTTTCCGAAAATAACAACAGCAACAACAAGAAGAACAACTATTTTGTAAGCGAAAAAGAGTTGTTGTTTTTGGTGTTGTATGTTTCTACTTAAGAAACGAATTCATTCAACGTATCATTAGAATAAACAAGAAACGTTAAAAGAGTTAAAAAAGTTAGAAAAAAGCAGATCTCTGAAAATACGGCGAAATCTGTGAAAAATTTAAAAACAAACACTTGTGAAGAAAAACTTAATTGTACCGTAACTGTGGGTAAAAACAGCAAAAAAAGCAACAGAAGTATTTTTCCTTCTATTTTATTTTATTTTTTTTTGTTTTTTTATGTTTTTTTCGTAACAATTTATTTAAAAAGATTTTTCGAACTTCTTGATTTTTTGAAAGAATTTTTTAATTTACAAGTATTTAAATTCTTCTTAACTTGAAATTATTGTGTGAATTTAATGGATATTTGGAATTCTTACATCTTTTTTATTCCATTACAAATTTTTTTCTTTCGCTATTTTTTACATCTTTTTGATTTCTTTTAATTAATTGATTCATTTTTCAGAGTTAATCATGCGTTTGACAGCCAAGCTCCGGTTGTTGTCGCGAGTAGCAATTAAAATACCCACCATATAATTATTTGCACAAAAAATATCTTCTTGCTCATGTTATATATTATTTCGTTTTTATTTTTCTCTCTCCGATTTGCTGCAAAAAGCAAATCTCGATTTGCTACAAAATACAAAAAGAAATTTGTGGGCGCTTTTCGATTCGATTTTCTACATTAGTCATTCCGAGCAAATCGTCACCACGTACTTCGCATTTTTATTTGTATTTCCTCGAAAATAATTTATATAGCATGCTGTCGCGTGCTGTAACTACTATAATCAGCTTAACTATCAAAAAGCTGAGCTGGACAAACGAAACCTCAAAATTATTCAACTCAGAACTTGAAAATTCTGTAATTTACATAATTAAAATCGAAATAATATATAAGTATTCGTGTGAAAATAATTTCCGTGTTTATAATTTAAAAGCGCGCTATTGACTTGTCGATTTTGACATTTTGCCGATTTATAGTTTAAAAATTCAAACTGCGTAGTTTGACGTTGAAAGAATTAATATCAGCCTGTATATCGAGAAGATATATATTACGATAAATTGCGATTACCATTACATTATGCTAAACCTTTTTTAAAAAACTCCATCATAGGATTTCCTCTTCCTTCGTCTTCCTCATCTACGGGCCATTTTTTGATTCCACTTATGGAAAACCATTAAAAATATCAACTGACTGAGGAAATCCATTATCAAAGTGTTCGATGAAATTGTTTTATAAGTTGTCAGCTTGATTATGTTCTTGGAACTCAGAAGTGTAAAAAAATCTCCAGAGAAGTTTACTTCGAGATTTCGAGTATAGAAATCTTCGAGTAAAAAAATCGGCCTACATATTTGAAGTCCTTTACTTGGTTTTTAAGATCTCACATTTTCTAGCTCAGACTTGCTACAGTATAAAAATCGGGGTACGTATCTGAAGTCTTTTACTGGGTCTTTAAGACTCCATATATCTGAACCCAGATATCTGCTACAGTATGAGTTTGTATAGCACTTTTACTGTGGGCACCATGAGAATACTGAATGTGTGAAAACACCCCGATCTCAAAAAAAGGGCCGGGAAAACCAACCGCAAGATAACGAAATAATCAACTCAAAATTACTTAAAATTACCGAGGTGAAACAATTTTAAATAAACTTTTTAGAGAAAGTTTATAATAAACTTAATAAAAATATATAATAAAAATAATATCTCTCATAATTATAAGGTTATCACTGCAAATCATTGTCGTGAAGCTAGAATTTCGATCGGTCGGTCTCGACGACAATGTCAGTGTCAAGGTGACAGCCGTTCACAGCTGCTGCGAATTGACTTGTCATGGAGGTTTGCGAACCGGTTAGCGAACCGTTTGCACCGTAGAGAACCTGCAATGATACGATCAGATGGAATTTATTAGCAACTATCAGCACTTGGCTCCCCTTAACCTTAATCATCGATGCAGCCAGCAAAAAGTGCTGAAACTCTAGGCTTAAATTTTAATTAGTTGATTCTCTCTACTACTTAATTAAATTATACTTAATTATATCATTTTAGCGAGCACATTTCGCATTTTTAACATTTACGAAATCTCGTCAGAAGAAACTCAAGAGCGAGGTTATCACCGCGTTTATGAGGAGAATTTTTAAATATGTTACACGATGATTTCGTCTAATTAAAGTAAAATTTAAAATAGAATGTGCATGAACAAATTAATTTAACTAATTATAGCATCTCGCTGAATATTTTATTGATGTTTTAGTTGCTGTTTTCTGTGTTTTGCGGTTGATTTTTAATTGCATTGAAGACCTTGCAACTCAGCGCAGCGCCGTGAAGCGATGTGAATAAACTTAAAATGAATTTAATTGCAAGAAAGATTGACTGCTGTCTGTAGATTTGCGGGAATGATAGCCGGAATTTCCTCGTAATTAATACTTTTTTAATTCTCTGCTTATTTTCGGTTGCAGTTTTAGTCGTCGTCAATTGGAATTATAAATTAATTGTTCCTTAGTTTTACTTATTTGCATTTAGTCAAGTTTAATTTGATGTAGTGAGCGCGCAACCAGCGCTGAAGCACATTTATTTTCCGCACTGATTCGTAGCTCCATTTATTGCATTCGCCGCAAACCCGCAAGGAATTCTGCGAAGATATTAACCTCGTTTTGTCAGCACTCACAACTGAACTCACAAAATCTCTCGCCTCTCTTCTCCCCCCCCCCACCACCCACAACCAACACAGGATAAGCTGCTCAGCAAACTCGAGGAAAGTGAACCCGACCCGCCCACCTCGCAGGAGGATGAATGCGTCATCTGCATCAACGCTCGCGCCACCATGCAAACCTCGCCGTGCGGCCACCGCGTCGTGTGTCGGCGCTGCTTCGTCAAAACCATCCAGAGCGCGGTGGCACAGCGCCTGCTGCCGCTGCGCTGCGTCATCTGTCGAGCGCGCGTCAACCGGCTGACCTCGAGCTCGGGCAGCTGGCGCATACAGGAGTCGGCCAGCAGCTACTCGATGGGCGCGAAGAGCTGGGCCTCCGCCAGCCTGGACAGAGGCGCTGGCGCTGGCGCTGGCGCTGGCGGCGCGGGGGTGCACACTTCGGCGTCCTCCTACTCCATGAGCGACGCGCACAGCGGCCTCAGCCAGGTCACCTTCCATGCCGTTGCACCCGCGGCACGCCATCCGCCGCGCAGTCCGAACGGCCGCGTGGCACCCTCGGCCAGCCTCTACTCGATGAGTTCCGCGTCGTCGTCGCTGTCGAGCGCCTCGAACGCCACCAACTTCTCGAAGACGTCTTCCATCTCCACGTCCGGGTTGTACTCGCCGGGACCCGCGTCACCCATCCCCTCGCCGTCAGCCGCCTCCTCGTACACGTCGTCGTCGTCGTCGTCGCACAACCATCTGGCGCCGCCGAGCGTCAACGGCGGCAGCTCGCAGTCGTCCTTTGCCAGCCTCTCGCCGGTTTCGGCTGCCTCGCTGTCGCCGCGTGATCTCTACCGCCACCAGCAGCACCAGCAGCACCAGCAGCAGCAGCAGCGGCAGCAGCGGCAGCAACGTCAGCAGCAGTCGACGCACTCCCATCACGCTGGTTGTCCCAGCGGCTGTTCGGGCGCTATTCCGCGCAAGCCCTTGCAGGCGATGAGTTCTTCGTCGTCGTCGTCATCGTCGTCGGCATCGTCGAGTGGCTCGTGTGGGCGTGGCGGTGGCGGTGGTGGCAGGACGGGCGAAACGGTTGACAGCGAGGCGGGCGGAGTGGATGGTTACGGTGGCGCCAGCAGCCTCACAATCTTCGCATCCAACACCCACACGTATCCGGGACGCCGATTTCCCAAGGGACGCTTGATGGATTTGCAGAATCGCTTGCCGCCCATTAAGGAATTTCGCAGTCCCGCCAAGGTGCCACACCCCTCACCGGTGCACATCAGCAACCCACGATTTCGGTAAGATCAGCCAGCCAAACTTCGCCCTTCTCTTCTCAATCTCTCTCTCTCCCTCCCTCTCTCTCTCTACCACTCACTCTCTCAGTTACTCATCGTACACCAAATCGGCCAAGAATCCTCCAGCAGAAATGCTGCCGCTGCTGTGTGAACCCCCTTCGCCGCCCCGAAGACCGTTAAACATTCACGTCAGCACCTCATTGACCACACTTGGACCTCCGCCGCAGAAGCCGAGCAGTGGCGCCGGTGTCGGTGGGGGTCTGTCAGCCAAAATAAGCCCCCTCACGAAGAAGAACGCTTTGCCGAGGAATGCGTACACGATGCCGAAGGACAAGAAAGGCTACACCAACAACAATCACAGCAATAACAGTATTCATATTAACGGTAAACCAGATATCTTGCAATTGTATAGCACTATTAACAACAACAAAAACGATACCCTATCAAACGCAAGCAGGACGAGCTGCCGGAGGAGGAGGAGGAGGAGGGGTAGCTGCGCCGGCTGCTGATCCCGCGGCAGCAGAAACAACAACAAATTCTAAATCTCATCATAATCGCACAAGTGCTTCCAGCCGTGGTTTTCCATTACTCTCGTACAACAACAACAACAGTAAGTCGAAAGAGAGGAAGAGTTTTAAAGTAACGAGATAAAATATCGTTTTCCTCGCAAATTTACTAATATTTTTCTGTTAGTGTAGTGAAGGAAAGAAAAAACAATTTTTTGCCCTCCATCAATTCTTCGCAGTGTCACGAGAACTTGTTTTGTTCTTGTTTTTGCTTCCAGCAAAAATTAAAATTGAATTTAATTGTGTGAAACTTTTTTACAAATTCATTATTTGTAAAAATAATTCTTCCTGCAACAATTAAACTAAAATGAATTTCCCTTTCTTTCTTCCATTCTTCGCCTCTCTACTTGCAACAGAAGAGAAAGCGGACAATAAGAAGAACGAATCCATGGAGCGCAAGAAGAAGGAAGAGAAACTCAAACTCAAAGCGGAAAAGGAAGCAAGAAAGGTGAGGAGCGAGTGAGTGGTCGGTGGGGGGATCGTTTGCCTGAATTTTCAGCAGCCTGAGTTTTCATTTTGTTGCTCTTGTGTGCAACTCACAGAGTTTTCCTGCGAGAGAGTGAACTGCTGTGAACTTTTCTGCTACTTCAGCTGAGTGGCTCTCTTTTGTTTTACTTGTGTGGAGTTACAAGCTTCAGTTAAAAGTTTTTCGCAGTTGAATACCAAGTTTTCCTTATAACGTTTTTGTTTGTATTTCTCTCACTTAGTTGTATGAGTAACTTTTAGAATTAAATTTGCGATTGTTTTTCCGACCTCCTTTCTTCGTAAAGCGAAATTTGGAGTGTGAGAAACATTTGCACGAAAATTTCATTGCATAATTTTAGGCGTCTGTTGTAACAGCTAAATTTGGGCTGCTAATTTATTTAAAATAAAAGTTTCCTACTCTAATTTGTAGGAAGAAAAGCGTCTGGCCAAAGAGGAAGAACGTCTTGCCAAGTTGATTGCCAAGGAGGAGAAGAAGAAGAACAAGCAGGAGGCGAAGGAATTACTAATAGCGAGCGATGGCAATAATAGGAAATAATTTCTTAATTCCCCTCCCTCATTTAAATGTTAAAAGCACTTTTTTCTTATTTTTTCTCATGTTTCCCAGTCATTTACCTTTTTACTTATTTCGTTTCTTGCTTTATTCATTTATTTTGGGTTTTATTTCTTTAAGAGTTAAAGAAATAATAGAAGAGAAGCATAAAGGAAGAGACGGGAGTAAAAGTGTTGCCAACTTAAAATTTCGTTATGAGTTCGTTTATGCGCTCCAGGGATGTAAGATTCTTGGAGAGAGTTACCTAGTTACTCGTTACTTTTTTGTTTTTCTTCGTACCTCTTATAACTAATTAATAAAAAAATTAATAAAATTATTTCTAAATAATTAAGAATTTACATTAAAACATTTAATTTAGTTTCATGTTTTGGAAAATAATTTACTGCACTTACTTTTCACAATAATTCCTCTTTTTTTTCTTTAAAAAATTTCACTACGAGTTCAAGAAACGCTTTTTTGTTATACATTTTAAATGATGTAGCGGAAATTTGCTTGTAACAGCAGCTATTTTACGCAGCAATTGCTTTTTCTGTTTGCCATAATAAAACATTATTAAAAAAAACGCTGATTTAGAGCCTTTTTTACATAAAAAAAAGGTCTACTAACTAGGCAAAAATTGAAATTTGCAGCCGCTTTAGAATTTTACACGGGATGTAAAGTCAGTAAAAAGAGGTTATTTTTCTAAATAACGAAATATGAAGGAAATTGAGTGGATTATTTTGTGAATTCCTTTTTTATCATGCTTTGATTTTACTTCTACTTTAAACAAATTTAAGAAAAATTATAAACTTTTGTTATGTTTAATTAACAATAATATTGTTAGTTTTTTAAACAAAGTTATAGTATATTTTGTACTAAGAAAATTAAGAAGTTTTACTTACTTTACTTAGATTTAAAAAATCAATACATTTCATCAATCTAAATAGAATTACAAACAGTGCAGGTGAACAAAAATGACCGAAAGTGATACCGAATTTTTGAACCGATCACAAAAACCGGATACTTCATTCACACGTTGGGAGAACCAGTGTACTCTACAGTGTAGGGTACTCTAAATTATAAGCATTACATATTGAAATGAGGTTGTTATTATTATTATATAAAACTTTTAATATTCGAAAATTTCCTCGCTAAAGTCGTTCGAAACTTTTCAGATCAATTGCGAAGTTATTACTAACATATAATCCGAGTTTTATTGCCACTTTAATGCAATAAGTCAATTTATTACATAGTAAAAATCTGAACATTGGAACTATATTGGAATTATATAAAAAAGTAGGTGGAAATGTATACCGAAAATTGGTCATATAAACTAAATTTATTCTTTAAGGTAGTTTTATGTATGTTTATACAGTAAAAAAATTACGTTGTATTATTGCAATTTCTCTAAATGCAATTATTAAGTTCAAAATGCGTATTTCTAGATTTTAGAGGAATTAAATTAAATAATAAATAATTTTAATTATTAAATACCATTTGAAATTCCACGCAACAACTTGAGCAGTTGAAATATTTAATGAATTAAAATAATAATAATCAACTTGCAGTTAGTTAACAAAAATCTGATATAATTATATTTATATTTTAAAAGTTAGAAAGTTGAAATCGAAAGACGACAAAATATTATTTCATAAGTAGTACAATAAAATAACGTCAAACTAATTAAAATCTCATACAAAAATTCTTAAAAGTAAATGAGTTTAATAAAATTTATTATAATTAAATAAAAGTTAATTAACTACTAGAAAATGCGTAAGAAGTTTGAAATTAACTCGGGTTTGTTGGAAGGAGAGAGAGAAGAGGGAAACGAAAGGCAAAAAATGCTCTATATTGTCTATACATTCTAAAGTGAATATTTATCCAAGTAGAAAACTTGCTAGATTTTTCCATGAATTCTAGCATGAAATCTAAGTATTCTTCACTCCACCTTTTTTCACACCTGAATTCGGTGGTGAATTGTAAGTACAAAGCAGGCCTGATGTGTCACAGTTGAATTCATCAGTGGAAATATAATCAAAATCCAAGATTCGCTCTTTATTTTCTAATCAGATTTACCGACACCAGAATGAGAAATTCGGGTTGAATCCCCGGAGTGACGACTCAACTTGAGATTATTCGAGTAAAAGAATAGGTAGAGGTAAGTTAAAAATTAAATCTATGAAGTTTACTATGAAGTTTAATCCAAATTTTAATTGTTACTTAATTTGTTCACTTAATTGTGTTAATTTGATTTTTGTTTATTTTCAAATATCATCAATTTTCAGTTATAATATTAAAAATTCCATTTCTTTGTATCAAGATTAAACTCTTAAAGTTACGACGCATTTTTATTATTGTGATTCGAGCATTCTTCCTTCAGCTCAAGAAATCCTAGCATCGATTCCTCGGAAGTTATTCAAACAGCTGTTCAATACATTGACGTACTGATAGCTCAGCTCGCCCTTGCAACCGTAGCCGCCCAATTTATGAATGGCAGCGTAATCGTAGCAGTCCACAACGTTATCGCCATTGCAATCCTGACCGAACTTGGCCATGTAATTCTGAATGGTGTTGGCCGCACAGTAGGGATCATTCACACAATTCGGGTAAGCTATTGATATTGATGATGGAGATGCAACAGCAGTTGTTAAATAGAACTTCTTTTTAAATTAGTCTCGGCTACCTTTTTCAGATGTTGGATCATCATTTCCCAGCGTCAACTTGCCGCCATCGGCCCAGTAAGCCCAAGTGATGCGGAAAAGACCACAAACGCCTCCCGTGCAAATGGCCGTCTGGTTGCAGCCACTTATCGCCTCACATATGCATCCGAGGCAGATATCGGTGACGGGTTTTTCTAAAAGAGAAGTCAAAATTGAGTAATTAAAATTTCTTATGCGTTTTGTTTGTTCTTCCTGCCGTGCAGAAATTATTTGGTGAGTTTTACGAAACAAAAATTTCCCATAACGAAATAAAAATCGTCTTTCGCTCTCGGCGACTAAGTATTTCTTCTCCTGATCTGTTCTTCTTTTGTCAGTTTAAAATTACTTAATATAATTACTAATATATTTAATTAAATCAAACATATGAAATCAGAAATATCATCATATTTCATCTTTTTAAAAACTTCTACAGGTTTTAATATCTCATTTCATTAATCCGAATTAATCCTCAGTTAATACTAAAAACTTAAATATGTTTGTAAATATTTTAATTGCTTAAGTCGTCCTAGACTTTATTTTTTATATTTGCAAACGTATAATAATAATAATAATAATCCAGATAATATTTAATGTAACCTGAAACATTTAAGCAATTAACAATAAAATAGGAAAACTAGATGTGTAAAATAAATAAATTAATTGAAGTGAGAATCTCACAATATTATTCAAAACTTGTCTCATCTCATCATTTGTCACGATGAATGACAATTTGCGGTATTATTGACAGTTATTGGGGGGGGTGGAGGTGGTGAGTGGGGGCCACTCTCAAGAACGAGGTAAGCTAAATTCAAAACACTGAATATTTAAACGCGGAAAGTATTTTAAGCTTAAAACTTGCTATAAATATAAAACTTGACCAGATCAGGCAACTCGAGTTCGAGATCGATACAGACATTTTCAGTCGGGAGTCGAGAACGACACAACCTCATTCTCATCTCGAATTTGAGGCGATAATCGAGGCCGAGAAGATGTTTTACAGTCAAGACGAGAATCGAGATCGAGGAGGTCCTTTTTCGTACGAGACGAGAAGAGTGTCGCTAAAATCGTGGGAAATCTAGCTACCGAATACAACACTAATCGTGACTATTGTCCCCACTATGAAAGCCTCGAGATGGTATAAAACTCGATTACCATCTGGACTGAAAAATCCGCCTCGATTCCGATGAACGGCTTGAATTCGAAGCAATAAAAAAGCTGTCTTGATCCGGTTATCGTTTGAGTGGAAAATCACGTATTGAAATCAGTTACCATTAATAAATTTTTCCCAAGTCTTCACAACTCCGAGTGAAAGGAAGCCTTTGAGGCAACCTCGTG
Organism: Sicus ferrugineus; assembly: GCA_922984085.1. Classification (NCBI taxonomy): domain Eukaryota; kingdom Metazoa; phylum Arthropoda; class Insecta; order Diptera; family Conopidae; genus Sicus; species Sicus ferrugineus. Next base: position 6,739,543 of record OV277354.1, read on the forward strand.
CTGTTAAGTGTTTCGTCTTCAGTTCCTGCAGTCAATAACACAACTAAACCTTCAAGTATGCAAAACAAAATTGTGCAAATTATCTGGTATCTCTGCTGGTGCGAGGAAGTTCAAGGCAAAGTCCGAGATGCAGGCCTGCAAACGAGTTATCTCGACAACGCTCGACTTGACACTGCAATATCTTGCTTAGTTTTTTAGACAGCAACTGATAACGCTATCAGTTCATTAATTATAAGTGTTACATTTCAAAATATTTCTAAAATCCATGAAATTAAACCGGATTTTAAAGACTTAGCAAATTACGTCTGCTATAAAGGGCTAAAAACCCCAAATTTTTCGGGCCAACCCAGATCAATTAACTATTTCTTGAAAAATTAGGCCGATATCTGAATAATTTAAAAATCCCAAGTAATTTTTCTTTTCGTTTACTAAGCTAATAATCAGCATTTAAGGCTGGAGGTCAACAACATGTTTAACGCTTAAAGCAAACTAAAGAAAAAAATATTATTTCTTCGAACTTTTGTTTTTTTAATAAAAAATTAAGCTTTCAATTCATTTCAAGCGGGATTTCCTGTTAAACGAATTTCTAAATTATTGTAAAAGCACGTTTTCTGTGTAACACAAATGTGACAAAATGTCACTTCAGTAATTTTTTAAAGATTCCTGAAGATACTTGAAGAAGGCAAATAAAATCAATTTAAATAGAGACGCAAATTTAAAATTGTTGCGCAGTTCATAAAAAATGTATTTTTATTAGCTGTTTTTCCTGTTGCGAATGTTTTTTATGTTGTAATCTACACATTCAGGCAGTGATTTGGCCTTCAAGATTTTCTGTACATCCTTGCTGAAATTACTCGTTTAACTGATTTTCGATGGAATTTCATTCTCTCTCTTTTGAAATATATATTCTATATAAATCTGGAGTATTCAGCGCTACGCAGAACTATGAAAAGCAACTCTAAAAATATAAAGAGACTCTATTTTTACATGTTGCGGCAAATAAAAATAAAAAATCCCATTTCGAAAGACAAGTAAGCGAAAATCCCCGACTTGAAGTCTCTGATAATTTAATAATCTGTTAGCTTTATATGCTCACAGCTTATTAAGCACGAACAGCGATAAGAAAAGTGAATAATTTATACTAATTTAAGGCAACACAAAAGCAAAAGAAGATTTTAGAATTGAGCTTTTTTTTTAGAGTTCAAATTTCATATGATTATCTTATTCGTATAAAGTGATTTCATGTGAATGAAATTCGTATGCTTGAATAGGATATTAAAAATTGTGTCCACGTTTCTTCGAAATTCTAATTAATTACGAATAAATTAACATGAAATATAACTGAGAGTTGGCTCTCATTTAACAATGATGATGCGGTCATTCCTTCAATTTATATTATATGAAAATTATTTATTGTTCATTCTTTGCAGGAAAGTAAGATAACTTCAAAAATATTGAATGGTTGTTTTTTATAGTAATTTTAAAAAGAAACTAACTGATTTATGTCGAAAATACATAATAAAATACTTACTAAAATTGATGATCGTGGGAATGCATAATAAAATATTTTTAACTTCTTACAAATACATTGAAAAGTTTCCTTTTTAACGACACCATTAACTGAAGAAAAAACCACAACAACAACAATCTTCACAACAGAAAAAAAACTCTTTTCATTAATTAATACAAAATTCCAGTTCTGAGGTGGTACGAGCTAGAATTTCTTTTTTAATGGTAAATTTCCATTATGAAAACATAAATAACAAAAAATTGAATTCATATTTTTCTGCTCTTTTTCCACTTACCTTGCGCATTACTGGTCATGGCAAAAACAAGACACGCCAACGCAGCGGCAGCCAGCGTTTTATATATTCCGGATGCCATTAATTTTCTCTGTTTGGTAAAACGTAAATTATTGTAAAATTATCAGGTGAAATTATATGAAACAATTTAAATAGTTTAATTGAATTGATTTCTAACTTTCGCAATTTTTTACCTTCTTTTTTGTTAATTTAACTTTTGTAGATTCGATTTTTTCTTACGCTCCTCACTCAATCGCGTTTTTGCATTAACTGAGCTGCTGCTGGCTGTCGTTGCCTGCTTTAGTTTTAAACTAATTTTCGAAGTTCGAAAAATATTCCGCAAGCATCTAGATGAATGAAGATCTTAGCGAAGGGGCGAACAAAAGCTCAGTTTTCTTAGTTGTTTAAAGGAAGTGTAAAAGCTTGATTTGCAGTTAAAAGTTTTACACAGTCAAAACTTGAGAAAGAAAACAAAAGATTGAAGAAACAAACTTGTTGATCTTACCTTTTCTCATCTAAATTATGAAGATAAAATGCTTTGGTTGAATATATTTTCCAATTTAATTCATATTTGTTGAAGTATTTTGGTTATTATTTTTTTTACTTTATTAGGTGTTTTAATTTGTATTTTAATTTTTTTACAGTGTTATTTTCGTTTGTGTTTCATTTACTTCTCACATTTTGTTGGGCAATCAAATCAACCGACCAGTTGAAGCCAGCAAATCTCTTCCTCTGCCCAGGTGACGAAGAAATCTTTTCATTTCGGGACTTCTATCGTTTTCATCACTGAATCCAGACCCACACTTCCCCGCAAAAACCAAACTTCATTCTCTACTGGAAGTTAGGTAAGCTCGATTTAACAAATCAAACGAGAAAAGCAGACGTTAGAAATTGTATTTTCTGTTCATTTTATTAAATTCATCATCATCAATCATCACCGAAGATTTCTGTGAAATATCTACGTTTTAACTGCTTTCACAAAACAAACACAAACGAAACCAAGTATGGCAACGAAGGATTTTTATAGCTTGTTGAAAGCAGCGATGTCAACCGATTGAACCAGATCCTCGAATCCTTCAATCTTTTCCGTCAGCAAATCGACAGAAACCTTCTCGTCTTCGATGACGCACATAATCTGCAGCTTGTTGATGGTGTAGCCAACCGGAACCAGTTTGGAAGCGCCCCACAACAAGCCGTCCATCTCAATGCTGCGCACGCACTTTTCCATTTCCTTCATGTCGGTTTCATCATCCCAAGGCTTCACATCAAGTAGAACCGATGACTTTGCAATGAGCGCAGGTTTCTTGGATTTTTTCGCTGAATAGGCAGCAACGCGCTCCTCTCGAATGCGTGCGGCTTCTTCGTCTTCCTCGTCGGAGCCGAAAAGATCGACATCGTCATCATCGGCTGCCGCAGCAGCCACAGTAGGCTGAGCACCAGCAGTCTGGGGCAGTGGGGCACCAGTCCAGCCTGCCTTTTCGCCGGCGTCGAAGGATGCAATGTGACGATACCATCGCTGGATGTGTGGATAGTCGCCCGCTGGTGCCTTTCCCAATGCATCAAAAACGGACAAGTCGGCCTTGGTGGGTGTGTAGCTAAAATGAGATGACGCCATAATTAGCTGATAAATTCATAAATTTGGAAAACGTGTCGACGTGTCGTACGCGACAGACGCCGCACATAACCTTAAATTGAATCGAAACGTTTTTATACGCACCCACTGATGTAGCTGTTGTCCGCCAAGTATTTGTTCAATTCGCTGAGTCCCTGTGGGGTCTTGACGTCACCGAAGGCCATTTTCCTGAGTATTATTTTAAAGTTTATGAATGCAAATGTCTCGACGCTTTCGCGAAATGTGCTGCGGCCAAAAAAAACTACTGACGACAGGAAAAAGATGAGGGATATTAGAAACTAAGTGCTGCCCATCTAATAAATCGTCTGTGGTGAATGGGCCATTTCCACAGGGCCACTCATTGGCACAAATTCTGAGCTAGAAACTGCAGCTTTAATCAAGCAACTGCCGAGGTCACGCATTTTCTTAAAATTTTCTGAGTCAAGTAAGTCTTCTCAGTTATATAAAATTATTCCAATGAGAATAAAAATATTCTTAATATAGATAGTTGATCCAAAAATACGTGGATATTAATACCTAGATGGCGCTTCTCACATTAGGTTAATTTAAATGTTTTGGCATCACTTGATGCTGGAAATAAATTTACATTTATTGACTATGCTCAACCGGGCATATTTTGCATATGGCAGATTCCGATTAAATCACTTTATATAGTTATAACTTTGAACACTCTTTACTTATTTTCTGGGGAGAGAAAAAGAATCAGAGAACAAAGCGAGTGTCGAAACTACAAGAAATATGATAGAAAACTGTGATGACTGATTTGATGTGTGGTAGTATAACCTTGCATAATAAAAATTCAAATAAATTAGTTACTACTGATTGTCAAAAACTATTCAAATAAATAATCTCACTTAATTTTTGCTAACTAAAGTAATACAAAGTATTCCGTGGTGCCCTTTTCTGTAGTCACCGCAACCCTGGGTATCCAATTCGTCAACAACCTGAAAAATTGAAGTGGCGAGAGAATGCGACACATGAAGGAGCGAGTCAAAAAATGCTTCCGTTCAACGAGTATTAAAGCAGTAGGAACGGTGGCAGGAGTGAAAAAATTTTTCTCGTCTGGAAATCATACCATAAAATAGCTGCAAACATTGCGGGAAATACGCTAAATAGTGTAATAATTGCATAATAACATATTAAATAAATACTTTACTATAGTGTAGTTTCCGTTGTGAAAAAAGCCAATTTGGAGATTGTGAAAAAATTTGGCCAATTTTTTGGTTTCGGTTGGTTGCTATTTTCTTCCTTTTCGGTTTCTACTTGTGAAGTGCTTTCGTGGTGCTGCGCTTTGGCATTTAAAGTGAAATATTATAGAAGTATAAAATTTTTGAAATTGCAAGTATTTTAATAGAACAATTCCTTATTGGATAGTTCCGACGGGAAATAGGAAAACTGAAAAACATCCTTGAGATCTCGTTGTGAACCGTACGTACGTACGTATGCGCAGCAGTGTGCGCATGAGTGTGTGCGTATGTGTGGGTGCGTACGTGCGTGTGGCAGCAGCAGCATTTGGAGAAGCGCTCCCCTGGACTGGCGTGCTGTTGCTACAGCTGCCTACATCAGTGCTGCGGCCGAAGTCAGGATTTTCCTTTACTCAATAATTTATACATACATATTATATTTTTATAATTTTATTTATCGTCTGTGGCTAGCGCCCCACGCTTCGTCCTTTTTCGTTTCTCTGTGGCTGGCAAGAAAAGGAAGTTTTGGCCGGAAATGAGAGGCAAACTGCATGGCTTCGTGTCGAGAGGTCTGCAATCATAATTGCGGTTTTGATAAAGAATTTCTCAAGTTTCTTCCCCGTTAAATTCTTGATCCGGAAATATATCGAAGACATTCAGAAAATTTAAAAATGTTAGTTGAAGCATCATAAGTAGCCAGGATTTTGTTTTTAAAAACAAGAATTTTGTAATGAAAATTTCCCAGACTGCAAATTCGTCAAGTCACTACGATTTTTTCGAATTGTAAAAAAATCTCAAGAAATCCCATAAGTAACTTCATTATTGTCGTAAAAGATAATAAAACGACTTAAAAATGGACTTTTACGTCCTTTTCGCTTTATTAACGTTGGTTAAAAGTTTTATTAATATTTTGGGAAACTATTTTTGCCTCCGTTTATCCGGATTTGCGTCCCCTTATCCGCCACCTTCGCCTTCACTAACGGTTTTATTTCTGAGATTTCGCTTCGCTTTTTCCTATTCCGTGATTTTCGTTTTCAGTGAATTCGTACGTAAGAACTTCCTTCGCAGCGTACTCTACATGGGGGAGCGAAAAATACACCCACTTCTGCAGCCTCTTAAGGATCAATCAACCCGCCCACCTACAAGCAAATCTGCCTGCGTGCAACAGACCGAAATATTGTAGGCGAAAGGGAAACGCAGAGAACAACGAACAAGTAAGAAAAGGAAAGCAAAATAAGGATAACTAAGCTGGTTCTGTTGTTGTTGTTTCTCCTTACGGCTAAACGACAAGTCGGCCAACTCTTCAGTTACCACGTTCAATTCGTTGTGTCCGCCGTTAGTGGTGTGCGCTCAGAGCTGCCAGTTTTCCAGAAAAAATCCCATGCTTGAAAATTTATCATTTCGAAAATTGGAATTCCCTTTGGAAGATATAGTTTTTTTTTAAAGAAATTAAATAAGCATTAATTTAATTTCTAAGAAAGTTTTATTCAAACGTGTCTAAAAATAGATGGGAATTTCCGAATCAGGTTTGAGAATGTGTTCTGAATTTGATAAAGATATCGAAACAATAAATTCTAAATTTGTTCATAAATGACATTCAAACATCTAAAAAAGTTGAGATTAGAATTTAGGTAAAAGGTTTTGAAAGAATTGTTATCTGATAAAGTTGCATGAATTTGTTAAATGTTAGGCAACGTTGTGTTGTAAAATATGAAAATTTGTGACCTGAAGAGAGGAGTATTATGCTGTTTTGTCATTTCCGATAGCCTTAAAGTCAGTTGTTGTTCCTCCAACATTACATTATCTCTCAAGTTTTAGTTATCTGTAAGGAAAGTAATGTAATAGTCGATTTAAAATCAAACAAATGTAAAATGTGTGAGGAACTTTAACTTTAAAACTGAGAATTTGTACGGGATTTTCTATATAAAGTTTCTATGAAAAAAATTCCTAATAGTTGGATTTTTAGCTGGCAACTTTTCTGTTTTTCTCGCTGTTTTAGAAAAGTTGAATGAAATTTTTTTTGTGCTCTGAAGCTGGTGGTGGTCATGCTCCACTTTTTGCTCACTTTTTTCTGGTCTCCACCGTATCCTGTTCGTCCCTCTTGCTTCTGCACACATTTTGTTTTGAATGTTCCTATTTATTTGTAGTCTTCTGTACTCTGACTTTGCTTTTGCTGTGATTATTGCTGTCGCCGTCGTTTTATTGCGTCGCATAATTACTTCGGCCTCTCGTCCTTTTAACGCTTGAAATGTCTGTTGTCGGATGTTTCACTCCTCTGTTAGCTTCACAGTTCACTGCCGTTTAGGTTTTCCTCATCTTCCATCCATCATCCTCCTCGCCATCTTGACCACCTCTGCACCAACAACAACAGCAGTTGTTACTTTCATCCCTTCGCTTGGAGTCCACGTAATCAAACTGCTGGCTCACCATCGGCGTCAGCATCTTCTGTGCTTTATTATGGCGACAAAGTAGCGGCTTGTAGTTTGTTGCTATTTTTAATTGCATATATTTGTATTTAAAAAAAACGGGTTTATAATTGAATTTTTCATGAAGATTTAATTGATCTTCGAAAGGCAAATCAGACTTCTTTATTAAAATGAAGTTGTTTGAAATGCCAAAGAGAGGGAGGGGGAGAGAGCTATAATTGTTAACCGGAATTTGAACTAAAAATGGCAAGCCATCATTTATTGTAATCAGTATTCCATTCTAAACCACAACTTCCTATATATTGTAAAATACGAGTTTTTTAAATTTAATCAAAGTTCAGATTACGACGTGAAACTATCATCTTTTTTCCCTTCACTTCATTGAGATGATTTATTGACAGCAGATAGACAGGAACTAAAAATAAGAATCGTTCAACTTTAACCATGATAAACAACAATTAGAAATTGGCTACTGTACGAAATCATACATTTTCAATATAAAGTTTTATACTGCGAAAATTGAAAGTATTTAGTAAAGCGTTGTAAAATTCCCCAATAAAAGTTGGCATTGTATGATGGTGATTGCGATTTCATAACTCACATAAACTGTTCTCATAACTTGTCTGGCTATTTTAGATACAATTTTATTTATACGTCATATACGTCAACACAACCTCAGTAAAACATGGCGCGATATGCAACCTGCGTTTGATTGCTTTTAACTCATTAATCATTGCTTACACTCACCCTCTTTCAGTGCCCACCGCAACTTTCCATTTGTCCTCGGCTGCGGTCTTAACTCGATTTGAAAGCATTCAAGCCGACGTCTGCACGCATGACGTTTACAGCGGTTTTGCACGACATCGTCCACCACTGGCAAAATCCCTCTTCGTCCTCTGGACTCGGGGTGGGGGGGGGGGTGGAAAAAGCGAAGCAGGCAGTTCCTTCGTAGCTCACTACAATTTGGGTTGCACAGAAGTGTGTGTGTGTGTGTGTGCGTTCTGTGCCACCAGTTAGCTACTTGCAAAGGGTTAGTCAAAGCAACGGAAATTAAAAAGTGATTTAACGTGGCTTCCAGACATCCTGCAGTGAGTTTCGTCGGTCCGAGAATTGGGGTCGATGGTCCCTTGACATACTCATTAGCGGCTGTTTATGACAGAAACAAAAGCATGGAATACAAGAATGCTGCACCAGGTCAGCATTTTGTAACGAACTTTCCTAACTTTCTAACGATGTGTAGTGTTAATTTGCCTCGGCTATCCTGTGCTGTTATGCACGCAAAATTGATTTGCTGTGATTAAAAAGCAAGTATTTTAACATCCATTTGCCGCTCACCGCTTTAGCTATTTTGTTTTTGCCTAAATTCTGAATTTAAATTTTTAAAAGTCAACAATATTCACACGCAAAGAAGAGAAACATTCAAAAATTTTGAATGCCAAAAGAATGTGCATCTGTTAAAATAGCAAACAAAACATTTTTTAACTATGCTATTTTCATTTGATTTGCTGATATTTTCGTAGTATTTTGATTTATGTACGGTTTGTTTTGGCATTGCCGTCTGTTTTGCTTTAAAATATTTCAGTTTCGTTTCATTCTGCTTCTATTATACGAGTTTTTATCACGTTATCACAGAATCCTGAGGTGTTAAATCAACTCAAATTTTACTTGTTTACGTTATCACAGAATCCTGAGGTGTCAAATCACTTCAAGTTTGAGTTGTTTACATTTCTAACGCTTTTAACTAATTACTTCAGAGGAAGTTTCTTGTGCTAAAATAATTTTGTATTTAGTTAGTATTTTTGTGGGTTTTTATATGGTTTAGTTTTAAAATGTGAAGTGATCATTGAATTCACTATAACTTCACGTATTTTACTGTAGTCAAGTGATTCTGGTCTTAATTGACATGTTTTGGCCCGATTTAATTGACCTGGCACACTTAACTCATTAATTCATTGCTTCGACTTGATAGAACTGAATTCACACTAATTGATTTCTTCTTCCCACATTTTCAGATCGACATAATATTTGCGCAGCCTGCTCTTTCTTGCTTTGACCATTTAAATTGCCCGAAATTTTGAACTTCGCTCTTGTGTTACTCTTCTCGATTCGTCGTATATCGACCACTAGATTCCTATTTATGCTAAAAGTAAAGAAAAAGAAGAAAAAGAAAAGTAAGCCGCTTGGTTTTCCGCTGTTCAAAAATAAGCTGTCTTTAAAATTTTTGTTTACACTGACATTTCGATATTAGATATTTTTACTCGGCGAATATTAAAAAAAGAAAAAAACACATATATTTTTGAATCAGATATTTTTACTCGGCGAATATTAAAAAGAGAAAAAAAATCTATTTTTGAATCAGATCTTTTAGCAAATTTAGCTTATCTTTTCGCTTTTATTTTTGCAGAAACGTGAGACGCAGTACACTGCAACAGCAGCAGTAGAACAGCAACAATAACGACAACAACATTAGCAGAGCAGTGTGGAGGAGTGTTGTACGCAAAGCAGCAGCAGCAGCAGCAACAAAAACAACATTGGATAACAATAGCGTAGCCGATTGTATTAGTGATTGTAACCCGTATCGTAGTTGTCGTCGTCGTCGTCCTCATCGTCGACATTTAAAGTGGACGCGGCGGCAACAATAACAACAAAGCAGTACAACGGCAGTAACTTTTACAACAACCAGTCGTAATCACAGCAGCAGCGCCAGCAACACTTCAGCTACTAAGGTGTTGGTAACAAAAAAAGAAACAAAACTCATTTTGAGTTTCTCGTTGGTGGACACGATTTCGGCGACTCGAACGAGGAGCCATCGCTCTACTCTGCAAGAGGAGATTCGTCGTTATCGCGAGCAATCGTGTCGAAAAACCTTGCCAGAGCATCTCATTACTGTTGGCTCCAACTTACTTGCGCGACTAAGTGAGCGGCGGTGCGTGGTAAGTTGTTCGTCGTCACACTTGCTTTTTGCCACGGAACGAGTTCAATGCGAAGCTTACAAAAATAACAAACTTGTTTAGATGCAATATTATCAGCAGAAATAAACCACATAATCAACATCAACTTCAGCGGCAGCGGCAGCGCCAGTAGCAACAGCACGCAAATTTGTAGATACCAAAAAATAAAACTCAATCGAAAATCAACACACTGAATTGAATTCAACATTCTCTTCCTCTCTCGCACTCGAGCGCCAAACAAAACGGTTGTCGTTTATGTGACTGTCTGTCTTATCATTCAGACAGTCAGCGAGGCAGGAAACAGTCGGTCAAACGTTTTCCAACGACAACACAAACATTTCGACAACATGAAGCGACGTAATGCCGATTGCGGTAAACTACGGCGACCGATAAAACGTAACAAAATTACGGAAGGCATGTACGGCAGGTGAGTTAAATTGAAGTTCCTCTGCACGGTTCTAAAGGTATGAAATTCATAAAGGAAATTCATTATTTTACACTTTCTTAAGTTTCTAATATTGTGGAGAAACTAAGAAAGTGAAATTCATAAAACGACAACTCAATTTCGCTTATATTAGCGATTATGTCGGTGTTTCAATTGAATCTACCTTTCAGCCGGTCGCATCGAAACCTTTCAATCAGATTTAAAGTTTAAATGAAAAACCAGTATTCGAGCAGGCAAATTAAGGTGCAACAACAACTAAAATCTATGCTGATATGCTTCATTAATTTCAGCCAATAGCATTGCTCTAGTTTCTTGTCTTCAGTATAAATCTTAATGTATTTTTCGCCTTTTAATCTTTAAAGCACATCGATGTTTCTCAACATGGTGTTAAATGATCTCTAATATGTGCGGTTGCAAGTGCTGGAGGTTATTGCTTTTGAAAAAAATCGGGTTTTCGAAATTCGAAAGTAGGCAGCAGCGAGCTGTGAAAAACAGCTGCTGGATTATTACAAATTTTGCTGGGTCCAATGAGTGCCAAAGTTTTAAGAAAGGAAAAAGAGATAGAAAATTTGAAAGAAATGAAAGGTCTAGCTAGATTATAATTTTATGAACTTTTGCGCAGAAGCAGAAAAAGCAGCTGTAAACCTGGATTAAAATCTTACTTAATATTAATATCGTCTTTGATTCAAACTGAAAGTATAAAACTTCGAACTGAAAGTATATTTCTTATCCGATTTCCAAAAATTAACCCTAATATAAAGACTGGATTGCTATTGAGAAGTAATGCAGGCATTGAATTTTACTTTCTTGATGTAAAATAAAACGCAGGATGTAATCGTTATTAAGAAATGAGTTTCAGCTTTATTTTAGTCATACTCTCATTTATATATCTGGTTAAGACCATCGATTAAAGAAATCGATTTAGGGGGACAGCAACCTCCTTTTATCACATTTTCTCTTCTAAAACGAAGAATTCCTTATTGTTTTGACTCTTATTAAACTATTTCGTGATGTAATTATTATTTTCTCTTTTCCCTTTCAGCTCGACTGTCCTGTACATTAAGTTTCTGATACTGTGGGCCATTGTGATAACAGCCGACTTCATGTTTATGTTTCGCTTTGAATTCTTATGGCCCTTTTGGCTGCTCTTAAGATCGGTACATGACTCATTTAAATATAAGGGATTGGTAAGTTAGCTTGCGTTTTGTTGTTAAAACTCTGAATTGAGCAAAAATCACTCGCACAAAAACTACTTTCGCTTTTCTTGTCTGCTTCCTGAACAAATGCTTTCTCTCCCCGCTGCAGGCCTTTTCGGTGTTATTCGTATGCATCGCGATTACATCCGACTTGGTGTGTCTGTTCTTCATACCAGTTCATTGGCTTCTATTCGCCGCAAGTACATATGTTTGGGTGCAGTATGTGTGGCATACAGGTAACTTTGAAGTTTGTTCTTTCTCAAAGAATTCGTTGTGAATCTGTTTTGGTTTCCTTCGTTTTTTTGTCGTTTTTGCAGATAAAGGTATCTGTTTACCTACAATAATTTTATGGATGCTGTTTGTATACTTGGAAGCAGGCATCAGATGGAAAGACAGTCGACACATGCCGCATTTAGATCTCTGTCGACCTTTTGCCGCACACTGGTAAGTTATTGGAAGTGAAACTAAGTTAAATTTAATAAAGAATAAGCAAACAAATTAGCATTTTCACATAAGCACTTCTTTTGTCTTATGATAACTTTAAATATTTATTTATTTAATGAAATTTCATTCGTTCTCCTTCTTTTAGCATTGGTTACCCGGTCGTAACGCTGGGCTTTGGCTTCAAAAGCTACGTTGGTTACCGCATGCGTCAGCGTAAACAACGTGAGGTGGCCAAAGAAAATGAATTCTATATGCAGTTGCTGCAGCAGGCGTTGCCACAAGAGGAAACAGCTGACGATTCTCAACTGTCCACGCACAGCATCACCACCGTGCAAAGTGTACAAAGTGCTGCAGCTTCAAGCAGCCACCACCAACACAACAGTAGCAGCTCAACGTCCACCGTTGTTGCCACCACGTCAAATGCCGTTGCGAGTGCGAATCACAGCCAGCATAACGGTGTATTGGCAACACAAGCACAAAGTCATCATCACCATAACAGCAGCAACCATCACCAGCAGCAACAGCAGCAGCAGCATAGTGAACAACATCACAGCAATCGAAACAGTTCACCGTCGTCGCCCTCGACACATTCTGCTGCTTTGGCGACAGGATCGTCCGCTGCGGGCGGTGCAGCCTCTGGATCATCGTCGCCATCGTCGTCTTCGTCAGCTTCAACACACAATGATGACAAGAATTACGTACAAATAAGCGGTGGAGCTGCAGCTACACCAGCAGGTGGTAACAGTGCAGGCAATGCCTCCGCCTCCACATCGTCTTCATCTTCGTCATCCGCAGCAGGACATCAGCAGCACCATCCACACCATAATCAAAACAGTAACAGTCATCATCATCATAACCATAATCATAATAACAACAACTCCACCAATAATTCGAGATATGCTCAGAGTAATTGTGAGTTCATGTTATATTTTTCGAAAATGCTTTTGGAAAGAGTGTATTCGATTTATTCTTCCTTCCTGTGACACAGAGGGGGAAGAAGAATGGGTATAGAAAAACACACGTTCTTGGTAAGCGTCACTTGCGTAGAATTAGCCTTGTCTATCCGTCCCGCTGTATGTCTGTCCGCCTCTCTATGTGCTCAAATTACGAATGCACAGAAAACAGAATACATTTATTGTCACGAAATTGGGCACGAGGATTCTTTCTTTTATGAGGCAATTAAATGCAACAGACCGTGTGCGACCGCCGAATCTTCCTCACCATTTTGGTCCACATGTCACGAGATTGTAAAAAGCCGATTAAATTGCAATTAATAATGGTATCACTAGTCGTAACTGTAATCGCAATCACCATGTAATCGCAGTCTAGATTTCACACTTTTTGAGAGAGTCAGCCATTGACAAGAATTTTGTTAATTTTCCTTTTTTAAATGTTTTCATCTGCAGCAACAGCGAATGGACACATTGGTGGCAACAGTAAGAATAGCCGCCGCAGCATGGACAAGGACAAAAGCCGAGGAGGTGGAGGAGGCGGAGGCGGCGGCAGCAACAACAGCAACAATAATGCTTCCACTTCTGCTGCTGGTGAAAATGAGTCTAAAAATAATAACAAAAGCAACCACAACAGCTATCAGCAGCTGAGTGCGCCTGATAGCAGTGGTCACAGCAACAACAACAACAACCACAATAACCACAACAACAAAGATAAAGAGTGGGATGGCGGTGGCAATAGTTATCAGCAATTGCATCAGCAACAAAACCAAAATCAAAATTCGAAGGACAAACATGGTGAGTTTAAATTTCAGTTCATTAGAATTCCTTTTATTGTATTTGTTATATTATTAAAATCTCTTATGTTTATTAAGAGAAACTTTAATTTTGCATATTTTCCGATTTTTTCAATTTTTATCCTTTTGTCAAATTTTTCATCTTACAGATGATCATCGCACCGGCAGCAGTTTATCAGCGAATGCTACGAAAAAGTCCTCATCAAATGCTACACTTTCGAATGGCAGCGTTTTGAATTACGACACAGAGGATGTTGTTGTGGAACCAGTTGAAAAAACAAAAGGTTTGATTCGAATAACTTGTTTTTTCGAAGTGCCCTCCTTGAGGTTTTCTCTGCTCTTCATTTTATAGGCCGTCGAAATCGTTCTAAAAAGGATAACTCTTCCAAGGACAATCATAATCAACATCACAATAACAGCAACAACAATTCGCACAACAACAGCAGTCATCACCAGCAGCAGCACCAACATCATCAGAATAATAGCAATTCTTCAGCTATGAAAGATAAGGAGCTCAATGGCAGTCACTCTGGCAACAACATGAACAACAACAACAATAGCATCATAAATAATAACAATGCCAGCAACCACAGCAACACCAACCATCATCAAAATAGCAACTCCGATGCATCTTCCGTATCATCATCGGTCTCATCAAACTCATCCTCAGCAGTAGCATCGGCCACATCATCAGCAGCCACCACGATTTCTAAACTCGCCTCGCAAGTGGTTTCGAAAATTTGCGAGTCCTGCCTCAAGCTGGAGGCAGACGTGAAGAAATATCGTCTCGAAATCGGTCACATGAAACAAATCGAGAATGAGTTGCGTCAAAAGCTGGAGGCGAACCTGACTACGAAGAGCTGTTTGCAGGCCAAACAGAAGGAATGCGAAGAGCTGGAAAAACGCTTGCAAGAAATGACCGCCACACGACAGCACGATATGGCGCAGCTGCAACAGACCGAGCGTCGCCTCACCGAGGAGCGCCGTCAGAAGCAGTCGCTGGAGTCGCAACTGAATAACGAGAAAAAGGCACGTAAGCTGGCCGAGGAGAAAGCAGCTCGCCCCGAATGCAGCGAACAATGTAAGCAGCGCAAACAACAGATGGACAGTGAAATTAAGCAGCTGAGACGCGAACTCAAGGCAACTGAGGAATCCAAGCAGTTGGCTGAGCAGCACGGACGCAAGTGTGAGCAGGAGGTTTGTGTTTGTAGTCGCAAAATATTTAAACAAGGATGACATAACAATCTTTCGCGCTTATTTTGAATAGATATATTTAATTGCTTCTATGATTTTCTCACTACTTCCGATTCCCCCCATCAGGTGCGTATGTTCGAAGCGGAAATACGAAATCGCGACGCACAACCCGGCACCGAGATGCTTATGAATGCCTTGGCCGCCATGCAGGACAAGAACTGCACTTTGGAGAAAAATTTATCGGCAGAGACGAGAGTTAAGCTGGACTTATTCTCAGCTCTAGGCGACGCTAAGCGACAGCTGGAAATTGCAGAGAGTGAGTTCCTCAGTTCTTGGTTCCTTCTGGTTTATCTAATCACGCATTTTATTTTCCTTCCATCCTCTAGGTCGTCGTCGTGCTAAAGAGGATGAAGTGCTCGACCTCAAAGCTAAAATCGCTCAACTGCTCGCTGTTATGCCCACTGATTCGCTGTGTCTGCCCCAGTGCAGCTCCACGGGTGCAAGTTCGATGCTACGCATGAACGACACACCGCCACTGCAGGGTGGTGCTGGCGGACCTGGTCCAGCTTCACCGATGTTGAGTAGTTTGAATGCCGCCGCGGCTGCTGCCGCCGCTGCCCAGCAACACCAGCATCAGCAGCAGCAACATCAGCACCAGCAGCAACAACATCAGCATCAGCAGCAACAACATCAGCATCAGCAGCAACAACACCAGCACCAGCAGCAACAACACCAGCAGCAACAACACCAGCATCAGCAGCAACAGCATCAACATAAGCAGCAACAACAGCAACAAACGTCCACACAAGGCGGTCATCCACTTAATGCACGTGTACACAATGATTACATAGCACAACAACAACAGCAGCCACCTCCACCCGAATATGTTGTTGCAGCTGCTGCTGCTGCTGCTGCCGCCGCAGCCGCTCAACAGCAACAGCAGCAAGTGTGCGGCGGCGTGGTGCCCGTCTCAGTGGCTACATCTGTACTGGTTTCGGTGCCGTGCGCTGCGAACTCGAACTCCAGCTTGGATCCGAATGCCACGGTCTACACGCCGAAAGGAGGCCCCGTAGTGGGCGGTGGACCCAACCAGTGCGTTGCGGGCGGGGATGTCAATGCTTGACAAATTACTGCAAACCACTTACTACGACGACAAGTTTGAGATTATTATTTTTACAATTACAACCTTAAAAATTAGAATAATATGAAGCAGCAGACGCTGCAGCGACCGGGGAGCATCTCAGTAGCTCAGTTTTTTCGAATTATTTAGCCTACAAACATACATACTTGTTAGAAATAATGATGGAATTTGTGTGTGATTAATTGATTAATTTCCACGAATAGCACAAATTTGCCCACTAAAAATTGCTTAGGCAGCCAGCGTGCCGTTGCAGTCAGCAAATTTTACGTTTTCCTACTTTACATTAAAATTTATATTGTATCCTGAAGCAACGCTGTGAATTATTTATGTATATACATTTCGTTTAATTGCATTTTTAAGAATATGAAGTCCTAGTTTTGCGGCGTTGAGCACAAAATTTTTTATGTTGCTTTTAAGTTCTGTTATTATTAATTATGATTACTACTTCTCTCTATATATATAATTTTTTACGAAGGAATCTCTTAAGTTGCAGAAAATTAAATTTTCTCCTTTAATTTAATTGTAATTTTAGTTCTTCAACGATATTATTAGCTTTAGATTGAACTGTGTAAAAATGACTGCTTAGAAAGTGCACGCGAGAGTCGGAAGACTCGTTTATTTCAAAAATGAATTACGAGCTCAAAGTAGTTCGTACGTCTGCTAACAGATGAATTGAAACTGTATATTTGGCGTTCAAATCTGAAGGTTTTCTTAAAGAATTTAAAGCCAACAAAACTCTTACGTCAGCGAAACAGTTTAGTTGAAAACAGAGCTGTAAGATTCAGATTACTGTTACTAAGTACTGCTAATCTAGTAATTTAAGCTGCGATTGCAACTTTTGAATGTTGTGTACTTGGAGGAGTACTTGTGTATTTGAGTACTTTTTTATTGCAACTTAGTTTAAAAAACAATCTTAACATGAAACTAATGAAATTTGAATTGCTTTTTTATTTTAAATGTGAAAACAAACGTGTATAAAACTGCGCAGAACACTGATGAACAGTAATTTAATAATTTATTTTTAATCGTAACTTCGAAGCGATCCTCTGAAAATTGAAATTCTGTCTGCAGCTCTGTTCTAATACTCATTAATTTTCTCCTGATTTTAAATGAAAACGTCACGTCGAACGTTTTACTGCTTATGAAATGAAATGATATTTTGTCTATTTTTGGTTTTTATTTATACATTTTTTACTTTTGTTTTGCTTTTTTTCCCAAATTCTCCGCATGAATTCGCCTAATTTTTAAAATTCCGTTCTCTTGTAATTTTGCTCTCTTACAATTAACAATAAATTCACATACAATATAAAAAATTCAGTACTTTTGCTCATAATTTGTATTCGTGTACTTGTGTAGTAATTTGTCAACATTGAAACATACATAACTGGAAGAAACAAATGCTTAAGAAACAATCCAAACAAACCAAGTTGTACTGCAAAAGCAGCAAACTGATTGATTGATCTTCGCACTCTAATTTTGCTGACACTCGGTTGAAATTTGTTAGATTTCTTCCTGACGTCTTCAGAGTTATTGTGTTGAAATTCTTTGCATTGTTTAACTAAGGCAAACAAAAACTTCAATTTAAATCTTGAACTTGAACAAACAGGAAACGCAACCACTGAGCGGACATGAAATTTAAGTATTTAATTAATTAATGAGCAAGACAACCAATGTGAATGAAGTAATAAAAGAGCATTACAAAAAATCCAACCTGTTGACTTTGAAACTTTTGAGGGTCCATTCCTCCTTTTTCAGACGCTGCATATAATGGGCTGGACGCCACTGGTAATCAGGGATTAACAAGGCAACTACAGGAAGACCTTTTTCAGTCGATATTTGCAATAATTCTCACATAAGAATTCAACCAAAAGTAGACGTCTATAACTTCTTAATGTCTATTTTCAAATATTTATATACGAACCACTTATTTAGTCTGCTCAAATGTTTAAAGTTAAATCCTTCCAATTTAAAAATTGCAAAATTAGAAATCATCGCCATCACAGAGACTTCTGACTTCATTGCAGGAGCAAATGTTTTCACCTTTCCCTTGAGGGATTTGTCGTGTATTAAAAATTATAATGAAAAACTGAATGGCCGTATGTATTACTGTGAGTTGGCAACTCGTTCTAGACTTATTTTTGTTTTTGTATGCGGTTGTCAAAATATTACACGTGAGTTTGGTTTTTGGAATGGGAGAGTGTGATTAGAATTGAAAAATTAGTGAAAATAAATGTTTTAAATAACAATATTCAGTTAATTTTTAGATAAATACATTAACCACGTGTTGGAGATGGCTGTTAAAGTAAATAAACGCAAAAAGAAGCACGTACAAGTGATCGGGGAAGATGGCGATGGTGGCAACGATGAAGTGCCCGCAAAAGTGGCCAAAAAAATGAAGAAAGGAAAAACACTTCAGAATTCTGATGAAAATCAGGCAGTGGTAGAAGAAATGCATGAGTTACATGAGGAAGAACGCAATGGGTCGTCAGAGGAACACTATGAAAAGCAAGAGGAAAGTAATGAGTGCCTCGGCACTGAGGTTAAAACTGGCGATGAGGAACCCGAGAATCATGACTCCGGCTTTGATCCGGGCGAGGAAACACCACTTACATTCTCCAAAGACATTAATATGGCGAGCTTCCGCGCTAAGCTGAGAGGCTCCAATTTTATAGCAGGTACACTTACTGGTGCGAATTTATTGATTTCGATTGACATTTGTATCCCTTTGATTTGGTTCAGATTTGCGCCAATTTCTACATCTGGCTCGGTCACGGCCAGATATCGTTGTGAAGTACATCGAGAAGCGTGGCAAGCCATTGGAGCTGGTCGAAGCGCTGGAAGGAATCGACAAGGCGAACGCACTTCATGTTGCCTACCTGTGCGACGCTCTGCAGCTGGTTGTAATGGAGATTTTGACCAATCAAAAGAAGCATATAGATTCAGCGCTGCTTGCTTGCCGTTTCTTCCTGAAGACTCATGCTAGCCTTCTGGAGCTGCTGCTTAAATCTGCGCAGTTACAACATCGCCGCATTGCTTTAAAGCTGATGACGGCTGTGGTGTGTGTGGAGCCTCAGTTGGGTCGGCAGCTGTTGTCTTCCTACGATATGCTATCGAATGTGAAAACGATCGAAAACTTTTTGTCGCACAGCAAGCAGGAACTGCACGCGAAGGACACGGTACGCAAGTGCTTCGTGCATTTTGTGCTCGCCTACCTCGTGGATGGTAATACGCTGCTGATTCGCAACATCCTGGACAGGGGGACGTTGATACGAGCTCTGGCGTCTGGGATGCTGTACGATGATTATGTCACGGTGTGCGTTATACTAAGCACTCTGCGTAAATACGTGTTGGAGTGCACGGATATCTCGAAGACCAAGAAAGTGCACGTTTTCGATTTGGAGTGCTGCAAACATTTTGCACTCCTTTATAATTGGCACGGGCCGGCTGTGTACGCTGCCAAGGCACGCAAAAGTGGTGCAGACTCAGCTGCAAAGTTGTCACAACAAGAAATCAGTGATCTAGTAAATGCTGACGAGCGAGAGGCTGTAGCAGCGGCGGCACATGAGTTTTTGGTGATGCTGTTGTCCTCGCGCAAGTTCGGCATTGCCTTCGATGCGACAAGGAATTTGCGACAGAAGCACAATGCAATTCAGGGTGAGTGAAGATTGGAAAGGATATCTTAGAGCTGTACGTAAATATTTAAAAGAAAAAGATTTTTTTAGGGGAGAAAACGATAAATTATTATTTGTCTTCTCTACTAAAATTGTAAAATTTCTCATTCCTCAGCTAAAATCATAAGTTGTCTCTACAAGCCTTGGTGCGATGAGCGTAAAACTGACTTGGTTGTCAAGATCCTCGAGGCTTGTCCCGATCTGGGACGCCACACTATGCGCCACTTCGGCGGTATCGTCAATCCAGTGTACACTCCTCAACGTGATTGGGTAGCAGCCTGTAACTTCCTCACAACACTCATTACAACACTGCATCCTCGGCTTCTGAAGAATGCTAAGGATAAAATTACACTCACCGACTTCACCTACTGGATCAAGGACATCTGCTTGCCCATCGAGACGCTACTCCACATCACAGGCTCGAAAATTTTGCGTCACGCCCGCTACGATGTCCGCATAGCATCGAATCGTTTGCTGCTGGCCATGTTCACCCAGTATTCGAATTTCGTGTCCGTAATCGCTAAACGGGAGCAAGCCAGGACTGGTGGAGGTGGTGTTGGTGGTGGCGCTGGAAGCAACTCATTGCACTCGTTGCGTCGCCTCAAATTCGACATTTTAAATCATATTCTGGTGCACTTTCCTACCATGGACAGCATAGTTTTGTCGCTTTACATGTCGATACAGAAGCAGCATGAGCCTGAAGTCAACGTTCTTGAACACTTGGAGTTGACGCTCGATTTGATTTTGATTATTTGCCAGGAAAATCGTTCGTTTGTCAACAATTCAGGCTTGATTTTGGATTATTTAAAATTGTTGCGTCCACTTTATGCGAGTGGTGAAGCGACGTCCGAAGAAGGCAACATTAAGGTGGAGCTTAAGGCTGTTAAAGCGATACTTTTACTTGTTCCCAAGGCTTTGGAACCGCATGGGGAATTATACGGCAGCGTTTTGCGGTCGTTTATAAAAGCTTTTGTACGTGGCTCGGGCGAAGTGCAGCGTGAGGCGGGCTTTCTGTTGCATGACATCTACAAAAACACTGGACTCTTCGATGCTGGTGAGCTGGAAATTGATTTGTGGCTGGAAGCGTTGCGCTGCTACGACGACCAGACCGTCGATGTGGTGACCAGTGTTTTGATTGAAGTCTTTCAGGTGAGTTGAGATAAACTCAAGTAGTCCTCATCTACTTAAACTGATGAACTAACTTCGTCTTTCAGGTCACCAAAGTTGCAGTAGATGCACCCAAATCTGCTGTCGACGAGACCAGCAAAAACACTAGCAACCTGCAAAAACTCTTCGAGAATATTGAACAGGGACTCTCCGTTCAGGCTTACATCGAAACCTTGTCCATCAGCAAATTGATGTTGCTGATATTTAAAGGTGTGGAGATTGTAGAGCCGCTGAGAAAGTATTTGGAAACCGTTTGCTTGCTGATGTTCCATTACTACCCCATGCCCGAACAGGTCTATCAGTTGTATGACATGCAATTTGAGAGCCTAAAATGCTACATGATCAGCTGGTTGCAAATGGAGGATACCGAGGTCCTCAAGTTGGAGAACCCGGCCGGAACAGTGGTACCCAAACTTCAAGAGCTGCAGGACTTGGTGATTAATGGTGGTAATCAGAAATTTGAAGACCTTTTTGCTCCTGTTGGAACCGACGGCGACGCAGATAGAGAATTGATCGAAATTGACTACAATGGCAAGAGACAAAAATTGTCGTGTGTTTTACGGAATCAGAGGATGTTATTGATTTATACGCAAGTAATTTTATTCATGGTGGGACAATTGGTGGCCAAGCGGAGCCTCAGGCAAGGACAGGCGGAGAGGGCGGTTAGTTGTCTGAAGGGCTTTATCGAGGTGGCGAAGGAGTTGGAAGCAGAAAGGAGTTCAGAGGATGCGGTTGTTAGGGACGATGAGCCTGCCAGTAGCTTCCTGATGCAACTGATGAAATATATTTTTGGCACACGCCTCAGCTACATAAATAGCGATGAAATCTTTAGTGCTTTACATGCGTCGCACACGCATTACTTGCAGTTCTTGACTGAGTTAGCTGAGAGCTGTAATGACTTGGAGTGTTTTGCACAATATACAGCCAACTATCGCTTGCGACTCGTCAAAGCTGTGGCCATATCAATGCAAGAGCTCGAGCTAAGCATGCAGCAGTCAGAGCAACTTGCTCCCAGCTTGCGTTTGATACAAGCTTTCCGTTTAGATGCTGAAAATTGCTTGGAGATTCTTAATTTGTTAGCGGGTAAGTTAAAATATAAGCATTTTTTTATTGCTGCTACGAGTCAAAAGACGATTTATTACGATTTGTTGGTGTTAATGTTGCAACGCTTGACGGAATTGAAGCAAAGTGTGCGGTGTGATGATTTTATGCGTCGTCTGTTGAGGATTTATGTAAATTTTGTTCATAAATTGAAGGCTGAAATAAACCTCGAACACCTCGAAGAGGCTTTATATCACTTTCTACTCATTTCACATCATTATATTCCACAAATGGATAGCAAAATGTTTGATGCCTTTTTTGCTGAGCGTAAAGTTGCGAAATCTACTGTGCGTTTAGCGTGCTTGCTGCTCGAACGAGATGCTAAATTAAAGGAAAACTTCCTACAACTGCTGCCCTCAAACAAAGAAAAGAAGGAATTAATTTATCCCTTACTCAAAATTGCATTCCAGCAAGAATTCCCTGTAGAATCCACGCTTTTGAATTCCATTTATCAAGAGTACAAAAGCGGATTTATGAAAACCATTGAGAAGCCACAGAAGGCAGCAGTCATCTATAGAGAAAACGTAGAGACTAGCGTAGCGTTGATTAAGCACTGCATGCCGAGGTCAGAGTGCATGGACTTCTGCAACAAGAATTTGAAATTCGATAACATTGAATTGTATCAGATGCAGATTATCAATGCCATCTACAAGAAAGCTATCGGTGCCTCGCAGCAAGAGGTGACCAAACAGCTGGAAAATATTTTCGTAAATTACATAAACCTTCAGATACAAATGCTATGCGTTGAACTGAAGAAGCAGCAATCCTTACAGCGCGATAAACTCGAGCTCTTTGCTTTTTATATACAGGAATGGCTTGTCCATAAATCACCTTGCAAAGGTCGCGGTAAAGACACTCAGCACGACTTCTCGCGTATTTTGAAATCCCAACAGTGGAAAAATTTTTGCAAAACTTCTCTCAAGCTGGGGATGCAGATTAGTGCTAATGAAAGCTCTGATCCAGAAGAGTTCCAACGTACAGACGCTACTAATGGATTGCTAATGAAACTATTAGCTTTCCTATGCGATCGTCTGTATAGCGATTACAACGAGTCCTCCGAGAGTGAGAATCTCGCCGAGTTCTCCGCGGAACCAGCACAACTTTTCGAAATGATTTTCACCCACTCGAAGTTCTTCGACATTGTTTTGCAAAACAGCGCTTCGTCATCGACGTCTTCCCAAATGAAAACTCAAGTCCTCCATCTGCTGTACGTTTTGGCTCTCAAGAACCCAGCGGCTGCTTTGAATGATTCACAGATTCCTGTCATCTTAGGAGCTTATCAGGCCCGTCTCTCCGATGCCGATCGATATGCTCTGGCATTGCTGCAGCTCTACGAAACCCACAACTGCGATCTGCAGAAATATCGCCCGTTCATCTGGGGTGAGAGTGCGACAGCTTTTTATGCTCTTCGCACGACGGACACCACTGGCGTCTCCCAACTGACACAACAAGAGACGTCTGTAGCGCAAGTCATGTCACTGATCGATCGTCAAGTGTGCGAACATACGATCGACAATTTCCCTATTTGGCGTCGACTGAATAGCACGCTCCAGATGCCCGCTGTGAACTTCGAGGATCCTGCGAAGAAAGCGATGAGTTTCGGTTCCAACTCGCTCGAACGACGTATCGAACAAGGCGATCAGCTGGATTTCAGCCTGGAAGAACTCCGTCTCTGTCCTAAACGCACCGCCATCTACGAACAGTGCTACGATCCTGCCTTCTTCATACCACTCATGAATATGTGCTTCGCCCCCGAGTCGTACGCACACCCTGCGCGTCCTGTACAAAACGGTCTGCTGTCGATCGTCTTCGCGGCTCTTAGCTCACAAGATCGTGATATGCGTTTGGCTGCCGGCTGCGCTCAGCTACGTTACCGCTCTCACTTCGAGGCAAACAAATTCTTCGAGCGTCCTCTCTGGATACAAACCTACGAGAACGTCCAGTGCGGCCTGGCTGAGCTGCGCTCGAATTGGATGAAGTATAAACGCAACAGTGGGACTCCACGAGTGCCTTACATCTCGGCGCTGTTTGTAGCGAAAGCGTTCAACCTCACCACGGAGCCAACGCATCTGCTCTACAAGCCGCTCACCATGTATCTGCGGCTGAAGAGCAGCTTTAACTTTCAATGTATACCCGAATTCAACGTGCTCTTCTACTCGCCGGAGGTGGAGCATCAGCAATTCCGCCACTTCATCGTTGACGTCATACGAAACGGCATCAAATGCAGCTCCGATCTATACATGCTCGTGGGTACGCACACCTTCAAAGTCTTAATGGGCTTCTATGGCAGCCCCATATCCACTTTGGAGCTGAACCTTCTCATTCTGTCCGTGTTCTCCACGTGCGTGAAGATTCCCGCCTCCAGTAAGATCATGATTGAGAACGTTGGCGTCTTACCGTGGCTCAGCTCGATTATTGGTTCCCTGGAGTTCCATCAATTCGACGTCATCGAGGGTCTCATCAGCATCGTCAACAATTTGTGGTACGCTCTGAAGGCCACTGCGAACGACCTTCACAACTATCCACACATCTGTGCCGAATTGCATCGTGTACTCCTGAGTCTGCTGCCTCATCTGTCGCCTCGTATTTCCGTCGCCTGCTTCGCGAAAGTGCTAAACATACTCAATAAAACTTCACAACCACGCCTATATTGGTCCATGTCCGCGATGCAGCTGAATCTTCTGATCGAATGCTGTCGGAAGCATTTTCCTGAGTTCATCCACACCGTGGTGGGTATTCGGACGCATGGCGGTGCGGGTGCGGAAAGCAACGAGCGATATTGTCAGCGACTTCATGCTCAGCAGGTGGACTCTGTAGCCATTTTGGCTCTGAGTAGTTTGCGTTCTTACGTGGCCAATTGGTGGCAGTGCTGCTGTCCGCAAGAAGTGGAGTCAGCCAGCAGCATGGATACGTCGGATTTGAATTTAACCGCAGCTTGAAGAATAGCAGGCTCGAACATAATTCATTGGTTAAGTTCAAAGATACTCTGTGTAAATGGTAAACCACAGAAACCTCAAATCCAAACATTAAGTTAAGTTATAGTTAGCGTTTTCTGTTCTTTTAAGCTTAAATCTCACTTATTGTCTCTCTTGAAGAGTTTGTCTTCTTAGGCGCTTTTGAACGTTGCAAACTAAATTGAATTTTCTAAAAAATCTGTTTTAAATCTTGTTAATATAAAATATATAAATAAATATTTAAAGTGGCAAAAATGTTTCTAAAATGAATTTAGTTTTGATTTAAGTAAACTCTGTTCGAATTTTTATCAAAGTAAAAGAAAGAAAGTGTTTTTCCCTTGCACTTGTTATTGAATTAAATCGAATTGGTTGGAAATTTCCAATTTCAAGAGTAGAACGGATGAAAAGATCGGGTTCGATATTATTATTTCAATAATATTATTTGTGAGATGTGAATTATTTGTAAAAATAAATGTAAGGTACAACATCGTCCTTGAAAATATGTAAAAAATACCGAATAAAGGCGATTTTAAGCCAAACGATCAAAGGCAGAGATGAGGTGGAGTTCTCGAGCAATGGATGCCTTCGAGAACATTGAAATCCTTTGGGTTGCCAGCAGCAGGAGCAGACAGACAGACAGACAGACAGGCAGGCAACAAATTGAACAACGCTGATTGCAGCTTTAGAGGTTTTGTTACGCCCGTAGCAGCGCGCTTTACAAACAAGAATCGGAATGCAGAATGGAGCAAATAATATGCAAGGAGCGGCGTGATGAATGCTGGATGTAACTTGCTGCTGCACGCAGGTTGCTGCTGAAACACGGTTGTCGGTGCCGCGCTCAAAGTAAACCACGTTTCATCGCCGCGATATGATTGCGGCAGCGTCTAATATCGAGGACGCGCGTTTATTTGTTAAGAACTTGAATATGCAATGAGCAGAATTTTCGCAGTTCTAGTACGTTCGGCAGTTCATCCACATCAGCCGCCTCTTCTCCCTCACATCAACAACCGAGTTATTGATGGAATTTTATGTGATTTGTTAGAATTGATTACGTGATATTCTATTCAGTATGGAAGGAGTAAAAAGCACTCTACGAAAGCTGAAAGTAGAAAATATTTCAAGAGTTTGAAGTAGTTAAGAATATTAGATTATTTTATTTGCGCGAAGCAAGTGCTTATTTTCAAATTGAATTTGTTACAACATTGATAAAGTCGAAGGAGTTGAAAGGCTTGAATAAATAAAACAGAAAGCATTAAAAGGAGAAATAAAATAAGTCTTCCTCAAAAAATTACAGTTTTTTTAAAATTGAATTTTTATCTAAATTTTATATTTAAATTATTATTATAATTTAATATTATTATTTAATAAGCTAATTTTAGATATTTTAAATCTCCAATAAAAGCTTCGATGGAAACTGCAATACATATTGAAAGAGAAACAAAATGGCGGCAAGAATGGCTACATCCAGCGTCAAAAGGCAGCGGGCAACGGGATTCAGCTCATTCTCAGCTGTTCATCACTCATTGTCGTCGTCGTCGTCGTCGTTGTTGCTGCCGCCAACGACGAGGACGACGACGACGACGT
The DNA here is from genome assembly GCA_922984085.1 of Sicus ferrugineus. NCBI lineage: Eukaryota > Metazoa > Arthropoda > Insecta > Diptera > Conopidae > Sicus > Sicus ferrugineus. The sequence goes on from OV277354.1 coordinate 6,766,183, forward strand.
TTGTGCAAACAAACCCATTTCATGTCATGCCATGAAGATTTTAATTAATTTCGAAAGTTTTGCAAGATTTGTACAGCAATTAGTCAAATCAGTGTGGCGTGCAGCAGCAGCACCAGCAGCTGAGAATACAACTGCACAAGAGACGAAACTGAAGATTCGGAAGAGTGGCAGCACCAGCGAGCGGCCGACAGCGACGACAGGGTGCAGAAAACCTTAATAGACCGCCGGGACAGACGCCACTTCCGAGCGATCCTAGCAAACAAGCCACTCCGCCTGTTCTCGTCTCTGCGCTGTCAATGTGTTCGTTTGTCTGGCTGACGGTCGACAACTGCGAGTGGGTGGGATGCGGGAAGATTTTCTCTCTAGAGATATAAAATACACAGTAGCTGCCAACACTAATGCGTGTTCTTGTTGTTATTGCTGTCGTCGACTTAGTTGTTGCTTGTACTCGTTCGTCCATATTAGAGGCGAAGCACAGTCGTGGAATTTTAAACTCCCGGAGACTGAGAGATTGTGGGATTTAGAACAGCAGAGCAGTAAATATTTAGCTGCGACACCGTTAGAATTTTACGCTTCGTCATTTGGAAGGAGGGGAGGGAATCACAATCTGAATTGTAGTTTTTCTCGATTTAAGTTAAGAAACTGCCTTTCTTAAAGTATTTTCTGTGACATCCTAATTCTAATGATGAGTCGTGGATTAAAAATCCACAGAAGTCCACACAAAAACCAAAAACAACTAAACAAAACCAAGCGAAACATCATGGCTTCTCTTTCTTTCGCCTCTCTTCAAAAAACTCTCATCAATTTCTTGCATAAAATTCACCGTTTGTTTTTACGCACGTCGCAGCAAGCTTAGAAGTTTGAAAGCACTACTTCAGTGTTTTTAGGTTCGCATGCAGTGGCGGACAAAAGTTTTCATCCACAGCCATTATCCGGAAAAGCATTCAATAATATAACACTTTGTGTTGCAACTTTTGTCCCTCGACATGTCTCAGGGAGTCTCTGTTGTCATTTCATTGTGTCTCAGCTCTCGATCGGTAATGAAATGTAATTTAGTGATTATTGTGAAATCAGTGGCATAATAATATGCATTTCCAGTGAAGAATTATTAAATATTTTAGACAGTGAAAAATTATGAAATATTTTTGGAAGACTTTAACATAGAAGGAGGTTTTCGTGCATTTGACTGGTGAGTGAATAAAGAGTTTATAACTTCTTTTACTAACGAAGAAACGCTGTACGATAGTTTACAAGCTATTGCGCCTGAATAGCTCAACTCTGACTGTCTTCTAAAACAAGATAAAAGCAAAATTTCAATAATTTATTAGCTGATTTTGTACATTAATTTCACCTTACATTTTATTTCAATACTATTCAACACACAATTTATATAATAAATTAGAAAAACTCGCAAAATTCACTTAAGTGAATCCAGTTTTTTTATTAGCTCAACGTTGCCGGCGACACAACATCTGTAAACTCGAAAATTGTGTTGTGGGTCACCCTGTGCACAAAGCGAATACTGAAAGTGCTGATAATTTTTATTTTTATTTAAATTATTATTATTTAATAAAATTTATTAAAAATGCTCGATGAGCATTGATGAAAAGTCTGAAATCGTGCAATCTCAAGTAAATCTGAAGTTTTTTTAAGTAGTCTATTTTTGATGATGAACAGATAAAGTTATCGAATTAATAAGTTTTGCCAAAAATTTGCCAATTATCTTAGTTGTGAAAATTTCGAAGCAAATTCGGAATCCATCAAGAACCACAAAAAGCCAACTAAAACTCGTCGATTTCATCGAGCAACTGAAGCGTAGACATCGTTAACAATGTGATTTTCTTAATTTTCAGCCACTTACGGAAACTTTCGAACGCCTTAAGGTGTGCGATTATTTTACTTTTTGCCACAAAATACACTTCACGACAGCGTTATACAATCATTCAAACGTACAGCTCTAGATATGCAGAAAACCAGACATCGGCAGCCGTACATGTGTCTGCTTATATTGGCTATATTTTCGTACATCTTCTGTGAACGTCTATGAATGCCTTTTAATATCCTGCCATTTGCATTCAAATTAGCGCACACTTGAAATCAATTTGTTCCCAAAACTAAATAATTCAGTCGCTAAAGTTTTGTGGTTTTCTGAGGTTTCTGGTATTTGATTGATTAAATGAAAACGAGAAATTGGAAGCTGATTAAATTTGAAAAAGTTAAACGTTCAGATGAGTTAATAACAAAAGTTTTGATCGAGAACCATCAGTGTGGACTTTTCGAGTCGAGATCTTCTTTTCTAATCGTGATCGGCCTCTTCTAACTCACATCGAGACAGCTTTTTTCAATCGAAATATATTCGAATTATGTACTCGTGGAAGTTAACTGAAAATTTAGAGATAACAATATTTGAGTATTAGAAAACTTTAGAATAGAAAACTTAGGAATAAAAAGTATTCTTCAGGAAACATCTTCGTATCTCTAATATTAACTGAAAAAAAGGATTTACTCTTCCTACAATTTTGACACTAAAAACCTTCGGTATTCTTTAATGAATATTAAAAATCTTCTTTGCTTTTATGAATATTAAAAACCTTAGGATTTCAAATATCTAATCCATCTAATCTCTGGAGAGATTTTCTTTATTTTTACTTAATTTCTTCAGAGATATTTGAAGCTTAGTAATTATCTCTGGATTTTATATACTCTTCTTGCCGGAATGTTTTCTCCTCTCTTCGGAATCCTGTGAAGAATAGTGCGGAATCCTCATTGAAGATTTAAAAATTTACAATTTCGGTCTTTCCAAGCTCTCACTTCATGGTAATGCGATGACCATGACAGAGGAGCAGAGACACTAGACAGCTTTTTGTTGTTTTATGCTAAGCCTTGTCATTTACCCCGTTTCTATTCCTCACATCCTTGAAATGGTCCTTCTTTAAAAATGCTACAATTTGTACCCTCGACCCTCGTTTCCCTTCCCCCTCCGCAGCGTCGTCCTCATCGTCCTCATCGTCCTCATCGTCCTCATTGACGACGCTATTTTGGTTTGCTTAAAAATATATATTTGTGTAAAAAGCTGCCTTCGCCATGATGACTCCCCTCATGTCTTTCCCTCATGTCCTTCCCTCATGTCCTTCCCTCATGTATGTGTATGTAAATATCCTGACAGTCCAGCTGTCCTGGCATCAGCTGTGTTGGATTCTGTTTGAGTTTCAGCTCGTCTCTTCCCCGCTCGCTCCACTTGCCGGTCTCTCCCGCTCGCTCCACTTGCCGGTCTCTCCCGCTGTTCGCCACCGCTGTTCCTCTCATCTCGCACTCTGCTGTTATGAATGCCTGTCATGTCGTGTCACTTTCATCCTTAAGTCCAGCCAGTTATATGATTCCTTCATGGATTCCTGCGTGTTTGTCAGAGTGAATGTTGTTTGCTCTGTTATTTTGTAATGACTCGCTGAACGAGACGTGCTGTGAAGCAGCAAACGGAAGCAGCGCTCCAGAGCCAACAACCCACGCAGCCGAGGAACTTCCTTTGTGTGAACTTCTGTGAAAAATGTCACCAGGATAACTGTGACGCATGCCAGCGCAGAAGTGTTATTTGTTTGATACTCGTATGCTTGTCTGCAGGGATTTGGCTCTGACTTACAGGCGCCTCCTCATTGACGCCTGCAGACGGGGTAATTTGTGACGATTTAACGCGATGCTTACAAACGGTCGTCGCAAATGCTGCCTGTAGAGAGCTGCATAAAAATGGATAAAATTTGAATTGTTGCTTCAGCTGTTGCTTCAATTCTACTTTTCCGGACTTCAGTTTTATCACCTCTTCAAATGTTGTTGGATGAGTGAAGAACTTCATTTCACTTTCCGTCGGTTTTGCTCTCTTCTTTTAAATGAGTTACAATGAATTCCAAGCAAGAGTTTCTAACTTGTGTGTCTGCTACTATTTTTAGTGTATTTTTATTGTGTCTACTAACATTTCTGGAGTGTCTGCTACTATTTCCAGTGTGTCTGCTACTATTTTCAGAGTGTCTCTCACAGCTTTTAATCCTTGTAATAATAAACAATTAAATTGCAAGCAATTTTCATTAAATAAACACTTTTGTAACCAACTTCTGGAACAACTTTTACAACAACAACAACACTAACAACAACTACTTTGTTTCCTCTCTGCTACGAATGATGATGATGATGATGATCGTGACGATGACGACAATTGTTGTTGTTGACATTGTTGTTGTTGTTGTTGTTTAACGCTGGTTTTTGCTGATGTTGTTTCATTTACTCCTTTTTTGTTAGTGTTACTCTTGCCACGCCGAAAGTCTTGCTGTTGTTTTTCTTTAATTTCAACTCACTCATTTTGCTTGTGTTGCTTTTTCCAGTTTGTTTTCTCGTGGAGACAAAGTTTTTTTTTTTTGTTGCTGCAACAAGTGGGATTCTAGCATTTTTGTCACTCGAACTGTTGATTGTTGTTGCTTTTTCCTTTTGTTTCTCTTTGATGTTCTGCTTTAATTTTATTTTTAATTAATGTTTGCGGTTTGCTCTGGTTCGGTAAACATTTCTGCGGGTTGCCAACTGTATGCAGTTGGAGAGAAAGAGCGAATAAACTATTTTCGCAGTCCGCATGAAGTGCCAGAGTTGCCACCTAATTTAATTACTTAAATTCCTAACTTAAACGGAGAAGTTAGTTTGGAGTTTTGTTTAAATTTCAATTGGATTTATTATGTTAAAAATAAAATCAAAAAACAATTATTTTGTTATTTTGTTTCCCCACATTTTTTTAAAATTCCATTTTTTGTTTGCTTAGCTTGTGATTCTCCTTCCCCACTTTGATTCTAATTGAACTTCACATCAACGTGGTTTTCTTTTACCGCTAACTTCTGATTGCTTCACGCAACATTTTAATTTGCATTCACGGCCACTTCTTGAACTCGGCTAATTATAGTTGGTGTTGTTGTTGTTGTTGTTGTTGTTGCTGTAATGGCGGCAACGGTTTCATCAAAAATCCATTCCTCAGAATGTCAGTCAAAGTAATAAAAAAAAACATTGCACGAAATTATGAGAGTCAAAATGGAGGAAAAAATGGAGCAAAAAAATTGCTGTAAATTGCTATGAATTTTTTGCTGTTGTTGTTGTTATCGCTGTTGTTGTTGCTGCTGCTACTGTTGATTGTTGCCGTTGTTGTTTTCGGCGTTGTTATTATTATTATCATTATCATTGTTGTTGTTGTTGTTGTTGCTGCTGCTTTCTTCTGATGATGAAATTTGTGTTGTTTTCACAGTTGTAGCGGTTGCTGTTGTTCTGGTGTTGTATTTGTGGTATTTATTGTTGTTGTTGTTGCATATTTGCTACATTTAGCAAAATAAGGGCACGCAATTTTTTTTTCTCCGGTGCTGCTGTTTCTGAAAACGGAAACGGAAACCAAGCGAACGATGAAAATCGTTAAAATAAAAATCGCGAAGAATACGCACGGCAACAATTTTCTGCTTCTGCAAGTTCAGGGGTAGCAGCGAGGGGCGGTGCGAGGAGGGTGCGGTTGGTAAGAAGAGCAAAAAGCGAATAAAATTAACAATAAGAAGTGCGTTGCGTGTCTGCTGAACGTCGCTCGAGCCCAACTAACGGTCGACAGCAATCAATCATAATTTGCAGCCAGTCAAACAGCGACCTCGCAGCCGACTTTTGGGTGCCGCGGGACAGGAAGACGCGGGACAGGAAGACGCGGGACAGGAAGACGCGGTGACGCTGCAAAAATAGAGGAAATGGAGGCGGAAGAGTGGGAGAGAGGGAATGTGAATTCTGTACTTTTCGGTTTTGTTTCTGCTTTTTCTGCCTTTTTTATTGATTTTTTCATTAAGGTCTCCTTAAAGTGGGCAACAGAAACTCGTTATTCGCCTCGAAGTACGCAATTGGCGACGCCTAACGTGGCCACCTTGACGTGTTAATGCGAGCGCCGTCTTGAAGTACGAAATTTTTTGTGGTGTCCTACATTGTTAACGAGTAACGAGTAACGTATAACGAGTAACGAGTAACGAGTAACGAGTAACGAGTAACGAGTAACGAGTAACGAGTAACTCTGTAACTGTTGCTTTTGAGAGTTTTTTATTTTCCTGCATTGTTGTCATTACCAGGTACACTTGAAAAATAACAACAACATTAACTGTTCTTTAATCCTCTCTGTTCTCTTTCCTCTCCCACGTAGCACAAGAAAAAACAACAACAAAATAACAGAGTGTCGAGTCTGATCACTCGAATGTTAATCTCCTGTTAAATGACTTTATTGTTCTTTTTTGTTGTTGCTTTTAGCGAAGTTGTTGTTGTTTGTGTTGTTGTTGTTGTTGTTTGTGTTGTTGTTGCTGTTGCTGTCTCAGCTTTTGCTGTAAATAAATGTAATTGTGGACGGTGTCATTAAATTCCTTGCTAGCATATGAATTATTTTTCGAAATGAAGTTTTTGATTGTTTTCTTCCTTTTAAAGTTGTTCTTCGTTTTCTCTTCTTTTCCGCGTCCTTTATTGTCTGCTGGAAAAAGGCTTTTGAAACACATTTTGGTTAATTAAATTCGTATTATAATTCATTTTTATCTCCTAGTTATAAATTTTGTTGCATATCTGGAGGAATCGGAATTGAAATCAATATCTCGTTGCATACTTTTAGGATTCGCATTTATTTCGATTTTTCGACGATTGCAATGCTAAGAAATGCGTGTACAATTTAATGAAAAAAATAGTAAAAGAAACTTTAAGTTAAGCAAAATTGTTATTTTTAAACAAACTCAGATTTTCTCTCCTCTTCTCTCGTTGCTGTGCCTTTCTCTCTTTCTCATCGAAAGCAGTCTCAATAATTACTTAACTGACGAAAAACATGCGATAAAAACTTCATCTATAAATTAAAGTTCAGAAAACAACTTTTAGTTCGAATTACATTTTTATCGAATGATTAATTAATTGACGTTTTTAAGGTAGGCAGTTGCAGACATTTAAATAGCAGCAGCAGCAGCAGCAGCAGCAGCAGCTGCATTGCTGCCAACAGACGGTGTAAAGACGACAGCAATGACAACGACAACAATAACAACAACAACAACAACAGCAACAACCAACAGCTAAAAAGACAACAACAGGCAGTAAAAATACGACGCAAGAACAACCGAACACGAAAAAGCAACAACAATTAACAGGAAAACAACAAGAATTAATAGGAAAAAATATGTGCAACAGTTTCTAATGATTTCTTGCTGTTTTCTATTAACATTTTCAATACTTTTCGCTTTTATTGTCAATTGATTTTCGAGAAATTTGCCTCTAATCCTGTTAATCCTGAATTCGAACGTTAATCAGTTGGCAACATTTTTGGTTTTTGGTTTTGGTTACCGTTGTGTTAATTGTGTGTTGTTGTTCCTACCTTTTCTTCTTCTTCTTCTTCTTCTTCTCCCTTTTGTTTTTGTTGCCAACACTCACTTTCATTTCGATGCTGCTTTGTTTTTGCCGTTGATGTTGTCTTCTTGTTATTGTTGTCAATGTAATTTTTAATTGCTGCTGCGTGGGTTGTCTTCTTCTGCAACTTCAATTAACATGTTTTTTCTTGCTGCTGTTGTTGTTGTTGGTGTTGTTGTTGTTTCTATTGTTGTTGGTGTTGTTGTTTTCGAGGTGTCTGCTTTCGTTCGAGTGGAGTTGTAAAAATTTTTATAATTAATTGTAACTTCTGCTGTTGCCCATTTTTGTCTTTTATAAATAGTAAATAAAAAAAAAGAATTTGAAAATACTTCCTTTTTTAGAGCCACCGTACACATCTTTACAACATTTATCAACATTTCTTGATCAACATTTCTTGATCAACATTTCTTTATCAACATTTCTTGATCAACATTTCTTTATCAACATTTCTTGATCAACATTTCTCATTTCTTTTATTTAAAAAATAAAATTAGTCTGTTTGAAAATCCGTATCCTTTTTTCTTCTTTCCCTTCCCAAATTCAATTTCATTTCTTTCTAATTTAAGAAAACCTTTCATTTAAATTTAATGAAAGGAAGTTATATTCCTTAATAAGAAGTCTCGGAGTTGCAAAGGAAAGTCAGGAATTCACCGACTCATTGAACACCCTAAATCAACCCTCGGTGGTTTCTCTCGACGGTTTTTATTTACAGTTAAACTGAGGTTAACACAGCTCAGTCCAAAGTTGAACAGATTGTGAGATTTTTCCCCCAAGAGAGAACAAGTTTGCATCCCGCTTCCCCTCTCCACTTCACTCCTACACTCCCCTCCCACCACCCACCCAACCAGAGACTTCTGCGAAATCATCCCTCCACCATTCAAAGCTTTCCGTGCACGCAGCCAACTGCAATTCCTTCGCATTAAAGTAACCGTGAAATTAAAGAAGTTGAGTCCTGCAACATTCTGTGCAAATGAAAGCAGTTAGTCAAGGCAACCTGAAGAGAAAGAAAAAAGGAGGAAAAATCCAGCGAGAAGAAATACATTTCCAGAAATGCAACTCGGCAGTAGTTAAACTTCGAGTCAGGTTTGGTAAGGAAAACCTGCAACGCGAACAGGCAAACCAAGAAAAGCGCGCGAAAGAAATTAGCAAAAAACCTATTTGGAACTGATGAAGCAGCTTATTGAGTGGGCTGATGTGTTGGGGGTTGAGGGAGGACGCGGGGGTGCTTGAGTACCATCTCATCTTCCGCGATGAAATAGAGAAGAAAAAAATTAAGACTCCTTGAAAGGCGTTCAGTTTTCCTGCTGCCGTGCATTCAGCTCGCGGATAACATCGCCCTGCGTTATTTATTGCCTTTTTCTCATTTGCAACAACACCCGGAGGTGTAATTGAATCAAATGAGCTAAAATACCAGATTACTAGTGGAAGAAGAACGTGAAGTAGAAGGCAAAGCTGAAGAAAGCTTAGATAGGATGTCAGCACGATATCACGCCATGAAAGGAGGCACTAAAACCAGACTTTTGAAGGAATGGACGAGAAGGAAGGGTTGCAGATTTCTCAAAATATCGTTTTCAGTTTAGTCTGTCGTAATAAAAGTTTGGGAATCTTGTTCTTTACTGAGACAAGGAATGTTGCGAGGGAATGAAGAATGGCGATTTCTACTTTTATACGTTTATACGTTTTAAGCGTGCATTACTAGGAAGATGTTAGATTTTCCTAGCCAAATAAGCGGCATCTTAATCCGAAATAAATCTGAACTAATAAGAGAGGATTTTTTGAAGTATTATAGTTTTTGGCGATTTTTTGTGTGGACCTATTCAGGAAGAGGTTCGTGAGTGAGCTTTTCTTTCTCAGTAAATGATGTAAATCTGTAAAATAAGTTGTATATAAACTTATTAGGTTTTAATTTATTTTAAAGAGCTACGTTCCAGTTTTTCTCCCACTTCTAATTGTAATATTTCAACACTGAATAGAACGAATGAAGGAATTAATTTCCTGTTTGCTATCTATGTTGAGGACCATTTCTCATCTTTAATCTGCTTTCAGCTGTCACAGGCGTATCATTAATTGTTCAACGCAATGAATTAGAGGGAGATTCGACAGGAAGAACAGCAGGAACAAGAAAAATACCAGCTGAATTACTATTGGAAGACTTAATCATATATTTGCACAAATGCAAATCCATGGTATAGCATGGCGTGGATCCGGGGGGGGGGGGGATGGCTAGACAAAAACGCATGGCTAATGAAAAACCACAGATAGACAGACGAATAATAGAGGGGCAGACTGATGGTTAGAGTAACTAATTGATGGATACAGACATCATACAGACTAACTGATGGATACTGAAGACATATATCGGCGTACAGCTACACAACACAACGATTTGTTACCTTTTGTTTTCCCCAAGTTGCAAAATAAATTCAGCGGCAACTAAAAATTGATCGTAACGCCCTGAATGTTCTTCTTTTTCCTATTTTTTCTTTTCTATTTCAACAAAATGAATGGGCGTAATTTTAGTAATATCTTTCAGATAGCATCTAGCTATTCATCTGCTGGATATTTTATGGTAAAGAAGTGTAGAGCAGGAGAAACCTGCAGATGAACAGAGTTTAGAAAGCCACGAATGTGTAGCCAACCTCAACCTGGGAGTATCTGAGAAAAGCTATTTATTTGGTTACGCCTTCCAGAAGAATTTCCTCTTATTATTCTGGAATAGTTCGCGTTTAGTGCAGTTCGCGGCACAGAATCAAAAGCTATGCAAAAAAAATTTGTAGAAAAACATCTGCACAAGAAGTTGTTCAGTGCGTTCATCTAAATAATTAAAACGTTTTTGCTAATCAACTTGAAAGACTTAATAGAGATTTTAAATCACAGATAGCGTCTACGTTCATGTGCATTTCTGTGTTTTTTTTACATATATTTAAACTAATATTTGAGTTGCAATTATCTGCATGCAATCACCAGCCAGAGGTTCTGCCTTCCTACTCCAGCGTTATCATAATAAATATTTTCCTGAAGCGCCTTGATGACTTCATTATAGTTTATCGTTATGGTTGCCATACGGGAATGATGTTGTTATACTTGTTGTTGTTGTTGTTGTTGTTCCTGTTGCTGCTGTTGCTACCACACTGGACTTCCTTAATAACTTATTTCAATTTATTTTATGTCAGCCGGCAGTGAGCGAAAACTGCGCTTGCAGCAGCACTTCAGCAAGATTTGTTTGAACGATGCAACCAACCATCATCAGTGAGATGAGTTTTGATTATTTTTATTGCTTAATAGTGTTATTAAAAAGTTAAATAAATTAGTTTAATTTGATGTTATGAAGAAGTTTTCTTATAAGTTTACTTTTATACTTGATTTTTCAAGTTTTTCCATTATTTTACCCTCATTATTATGTTTATTTTCATCGTTTTTTATTTTATTTCGCTCGTTTTTGTTTATCTAAGCTCTAAAAACTATTATATTTATTATTATATTTTTATTGTCAACATTATAAGTCACAGAGGATCTTTTACTCCTTTTCATTACTTCTCCCCCCCCAGTTTAATTTCACGCTTCAGCGCAAAATTTTCAGTTTACAGCGAAATCAAATGTCCAACGCCAAAGAAATGAAATGTCATGTCATAAAAGTTGGATCATTTTGGGGGAAGAAAAAACCAGGAACCCTCTTCTCAAATCATTTGTATAAAAATTATGAGTTTCATTAAAACTGAAGAACTGTTGAATGTGAAGTTGAAGGAGAAGAGAATGGAAGGAGATAACAAAAGGCAAAATTAATAAGGACAAAAAAAGAGAAAAGAAAGAAAGAAAGAAAGTGTGAAGGAATTCTAGGTGACCGCACAACTTCAGCGAAAGATACGTTTTCTGTCTTCAATTTCTTTGTATTTTTATAATTCTTCCTTTCTTGTCATTGAAAATTCATATAATTATTACAGGACATACCCGATGTCCTGATGACCTCTCTAGCAAATTAAGTTGTCACATTTCACTGTCAGTCATCTTCGTTTCTTAGTCTGATATTAAATCTACATCAGATTCTTCCGAAATAAGGAAGAAATACCAACAAAAGCTCTTGTTTGTGGTGAAACGGAGCTTATAATGGGTTTTTGTGAAATTATTAACAACTTTTCACGTTCGATATATATAGCAAAAAAGGACATTAAAATTTTTTCACCGAAAGGATTCTAATGGAAAAGTCCATCAGTTTATTCACACTCAGTTAATTTCCCTATTTTTAATACGCTTTTTGTTTGGGCGAATTTTAGCACCATTCGTTTCAGTTAATTTTCCTCCACTTACTTGTCGGGTACCCTAGATGTACCTAAAATACAACTCAGACGAAAAAAAACTCTCCCTTTCGACTTTTCCCCGCTTCATTCAAGCACAACAAATATTTTTTCAGCTCCACTTCATCCAGGTTGACCTCTCAGCTCTCAGGTTTCATGTCCTCTTCATATTCAAATATGAATTTTTATACTCGTATCTGCGATTTTCTTTCCCCCCCCCCAATTTTTGAGCTTCCAAAGTTTTGCTCATAAATTGCACAAACTGTCAAAACTGTGTGTTCGAGCAGAAAATTGAGTACTAAGAAAAAATTTTTGAATTTTTTAAATTACTGTAAAATTGTTTCTAACTTGAAATGAACTCCGAACTCAACATCATTCGTTGGTGGTTGTGATACGGTGAAGAAATAGCGGAGCCCAAGTTTTAGAAACAAAACTATTTCACGTTTAAAAAGCTTGAGAAAATGAATAAAGAAAAAAATCGAAAAAGTAAAAATTCAGTAACTTAACGAAAGTAATATGAAGTCCTTGAATTTCTGTGAATTCTACGCATCGCTTTAACTTCAATAAGAACGAGTAATCATTTTACTCGACAACTGATACTGTATTCGCTGCATTCAAAACTACTAGTTGACTAGAGAAACTGGACTCGTTGTACTCGAAACTAGTTGACTAGAGAAACTAGACTCGTTGTACTCGAAAGTCGTCGTTTGAAGTATTCGTTATTTTCGATTTGATACTAGAAAATATACACTGAACTCGTTGTATTCGAAACTCGACGCTGGATACTGCAAAGAAATAAAAACGACAAAACATTTTACGGATTTCGGATCACATACTCGTGCATTGTGATTGCTTTACATTTCAAATTCAAATTCTCTCTCAGACGCTGTCTGCACCATAAAAGTTATACGCAGTTTTTATTACTTTATTACTTTATTACTTTGTTGTATCTTTGTTGTATTGTGGTTTTTATAGTCAAAATGACCGGCGGCTCTTTGTGAATTGAAAATGAAGGCTTTGTGAGTTCATAGGGTTAGCTTAATCCTTTCTGTACGAGTGAAGAAGCATTTGGTGCGGACACTTTATTGTAATTAAAAAATTCCCCAAAGCAATTTACACTGCAGAAATGCAAAAGATGGATAAAAAATACATATTTTGCTGAATAAAATGCTGTAAATACGATTTCAGTGACAAATGTGGAGGGCAACATTTTTTTCATCTATACGATGAATCTTAATTTTATTGCATTTGAAATATTAATGTAATACTCGTACTTTCATAGATCTCAATTCTTTTTCTTTTTTCGCACAGTTTTTCCTTTCATTGATGCGAAAAGTATGAAAAAAACTTTTACAACATTTTCGGTACAATCAATACTAAATCCACTTCGAGTACAATGAATAGAATTTCATGTGAATACGAGTACAACGAGTACAATTTCATTTGATTACAAGCAATACGAGGTCGAAGTTGAAGTGCTAAAGATGAGAAAATCTTTCATTACAAACATAGATATAAAAATTCAGATTTAGTATAATAGTAACAATAAATTTAATAATAAATACTGTATAAACTTTTTTCAAATGAAAGAGAGAGAGAGACTTTCGCGTATAGAAATTTTTGATAACTTCGAAAGATTCTAAAGATATCGCAGAGTTTAGTAATTCACTTTTTAGTATCTTTCGGGTTCTTTGTGCAACACTTAACTGGATTAGTTGTTCTCCTCCTAATGCTTGCTAATGGATGCCTAATCTCGCCTGTTATCTGAGTGGAGATCAAAGATGATGGTTTCGCTAAGTGCAGATGGAGCAATTATGCAACACACAATATTTTCTCAATTTTATGAGCTCTGCAAGCTCGATATCCGTTGCTCTTCTCGACGCGCAAAACAAAGCATTTGCATTAACTGGAGCAACTAAAGAAGGTTCGTTAATGTCCTGCCTCATCTCGGTCCCGCAGACTCCCAACTCTCCGCTCCGGTCCGTGGTCTGGTCCGGTCCGGTCCGGTCTCATTCACTGATTCACTGCAACAGCGATGAACGTCAGGCCTGCAAGGCATTAATGAATTTAAACGCGGCTTAAACATTAAGCTCAGCTTCGTTCACGCGCAGCCACCAACTTCACGGCCAATAATTGCCAACAACTAGAAAACAGTAACAGCAACAATAACACTTCGCCACAAAGCCAGCACGACATCCAACCAGGCTGCCACTCGTCCAGCAGCCAGGCTGCCCCGACGGCCGACGGCCGACGACCGACGGTCCTCTCCGGAGTAACAAAATTTCAAATTTATTTCCAGCGCCGAAGTGCGGCAGGCGAAACGCTTTAAATACGTTTATTATTATCGCTGGCCGGGCCGGCGGATCGACATCGCACATGTCGAACATGGACGGCCGCTGCTGCTGTCTCGTTGTGGCTGCACGTCACAGGGTACCCGTGGGGGCACCTCCGCCTGCTGCTTTAATAGAGTCATAAGTTTCCCCCTAAGAAATGAAGCGACTCTTTTTTTTTTGGTTCATTTGTTAGCTGGGAAACGTTTTAGTTGTTCTGTGTTTCAGAGATTTTAAATGCATATAAAATAGCACAAAAAAAGGGAAAATAAATGAAAATAAATCAACAACTTCTAGTCGGCGAGGATTGCTAATAAAGTCATGCTTAGTGTTCACTTTTTTCCCCATCAATCCCGAAGAACTTCGTGTTGTCTGCTAAATGCGTTCATTTGCGTTTCGCTGTCGACGGTGCTGCAGTTCTGCGCACACAGTTTGCATTTAATAACTCGTTAGCATGTTGTAAGTTGCTGTTGTTGTCGCTTCGTTGTTCATTTGTCGCCGATAGTCATCTAAATATATAAACTGACTTTCGACTGAGTTTCGTCTGAGTTTGTCTGCTGTTTCATCGGTTTGTCGCGTTTCGCGTCTTCCTTCTGCGGCACGGAATGGAGTTGCTGACTAATATTTGCTGCTGCTGTGACGGCTGCTGTGCTCTGTACGCTCACAGCTCGTGCTGGTTTACGTGACTCGGAGCAACAGTTTGGCAGGCACATCAATATGTTGGCATAATATTGACAGCAGCGATAATTATTCATTTGATTGCTTTCCAGCGGCAGCACAGACTGCTGAGGACGCACAGACTGCTGAGTGTTTGAAGAGCTGCGCGTGGACGACGACTTCGGGAAATTAAAATTACAAAATTTTATACTTTTTACTGATTATATTCTATAATTCAATTGAAGTATTTTTTAGAAATTTCTTCATTTTTTTTAATCAAATTAAATTTCAAAGTAAATTTGTGCATTTAATTTCCTCAAATTCGAATTCCCTTTATTAGCAAATTCCACAAACTTTGTTGTTTCAGAGACTTCAAGTTATTGTTGTTGCTGTATTTTTAGTTACTTTGTCAAGTCTGCAGCGCATACTAATTTGTAACTTCGGATTGCTTGCATTAACAATTCATTGCTGCAGCAGCAGCAGCAGCAGCAGCAGCATTTGTTGCTGCAACATCAAACACATGAACTGTATTTTTATGGCTCACTTTGAGCAGGAAAGCAACACCGACCGAGCGTCCTGCTGAATCCTACACGCGCATCCTTGCATTCCTCTGCAACTTGACAGCACACTGAATTGGTTTCGCCAGTTCATTGCGTTGCTGCTGTTGTTGTTGCTGCTGCTGTTGTTGTTGTCGTCGTCGTCGTCGTCTTTCCTGTTGCTGCAGTTGTTGTTTTAATTTATGCCAAACTTGAAATGCTTCAGCATAAATTAAGAAAGCAGAATCATCGAAATAACGTTGACGATGACGACAACGACGATGACCATCCAACACAAAAAGCACCAAAAACAATAACAATAACAACACGAAAGCCTTTCAAACAAAGAATTGGATGATTTTGTTTTACAACGGTGTTGCTACTCCTTCTCCAGGATGCTTCTGCTCGGTGTTGCCGCCGACTCTGCTGCTTGCTGAGGTTTTGTTGTTGTCTCAAGTTATTGCTGTGGCAAGAAAAACAAAAACATCAGATAACAACAAAATAGCACTTCTGACGGGGGGTTTTTTTTCTTGTGGCAGAAGTGACGAAGTGAACAAAACTGAAGGAGGTGATTAAATTCTGGTGGTCGAGAAGGTTTTAAAGTTGCCAGCAGAGTGGCATGAATCAGCTTCCATCAAGTGGTTGCAAGAGTGGAGTGGCTGTTCAGTTCATCACGTCAACCAGTTCGTGTCACAAAGAACAGCTTGGTGGCAAGAAGTCTGCAATCTCACAATCTCGAACTATTTAAATGTCATTCAAAATTGTGCTTAAATTCACGGATTCTCATTTCACATCATTACTTTCCAGTTACAATTGCAAATCTCACAATAATCAAATTACCTTGAATTCTTCATTATTTTGTGATTACATAAAATAATCTGAAAAACTATATTTTTAGTTATTCCCAACCTAAATCACAATTAGACAAGCTGTGAAATTTATCATTGCTGTAGTAATCATTACTTTCATAATACGATTACAAATAATCCAGAAAAATAAACGGAAACCTGGAATTCCTGATAATTTTTTTCTTTGCATTAAATAAGCTTTAAAATTCTATATTTTTGTAATTATTATTTTTGTAATCATTATTTTTGTAATTACTATGTTTTTTGATAACAATCAAAATAATGGAAAAATATTTTTATATATGTTTTTGTTATTCGAAATTTGGTCTAAATTTAGATTTTTTCAAAATTAATATTCTTATTTTTGATTTACTTAGTTTGGCTTACTTTCAGATTACTTTTAATGCTCTAAGTAAAAATGGGAAATTTTTCAAATTTACATGAAATAATCAAGATTAAAACAATCAGATTTATTCTCAGCGTTTGTAATGGTAATCTAAAAAAGTAAATTACAATACATATTTACTAATCAGTATGAAATGTTAATCGTCATGAAAAAGTAATCACTTGCAAAAGATTTGGTTCCAAAAAATTTAAAATCTCTTTTGGGAAAGAAATAAAGAGCTTTTTTTTGTTTAGTAATTACTTGGTAGTCGTAGTAAGAAAATAATCAACTTCTAAATCCCAGAGATTTGATTCCAAAAATATCTAGAAACCTCTTTTTGCTAAAATAAAAACCAATTTTCTGTTCGAAATTTTTTAGATTCCTAAGTTTTCCTGTTTTCTTTCGTTTTTTATGGTGTTTCTTTTTTCGTTGCCTCCTTCCTACCGATCCTTCAGATTTTAGTATCCATTATTGATTTCCAACACTACGTCGCTTAACGCACACTAATGCAGGTTGCCTTGTAGGCTGAAATATATGAGTACTTCGTCCACATACACAGACACACCATCGCAGACACACCATCGCAGACACACCATCGTATCCATGCAGGTGGAAACACACACTCAAAAAGTGTGCCGTTAGATGGCTCTCGCTATTACAAAGTAATAAGCCAGGCCAAAGGATCCGGCTACAACAACAAGAACAAGGAACGAGGTTAAAAGGATCTGCCTTCCTGTGAGCCAATAAATTTAGTTAAACGGAGTTGCAAGGAAGAGGAGAGAGAGAGAGCGAGAGAGAGAGAGAGAGAGAAAATATGATGGCATGTGTGTGTTTATGGCATCACTGGTAGGAAGGAAAAGAGAAAATTTGAAATTGCTGATCTCCCTTTTCTCTCTTTTCGGTACGCCTCTGGCACCACCATTGTAGTCGAGCGCTTGTGTCTGCCGATGCATTGTGTATGTGTGGGTATGGATTTGTGTGTGGTTGCAAACTCAATTGTCTGCGTACTTTTATTTATGGCCGAGAGGCTAGACGTGTATGAGAACAGAAAAGGGACAAAACGGCCATCGGTAACCATCGGACACCGAGGGCTATTAAACTGCTTCACCAGCACCACCACCACCAACCCTCTGCGGATCACCGTAAATCCGTGAGCTTGCGGCTGTATGCGTGCGCGTTCAATCCACAAAAGGGTCAACAATATTGATGAAAACACAGTGAATCGCATAAATTGTGGGCGGAATTGCAGTTCCTTGGCGACTTCAGATCTGGAACCGAGTACCTGTTACAGAACACAGGTACGAGTGTTTTTTGTTTGTATGAGTGTGTGGGGTGTGTGTGTGTGTGTGCGTGTGTGTGGGGTGTGCGTGTGTGTGTTGTGTGTTGTGTGTTTCTAATGGCGTGTTTATAGTTGACTGGATCTAAAAACCCAAGGACTTTTATACAATTACTTTCAAGCGAGGATAATAGGTTAAAATTTAATAGGTTGTGGGTCTCCAAAACTCACAAACATACCGTGCATTGATGTTCATACATTCCCTCCAAATCTCATACACGGAGAGAAAGTTCTGCTTATTTCAGTGAATATTAAGCGAAATTCGGAGTGATCTTAAAATTCTCTCTAAATTGGTCCTGACTAAAAGCTGAATGAATACTGAAGGAATGTTAAATGACAGCCGAATGTTTGCCAAATAAATGCGGAAGGAATGCTGAAAGAATGCTGAATGATTGCTGAATGAATGTTAAATGCTGATGTCCCACTTCGTCACTCCTGGGATTTGAACCTGTGACGACAGAATCTGAGGCGACTCCGGTATCAGAGGTAAACCAATCATCCATTTTTCTGTGTTGATAAATTGTGCGTTAGTGTTGATAAATTTTAGTAGAAAATAAGGAGCGAGACCTGTTTTTCTTTTGTTTATTTATTGCTGTATAGAAGAGTGAATAAAGTAGGACTGAATATAAGTCACAAAATGCGAGAAATACTTGACACCATGATTTCGTATTTCTTTCCGTGTGCTAATAATCTGAAGTCCATGCACCAATATGAAGAAGAAGCACATGTACATCAGCACTAATACAGGCGCAGACACATTTTTCATCATTGACAGTTACATTTCCTTCCACTTTTACTCGGATGCTTGTACTTGAAAACCTCCGACCGGTGGAGTTATAAACAATCTACTTGTTTCCGGTGGTAGTACTAAAGAAGCAACAACAACACCTATAACAACAACAACAACAACACCTATAACAACAACAACAACAGCATCTAACAGGAAGCAAAGAGCGTTACGGCGTCTAATAACTTCTTTGTTGCTTGCTAAATTTTCATTCTCACTTTGTACAAAATGAAACTTTCAAGTGGCAACCCCGACAATAACAACAAGTGCAACACACACACACAACAGCACACTGACAAGGTTGTTAAATAAAATTTGTGGCATGTCTGTTAGACACCAGCGTTCAAAAAAAAAAAAAAAAAAAAAAAAAAAAAAAAAAAAATTGCCCTTCCTCAAAAAAACGCTTTCCACGTCAGAGCAAAAAAGGCTGAAGTTGCAGCGGCATGCAATCCATTAAAGAAGCGGGTGTAAAAGCTTACGCGGATGATTGCGGTTAGGAATGCTTTGACGGAAGTATTTACTTAGTTTTTTCTTCTTTCTAGGAAAAAAATAAACACAAAAAACACTCCGGACGGAGAGCCATTTTTCAACTCAGTTTCGGAAATTGCAAGAAATCGTGTTGGTGGATTTTATTCTCCTGCACTTCTTCAGAACGCGAGTGGAGAGACCGTTTTTGTTTTAAGAGTCAGGAAGAGAATTGAGATTGAGACATTGAGTCTTGAATTTGAGACGATAATGAAAATTGGTACAGTTTTACTAGAATCGAGACGATAATCGATACTGAGACAACATTTTACAGCCGAGACGAGAGTCTAGATCATCCAGAACTCGGTGAAACTAATCATAATATCGTGTATGTCTTTCACTTGTTGCTGTTTCTTTTTTTCCTTAACAAAAAAAAAAAAAAAAAAAAAAAAAAAAAAAAAAAAAAAATTAAAAAAAAATAAAAAACAAAAAAAGGTTCGAAAAAAACTTTTAAACGATTATCGAGATCAGCGTCAACATAATTCTGATTTGCTATATAAATATCGAGGGGATTTTATAAATTCAGAGAGACCGTCAAGTTTATACGAGTCGAAGGTAAATTTTTAAGAGGCCTTTTAAAGTTTACACGACACCCACATTACGAAGTGTGTAACTTGGAGGAGTTGGTAGCAGAGGCAGGCATGACAACGAAGCAAGTTGCCGCCGTAACGACAAATTGCGGCGGTGATTAATGGCTTTGGGAAATTGGTAACTGAACTCAATTGAAAAGAGTTGTGACGGGCTGTGCAAGTGAGAGTTGTGACGGAAAATGTGAGAGGAATGGAAGGACAGAACCGCAAAATACATGAAAGAAATTCTATTTTCTATATGAAATTTTAACCTGAGTTTATATTTTTATCGAGAAAGTGTAAATCCCAGTGCTAAATAATTGATTTCGTGTTTAATATGTGAATTAATTAATTACTTCCGAAGGATTTCTTTATTTCCAGCAGTCGTTAGACTGTCCCTCCCTCCTTCCTCTCCCGCAACTAAATACGCCTCTTTATTATCAGCATTCTGAAGTTTATGAGTCTCATTCCGCGTGCTGTCATTTAACATTCTCGAAATGTCAAAACGTTAACTGCGCTAACTCGAGCTTGAGGCATTTTTCGCACTCACTCTCTCACGTTGTGTGTGTCGCTTACTTTTGCGCGCTCTGCAGTCGTTTGTCTGCTCTCGGTGGTTCCTTGAAAACGGCAACCAACTTAAATGCTGCCACTGGCAACTCGTTTACTACTTTACAACATCAATTCACGCTTCTTCATCATCCACTTCCAGCTACGTTATGGCAAATTTTTCTACACCTTCTCCACCCCGCTCATCACTGCGCTCACTCACTAGCTAAATTAACAACACGTCACAGAGAATCGCTTGCAACATTTTATCACTCGCGGCGGGTCGGTTTTTCTCTCGCATTTATTGTTGCTCTTTTAGAACTCGTAAAGAGTTTTGAGAACTCTAACTGTAATTTGTTCTTTTACATGTTGTTTTTTTTGTATCAGGTTGATTTTTTCTATGATTTCTGATTTCATAAAAATAGTTTGTGGCTACAACGACGCACCTCATAAAAATTACACTGCAGGCTGACGTTTGACGTTTGCTCTCCACTCATGTTTTTGCTCTTGTGTTGCACACAACGTTGGAACCAGCATCAAAAACAATAACAACATCAACACCAACACCAACAACACCAACACCAACAACAACACTAACAGCAGCCCAACAGCAGCGCAACAGCAGCGCAACAGCTCACCATCGCTAACAGCGCTTCGCCGTTAACGTGTTACCGTCAAATTTTGAGAAATGCGTGCATAAATTTGTGCTGAATTATTTTATGATTTCATTGCTTGTTACTCTCAGCACTCACGTGAGCGGCATGATCGCCTCATAAAGTCTGTCTGTCTGTCATGCAGGAAAATATGGTTGGTTGGCGGGATGGCGAGGCCGTCATGGATTAAATTATGGTAGCCACGTTTTAATTTTGTGGCTGTTTGAACGCTTGAACAGCCGAAATGACAGCCGACAACTCTTGTGTTGTAGTGAAAGATTTAAAGTTGAAACATTAAAATAACTTCAATTATTAGTTTTAAAATTCTGATTTCTTTACTTCACTTTTTTATTGCATTAAAAAATTCATACAAAAATATGAAACAATTTTTCGGTGAACACAAAAAATTGCTGAACACAAAAAATTGCGTTACGTCATCAACTCAGGACGCCAAAAAATAGAAGAAAAAAATTACTGCCAATTTTATATAAAAGGCGAGAAAAATTGAAAAAAAATTCTTTTAATTTTGCAATTTCGTAGCTCAGAATAGCAAACCAAAAAGATGACCAGTGGAGTTCGGAAAATTATGTAGAGGGGAAGAGGAGAAAATGCACTGGCGTCACAGTGGCACGTTTTAACTCGCAATCAAAAGGCGAAAACATAAACAAACAAATGCACACACACACACACACACACACACACACACCCACGCAAAGAAGCACACACACGCAAGCTCAAAAACCCACACACGCGCACGCAAATTTTATTATTTCTTTTTATTTACACTAATTTTTTTTTGCTTGTGTTTCCTTTTAAATAATTGTATTTGTATTGCGTAAACTTTGCTAGCGTAAAAAAGGAATGAGTGTGTGTGCGTTTTTATTTCTCAATTCCTCATTAATTATTTCAATTTCTTTTTCATTTTTTTTCTTTTGTCCCTGGAAATTTCAAAATAAAATTGCAGCTTGGGTTTCCAAGAAGAAGAAGAAGAAGAAGAAGAAGAAGAAGAAGAAGAAGAAGTATAGGAGGGAGAAAAGAACACCCTGTAAGAAAATCGACTGTGTTAAAATAAATATAAAATGAGTTTTTTTACTAATCTCAAGTTTTTTATATAAAAAATTATTTTTCACTGTTTTTTACTTTTTATTTTTACCAAAATAAATGCAAATTAAATTTTACTTTCTAGTTTGCCAATTCAAACTAAATTAAACAAACAAAATTGGATTTAATTAGTTAATTTTTAGTTTGTCAATAAAACAGTCTTAAATAATGAAATAAAATCATTTAAATAATCAACTAAAGAATAAAATAGATATCGAAGAATTGCGTAAAAAATTAGATTTTTACAATAAATAAAAATGTATTTATTTTATTTTCTATAGAAAAAAAAGCACAAAAGCTGCCAAACTGAATTTTTTAGTTTTCATTTTGAATTTTCAGTTGATTTTTCTTTTATAATTCTCTCAGCCAGTAAAGCTCGGAAAATTCACACAGCACGCCAAGCATAAATTAAAAGATAAACATAATAAAAAAGAAAAGGAAAAATATAAACTTCAGCAAACAGAATCTTCTGCCAAAACTATTAAAATTCTATCTAAGATAAAACTGACCGGAATTAAAATGTAAGCCTTTGGCAAGCATTAAAAGAGGAGAGAAGGGAAAACGAGAAGAAATAAATTACCAAAAACTACTCAAAAATACATAAGAAATAAAAAAAAACTGTTCTACGTGGGCTTCCTTCTCAGAATAGTCACTGCAGTTGATGACGTCATTACCCATGGCAAAGTGAGTTGATGAGCAGAGAGAGTGTGAGAGTGAGAGGTTGGCTACAGTGTGCGGAATGAGGGAAAAGAAGGAGTGACAACGAAGACCGTAGCTGGAAAAAGAAAATAGAGTTGGCTAATAGGGGGGAAAACAGTGGAAAATACAAAATTCTTATTAACAAAAATGTTTCCTCTTCGGAAAAAATATTGCGTACGCCTTCGTCGCCCCAAAATCTGCTCAACTCAACCCATAGAGCTTCACTCTTCTCACTTGTCGCGCTCTCCACTCCTCGTTATAGCTGGCGCATCAGCGGCAGAGAAAGCGTAATGAAGCCATCTTTGTTTCTCTGATTTAATGAAGAGATAAATCGTAGAAGAGATAAATGTGTTCATTGCTATTGTGAGCACTCGCTACCAACCCACAGAGGGTCTGCAGGGCGTGGCATGAAATATAATGGGCTGGACCGAGTCAAAGCAAGTCTGCGATGAAAGAAAACTAGGAAAACAAACAAAGAAACGCCAAACCACAGCAAACCAATTTAACTCACAGCAACTCCACACAAAGCAACTCAACACCAGCCAACTCAACACAAACCAACTCAACGCTTGTGTTGACTACATTCAAACCATTTAAATTCAAACCATTTAAATTCAAACCATGTAAATGCGAACCCAATTCTGTCTCTCAAAATCCACCCTCTCACTGAAGTCGATTGCTGTCTCTTCTGGTCTGCGTCTCTTTGTGTTTCTCTGCGCTGATCGTAATCATCACTCGACTCCGTGTGGTTTCACAGCTTTGTATTGCCTTCCACTTCTTCTTCACTCTGTTTTATTTTCACCACCTACCACTTCCGCTTTCGTTTCCGTGCTTATTTCTGGCTGGAACTCCTTTTTCTGCTTTATTCTTTTATTTGGTTTGTTCTTAATTACTAATTTAAATGCTAATTAAGTGGTTCCATTCTTCGAGGAAAGAAAACCTCGAAGGAAGTAGCGTCTCACTGTCAGCAAAAGTGTTCGCAATGTTGAGCTTGCTGAATAAATAGATTAAGAAGATATTTAACTGACTAAACTATTAATTTAAGTTACGTAATCACAAGACATCAACCAACCCATCATCAGAAACTAACGCGCAATAATTTGCAGCGTAATGTATTCGTGCAAAATTTCAGCCGGTGCTGCCAAATTACAACCAAAAAGTGAAATTATTACAACTCGCTAATGATGTAACATCGTGTGGAATGTGGAATGTGGAATGGCGCGGTTTTCTGCAAATTATTTTTGAAAATTCTAACAAATTTGTAACTGAAGAGCAACAATAACAGTCAACAACCGAAAACAACAACAACAACAATAAGTTCGCGTACGCGATTCTCATTGCAATGAAGCAACCAAACTTCCGATGCCGAGTTTGGTTTCGAGGGCAACACAATGCAACCCGCGTTTGCTTGCATCCCAGTCAGTCGCATGACAGATGCTTCGGCCCAACCGAGTTCAGATTGCATTGTATTTGGGGCGGCGGGGTGGGGTGGGGATGGGTGGACAGTGGAATGTGTAGAGTAATTGGAGCGGGTGATGCCAACCACAAATTCATCGCAAAACCTACGCATGGCAAACGGCCTGAATTTCGTTATGGTTGCCGCGTAATTCACATCGGTGAAGCTGGTGCGTGGAGGGGTGGGGGGGGGGGGAGGAAAGTTGGTGGACAAGTTGGTTAGCCGAAGTGGATTCGAGAATTTATTTGTTCTGATTTTCAGAGCACAACGCAGACCTCAAATATCACCTACAATAACAACAACTGCAACAATAACAACAACTGCAGCAATAACAACAACTGCAACAACAACAACCACAACTATAATAACAACAACAATATGGAACGGGGAAAACTCACAATTGCAATTCCACGAGCTGCGTTTAATGATTGAGCTGGTGAAATATTTTAGCAGATTTACCGACACTTGACCGATTTATAAATCGAAGATTTGTGACCAGTTATTTGGACGCTTCACGATTTATGCTCAACCCGTTATAAGGTGCTGGCATTCTAAATGGAAAAAAAACAATAGTTATCGGAAAATCATCATCGAAGTCAGATTCATACGTGAATACTATGAATTTGACTTCGTAAAAGTTTATCCGTAGATGTCCTGAAAGCCCGAAAGGGCTTCATGAAAGGCACGCAAATAATTGTCCTTCCGATAATCATGCAATTCCTGGCAATCCTTAAAAAGTGTCATTCAAGTCGTGGTAATCAATGGCGTTCATTGTCAAGTCAGAAAGTCTCATGGATGTCATAATCACGACATTCTTAACGGATGTTCTTGGTGTTCGTCGTGGTGTTTCAGGTATCGGGGAATTCTTGGTAGTCATGAGAAAGTCGTATTTTTTAGTCTTCAGGGAACTCAGATAGATCTTGAATTCGCAAGAATCTTGGTAGTCGAGGGAGTTCTTACAGATTTTTATAGAATTCATTGTAATGGCGATTCTTTGTCTTTTGAAAAGTCTTTTGAAAAGTCTTTTGGAAGTCGCGATAATCATCGTATTCTTGATATTCGATGAAATTCTACTGGTCTTTCTTGGAAATATTAAGGGAATTCTAGAAAAATAAGGGTCATCCATGATATTCCAAGTGTCCACTGACCTCCTGGTAGTCAACAAGAAGTCATGCCAAGATTTTCATGGTTATCGTGGAAGACTTGACAGTCGTTATGAAGATTTATATAGTTCGTGCTACTCGAAGATTTATATAGTTCGAAAATCCTGGTAGTGGAAGTCTGCCTGCATTAAATTGTTTTGACAAAAGCTGACAACTTAATTATGTCAACCCCTATATTTGCAAGTTTATTGTATTCTACTTCTGATTCTCCCTCTCCCTCTTCTTCTTCCTTCTCCTTGTCCTCCTCCACCTCCACCTCCTGCTTCTACATCTGTTGACATTAAGAAATGAGTTCCTCGTTTGTTTCACTTTAAGTTAGCACAAGTGATTTCTCACAAGAAACTCTTGAATTAAAATTTGCAACACATAACAAACGAATATTCATTTGCCAGAATAAATATTTAGAGCTGTCGGATGATGACAGATGTCACTACGAAAGGGTGACATCGTGGAAAAGTTGTAGACAACAGCAAAGTAAACTGGCATGAAATGAATTAACAAACGAATTTTGAAGTCTTGCAGGATATTCTTCGAAACAGTTATACAGAAAGAATGATAGACACAAAAACATTTTCTCTGCTGACAGAAAATCTTGCAAATTTCATAGAATTCTAAAACAACATTTTCAACCAACAAACTTTAGAGGAGTTTTAAGTACGAAACAATGAAGATTGTTAATTAACATATTTAAACCAGAATACAAATTTAAACGCAGCAGCAGCTTTTTTTAATTTATTGCAAATTACAAAAATGACATTTCTCAATTTATTTTTTTAAAATTCAAGTTTTTTTCAACCAAATCACTTCGAAAACGTGTTTGTTGCTCGAACCCTCGTTAAATTTTCTCTCTCGTTCCCTCTGAAACCTCTTCGCTCCCATTAAATGTGAGGGGGAAAATTAAACAATTTTTAAGATTTATTACGCGAATGAATTGACACTTCATTTCTTTTTGTCGTCATCATTGACTGAGCATCTCCTTTGATTTCCTCAACTGCTGCTCCCGTCTCTCCAGCGGCTGATCCCGTCTCTCACGCCGCTGCTCCCCTCTCTCCTGCGGCTGTTCTCCACTCTCTCCTGCGGCTGTTCTCCTCTCTCTCCGGTGGCTGCTTCCTTCTCTCCTGCGGCTGCTCCCGTCTCTCCTGCCGCTGCTGCATCCATGCAACTTCACAGAGTTTCTTAAATTAGCCAGTGTCACCAGCTGCGCGACAAGAGACCAGCGGCAGGCAGTCAGTCCGTCGTCAGGCGTCAAGCGTATGCAGATTTCGGCGGCCGCATCAAAGAAAATTAGTGCAGATACTCGCTTGGCTTTGTGAGAAAAAGTGCAGCCAGCAGACACCGACTGCCTTTAAGAAGCTCATAAATTATTCGGCCGCGAGGACGTCGAGCTGCAAAAACCGCACATGTTGCAATAAGAAGACGACGTACGAGCGAATTCCGAACACCAAACACATTATTTGGCTGCGTCGCCGTCCTCGCCATGGATTGGCATATTTGAGGAGCTAAAAATAATTTTAATAACGAGCCAATGAAATACGAGGTGGAACGCAGACTGTCGGGATGTTTTAGTGAGTAGGGATGGGGCGGGGGGTGAGAATCGAAGAATAATGTCTGGTCTTGAAATTGTGAATATTATGCCTAAATAATTTTAGGGGAAATCAATAAATTACTGGGGGTACAGCCGGCGACCGTAACAGCTTGAAATTACTGATGCGCGCGAGACGAGACAAATCTCGGCCTCATCTCGAGACGGGAATCGAGACCGGGAAGGTCTTTTCCAGTTGAGACGAGAGTCGAGTCTTCTTATTGCTTCATAATTGAGGTCATAATCGAGATAGAGACGGCCTTTTGCAGTCGACACGAGAGTCAAGATCGAAGTCAACGAAATCTCGAGAAATCTTGCTTATATGAATTTTCGTTCCTCACTGATTACGATGATCAAGTACAAAAAATGAGCTCTTATTTTACGAGAAAATTTTCTTTTTAATATCGTTTTTAGTTTTTATATTTTTTTATTTTATTATATTAGGTACGTCATGATGACACGAGTTAAAAAGTGGATCAAACTCAAGACAAGATATTTTATTAATACCAAAACCGCAAAATATTAGCATTTAAATAGGCATTTTAAAATTATTTTGTGTGAAGCCAAGAAAGAGAAGGGAAAAAGTGAGAAAAAACTCATTTCACTGTGCAGAAACTTCAGACTGTTTTTAGTTTGCAAAGAAACGCAGTGTCACGTTTAGTTGGAGTTTTGAAAACTTTCTGCAGATCCCTGCATTTAAATATTTCTTTAAAAACTTTTTTATTTGTATTTTATTTGAGGTTTTTGAATTCTTTTTACGAGCATATTTTCCAGTTACTAACTTTCAACAACTAACTGAAATCGAGCGCGCTGAACTGAACCACCAGAACGGATTGTTGAACAGGACGAACATGATAATGAAAATGTTTAGGACGAGATGGTGACCACGGTGATGGTGATGATCGTGGTGATGATGTCGAGTGTGTTGGAGGCGTTGAAGATGATTATTCGATGATGACCTCATACAACGGCTCGTCTTCTTTTATTCCTCTGCTTTCATTATTTCTTTCCTGCCTTGTGTGTTGTTTTTATTCTTTTTCTTTCATGCCTCTCAGTGGTGCCGCGCAAAAGTTTCCCTACCAGGCAGACACTTGATGCGCTGGATTAAAGTTTCTGCTGCAGTTTCGCAGTCCGGCGAATCGCGTAAATTGCGGCAGATTCAGTGGCAGTCAGTTCAGTGTACGAGAGCGGAGCTGCTGTTTGTTGGCCAAGTTTGTGGGCGCTTCGTGAAAAGCTGTTGCAGTCGCCGTCAGTGTCAGTGGTAGTGGCGTTGTTGTTGTTATTCTTTGTGTTGTTGTTGTTATTCTTTATGTTGTTACCAACTCATTTTAAATGTTCATTTGTTTCTGTTGTCTGAACCTCGTCGTCGTCGTGTTTGATGGTCGTCGCACAGTGGTTCAGAAACTGAAATCTCACGTTCATAAATTTGTACATTTTGAAATTTTTTTTTAGATTTTTTATTTTTGAATTTTACATTTTAACGTAGTTAACTTGCTATTATCATCGAAGTCGTACTATCAAACCCGAATTCTAGCACGAAATCTAAAAAATATTTAGCCTCTTTTTATTCACTAATGAATTCAGACATTAAATGTAACTAAAAAGCAGACCTCTTGTTTCTTAGATGGATTTAGCAAAGAAATAAAAACAAAATTCAAGTTTCATTTTTTCATTTATTTTCTAGTCAAAGCTATCAAATGGTGACTCCTGGTCGATTGAAAGATCAGAATTCTAGGAGTGGCGAAGTGGAGTTTGAATTTTTAATTTTTAAAACGCAAAAAAAAATTTATTAAATTTTATATATTTTTTTTATTTTTATTTTTTTTTAATTTTTAAAATTTTATTCTATTTTTTTATATTTTTTATATTTTTTATATTTTTTTTTATTTTTTTATTTCCTTTTTTATTCAAAATATCAATTTTCAGCTACAAAACGAAATACACTGCAGGAGAGAATCTCTCTTCATTCATTAATTTTGTGTTGTACATTAATTCCAGTTCAACATTTTTGCGCAGAATTTTAGCTCACGATTTCCACGTTAGATGCGTTTGCCTACCAGTTTGTATTATTAAGGTTGTTGCTGTTGTTGTTGTTGTTGTTGTTGTTGCACACAAAGTACCGCCACTTGGAAGCGCCAACAAGTGTCTGTCTGCAGTATTTTTGCAGTCTTTTGCGCCCGTTTTCATGCCATGTTTTTCTTCTTCACTTTACGGTAATCGCCGTTTCATCACTTGTGTTTTTTCTTCTTCTATATTTAAATATTTTTTGTCAAAAAATCAATATTAAAATCAAAATGCTCTTCTTTACTATCTGCTTTTCTGCATCGAAGTCGATGTTTCAATTGTTTTGCCTGCCGGTAGGAAGGAAAAAAACATAATTATTGGGAGTGATGAGAACCCTCTTCTCGTCAAACTTCATTCAACTATTTTCGTATTATTAGATTGGAATATTTAATTGAAATGAAATTAAATTAGACATTTTTGTAGTATTAAATAGTTGGAATTTATTTGTGGTTTCGGGAAATTATGTAAGTTTTTTTTTAAGTGATTTTACTAAATAGCATTTCTGACTGCTAATTGATATCAGACACCCACTGTCAACACCAACTCAGCCAGAGAGAGTTTCTAGACTGACAGTTGTTCGCTCAGTTGTGCTCAGTTGCTTGTGTCCGTCCATGAATACCGCTATTTGTTCCTTCCCGCAACTGACCGACCGATACGTTTGTCTGTCCTTTCGCGCCGATGACATCAATCGACTCTGCTGATTGCAAATCACCGGCAATCTCTGCGCACATCGACGCAGTTATTCCGCCAGGAGTTCGGTATTCGGTACTTCGTTCGGGTCGGACTGAGTAGTGGTTGGTATTTTGTGCTACATGTTGCCAGATTATGATGCTGGCTGCAGCTTTTTTATCAGTCAGTTGATTTTTTCTTAAATCGCTCCAGCCTGCGATTTACTGTATGTTGCAGTTGTTAGTGAATTTTTTCTCTCTCGCCGTTCTTTTATGTTGTTGGCAATTTAGCAGGATTTGTAGTCACCGTGGCTGTTGTTGTTGCTGCTGCTGCTGCTGCTGTTGTTAGTTTATAGTAAATGTAAGAAATTCCAGTGTTTAAATGTTTTGTCTGTAAATGATTTTCTTCTCAAGTTTATTTCGTCGTCACTCCCATCTCCCCTCACATTTTCTCTTGTTCGCTGCTATCACGGCAACCCTTTCTGTGAGCAACAACATATTTTCTTGATCCCAATCGACTTCAGGTGACATTCAAGTGTTCGTATGTTGTTGTTGTTGTTGTTGTCGTTACTCTTGTTGATCCTCTTGTTGTTCTCCTTGTTGTTCTCCTTGTTGTTCTTCTTGTTGTTCTTCTTGTTGTTCCTGTTGTAGTAGCATTTATTTTATTTTTATAGCTTTTTTGTCATGTTTTTAGCTTTTGTCATGTTTTAGCGTTGTTGTTGTTGTTCGTTCTTGTTGTTGCTGTTGTTTATGTCTGTCCACTTATTCTACGCCATCTCTTAACAATTAATTAAATGACACACGTTGACCTCAAGTTGTTAACTTTTTATAGCTGTTGGTGCAGAAAAAATTCCACACATGAAATTCCTGTAAAATTTCAATTCAAGTAATTGTGGAATTCATTTTTTTTCCTATTCAAATTAAATTTATATGGCAACACCATATCTATTTCCTCTTTAAATTATTTAAAAAAATAATTTGGAGAAGAATTTCTTATGATGAAATGTTTTCTTTAAATTGGTTTTTTCAAAAACTCAGTAGATTTCAGCGACATCTTTCGTTAACTTGCCTCGAAAACTTTTTATTGTGTGTACGTTATTCGATATTTTGGCACTGATATTAGGAAGAGAAGGTGTGTGTGTGTGTGTAAACCACCCGATACTCGAACATCCGTATGTGTAAACCAGCCGGTAACGTGACGAGTGTATGTGTAAACCACTCCACACCGAGTCAATATCAAAAAGTCTTCGCGGAGTCGGGATTTTTGTGAAATTAATGGCGAAGATTGAGAATGCTTTGTGATTTTTATACACCGATTTCTTTCTAAGGAAAATTCTTCTCACTTCGTGTAGTAGAAGCGTTGGAAATTTTGAGAAGTTTTTATTTCAGAATGAAGAAAAAAAAATCACCACACCAGTAAAAATCTCCACCATTCAGTAAAATCCCACAATTCTGGCTGGCTGGATGTCAGGTTGGTTGGTTGGTAGGCTGACAAGCAGTGGGAAAGGGGGAGGGGGGGGGGGGCAGACAGGCACTTGTTCGCCGCATTTCACCGATTGCGCTCCATTTCAATGACATTCAACAAATTATTTCAATTGAAATGGCTCGAATCTCGAATGTTATCCTCGAGCGGTACCGCAAACATGCGCAGCAGGGGGCGCAACAGCCGCCGACGGCAACTGCTGTGGGATGGCGATGCACGTTTGTCGCACTCAACACACGGCAACGTGGACCACGTCTTTCGTTGCTTTTTTTTCGTATTCTTCTCATCCTTTTTTCCCATTCAATCGTTTCAAATGTTTCTCCCTCAGAGTTAGCACCCCCCCTTCCCCTTTCCCCTTTCTCCCCCCTCTCCTTCAGGGGAAATTTATTTGTAAATGACTTCTGTCATTCGATTGAAGTTTTGCATAAAATCTCCATAATTGGTTCATGATTGCCAAAGGCCGGCAACGTTGTTGAGGAGCATGGAAGCGCGATGACGGCGGCAAAGCCGGGCTGGACAAGTTTTAGTGGCCACTCTTGGAATAAATTATGTTTGCTTAGCAGACGTAGAAGATCTTGCGCGAGAGTGTGTATGTGTGTGTGTGTGTGTGTGTGTTAGGAAATCCAAAATCCTGGATTTTTAGAGTTATGGGATTTCTGGGACGTGGAATCTCAGATTTCAGGATTTTGTAACAAATTGAGAGTTTAGGCAAAATTAAAAGAAATCTTCACTTTCTTCGATGTATTTCAGTTTCCTTATTTTCATAATTGAGTAGGATTTTTGAGAGTCGAAATTTTTGCGTGATTTTAAGACTCTAAAGTGCCGAAATCCCGCAGTGGGAAACCCTGAAGTGTATGTGTGTGTGTGTGTGTCTCTTAGCCAAGTTTAATCCTTACGCTGACTGAACACATTTATTATTTTTTATAATAAAAAACGGTTTTTATTGTAGGCTCAATTTTAGCCATCGTGAAATTTTTTCTTCGCTGTTATACTTTCCTCGATTTATTTTCTACTTAATATATCTGTGTTGTTGTTGTTGTTGCTGTTGTCGTTGTTGTTGTTGCTGTTGTCGTTGTTGTTGGTGGTGTAGTCGTTGTTGTTGGTGGTGAAATTGTTGTTGTTGTTGTTGTTGTTGTTCCTGCCACCGCAAACACTTGGGAAAAGCAATTTTCTCGGATTTGTTTCTGTAAACAAGTCGTAGCGGCTTCGACTTCGGCGACGACCGGTGAAAATCTCTCGCATAAATCCACGTCTGGAACATACATAACTTGGCTGAAATATGTACGGAGACGCATTAAGTTCTGCGAGTTCGTTTTATTTCGAGTGGCCGCAATCTGTGTGCGATTATTTGACTCATTTATTTCGTTGTTTTTTCATTCAGGAAACTCGAAAAAATTTCTTCTGTGAAGAAATGATTTTCGGGTTAATTATAACGATTGATTTTCAGATATTCTATCGCGCTTTTGATTTAACGCAATGACGATTATTTTTAATGCTGCGAGTTCTTAAAATTTCAACAAATTTCGAATTCAATTACATTCAATTCCCACAACTTTTCAAGAAAGTTACTAAAGTACAACAGCTTCGTAGCGTACAGAATTTGAAGAGGATGCGTTAAATCGGTTCATGATATCCTCAGAATCCGGTAGAGGATCCGCATCGCAGCGTCTCTGCGCCATGAAGCACGCAACGCATACGAGCACCGAAAGCAGCAACAGCAACTAATTCCACATCGTCTTCCGCAATCGAGAGTATTTTATTACCGACTTCGAAGCGGAGAATTTGTGTTCATCCACTTCAAGCTGTCCACGCGGTGCCGATCAGCCATGCGGCACCACGATCGGCAGCGTACTGCGCGCGCCTGCCGTTGCCACCGTCGACGATTTTCTGCATAATTCCCGAATTACACTCGCTCAACTGGCGCAATTACAACGAGGCGCATATAATTAGCTCAGCGCCGAGCGATCAGTGCTCAGTGCCGGGCGATCAGTGCTCAACGCTGGATGTCGGCAGGGGACGCGACTGAGGACGCGGCATGGGACGCGACTGAGGACGCGGCATGGGATGCCGCACTCGAAAGCCAACGAAGTATCGTGGACGGATATGTAGACGAGACGAGGACGCCATAAAATTAGAAAATATTACAAGTAATTTGCAATTTGCATTGGAAGTCATTCGGTGCTTCATGCCGGTGCTCCGTGCCGAACCGCATGCGCAACTAAGTCGCGAGAAACAAGCCGCCGCGACGCAGAGCCGCCATCCGCCAGCCGACGGCCGAATGAGTAAGGCAACGAAATGAAACGGAAACTCGTTGCCAGCAACTAACTAACTCGTGCATTAAACTGGCAAAGTTCTGCGGATGATTGGCTGCAGCTGACGCGCATGCGGCTGATGTGTTGTTGTTGCTGATGTGTGCTGCCGTTGCTAGCTGCTGCCGTTGCTAGCTGCTGCTGCTGTTGTCGCTGTTACTCGCTGCTACTCGTGAGCGCCGATGCTCGCTTGTTGCCGGTTGACAATCGGCAACGGGAGCGACGCATAATTGCGTAACGACGAACGGGTAACAACTTCGACGCAGTTCCGTTCCGCTGGCAACGTTAAGCAACATCAAGTGCAGCAGTTCGAAGATCAGGATCGGCATCGCGCGGCACGAGTTGGACGAGTTGGCGACGGAAGGGAAGGAGCATCGCGAGGGAGGCGGCGATTTAAGTGCTCTTTTTTCCAGAGTTTTCTCAATTTCGATTGCATCTCGTTTTAATTTAGTTGGCTGTTAGCCTGCGCTGTTGGTTTTTGTTGCTTGCTACCGCTTTTGCTGTCGTTGGCATTTCTTGTTGTTTTTGCTTTTGCAGCTAGTTAAATTAGTGAGATTAAATGCGCTCGTCGACCAGCCGCTTGTAGACTTTCTTCCACTAACAATCTGACATCCTCCTCCCCGCCGCTGCTTTCACTCGTGTCGGCTGTGATTTCGCTTCGAGTGCCGCTTCGGATGCCGCCGCTCGGATGCCGCCGCTCGGATTCCACTCACTCTGCCGCGCTGCTTCCGCTGTTCGTGACGAAGTCTATTGAAGAAAATTGATTCTGACAAGCGTGCGTGCGTGTATGTGTGTGTGTGTGTGTGTGTGTGTATGGTCAGCTCTGCGCTCGTACAGCTGTGAGTGCCAGCGGAGGCTCCACGTAATTCAGTTAAATTACGCGAGGATGCCACACATTTTTCTAATTAAATCGATTTTATAAAAATTGGAGTCTTCATTTGAGTTTTAATTTGAAACTCAACTGGATTTCCCGAGAGGTCGATGACCGATTTAATAGGAATTTTAAGAAAATTCAGGCAAGAAATTCACCGCAGCAGCTCAGCGACGCGCTGAAGGATTGATTAGCTTCATCTCTTCCTGAAATAAAATGTAATTTCTCAGCCAATTCACGGCCGCCACCCACACAGTCGCCGCCACACATGCTGGTCGTTGTAGTCGTGTAATCTACACCACACACACACACACTCACACACACACTCACACTCACACTCACACCATCTTGCAGTGCACAGGATTTATTAACTCGTTTGTAGATCGTGTGGGCGGCCGACTGCCGAGTGAAGCCGAGCGCCGAGCGGGGAGCCGTAAAGTTGCTCGTACTCGTTGCTCTCTGCTTCAGTCTGCTTTAACGAATTCTAACGAAAGTGAAACCAACTGAACTCGCGTTGAGTTCACTAACTGACTCTCCTGTCGCGCGTTTCCTCTTCTCCTCCTGCTTTCAACTGCTTCAGCACGCCTTCTGTTGATGGTTGCGCTGTCGTTATTTAGTGTGTGTTGCAGAAAAAGCTGCCAGCAACAACAAAACACTGACAAATTCATATGTTGTTCTGTGGCTTGTCTTGAAATTTATTGCCAGCTTCGCTATTTATTGTCGTCTTTTAGATTTCAGTCATTAATTACTGACAACAAGTAGGAAATCGTTTAACTTAAAAGAGTCAAAAGACTGTAAAATAAAATGCAAGAAAATTCAAAGAAATCATTTAGCAAAATTGATTCAACACATAATTTTATCGCATGCAATATTTTTAATAGCGTACACTCATGCAATAACAAATGTGTCCTGCATTATGTGCGTCATGCGATTTTTCTCTTGTCCTAGAAAATCTCAAAAAAATATATCAAAACAATCATTCAGCCAGGCGGCTAAAATCATTGAGAAGAACTGAACTCTCTGAGCAAACATGGCTAAAAAATCGCATGCCTTGCAGACAAGGCTGGAAATACATGCAAATTTCTCTCAATTGGAAGTTGTTTGCGCTCCAAAACAAGAACTCCAGAGCAAGAGCAAAATTACGAGTTTAGAAAGAGCAAAATATGGTGCTTGCTGCAAAGATGCGACTGTAAGAACAGAAAACTAGCATGCGAGAATAAAACGCAACAATTCATAAAGATTTTCGCTGCTTTTTCAGCTGGGAGAAGATTTTGTGTATTAATTTTCACATTTTTTAATAAATTTCTTAGCTAATTTGGTAAATATTCAATTATTTCTCTTATTATATTTTAGAAAATTCTTGTTGATTTTAATTTTATGTATTTCTTGTATCTCAAAGTTGTTCCCTGCTTTGGTATTCAATTCTCGATTTAAAACTGCCCTGACCTGCCCCTGACCTGCCCCCCGACCTGTCCGACCTCCACACACTCACTACTCTGGCTGTCTGACCGACAGGATAACAATTACCGCACTTCATCCTTAAAGTGTTCGTTGCATTGAATTGCTTCGTTTGCCATTCTTCGCAATGCTCTTGCATTTTGTTTTGAAATAAATTTGCACTTTTTAACGCTTGACTGCGTGACGGTATTTCCTGCTAACTGACGTCTCAGGGTGACCAGTTAGTTGGGATGGTGTGGGTGACTGTTGAACGCGTGGGACGGATGTGTTGGTAGACTGGGTGGTCGGTTGTTTGGTTGATTGATTGAATCGTCGTGAAATGAATGGTTTGGTTCAAAGAATGGTTGCTTGGATGGTTAGTTGGGTGGTTGGTGAGCTGATTGGTTGGATGGTTGGTTGAATGGTTGGTGGAAATTTGAACTTGTTGTCTGAATGGTTGGGCGTTGTATTCACTGGTTTTTATTGTGGTTGCTCTGTTATATATTCTTGGTTATTTGATGGTTATCTGGCGATTAGAAGTTTGGTAGGATTCTTGGTTGTCCAACTGGGTGAGTGGTTGAGTAGGTGGAATGGTTCAAATGGTTGGTTAAATGATTGGTTGGTAGGACTATTTATTGAATGATTGCTTGAATGGTTGGTTAAATGGTTGGTTGAATGGTTGGTTGAATGGTTTCTAATTGCATGTTTGGTTAGTTAGCCTTGCCGTTCAAAGAGTTGTTAGTTGGTTGATTATCAGATGGTTCGTTGAGCGTTTCTCCAAGGGTTTTGTGGTTACCTAGATAATTTGATGGTTGGTTGAGTGGCTCATTAGGAGGTTCGAGGCACAAACAAGTAGTTTGCTAGATGGTTATCTGGTTGTTTAACTGGTTTTATTGGTTGGTTGTGTAATTGTGTAGGTCTTTGTTTAGTTTATCAGGCGGTTGAGTAGGCAGGTGTTTTCAGTTGGTCGATAAGTTGTTGGTGGAATGGTTGTGTGAGTGGTTGAGCGGTGTTAGTTGGTTGTTTTGTTGAGTTGTTGGTTGTGTGGTACGTTAATTGGTTGGGCTAATTGGGTTGGTTTAGTAGTTGATGGATGGTCAGCAGTTCACTGTTTGTCTGCTCGGTTGTATGATTTGTCGGGTGGATGGTTGGCGGTTATTGGTTTTCAAAGAAAAGACTTGCCAGCGGTTACCAACTTATTTGTTGTTCTTTCACTTGGTTTGAATTTCTTTGCTTCTTTGAAATACATTGATAGGTCTTCGCTTTCTCCTCTTCCTCCCTTTTTCTCGTCGCGACCTTTCGTTCCGACGGTTTTCTAAAGTTCAGGTCTGCAGTTTTTCATTCTTGTCTTTATTTATTTATTCTCTGTTTTTCCTTTTTCCAGTTGAATCAGCGTAAAAAGTGACTAGAATATCTATTTCAAAAGCCAAATGGCACGTTTTGTCTGGGTTTCCGTTCCAATTCAATGGGTTGGTTGGGCGGGGTGTGGAGGCGGTTGCCGGTATTTCTGCTGCTTGGTGGGTCGCAGACAGAAGGCGGCTGCGGTGTGGGTTGGTCGTTTATAACGACAGCGGATGATACTGCCACCGATTGTGCCAGATGGTGCAGTTTGTGAATTTTTCACACCTTCGACGACGAAAGCGAAATAAAAACCTGAACTTTTTGCAATTTTTCATTTCATTTAATGTGTGTGTGTGTGTGTGACTGACGACACATGTGTTTCTCTTTTTTAATTTCAGACAATTATTTCTTCTTCTCTTTCGAAATTAATCTTGAGTTTTTGCGAGAAGTTTTAAAGGTAAGAAAATACTTTTCACTTCTCAGACTCCTTCCTGACACTCCTAGAAGTCCCAACTGAATGCAAACCAATTTTAATTAGTTTAAAAATCCATGTTGTGTCCGTTGTCACGTTAGCCGTCTGTTGGCGCGCCAGATGACATGGACTGAACTGTCTTCGCCCCGTCTAGCGCACCCGTTTGCAGGTGTGGAATTAACGATTCTCGATTATACATTTTCCCTCCTCGATTTCCTTCACTTGTCACTCTTTTCGCTGCCCTGCACTTTCAAGCTCTCGACCTTCTGTCTGCCCTTCACCGTCACATTAATCGCGCCGACGTGCCTGACATGAAATACGATGTCGCGCGTTTTTGCACGAATCGCTTCAGTGCACATTCACGAAAAGCGCTTTAGACGAGTTTTGGCTATAAATTGTGAATCCTGCAATTTTGTGTGTGTGCTGTTAATAACCGAAATTAGACAAAATGCGGGTTTTTTATTTTTATTTTTATTCTTACTTTGCACTTTTTGCTCTCCATTTATTACTTTGCATTTCTTTGCTTTACATTTATTGCTTTCCGCTTTTTGCTTTTTGCAAACACAGCGTCAGGCCGTTTTTTTGTGATAATATTGCATGGTGGCAACACTGAGGCCGACTGACTCATAATTTGTGGCAACAGTGTTGCCAGTCTTTACGGAGCCCGTTTGCAATCGGCCAATAAAATCCGGAGAACGACCATCATCACGCTGGTCGACCACAAAACATTAGCGTGGCCATAAAGTCATTCGTGAGCGGCGTTCTGACCCGCCAATAAAGTCATCCTCGGTTATGGAAGACCGGCTGCGAAATGCTTTAATTTTGAGCCGAACACAGTTTCGCCCCGCCGATTGGGAACCGTGGATGGCGAGCAGGTTGGAACGGAGGAAAAGCTGAAAAGGCCGGCGGCGCAGCTATTTTTCTTTTAATTTCCGCATCCATCGAGAAGGACGCGCTGGCTGCTGCGTTCGGAAAAGTTTCGGTTTTTATAGCTGATCCGATGCAATCGAAACGCACGTTTGAGTGTCTTCGAGGCCAATTTAATTACCGTAAAAACGAATTTATGGCCGAAGCTAATTCGTGGACTGGCTTGACTTCTGGAGTGCGATGAGGAAGGGCGACGCCGCGGTGTGGAGGGAGAAGTGAAATGTGATCGAATTTATTATTTATCTGACCGAGATTGGAAATCGTTTTTGCGATGTACTAAAAAATTCATGATTTACACTTGGCTAAGCGTTGGTTTCAAAAGCTTTTCGAATTCTCGACTGCAAGTAAGAATTTCTTCTTAACCTTCACGGCCTGCCTCCCTCAGCGCTTTTCCTGGCCAACATCACTTCATCCCCTCGCACCCCCGCCTTCTCACATACATAATTTTCTTCGCAACACTCTGATTAAATTTCTTGCCTCCCATCGCGAACAAATTCATTTGCATTTCATTTAGAAATTCCTTGGCAATTTTTAAGCGTGTTTAACAAACTCATTAAAAAAGTTCCACTCGGCTAAATACTTCATCTTCAGCGTTTACACTGAACGACAAAGTTTTTTCCCTTAGCCGCCGTCATCATTTAAGTTACGCCAGCCTGGCGATGAAGAAGACAGCGCGTCGAGTAAGTTTTTGTGTTTTGCTTTTCTTTTTAATAAATATTTAACTTTCATCGATTAACGTTTTGCTTAATACACAATTAAAGTTTTTAAGAAACTTAAACCGTCATCTTCCTGTTTTTTCCCCCTCAAATCTGCTGATGACTGCAACAACTCATCACTCAACTGATATTTTCAGAGAGCGGAGAGAAGAGAAGACATAGGAGAGGCGAGAGAGAGAGAGAGAGAGAGAGGGAGAGATAAAAGTAATTAAAGCGCATTTAATTAATCAGTCACAAAACTTTTTTAGCAGCCCGCATTGTATTTTTCGCCATTATCTCCGAACTATGAAACCGTTTTCTGCACCAGCCACTCTCAGTCAACCCCGCTCTTCCACCTGCACCCCTTCCCACCGCAGTACTACAACCCTGTCATTCACTCGACCCTTATTTGAATATCCAGCGAAGGATAAAATGGTGTTTTTCGCTTATTATGGATGAATTATTCTGCCCCCACCTTGCAGTCGCACTACCATCAGCAATCAACCTCCCCCTCCCTCCCTCTCTTCCTCCCTCCCCCTTCCTAGTTCTTCCCCATGGAAATTCAGCTTTCAAGTTTAAAGTACTTCAATTAAATATTTTGTGTGCACCATTTTCGGCGCTTCAGCTTTTCACTGAATTCTCTAATAAATGATTCCCTCAAGGTGAAAAAGTAGCCTCCACGATGGTCGTGAAAATTTTGGCGGAAACCTGGTAAAACTTTCAGTCCTCAGGGAATGAAATAGGAAGTCGAACCTCAAAATATTAAGGATCATCTCGCTGTTCTTCGAGTGAATTTTAATTAATTGATTAATGGCTGGGCGATGTCGTGAGAAGGAAGAAATGGGTGGAGGGGGGGGTGCTGAGGGAGGGTCTAACCACCCAGGAGGAGCTAAAACAAAGTAAAAGTTGTTCTCGTTGATGGTTTTTTGTTAGTAAATCATGCATAAATAATAACCTATTTTAAATTATTACGTCCGTTTAAGGACCCTGAGGAGCCTTTTCAGCATTTCGGAGGGAATTTTTTAATGGTTATTGAAAATTGCCGAACTTTCAGAGCGAACTTTTGGCGAAAACAAAAGAGAAGAGAGACAACAAAACAAAGGAAAAGGAAAAGAGACAGAAAACTGAATAAATTAGGTGATTGTTGTTGTTAGGAGGATGAACTGGCAAGGAATTCCGGCGAAGAATAAAAGAGGTTGTAAAGACCTCTTCGATTTCATTGACTTTTTAGTAGCAAAATCGAAAATGATGTTTCATAAGTTCCGCAAATGACAAGAACAGTGAGGAATATGAAATCGAATATGAAAAATTAAACATACAACGTGATATGTAAATAATTAAATATGAAAACGAAAAAATAAATTGTGAAATATATTCTAGATTTAAAGTGTTGCTAAGAAGATGGAAGATGTTGCTAAGAACTTTCAAGTTGTTGCTATTAAACATGAAAATGTTGCAGGGGTGATAACGAAAGATGTTGCGTGTTCATAAAAGATGTTGCGGGGATAACAAAAATGTTGACAATAGTAAAAAAACTTTTAGAAAATTTTCTAGTAAGTAATTATTGCATTGCGAAGAGTTTAAAAATTGTCAGAGGGTGGAAAATACTTCCGAGTAGTTGGTGGTTGTTGTAAATAGGTTTTTCGGCAAATGTAAACAAGTTGCGAAGAAATTAAGAATGTTGCAGAGAAGACCGAGGAGCTTTTAAAGAAGTTTGCAGATCTCTTCTCTGCAGTATCGAAGATCCATGTCCCCCCACACCCTCCTTCCCAACACA
Organism: Sicus ferrugineus; assembly: GCA_922984085.1. Classification (NCBI taxonomy): domain Eukaryota; kingdom Metazoa; phylum Arthropoda; class Insecta; order Diptera; family Conopidae; genus Sicus; species Sicus ferrugineus. The sequence goes on from OV277354.1 coordinate 6,807,108, forward strand.
CCCACACACACCCCACAACCCCTCTTCTGACATCTCATCTCTTCTTTAATATTCTCTGTCCTCATCAATTATCCTTCCCCACAGTTTTACACTAGACATTTTTATGGAACGACTCATTACACGAGTAAAATGACGGGAAACCATCCACTTCGGCCTGAGGTCAGAGTTCACTTGCAATAGAACGTTCGGTCAAGAGCGAAGAGAATCATTATTTTACCAGAATACGAAGAAACGCCCTTGAAGACCGTTAAATTCCCCGATTGTCCGACTGTCTGCCTGTCAGAAAATGCTTACGTGTTTATCCAGTTATGAGCTTAGAATTCCAACAACAACAACAATAAACATAACAATGGATAAGTTGATCGTGTTGGCTTGACACGCAACGGCGGTGAGCGTTGGATTCTCATTACACGTCTCACGTGTCACACGCAGAGTGAGGAGAAAAGCCGGTTGTCCGCATGTAAGTTTATACTTCCCGCACTCTGCAAAACTTTTCTCCATGGGGTTGCCAATGAATGGAAGGCATTTCAACACCTTGTTTCTGGAACACCAGAACATAAAAGGCTGTGAGGGGGAGGGCTGAGGCTGAGGGGGAGGAAAGGCTGAGCGGGCGCATGTTGCAGCAACAGGACTCTTTGAATTTCGACGATAACAGCAACAACAACACGTGTAAATGTGATTGGGGGGGGTGGGGAAGTGGGAGGGGTGTATTTTACTTTCATATGCACTGAAACTATGATGTCACGCACACTAATGTTTTTTATTTGCCACCCTCCCCGAACTCTTCCGAGCATTCAAAACATAAACTTGTTAACATGTTTGGGGTTGTATAGTTGTTGGTGTTGTTGTTGTTTCTATTCGACCGTAAGAGTGGAATAACGACCACCGCTCGCTCACTCTCTCACAAGCATTTCTAACTCTACCGAAAACACACACACACACACACACACAAATACATGACCATCAACTTCAGCAGCAACGGAACAGAAAAGAAAACGTCAACAACAGAGCTAAAATATCAACAATATTTTCACGTCAGTTACGCATTACGTGACCGCTAATGTGGTGACGATTGTGTGTGCGTGTATGTGTGTACTAATATTCTGTGTGTGTGTTAAAGGGGGGTCTGAAATCCCGGATGTCCACACCACAGTCCTGGATTTTGCTGGATTTCCAGATTTTGAAGGAAATTAGAAAATTAGTTCAACCAGTCTGTAATTTGCAAACTTTGCGCGAAATTAAATTTTTAGTCAAGAAACTAAATACTAAACTAAATTAAATAAAGAATACTTTTTCATTGTTCACATATCAAGAGAATTCACTCACAGATTACATTTAATTACTTCCATTACATCATTCGTGATCACGTTAAGTTTTAAGAAGAAGAAAACTAAGTGTAAATTAGATTTTCACAAAAATTACCTTTTAATTGTTCAGATATAAAGCAAATTCTTTTATAATTTACATTCAATTACATCAATTACACCACTCAGATCAGAGCAATCATACATTTTTTTAACCAAATACTTTATATTTTGAACATATAAAAGAAATTCATTTGATAATTACACTTAATTACATCAAGTACATAACTGAATTACATCAAGTACATACCTTAATTACATCATTTATCATCGACTTTTGTTTTCAGCGAACAGACTGCTATGATTTTCGATATTAAACTTCTAAATGTGAAAATTTCCCCCTAAAAATTTACCGGGATTTTGGGACTGCCAAATGTGAATTGTAATTCCCAATCCTAGTGGCAATGTTGTGCTTTGTGTGTGTGTGATAGAGTGTGCGTGAGTGCGCGTGTGCGTGTGTGTGTCTTACGCTTGCATGTACATTCTTGTTAATATGTGTGTTTGTTTCTGTGACTGCACCTTCGGAATTTCAACTCTTCTCGCTTATTTTCTCCCATTTTTCAGCCTTCAACACGTGCTGGTTTTTATTGGTTTGCGATGCAGTTTAGTGCGCGGAAAATTTTTATGTTCGAGTGTGTGGGGAATAATTTAGGCGTGACTACAAATACTTGGCTGCATTGCAATTACATTAATGGTTGGCAGACAATAATATAAATATGAGGGACACTTAAAATGTCCTGCTTCGACTTCATGATCGTTACTTTGATGTGATGTGTGGAAGCGTTTGTAAAGAAGAATAGAAGATTTTTGCGAACTGTTTTCTAAATAGTTTATCTATTGAAAACTATAAAACATCCAAAGAAGTAAAAGGTCCTTCATTACGTGTTCGGTTCGCTTCTAGAACTCCTTCTACACCACATTTTCGCGTTGAGTGAGAAGAAGAGACAATCGAACTTGATGCTACATCACGCGTGATATGTCCTTCTTACACACACACAAAGCCGTGTTGCTTCATACACACACACACAGCCGTGTTGCTTCATACACACACTCACACCACACCGATTTAGTAACCGCAAATAACATCACAACTCACTTCAGTGCTTGGACAGCCGCTGAGACGGACTGGTTGGCTGTGTGGTAATTGAAGTCAGTAGCAGGCGCCGACAATCGAATCGGAACGGAATGCACGATTAACATGAGGGGCAGAAATTCAATAAAGGAATCCAACGCGTTCACTGGATTGCGGGACAAACAACTGTGAACTCCACTCCTTCCGAACTAAACGCATAAATACAACAACAACACAGCTGCACCACTCGACTCGAATCATCAAAGAGATTTCGAAGTAGGCACAGAAAGCAATGCTGTGGTGATAATGACGATGATAATCACGAAAGGTGGTGATGATGACGTTCGTGTTGTTTGGTTGCGAGTGCCATTGGAAGAAAAGTAAAACGAATCCTAGATTTCTAATAAAATACATACAACAACAACAATAACAACAATAATAACAAGAGCAACAGCATCGATTACAACAACAACGATGGGAACAACAAATACAACAACAACAAGAGCACAGAGAACGGAACAACAGTCTGAAAACATGTCCTTGCCACGTCTGCTGAGCCGCCGCCCCACATGCGTTTCGGCGCGCGTATCACGCGTTGTCGACACCGGCGCGCCGTTTGTTTGCAAACAAACGGACAAACAACAGCATCGATTTCGGATTTAGTAGGTTTTTTAATGTATTTTTCCTCTTTTTCTGTCTGCCCCAGAACACCAGAAAGGGCACCACATAAACGACTGTGGTACCCGTTGTGGTGCAGACAGACTCCATCGGCACCACCACCACCACCAGTTGTTTTCAGTGACCAGCATGGAAGCGGCGAACGCAATCAGAAGCAGTGAAAACAAAGGACGTTCCGGAGCTAAACAAGTCTGCGGGCTCCGACAGATGAGAAGATGGGGCAAGGAGGCCGAGCAATGGGACCGGATATGTTGCGGTGTCCGTTGTTGTTGCTGTTGTTGTTATTGCGTTGTCCACATGTCAATTACAAACTTTTATTGGTAATTTTTAGGTACTCGTATTGAGAATGTCTGTGAAGGACTTCATATCGAAGTCGTTGAGTTCAGTTTTTCCTTTAACTGAAAACCAAAATTGTACAATAAAAAATTGCTGTTATTTAGGAAATGGAAAGGAAATGGAAGGAGGGAACAGATGCGGCACGATAAATACGACGAGACTAATGGGACTAAAAAAGAAGCATGGAGAAGCTCACGTCCTATTATATAATGGGAAAATTGCAGGGTTTTTACCAAATTCTTAGCATGTAATGAACTCTCTATCGATCTCAATTATTGTCCTGTCTCGACTGAAAGTACAGCCTAAAATGCGATCTCGATTATCGTCTTCATTAAAACGCCGCTTTGTGTTTAATTTTTTTTTTATTTTTTTTATGGTAAATGAAACCAATCCATGTAAATCATTTGTTGGTTCCGAAGGGATGACAGATTAATGGGAAGGGGGAAAGAGGGAATTCGAAAGCTCTCGTTTCTTAATATGAAGTTTGATGAACTTCAGTCGCGTTTTCCGTGTGTTAGTCGTCGTGTCGTAGTCGTCGTGTCGTAGTCCTTGTGTCGTAGTTGTGGGCTAGTATTTGTCGCATTTCCAACGACAAAGTGAAACTTTGTAAATTCGACCCATGGATTCCGCCAACTCTTACGCTGAAATCACTGAAGACCAAACTAATGCTGAGATTTTGCAACGCATACTAAGCGAACAATCAGTGATTATCGCATAATGATATGAGACTTCATTGAATTAATTTATCATGTCATTAAGGAACAATCAAAGCCTTTTTGCTACTCGGCCGAAACTTCGAAAAGGGACGAAGGATGGATGGCGAAGAAACTTAAACGTTCATTTAGCATAAAGTTGTGCCATCTGTTTCGAGGATAGCAGACGAAGGATAGAGCGATGCAAGCAAACGGAAATCTGGAGAGAAACAGGGAGTTCCTACAAATCATTATTGAAATCATGGAAAAGAGAAACGATAACTGAACTGAACTACAAATCCGTCCGGAAAAACCACAGCATAACGAGACAAACTGATTTCTCGCATAAACAACAGCAGCAGCATCATAAACAAAACTCTGAGCAGCCAGTTTTCACAAAACACTTTCGAAATGACGCTCCAAAAACACCCTCGAGATGTTAATAATTCATAAAATCGAGCTCATCAGCTGCGGATGGAAGCTGAGGTCGCCACCATAAGCAGTAACAACAACAGAAACACAAGATACAACATACATTTATTACAGCGACTCATGCTGCGTTCATCCCTTTTGCAACATCGTACAGCGTGACGTTGTGTAAGGATTCCCTGATCCGATGGCTGTTGTTGGTATCAAGTCAAGCGTGGCTGCTGTGAAGAAGCAACAAAACATGGAATCACCATGAAGTCGGCAGTAAGTCAGAAAGTGTGGGAGTCGCAGGAGGCGGGACGGACAGAAAGCTAAATAAATCCAAACACTTTGGCGAATATGAATCATCACGTCCCTTCACAAGAAGTCGGTTATTGGAAGGCGTTGACAGCGAAGTCCTCGCTGCATGCAAACATACGCAAAACAGACAAACTCATTTATTATTCCGAAGCGCTTATAATCGAGCGTAGGAATGTCGTTTTGTATAATTTAAAATGTCCTCGTATTTACTTCTAAATGTTTTAGATGAGAAAATGAAAGTGTTGTGAGAAGGTGAAGAATCTTTAAATTGAGAATTCAAAACCACAATCGAAATAATCGAAAAATGTATTCAATTCTTACATAAAAAAACTAAAGTTTTCGAATAAAAAATTGCAGATTTTAAACGTATGAATTCCGCTCACAGACCTGCGCAGGATTTTTTCAGCCACGTGCATCCCCTTCTTCCTGACCAGACAGGACGTCATGTCGTTCGTTCGTATGCTGGTCACGCGTACCTTTGAATAGTTTATGAATTTCAATAATTTTCCTCTCATGTTCCTGTAAGGATACTTCAGTTGAGCTGAGTAACACACTGCGTCCTTGTGGAACGTTTCTTCTTTCAACTGCCATGAGTTGAGTGAAGGCGAAGTCATCGTTTTTAGTTTCCCATCTTTCACGTTTTCTCTTCTTTTTCTTTGCTTCTATCTTCTTCCGCTCTCTTTTTCTTCCACATCTTAAGTGAATAAAAGCCTTTGAGTTTGCATATCGGCGATATTGTTACTCTTGAAAGTGTGGTAATGGAGGAACTGTTAGTGTCCTGGTTTCCCCTTTTTGCTTTTTCACTGTAGCATCTTCTGTTTTCTGTTCTTCTGCTCTTCTGTGTGTGTACAGCACTTTCTTTCTCCTCCACCTCCTGAACTTACTTTTGCAGTATTTTTTCAATAACCGCAGCGTATAAAATATTTCCGTGGTTATTATTAATTTTTTATTGAGTGAGGAAATTGTGGCGCTTTTTGTGGCGTAATGCACTTGCTGGTTAAGTTTTCCCCCCTTCTCACTCACCCTTCACCCTGCAGATGAATTCGTTTTCATCGTGCATACATTAATTCATTAAGTTTTCACTTTTAAATGAAGTTGTGTTGCAATTTTACCCTCAGGACTCAGGAAGTCGGTGTGAATATTTAATGGAGCGGCAACATTTTTTAATATCCATACCGAATTAAAGGCTCTTCATGATTGCGGGGAAATTATTGGGAGTTGTGGAGTTATTATTAATAATTACTTCATTGTAATGTTACACTGAACCTGTAGACACCATTTAATGTCGGTATTGAAGGCAAGAACTGAAATAATCTTTAATGCACCCTCTTCCTCTGACGAAAATTCACAGAATATTTCGTGAGTTTTGCTCGAAAACGTTATAAAAGTCAATTAGAAGTACTGAATTTTTCTCAAAAGAATGAAAATCGAAACCTTTCTTTTCTCCAAAAATTAAAAATTTCAAAAAATTTTAATTTGTTATAAATCAGATATTTTATTTTTATTTTTTATTTTTATTTTTTTATTTGTATTTTTTTTATTTTTTTTTATATTTTTTTTCTTTTTTTTATTTTTTTTATTTTTTTTATTTTTTTTAATATTTAATTTTTTTCTTTATGCTGAAAGAGAAAGTATTTTTTTTTTTTGGATTCCCAGATTCTTCTTAGAACAATTATAGTCGCTACTGTCCTTTTTTTTCGGGTTCATCCAAAATTGTTCAAAGGCAATTCGTTGCAAAGCAAGAGACTCTTAATGATTCATTACGGACGAATTGCATCCAAAGTCCACTCAAAAACTCAATTAGGCAACATTCGCCAGAAGACATAAAGGCCGCCCGGTCCTCTCAACCCCTCAAACCCTCAATCATGTGCTACCCACTCCTCTTAACATTGTTTCGAAGGATAAGCTGGTCGAAACGTTGCATGGAAGCCGCAATGAACAACGCTCAAGTAATAAAGAAAGTACTTTTTTTTAATTTGTAGGAATTACGAAGAAGTAGTAAAAATTCAAGAAGTGAAAAAATTGCAATTAAAAAGTAAAACCCCCCCAAAAAAAGAACCACACAATTAAAGTCGCTCATATTTGAAGCTACAAAGTAGACTGAAATATGAGGAAACTATATAAACATTTAATTTCCACACAGAATATGACCTCAAAAATATTGTACATTAAAAATTCTTGTTGTTTCTTATGTTTTACAATTATGCTTGTCCAATTCAGCCCCCAATTATTCCCTATGACCCTACTGTCCCGCCGCCCGACAAACTTTCTCATTTGATGCAAGAACTGTTTATAAAAGCAATAAAAATCTTTTATGTGAGCCAATTTTTCTTGCAGAGCTGTAATTTTTCACTGAAACACGCGAGTACTACTGGGAAAAAAATATCCCTTCTCTACCCCCATCCGCGCCGCAATAAACCCGAAAGACTTCTGAAACTCGTACTATTTCTGCAAAAGTTTTTCGAGTTCTAATTAAAAATTGCGCGAAGCAAATACTTCAAAATAAAGCTGGAAGTTTTCTTCGGTTGTTTTGAACTGTTGATGTTGATGATGATGATGGTGATGGTGATGATGATGATGGTGGTGATGGTGATGATGATGATGATGATGATGATGATGATGATGATGATGGTGATGGTGATGATGACGATGTTGTTGCTGCTGACGTTTCTGTTTTTGTTGATGTTCCTGCAGTTATTTTTGTTATTGCAGTTTTCGTGCCTTTTATTCGAACTAATTTCGCAAACTACGTAATGAAATTCGAATTGGATGGATGTTGTTTCTGTTGTTGTTGTCACTAGTGTTTTTGTTTGTTGTTTTTTCTCATAATTGCTGTAATTTTGGGTCTAACAAACCGCCACGTCGACCTACGTAGCGATTTCTGCTGGCAAGAGAAAATTGATAAAAGAATTACAATTAAAAAAGAAAAACAAATAATAAAGCAAAAATTGAACAATCAAAAAGTTATAAAAAAAAGTTAAAAGCTATTTAGCAATCAATTAAAGTTCTTGCAATCAGATTTTGACTGCAATTATTAAGTTTCTTGATTTTTTTCTACTAAAATTCTGGGGAAACACTTTGCAAAATTTTCATGGAACTCTTCTACTGACTTAATTATTACAATAATTATTATAAGAAATTAAGATTTATAGTGAAAATATTTCTTAACAAGGTTATTTTATTATTTTTACCGTTCTAAAAGTTTTCTACTTCCTTTTTAAAAATTCCCTTGTGAATAAAATTAAAAGTACTTCCACGAAAAGTGTATTAAAAACTAAAATTAATTCAGCAGCGCGGACTCAAAACTTCAACTGAGTGAAAAAGTATCAAAAGTCCCAAAAAGTGCATTCAATAGAAAATTCAAAGCTGCATTCGTTGCACTCTTTGGTAGAATGCAGTATAAAAAGAATTTTCAATCAAAACAAACTAATTGAATTACTAACAAAGCGCGAGAGAAAAAGAAAGCAGGACGCAACAAACCCGAATAAATATCACAACAGCATCGATTTCCGTTTCCGGTTGACTGATTGGGGGAAATAATGCATCGAACGGGAGAAACTAAAATAAAATAGCAGCAGAAACAATGGAAAAACCAAGTAAATAACAATAAAAAGGACAAAATTTACAAATTCAATTATCAACGCCAACGTAATAAACAAACCAACAACAAAGCGAATACTGTTAAATAAAAAAAGAGAGAAAACCGAAATTGTTAAAACACTTGAAAAACATAAAAAGATCGAGATCAGTTTGTTTTAACATCAGTACAACAATCACAACAACACAACAAAGCGCAACAAAAGCTGCAACAACAAAGAAAGAAACCTCACCACGAACAAACAAACAAACACAACCGCACACAGATACCAACACACTGATATCGCACACTAAACGGAAGTCGGGAAATGCTCGAGCTGTGTATAAATTTGCATATTTTCCGGTTTGTTAAATTTGTTTTTCCGTCGTGAGCGCACCTAAAAATTGCGTAAAAAACTTTATAGAAACAAAATAGAAAAGAATGGAAAACAAACAAATAAAAAATGGATTAAATTGAAACAGAGTAAAAGCCGGTAAAGTGAGTAAAAGAGAGAAATGTGAGTAAAAGAGAGAACGAAATTGAATTAAGAAATCACAAAAAAAGGCTAACAACTGAAAATAAGCAATAAATTTTTAAAAAACATGCAAAGTTAAAAGTTAAAATGTAAAATTTATCTAAAGAAAAACTGAAAAAGAAAGCATAAATTTTGAAAAAATATCAATATTACAACAGAAAAGTTAAACAAAATATTATTATTATTAAAAATATAAATTAAAATTGAAACAAATTTCAGCTCGAAGTTTCTATTCTTTTTCTACAATGGTAATTCCATTGTTTTGCTCTATGTGTGGGAGCGAGATGGCAACAGCGACTGGCACCCACTCTATAAAAGCCTCGATTCTGTGCAGAGTCGGAGAGTCGTCTGCGATCTAGCGCTGCGTTCACATCATCGAAATTGTTGGTTAGGAAACTGTAACGAAGAGTTTTAATAATGAAATGTTGAGCGAAGGATGAGACAAATAATTGTTTTGACCAAATTTCCGCAACAAGATGCTCGCTTTACACAGAAACTGGCTACAGAGGACTGAAATCATAACTAGACGAACTTTAAATTCGTTGTGTCGTGAGCGCGATCGAATGCGGTTGTTGTTCTCCGTGCTCACCGCAGTGTGATTCATTGTCGGAAAAGCGCACGTGAAAATAAAAATATAGAATACCACGCACAATAACATTACGGATAATCGACACCACGTCGCGTAAAAGTAACATTAAATGCCAACAACACACAAAGTACCAAAACAATTACAGTAAATTGCATTAAAAGCAGTTTATTAGAATTTCATTTACGCATTAATTTGAAATAGTTTGACAAACGGAATGCAGAGAACCGTGCGAGAGGATTGTTTGATGCTAAGGGAGCGCAATACTCTTCTGTGGAGAGCAGAAAAGCTCGGCTTTTCGTTTGTTTTCACTCTTCCCGTTCCTTCATGGCCCCATCAGTGATGCGAGCGACTGTACATTCACTGTGGGCTGAAATGCAGCAAAATAAACACAAAACACTTGTTTTGTCGCGTCTTGCTTTGCTTACCATCTTCGAACAGTTTGCAGTTGACGGTTTGCTGTAGACTCTGTTGTCTGTTCTCTCGAGATAACAATAAAGATATAGAGAGGGTTACACATTCTCGCTCAGCGTCATCCGTATGTCTGTCTGCTAAAATCACTAGAATGTCTGTGTCACCTCTTTTTCAGAAATATTTAATATCTTCTTTATTTTTTATCTTCTTTATTTTATAATATCTTCTTTATTGTCTCCTAAGATCTTATTTAATTTATTTATATTATTTATTTTAATTTTATTTCCATTACCCCAATATTTAGTAGAAATGGGTGCGGTCCGCCACTTATACAATAGTTAGGATCCTAAGAACCTTCTAAAGTACCTTTTCTACTTTGTGCGTGCAAGGTTTTTAAACTTCGGATTTTAAGCATATATAACACGAGTGTTTTCAGTAATATTGTCTGCACAACATCAGCAGAAAAACAACAAAGGCAGTAACAGTGTTGTTAAAATTGCTAAAAAACTGCTAAAAAAGATTAATCCATAGTCGGACTCAACAGCACCAGCAGAAAACATTCAGATCTGATAACAGCGAAGCTGTAGTTGAGGTATGGATTGCTTCTTACTCAAGAACGGCTGTTGGACCATCGAGTAACATACAGGCTGCGTTTGCTATTTAAAGTGTTCCGTCGTGTTACGATTGCTTTATTTCGAAGTGACTTCTGCAAGAGCAGCGACACCGCTCCACGGGCCAGATAGGACAGATGATGAGGCTAAAGGATCTCCTGTTCGCAGTCTTCATACTCGCCGTCTTCATACTCGCCGTGCACGGGGCAGAGTGGTGCAACAAACTTGATAGTTGCCACAACAAGGTGCACATCGAATGCGAGAATCCAAATGAGGTCAGTTCTCTTCAGGGAATCTACTCGTTTTTCTACCGTTTCCCACAAAATGGATTTTGCATAGTTCCTAATTTTCAGGAATATGCACCCTCCTGCCCGAAGAACACGATATCAATGGATGTGAACTTAGGAGCTAAGGACGACATCTTGCACATGCACAATCAACTGCGCAACCGCGTGGCCGGCGGGGGTTTGGAAGGCTACGATAGGGCCTTGTACATGGCCACAATGGCATGGAGCAACGTAATGGAGAGGCTGGCACGCATGAACGTCAAGCGATGCCGTCTGGGAATCGATGGATGCCGGAACACAGGTAGTTCCCACTTCGTGGGCCAGATGCAGGGCCGCTACGAGTACCCGGAAGGAATGCGCTACAAGATGATGGACATGGTCAGAAGCATCATCAACCTGTGGTTCAGCGATCACAGGAAGGGCAATATGAGCTACATACGCAAATATCCCGCCTCAAGTCCACACAGGTAGAGTCACAAGCCTTCCTACCGGCACGATCTGGTACTGAAGCGCTATTCTTCTCTTTAAAGCCGGAACATGCGGCATTTCGCTCAGCTGGTGACCGACATTTGCCTCTACATCGGGTGTGCGGGTGTTGAGTACACGCGCGACGGGATCACCACGTTTACCCTGTGCTGCAACTACGAACACAGCTTCGTACCGGGCTACCCGGTGTACGAAGATGGACCGCAAACGAAATGTGACACGGGCCCAAACCCTAAGTATACAAATCTGTGCAACGTGGGTGAAGAGTACACGAGGATAAAAAAATTTCAACAGTTATTCCGTGCTTCAGTTAGTGGAGGGTCTTGATTTTTTGAAAGTTGGCGAAGCAAATAAGACAGTTAAAGATCGAAGTTTCAACATGCACTTTTTTTAATGAAATTTTAAAGAATGCGATTTTAAAAATTGAGAATTATTAATAATTTCAAGTTTTTATAATAAAATTCTGAGTTCATTACTATGAAGTTCATTGAGATTGTAGGAATTTTCAAGATCTCAAAGTACCTCGAGTGAAATGAAACGTTCGAAGGTATTTATTTCTTTCTTCCCGGATGGTTTGCTGTGGTACTTAAGCTTTGTCGTTTCTAAGGTTGTTGCTGTTGTTATTTGTATTGCATATCTATCAGTTGTGTGAATTTATGAAGTGTTGTTTCAGCAGACGTTTTCGTTTTGTCACATCAATTAATATAACTAGACTAGTTGGAAGCTCATTAAACAGTGCTGGCATCAATGATGGTAGAGTGTACTTTCCGTAGTTTTTATAGAATCTCTCAACTCTATATCTTCCTCCATTCTTCTTCGTGTGTTGTGTTGATGACCGATGCATATCCTGTAATCCTGCTTATTATAGAACTCATTTAAGAGAGTTGATTTAAAAGTTCCTTCTGCAGTTTTCCACTTGCAGTTTTCTACAGATATTTTCACTGTCATCAATATTTGTCTTGAGAAGAGTCTTCAACAAAGTATTCTGGCTTTTCTGAAGTTTTTTACAGTGTGGTGATGTTATTCGCATGTAAGCAGCCAAAGTTATGGAATCTTAAGTTTATGTCCTGGTACAGAATATTTGGAGCCTTTATATGCATTAGTTTCGTTTTGCTGGCGTTTAACGTTAATGCATTATCATGGGCCCATCTGATAATTGTGTTCAATTCCTGTTGCATCGATGATGTTGCTGTGTCAAGCTTTTGTGCGTCACGACTATCGCTGTATCATCTGCATAGGCAAACGATATACAATGCTCAAGTTGTCGGATCATCTCATTTGCATACATTATGTAGAGGATGGGGCCTAATTTGGAAACTTTTGGGACTCCGTGAGTTATGAAAACCTTGTTACTTATTTTTCCCTGGATCTTAACACAGTAGTTTCGCAGCTGAAGATAGTTCTCAAAGCATTCAAGGCACTTCCCCGGCACTCCATATATATATATAATATTCATAACATATTTTTATGTTTTAGCGTATCAAATGCCTTGCTAAAGTCGATGTAAAGAACTAGACTATGTAAGTTCTTACTTAAACCTGAGCTTAAATTGCTCCCAAATTGACCCAATAGTTTTTGGATATTCTTATTTTTGTGGAAACCAAATTGATTGGTATGTATAATTGTATATTTTGCCATGAAGTCACTTAGTCGTCCAGCTATTATTGACCTATCCATGACCGTCTCTATAACTGGTAAGATGGATATTGGCCTGTAATTGTTACAATCATAAAAGACTTAACTCCATTTTTGTATACAGGTCGTATAATTGCTGTTTCTAAGAGTGTGGGAACCCTTCCTTCATTAATGCTCATGTTGATTAATTTTGTTAAAATGGGAGTTAAGATATGCATATAGATTTCATAGATACTCTGAGACGTAGAGTTTAATTTTTCATACATGCATTCCACATTTGTAGAGCTTAAGATGTCATCCCAGTTAGTAGCTCGCAAAAGCCCATTTACCCTACGCTCATTAATATACTCTCGGTAAACATTTCTATCTCTGTTGATTTAATTTCTATTGTTTTTGTCATTGTTCATAATATTACAAACGAGGGCATAATGGTCGGAAACATCTGATTCAACAAGAGTAACATACGTCTCACTATGTAAAGATTTAACAAAGAGATGATCAATGTTAGTTTTATTTTAATTTTATTTCCATTAACCAAATATTTACTAGAAATGGGCGCGGTAAAGAGCTCCTAAGAACTTTCTAAAGTACCTTTTTTACTTTGCGGGTGCAAGACTTCGGATTTCAAACATAAATAACACGAGTGTGTTTAGTAATATTGTGTTTGCACAACAACAGCAGTCCGACTCAAAAGCACCAACAGAAAACATTCAGATCTGATAACAGCAAAGCTGTTGTTGAGTATGGTATGGATTGCTCCTCACTCAACAACGGCTGTTGGACCATCGAGTAACATACAGGTTGCGTTTGCTATTTAAAGTGTTCCGTCGTGTTACGATTGCTTTATTTCGAAGTGACTTCTGTAAGAGCAGCGACACCGCTCCACGGGCCAGATAGGACAGATGATGAGGCTAAAGGACCTACTGTTCGCGGTCTTCATATTCGCCGTGCACGGGGCAGACTGGTGTAACAAACTTGAGAGTTGCCGGTGCAAGGTGCACATTGAATGCGAGAATCCAAATGAGGTCAGTTCTCTTCAGGGAACCCACTAGTTCGTTTTTCTACCGTTTCCCACAAAATGGATTTTTGCGAAGTTCCGAATTTTCAGGAATACGGACCCTCTTGCCCGGAGAACACGATATCAATGGATGTGAATATAGGAGCTAAGGACGACATCTTGCACATGCACAATCAACTGCGCAACCGCGTGGCCGGCGGGCTCGTGGAAGGCTACGATAGGGCCTTGTTCATGGCCACAATGGCATGGAGCAACGTAATGGAGAGGCTGGCACGCATGAACGTCAAGCGATGCCGTCTGGGAATCGATGGATGCCGGAACACAGGCAGTTCCCACTTCGTGGGCCAGATGCAGGGCCGCTACGAGTACCCGGAAGGAATGCGCTACAAGATGATGGACATGGTCAGAAGCATCATCAACCTGTGGTTCAACGAACACAGGAAGGGCAATATGAACGACATACGCAGATATCCCGTCTCAGGTCCACCCAGGTGGAGTCACTTTCCTACCGGCACGATCTGGTACTGAAGCGCTATTCTTCTCTTTAAAGCCGCAACATTCGGCATTTCGCTCAGCTGGTGACCGACATTTGCCTCTACATCGGGTGTGCGGGTGTCGAGTACACTCGCGACGGGATCACCACATTTACTCTATGCTGCAACTACGAACACAGCTTCGTACCAGGCTACGCGGTATACGAAGATGGACTGGAAAAGAGATGTGACATGGGCGTAAACCCTAAGTATACAAATCTGTGCAACTTGGGTGAACAGTACCGGAGGATAAATAATTTTCAACACTACAAGGACTAACTGAAGCTCGTGGAGGGTCTTGATTTTTTGAAAGTTGGCGAAGCAAAGATGACTTTTTTTAACACTTTTTTTAATGTAATTTTAAAGAATGTGATTTTAAAAATTGGCAATTATTAATAATTTCCACTTTTTATAATCACATTCTGAGTTCATTACCATGAGGTTCATAGAGATTGTAGAAGTTTGTAAGATCTCAAGGTACCTCGAATAAAGTGATATTTTGCATTTTCAAACTCATTTCTGAGCCAAACATTTGGGCATTACTGAGGTGGAAGCAGCTGCTTGTATTGCACAGAGCCACTTATTTCACCAGTGTGCCTTTGTTGATCTACTTTCTTCCTGGTTATCATGTTTATTTAGCGTTCAATTACACGCGGCACGCGGCATATGAAGCGGCTATTCCGTATGACCGAGATACCATGGTTGTCATGACTTTTCGATTCTCTTTCCAAGTACGTCAAGGAAGAAAGAATGAAGACAGCAAGTTGCGTTTGCTATTTAAAGTGTTCCGTCGTGTTACGATTGCTTTACTTCGAAGTAACTTCTGTAAGAGCAGCGACACTGAACCACGGGCCAGATAGGACAGATGATTCACTGCTTTATTCACTTTTTGCGGTTTCTGGAAGTGGTTGTCTCTGGTTTTGGTACAGTTGTTGTTATAATTATTCTTGCGTGTAACTTTCACCTGTTAGCTGTTAATAGTTTTCTGTAGTTTCTGGTATTTTACGTGTTTGTTGCTATTGTGTGGTTAATAACAGATACTAAGTGAATTTGTGAGATTAGTAGTTCTATTTAGTAGTAGTAGTATTAGTAGTAGGTGTTCTCCATATTGCTGTTTTAGTTGTGATACGAAATATCTTTACATATGTAGGTACGTCACAGTGATTGAAAAGAATGACTGATATTTCAAGTGTTTTTATACAATTTCTTCTTCAAGAAACAGAGGGAAATGAGTTGATTTTTGAGATAATAAAGGCAAAAAAATTGATTTGTGTAAACTGCAGACTTATTTTTTTATTATTTTTTTTAATTTTATTGCACTTCACTTTATTGTATTTTACTGTATTTTGTCTTATTTTAATTACATTTAGTTCAGTTGGAAACTTATTATTTAGCATAAATCTTGGCTAAGTAAGTTTAACTCTCCCTTGGCTCAATTTTCCACCCTCTTCCGCTTGTTTGTATAAAATTAAGGGTGCTTGCCGATTGTGTTCCTCTAACAAAAGCGACCCCGATATGAATATTTTATGCCTCCAACACATCTTTCTTCCCCATAACTGGCATTAACATTGGAACGAGCAAAGTTTTGGCCGTTTTCTAGCAACGTAGAGCTATCTAAACTTGAGAGACACAGAAGGTTTCTTTGCGAATTCAGAAACCAAGAATTGCGATCTCAAGCGATGATAATAAAGTTACTTGCAACAATTATAAATAGAACTAGTAAAATTCGAAGAAAAATAATGAAAAAGAAACAAACAGTTTTACAAGATTAAGAATTATGCTAGAGACAGCTATAAAAAGGAGGGACGTAGCTAACAAGCATCCCAAACACTAATGAAACTTTAACTCAGTAAGTTTGGACGGAAGTTGTGGTTCTCAAGTTGTATCTACTTTACGATTTTCTAGAAATGAAAGCAGAGGAAATCCGAGTGCTTCAGCTGCGGAGCAACGTGTGTATCTCATGATTTCCACAGAAATAATATATCTGCTTATATTTGGAAACTCAGAAGAACTGTATTTCTTAGAAGATTAGATTTCAGGCAGGAAGAGCAGCAAAGTTGCGCCGTGGACTGTTTTATTATCCTGTCAAAATAAAAAGAAAGCAACGCATAACTCAATTAGTGGAACATTTTTGGGTGGAAGGCGAGCGAAACGGCTTAGAGGAGAATAAGTTTCGGTAAGATAAGCGAGCTGCAGTGTGTGCGTTTGCAGCAGACATGTTAAAATTGCGCAACACGAACTTGTTGGCCCGGCGAGCCATAACTAAGTCTGGCACTTGACATTATCTAGATGGACCAACATGTGTATCTGGTAATTGTTCGTCCCACAGACAGCGAAAACGTTTGTCGGCTGCATTTAATTTATCTTTAATTTCTAGAAACAAGGGTTTCGCGGTTTTAACTCAGCAGGGAATGGAAAAAATAGGAACATAATTCGAATACATAAAGAATTCTAATATTTAATAAAATTACATATTTCATATCTTTTAGCTCTCCAGAAAAATAGCAACTGAAGTTTTAGCAGCATTTTTGTTATGTTATAAAATAATTTGCATTCTCTTGTGAGGATCTTCTGGCTTTTCTTAGCTTTTGCAGCAATTTTAACTGCTGCTTTTCAGGAATTTCTGCCTTCTTCGAAGAATTTACGTTAGCATTTAAAATTATGCAGCAACAAAAACAACAGGAACGACATAGTTGCTGTGACGTCAGTCCCCGCTGTGATTCTTGTGGTTGCAGCAAGAAACTGAACTTGGTTGGCAACCAAGTTCGACAACACATACTCAGCCAAGGAGGAAAAAACAAGAATTTCTTCCACCTGCTTTTTTTTCAATAAGAATTTTGTAATTTTTTTCATTCTAATGTCTTCCTATTTTCATTTTGAAGTTTCCGAAACGATATTTCTCAAATTGAATTAAAATTCAACTTTAATTTCCTTTTTAGACTTTTTAGTTTTTTATTTCATTTGGCTTTTTTTGTTGCAAGCAGCACCATTAGTTTAATTTATTGCTGAGTTTTTTCGAAATCTTCAACTTTAGTGCCACAAAACTTAAATTGTTAAAAAGAAAATACTTCTTTCTTCAAGCAAAAGCAAAAGTTTCTCAACTATTTGAAAAACTTCGAGTAAACTTGCCAAGTTAATTTTTTTATTTTTCTGTTTGGAAACTTTTAATGAATGTTTTTATGCTGCTGCTGCAAGTTCTCTACCACAACCATCACACAATGCAATCAATTTCAAACGGTGCTGCAGCAATAACGTCGTTACCGTCACTATCTGAAATCATCACGAACAAAACGACCAAAGAATGCCATCATCATGATCCATGATGATGGCATTCCTTAAATATTGAAAAAGCCATATGAGGAATCAACATATTCATTTTTCTTAATATAGTATTGACATCACCTTCCAGAATATGCCATCACTCTGCTTACAACATTACTAACACTATATTTGCACCACCATCACTATCAATATCGCTATCACTGTCACCACCACCATCACTATCACAATCACCAAAAGTATCACTATCACCATCACTATAACTCTCACTATCACTGTCACTATCGCTATCAATATCGCTATCACTATCACTATCACAATCGCTTTAACTGTCACTATTACTATCAGCATCACCATTACATTTCTGCAGCTTGAAATGTTTTTTGTGCCCCACGGCCAATCACTGCAACCCCGATAACCTCTGATCCACACCCTTCACCTGCTTCCGACCTAGAATTGGCTACTGCTTGCGCAGCACTCATGCCTCCATCCATCACCCTCAAGTGTTCATAACATTTGGCTTCGGCTGAGTTGAAGTTAAGCGGTGAAAACTAGCGTTATTGGTCGGTTTAACAGAAGTGATGGGAGCGTCATAAGGAACTGATAGAACGGCAAAGTTCAGCAAAAGGACGAAACCATTATGAGTGGATATTTATTGCTATTTGTGGTATAACATTGTCAAGTGTGATATGAGTTGTAAGTTGCGAGGGTGAGTGCAGCAAATATCAGTTCTCATAACACTCTACTTTCTGTTGGCTTCCTCGCTCATATACGTCCATGAAATCCAAGTTCTGGATGAAAATGATAAAAGTTTAATAAAAGAACAAGAGATGCTCGATCTTTTAAAACAAAAATTAGAACCCAGAAGCCAATATTTTACATTTGACCCAGAGGTGGGCAACAGTCTCAGAAGGCAAGGATACTCATAACACTCTACTTTCTGTTGGCTTCCTCGCTCATATACGTCCATGAAATCCAAGTTCTGGATGAAAATGATAAAAGTTTAATAAAAGAACAAGGGATGCTCGATCTTTTAAAACAAAAATTAGAACCCAGAAGCCAATATTTTACATTTGACCCAGAGGTGGGCAACAGTCTCAGAAGGCAAGGATACTCATAACACTCTACTTTCTGTTGGCTTCCTCGCTCATATACGTCCATGAATTCCAAGTTCTGGATGAAAATGATAAAAGTTTAATAAAAGAACAAGAGATGCTCGATCTTTTAAAACAAAAATTAGAACCCAGAAGCCAATATTTTACATTTGACCCAGAGGTGGGCAACAGTCTCAGAAGGCAAGGATACTCATAACACTCTACTTTCTGTTGGCTTCCTCGCTCATATACGTCCATGAAATCCAAGTTCTGGATGAAAATGATAAAAGTTTAATAAAAGAACAAGAGATGCTCGATCTTTTAAAACAAAAATTAGAACCCAGAAGCCAATATTTTACATTTGACCCAGAGGTGGGCAACAGTCTCAGAAGGCAAGGATACTCATAACACTCTACTTTCTGTTGGCTTCCTCGCTCATATACGTCCATGAATTCCAAGTTCTGGATGAAAATGATAAAAGTTTAATAAAAGAACAAGAGATGCTCGATCTTTTAAAACAAAAATTAGAACCCAGAAGCCAATATTTTACATTTGACCCAGAGGTGGGCAACAGTCTCAGAAGGCAAGGATACTCATAACACTCTACTTTCTGTTGGCTTCCTCGCTCATATACGTCCATGAAATCCAAGTTCTGGATGAAAATGATAAAAGTTTAATAAAAGAACAAGGGATGCTCGATCTTTTAAAACAAAAATTAGAGCCTAGAAGCCAATTTTTTACATTTGACCCAGAGGTGGGCAACAGTCTCAGAAGGCAAGGATACTCATAACACTCTACTTTCTGTTGGCTTCCTCGCTCATATACGTCCATGAATTCCAAGTTCTGGATGAAAATGATAAAAGTTTAATAAAAGAACAAGAGATGCTCGATCTTTTAAAACAAAAATTAGAACCCAGAAGCCAATATTTTACATTTGACCCAGAGGTGGGCAACAGTCTCAGAAGGCAAGGATACTCATAACACTCTACTTTCTGTTGGCTTCCTCGCTCATATACGTCCATGAAATCCAAGTTCTGGATGAAAATGATAAAAGTTTAATAAAAGAACAAGGGATGCTCGATCTTTTAAAACAAAAATTAGAGCCCAGAAGCCAATTTTTTACATTTGACCCAGAGGTGGGCAACAGTCTCAGAAGGCAAGGATACTCATAACACTCTACTTTCTGTTGGCTTCCTCGCTCATATACGTCCATGAAATCCAAGTTCTGGATGAAAATGATAAAAGTTTAATAAAAGAACAAGGGATGCTCGATCTTTTAAAACAAAAATTAGAGCCCAGAAGCCAATTTTTTACATTTGACCCAGAGGTGGGCAACAGTCTCAGAAGGCAAGGATACTCATAACACTCTACTTTCTGTTGGCTTCCTCGCTCATATACGTCCATGAATTCCAAGTTCTGGATGAAAATGATAAAAGTTTAATAAAAGAACAAGAGATGCTCGATCTTTTAAAACAAAAATTAGAACCCAGAAGCCAATATTTTACATTTGACCCAGAGGTGGGCAACAGTCTCAGAAGGCAAGGATACTCATAACACTCTACTTTCTGTTGGCTTCCTCGCTCATATACGTCCATGAAATCCAAGTTCTGGATGAAAATGATAAAAGTTTAATAAAAGAACAAGGGATGCTCGATCTTTTAAAACAAAAATTAGAGCCCAGAAGCCAATTTTTTACATTTGACCCAGAGGTGGGCAACAGTCTCAGAAGGCAAGGATACTCATAACACTCTACTTTCTGTTGGCTTCCTCGCTCATATACGTCCATGAAATCCAAGTTCTGGATGAAAATGATAAAAGTTTAATAAAAGAACAAGGGATGCTCGATCTTTTAAAACAAAAATTAGAGCCCAGAAGCCAATTTTTTACATTTGACCCAGAGGTGGGCAACAGTCTCAGAAGGCAAGGATACTCATAACACTCTACTTTCTGTTGGCTTCCTCGCTCATATACGTCCATGAATTCCAAGTTCTGGATGAAAATGACAAAAGTTTAATAAAAGAACAAGAGATGCTCGATCTTTTAAAACAAAAATTAGAACCCAGAAGCCAATATTTTACATTTGACCCAGAGGTGGGCAACAGTCTCAGAAGGCAAGGATACTCATAACACTCTACTTTCTGTTGGCTTCCTCGCTCATATACGTCCATGAATTCCAAGTTCTGGATGAAAATGATAAAAGTTTAATAAAAGAACAAGAGATGCTCGATCTTTTAAAACAAAAATTAGAACCCAGAAGCCAATATTTTACATTTGACCCAGAGGTGGGCAACAGTCTCAGAAGGCAAGGATACTCATAACACTCTACTTTCTGTTGGCTTCCTCGCTCATATACGTCCATGAAATCCAAGTTCTGGATGAAAATGATAAAAGTTTAATAAAAGAACAAGGGATGCTCGATCTTTTAAAACAAAAATTAGAGCCCAGAAGCCAATTTTTTACATTTGACCCAGAGGTGGGCAACAGTCTCAGAAGGCAAGGATACTCATAACACTCTACTTTCTGTTGGCTTCCTCGCTCATATACGTCCATGAATTCCAAGTTCTGGATGAAAATGATAAAAGTTTAATAAAAGAACAAGAGATGCTCGATCTTTTAAAACAAAAATTAGAACCCAGAAGCCAATATTTTACATTTGACCCAGAGGTGGGCAACAGTCTCAGAAGGCAAGGATACTCATAACACTCTACTTTCTGTTGGCTTCCTCGCTCATATACGTCCATGAAATCCAAGTTCTGGATGAAAATGATAAAAGTTTAATAAAAGAACAAGGGATGCTCGATCTTTTAAAACAAAAATTAGAGCCCAGAAGCCAATTTTTTACATTTGACCCAGAGGTGGGCAACAGTCTCAGAAGGCAAGGATACTCATAACACTCTACTTTCTGTTGGCTTCCTCGCTCATATACGTCCATGAATTCCAAGTTCTGGATGAAAATGATAAAAGTTTAATAAAAGAACAAGAGATGCTCGATCTTTTAAAACAAAAATTAGAACCCAGAAGCCAATATTTTACATTTGACCCAGAGGTGGGCAACAGTCTCAGAAGGCAAGGATACTCATAACACTCTACTTTCTGTTGGCTTCCTCGCTCATATACGTCCATGAAATCCAAGTTCTGGATGAAAATGATAAAAGTTTAATAAAAGAACAAGAGATGCTCGATCTTTTAAAACAAAAATTAGAACCCAGAAGCCAATATTTTACATTTGACCCAGAGGTGGGCAACAGTCTCAGAAGGCAAGGATACTCATAACACTCTACTTTCTGTTGGCTTCCTCGCTCATATACGTCCATGAATTCCAAGTTCTGGATGAAAATGATAAAAGTTTAATAAAAGAACAAGGGATGCTCGATCTTTTAAAACAAAAATTAGAACCCAGAAGCCAATATTTTACATTTGACCCAGAGGTGGGCAACAGTCTCAGAAGGCAAGGATACTCATAACACTCTACTTTCTGTTGGCTTCCTCGCTCATATACGTCCATGAATTCCAAGTTCTGGATGAAAATGATAAAAGTTTAATAAAAGAACAAGAGATGCTCGATCTTTTAAAACAAAAATTAGAACCCAGAAGCCAATATTTTACATTTGACCCAGAGGTGGGCAACAGTCTCAGAAGGCAAGGATACTCATAACACTCTACTTTCTGTTGGCTTCCTCGCTCATATACGTCCATGAAATCCAAGTTCTGGATGAAAATGATAAAAGTTTAATAAAAGAACAAGAGATGCTCGATCTTTTAAAACAAAAATTAGAACCCAGAAGCCAATATTTTACATTTGACCCAGAGGTGGGCAACAGTCTCAGAAGGCAAGGATACTCATAACACTCTACTTTCTGTTGGCTTCCTCGCTCATATACGTCCATGAATTCCAAGTTCTGGATGAAAATGATAAAAGTTTAATAAAAGAACAAGAGATGCTCGATCTTTTAAAACAAAAATTAGAACCCAGAAGCCAATATTTTACATTTGACCCAGAGGTGGGCAACAGTCTCAGAAGGCAAGGATACTCATAACACTCTACTTTCTGTTGGCTTCCTCGCTCATATACGTCCATGAAATCCAAGTTCTGGATGAAAATGATAAAAGTTTAATAAAAGAACAAGGGATGCTCGATCTTTTAAAACAAAAATTAGAGCCCAGAAGCCAATTTTTTACATTTGACCCAGAGGTGGGCAACAGTCTCAGAAGGCAAGGATACTCATAACACTCTACTTTCTGTTGGCTTCCTCGCTCATATACGTCCATGAATTCCAAGTTCTGGATGAAAATGATAAAAGTTTAATAAAAGAACAAGAGATGCTCGATCTTTTAAAACAAAAATTAGAACCCAGAAGCCAATATTTTACATTTGACCCAGAGGTGGGCAACAGTCTCAGAAGGCAAGGATACTCATAACACTCTACTTTCTGTTGGCTTCCTCGCTCATATACGTCCATGAAATCCAAGTTCTGGATGAAAATGATAAAAGTTTAATAAAAGAACAAGGGATGCTCGATCTTTTAAAACAAAAATTAGAGCCCAGAAGCCAATTTTTTACATTTGACCCAGAGGTGGGCAACAGTCTCAGAAGGCAAGGATACTCATAACACTCTACTTTCTGTTGGCTTCCTCGCTCATATACGTCCATGAAATCCAAGTTCTGGATGAAAATGATAAAAGTTTAATAAAAGAACAAGGGATGCTCGATCTTTTAAAACAAAAATTAGAGCCCAGAAGCCAATTTTTTACATTTGACCCAGAGGTGGGCAACAGTCTCAGAAGGCAAGGATACTCATAACACTCTACTTTCTGTTGGCTTCCTCGCTCATATACGTCCATGAATTCCAAGTTCTGGATGAAAATGATAAAAGTTTAATAAAAGAACAAGAGATGCTCGATCTTTTAAAACAAAAATTAGAACCCAGAAGCCAATATTTTACATTTGACCCAGAGGTGGGCAACAGTCTCAGAAGGCAAGGATACTCATAACACTCTACTTTCTGTTGGCTTCCTCGCTCATATACGTCCATGAAATCCAAGTTCTGGATGAAAATGATAAAAGTTTAATAAAAGAACAAGGGATGCTCGATCTTTTAAAACAAAAATTAGAGCCCAGAAGCCAATTTTTTACATTTGACCCAGAGGTGGGCAACAGTCTCAGAAGGCAAGGATACTCATAACACTCTACTTTCTGTTGGCTTCCTCGCTCATATACGTCCATGAAATCCAAGTTCTGGATGAAAATGATAAAAGTTTAATAAAAGAACAAGGGATGCTCGATCTTTTAAAACAAAAATTAGAGCCCAGAAGCCAATATTTTACATTTGACCCAGAGGTGGGCAACAGTCTCAGAAGGCAAGGATACTCATAACACTCTACTTTCTGTTGGCTTCCTCGCTCATATACGTCCATGAATTCCAAGTTCTGGATGAAAATGACAAAAGTTTAATAAAAGAACAAGAGATGCTCGATCTTTTAAAACAAAAATTAGAACCCAGAAGCCAATATTTTACATTTGACCCAGAGGTGGGCAACAGTCTCAGAAGGCAAGGATACTCATAACACTCTACTTTCTGTTGGCTTCCTCGCTCATATACGTCCATGAATTCCAAGTTCTGGATGAAAATGATAAAAGTTTAATAAAAGAACAAGAGATGCTCGATCTTTTAAAACAAAAATTAGAGCCCAGAAGCCAATTTTTTACATTTGACCCAGAGGTGGGCAACAGTCTCAGAAGGCAAGGATACTCATAACACTCTACTTTCTGTTGGCTTCCTCGCTCATATACGTCCATGAAATCCAAGTTCTGGATGAAAATGATAAAAGTTTAATAAAAGAACAAGGGATGCTCGATCTTTTAAAACAAAAATTAGAGCCCAGAAGCCAATTTTTTACATTTGACCCAGAGGTGGGCAACAGTCTCAGAAGGCAAGGATACTCATAACACTCTACTTTCTGTTGGCTTCCTCGCTCATATACGTCCATGAATTCCAAGTTCTGGATGAAAATGACAAAAGTTTAATAAAAGAACAAGAGATGCTCGATCTTTTAAAACAAAAATTAGAACCCAGAAGCCAATATTTTACATTTGACCCAGAGGTGGGCAACAGTCTCAGAAGGCAAGGATACTCATAACACTCTACTTTCTGTTGGCTTCCTCGCTCATATACGTCCATGAATTCCAAGTTCTGGATGAAAATGACAAAAGTTTAATAAAAGAACAAGAGATGCTCGATCTTTTAAAACAAAAATTAGAACCCAGAAGCCAATATTTTACATTTGACCCAGAGGTGGGCAACAGTCTCAGAAGGCAAGGATACTCATAACACTCTACTTTCTGTTGGCTTCCTCGCTCATATACGTCCATGAATTCCAAGTTCTGGATGAAAATGATAAAAGTTTAATAAAAGAACAAGAGATGCTCGATCTTTTAAAACAAAAATTAGAACCCAGAAGCCAATATTTTACATTTGACCCAGAGGTGGGCAACAGTCTCAGAAGGCAAGGATACTCATAACACTCTACTTTCTGTTGGCTTCCTCGCTCATATACGTCCATGAAATCCAAGTTCTGGATGAAAATGATAAAAGTTTAATAAAAGAACAAGGGATGCTCGATCTTTTAAAACAAAAATTAGAACCCAGAAGCCAATATTTTACATTTGACCCAGAGGTGGGCAACAGTCTCAGAAGGCAAGGATACTCATAACACTCTACTTTCTGTTGGCTTCCTCGCTCATATACGTCCATGAATTCCAAGTTCTGGATGAAAATGATAAAAGTTTAATAAAAGAACAAGAGATGCTCGATCTTTTAAAACAAAAATTAGAACCCAGAAGCCAATATTTTACATTTGACCCAGAGGTGGGCAACAGTCTCAGAAGGCAAGGATACTCATAACACTCTACTTTCTGTTGGCTTCCTCGCTCATATACGTCCATGAAATCCAAGTATACGTCCATGAAATCCAAGTTCTGGATGAAAATGATAAAAGTTTAATAAAAGAACAAGGGATGCTCGATCTTTTAAAACAAAAATTAGAGCCCAGAAGCCAATTTTTTACATTTGACCCAGAGGTGGGCAACAGTCTCAGAAGGCAAGGATACTCATAACACTCTACTTTCTGTTGGCTTCCTCGCTCATATACGTCCATGAATTCCAAGTTCTGGATGAAAATGATAAAAGTTTAATAAAAGAACAAGAGATGCTCGATCTTTTAAAACAAAAATTAGAACCCAGAAGCCAATATTTTACATTTGACCCAGAGGTGGGCAACAGTCTCAGAAGGCAAGGATACTCATAACACTCTACTTTCTGTTGGCTTCCTCGCTCATATACGTCCATGAAATCCAAGTTCTGGATGAAAATGATAAAAGTTTAATAAAAGAACAAGGGATGCTCGATCTTTTAAAACAAAAATTAGAGCCCAGAAGCCAATTTTTTACATTTGACCCAGAGGTGGGCAACAGTCTCAGAAGGCAAGGATACTCATAACACTCTACTTTCTGTTGGCTTCCTCGCTCATATACGTCCATGAATTCCAAGTTCTGGATGAAAATGACAAAAGTTTAATAAAAGAACAAGAGATGCTCGATCTTTTAAAACAAAAATTAGAACCCAGAAGCCAATATTTTACATTTGACCCAGAGGTGGGCAACAGTCTCAGAAGGCAAGGATACTCATAACACTCTACTTTCTGTTGGCTTCCTCGCTCATATACGTCCATGAATTCCAAGTTCTGGATGAAAATGATAAAAGTTTAATAAAAGAACAAGAGATGCTCGATCTTTTAAAACAAAGATTAGAACCCAGAAGCCAATTTTTTACATTTGACCCAGAGGTGGTCAACAGTCTCAGAAGGCAGGACTCATATCTACTCATATCAGTACTCATAACACTCTACTTTGTGTTGGCTTCCTCGCTCAGATACGTCCATGAAATCCAAGTTCTGGATGAAAATGATAAAAGTTTAATAAAAGAACAAGAGATGCTCGATCTTTTAAAACAAAAATTAGAACCCAGAATTTACTAGCTGTATAATGGTAACAAAAAACAACAACAAGAAAAACAAAAACAACAACAACTACAACGAAGCAACAAAAACGATTGCATACTTCTATGCGTGCGCAAACATGTTTGCTCACCCACACGAAGACGCACATCATTAATAACTTGATGGCAAAAACAAAATTAAGCAGACGTGAGAATGAAATGCGTTTCCATGTGTTTCATCAGAATGCCGAAAACATCAATGACACGAATACACCGACGAACTCATCTGTGAGCTCACGCAAGCGCTTGCACACGTGTTGACGTGACGCACATGTTGTTGTGTGATAAGAGAACTACTACAACAACAGCAGCTGAAGGTATCTGAGAGCAACAACAAGTATTGTTTAGAAACATAATGAACCGTTATTTCATATTAATGCACGTGCTTATGCACACGCGAGCCTCACGCAAGTGCGTGCAGCAGCTACGCATGCTGCTGTGGATACAATTTGGACGATCGTGCCCATGCATGTGTGTATGTGCGTGCTGCGTATTTGTAACCATGGATGTGGCTGTGTTTGTGTGCCGAGTGGCGAATTGCAGATAGCATTCAGTTGCGATTTTGCAATATGGCGTCTAACGGTTGTGTCAACACAATTAATATTCGCTCTGAAATGAAATTTAGTTATGCACGTGGATGTGGACATAACAGGTGTGTGTGTGTGCATATTGAAGTGCTAGTGTGCGTGAGTGTGCGTGTGCTTATAACTTATATATAATGTTGCTGATTATATTGATGAAGTCACTGCCGAAGTTGATGTTGATGATGATGATAACTGGCGGTGATATAATAATGATGATGTCGATGAATTTATTGAATGATGCCAATATATTTGGCCATTCAATGGTCGCTTGGCGGAAATTGAATCGCTCGTTGTTTACCAAAAACCTCGTGAGTACATCGAAAATGAGCGAGAACGGAGGCTGACGGAGTTCAGAATCGTGTCAAGGACTCAACTATACAATGGGATCGTAATATCGTAAATGGCAAATATTATATTTATATATTATTATAGAGAACAAAATTTATAGTAAAACAGGCGCTACAATACACTTCTGAAGTTCTTGGATTAACCTTGGGTATTTTAATTCAATTTCGATTATCTTCAATTTGATTTTTTGTGAACAACTTTAAAATTAAACATTTTCATGCCTTTTCTCAGCATTTTAAAGTTTCTGTTGAAATTAAATCTTCTTAAGTCGTGACAACCGATGTGTGCGTAATAATTTTCGGCGTGAGTCCAGTATGTGTTCGTTCGATGACCCACATGAACGCAGTCACGTCCCAAATGCGGACCAAAACCAGGTTCCACCAAAGCGTGACTTCGCAGAAAATGTGGTAAAGCACGCGCCTGCTGCGTTTGAATAGTTTGTACAGGCGAGTATGTGTGGCTGAGTAAGGGAGTGCGTGTGCGTGTGTGTGTGTTTGAGTGTGTTGTTGGCGTATGCATGTGCATAGAAACCCAATGTCTGTTTGGCAGTCTCAATATCTGGTTGGGGATCAGCAAAGGATTCAAGGACTCGCAATACGTTACTTCATTTCTACTTGAAGCAACCAAAACAGCTGCGTGGGTGTTAATGTGTGTGTGTACGTGTGCTGTTGTGAGTGGTTCGAAAATCCCGGATTCTCAGATTTCCGATATTATGGAAACGTAATAAAAATCCAGGAGTCGAAAGGATTTATTAGTCAAGGTATTAGAGACGCCCAAGCTTCAAGAATAATATTGCACTTACGTTGTAAAATTCAATATAACAGTTAAAATTTTTGATATTCTTTGGAACAAATTTTTCTGGGATTCCCGAGAAACTCGGGAGTTGAACCCCTAGAACGGGCATCATGCTGTATAACTGCTTCTATTCAACATGTTGTTACATATAATAACGTCGTAAATGTTATTTATTGCCATGTTTCATATTTACGTGTCACAAATGTCTTTTATGACACTTTTTTGAATGTTTAGCTCAGTTTTCATGTTTCCTCTTCGCTAAAAAACAAAATCAAGGCTGATGTTTAGGCTGAAATTCAGATAATGTGGACAAATGTTATCTGTTTCATGCTATCAGCGTAACTCACAAGGGTTAACTCATGTGTGGCTTATAAAACTAAAAGATAAAAACCGGGCAAGACTTAGTAACTCTAACATGCATCCAAATGAGACCGACAAATGTGACCAGCGACCTAGCCTTGTCTACCCTTCTCCCCTACTTTCTCTGCGGAGTCTTTAAGCTCTGCTTTACCTTTAACAGTTTTCGTGATTATCAAATATTCATTCGACAAGGTCGGGTTTAGTCTGTTATAATATATTAATGAGGGTATAATAATATTGTAAGATATTTAAGGAACTCTTGAAATGTGTTTAAGTGATATTTTTAATTGTTCACCTTCGCAAATTCTAGATAAATAAAAAAGAAAAGCAAATAAGGGTCGAAGCTATTATCAGAACGGTTGGGGGTTAAAGTGTGTGTGTGGTACAGGCAACCATAGTCATCGCTACTAAAAAAGAACGTAAAATTCGACGAGAAAACCAAACAAAAAACCACACAAAAATATTAAGAGGTAATAAAATTTAAGCACGAAACCACAAAACTATCAAGCACAGCCTCCCCTCCCGCTGTTGATCCAGAATTCCATTAGACGGTCAGGTGGGTGGGTTTAAAAATTTCTTCACTTCAGTCACTTCAGCCACTTCGTTAACTCCTTCCTTCGTTCTGTGCTCACACATCGTTCTGAAAATTTCCTCCTTCGTTCAAAGGACGCCCAAGCAGCACCCTGGAAAAACCCTAATTTTTCGCTCGAGTAGCGTTGCAAGGCACTCGTTCCTGCCACCCGTGCCACCGTTCATTAGCCGGAATGCAAATTCGAAGCTTAAGTTTTAAGGTTAAGGTTAGGCGCTCGGTTAAGGTTGTCTGGCACGCCTGGTTGATTGTTAGCTCGAATTTGCAAATTCTACGACTCTATTTGTTTGTGTGGAAGCGGAGGAAGAAGCACATTCTTTCCCTTTTCAGCATTTGAAATTGATGTCCGCTCTCTCGTCCAGAATATTAAAAGGCTTCCTTTAATTAGTATGCCAGCCAAGGATTAGAGAAAGCATTTGAATGGTTTTGACTTCTAAAGTAAAAGGCATTTCGATCTTACACTTTGAAGCTGTTATTTTTATTAACTGTTGGCAGTCATCGAAGCCTGACTGGTTGATTAGATAAAGAAGTTTGAATAAGATAAAACGAAAATGTATGTAGCGAACCTTTATTCCTCACAAATATATATTATAGAAACAAGTTGAATTATTTCTCGCATCAACACACTTCTGCTTATAATTCGCGAACAGTTTACGGAAAAAGTTCACTTAAGGCACGGGTTTCGACTGCCGCATGCAAGCAAATAGAATATTACAGAAATACAGTGACACATCTCTGTGTTTTCCAATCTTTTGTGGACTACATTCGAGCTCTCTCGGCGAGTGGTATTCGATGCGCAGCCGTTTGCCCTCCGTATTGTAAGTTTTACGGTTCAAATCAAATACGATTTGATTTGTGAATTGATCAAAATGTAGAGTTGGACGGCACAATTATTGCCCATATTGACGATGAATGCTGTCATTTGATGGTGAAATAAACACGAGCGCAACAAAAATTAAATGAGAGAACAAGAACTCAAGAGCAAGAGCAGTAATGGCAACAACAATTTTAATGAAAGTATAGATGATGTCATCGGGAAAGATGAACAAGCAAAGAGCTGACAACACATTGACAGTCCACTGTCTTTGTATTTGTTAACACAGACACACATACACACAAACACATACACACATATACACATAAACACATACACACACAAACACATACACGCACACACGCAAATACAATCAACGTAAGCACATACTTGATCACAATATAACACAAAGCGGAAATCCTTTTCTGAAACATCCGTTCACAATGAAAACGTGTACGTATCAACGCTGTTGTGCTCTCGCCTGCGTATGTGTTTGTGTGTGTGTGTGTGTGTGTGTGCTTGTCTGCACGCTCGTCATGTGTGTTGCCACAAAATAGCAAAATTTCCACTTATTTGCTGTGTGCTACCGGCCAACCTGCCACTTCCACTCGTTGTAAAGCCATTCAAGCAATTTCTATATATTATTACATGGAAGGATAATCGCGTCTTTCACTGTTCAACGATGGATGTGTATAGATGTGTATGTTTAGAAGCGCGTTTGTGTGTGTGTTTTTGTAGGTTTGTGTGCATGTGCGAGTCTGCACGACTTGCTGTTCGTGTCAGCTTGTTTTCTTTAAATCCTCTCGGATTTGCTCGCTTTTGTTTTCACTTTAGGTTTTTTTTTTTAATTTTTATTTAATTTTTGTTGTATTCTGGCAACTCTTTTCTTATTCCTTGTTAGGCTGCTTATTTTTATAAATGATAGGATCAAAAATACTTTCAGTAGTTTGGTAGTCAGTTAATTTTTTTTGGGATTAAAAGGAAATTATTATTTTTTTCTTAAAATTTCATAGATTTGTGTAAAGATAATTCTATATTTTATCTTAATTAACCAACATATAAATGCTTATTAGACCTTTTTTAAATATCAGATTTTGTGCAATTACAAAATTTCACAATCGAACGAAAACATTTCTGAGATTTTTAAGCTTCTTGAAGACTTCGGAAAAAGAAGATTGAAGAATTTCTGTGAGAAAGCAACAAGACCTTCGAATAATTAAATTATCGCTAAAACAACAAAGAGTAAAGTAAAAACAACAACGCCATCATCAACAGTAGCATCTGCTACCTTCACATGCAACATTTGCTCGTTGTTTATCCTGGCATATCCCGGTGTGTCCTGCCGCATCCTTTCACATCCAGGCGTTGTGTGCATAATTTGTGCATTGTTGTCATCATTGTTGTTGTTAAATAAATTTTAATAAATAAATCTGAGAATAGTATCGTTGTTGTTGTTGCTGTTGCTGTTGCTGCTGTTTAAATTATCTCTACGCTGTCGTGTGATGTCTATCCTTCCACATGCTAGCTGGTTGGCTGTCTGTCGCGCTGGTTATTCACAGAGCATAAACACACACACATGCGCGCGGATACATTCCTTGCCATGGCATACATGGATGTTCATACATCATTCTATCTATTCCGCTACAGATCTGGCTGTCTGGCTGAAGCTGAGTTGATATATTGTGCCGGAGATACTCGTAGTTGGCTTTACGTGTGTAAGGGAAATCAGTGCTGTTGTTGCTGCTGTAGCTGGAAAACAACAACTACAATCTAACAGGGATATCCATGACATTCTGCTAATTTTATTCGCTCAGCTTGCTGCCGTTGAGTTTCGCATGTAATAACGAGCCGAAAGCGCTCTCAATTTAGATATTTTCTGCTTTTCTAGAAATTTCCAACGGCTAATTTTAACCTTCACTTAAATGGTGAATTTTACATACATACGTACATCAGATTGTGAGAGTGATATAGCACTGTCCCTCTCACCCTTAGTGTCCTGTTTCCTTCCTTGATTTATTTGCATTTCTGATATGTAATTCATGAGATTTACTTAGCTTTTGATGTGCTAATTTTTCGAACTCGAAAGCTGAGCTAATGGATTTTATGACTGTCAGGTTTGTCTGACTGTCTGACCGAAGGGGAATTCATAGAATTTACGAAGTGAATTCGCAGTAATTAAAATTGAAATATTTTTCACACTCTTATTAATGGAATTTGAATTAGTTGTTCAGCAATTAACGTGTATCTTTCAGTTGTAGTTAATTATTATTCCCTTAACTTCTTTTTAGAATTCACTCTTGGTGGAATATGAAACCCAATTAATTTTTTGTGGCATTGAGAAAAGTTACGCAAGGACTAGAGACTTGGAATTTTTTGTATTCACATTAAAAGATTTTATTAGCTGAGCTATAGTGAAGAATTCCTTATTGGTAATTTACCTTCTAGTATTTCCAACTCATCTATCCGAATATGCGAATCATCTTCTATAAAGTAATCTTTCGAAAATATCTGTAATCATCGTTTCGCCAGAAAACTCGATACACCTTTCCAAACTCCTCCATTCTCTAGGTTTCATCCCTAAATAATACTGAAATAGATATCTTAAGGCATCGGTGTAGAATTCTGATACTTTCAGATTATCCCACTCTCACATTACAAAACTTCGACATTTTCAGAATTCTTCAGGATGCTTCACTGTCCAAAACAGCCTCCTCCGACCAGATTTGCCAACTCATCAGTACGAATATTGGAATCTTGAATTTCATATTATGGGATAATTCCCCATCTTGACTTAAACAGATTTCCTTTGAGTTGACATACCAAGTTTACTCTATCAAACTACCCAAGGCGTCTTTACAAAGTTTTTCCCACCCCACTCTACTAGAATTTCTTGCAAGACTTTTGGTATTCGAGGCCAGCTTATATAAATACCCCACTTTTTGTCCACACTTTTCAACTATTTGTTCAGATTAATTGATTCGATTGTCAACTGAATTATAGCGCTCCACTTGTCTCTTAAAGTTTTTTCGTATCCTCTTCAGAGACTACACGACTCATCTAATAAAACTACAGGACTCATCTACTTGAAAATCGCACATAATCCATTTTTCTCTATACGAGTTCATTTACAAAATATCCACATTTGCTCTACAACATCAGAATAGAATTATCATCGTGTGACAGCTGACACTGTATCAAGTCTGCGACAATAAAAATTTCACTATGTCTGAGTTAAAGAAAAGAAACTGAAAGCAAAAAACCGGAATTAATATGAAACAACACTAACATGGTCTGCAATGGAGAGGAGTATTTGAGGAATGTCTTCATGTTTCCCGACAGAGCATATAAATCTAATGAATATCTCTCAGTTCCTATATATCATTCTAAATTGAATTGTTGTTGGTGTCGGGGGGATTTTATCGTGAAGTTTTAGGGAAGAAGCGAAACAGAGAACAGCTGGTTGTCTAGCTTCTAACAGATGTCGGTGTAGTTTAATATCACGTTGTTTGTGTGAACGTGAGATTTTGTATGGACTGACTGTATGGCTGTCTGTTTGGAAGACTTACGCGTGGACTTAATTGGGAAAGAATCTTTTTTTTTTGTTAAATTTTAAGAACCAAGAAATCAACGTCATGACGCGAAGTTTTAGGCCACGATACTTGCCTCAGAATATTTAGTTTAGAATATTTAGCAACAACTGCAACAACAACAAAAACAACAGATTTTAATGTAACGATGCATGGATATTTCTATCATAACTTCATAATCTAGTGGAAAATTTCAATAAAATCGTCTCGTGCGAATATATAACTGATAATTGGAAAGAAATAAATCCTCTGACTCTGCAGTTGAAAAAGTTTTCCCCAAACGCAGGATTTTCAATTGGAATCCCTGAGCCTGTGAGTGAGTATGAGTTGTTTCCTTCATTTATTTGTTGTTACTTTAATTGTTGCTATAGTTGGTGCAGTAATATTCCTCATCAACAGCTGAAGTTTTTCTTTTATCTTGTTTGCCATTCGCAGACGCATAACGTTCAGTCCGCCGCCCCTCAAGCGCTCCCACCAACCGACTTTTTGGTGCACCAAACTTTGTGAGTTTCTTTTAAATTTCTCCTTTTCTATTTTTATTTTATCTCTGCATGCGGCAAGCCACGCCCTGTCGCGCTCTGGCACGCGCTTCATACGTTTGCTTCAACAAATGTTGTCATTCCTTGCATCTGATGATTAAGTTTGCTCAGCAACGCCAGTGCTGACATCAGTTCATCCCATGACTACAAAACATTAATTTTAAGCATTTTCCACTACAGTTTGGCAGTTTTTAAAGTTTATTTTATTTGTAATTTTGGCTATTCATTCTTTATATCTGCTGCGATGACAGTTAATGACATAAAATGCTGATTTTGTTGCAACGCGGAGCTTGTAATTTGCGTTGCGTTGTGTTGCAGTTAATTTATCTCGTGTAATTCGTTGTCAGTAATGAATTAGTTATTGTTTAGCCTAACACGGAATCTCTGAAAATCCCCTGGTACGGGATACACGGGTACACGGGCAATGTACGACAGTCCTTAAATTAAGCCATCCATCCATCAACCATAATAAATGTTAATTCAATTTTGTGAACAACTAATTAGGAACAGCAGTCAAAATTGACAATAACTCTTTCGAGCAAGAGAGCAACTTCTCAACCCCAAAATTGCAACCCTCCGCCAAACGTTTGCAGTGTAAACAACTACTTAAAAATGCCATTTCAATCAAAAAATTGCCTCAGTACATTTTTAACTCCACTCCGCCTCGTTCCCGGCAGACTAACTTGGTGAAATCTTTGCCGGAAACTCCATCTGTTACTGCGGACCAAAATTAACAAAACAAAAGGGTGTTTTTTCTATACGTTATTCCTTCATCACTCCTTCATCATGGGTTCAAAACAAAGAAGAGCGCTTTTTTATCATTCTTTTTTGTTGCCAATTATCAAGGAATTGTTAAGTGCGGTCGGTTAAGGGGGTCGAAAAACGCGCACGAAGGCAACTCGATTTTTATAGCCGAAAATCAAAAACCATCGTTATTCTCAAGGGTCAGGCTGGGAGGCATCGTAAACAATTGCTGGTTATTTGTTCATTTTAATAGAAAAATTTTGCCTGTTAACCTTTTACAGTAGAAAAGTTTGAATTAAAAACCTTCAAGGCAATTTTTACAAAAGCGGGATTTTATTCCATTTTATTTTATGTTGTGTTGTTTTTTTAATTTTTTTATGTTTTTGAGATATTCTCTTATTCTGCTTTTTTTATTTAATTTAATTTTATTTTATTTTATTTTATTTTATTTTATTTTATTTTATTTTATTTTATTTTATTTTATTTTATTTTATTTTATTTTATTTTATTTTATTTTATTTTATTTTATTTTATTTTATTTTATTTTATTTTATTTTATTTTATTTTATTTTATTTTATTTTATTTTATTTTATTTTATTTTATTTTATTTTATTTTATTTTATTTTATTTTATTTTATTTTATTTTATTTTATTTTATTTTATTTTATTTTATTTTATTTTATTTTATTTTATTTTATTTTATTTTATTTTATTTTATTTTATTTTATTTTATTTTATTTTATTTTATTTTATTTTATTTTATTTTATTTTATGTAGTGAAAACTGAATATGATTGAAAATCCTTATTTTTTGCATACAAATTGTGTTGCTTTAAACACGCGATTTCTTTTAGGAAATTTGAAAACTTTTAAGAAAGTATAAACTGTGTTATCTACTAAAACTCTGTTCATCAAGTAAAAACATCCCTTATCTGCCAGATTAACAAGTAATTAAATGAGACCAAGTGCGAGACAGCAAGTAAATCACAACAAATCGGTGTGGTGTGACAATCAGAGTCACGTAAGGGAAAAGTAAACAAATAAAAAGCTGCTGTAATGAAATCCTCACGAAGAAGAATGCAAATCTGAAACAAGAATCGCGAAGGCTGAATAAATAAGCGGAAGAATGAGAAAAAAATCGCTGGGCTGGCAAAAGTAACGTGCGTGCGGCCATTTTTCTTTTTACAGTCGGTGCAGGAGGACATCTGTGGGCGCTCGAGGACAAACGTCATCGAGCCTGAATGGCGTGAATCAGCTGTCTTTCGTTGCCACGGAATGAATGGAAGTCGGCTGCTGCTTTCAGGCGCATTTGAATGAAAGGTCCAGGAAGGCCCTCCTCTGGCCCGCCCGACGCCTCCCCACGCCTTCCCACGGCCACTCGTTAAGGGGTTGGGCGTTACTTTCAAACAAATTGCGCTCACCCGAGGGCAGTTGTCGTGACAGTTCTGAGTTCTGTTAAAATGCAAAAGTTTAAACTCCTCCACGGCTTTTTTACACTTTTTCACTTTTATTTTATGTTATTTTTTACAGGAAAATTAGAGCTAGAGTTATTTTCATTTTGCTAAAAAATGTCCCGCCCGTTTTACGTGCCGTGTTGAATTGCGTCTTGAGCACAAGCGGCGCGTATCTTGTATCCATGGGGTTGGCGTGAGAGTAATAAAACCGCAGATTTATGCCGCGGATGTTACTTCGTGCTTTGCGCCGCTGGGAAATACGGAAAGCAAAAGCTGCTTAAAACCCAAACAAAAGAAGTGTCGGCAAAAAGAGAAAAAAACCCGCTATTAGAATCGCTTTTGAAGTGTTTCGGTGTTCAGTGTGCTTTCCTCATTTCAGTTCACTTATTTCAGCGCAGAATGGAACGGAGCTCGGATTGTGTGCGAAATTACACTCGCGTTGCCATGTTTGCCAACGCAACCAACCAGCCGACAAAGTGTTGTAAAGTTCGGGCTTTTTGTTTCGTTGCCGCTGTTGCTGGATTTTCGGTGCCAGAGTTGATAAACGTGTCCCTGCGGTGTTGTTCGGCGACAAATGCGTTATAAAACGCAACGATATTCCGTCGCTTTGCGTTTTGTAGCTTAATATTGAGAAAGAATTTAATAAAACTAAAGTGTTCGACTACTACTTTCGATTTAAAGAAAAACTACTAAAAGGGTAAATAAATCGAAAAAATAAGAATAAATTAAAGAAAGAATTCCACACTATTACCGCACCTACCAATCACCACCACACCCGACCCCTGGTCAGGCCTTCCCCCGCCTTATGTTGGCACGCCATTTCTATTTAACCCTCAATGGATTTAATTTTACTTAATCGTCGATTGTTTTAATTGTGCTGACAGAAAAATCTCAGCACGCTCATTAAGCTGATTGCAAGCCGCTAATTGTTCTCGCAATCGATTATGATTTGACGACAATCGCTACGAGCAGTGTAATGCGAGTAATTCGAATTACCGCGAGTGCTAATTACTTAATCGCAACGGAGCTGAATGTTCCTACAACTATTAATTTTCTGCACATAAAAGACCAATTTAATGGCAAGCGAATCGATTAAATTGATCTCTTTGCATGCGCTGACAATTATAGGCAGAGATTATGTCACACATGCTCGACAGATGTCAGCGGCAAGAGGGTGAGCGATAGAACAATTATAGTGATTAGCGTTAGTCAAGAGAATGTTTTTCGTTCTCTTTTTATGGAATACAATTAAAGGCAACCATTTGATTGCATGACATCAGTCGCAGAATAAATTGCAGGGAGAGTAAGAAGGAATATGTGATGAATTGAATGATTTATTTAAGCACATCTTTAGTTTTATCGCATTTTAAGCTTCTGCTTTTTCGAACTCTGCATATAAAGCGTTAATTTTGAATTATTTTCTCTTTGGTTTATTATAATTGTATGTATGAATAGCGATTCTAAAGTTGTATAGACTCTACAGTTGTATAGACTTTTTACATTAACACTAAAAAGGATCCACAGCAATTGAAATCTCAACTTTCGAGGGATAAATAAGCAACTTTATATTGACAATAACATAAATAAGCATCGCAGACGACGGAAGGAAACTAAGAATAGCAAGGTATACCCAAAATAAACAACTTCATATGAATGCTGAATGGATTCCATTCATCGTGCACTGACGGCCAATGTTACACTGAATGGAGTCCATTTGACATTCCGCTGCTTACAGGGAAATTCAGATAAATGCAAACATAGTTGGGCTTTTCCCACTTTAATTAGTTAATATGAAACTAGTTTTCAAAGGATTCAAAGCAAACTAATTGTAAGCATAAAACTAAAAGCATTAGTAGTAATTTTCCATACTAAACAGCGCTGGTATTTAACTACTGCAAAGCATACCAGTTATATAGCGATTTATGTGAATGAAGGCAGACGAGAACAATCGTCTTCTTTCTCCCTCGATACAATAAAGTAATCAATATCAGTAGAATGTGAATACAGCAGTTAAATAAATTTATTGCATTCTCAATACAAATTAAATGTAACAGTCAGGCAGTCAGGAAATACAAATACAAGGACATCAGGAAATCAGTTCATCAAGGACTGAATTGATGCGAAAAAGAGCTACGATTGATTCTATCGATTGCTTCGAACGAGCGGCCACTAATTACGACTACCATATCGGCAAATATTGTGTGTTGCAAAGCCCTTTCGTCACGATTCTTTACCCGTTTCGATCTTTCGTTCTTCTCGATACCTGTTTGATTTCTAGATTTCTTTTGATGCTTCACTTTAAGTTTTTGTGGGGTTCTTGGAGTTTCTTTTCCGAATTTTCTCCGGTTTATTTTAATAATTTTTTCAACTTTTTCTGGCTTTTCTGTGTCCTTTTCAGCATTTTCTCATTACCTTTCCGGTCATTTTCTGCTTCTTTTCCGGCCTTTTAATTGATGCGTTAGCTTTATAATGAAGAATTCTTTCAGAGACGTACATAAATAAAAGATAAAGATACATATGTAATAAAATATGGATAAAAGGAAGGAAGCAACACACGCGTATCCAGGAAGTCAGTGTGCAGCACAGAGTGTGCAGGATGTCAGTACGTGATGTCGCAATCAATTTAATTCCACTGAGACAACTGATGTCGTGGTTTGCGTACAGGGTCTGTCGCTATGTGTGTGGCAAATATATTTGTTTTTTGTAAAATAAATTAACAAATTATTAAACCATTTATGCTGAAAGGAGATTTTAATATTTTATTTTTTTAAATAACCCTTTTAAATTATTAAACATTTTTGACAAGCAAATTTTAAATTCATTTAATATTTTTTGTAACTAGCATTATTAAATTTGTCCGCAATATACATTTAACACACCCTGTGTTGCACGTTTCACGTCACAGGGACAAAAAACTCTACCAACATCCTGACAAATGACTCGCGAGTGAATTGTTGAAATGTGATGACAGGATATGAAATGCATTTTCATGCAATGAACGCGTATTGAGTGAGTGGAGTGGAGGGCTGTTGATTTATACGTACGCTCGCGCACACATACATAAGTACCCACATATAAATATTTACAATACGCGAGTATGAATGACTGTATTGCGATTTTTACGCAAGTGTGCTGAAAATTCACGTATGGTTAGCTTTAAAAAGCAATTCTTTTAATTTGCATCGATTGCAACGAAAACAGCAACAACTACAACGATTGCAAGAACAAACACCATCAACTGACGATAAATAAAATCAGTTTTGCTAAATAATTTAAGCTGTCATTGAAGCAGAGGGATTTCAAAGTCCATTTCGCGTCGGAAATAATAATAAGATTCCTTAATTTCAAAAACTTTAAAGATAGCCTGAACATTTAACGCTTTTTAGAGATCGAAGGTCTGGTGTGAAGCTAGAAACCAACTTCAAATCTCGGTAATGAAATTTGTGCTTGTAAGGACCTCGATTATCGCCTAGAATTCGAGACTAGAAGAAGGCTGTATCGCTCTCGCCTCGACAAAGAATGACTATATCGATCTCGGTTCTGGTAGCGACAGGAAAAATGTAGCCTCATTCTCATTCCTTAGAATTTTCATTATTTTTTATAATAAAGTATGGGCCATCTGTTAGTTTCTTTTTTAACTACATTTTATGTTTTATTATTACTATCGATACTGAACTGTGGCAATTTTTCTAT
This sequence comes from Sicus ferrugineus, assembly GCA_922984085.1. NCBI lineage: Eukaryota > Metazoa > Arthropoda > Insecta > Diptera > Conopidae > Sicus > Sicus ferrugineus. The sequence goes on from OV277354.1 coordinate 6,847,595, forward strand.
GTCGATGAAACTTCCTGAAAAGTAAGAAACAAACAACGTTGAAAGTTTCCGTATCTCTATACTAATGAGGTCTGAAAATATTTATGAGCTTGTCTATTCGGTCTTTTTCCCCTTTTCATAGCTATCCATTGACGGAAAGACAAATGAGAAATCGAGCAAAGAAGAGACAATTTCTGTACATTTTGAAATTTTAAAATTGTTAACTACTTCTATCCTGCTTTTATGTTTTTCTTACTAAGGCATTTTCCTTAGAATGGAGAGATAGATAGCTAAGCGCTTCTTTAATGTCCTTTCACAGTGAGTGTGCTAAATGAAGGATACAAAGTCAACAACCTAACAAAAGCGAGAAAGAGGCAACGGAAAAAAGGATCCGGAGCAAACAGAAGGCGTCGTAATAGCGAAAGAAGGAGAGGCTTTACCTCTATTGAGACACATGTGGGAGGTCCGTGCGGGACGTCTAGTGGTAGCGTGCGGCGTTCGTAAAACTTTGTATCTCGTTTGCATAAGTTTTCTAAGCGCTTCCGGTTAATATGGTCAAGTTGGATGGGTGGTTTTTTGTGTTTGGTTATTGAATGTTTTTTTTTTGGTTTGCTTTGTGGCTGGCTGTTGGTATCCGCTGTATGCATGAGATAAATGAACTTTTAGTAGGGAAGCATGGGATGATTTCTGTTATTGTTGTTAGTTTCTTGTTGTGGGCTGAGAGATGATCGAAATTGTTTTTTTCTTCGATTCCACAAAAGCTTGAAACATTTGTGGCTAAGTGTGGCGCTTAAACTGTTTTCCATGTGCTAACTTTGGTAAAAAAATGACATTTTTATGGTAATTCAAGGACAGAAGAAATAGAAGATTTTCAATATTATTTGGGAAAATCAAGTAGTGAAAATATTATTTAAAAATGAAACACATATATTAATATCACGTATATTGTAATCACGTTTTTCAACTAATCTTTACATGTAGATACATTTTCCATGCTTCAATAACGAACCTCAAAACCCTTGAAACTCAAACCAGAAAAATGGTTCTGCTTGAGAAATTTTCAAGGCAACACAAGCTACTCAACTTGCTGAGTTGAGGAAATTAAGAGTGATATTATGTGTTTTTTTGCTTCACATCTACTTATCTGGATTTTTTAACTAATATTTACTGCCTTGTGTAGAGCATCTGATATCTGACGACTTCCATTTCTCACTTGGTATACAGTAATTATTTATTTATTTATTTATTTATTTCGCTCTACTGCCATAATCGAGATAATATATTTATTCATATATATCTTTCATGATATGTAAGTTTTGTACGTGTGGATCATTTTAATTTTTTTCTTATCTTCAAATCCATTAAAAAATGCACCGTACCACAGTACCTAACGGTATTCTCTTGCCCAATCTTCCCCATTTCAGGGTCAAGTTTATCTCATGGATCTTTTTGATGTTCAAATCTCGAGGCTACAGAACCGCATAAAATCGTTTGGCTGTCGTTTCGCTTTGGATTCGAGCGAATTTCGAGCAAAAATGCGATCAGCAGTTTTTCGAAACTCATAAAACACACTCAACTCCATAATAACGAACAACTTTGACAGATTGAAAGCATTTAATAGAATTCGCAGTTAATGACTTCCATATGCTGTGATGATCGCACTTGCTGATCGCACAGAGTCGTCGTAGTCGTCGTCGTCGTCGTCGTCGTCGCATCGATATTGTTGTTGCTGTTGTTGCGGTTGACACTGGTTTCGCGCTCAAATGTTGCCAACTGACGATTATGGAGGCAGTGGCAAACGTGATTTCACTAACATCGACTTTTTGTTATGTAATGAAATTAAATGCAGTAAGCATGAGTTAAAAATGAAATTTTTTTCTTTTGTTTTTCTCTCTCAGAGTTTTCAATTGTTACTACGTGTAGTTGCTGTGTATCTGTTGCTGTGGCAAGCTTTTCACTCCCACCCTGCTTGCGGGTTGCCTTTCTGCCTGCCAGCCACCCAATTTGGCGTGCTTGCGACGCGATCTGTCATCAAACACGCTGCCCCCAGCTAGCAACTTATGACGTCATTGTGAGCATCTATAGAAAATCGTTGAAGAGTGTCAATAATTGTTCCATGTGTTTCATTTCGTTGTTTCGTTCTTTCTAATGCTGCTTTTGTATTCTTACAATTCCAACTCTCAATCTTTATTTCTCACAATGAAGATCACATTTTCAAAGCATTTTCGAACATGACATTGCGAAATCCATTAAAGCGACGATTGATATCCATTCGAGCAGTTTTAGCGGCTCATCCAGTTCGAGCTTAGAATTTTGAAAACAGTTGACAGTCGCTGGTTGTCACTTTAAGTTGCAGCTGCAAGTCGCTTTCAGATTTAGAAGATCCTATAAGAAGGTCCTTGAAATTTAAAAGATTCCCTTAGAGTTTTCGGTTCTCCTGGTTTTCTGTTTGGCTGTCCTGCCATTAAATTTGCAAGGATGTGGTTTTGGAGGCAGACAAGCGTTCTCAGCTTTTGTTTGCTTGTATCTTTAATAAGTTTCTGTAAAGCTGCCGTGCATCACAGTTTGGAAGAAGCTCGTGAAGAGCGTCAACGGCTGGTGCAAAAATACATTAAAACGCTGAACAAGGAGGAAGGCGCCATTCGACTGGTCGGAGGTACAGCAGAATTTGAAGGTGAGCTCGACTGCTGAGTGAGAATTTCAAAATTTAAATCGTGCCTTTCGCAATTATTACTCTGAAAATATGATAAGAAAAATAGTCAGAAAAATAGTCATCACTACGAATTATTGATTGCTTGTTGAATTATTTAAATCATTATCAAAACTTACTTAAATTACAATCAGAAAATAATCAGACGTTTATATTTTTTGTGAATATCGAATAATTTTTTTACAATACTCGAGACCCCATTTTAATATTCGTTGCCCCCACACCCCTTTCATATTCGCAGGCAACATCGAAGTCCTGCATAACAATAAGTGGGGCGCCGTGTGTGATGATGAATGGGATGCCAGCGAAGGACGTCTCGTGTGCAGGCAACTCGGTTTTCCCGGCTTCAAGAAAGTTACTCACAGCGGTCACTTCGGTCCCGCACGCCGACGTTACTGGATGGATAACCTGTACTGTGAGGGCAACGAGAAGGAGTTGACCGAGTGTCACTTTGATGGCTGGGGTGAAAATGATTGCGAGGCCAGCGAGGCAGCCGGTGTGATATGCCAGAATCCGGATGGCTTTGAACCGCTGTCGACGCCCATTTTCGCCCAAGAGATTCCGAAACAACGGTTGCATCATTCGTACCGCCTGGATGTGCGGCTGCGTGGCGGTCGTACACGCAACGAAGGCCGCGTGGAGGTCAGCATCGATCACGGGCGCTGGGGTACCATTTGTTCCGACGGCTGGAGTCTGCTTGAGGCGAATGTGGTGTGCCGCCAACTGGGACTGGGTTACGCACGCGACTCCCTGCAAACCGACTACTTCGGCGGCTCTAATGTGTCGGCGGCTGTTCTCAGTGGCACCGAGTGTCATGGCAACGAAAGCTCCTTAGCCGAGTGTCTGCATCATGATCCTCAGTTCGGAGAGCGTGAATGTCATGGGTCGCGTAATCATGTGGCGGTGGTTATTTGTGATTATCTGGCCCCAGATTTGGTGGTGGATTTTTACGAAATCGAACGTTCTGCGCATCTGGAAGACCGACCGATGGCACTGATGCAGTGCGCGATGGAAGAAAACTGTGTCGCGAACGAGGCGTACGATATACAGCGTGATGATCCCAACTGGCGTTATGTGACCCGACGTCTACTCAAGTTTACGGCGAGTGTTTTGAATGCGGGCAACACCGACTTCCGCCCGTTCAAGGACAAGAGTTTGTGGGAGTGGCACATGTGTCATATGTGAGTGGGAGTTTTGTCAGAATGTTTGTTGTCGACTGGGACGATGTCGACTGAAATGTGTCGTACGTTTTCTTTTCTCCACAGGCATTTCCACAGTATGGAGGTTTTTGCAACCTTCGATATCTTTGACTTGGCCGGCAATAAAGTGGCTCAGGGACATAAAGCCTCGTTTTGTCTAGAGGACAGTCAGTGCTTGCCGGGAATTCCAAAGAGATACAATTGCGCCAATTTTGGAGATCAAGGTGATCACATTTTGAAGAGGATATTTTTGTTTTTTATTTTGAGTTAGTGGAGAAAGGGATTTCGTTCAAAGGGATTTCGTTCATTTTTATACTGGACATAATGACATTCTGGGGAAATTTTGAGGGCCTCTTAACAAATTGTTGGGTGTTTTTGCGTAAGATCAATAACCTACAATATAATAATATATACAGTTTTGCGACCTACTTTTAATTAATTCGTATCCCCGCTATTTGCAGGCATCTCTGTCAACTGTTCCGATGTATACCTGTACAATCTCGACTGTCAATGGGTTGACATTAGCGAAATGTCAACTGGATCCTATGTATTGAAAGTAGCAGTGAATCCCGAGTTTAAGGTAGCAGAAATGCATTTCGAGAATAATGCTGCCGTCTGTAATCTCCTCTACACCGATGCCTACGCCAGAGTTGACGGCTGTAGACTGATGAGACCATAGAATGGAATGGGGACGAGAATAAAGGGAATGAAATGTAATGGAGTTGAAAGAAATGGTATAGAGTTGGACCACTAAAACTGCCTGCAACGAGAAAAGTGCCACACTATGAATTTATTTAATGCCAAATAGTAGTTATGTACTATCGCCTTATTTATACAAATTATCACCTACTGCTAAAGGTCGTTAAGAGAGAAAAAGTGATATGCGTAGATTTTTAACAAGGTAAGGAATCTCGTAAATAATTTTAAAGGCTTAGATTTCATATAGCGATTCACAAAGCGATTGTAACATTCTTATGCGATTAAAAGTTCTCTCAAAACTTCCAGAAATATTTGTCACATTATTAAAAATGCAATAATATTACTTTCTACAAGCAACAGGCAACATAAGAGACAAGGCAAAATCTTCAATGAAACTTTTTTATTACCTCTTACTAGATGTTTACTCGCGCTTATTGAGTACTTTTAAAGATCTAGTGAAGAAAATAATTATTGATAGAGATAATAGCAATTGAGCGTTGTGAGACCTTTGTAAGAATTTTTATGAATAAGGTTATATAATTTTATAGCATTACACAAATGCAGAGATATGACTATACTTAAATATATAATAGTTACAAATTTATAAGGGTTTGCGTTCGCAGTCAAAATACCCACTTCATTATTACAGTGGATTATATCGCTTATTCAGCTCTTAATCTCAGGTCAATAAATATTTTTTCAGCGAAAACTTTAAAATGCTCCGTTTATTCGTTCTTCCGTTATCGTGATTTCAGGCTGTCTGTCGTGAACGGGCAGACAGACAGACAGACGGATCGATAGATTTACGAATACCTCGGGGGGCATCGCTGGACAAAATATATACTTTTCTACATATAAGTTGTTTCCTTCTTTGAGTCAAGGGAAACAAAAGAGTTAATATACCCTTCACTGTGAGGTATATGTATAAAAATTTACTATAATAACGTTAGTGTACATTTGATTGTATTAAAATTACAGAACCGCAATTCTTCCAAATTTCCACACAATTACTTCACTTCAATGCAATATTTGTTACAGCTTCTATCCACTGCAAGTAATGATCCACTCGTGTGAACACTTCTGGAAATCCAGAAAGGCAATCCGTGGTTGTTCCGCGCGACAAAATACCAATAAGTTCCCCAGTGGTCTCCGAAACTAAGGGAGCACCAGAATCACCGTTGCAAAGAGAGACCTTGTCGCTCGTATCAATGCACAGTTGCGAATCAGAAACATGTGGATCTAAGCTTTTGCAAATTTCAAGTCTGATGATGCGCATGTGAGACCACTGCAATAGTTCTGAATAGCCTGTCTTCTCGAGCGTTTGGCCCCATCCCGCAGCAATGCCATATTCCTTCACATATGGTGAAAATGCAGACGACCAACTTGGCAAAGGCACCGGTGCAACATACGAGCACGAGTTTGTGAAAGGGATCTCGATCAGTGCGATATCGTTGCGAAAGAGCTCATAACTAAAATGGGGATGAATGCTGATATCAGGTTCCGTGTTCCAGATGGCGTAACCGATTTCGGCTCGGTCTATAAACGTACTTCCCAGATAGACATAGACAAACACTGCCCTGTAGATAGTAGGATGCGAGATATTCGAAGAGTGCATTAAATCTGGTTGGACTTACTTGTAAACACAGTGGGCCGCTGTCAAAACCCAGCTATTTGCAATCAGGGCACCGCCGCAATATACCTTGCTTTCTGTCTCCAGATGAACCATATAGGGGAACTGAGTAGGTTGAGCGTCGTATCCATTAGCTATTCGAGGTCTACTGTGCAGATGCTGGGCGGAGGTAGAACACCAGACCAGAGCGAAAACTATTACGGATCTCATTGTAAACTTCACAGCTAGAAGTCTGGTGGAAAATAAACTCTTCTGTATATTTGGTTGACTATAATATATATTGGGGAATTCAATTAATAATGCTAAGACTAATTGCGACTGATTTTTGGACGTTTTACACAGTTTAAGGTTGTGATACTTCAAAAGCTGGCACAATAAAAATATTAATTTTTTACCCTTTTACACTGAAAATAAATTGTGTAACGCAGTAAATAAAACTTTTTCAACTAGTTTTGGTACTATTTCAGCCAAAATAATAGAAACACAAAATTTTCAAACTTACTTTTTCATCAGTTTCGATTGAAATTTTGGAAGAAATTGAACTGACAGACAACATATTAATCTCATCTAAGTAAAAATTCAGAAATTCAACCAGAAATTCCAAAATTTGTGACAAAATATTAAAGGCTTTAAATACAATGAAAATATTTCCGCATATATAAGTTTACGGATAATACTGGTTTTTTTTACTGTGTAGCTGAATATTACCTGATATAACATAACTTTACTAGAAAAAAAATTCTTCTGAGTAATGCTACAATATTCTATTTTACTTTTGTTGGATTCTAGATAAGAAATTGTATCGCAGTTTTATCACAATTTTATCAGTAAGTAATTAGAACATAACAGAGGTATAAAGCGGATTATTTTGCAAATTATATTTCGCCAGCGCTAAGGGAAAATATTGGAACCAGTGATAAATAATGGGCATCTAGAAAATATCGATATGCAATATATTCATATATTTCGTAATCCATTTCGTAACGCGGAGATGCATCATTCAATTTCTAAAAATTCTTCAGGGTCGTTCGAGTCGACGGTATCAAACTAACACGTAGTTCGAAAAGAACAAACTAACTGACGGTTCACGCTATAATATTTTTGTTATATTTAGTACAAAATAATGTCCTGAGGCAGGAAATTTATTAGACGTACACTGCGCCGAATGTAAAGTTATCTGTGAAAGATAGATATCATGGAACGATTTCGCTCTACACAGAAATGTTTAATAAGACGTTGACTTAATTCTATTCTCAAAAGCAAAAAATGAAAAACTATAAGAAATATGTTGATGTTGTTGTTGTTGTTGTTGTTGTTGTTGCAATTATTACTTTTGGTTTAGTAGCGACTAAAACTAAGCAAAATCAACCGCAAATAAGTACACAACAAGCCTTTGAAGTCTACATTCATATTTATATGGAAGCAATTGCTGCACTATAAATAAATTATAATCAGTGTTTGTGTGTTTGATTCGCACTCGTTCATTTGTCACTCCCTGCTTAAAATAATTGTTTTTATTGTTGCTTTCGTTGTGATTGCATTGTAATGAAATATTTGAACTGCATTTGCTTTGTTTTCATTCCGTATGCATTATTAATCAGAGCAAAACAATTCCTTAAGTTTCAATTGAATTTTAATTAATAAATATATGAACCTAAGGCGCATACCATAAAATTCATTCATTAGATGACACAGGCATAAAAGCATTTAAAACCCTGTAGGAAATTTTGCATTCGCTTACCCCCTCGCATTCCTTGGTATTCCGCGTTGTATAAAACTGGTGGTGCACCACCTGAAATCCTGATCTCGATCCGGTTTTCAGTAATCAATTGTATTTAAATATGTAAAAAACTGTGGACGTATAATATCACAGTGCACGTCAATACATCAATTAGTGCGAAATCGAAGGTTCTGTCTTAGTTAACCAAGTAGTAACTAAGTAGTTAACAAATTAAACGCGTCTTCCTACTGGGTAGCTTCGACACCAAATGGTCTTCATTGCTACCTGCATTCAAACCAATCCACTGTGGTTCAGATTTCTAATTGAAATTTTAATATTTCATTTTGATTCTCTGGCAAATTATATGAAAACGAACTAAATGATTTTATGTTATTTGATTGAAAATGTTATTTCTAGTGGACAAAATTTAATCACTTTATTTTCTTCCTTTTCCTTGCAAAACTTTGTCAAAGTTAATTTGTGTTTTGAATTTTGTATATTTGTGTTATATATTTCGCGATGCAATAAAATATATATGCGTAAAATTCCCTATTCTGGGATTGTGAAGATGGCATTTTAATTAAAAACTGCCAAAAGGATATCAAACAATTTTTACGACGTATTAAGTACTAAGAATAATTTATACCTTTTTGTTTGGGACATAAAATAGCGAAGCGTACGGGAGTTGTTGAGGAAGGATAATAAAATTTGCTTTTGTGTGAGCAATAAAAATTTGTGAGTTCTCGGAAATAAGCGAGAAATACCAGAAGTATCAGGGAACGTGAGGTAGTAGGAAAAGTAGTAGAAGAGGGGTGAAGAGGGTGGTGGAGAAGTACCATTGATAATGTGAATGACGGTAAGGAATGTCATCGATTTGAGGATTAGGAAAAACAAAACAGTTAGCAGGGAATAAAGGAAATCAAAAATTAAAAGAGGACTTAATAATTAAAATAAGAAAAATAAAATAAGATAAGGAAAGGTACTAAGGAAACTAAATGGGAGTAAGGAGTAAAAAGGAACTCAATAACTGAGAGCCGAAGAAAGTAGAATGAGCCACAAGTGTGTAGAAAGCATTCAGAGTTTGTTGAAAGTGAACAAAAAAATTGAGGGCTCGATGAGAAGTGAATAAAGTAGTAAATAGGTGGCTTTTTCTATAGAAATGATGATAATAACTACTTTTTTAATTACTACTGCGAATGAGCTGTAAATATAATTACGCTGTCCTACTCTACTTAATCATTTGTTGCTTTATTTATGTTTCCTTTACTTGAAACTGTTTCCTTGGTTGAAACTCAAAGAGCTTTTCTCTCTTTTTTCCGAAACTTTTTCCTTTTGAATGCTTTTTTGAAGCTCTACGCCGGATATTCGCCATAAAAAATTTTATCGCTTTGAGAGCTTTTCACCCTGTAAACACCTGCTGCTGAAAAATATTTCTGTTTTTGTTGCTTTCATCATGAAATTAACATAATTGTACTTTCTTGCATGGCAAGTTTTTTCTTAAATTTGAGATTTACACTCAACAGAAAAAATACTACAACTTTTACGTTCTGAGAGAGGCTAACGATGAAGAAAATCTATTCTAGATGTGGCAATTGCATCCTCTATCGTGGCTTTTGAGGACCTAAGTAAGTCTGGGTTTTGCAGAACTTTAAAAAAAGTAGTAAAACACAAGGCAGGTTTTTAGTCAACACGAGGGCCGACATCGAGACAGACTTTTCCATCAAAGCGAGAATCTAGATAGCGTTTTTGAGGCTAGCGCGAAACCGAGATCGAGGTCATCCAAACCTAATTTTCGCAACAGCGAAACACACTTTGAAAAAACGTTTTTAACAATAATAGCTTTTGTACAACTTTTCTTAACTTTTTCGCTTGAGCGTACAAATCACCTGCACCTGCTTTGTCCGACAGTGTTGCCAATTCAATTGGAAATCTGTACAGAGTCAGAAAATAAAAATTGCAAACAACAGATCCAGCGAATGAAGAGGTTTGCAACAAAAACAAGCAAAGCGAAGGTAAATAAAAATGCATTTATGCAGCAAAAGCAACTGTATTAATGCAATTGCATTGAATCCGTTCATTTTTCAGATGGCGACAGATGGCGCCACAGGCAACAAAAATCACACACTTGAATAAACCAAAAAATGGTCACTGGTTCACAATTTTCTCCCACAGAGAACGTCATCTTCTCTACAGTAATATCAGTTTTTTTTATTTTGTTTGCGAAATGCAAAAATATTTAATTATTATCGGTTCAAATAAATGAAAGGTGGGAATTTTTTTATTTACGCACGTGACGTGTGCGAAATGCAGAAAAAGAGAGGAGAGGGAGAGTGGGCGAGAGAGAGGGAGAGAGAGAGGGAGAGCGAGAGAGGGAGAGAAAGAGGTTTTAAAATAGATATTCTGCAAATTAAATTTTATGCTCGAATTATTTTAATTTCCTGTAGATCTTCTTCAGGTTTTTTAGTAGAATTTATTTTTGCTGTTCTTGTCATTTCTGCAGCTTTGAAAATTAAATGACAGAATGACGGATACTCAGTAAGTGTCAACGGCAGAATGAATGGAAAGATTTTAATTGCCAAATATGAAGTTGAAGCCACTATTGCAGGCTAATTTAATTCCCTTCGTCACATGCTTATGCATCACAGCTTATAATTGAATTTTAAATTAGCCAACATCGGCACACAGCAAACAACAACTCTGTGGTTAGTAAAATATTTGAAGCAAACAAAATCGCTCAACCCTACGAAGAGCATTGAGGACACTCGAAGGCTAAACGTGAGCAGCAGCAATGAGAATCCCTAATAACCAGCAACAACGTGGAAGTTGGGTAAATGTATTGGCCAACAGCAACAAAATTACAAGGGCGAAGAGTAACTTGACGTTCGAGCATTTCTTGGTTCAATCAAATATGATCCGTCGGGGTGTGTGTGTGTGTTTGTGGGTGTGTGTGTGTGTGTGTTAAGAAGTCCCCGTCTCACTTCTAGAGGACGCCCACGGCCTGCAGCTAAAATGACGGTTTGTTAACCAAATATAGACGCACCGCGCACAAGAACGAGTTAATATGAAAATTTCACTTACTGAAGTTTGCTCAATAAATTAAATTCAGCCAGACAAAGCTAATTAAAGCGTATAATTTAGAAATATAATTTTGGAAAGGATCGCGTATCTATTTTAGCTTATTGCCTCGTAATATTACTCTATTTTTGGTGCGTAAATTAATTTCTCCTCTCAAAATTAATGCAGCAAAACCCTTTTTAGTTACTTCTTGCCATATCTTGACCCAGTTTTATTTAAGCCGAAAATCGTATTCCACTCATCATTCAGCAGACCTCACTAAATTTTATTTTTCAACTTCTACGCTTCCAACAGGTGCGCTGAAAGTTGCCATTTCGTTTGCTGAAGAACTTATTATGTTTCCATGCTTTGATGTGTTGAAACAACGTAGCAACTTTACAAACTTATTTAATACGAACAAAAAATAAGTAATTTTCCGAATCAACATTTCGAATGAATGCCTATTTTCCTTTTTTTCGAGATACCTCACTGCACTTTTTTAATTTTTATAAAGCTTCCTAAAGCTTTTTACACTTTCAATGGAAACTCTTGCAAGCTTTTGCATGATATTTCCTTGTTTTTAGAATTTTTTCCAGGTTGCTTTGTAAGTTCGTTTTAATTATTACAAGAGATTTTTCAACTCTACTAAATTAAAAGTTTATTAGCTTGAAAGTTTATAAGGCAAAGTTTATTACAACTCAGATTTCTACGTGGCATTGCATAAAAAACAAGCTCATCACACAAAGCTTTGCTGAAACTGAGTGCAAAACACTGAAAAACGTACGAAATTATTATTAAACTTGTTTGTAGTTAATAATTTGAAATTAAAAGAAAAGTGAAATATATGAAAACACGTTTTCCAATATTAACTGAACGCAAGTATGTATCTGCAGCTGTAAAAAATAACTGTAAAAGTATAGAAATCATTTGCAACCGCAACAACAACCGCGAAAACGACGATCCATTCAAGGAAGCAACTTTTTAACATGCTGTGCTGGACCAGCACCGCACCACGGTCACGGTGGCGGTGGGCGTGAAGCGGACCGGCACGAGGGGGTTGCACAGCGGGTGTCAAATATGAATTCTCACCCGCGGTGAGCGGTGGGCGGAGGGGTTAAGCAGCAGCTGAAAATTAAACGAGCAGCAGGAAGGCAGAAAGGCTGACAACCAGCCTGTCAGAACGGGAGGCAAGCAAGCATGAAAGCTGGCAAGCTGGCGGCGGGCAGACCGGAAAACAGTTCGCAAAGCAGTGCGAGGCGAGTGCACAGGCAGGCAAGCGGACCGACAAGCGGACAGACAAGCTGGCTAGTTGGTTCGGAGTTCGGTGCGCACGCGGTGAGAGAGGCACGCTGTGGCGGCTGGTACGCCGTCAGGAGAGCAGCTTGAACATTGTGGGTCAGCCTTGTTTGCGTCCGCAATGACCCGTGATTGAAAGTGTGCCTACAAATAAATTCCACTTCAGCCAAATTTCGCAAATTTCACGCACACATGATTATTCATCGCGCGCTTTACCGCCGCCGCCGCCGCCGCCGCCCCCAACGACTGGAGTTGTCAGCCGCTTTCTGTATGAACGCAACTTCCTTTACGAACGCTAACGTATGCTTTCGCCACAAATAAGCAATCATCATAAAATTATTTGCCCTCCAGGTTGATCAATTGATTGAGAAGCGCGGAGTGCGTACAGCCAAAGGAAAATAAAGTCAAGTTTGCATTTGAAAAGCGGAAAGAATTACTTGGCAATAAATTTTGTAGTGTTTAAGTCTCATTTATTACATTTTTAACTCTCTTACAATATAAAAATGTGTAATCAGTAGACTATTTTGCCCCAATAGTTCGGGGAATCTCGCTATTGACTTTTTGAAAGAGAATTTTTGAAAGAGAATCGATTAAATGGCCTAAAATTACACCGATAAGTAATGAAACCGATAAAAAATTTTATGAAATTTAGGAAAAATCTTATTTTACCATCTTTCCTAACATTTTAAAGTTTGTGTAAAGAAAACCATCCGGAAAATACATGAAAACATCGACAAGGTGTGAATGCCATTCACAATTATTGTACACACATAACTACATACATAAATAACTGTTTGCGTTTGTATCTCTTTTACACTCGTATATCACTTCATACAAAATTTCACAAACCATAAATCACTTTATAAATTCACTGTTACATTTTATCACTTGCAATCATTTGACTTACTTGCAGATGGAAGGAAAAATCAATATTTTGCGGTTGGTTTTCAATTATAAAAACTGACACATTCCTAATACTGAATCAACTCCAAGTTGGAGTTCAATTTATCTGATGTGATTTATTGTTGTGTGTGAAGAGAATTAGGGAAACCTTTTAATGTAACAGACAGTCTGACTGGGGGAACTGAAAGAAGTCAATAAGAACTTTTAATAATTAGAAAATATGCATTTTAAATAGGCTTTAATAGGCTTCCGTCATTATTTACCATTGAAGATCTAATATTTCAATTTTATAAAATTTAAAGTCTGAGTATTCATTACAAGTTACAAAAATAATTGCTTTCGTAAAAACATCGACATTACATTTGATAGCGATACTTAAACGAATTAAGTGAAAAATGCTGGTCGCATTAGCTAGAAAATAATAACAATATCAGCTGCACAAGCAACTACTTCGGTTTTCACGTAAACGAACAACTCACAACTCATACGTGCTTCGAAGATTGACAGAAATCACGACAGTTCGCAAAAATGATTACCGAGCCTGCAATTTATTACTATTACTAGCTACCTTGGCCAAGTTTAGAGAAATTGGCCATTTAAACGTCAGCGTTGTGTGGCAGTCGGCGGCATATTTGGCACAATCACAGACGGCGTGTTTATTTTATGTAGCCAACCTATTTAGCCATTCCCCCTCCCCTCCACCCAGCACTGTAACAACACCGCGCACTTCAACTTCTACTTGAACAAGCTGAAAATGGCCCTACTATGGATGATAATCGTTCTCATGAAGATCTCATTGCATAATTTTAGGGGAAAATGAAATTCTCATGAAAATTATTGGTTTCGTATTTGCTTGGCAGAACTAAGCCGTACATTTTTATTAATGTTAAAATAAATGATACCATTCGAAAACTAATTCAAATAATGAACTATATTTCGGGGTGTTGACATTATATTGAAGTAGGCGTATCAATAACCCATCAGTATCAGTAACACATCAGTAACAATTCAGTAACAAATCTCGTTTCAATTTAACGTTTAGTTTATTTTTAAAAGATTGAGGTTCATCTGTTAGAGTGTGTACAGCGCTCTCTGGTGGAACTTTTTGGTATTACTGCATAGATTCTCCTAGAAAAATATATATTCACTCACACTGTCACTCCTAGAAAAATATATATTGCTATCGTAAAGGAATTATTAAGATCGGTTTAGTAGTTTCAATGTTTTAACCTTTTAAAAATTTCCTTCTTAAAAGTTGGTCTATCCATATCCTTAACTTCATATCGCTTGATTATGGAGCACACGTTGATTTGTAATACCAATTTGCATCTAATTAAGACCTACTAAGCGATCTGTCCTCATATTGCTACCTTCCCCTCCTCTTTCTGCTTTATCACACTACAACTTCTTTTTCTCCTCAACTACGGTAGCCGACAAAAGTCTAGTTATTGTCTTTATATTAGAATTATGCAAATGTTGAGAGGATTTGCTACATAACAAAATGTTTTTATCAGTTAAGTTAATACTTGTATTAATTGTATATATTAGTAGCCGACACGGTAGCCTATGAACTCCCTCACAACTCCGCAGAAGTCCCTGTACTTCTTCCCCTAATCCGTAATTCGTGGCCAGCAGAAGAAATATAATAATAAAATTAGTGGGAAAACGAGAAAGGGAAGGGAAGTAAAGTAGAAAAGTTACCGCAAAGAAAATCAAGCGAACTGAACTGAAGTGGTAATAAATTGGACGATTTGCGCCCAAATGCCGCTCGCCAATGAGCTGACAATAAGCCGATCATGAGTTCCACTAACGTGCCTAACGAACGTTTTATTAACGTGGACTTCGTTGCGGCGAGAGTGTGGGTTGTTGAGCTGATGAGTTGTGTGTTCAGTTCATTTGGAGTCGAAGGGGATTCGAATTAGGAAGCAGAACTCAAATTAAGCAGCTGCTGTGGCTGAGTGTATATTTTTCCCCCCTTTTCTCTCGTTAAGAAGATAAAAATTAAACGCTTTAAATTGAGTTTGACTAATTTTTTAACATTATTTTTGGTTTAAGCTGGTGTAGAATTTTGACATTCTCATTTTTTGTATCTCAAAAGATAAATAATACTCGTAATAAACTTGATTGTCTCAGATGTTTTGTGTAGATCAGGATTTGAGCGAATTTTTGGGGTTTTGCAAGATGATTATTATAAAAAATATTTGTCTGATTTATTCAATACAACTTGGTGAGAAATTATTCACTATAGTTTGATAAATTAAATTCTTAGTTCAATTCAATTTCTTCAATTTCTGAAGTAGAAAAGAACTCAAACGCTTCAAATGCCACCACTTAAAACTCTCTCATTTCAAATGAAATCTAAAATTAGTACATCAAACTCAAACTCATAAATTATGTGGCAAAACCAACAGTTACAACAACAAAGACAACAACTGCAGTAGCCACAAAAATTAAGTAGCAATAAATTTCAAATTAATACTGAAAAATAAAAGCGAAAACCGCTCGCTCCCAACCTGCGATCGGTGACAGCTTATCGATCACCTTAAGCTACCCACGCTGGGACGCCGGCACGCGTCAGACTCACAACGCACCCAACTGACAAAATAACAGCTATTAAAATAACAACACAAATCAATTTAAAAGCCGACTAATGGTACTCGCGCTGCTAAAAATGCATTTTAGTTGAATTCAATGAGCTCCCCGAACAGATGCACGATCAGTCGTCTCACAAATGGACTTCCCTCCTCGCCCCTCACGCGCACCAACTAACATCTGTTCGTTTAATGTGAGAACTAAATTTAAACTAAATTGAAACTAATTGGTGAGGTTTTCCGAGTAGAGGAATTTATTGGAGAAATTTTAGTTGTAGTTCGTTGTAGAGATCGCTGGCTTTTAACTCACTGATCATATTTTAGTTACGTCGTCCACGTCAACGCACAGAACTCCCTGAAAACCTCCCTTCAAAAAATCCATCGTCTTTTTTAAAACTTCATATATCACCGCCAATAACTATCGCCGCTCCACTCTAAGTTGTGGTTGTTGTTTTTCCGGCAATAAAATGTGCTTGCCAACTTCTGTTCGAATGGTTGGTAAGCACGTTTGCGCGTCTCTAACGATAATTGACAGTTGCTACCTAATTCTACATCGCTGCTCGTCTTCGCTGTAGTTTTTTGTCTCTTCGCGTTTGCCGTGTTCGCCTTGTTGTCGAACATTAAATTGTCAAATTGCTTTGGATTGCTCTTTAAATTGTTGTAATTTACTGAAGTTGTAATTCGTTGAAGGCTTCTTCAATTTTAAATCATGTTGTTTATGTACTGACAGCGGAGTACTGACAGCTGCGAACCGACCGCTGCGAACTGACAGCAGCGAATTGAGTGCTGTGCAGCTCTGTTATTAGAGACTTTTAGTGTACAACAAAAGTGTTTTCATTTATATTTTATATAGGAATTAAAGAAATTAATATTTGCGTATTTTTAAAACTCCTCTAAGGTAACTTTGGTGTCTAACGTATCGGAGTCGTTAGATACCGAAATGAGACTTTGGTTTCCCCCCATCGCCATCACCATCGTCGCTGCCACTCCGCCGACCTCCGTTGACCCGGCAGCTACCGCTACAGCAGGCTCACTCTGTGCTGCCATTGAAGTGCACCGGCATCCATCACTTGTGCGCTGCGCTATCCAGTCGTTAAAACGATTTACACGCGTATAAACGCCCGGCAAATTCGGCTTCGCGCAACCTTCGCCCCACGAAACGATGCCGACCAACTGATGCTGCTTCGCGCTGCCAACTCGGATATGCAAAGGGCCACCACTGTCGCCCTGACAGGAGTCTTTGCCGCCCTCTGGCAGGCCAGCGCACAACATGTTGTCGGTAATCCGCGAGGGGCCATACTGGCTGGTATAGCACTCTTCCTGCGACATAATGGGCACCTCAACTTCCTGCATCGCGAAATAATATCGAATTAGACGACGCTGAAATGCAACAGCAGCGCTCTGTTTTTAGACTAACCTGCAAGGTATTCGAAACTGCACCACCCTCACCGAGGGCACCCCAACCCGTGGCCACAGCCAGCTCGCCGGCAAAATCGCTACCAAGCGCGGGCATGCAGACCGGACGCAGGCGCTCATTGAACTCCACTGGCTGCGACAGACGAATCAGCGCCAGATCGCTGTCGTAGGTAGTCGAGCTGTAGCGTTCGTGCGGAGTCGCCAAAGCGGCACGACGGTCCACAACATACACGGAACTGTTGTGCCGATCGTGCTCGAGCAGACGCACCGTGATAACGCGGTGTGGGATGCCGATGACACAGTGAGCCGCAGTGACTACGTGTAAATCACTTATCAACGAGGCACCGCAATAGAAGTCGCCATTGGCCAGCAGCAGCGCCATCCAGGGGTACGCGTGCACCACCGTCTCTTGACCGCCGACAATGCGCCGCACGGTGTTGACGCTGCCGCAAGTACAGGCGGTGCACTCACGTTGCGGTACTTTTGGTGTGGTGGTAGTTGTAGGCGTTGTGCTGGTGGTTGTGGTGGAGGGTGTAGTAGGCCGCAAAATCGAGGCCAACCACTCGAAAAAGCCGTTTTGCCTTGATGACTCAGTTCGAGGTCCATAGACGCTGATCCAGCTGACGTTATTCGGTGTCAGGGAGGTGAGTGGCGGCGCACTCCAGAAGAGAAGAATTAGAAAAGCCAAATGTAGCTCAAGCCGAATTGAAGTCATGATCGGACGATCTAACGCGTTAGAGTGACCAGCGAAGACTGTCGCCTAGTGGAAAGGCTACTGCTGCACCATCATCGTTGGTCACCTGCTGTGATGGCCTACAAAACCCAGCTCGAGACTCTAATTGGCAATCCAGTTGCGTGCGACGAGCACACCTCGCACACCTCGCGTCTCTCCGGACGCATAGCACTCTTCGAATTGAAACTCGCTGAATACAACGAGCGATCGCAACTTTCCCATTCTACTTTTTAACAAGTTTTCCACGCTTTTCAAATAATTTACTACTTTATTCGCTAACGATTTAATTTTCACAATAAATAAGTAGGTCGTATGTAGATAAAACAGGAAAAAAAGTACATTTTTCTAGCCTGAACAACTTTCAAACCCTGTTGGATTTCAAGTTGACCACCACCTTCCACTCTGCATCATTTTTCACTCTACAATAGTTTCGATCACGTATCTCTCCTCCCTCTTTCTTTTTTCAATTTTTCTCCCATTACCTTTTGACGGAGGAGGAGATCCTCTCCCCTTTACTTCTTGATCTTCTTGATTTCAGGGTGACACAAGCAGGCATCCTTCGTTTTAGTTTTTATCCAGGGTCCGAAGCGGTTGACCCGTGCATAGACTCCCGGATAGCCAGCTTTGGCACATCCTTCTCCCCACGAAACCACGCCTGCCAACTGATGTTCCCTTCCATCGTTAGCGATCACATGTAGCGGCCCTCCGCTGTCGCCTTGACAGGAATCTTTCTTGCCCTCTTCATAGCCCGCACATAACATGTTTTCAGTAATACGATTGGGTCCGTAACGACTTTTACGACATTCATCCTGTGACATTACGGGCACTTTAACTTCCTAGAAAGAGAGACAAAGAGAGAGAGAAAGAGAGATATAGGAGTGGAAGAAATGAAGTATAAAGGATTCTTCAATGTCTTCATATATAATATATTTTCCTAAAAAGATCTGAGATTAATGAGGAAACTTCTTTTGCATGTATGTTTTACAATTTATAGTGTAAAAATATTTATAATAATTTATTGCAAATGCAATAAATATCAACGTGAGAGTGGGTACGAGTGGGATTGTTCTAGATTCCTCTTCTCGACTGTCTCGATTGTCGAGTGAAACTGCAAACTCTAGAGTCTCCTACATGCCTTGACTTCTCTCTTTTTTTTGTGTTAAGAAGATTTTGCCTTAATTTCGAACTTGTCCTTTTCCCCAAAACACTTGACTTTGCAAGCACTCCCAAACACTTTCTTTTCCCCATAATAATTCCGCACTCACCTGCAGCTTGTCCGAGGTGGGACCACCAACCTTAATGGCACCCCATCCGGTAACAATGCCGATTTCTCCTTTAAAGGATTTTCCCGGTGTCGGCAAACAGACAGGACGTAGCATATCCGTCACTTCCACAGGGGCATCCATACGTATAATTGCGATATCGTTATCGTAGTTGCGTGAGTTGTACTTCGGATGTATTGTGATCTCCGCGACAGTTCGGTCGATTTTCTGAAAATGCGACATCTTACGATCGTGTTCCAACAGACGTACACTGATGCGATCGCGGCGGAAACCGTAGACGCAATGCGAGGCAGTGATAAGGAACTGATCGTTGATGAGAGTGGCGGCACAGTAAAAGCGACCACCGTACAACAGCATGGCCATCCAAGGGTACTGATGAACCTCCGTTTCTTGGCCACCCACGATGCGTTTCTGAGTGTTGGTAAGTCCGCAGACGCAATCACTGCAGTTGCGAGGCGGATTTAATGTGGGTAGAAGCGGATTCATGGTAGTCATGATGGTGGTGGTGCTGGTCATGCTGGCGATCGTTGAGGTGGCACTGGTGGTCATTGGTTCTGCCGTACTACTCGTTTCAGTAACGGGGGCCAAGGTGGGTTCTTCCGTGGTTGTCGACGAGACGCTGTTTGTTGCAGACTCTGTCGTCGTCGTCGTCGTCGTTAGGGTCGCCAGCGTGGTATTGGCTTCTCCGACGAGAGGGCGCTGCGGTAGCAATGACAGCACCCACTGTACGAAGGTATTTTGCGATTGACGTATCAACGCATCGGTTTCACTATCAGATGGTGAAGACGCCTCAGTGCTGCTAACATTGGCATCCAACGACAGCCCTTGCAGTACCATCAGCAACAGTATAAAATTCTGCAGTCTCCACAGCATTATCTCGGAACTATTTTCTTGTCTTCTCTTCCAAGAATTCTTTGCTCTTCTGGTATCCCGGTGCACTTGTTTTACGCTTTGCTGCTCGGTGCAGACTAATGTTGCAAAGCGATGGCTGGCTACCAAGTGGTCATCGGGACCGAATTTCACCTTGACTGTGACCAAGCGCACAGACTGGTTGCTGGCTAATAGAGTGCGAGCGATTTTTTTGCGCTGTCGTCTTAGCATGGCTTGCTTGGCGTTTAACAGGTTGTGGTCCTCCTCGCGCGGGCCGTGGGCGCGGGCCTCTCAGTGAGAATTGAATTAACAGTCGCATTTGCTTTTTTCCTTTTTTGGTGCCGGCGAAAGTTCCAATCCAACGCTTATGTTTATCAATTTCTTTCTGCTGAAATCCACGCTTTTTACTTGACTTTCTGTCGCTCTGGTGTCATGTAAACTTTATTGCGTTATTTTGTATTGCGGTAACCGTATCGTATACGTGATCTGCCTCGCTAACTAACATCGAGGTAGAAAGTGCTGTTACTTAAAACACGAAAACGTGGTGTATTGGGAGAAAAACGCGAGGTAGATTTAAAAAAGGTGGTGCGTATCTTTTTTTATAAGAATTATAAGAATATTCGATAACGTCTATAATTTCAGATATTCGCCGTCGAAATTTGAAAGATGTAATTTTTGGAAATATTAAAGATATTATCACCCTTCTTTTACTCCTTTTTGCTGGATTCTGGACTGATAATAGAATTTTTGTAGCAAGTCTACTTTTTGAGATAATCGAAAGAATTCTAAAATTTAAGCAGAAGTCATAAAAATTCACAGTTTTTTTACTTACGATGGGGAAATGGAAATTAAAATCTTTATTCGTCTGTGAAACATAATACAATATCTATAAATGTCTGTCAAACATAATACAATGTCATCATTTTTTCATTATTTATAAAATCAATTTTCTTCTGTACTGTTAAAAACTTGCTATAAATTTTCAGTGCAAAGCCAAAACCCGCGGATCCAGATGCTTACTTTTTAAGCTTTAATAATTTATCGGCTATACAAATTAATCCGCTACCTTCAAATGTAGCGACAAATTTTAGCAACTTATCACCAATTTGCTCGCCTTCTCAAAGCTGTCCCTCTGTGGGCTTCTAGCAAATTGCAACGCTTGGCCGATTTACTTCTCGCCTCTTTCTCGTTTTGGACAAATTAGTTTTTAACTCTCTAATCCATTATTTAGTTATTTATCATGATACTGACACAGTTGTTGCACCAGTGTTGCCCGCGTGCGGTGTTAAAGGGAGATAAGAAAAAAATCCAGATGAAACTAAGTTGCCCTCATTTAGCGTGGTGTACAAAAAGTGTGCGGCGAGGCTGTTAAAATTTGATTTAAAGGCAATTTACCAACCAACAAGCTGGAGGCTAGTAAAGCAAAAACAGGAACACTTGGAAAAGAAATCATTAAGTGGGGGGAAAAAACGAAAAAGCGACCAAGACTGACTAGAAAAGTCATCAAAAACCAAGAAAATCTACCAGGAAAGAAAATAGAAAAGTCGACCAAGAAGGAAAATAGAAAACTAATCTGCGAACCAGCCAACAAACAACTCAATCACACCTTCAACGTCTTTATAACCAGCTCATAATTCAACATAGAAAATAAACAAGCTAAATACATATATAGACGCATCGAACAAACAGTAAAATAACTAATAAGCCAGTTAGCCAACGTACCGACAAATTGTCTAGTCTACTAACCAACCACTCAACATACCAGATAAAATGTAAACCTGCGAGCCAATAAATCACCTAACCAACCGCCTGACAAATCCTCCAACAGACATATAAAACGACAAGCAACCAGCCATCTCATCAAACACTCTCCCATCCAACAAGCAAACTTTTAAACCGTCAAACCAATGAGATTAACCAGAAGTCAATAATCAAGTCAGTTGTTTGAAAACACAAACCAATAAACCAACAAGTTAACAAACCTAACAAAACAAAGTAAAAGCATGCCAGCGAACCGACCAACAAACCAGTCGATCATCGTACCAAGCAACCAACTCAATCAATCATCAGATCAACAGAACCACCAAAAACTCTCCACAAACCAAAAAAACAAACACACAACAAACACCGGTTCTTATTCGGACTACTCTTCCAAACAGACAAACAACCAGTCAATCATCTAGTCAACCAGGCAGTCAACCAAACGGTCAACCAGCCAGTCAACCAGGCAGTCAACCAAAGGATCAACCAACCAATTATCCAACCAACAAACCAATCAACCAAATACTGCCAAGCTACCAGTCAACCAACCAACGCATTTGTAAAAAAAAACCAACCATATAACCAGTCACCGTACCCTATCTTGCTGACCTTTAAAGATATCAACAACAACAACGAAAAACAATAAAGAAATGCAAGAACTCTAACTAGAAAATCCAAACCAAACATTTTTTATCCGATTTTAAAGTGTGGCAACAACGGCCGAGCAACAAGCGTGGGTTGCCTAGGGGTTAACATTGTTGTTGTTGTTGTTGTTCTCGTTGTTGTTGTTGTCATCGTTGTTCCTTTTATTCGTACTCAAGTATTCTGGAGCGCTTATTGCCAATTACAGTAACAACAACCACTTCAACAAGAGCGAGGAAATCGCCTCAAACAATTTTATCTTCTCGTTGCTCCATTTGTAGGTGTTGCCAACGTCACCGTTTAAAGTGCCCGTACATATATACCTACATAACTACATGCATACCTACATACATAGCAAGACTTTGGCTCTCGGCACAGCATGAAGCGATTTTAGATTTTGGCTTCAAATTTTTAAATTGGATGAAAAAAAAGTCGTAGTTCATCTCTGATTTTATTAGGATTTCTGTCGACCACTGAGGTGGGAGCACCAAAAATAAGGAAAAAATACGGTCAAACTTTATAGGATCATTAAAAAGTAGTGAATTTTTAGTGCGGAAAAATTGAAGGTTTAAATTCTTCTTAAAGTCGAATTAAATACCATTTGAGCACCGAAAAGTATGCAAGAAAAATAAAAGTAAAAATCAGAGTTTGGAAAAATTACCCTGAAAAATAAAAATTAACCTGTTTTTGAGGTGAAGAACATGGAGAGGATTCTACTAATTATCGTCTGTGGCGTTGAATAAATTAAAATAGAGTAATTTTTATGAATAATTAAGATTTCTGGTCATTATCTTGTTTCCACCTCGAATTTGAGATGATAATCGAGGCTTTTTAGCGAAAATTAGTGAGGAGTCGTTTTCATTCGAGACGAAAATAAAGATCGAGACACCGTTTACGATTCGAGATGAGTGTCGGGGTCGAAAGATCTTTTTCCGGACTTGAATTCAAGGTTGTCAAAAAGTTTTCAACGCAAGAGTCCTGCAAGCGAGTCGTGCGTAGTCAAACATTTTGCCAATTCCTTAAAATAATTTTTTTAAATCGAAATTTTCACTTCTCCTGCTGTATTAATTAAAATTATGAAAGAAAAAAAATTAAAATGAACTCGAAAACAATAGGAACTCAAAAACAAAAAGCAGCCCAACAAAAAGCAGAACTCGTAAGGATGTCGAAGCCACAGTGGAAAACGTATTGTGAAGCGACGAAAACAATGCAGAGATTTAAATGTGGCGTTATAATGAGGCATAGCAAGCGGCGCCATCTGCTGTTCAGGCGGAGTTTTGTTGTGCCTTAGTTTTGGTTTTTTTTTTGTTCCTTAAGAATTGCTTTTAAAATCCTTTTGTTTGCTCAATAATTTTATCTCTCACTCTGTTTTGCTGAATTTTAAAGCAGTTCACAAATTTAGGTCATGAGATTTTATATACATACGTGGGAAGAAAAGTGGGTGTTTGAGAGTTTTGCTTAAATCCATGAATATTTTCAAAAATTGTGACATTAGGAAAACCAAAACCATACTTTGGTTCGTTCAGTTTTAGATAACAGAATGTTGAAAAGTTACCATTTTTGGCATTTTCGCCAAATGTGCTTAAAAAAGAAGGAATCCAAAAATGCCGCTGTTTCTACTGTTTCGGCGCAGGTTTCTTTTATATTCGGCTGGTAACTCTGCAACTGAACTAAAGTCAGCTTCAAAGAAGATGATGACAGAACTAAACTACTGAACTAAAGGAACGAACGAAGTGAAATCCGACGAACGAACTAATTTTAATAGGAATATTTTTGTGGAATTAGTTCGTTCAGTACATAACGCAACTCCGCCATCATACGCGATAAGAACCCGATTATCTAGACCTGTGTAATACGGATCCGTGTAATTAACCCTTAACCCTCAAGTGCTTCTTACTGCCAGCATTAATTAATGAAGATTATTTTCAATGCAAGTCACTACTGTATTTGAATCTTGGTCTATATAATCTGCGCCAGAGTGTCTCAACTTGGTTCCACAACCCGCGAAACTGATTTACGTATATTGGAATTGATAAATATTTGACTTCAAAGTTCGCTTTGTAAAGTTCGCAATAATGCGCGTGTTTCATTAAAATACGTGAAAAGAGCTCCTCGCGTACATGAATTCTTCAAAATTTCCGGACAGAATTCCATATTTAAATAATAAATTAAAGTAAAGACCCATAAAGTTTTTCAAGAATTTTTACCGTCCGTCGGTTGAGTAACACTGCTGCACACATAAGCAACTCTTTCCGAGCTCCTAAGATCCATTTTTAGGTAAGAAATACAATTATTAAAGATGATTTAGTAAAATTATAATTACTATTTAATTGATAATTAGTCGCGCTTACTTTAATGTTGAAATTAGAAATAATTACACAATTGTGGGATGAGAGATGTTGTCTCCTCGCATCATCATCATCTCGTGTGTCCAGAATTGAATTCATTGTGTGCGGACCAACGGCTGACCATTCACTGATCGTGTTTGCTGCCGAACTTCAGGTTCTGCTGACCAATGTAATCAATTAACTTGTGGTTAACGTATTACGGAGTCTGGAATTTACTGATGCACTTGATTGCATTCGATTATTTCCGAGACTTAATTGCTTATGATTGAGTTAGAAGAGTTTTGTTCAGTACGATTTATGATACGGAATCCATTGAGTAATCGAGTAAATTTTAGTTAGAAAATTTGAAATGTTGTAGTAAACTTAAAATCTTCAATTTCAAGCTTCAGACTACTAAATTCTTAAAATGGAAATGAAATTATTGATATTGTGTGTCTTCTGTTTTATACTTGATATTATATTTCACACTTTGTTGCAATTCTTAAAATTTTGGTTTAAATTAAATTTCCAAGTCATAAATTCCGAATTCTTTCATTTGTTTTTTTAGCAACAAAAAAAGATTGTAAATCATTTGCAACTCAAAAGCAATTTGCAGTAAACTAAAAAAGAAACAAACAACATAATAAGAAACAAAACAGGCTAAAAAAGCCACGAAAAACTTTTCGTACGTATTTTGCATTTCGAAATAACTCATTAGTTGGATTCCCTCTGATTGGGATACAAATTTGCACAGACAAACTGCGGGATATTTTTTCGTGCTCAGCAGGAGTTCGGAACGCAAATGAATTGACTGCAAAACCTTCAGAACGAGGCAGATGTTGGTGCGTTTAGCAAATTTTGTATTAAAATTGGAAAGCATTTTATGAATCATAAAAGTACGAGTCCACAAACAAAAGTTGATTGTGGAGAGGAAGAAGAATGAAGAGAGGAAGAAGAAGTAGGAGAAGAAGAAGAATAATATTTAATTTATATGAAAAAATAAGCAACCATTTTTAATGTTAAAACAAGTTAAAACAATTTAAAATGTCTTACTGATGTAAAAATGTGTGGAAAAAGCATTTTACTAAAAACAACTTTGTTGAATCGCTGCTGTTGCAACTTTGCAAGAATATTATTAGCAACTTTTTATTGCCTATTTTTACCTTCACACACGATATCATTTTTATTCAAATATTTGTTTATCCACATACTTCTCATGGACTTTTTTATTGCTTAAATTATATTTTTTTCAATTTTCACATACTTTCCTTTCATTTTTTATTACTTGCTACTAAATTCTCAGATTTAATTCACCGATAAGTTGCAACAGAAGCCAACAGAAAAGGCAAACACCATTTCCAAGTGGTATCCACTCAATAACACTCGAAAGTGGTCGGAAACATCAACAGGCAAGCAACGAATCTCGAAACCAGAGACCAGTAAATTGAATTTGACTTCGGTGGGAATTCGCTACCCACTCATTAGAATGGCTGGGTGGCATGTATATGTGCGTGTGTGTGTGTGTGTGTGTGTGTTTGTGTGGCTGTATGTTCGTGCTGAAACATTGAAGTATCATTGAGGAAATGGCACAGAAAATGCATACATTTCGATTCCGTTTATATAGAACGCGTTTGAACCTTTGATCGCATAACCCACTTTGTGAAATCAGCGTCAAAACGATGTGGATTTTGATGTGGATGCGGATGTGGTGCGTGAAGGTGTGCGTTTGCGTTCGTTACAGTGTTATAATCGAGTGTTTGTATGGATTTGACCTGATTGTTTATAGTCTGTGTGTCTAAATGTTTAATTTACCTAATTTCATTTTATTTCTTGATCACTATTTTATCGATTTCTGCTATCAAATTGTTTTCAATCTGTAATGATTTTCTTCTCTTTTCTTTTTTAATATCACAGTTAATGTGAAAGATTGCACATTGTATTTAAAAATAAGTCCCACAATAGGTTCCACAATATGTTCCACAATAGGTCCCACAATAGGTTCCACAATAGGTTCCACAATAGGTTCCACAAAAGGTTCCACAATAGGTTCCACAATAGGTTCCACAATAGGTTCCACAATAGGTTCCACAATAAGTGCTACACTCTCCCTTCAGTACTTTCATAGATGACTATAAACTAAATGAGTTTCTAAATTTTCCCACTGAAATCATAACCTAAAATTCATCATACAAATCTTGTGGCAGTCTAATTTATAACTTTTAATACGTTACACATCTTTATGTAAGAATTTATATCGAAACGTCTAAAGAAATTTAGCAACTAAAATAACTTTCTATTCTTATCTCTTATTTTAGAGCTATAAAAAGCTGAAATTGTCTCATTTCCGCAGCTAATCCATTCGAATCCTACGCTACGGTCCACATCAAACAGTCGTTTGAACACATTTTTATGCTCCAAAAACTCTAAAAGCTAATTAACACCCTCGCATATTGCTGAGTCGTGCTGCGTGCGGAGATGACATTCGTCGGATACATGAAACAGCTTGACAAGAGTGAGTTTCCTTTTCCATTTTTGCTACGTTTTAAGATTTTCACTTCACTTTTCTCCTCACACTCTCGTTTTTCTTAAAATGTACTTTGTTTTTATTACATAATCTATGCTAAAGTAGTCGCAAGTGTTTTAAGAATAATGTTAAGTAGTTGTATCTTTGAGATACATGTTAAGATTATTTAATGGTGTTACTTTAAGAAAAGGACTTACGTTTTTATAACTTTCTTCCCTTAGCAACTATGTATTTTTTAGAATTTTATTGGATTTTTATGATATTTTATCTTTGGATGAGTTTTTTTTTTTCTTTTTTGGATTTTCTTATCCACAGAATGCTTGAAGTTTCATTTTGTAACGATTTATTTTCTGCTTTTTGATTTATTAAGTACTCACTTTAGAGTCCATAAAACAGAGAATCGCTCTATATTTTTTGGAGTTAGTTGGCAGTTTATTTTGTGGGTTTTTGAGAGATTTCGGTAGGGTGAGATTGTATTAAGTTTCAATAGAAATGAAGACTTAGAATCATGAATTATTGCATCGTGTCTGCACTACAAAGTTAAATTTATATACTGTGGAATATGAGAGG
The DNA here is from genome assembly GCA_922984085.1 of Sicus ferrugineus. Lineage (NCBI taxonomy): Eukaryota > Metazoa > Arthropoda > Insecta > Diptera > Conopidae > Sicus > Sicus ferrugineus. Next base: position 6,875,502 of record OV277354.1, read on the forward strand.
CTTTTCTCAACAGAAATTTGATAAGGTGATGAAAGGCAGATGTTCGTTAATCAGAAAAGAAATAAGGAAATATTTCTATAGGAAAAAGTATGCGGCCTTTTCATAACTAGATGGCAATAAAGTAACATATGTTTGATAAAGTCAGTCAAATCCGTACATATTTAGCTGCACTTGAAAGCTGAAATTTAGTGTAACAATTTAGAAAATTCAAAAAAATAACACTAAACAATTCCATTGAGGAACGTTAATTGTGCGAATAATTGTCAGAATCAAGTGAGTAAGCTAGAGCTATTTTTGAGAAGTCCCATTGCAAACAATGAAAAGCGAAAAAAGGATTACGAAAGCGTCTTTCTAAATATCATTAAAAGGACTTTTTCAGAATATTGGCAAAGTCAGGATTAACCCCACTAAAGCTCCAAACAAGGTCATGTAATATATCTCTATATTTATAATAATCTACATAAGTATTTTAAACTTTTGAGAATGAAAATTTCTGTGTTCTGTGTTCTGTGGCGAGAAAAATCAACGAGAACCACAAAAGTAAATAAATTAACTTGAAAAATCAGGAAAAAACTCACTCAATCCATGATAACAACAATTTAATTATTTGGATGATTTTAAAATTCTGGTGGGAAAATTCTGCTGGGAAAAAAGAACGGAAATTACAACAGAACTGAGAGCGGTGGCGCATCGGGCATCGGTCAGCCTTTTGGAGAAATTAATTTAAATTGCATTAATGGCTTTCCTTGCATACATTCAGGCGCTCGCCAAATAAAAGAACGAAGTGCAAAAACTGTAGCGTTGGCAACTCCTTCTCCTCCCACATGCACACACACACATGAGTCCACATTACCGCACTCTTAATGATTTATTTATTATACCAGCAGCAGAAACAACAACACAAAGAACAACCCCGTGACACATATAAACCGAAGTAAGGACTGCCAAAGCAGAAAAAGCGGCGGCAGCAGTAATAAAACAAAGTGTGGCAACATTGTGCATTCACTTCCGCTGCCGTTGCAGTTGCAATATTGACATGTTGCACAAGTGTTGCCATTTGTCATCGCGATGGCATCGTCAACGATGGCAGCGGAAAAGCATGTTTTAATTAAATATTTAAATTTTTGTGGTTAATTTAATTACATAAAATTGCATTCCCATGCGGAGGGAAGCGAGATTCCTTGCATTTCTGCTGGCAGGAGGGAGAAAATATTAAATCTACCAACGGAGAAAGCGGAAGAACTTGAAATTTATGATGTCTCTCTCGAATGAATTATTAACATGCTCTATAAAACAATTTTATAAAATTAATTCAGGTGATGCAGAACGTTTTACGGTTGTATTTAAATTATATCGAATGGATTGAATTTTCGAAGTGATATGAATTCTGAAATGAATTATGAGAAAGTATTATATGTTGAAAGCCACAAATCATTGAAAACGTCCTCAAAAATTTACTTCACAGGATGGGACAGCCGTGGCAGTCATTTAAATGAACTTTATAAATAATCGGAATGTTTAATCTTTTAAGTAAACGAAAATGCCTTGAAAAGTATTGATGGTTTCTTTTTTTATAGTAATTTAAAAAAGAAACTAACTGATGGCCCTTTCACTCACTTAAACATGGATTTTCAATATTTCCCAGCGTTGTTCAGAGTAAGTCGACGATCCATTCCTAACCGCGGAAATGTGACAATGAATTTCTATCAATTTTTAAAGCATATTTGTGCTGACAGTATGAAAATAACACGTAGTTCAAAAAGAAACTAACCGATGGCCCACCCTATATTAAAAAAACCTTCAGATGGAACCCTTTTTAGTTTTACATTTTATAAACTCCATCTATTTCCTCGGATTGCTTTCGACTTTTTCATCTAAATTGACGGTTAGTTTTTATAAAAGTATCGTAATTTAGTTTTTGCTTTCTAAGCCAGTCTCACTTTTGGCTTTGATTTATAAAAAGAAAAATTGTGCTTTTTACTACGACTAATTTTTAACTAACTACTTTTCCCCAACTGATTTCTCCCGCACCCAACTTCGTCATTCATCAAATCAATCGCAACCGTCTCGCACACATGCTAACCCACCATTCGTTCCTATCTCATCCACCATCCGACTCAGCCTCAGCCGACGCTCATCCCCATCGGAGAAGACGAAGATATATCGATGTTCATACATTTTATCCACTAATCAGCTGGCGAACACTTGCTATCCTCGGTGTGCAGGAGTTACGAGGAGCCGTTAAAAGTTTTAAATTGCTTAATTTGATAATCTAGATCGAGCGAGTTCAGTGCATAAATATACACTTTCGCAAGCAGCAACAGGAGCAGCGACAGCACGAAATAAAACCTCCACGAAAACCTGGCAAAGGGAGTGAAAAATTGACGTACTTTTAAAGTACGCATGGCGACGTTTAAACTCTCTCTCACTGCGTTGCGAGAATGAAGAATGTACGCAGCTGAAACGTACTCCAAGTTGATATCAGATCGTTAAGTGTGTTGGTTGTGCTGTTGTTCTGGCTGCTGAAATACCAACTGAGAAGGATGCTGACGAGCAGAGATTCTCAAACTGTTCTCAAACTGTAAGCGTCCAGGAATAATTGGAAGGTCTCCGCTGCTCGCCAACTAAAGTTTGGCGTTCCCCTCAACTGATTCGCACACACACACACGACAACTCATCCGACGGACAGCCTTAATTAAGAACAACCGCCTTCAGTCAAATCACGTTAACGAACTGCATTTGCGTTGGTATAGAAGTTGGCAAGCAGCGAGAAAGAATCCGAAAAGAGGCAGTAAAACCGCACACAAGCCTGGTAGACGATGCGGACGCCGAGGGGGCGGCGGAAATCTCATCTCGGCGGAACTGCTTTTGGCCGCATCGCCCGCCGAAAGCCACGAACGCGCTGCCAGGCGATGTGATTAAACGTCCTGATTAAACGCTGGCTGACTTTTAACACGTATTTCGACGTACGCGCGGTTATTTCAGTTGGTATTTGGAGGCTCTGATTGCGTACCGAATGCGTGCCGTGACGAAGGAAGAGAAGAAGGACTTCAAAAAACGAGGCGTCCTCGTTCAAGGGCCGCGGGAAGTTTTTGATTGAATTTATCAGTTTCATGATCTGCATACGTTTAAAAAGCCGTAACCAGGCAAGTGACGGTTAGTGTGTGGTGTGAAAAAGTGGGAAAGAGGGAAAGCGGGAAAGAGGAAAAACTTAAAGTGATTTAAATATGGCTAAATATTTACTCAAAAAATGAATTTATTTACAGCTAAAATCATTAAAAGTACACCAATTAAAATTACTGATTAAAAGCGATTTATTAATATTGATAAAATAATAACTATTTTTTAATACTGACCATTTATTACTCGATTGTCGTGAGTTGAAAATTAATTAGGCTTTTAATATTTGAGAAAAAGAGGCATTGAAAATTTATCTTCGTAACTTGAATCGAAAACAGGAATTTCTTTAAATTAATGCAACCATTATCAATTTTTTGGCAATTAATTTAGTCTTGTGTTGCCCACAACACGCCATTTCAAATTTAAACTAGATTCGACGTGATCAGATGTTTATTTTTTCTAGTTTTTTTTCAATTTTAAGCAAAAATAACATGACAAACAGGGATATTTTTAGTTCATTCTTATAGTTCATTCAGTTCACTAGTGTACGGCTGAAAACGATGAACTAAACTATTGATCTACAATAGAACAAATGGAGCGAAAGAACTGAAGTTCAAAACGCACGTCTTACGCTATTCATAAAATAACTGCTATTTGCGTATTATTATTCGTATCGTTTAGTTATCGCGGCTCAGGATCCGGCTTAGAACTCTGCAGCTTAACCGAAGTTAGCTCGAAACAAGTCAACGAGGTGACTGAACTAGAAGATAGAGTGAACTATAAATATACGAACTAGTTCACACTTAGAAATAGTTCAATTAATCTAATTCGTTGACGAGCATTTATGCTGTAGTTACATTTTATTTAATCTCTTTAACTTGTGCCAAGCTTACTAACTTTGGTTTTGAGTGTACACTTCCTCCATCGACTGACTTATCTGGCTTCATGTAAGTAACGAACGGGCATGGATTTCGCAACTGCATCAATCGTACAAACTGTCAATTGATGGAGTTTACGAAGAGCTGCGAAAAGTGCGTATTTCGAAAGCGCTCGTCTGTCACTTTTGCGCTGAAATGCTTATCGCAAGCGCGTCTTATCAGTGCGTTGCGTTAACAAGCTTCGTACAAAATGAGGAGGAAGGACGAGGTGCGCCGTCCGGCTACCAAGTGATCCACGCCGATCGCACCGAAGCACTTGCTGCGCGACACTGCCGCAGCTCCTTCTGGTGCTGCTTGCACTGACACATGTCATCCAGTCGGCGCTCGGCGAGTAGGTGTTGCCAGCTGAGATAAGAAAGCGCGTTTTTATCGCCGAGTCGCAAAAAGACGTCGTTCGAGTAGTTAAGCGTTGCTAATGAAGATTTTAAATTTAAATTTGCTTCGAACATAAATTAAGTGTAAAGCAAAAAAGTGTAAAGCAAGCAGAAGCAGACGAAGAGGAGAACATGAAAAATGTAAATAAAGTAGACTAAAAAGTAATGAACTGCATGCAAATTATTGCACGGCCGACAAGAAGCAGGCGGCCGAAAACACGGCAGACCTGAAACTTGTTCAAGCTTTGGTGTTGCGCGTGCAGCGTGCAACATGCAACACTATTGCCACATGCAACAAGCGGCGAACGACAAGCGTGGATGCTTTCAAAGTAGCTGCTGATGGCGAAGAGTTTTCGACTGTGAGAAGCCGCCAGCCTTCATGCGTAAAATAGCCGCTGAACATGCGAGAAGAAGAAAGGAAAACAAGAAAATCGCTGTGATAAAATCTCGTTAAATGTTGCAGTGAGATTTTGCCAGGCGTTGATAAGATTTGAAGGCGAAAAAGTCTTCAGATATGAATGCAGTGCAATAAAGAAGTATTAAATCTGAAAGTTTCACAATTTTCCTAGGTTTTTTAACATTTTTAACGAAAATATCACTCATATTTTGAGAAAATATCCACTCTAAAATAAAAATTCCAAGATTCAACAACGATAATTTTAACTAAACCCAGCAATCAACACACGAAAATGTTCACAATAAATAATAATATTTCCTCATCCAATATCGAGTAAATATAAATTTCTTCGAGTAAAAATAAATTTCTTCTGATGTCTTCATGCGCGTGCGATCCCGAAAGAGTGAAAGTCAGCAGTTGTTCCGTCCAGGGTACGAAAACACAATATTATACCGCAGACAACGAATAAAGTCTGAAACAGCGCAATGAAAGTGATCGTTTTTGGAGAAGAAAACTACGCGGAACCATAAGGATTCAGCGGGAAATACTATAGAATGTGGAATTTTCCAACAAATAGACTCTACTTAACTTCCTCGTACTGTTAAATCGATCCATTTAGGGGAGAAAAGTTGAAATTTAAAACCGCCCTAAATGAAGTGTACAAAAATGCATTCTCGGCAAACAGCGAAGAAGGGCGCAGAGGACGGCGAAACGCGAAGAAGGGAGTGATGCGAAACATCTGCCGCAGCGATGTGTGCCTCTGGTTGTCTATGCAGAGCGCAGACAGGACGATACCACCGCTGGGAGGACTGAAAGTATTCTAGGGACCACTTGGGAGAAGACAACTTGTTGTAAGTCACGCGGTACCGCATTGTAAATCGACACGTTCGGCGTAGCGTGCACAGGGGACGCATTCGCACCAGTCAGCCACTCAGTCAACCAGTCAGCCACTCAGGCAGTCAGTCAGTTCATTAGGGAGCGTCTATGAAATACGTCGGGTTAATCGTTTTCCAACTAGTTTTTCGGTATTAAATGCAACATGGTATTTGAAGAATTAAGTCGTTAATTACAGCAACAGAAGGAAACAGAAGGGCGGGGTCTTTCTCTTGTTTTTGTTTTGTTCTTGTTATTCGGAAAGATCTAAAATTTCAACACCAAGGAAATAGATATGTCGTCAATATGAGGGGAAAAATTCAAGGATTTGTGGCGTGAAGATGAAAGTATTTTAAAAATGTTGTAAAAGTTTCACATCTAAAGTCGTCTATAAGAAATGCAAATAGGCGCTTGTAAAGTCTATGAACTCAGAATTTATTAATCAAAATAGATGGGAGAATTTTGTCATTTGCATTCTATATGATAAAATCAGGGTGGTCCTAATAAGCTAATATAATTATTAGCTTATCACCAGCTTTATCATCGCATGATCACCAGCCCCCGACTCTAATCTGTTTCTAATCTAAATCTGTAACCTACGATTCGAAATGTGGTTATCAGTACAGTCATCACTTTGATCATCACTACGGATTGCAATCCTCTTGCTCACCAACATGGTCGAGTTATGCCGATGATCTGTAGATCGAAAGTCATATCAGCAAAAAGAATTTAAATCTGAGCAGTGAGACGGCCTCCTTGCCCTTGCATTGTCCTACCTTCACATAAGTTCGTCCAGAAGAGGCGGGATTCGTTGGCACTGACATTTTCAGCTTTTAGCAGATTATGAAAAGATTGGTTTTTTTCGTTTCTTGAATTCATTGTTTGCATACACGTCACATATCACTTCTACTGTAGTCCGTCTTTTGTTACCAAGTTAGCTGGTTGTCTTCTGTCCAGCTTGCATCCTTTGAACTTGTCCAGTAGATGACAACGACAACAACAAAAACAGCAACAACGACCGCTACAACAACCATGACAACAATGATCAATGATCATTGCAAAAAAATTTAAATTTGTCCATCAAAAGCCCAAATGCACAGCGATGAGTGAGTGAGCGAGTGAGTGAGCGAGTGAGTGAGTGAATGAATGAATGAGTGAGCACGCTTGCGCATGCTTGCCAGCCTGCTGTGCGCACACGTTACGCCTTTACAATCTTCACTCGGGCTGGACATCCTGCTGCGTAAAGCAAGTCGAAATAATTTATGCCAAATTAAAAACACAGATACGAACATATAGAAATCAACAGGCTCGCAGAATGATCATTCTCCACAAAAAAAAGTGGCAACGCTGGAAAATCGTTTATGCGCGCCTGCGCAAAAGTTCATTTAGTCGCTGCGCTTGATTAAAATTCTTTTTGTTACTGTGTAACATTTTGTTGCTGCGGTGATTGATGTTGTTGTTCATTTTACTGGTGCTGTTGTTGTGGGTTAATGTGTTGTGGTTGTTGTTGTTGTAGTTGTTGTCGTTGGTGCTCACGTTATGCATTTCTTTCAATGCTTCTTTTAATTGAATTGATTTGCATTTTTCATGCAGGCGGGAGGTTGCTTTGTTGTTGTTGTTGCTGTTGTTTGTTGCCTTGGCTCCTTGTTGTTGCTTTTGGGTTTCGTTTCAATGACGTTTATTTGGACGTAGGAAAAAGGATTACAGTCGGAATTTATGGCCCCCCCGAAGCTCTTTTGGCAGACTGGTTCTTAACAACTTTTCTCAAACTTTGATGAATTTTGCACAATCACAAATTAAAGTCAAATTGTGTGAGTAAAATTGTATTTATTTTATTTCAGATTTGAGACTGAAACTATTTCTTGATTTGTCATGTGAAAACAAATGATTGGAACGTTACGTTTGACACAAAAGAATTCCGCTTCATATGCAATTTCTCCTTCTAAAACCACAAAATTAATTCAGAAACATCACTGGAAATCTCACTATTTCTTTCAGCCAGAATGTTCGCTTTCGCTTGTAGAAATAAAGTTCCGACGCGCATAACTATGAACAGATTGTCTGTGTGTCTTCTGATGAGCTTGCGTGCTAATCTAAGAATCATAAAATGTTTACGATCCGCACTAATAAAGCAATAAAAATGCTTATAAAATAGAATATTAAAGTTTTCTACTGTAAGCAAGAAGATAAAACTACATTTTGAATTATGTTATGAAGGTTTTGTCATGAATTTTAATTAAGAAATCGCCACAAAAACCAAAAATTTCTATGGAAGAAAATCCAATATAAAATCTCAATCATCTCAAAGATTAATAAGTCGCTTCCGTGCAATTTGAGTCATCATTAGAAATTTTATTGCATTCCATTAATTAATTTAGCTTAAAAATCATCGCTGCATTTTGCACTTCAAGTGGCTAAATTGGCTTGGACCTCCATTCCATCCCTCTATCGCTCCATCCATCCATTCATCCATCCATCCATCCATTCATCCATCCTTCATCCAGTTCGAGTGTCCCGAACCTCAACCGAGCGACCGAACGGCATGCCAACGTTCTGGTCGGACACGCAAACTCCAAGCCGAGTATGAATTAATTTTTAATTACTTTTAGATTCGGCCACATGTCGCTTAATTAATTGCAATTCGAAGCGACTGGCTTGGCAGGAGGCCAGCCAGGCCAGGATGTGGCTTGCTGTGAGCTGCTGGCCGGCCGCTTGGCGCTGATTGCCAGAACAAGTTCGCTGTTGTCCTGCGTCCCTTTCCTCCTCCCCCTTCTCACTACCTCTGAAGAGCGCTGTTTACTGTTCAGTTGGTCAGCTTCCAGCTAAACTGACTTGCAAATTTATGCCTTCTTTCGTCTTTTGTTTTATGGTTTGCTGTTTTTGCACGAAACCATCTCGCTTCCTTCCAATGATTTCATTTCACGGCTCACACGCGCTGATTAATATGTTGAGCGCTCGGTGTAGAGAGCGAGGAGAGGTTCAGGCCAACTTATCCTCTGCCAGTTTATTCCTACTTTCGGGTTTCTATTAGTGACGACCAGTTAATTGGATGATTTCGCTGTCGCTTGGCATCTCTGGTTACCCATTTCGGCGACTTGCTGGTGTGTGGTTGGCACTTCGGTGTCCATCTTCATCAGATGATTTGTTTGTTTTGCAGAGTTTTGTTGCTGAAAGTTTTGAATTTCGGAGTTTCGTCAGTTCGGATGGTCAGAGATCATTCTAATAATGACTGTAGTTTACACGATTTCTGTTCCAAATGCTTCCACAACCAGTTCGCGTAAACGATGGTCTGTTTCGGAATGGGAACGGGAATGGAAACATTGTCTGTCTCAGCATTTACGAGATATCGATGGATATTCTAAGAATTCGAACCACTTTAGTTATACTATGGTTGCGGTTATTGTTTCTGGTTCTGAATATTGGTTATGGTTCTGAAACACATGCCGTGGTTATGACTGAAGTTATGTTGTTGAAGTTGAAGTTAAGGTTTGGTGATGATCACGGTTGTGGTTTTGGTTATGGTTATGATCGGCGCTTTTTGTGATTATGGCTGTGGTTATTGCTATTTCTACGGTTATAATAACGATTATGGTTATATTGTAAATATAAAATGGTTATATTGTAAATATAAAATGGTTATATTGTAAATTTTAAATTTATCAGGCTTCTAATTTATTAGCCGCTATCAGCTTTACACGTTTCAGCATAAAATCAAATACTTAATTTATTACCCATTTATTCAAATTTTCCAACGTATTTCTTTATAGTGACCGACGTAGTAATTTTTGGAAAGCCTTAATACTTACTTAAGAAAGTTTATTACCTTTTAATGTATTAATATGCATTTAGTAGGTACCTTTTAACCCTTTATAGTTTCCTCTCGCAGATCAAAAACAATTAGAGAAGAAAAACGTGAAAGTGCTTCCTTCCTTTAGATTTTCTAGTGTTGTTCGCCTCGCGTTGCTTACGCTGCCGTTCCTCTTGTCGCTTCTGCTGGTGTTCCTGTGCATGAAATTATTTCCTGACTTGAAATTAAGATTCCTGTAAGTAGCTGGTCGTCAAAATGTTTGCTCACCGAGAACAACGACCATAACAGTCGTTGCCACACCTCTTGTACCTGCATGCATGCATTACGTATTTACAGCACGTAGTAGCTGAATTAGTCGCGACACAACAACAAATGCTTGCGGAGTACGTAATAATATTCGGCTCATTTAAAAATGGAACCTTCAATTATTTCCATCCTTCCTTACTGGCTTTTCAATTAAGCCAACTTTGTTGGTGGCCAATATGAGGCGTTTGGTTGGTTCAGTGACGGCGCTGATGGTTGAACGGGGAAGAAAGGAATCCAGAGTGCATATAAAATAATTGGAAAGCCGCTGTTGCTGTTGTTGTTGTTGTAGTGGCGGCTTTTATTGTTTTTGTTCATGGTGTAATTACTTTTCATGGATTTTTCCAGCGCGTTTTTATGCAAATCAGCAGCAAAAACAACAACAATGATAGCTCTTGTAAATCCACTGTTGATGAGACCGATGCGTGGTACGATGATGTTGTTTTCGACGTGATGATGGTGATGATGAAGGTGGTAATGATGATGGTGATGGAGGTGATAATGATGATGATATGATGGTGATGGTAGGCATCTGTTGTTTCAGAAAGAATGAAAGGTCAGTGCGAAGGGGGACCTTGTGGTTATGATTATAGTTTCAGTTCTGATTATGGTTCTGACTATCGATATGGTTATGATTGTAACTATGATTATAATTACGGTTACCGAGAATGGGGACGGTGATGGTGATATTTATAGTGTTGGTATCATCGAAAATAATGGAGACGAGTGAGTTTATTGGTGGTATTGGAGGCATAGTACTGGTAGTGTGATAATTATGTTGTAGAGTTTAAGATGGTTTTGTGGTTATCCGGAAGTAGATGGTGATGGTTATGATAGTGATAATGCAATAATAATACTAACGGTTATGGTGATGGTGACAATAAATGTGAGAGTTACGATATTGATTAAAGGTAAAGGTGACGTAAAGGCCATACTGACAATGGTAATGGTGGTAATGATGGTTGGTGGATGCGTATACAGTTGTGGTTATTGTTATGGCAAATGTTTTAGTTATGGTTTTGGTTATGGTTTTGGTTATGGTTTTGTTTATGATTATAATTATAATCATGGTTATAATTATAGTTTTGTTTACATTCATGGTTTTGGTTACGGTTATAGTCGAATTTAGGGTTTTAGTTACGATTAGAGTTATGGAAACTGTTACGATTATAGTTACACTTATAGTATTCCTGAATGCGCTTTTGGTTTTACATAATGAATATCGTCTTGGTGATTTTCACGGGGACGTAGATAATAACGGAGGTGGTGATGTTAATGGTGATTCTGTATTAATTAAAATGCTAGCGATGATGAAGATGCCTCTCTAAGGATGACTGACTCGCTTTATTCCGCGTAATTAATATGCTTCCCCATTCATGGAATACTAATGGACTTTCTCGGCACCGCACACCATGATTTTAAAATTATAAATTCTTCCTTTCAAGCAAATTTCAATTTCAAGACGTTTAATTAAATATAATTAATTCTAAGCAACTTCGAGTGTTTAAAAGTGCTTAAGTCATCACTGCTGCTTGGTGGCTTCCACCGTTCTCTGGGTGGCCAACTTCGTGATTAATAGATTCCAGGAGAGTTCCGTAGCCAGCAACAACAACGAAACCAGCAACAAAGTGCGCGCGCGCTCGTTAACGTGACGTTGTCGTCGGTTAGCCACAGTTCGAGCGCACAGTTCGTCTAGTCACTGTCAGATGGCGCTCGCGTACTGGCAACCATATCTCATGTCATAATGGTTACCCTGACAGTAAATAATCTATCAATAATGGCTTCAGCTGTCATCCGTTCTTTACTTGCTCCTTCCTTCTCTCCCTCGCCGCCCCACCGCTAATAGAACTTCTTCGTGGCCCAGCTTAATTTGACAAGCGAGCTGTTCCAAGTGGTACCGTTCGGGACGTCATGTCATCCTGCATGACTTTGTTGGTTTAACTATGAGTGACTTGCTTTGGCTTTGGCGCAGTACGGATTGGCTTGACTCTGCGGTGCCACCCATTCTTTGTCGTCCTGGCGAATGCTGTTGCTGGCAGCAACGACCATGCTGTTGGCGTTTTTCATGGCTCGCACGAATCGTCAAGGCCACCAAGAAAGCGCGCTTTGCAGCTCGTTTATTTCAACAATAAACGGTCTGCGCGCGCGACGCATGCTGTCGACTCGTAAATCTTTTCTTAATTTTATTTATGAGCGGCGCACTCGGACGCTATGATTGCTTGGACTGGGCAGTAAGTTCGATTTGGCTTAGGATTTGCTGTCAGCGGATTATGAGTCATGGAACCGCCGCGTTGACAACTCGGAGAGTTGAATTTATGAAGTCCGAATGGGTTTAATTATGCAGAATAAATGGTGCTGCTTGAAATACAACAGCCGTTTTGTCGAGACTTTTCGAATATTTTAGAATTTCCAAGCATGTATTGTATTTTTATAAACTCAAGAAAACTTTTTTTTAATTTATTAGGTAAGACATTTTTAACCATTTGAGTAACCATAATTGTAGTTATGGGGTTTCGCTATAATTATTTGTATAGATGTAGTTACGATTATAATCATGGTTGTATCAGTGGCTACGGTTGCAGTTATGGTAATGGTTGTGGTTATGGTTACAATTATATTTACAGTTAATATTGTGGTTGTAGTTTTGTATGCTATGGTTGTGGTTACATCCGTGGTAATGGTTCTGGTCACAGGTATATTTATAGTTATGGTTATTGCTGTGGTTATGCTTACGTTTATGGTTTTTGTTGCGGTTATTGTTCTGGTTTTGACTATGGTTACGGTTGTGGTTAAGATTCTTTTGATTATGGTTTCGATTTTTTTATGGTTTCGATTTTGGTTATGGTTTCGCTTATGCGACTAAGGTAGCGATCATTGTTACGCATTTGTTTACATATAGCTGTGGTTATAGTCATCGCAATGATTGTGTTTATGGTTGTGGTTGCTGGTATTGATATCTAATGGCCGCGTTTACGGTTGTGAATATACTTACAATTGCGGTTGTTATTATGGTTACGGTTACGAACATTCCATGCTTTTTTGTCAACGTTTTCATAAAAAGACAATTTCCAAAATTAATTTCATATTTCATATTTACTTTTCTCTTTAAAAATTAATTAAAACAAGTCATACTTAAAATATTTAAGTTCCGCGTTCGGGTTTCCTTAGCTGTAGATGAAGGGATCGCGTTACCTTTTTACACCAACCAACGGACGATCGGTACGCATGTGCATATAAATTTCAATTTATAGAAAGAACACAGAAAACGAACTTAAAAATTAAACGAACTCGACGCAAAAGCAGGCGGAACACGTAGACGCCCGTAAAAACGCCTCCGATCTTGATGATAAGGATGATGATGATCATGGTGATCCTCGCAGGGTTACCGTCATTCCGAGAACATTAAATGGCACGAGAAAAATTGCAACTGCAAGAGTCCGGGCGATCCGATGCGCCAAGCGAGCACGAAGTCTGGCAATTTGATCCAGTTTCTGCAGACGATCGCGTGGCACGATCGCATCGGAGAACACACAACGAAGCGATCTTGCCATTCGAAGTAAACAAAGGATGAAATGCAAACAACAACAATAACAACAAGTGAGGTCGTCAAGTGTTGACAGGCGTTGCAGCAGTACAAAAGCCATCATCATCATCACTGCCACCATCAAAGGCTACCAACAACAGCAACAGCGGGCGACCACGCAAGAATGGCAAGCGAATTGGTGATCGTGCGTCACTGTGTGTAGTTTCATTCATTCACTCGTGATCTGTGGCGTTTTTAATTTATGCTTCCATGTGGGTGCACAAAAATTGATGTGCACGAAGAAGTTTGAGTGAGTTATCTGAAGTCTCCCCGACCCCCTTCACTTCGCGATTCCTGCTTAATACCCGCAAATCAGTCTGGATTCCCCTTTCCCCACAGGGAAAAGGGAAATGTTCGCGTGTGACGAATTGTCATGCCGCAAAGTGGCGGCGTGATGGCGTTCGGGCGGCTTTGAAGTGACTCAAAGAATTACCAGGCATTTCTAGTTGCTGCCAGTCAGTGTTTAGTTCCTCTTTTTTGGCTACCACATTCTAAGGGTATCTTTGTTGTTGTCACTGCGGTCCATTTTAATGTCGTCGCAGGCAGAGGCACCTTTCGGCGCAGCTTCATTAGCTTGGGCGTGGCACAAACCGGCGCCACTGAGCTTCCCGCAGCATGTTCACAAAAACTAAAAGTATTTTGTTTCAGTGCACTTTTCTTTTCACACAAACTTCTGCCCCTCGCCCGGCACACATGTCCCTCGGCGTCTTTGTCTTTGTCGCCCCGAGGCATTCCTTTGTACATCATAAAAGTCAACTTTTACGTGCGTCGGCGGCGGTGTTGCTAATTGAAATTAGACTGAAGTTTATGGCTTCTAATGTGTGACGGGTCTCGACGTCTGTTTCTGATTAGATCGAGTCCGCTGCATTCATTAGTCATTTCCTGGTTCGCTCTTTTGTCAGAAGGGAAGGGGTGACTGCGTTATTTCAGTGTCACCTGCAGTAGATTGGCGTGGCCATAAGATTACTCACTGGCGTTGGTCATAAATTATAACTGCGCTCCGTATATATTTAGAGTTTTGGAATTCTTCCTCTTGAGTGTATTTAATCTTTTTTTCAATTCTCTTCGTTTTATTCTAGTTTATTTCGTTTTATTTTATTTAGTTTCCTAGGTTGATTCTCATTAAATTCAGTCTTATTTATCTATTATTCCTTTCTCACTCTCTCCATCTCTCTCTCACTCTCTCTCTCTCTTTCTTCAGCTATGACTTAATGATATACATCTAATTTGTGAATATCAATCCAACTGTTGAAGAAAATACAAAAAAGCCAATCCAATCCCGACCAAAACTAAGTCCGCCCAACAATAAATTTTCCAACTGCCGCTTGTCGAATCCATGTGGCCAGATAAGCCGTTCTGTTAACCCATAAATCTCGTGTAGGAGGGACAGGAGGCTGAGGGCAGCGTGTGGTTTGTATGGATATGACAGCGATGTTTCTTCCATACACGTTCGGTTGTCTCGATTTCGAAACCCGGTGACATTGAAGAAGACATTTGCGATCTTGGTTTTCTTTGATATTTGAGAGAAAAGCCTTGAGCCGATCTTTAACTCGCCTGCAACATCTATAACTCTCTCGGTTTAGGCCGATACCGCCTCTGAGAGACGCTGTTTCGACTCCGATTCTCCTCTCGACCTGAAGAAATGGTCTCAGTCTAAATTCTCATGACATCGAGGCTCATTGACACAACATATTTGATGCTACGAAAATTGTCAAATGATACAGAGGAACCGCGAGATAAAGAAGACGAGAACGTGACGTGATCGAGAGCAACATCGTGAAAGAGAGGTGGAGTGACAAATTAACTTGTTAAGTTTTAACAGAGGAATTTCAATGAATAAGAATTGTATTGTTAAAAATATTAACATAATAAAGCGAACGCACAAAGTTGTTGTCAACTATAAATTATTCAAAGCAATTAATTAAAGGTTAAAATAACAGAGGAAACAACAAAAATAGTAAAATAAATTAAAACACGAGTTTATTTAATGAAAATTAATGCCAGGGAAGGGAAGTTCACACCAAAAAAGTTATTCACACAAAGATCAAATAAATGTTATCAAAGAGAAATATTGAAAAACAAAAGCCGACCAAAACCCGACCTGAAATGAGCTAATTTTTTGTTCCGCGAAATGACAATATTAAGTTGTCAGTTTTCTACTTGACTACGCTTAGATGACCAGGTAAATGAGCGCGCGAATGACGTGTAGGATGTTGTTGTTGTTGTTCTGTCCTTCTGTTTTCCTTTAATGAATGCAAGATTTTTAGTTTCTGACGTCTAATTAAGATAACAAGTAGAAGCTGTCAGTGTTGCGAAAACTACTCGATCGGTTGCTACGAAACACGAGGCATCTGAGAGGCTTTTGGAAAGTAAAAAGGAAAAAAAGAAAAAACAACCCACTGACAACAGCAAGTAGTCGCATAGGCGCCGTTTTTAGTCAGCTGATTATTTAATTAGCGTTTATTAAGGCAAAACGTGCTCGAGCGACAGCAGCACCAGAAGGGCGACCAGAAGACATCAGCGCTCCTCGCCACTCTGCGCCGGATTCACGCTTCATTTAGGGGAAAGTCTATTAATATGGCTCGTTATGTTCCGAAAACATGTGGTGGCTGCCTGCCTTTACTCAACACGCCTGCGCACGCCCTCCTGATTTTGATTAATTAAAGCGCACGGTGGCCTCTCCTCGTCCGCGGTTTTCGCAACGCGGTTTCGTAGAGGGGAGACTAAAGTTCTTATTTAGTTTTTTTCTGGATTTTATATGGTTCAAAATTATAAAATTGAAAATTCAGGGCTTCAAGTGGAGCAACAGTTAATATTTTAATTCATTATATACTTAAAATGTTAAAATTTTGTGGCGAAATCGATGCTAAACTTGTTTTCATATACTAAATATTGAACATTCAATATATTTTATTAACTCAAGTTTAGACTAATGTGAAGTTTTTGTTGTTGTAATATTGCTTTTATGAACTTAATTAACAACTAAATTACATATTTTAAACCTTGTAAAGCTTTTAATTTTAAATTTTTGAAAGATTTACGAATAACCCTTTCGATTCCCTAGAATGTGAACTAATAAAACTATAAAAATTTCTTCATTCCCTCCAATAACGTTTTAGAAATGCATCTTTTAAATTATAACTGTAAAAATTACTTTCAACCATAAAACTGATTTTTTTTTCACACTCACAGCAATCACAAAAGTAAGAAAATCTAATAAAATGAATGGAATTAAATTGAGTTTCAAGCCTACGGCGAGTCATATGACGAATTTATGATGGCTAATTTAATGCGTTTTAAGAGAAAAAAACTGCAGCAACAACAACAAGCTAATTTAAACCATATAAACATACAACCGTACAAATGCTTATAATATTTTTATATCTTTAGATTTTTATCACTTTTAATTTGGATTTTATGCGATATCACATTTCAAGTCAGGTTGAACTTCTGCATCCTTCGTTCATCGGGCGGGCAGGTCTTTCCAGGCAACAGACAACAGCGACATCAGCAACAGTAACAACAACAACCACAACAACAACACCAACAACAACAGCAGCCCCACTTTTAGCACCACGCAACGTCTACGAATCGCAAATTTGACTCCGTTTTAACTTCCTTTGGTGCCCTTTTGCAACTTGAGTTGCGGCTGGCATTCGTTGAAGTTTGTCATAAAAAAGTCACAATTCTGTGCACGATTTTATGACTGCTTTAAAAACCAGAAACTACTCCCTTTTTTGTTGCTACGAAAACTACTACTTTTTTGTTGTTTTGCACGTTTTGTGTGTTTTTTTGATTTTATTTTTAAAGTTTTGTATTTTTTGGTGTGCTTCAAGCTTTCATTTTTATTTTTTTGTCTTCTTTGGCCTTTTTTTTTGTTAGCGTTGTCAGTAATTCAGTGCGTAGAAAATTCTGGGAAATAAATTTTTTGTCCCAATCTTTTCAAGTCAGTTTTGAAGTCAGTCAACTGGGCATTCAATTCACTTTTGTCTTTTTTTTGTGGAATTCATGTCGTAAATATTTGATAAGACAAAAAAATTTAGTATTTCTCAGCTCTTTTTTAAGCTTTTTCAGTTGTTCATTTATCCATTCATTCTTTCATTCAGTCATTTACTACAACGAATCTCAGTGCTATTTTGCATATTAATTTTAATCCAAACGTAACACTTGTTAGTCACGGTTGTGTGTGTTGTTGTTGTTCTTATGGTTGTTGTTATTGTTGTTGTTGTTGTTGTTGTTGCTGTGCGTTTTATTTATATGTTTACGTGGAATTTAGTTTAATGGGAATGCATATTTGGTTTAAATCGTGTTGCCATTTTATAGTAAGCTTGTAATGAAATTTAATGATTTAATCAGATTGTTTATTGAATTCTTTTTGAGCGGGTAAAATTCCAAGAGAAAAAGCGATGTAGCAATAATGCCATTGGACCTACAAGAATGAATTCCATTCCTTTATTTCGAAGAGAACTTTAAAACTTTGTTTTTTTCAAAATTTCCGAGAAAGAAATTCGATATCCGCTGTTTAATGTGAATTTTATAATGCGATAATAATACCTACATTACGATAATAATATCTTATAATACTTAATATAGAACATTGAATAAACTAGTTAAATTTTTGTAAAATAATCCCATTAATTTTCAGATTATTAAGGATTTTTACTGAAATCTTATCTCACTTTATTAAAAAAATACATTATACGAGAATAAACTAAAAAAGAGAAGAAAACTAAAACTAAGCATTCTGTAATCTTTAGTTTTAAAATATCAATTTCTTAATGAACACGAAATTAATACACATTAAGGCACATTAATTGAAGAACACAAAACCCATATCAATATCAATATCAAAATATGAGAAGTAACACATTGAATACAACAGAAAATCTAACAAATGTTCTAAACGATATTCTAAACTGAAAGTCTCGAAAAAAGCAGGAAAATCCAAAAAGGAAAACTAAACCCTAAAAAACGCATCTTGAAAGCTGTCATTATAGAGGTATTTAAAATTAATTTAATATCAAATGACAGGTTTTAATCTTATATCGGGTATGTTAAGTAGTAGGGAATCCAAAGATGCCACGTTAAAATAAAAGCGTACAAGTTGTTAGAATGCGATACAAATGATGGCTGTATAAATGACGATGGGTGCCGTTGAGTTATCTGAGATGCAATATAGTGGAGACTTAGGATGAAGTTTATTAGGGAGAAAGAAGCAGAATAAATCAAAACCCGTCATTCAAATGTTGGAATCAAAAAACAGAGGAGTTTCAGTTAAATATGAAGTGTGAAGTTAGAGAAGGTTTATTCCAAAATATCACATGTTCATGTTGAGTTCTAATTTCCGAATAGTTTTTATTACGGTTTTTACATTTTAAAATGCAATCGACTTTTATTGTATGTTATATGTAATTTTGCCAGATTTGTTGAAGATACAATATAATATAATCATAAAAAAAATAAAGATAAAAGATTGCCTACATGTATTTTAAAATTATACGGTTTTATAAAATTATACTGACAAATAAGGTACCAGATTACCTATTAATTCTAATTTATGAGTATGTAATTGATTATGTTTGTCTTTGATTAAATTTCATTGGTTTCCCTATTCTTTTCTCCGTTTTTCGGAACAATTTCATTAATTAATAAAAACATATTTGCTGTGTTATTCTCGATTTCTCCGCATAACTCTTTGTGGAGAATCACGTGTTTTGCCCTGCATTCCCGTAATCGGAAGACTGCCTCTTCTCACAATTGACACGCAACAAAGTCGTTTCTCTAATTTATCGATCAATAAATGTCACCCGAAACTCGTGCACGCCACTGCTTTCACAGCAAGATCACCCCCCCCCTCCTCCTTCAAATAACCGAACCTCATTAGAATTACAAAGGGCGTCAAAGGGTAACGAGGAACACCGACTCTGCCTTGCATAACTCGGGATCACGTCAAGCGCTGGTGAGCCGAAGAATACAATTTGACGCGAAGAATAACGCGATGCGGTCAATCAATTACGAGTGAAGGTTGTGTGGACGAAAAGGTACCGCAATCTCGAGAGGCGGGCAACCTCGAGAGGCGGGCAACCTCAATAGGAAACCCAAATAAATGGGAAATCGGACAATAAAAGCGACACAAAACAGCGGGACACGAGAAGACACGTCAAAAGAATGACATTAAAACCTGTCATTCGTTAATTTGGTGGGATTTTCAGAATTCTGAATCAGGCGCAGTAATTGAAAGCTGTTGGGTTTTTTTTTTTTTTTTTTTTTTTTTTTTTTTTTTTTTTTTTTTTTTTTTTCTGATAAATAAAATCCAAAATACAATAGCAGTCAACTAAAAACAAAGCAATTTTAGAAATCATACAAAATGAAGAGTAAAAAAATCGGGTGATTGATTATAACTTCGTTAAAATGAAAAATGCAGGCCAGCAAAGCTAAAAAAACACCGCAACCCGAGTCCACTTTGAGGTTCAACTCGTTTATTTGGCCGACAAATCCAGCAGCCGGTGGTTATGAAACGTTTACGAGCACCTTTTTGAAATGAATTGCTTACAATTAATTATTTCGCGTTAAGCTGA
The DNA here is from genome assembly GCA_922984085.1 of Sicus ferrugineus. Lineage (NCBI taxonomy): Eukaryota > Metazoa > Arthropoda > Insecta > Diptera > Conopidae > Sicus > Sicus ferrugineus. Next base: position 6,895,476 of record OV277354.1, read on the forward strand.
GCGTTTAAAATGCCCCTCGGCGTCCCTTCCGCGTTGTTTTTTGAACGCGGTAAAACGTGCGACTTTTGATCTCATTATAATTTGAAGTAGTTAATTTTTCAAACTTACTGTTATTTTATTATTTATTATATTATCTACCGCTACTTAATTACAAGCTTATAAAATGCCACCCTAGAAATCCATTGAGAGTAACTGCGTTTTATTTTAATTTCAATTTTTTTCTCTTTTGTCCCGCTCATGATAAATTTATGACTCTTCGAAGCGCTCACACTCGACCGCCTGAACATCTTGTCCTCTCTCGACCTTCTTTAATTTAATGCGTGTCAAGTGATCGTATGCTCCGAGTTGTTGTATGCTGCAACTCGAGATGCATGAAAGTGCTCTGGAACAGCAGAATAAAAACAAGAACTCAAACAACAACAGCAAGCAAATAATAGCAACAAAAATGAGAGTCTGTAAAGAGCCAAAGAGCGAAACAACAACAACAACCATCAAAAGTAACAACTTGCACAATTTACTATGAGCAGCAACAACAAAGACTTTCTTCGGCGTGTTCGGAGTGTGCATGACACATTTTATCTCTCATTCTCTGTAGGCAGCCGCGAGCCGCGAGCTGCCTGCTTGTTTTGCTCGCTCATTTTCTTATTTTAGTTGTTTTGTTGAGGAAGAATTTTCCCTCGATTCTCAGAAGACGAATTGACGCTCTGTCACTGATATCTCGCAGCACGCAGAACTCCTCATTCACAAAATCATCTCCGCGCAGAGCGTACACGACTTTAATTTATTTTTAATAACTCCTTCCCTGATGATTATTAATGATTATGTGTTTTAATTTCATGGAATTTACATGGTAATCGTCAACTGTTCACGCAACTGAAAATTTAATGAATTTTCAATGTTTTTTCTTTCTCTCAAGAGAAGCGTTTGAGTGCTTATTTTTTGTTGTTGGTGTTCTGTGGGGGTGGGGGGGGGGAATAGGGGCTGAAAAAACAATGTAAATCATAAAAATAATAAATACGTTTTAAAGAAAACATTTACTTGTCAGTATTTAATTTTCCCGAAGTTTCTTAACGCATTCCGAGTGTTTTATCCTGACTGTCATGCAGTCAATTTTTCATCTTGCTGGGCGAAGCGGACGATTTACGGGTTGAGGAGGACATGCGCTCGCCAGGATGCGCTTTGACGTGACGTCACACACAGTCACGCAAACACACACACACACAGACACTCATGCGAGGCCGGAAGTTCGCCAAAGCCGACAGTTTAGGAAGCGACGTTCGATTGATTCTGCAGCTGACAGCCGCGTGATGCGCACACGTTGGTTACAACAAATTGCAAGTCGCAATAAGTCTGCAGAGATTTTATTTAATAAGAAGAGGTTTTCCTACACACTCACACAAAAACACACGATACACGTGTGCGTGATAAAAACTTTGAATTAAAACTGCGAAATCAAAGCACTTCAACTGTAATCAGAAAACTAATCGTAAGTTTACGAGTACATAAAATCCTCCTGACGAATTTCATCCGCTCCACGCAGATATGTTCGAGTGTGAAAACAAGCCGTTATTTTTTATCGCATGCCTATTATGCTCTCCATGATGGCCCATCACATAACTTACTTAGTTCTCAAAAAAGCAAAGAGCAAAAAAAAAGCGGAAGACGAACAATAACTGGCAGCCGCCTCTCTCAAATAAACAAAAAATCAGCTGTTTCCCTTGCGGACTGGAAGCGAATGGAATCTCGTTAAAGTGGCAGAAGTTCTCACTGAGCACATTAATTTCCACGCGAGAGGAAATAAAATCACTTATGCTCTTCCCAAAAGTTGGTATCGCACTAAATTGGTTCTGTGGAAAGTGATGAGAGAAGCGACTTGCATGCAATAAAAAAGTGAAGACATGCTACTTTCTTACATGCTTGAAAAATGAAGTTTTATGTTTCTGTAATTATAAAGAAGCGAGAATTTCTGTAATTATTATCAAATAATTATAATCGAAAGTTTTTAGAATTTTTAGATATTTTATTATCGTTTATTCACATTTTATTCAATTTAATTGAATTGAGTTTTCTTTGATTTAATTTAATTTCAATTTATTTTATCTTATGTTAATTTATTTTATTGAATTTAATTTTATTTTTAATTATTTTATTTTCTTGCATTTTATATTGTTGAATTTTATTTTATTACATTTTACTTATTTTATTTTATTTTATTTCTTTATATTTTTTTTATTTTAATCTATTTCATCTATTTTATTTCATTTCATTTTATAGCATGTAATACAACTTTCTGACACTGATAGCGGTCGCTCTCTCATGCGAGGTTTTCTCATTGCACACAACTATACGCGGTGCTCTCCTGTCTGCACGGCTCTTCAAGCAAAAGCAATGCAAACACCAAAAGCCTGGAAATTCCTAGCAAGCGCGAGCATGCAGCCAAAGCAGCAGCAGCCGAACTCGGCATGGAAAACTCTTGAGGAATCCCGACACCGACAGCCGACAGCAGCGAACAGTTGTAAAGCGTACGTCGTTGTGTGAGGTTCGGCGACGCGGTTGGGATTTAAACGCGTGGATTTCATATAGAAATTCAATATTCAATTGAAAAAATTATAAAATTAAGTATATTAAAAATGACGACAAATAATCTATAAACGTGAAGAGGAAAAAAATGTAATTTGAAGAGGAAAAAACGAATTTATAATTAATTTTTCTCAACTAAACCGAATCGAGATAACGGTACTTTTATGCTTCGTAAGCAAAAGTGTAACACAGAACGGTAAAAAACAGGAATTTCTTGTGATGATAGTTACGAAAAAAGTGCCAAAAATTGAGTTGACGAATTGAAAAAAGACAGAAGAAAATTATAAAAACAAAACACATTTCAAAGAATTGATATTTTCTACAAGTTGAAGGAGAGTTTTGCCTGTCTGACTTTTATTAATTAGAAGAACTTCGAGGAAATACACTGCAATGACAGCTGTCAACTGTCAACTGTGGAGAAGATTAAATTAATGAATAAAACGAGAGTTCGGCGGTGAAGAGCGGATGAGTTGAAACAGAGCAGAAAACAAATTAATACAAAACGGTATTCTAGGAAAATTAACTAATAAAAAAACACAAACGTCGAACGTCGAACGTCGAATGTCATTGACACCAACTTGACATCGTCAACGTTAACGGGAAACGCGAGTGGAGGCAAGTGATTGCTGACGGTGCTCGAAAAAGCGCTCCACGTCTGCTGCTGCTGCTGCAGCGGCCGCCACCCTCCGCGAGAGACTTAACGGGACAACGCGCTGCGCGACAACGAAGCTTCGCAGAGAGCAGCCTCATCATTACCGTTAAATGCTATAAAAAACCCTTGAGCGTCGATTCGCTCTTCGAATCAAATCGCATTGAGTAGCGTGAGAAATTCCTGTCACCGTATTGATTCAACCTGTCAGGCCTCCACACAAACACATGCAAACACACACGCGCGCTCGCGACACTTCCGCTGTTAATTCGTTGTTGTTGTGGTTGTTGTTGTTGTTCACCGTGCCTGCGCTTCTAATGACAATTTCACGCTGAGCTCGTCGTCGTCGTCGTCGTTATCGCCTCCGTGTCATCGTCCTTAACATCCTTTATTTGATTTTTTCCTGTTTCGTTTAACTAACAAGGCAACCGATTTGTTGTTGTTGTTGTTGTTGTTGTTGTTGTTTCTGTAGTTGTTGTTCTTTTGTAAGTTTGTGCGACCGCCGCTGATGCGATTTTCAACACTTTTCGTCATTTAATGGATTTTGTGGCGCGGCGCGGCGCGACGCGGTGTTGCAGTTGTCACAATTAATCGAGTGACAATTGTCATTGTTGTGATGTTCTTGTGCGTTGCAAAACAGCGAAAATGAAGTGATTATGTTGCGTAACACCAGAGCGTTTCAAATAAAATGAGGCGCGCGTAAAATGGCAGCAGGAAATATAAACCAAAAACTCACAAATTAAAATCGCGGACGCGTAGATCGAGGACGCTGCACGCCCTCTAGCGGCAGCCACGTGAGACCAACTTTTTCATTAAGGTGAGTTTGACGAAAACTTTAAATTTCTTACTTTCTTAAAGATTCTGCGCTGTTTATTCTGCGCTGTTCGGTGAATTTAACGCTGTGTGTGTTTGCAGCAACGAAACTCATTTATTTGATTTCATAGAACTGTTTAATCTCAACACCGAATCAGCCAGTAAATTCACAAATTAAGTATGCACAGCACGTTGCGAAGCCACGCACACGCGTTAAAACACACCAACACATGCGTGCAGATTTACATATTTAACGATGCCCTGGAATGTATTGTAATTTTTAGCAATTTCTTGCTTTCGAAAGTCATTTCTTTGCGTTTTATTATCGCGAAGACGGTATTTCGCACTGCTATTTCGAAAGAAGAAGAAGAAGAAGAAGCAGGAAGAACCGTGTCTCGCCGGGTTAACGCGTGACGTCCACTGAAAAACCACGACATTGAAAACCACAACATTGAAAACCACAACATTTCACTCCGTTTTTAATACGCACGTTTTTGGCTGGAAGTCACTTGAAAGCGGAATTTAAACACGTTTATAAAAAATAAACAATTTAATTAAGTAGTGTTGGTGTGTGAGTGGGTGTGTGTGTGAGTGTGCAGCTAAAGTCAACATTTTGTTCTCATGCAGCACGAGCACTCAGGCCTGAAATGCATTTCACACCAACACGACGGCTAAACAAATAACCGAACGGCAATAAAAAGTAAACAACAGCACGAGAATCGGCTAACCAAAAATTAGCGGGGTGTTTGAGGTAGTTTGGGGTGGGGGGGGGGGGGGGGGGAGGGGACAGGGAACAACATGTACGGAGCAGCACTGCGGCAAGCATATTAATTAGTTAGTTGAGTGCATCAATAAACTGCTAACTAGCGCGCAGAAGGGAACCGCTAGCGAGGACGTCAACCACGATTTCCACAATCATCGCCAACATCAAACCGCCGTCTCGCCACCAACACGCTACAACAACACACAAATATTAGCCTGAAAAATGCCAACACATTCAAAAAAAAAACAACCTCGTTAGCACTCTCGAAGAATATTTAATACGCAACGCATGCCAACGCACATCAACGCACATTGGCGCGCACAACAATTCTTAATTAAATTCTAAACACATCTAACTGCAGATGCAGCAAAAGCGGAGACACCCCCCCACCCCCTCTATTGTGCATCCCCTAATTTAAATAGCCTGCTCGCAATTCGCGGCCCTCTATTTTACCATCCCCTGAAATGTAACATTTTTTAGCCACAACACTCTGACGCGAGATATAGAAGTAGTTGGTGGTGTATATTTTTTTGTATGCTGAATCGAAAAGTTAATCTTACATTGACAAAAAAAAGTATGTTAATTTGACGAGAAAGTTAGCATTTCAACTTGTAAAGTCTTCATTTCGATAACGCAGAAAATTTGTGCACATAAAGATTATTAAAGCATATTGACAGCCGGAGTATTCAATTCGACGATAAGGTTTCCTCAATATGATGGCAATCATCGAGGAATCCATTCGTCATATTGGCATCCGCGATATTCAATTTGACGAGAAAGCTTTCAATATAATGACAGTGAACGAATATTTCCGTTCGCTGTATTGACAAACACGGTATTCAACTTGACGACATAGTTCTTCAACACGTTGTCCATGAACAAATAACTGTACGTTATATTTACAGTCACAATACTCAATTTCGCGACAACGTTTTTGAAAATATGGACAATAAATGAAGGTCTGACAATGTGATGACAATGAATGAATGTTCGTTATACTGAACACTGCGATATTCAAATTAATGAACACTTTTGTCAATCGAATGATGATAACGAAGGATCTTCTTTTTACCATCACTGATAACCGTCGTTAATTACATTGATTACAGAAAAATCACGAAGATTCACTCTTCAGTTTGACACTTAATTGTTAAAAAGATGCTGTTCTTACATAAAAAGTGTTGAAAATATTAAAAATTATGATCGACAATACAATAATTTTTGCTTAACAAACACCGAACATCGGTATGTTTTTCACTAACATTTTTTAGTGTACTGCAAAACTTTTGTTGTTAATTAGTACGGTATAATAATACAGAACAGAATAATTTATATTTTAATGCCATTTTTAAATAATTTCCGCGATTGATTTCAACTATTAAATTGCTGTTTTAATAACGCTAAAAATTTGAATATTTCTATTTGTTTGTTTATTTGCTAAATCGTATTAATAATTAATTTTTTCTCGCACAATAAATGCTTAATTGAATCTGTTTGTGTATTTTATGTGCTTTCATGCGTTTTGCTAAATATTTCCAATTTTTGTGGAAGAGTTTAGTTTTTTTTTGTATTTTGATGTATTTATTTTATTTAAAATGAAAAACTAATTTATTAATACAATTAGTTTGGAGTAAAAAGCAACTATGATATATTAATGCTATATAAAGCCGACTTTTTGATAACAAAGTAAATAATTTAAATCTAAATAAAATTAAACAGAAAACTGAAAGAGAATATAAAATAAAATAAAACAAAAAATAATTATTTTTTTGAATTTGTACGAATTTTTTTTAAATTGTACGAAATTTTTCCTAACTTCCTCAATTTTTTAAAAATGCTATTTTAAATTTTTATAAATATGGCTTAAATAAAACGTTAAGTTTCTACACTGCTACCTCAAGACAATCAATACAAAATTTACTATGTAAAAGTTAAAAAGATACTTAAAACAAACACTTTAAATTGAAAAGGAGTTCAAGTGCGGTGAAAGTAATTAGTAAGCATTTGCGAGAAAAAGGAAAAAACTATCCACAGATACTCGTTTCTCGTGCGTACTTGTTTCCCGCTGATAGCACAATAGATTTCTGTTGAAGTAATGAAAGTTTGTTGAAGGAAAATGAAAGGAAAGGAAAAAAATCACTTAATTTCTTGTGAAAAATTAGAGAAACATAAAAATATAAAGAAAAGCCAGCCAGAGAGAGATCTAGAGAAGCAACTGGTAAAACGTAAGAATTGTTGAGATTACCACATTAATTACAAAAACATTTAGAAAAAATACACTTGAGATGCTGAGTACAGATTTTGAAGTGGGTACTCGAGCTACCTGTAGTCGTCACTCGTATGACGGGAAAAATTGAGATTCTGAAAAGCAGGGCAGCAGAAGGAGTCGACTTGCCGAAAACATGTGTTTCTCACAACACTTCCAACATGTTTACTTAACCACTTACTGAGTTCGTATCGTAGTGCCTTCCGCAGTCATTGGCTTTTGTGGGTTTTCCTGCATTTGCTCGCTATACCGACCCGAAGAGCAAGTAAAAATTTCTAAATTAGAGATCTATTTAAAGATTACACCACGTCTCTTGACGTACACACAAACAGCCACATCAAATGTCGTTTTTAAGAGTACTCAACTCTCTACACAAAGGCGGCAACAACACCAACAACAACAACAACAACAACAACGGTAGCGGCTACACTCTGACAAGCACCACTGACATGTCAAAAAACATGAGTTGACAGCTGCTGTCAGCGCTAAAATGCTTCCATCTACCTACGCTGCTTACCTTGTAGATTACGAACTGAACGAAAAAACGAACAAACCAACAAATTAAGAAAAGACAAGAAAAAAAGGTTTCAGAAACTTAAAAGAAAACTTAGCATTAACTACTAAAAGCATCTTGCAAGCGCAAAAAGTGCTCTTAAGCGATTCTGCGTTTTGTCTTATCACATGATTATTAAAATCCTTTGCGTTTTTATTATAATTTCAAATTTTAACAGCGGTGCTATCGCTTCCTTTCTGCTTCGTATTTTGCAGTTTTTATTACTTCTACAGTAGATTCGATGCAAATACCGAATTCTGTGTGCACTTTTGCGCTATCTTTATAATTCGCTCGTATTTTCAGAGTCTGATAAATACGCTCATCCCTGTAGGAAACCATGATAAGTGATCGTAAAAATCGCTATCCGTATCGATCGGAAAGGGGGTGGGGGGGGGGGGGGGCTAGGGTTTCCATAATCATGGGGAACCACGAAGGAATTCTGTCTTTGGGGAATTCGGGAAAAGAGTTCGCCATTCTAGAATTGAATCGCAATATGAAGTTCTGAGAAGGAAGCAAAATATCATAGCCCTGCCTCATCATGGTCTCTACTCCACACAAAACTTCCTACTCTCTCTCTATATTCTCTCCCAAATGTATGACTGGTCTAATATATCTTGCATTAATTAGTAAAAATTTCAGCAAGAGTGGTCTCACATATATTAGACGCTCTAATATTTTGCTTTATTGCTGTAAGATTTTGCTTATTTAGCCAGAACTGGACGTAGAATTGTGATTGTTGAATTTTCAGTATCACACATCAAAATCTCAGGATTTTAAAGCCAACATTGGCCGGCGACCCTAAAAGATCGCCCTCAAACCACGAATTATCCTCGCGCAACGAATTGAAATCTTCTAACCTTAACTCTGCAAATAACATCTTGGACATGGCGGCGTCTTTAGTTAGGATAGTCTTGAATTTAATTTGCTTTCTTATCCTTTGGCTTACAAAGTGTTTCAGTGGTTTTAAGCTTAGCTGAGTGCACATGAGCTAATAAAATTGGTAAAGGTAAATCTGATAACAACTATTAGAGTTTTGCTTTATGTTTTAACTTCTTTTCTTTTAATTATTACGGAATATTTTTGGGTGACACAAGTGGAAGTCAAAAACAATTGCTATTTTTTGTCATTATCATGGAAATATTTATTTGTTTCCAAAAGATCGTGTCATATTTCGTTTGCAGAATCGTAGATATAACTTATATTCAGTTCCCGACTTGTTTCCTCACCATTTTTTGCTTCCCATTTAATAATTCTATCTATCAAACGACTTGATTTTCCTGGGAAAAAAGGAAGCCATTGATTTGAGACACCCTTCGAGCTGCTAACAACTCCATTAAAAAGCCTGGCATGATTTATGCTTTTTTAATACATATTTCTTCAACATCTTCAGGCCCATCCGTCCTTTTTAACGAAGGACCGATGGAGAAAAAAGCAACCACAGAACCCGCATAACAATACTTTTTGGAGGCATGAATACCTACCTCGTCCCAATGCTACCCATATAAAAGTAACTTTTTCTTGACATTAAAAGATACACATGGGTTGCAATGATTAATCGAAGAGGAAAACAAAAAATACAAAATAAAAAGTAATGCTTATCTGAAAAAAAACCAAAAATTGCTGAGTAGGGTTGCCATCTAACACGAGGAAACGAATAGAAGTTCTGAAAGATGATTAAGCGTTTCATAGAATAGGCTTCTCGTACATAACCGATACACATACTAATAACCGTCGGGCGTAATAAACTCTGTGACGTGTTGTGGTTTTGGTGTTGTTTTGTGGGCATGTTTATTGAAGAAGAAGAAGGAGGAGGGGGAGAATATGATGAGGGTTAATTTTTATGTGTCCCGAAAAGGTAAACCAGATGCTTATCTCGAATTAAAAGTCTGTTTTGCGATGATGATGATGAATTTGTTTTCATTCATTAAATAGATGAGGGCTGATGTTGTTTGCGCTAATAAAATTAAAAATTCAAAGCTACAGAAATAACTATTTAAAAACTTAAACTCTTAACTGATGACTACAAACGAAGTGTCTGCGTAAAGTATATTTTTAAATGTCAAAATGTCCTTTCTTTGTGTGACAGAAGCAGAGACATACAGCGATTTCTTAAAAGTCATAAATTTCTTAAAAACTTAGATTTGCAAAAACATACTAACTTCCCATTATTATAAAATGTAAATATTTGAAGCCATTTTATGAAGAGAAACGAACTCTGCACCAACATTGTAATTTATATAAAAATTAAGGCTTTCATACGATAACTTCGCTTGGATATCGAAGCCTACCTGAGAACGTGATATCAATTAAGTGGCTTCATAAACAGCTTAAGCTCAGGATGGCCTTAATATTTTGTTGCTGTTGTTGTTGGTTTTCTTGTTGTTATTGCTTGTCTTGCACAGCATGAGTAGGTGAACAATTTTTATGCAAAGTATCGCATTAAATACTAAAGGTCACTCGGCGAACATAAAGCACAACAGACAACCAACCCCGTTGGTTGACAAGATGCTGATAGAACACGTCAAACGTGTACGTTTAGCATGCATGTGAGAAGTGGTTCCCGAGTAGGTGGTTAGGTAATCGAGGTGGTTATGGGAAAATCGATTTCATTCGGTGGTTGGTGTTGAATTTTCGTTGATATTATCACAAATTGATACTTTAGCAGATTTGAGACTTGTGAATGGAGAAGTCTTGGCTGAGATTTCTTAGTTTAGCGTGAGATTTTTTAATTCAGTATAGCACTTCTTAATTCACGCAAGATTTTTTAATTACTGTGAGATGTTATGTGAGATTTTGTGAGATTCATGTGAGGTTTTGAAGTTTTTTGAATTACTTAGAGATTTTTCTTGGGAGTTTTTAAGTTCTGTGAGATTTGGTGAGAGATTTTTAAAATGCTATGAGATTTTTTGTTAAACTGTTTAATTACTTTGAGATTTTCCATTTACTGTGAGATTTCGTGTTAGGGTTTCTAATTATTTTGGGGTTTTGTGTTCGATGTTTAATTTTCTAAGAGATTTTATGTGATATTTTTCAATTTCTGCAAGATTTTGTGTGAGTTTTTTAAAATACCGAGAGTTATTTTATTGCTGCGAAAATTTGTATTGTTCCGAGTTTTTTTATTAACTGTGAAATTTCTTATTATTCTGAAATGTTATATGAAATTTTCTATTAACTATGAGATTTTATGTGCAATTTTTGAATTACCGTGAGATTTTGTGTTAAATTTTTTATTTATTATACGATTTTGTATGGAATTCTTTATTTACTGTGAGATTTTGTGTGGGATTTTGCAATTACTGTGAAATTTTATATTTTAAGAAATCTTGAATATTTACACAAAACTAATTGTATTTTAAATTTTTGTAAATACTTTTCTCTAGCAAACGCTGCACTTTACGTATTTTTTCTACATTTCTGGTTGACCGAATGTTGCCCATTTAATGCAATTTTGGTTTCTTATCTCATTTGCTGTTGCAATAAATTACGGAAAAAACTGCAACTGCAAAAAAAAACTACATTAGCGATGAACATTTTTTTACTGATGCTTGTATTTAGTTTTTCTAATTGAATTCGAAAGTGTATTCGCTGATGCGTCGATGTGGCAACGCCAGCTGCTGCGCGTTGCAATTGCAATTGCTAATGTATTTAAATTTATTTGTTTGTTTGTCTGCGGCAATGCGTGGTCTTTGCTGTTAACTGCCTCGCTGCATTTGGCTTGAACCTCTTGGCCGTGTTTAATTGGCGGTGTTAAGCGGTACCGCAGATCAGACGGCGATGGCGAGGAGAAAGTTGCCGCCACGAGTGCTCGTATCTTTCTTAATTAATGAAAAATTGTATTTGGTATTTGAAATCACTTCGTTGCTTTGCTTTCTTGGCTTTGATTTCGTTGCGTTTCTGCTTTGTTTCAAATGCTTCGCTTCGTCTTAATCTGCTTCCTCATGCAAGATGAAAGTCACGCTTTTTCAAGCGGTAAAATTGCAACAAGCGGTAAATAGTAAAAATGTCACAAATCAAAAAACCGGTAACTCGCAATAATCCCGGTTACTCGTACGTAAAAGTAACTCGAGGTTGTAAAGAAGTTATTTATTAATAAAAACAGATAAAACATTAAAAAACCGGTTACTTTTCTTATGAACCGATTACTATCTGTTGAAGACTGATTTGCTATAAAAAATATTATGTAGAAAAACGTAAATTTTAGTTTTCCAAATTTAAATACCGACAGATAATAGTGACGATTGAAAAATAATAGTTTTTTATAATTATAAATATCTAAATTTATCCGCGAAGGAAGTAAAAATCTGATGTCTACACTGAAAATGGATTATCTAAAAAAATCCATAAACAGATTTCAACAGTTTAAGTGATGATTTTAAAATTGCAAAATTTATAAAAATTACAATTATTTATTTAGCAACGGCGGCACAGTCTGAATTCCACAGATATCACCAGCAGCAAAAAACCAATTTGATGCTACAGCTGACCAGCGACAACTTTTAATACGGATTTGCGTGATTTAAGTTAAAAATGCAGAATTGAAACCGATGGGTGTGGCAGGTGTAACGCTGTAGAGAAGAGGATGTGCAACAATTCTGCAATTTATTTGGCTTTTAGATGCAAGTGTTTGCCGTGTTGTTGTTGTTTGTTATCGAAGTGGCACAAATGCTCCGGCTGATTAGTTTATTGCAATTGCAAATGTCGACAACTGCAGCCACAGCAACAGCAACAGCAGTCGCATCAGCCGCACCAGTAAAAGCAACAACTGCCACAGCAACTACAGCAGCCGCTTCAGCAACAACATCATCGTCAGCCAGCAACAACCTTAATTGCAGCAACACCAAGTGCTCGCTGTTATTTAAAAGATAAAAAATCTCAACGATTGTGCGGCGCACAAACGCAATTATTAACCAGCAACAAATATCAGCGGCAACACAGTTACAGCTGCACATGCGCAACCGCAAGCTGTAATCAATTTTTTTCACACACCACTTTTTAGCTCAACAAACAAAAGAACAAAAAAAAAAAACCAAAACTGAAATTAATGAACCAAATTAAATTAAAAAATTACCCATTAGCATCGCATTCATGAAATAGCAGCAGCAACAAGAGTTGCAGCTAAAGAAATATTGCAACGCGAATACGATTAAAATCAAAATTAAAGCCAGCTCATGCTGATTTATTGTCAATTTTCTACTGGTCGTTGTTGTTACTTTGTTGCTGGTCTCACAGTTGTCGTTGTTGTTTTTGTTGTTGGGTTTAAGTGACTCTTTATCACCGTCGTTAAGTAGTACAAAAACACCATAAAATCACTGAGTTACGCAGAGTGCCGTGCTTCCCAAACCTCGGTCGTCTCGGTCTCGTCTCGTGTTTCAGACGACAAAAGAGTTTTGACACAGATTTTCACACAAGATGACTGCGATCGAAAAAACTCCAATAGTCGAGACAGTGATTAAGCTTAGCGATGCACACGAGACGAGGCAATTCCCGTCACTCTTCCCGTCACTAATTCGAGACGAGAATCGGGATCGAAGTAGTGGCTTTTAATCGAGACGAGAACCGAGATCGAGACAGCAATTTGGCGTGATAATCAAAATCCCAGTTTTAATTTCAAGCAATCAAAAAAGAGTCGACTTTCTCATTCAAGGTGAGGTTATGGAAGCCTTTTTCTCGTCTCATACTCGAGACGGTAATCAAGATCAAAGTGCATTTTTTAGAACTGCATGAAGATAAATACGTATTTAAGTTGAGAAGATAAATACGTATTTAGTTTAGCAAAGACACGAACCGCAAGCCGCCCCAGGACCCACAACATGATCCACATATACTGTCATGATGAAGTGGCCACTGCCCACTCCATGATCCGAGTGCGTTGATGAAACTTACCATTTTGGAAAACTAATGGCAGCACCTTTCCAGCGATATATGCCACTTGGCCAGAATATTTTTCTAAAGTTACGAAAAAAGGCACTGAAAACGCGCAGTTTTAGTTAGCCTACACTAAAAAAACTAATGGCCACTGCCCACTCCATGGTCCGAGTGCGTTGATGAAACTTACCATTCTGGAAAGCTAATGGCAGCACCTTTCCAGCGATATATACCACTTGGCCAGAATATTTTTCTAAAGTTACGAAAAAAGGCACTGAAAACGCGCAGTTTTAGTTAGCCTACACTGGCATGATGAAGTGGCCACTGCCCACTCCATGGTCCGAGTGCGTTGATGAAACTTACCATTCTGGAAAGCTAATGGCAGCACCTCTCCAGCGATATATGCCACTTGGCCAGAATATTTTTCTAAAGTTTCGCAAAAAGGCACTGAAAACGCGCAGTTTTAGTTAGCCTCCACTGGCATGATGAAGTGGCCACTGCCCACTCCATGGTCCGAGTGCGTTGATGAAACTTACCATTCTGGAAAGCTAATGGCAGCACCTTTCCAGCGATATATACCACTTGGCCAGAATATTTTTCTAAAGTTACGAAAAAAGGCACTGAAAACGCGCAGTTCTAGTTAGCCTACACTGGCATGATGAAGTGGCCACTGCCCACTCCATGGTCCGAGTGCGTTGATGAAACTTACCATTCTGGAAAGCTAATGGCAGCACCTCTCCAGCGATATATGCCACTTGGTCAGAGTATTTTTCTAAAGTTTCGCAAAAAGGCACTGAAAACGCGCAGTTTTAGTTAGCCTCCACTGGCATGATGAAGTGGCCACTGCCCACTCCATGGTCCGAGTGCGTTGATGAAACTTACCATTCTGGAAAGCTAATGGCAGCACCTCTCCAGCGATATATGCCACTTGGCCAGAGTATTTTTCTAAAGTTTCGCAAAAAGGCACTGAAAACGCGCAGTTTTAGTTAGCCTCCACTGGCATGATGAAGTGGCCACTGCCCACTCCATGGTCCGAGTGCGTTGATGAAACTTACCATTCTGGAAAGCTAATGGCAGTACCTTTCCACCGATATATGCCACTTGGTCAGAATATTTTCCCAAAGTTACGAAAAAAGGCAATGAAAACGCGCATTATTAGTTAGTCTACACTGGCATGATGAAGTGCCCACTGCCCACTCCATGGTCCGACTGCGTTGATGAAACTTACTATTTTGGAAAGCTAATGGCAGCACCTTTCCACCGATATATGCCACTTGGTCAGAGTATTTTCCTAAAGTTACGAAAAAAGGCACTGAAAACGCGCGTCTTTAGTTAGCCTACACTGGCATGATGAAGTGGCTACTGCCCACCCCGTGGTCCGAGTGCGTTGATGAAACTTACCATTTTGGAAAGCTAATGGCAGCACCTTTCCAGCGATATATGCCACTTGGCCAGAATATTTTTCTAAAGTTACGAAAAAAGGCACTGAAAACGCGCAGTTTTAGTTAGCCTACACTGGCATGAAGTGGCCACTGCCCACTCCATGGTCCGAGTGCGTTGATGAAACTTACCATTCTGGAAAGCTAATGGCAGCACCTTTCCAGCGATATATACCACTTGGCCAGAATATTTTTCTAAAGTTACGAAAAAAGGCACTGAAAACGCGCAGTTTTAGTTAGCCTACACTGGCATGATGAAGTGGCCACTGCCCACTCCATGGTCCGAGTGCGTTGATGAAACTTACCATTCTGGAAATCTAATGGCAGCACCTTTCCAGCGATATATACCACTTGGCCAGAATATTTTTCTAAAGTTACGAAAAAAGGCACTGAAAACGCGCAGTTTTAGTTAGCCTACACTGGCATGATGAAGTGGCCACTGCCCACTCCATGGTCCGAGTGCGTTGATGAAACTTACCGTTCTGGAAAGTTAATGGCAGCACCTTTCCAGCGATATATACCACTTGGCCAGAATATTTTTCTAAAGTTACGAAAAAAGGCACTGAAAACGCGCAGTTTTAGTTAGCCTACACTGGCATGATGAAGTGGCCACTGCCCACTCCATGGTCCGAGTGCGTTGATGAAACTTACCATTCTGGAAAGCTAATGGCAGCACCTTTCCAGCGATATATACCACTTGGCGAGAATATTTTTCTAAAGTTACGAAAAAAGGCACTGAAAGCGCGCAGTTTTAGTTAGCCTACACTGGCATGATGAAGTGGCCACTGCCCACTCCATGGTCCGAGTGCGTTGATGAAACTTACCATTCTAGAAAGCTAATGGCAGCACCTTTCCAGCGATATATACCACTTGGGCAGAATATTTTTCTAAAGTTACGAAAAAAGGCACTGAAAACGCGCAGTTTTAGTTAGCCTACACTGGCATGATGAAGTGGCCACTGCCCACTCCATGGTCCGAGTGCGTTGATGAAACTTACCGTTCTGGAAAGCTAATGGCAGCACCTTTCCAGCGATATATACCACTTGGCCAGAATATTTTTCTAAAGTTACGAAAAAAGGCACTGAAAACGCGCAGTTTTAGTTAGCCTACACTGGCATGATGAAGTGGCCACTGCCCACTCCATGGTCCGAGTGCGTTGATGAAACTTACCATTCTAGAAACCTAATGGCAGCACCATTCCAGCGATATATGCCACTTGGCCAGAATATTTTTCTAAAGTTACGAAAAAAGGCACTGAAAACGCGCAGTTTTAGTTAGCCTACACTGGCATGATGAAGTGGCCACTGCCCACTCCATGGTCCGAGTGCGTTGATGAAACTTACCATTCTGGAAAGCTAATGGCAGCACCTTTCCAGCGATATATACCACTTGGCGAGAATATTTTTCTAAAGTTACGAAAAAAGGCACTGAAAGCGCGCAGTTTTAGTTAGCCTACACTGGCAGGATGAAGTGGCCACTGCCCACTCCATGGTCCGAGTGCGTTGATGAAACTTACCGTTCTGGAAAGCTAATGGCAGCACCTTTCCACCGATATATGCCACTTGGTCAGAGTATTTTCCTAAAGTTACGAAAAAAGGCACTGAAAACGCGCGTCTTTAGTTAGCCTACACTGGCATGATGAAGTGGCTACTGCCCACCCCGTGGTCCGAGTGCGTTGATGAAACTTACCATTTTGGAAAGCTAATGGCAGCACCTTTCCAGCGATATATGCCACTTGGCCAGAATATTTTTCTAAAGTTACGAAAAAAGGCACTGAAAACGCGCAGTTTTAGTTAGCCTACACTGGCATGAAGTGGCCACTGCCCACTCCATGGTCCGAGTGCGTTGATGAAACTTACCATTCTGGAAAGCTAATGGCAGCACCTTTCCAGCGATATATACCACTTGGCCAGAATATTTTTCTAAAGTTACGAAAAAAGGCACTGAAAACGCGCAGTTTTTGTTAGCCTACACTGGCATGATGAAGTGGCCACTGCCCACTCCATGGTCCGAGTGCGTTGATGAAACTTACCATTCTGGAAATCTAATGGCAGCACCTTTCCAGCGATATATACCACTTGGCCAGAATATTTTTCTAAAGTTACGAAAAAAGGCACTGAAAACGCGCAGTTTTAGTTAGCCTACACTGGCATGATGAAGTGGCCACTGCCCACTCCATGGTCCGAGTGCGTTGATGAAACTTACCATTCTGGAAAGCTAATGGCAGCACCTTTCCAGCGATATATACCACTTGGCGAGAATATTTTTCTAAAGTTACGAAAAGAGGCACTGAAAGCACGCAGTTTTAGTTAGCCTACACTGGCATGATGAAGTGGCCACTGCCCACTCCATGGTCCGAGTGCGTTGATGAAACTTACCGTTCTGGAAAGCTAATGGCAGCACCTTTCCAGCGATATATACCACTTGGCCAGAATATTTTTCTAAAGTTACGAAAAAAGGCACTGAAAACGCGCAGTTGTAGTTAGCCTACACTGGCATGATGAAGTGGCCACTGCCCACTCCATGGTCCGAGTGCGTTGATGAAACTTACCGTTCTGGAAAGCTAATGGCAGCACCTTTCCATCAATATATGCCACTTGGTCAGAGTATTTTCCTAAAGTTACGAAAAAAGGCATTGAAAACGCGCGTCTTTAGTTAGCCTACACTGGCATGATGAAGTGGCTACTGCCCAACCCGTGGTCCGAGTGCGTTGATGAAACTTACCATTTTGGAAAGCTAATGGCAGCACCTTTCCAGCGATATATGCCACTTGGCCAGAATATTTTTCTAAAGTTACGAAAAAAGGCACTGAAAACGCGCAGTTTTAGTTAGCCTACACTGGCATGAAGTGGCCACTGCCCACTCCATGGTCCGAGTGCGTTGATGAAACTTACCATTCTGGAAAGCTAATGGCAGGACCTTTCCAGCGATATATACCACTTGGCCAGAATATTTTTCTAAAGTTACGAAAAAAGGCACTGAAAACGCGCAGTTTTTGTTAGCCTACACTGGCATGATGAAGTGGCCACTGCCCACTCCATGGTCCGAGTGCGTTGATGAAACTTACCATTCTGGAAATCTAATGGCAGCACCTTTCCAGCGATATATACCACTTGGCCAGAATATTTTTCTAAAGTTACGAAAAAAGGCACTGAAAACGCGCAGTTTTAGTTAGCCTACACTGGCATGATGAAGTGGCCACTGCCCACTCCATGGTCCGAGTGCGTTGATGAAACTTACCGTTCTGGAAAGCTAATGGCAGCACCTTTCCAGCGATATATACCACTTGGCCAGAATATTTTTCTAAAGTTACGAAAAAAGGCACTGAAAACGCGCAGTTTTAGTTAGCCTACACTGGCATGATGAAGTGGCCACTGCCCACTCCATGGTCCGAGTGCGTTGATAAAACTTACCATTCTAGAAAGCTAATGGCAGCACCTTTCCAGCGATATATACCACTTGGCCAGAATATTTTTCTAAAGTTACGAAAAAAGGCACTGAAAACGCGCAGTTTTAGTTAGCCTACACTGGCATGATGAAGTGGCCACTGCCCACTCCATGGTCCGAGTGCGTTGATGAAACTTACCAAAGCTAATGGCAGCACCTCTCCAGCGATATATGCCACTTGGCCAGAATATTTTTTTAAAGTTACGAAAAAAGGCACTGAAAACGCGCAGTTTTAGTTAGCCTACACTGGCATGATGAAGTGGCCACTGCCCACTCCATGGTCCGAGTGCGTTGATGAAACTTACTATTTTGGAAAGCTAATGGCATCACCTTACCACCGATATATACCACTTGGTCAGAATATTTTTCTAACGTTACGAAAAAAGGCACCGAAAACGCACATTTTTAGATGCCTACACTGGCATGATGAAGTGGCCACTGCCCACTCCATGGTCCGAGTGCGTTGATGAAACTTACCACTTTGGAAAGCTAATGGCAGTACCTTTCCACCGATATATGCCACTTGGTCAGAATATATTTCTAAAGTTACGAAAAAAGGCACTGAAAACGCGCATTTTTAGATGCCTACACTGGCATGATGAAGTGGCCACTGCCCACTCCATGGTCCGAGTGCGTTGATGAAACTTACCATTTTGGAAAGATAATGGCAGTACCTTTCCACCGATATATGCCACTTGGTCAAAATATTTTTCTAAAGTTACGAAAATAGGCACTGAAAACGCGCATTTTTAGTAAGCCTACACTGACATGATGAAGTGGCCACTGCCCACTCCATGGTCCGAGTGCGTTAATGAAACTTACCATTTTGCAAAGCTAATGGCAGCATCTTTGCAGCGATATATGCCACTTGGCCAGAATATTTTTTCGGCCTTTGTTCGTAACTTTAGAAAAATATTCTGACCAAGTGGTATATATCGGTGGTAAGGTGATGCCATTAGCTTTCCAAAATAGTAAGTTTCATCAACGCACTCGGACCATGGAGTGGGCAGTGGCCACTTCATCATGCCAGTGTAGGATAACTAAAAATGCGCGTTTTCAGTGCGTTTTTGCGTAACTTTAGAAAAATATTCGTGTCTTTGCTAAACTAACTGCTATCTTGTCAACTTAAATACGTATTTATCTTCACGCAGTTTTTTTTAGTTGAGAAGAAATGCATAATTTATCATACAATCAATTACTATTTTTATTTACGATACAATTCCCTTTATTAAAACACTGAACGTTTTCAAATATTACAATTTAAAAAGCTATTTCAAATTTTTATTTATGAAAAATCTCATTACCGCTTTCTTTTTTTATTAAATACCCCTGCATCTTACCAACGTTATTACTTTTCACACCCACCCGCGTTGAATGCGCTTCAATTCCATCTACGCGCACGAAATCAGCTGTCACTTGTCACTCTGACAGCTGACTGCTTTAATGTATTAAGTAACTGACAGTTCGCTTACACATTAAGGCGGCGTGTTAACTAAAAACACTGAAATCTGGTACTAATAAAATCAAAATTAAATCGGGGAAGTGTGACGAGAAGGTCTGATTCCGATTTCCGAAACGAAGTAGAGATTTTCTCCCTTTCGCTTAATAGCAATATGCATTCCCTCTCCCACACGTGATTCTTATGAAGAAATCCGTTCACTCTTTTGAGGGTTGGCATTACTTAATGGAAGATTTGCATTAACGTGAGATTCAGACATGCCATTCATCGCACATACCCAACACAAACACACCATGAGCCTGATAGTGCTGGAGAGGAAGACAGGGAGTGACAAGCAACCTTGAAACCGTAAGAGAGAAGAAGAAGACAGCTGCTCGATGTTGCCAGTTTGTTTTGACGAATGCCAAATAGTTGCTGGGAACGCTGAAAATCTGCGGGGTCTTCAAGTGCCCACATCTTCGCAACCCATTTCGCGTCGCTTAAATTTTCACACACGTTATTTTTACAGATAACTTTACAGATAATATTTACTTTCTGATAATTTCAGCTGATGGGATAAACAAGAAGCGAGCAAACATTTTGTTAGAATGCAACCTCAAATTGAGTCGGTCGCAAGTAAATCTTCCTTTCTACACCGATATCGCTCTTCTGTTGCTCTACTTTTGCCTTGCTTCTGTGCACAAAATATACAAAGTGCAACTTCTGGTTGTTGCTCTTTTAGCTTTATTTTCATTGTTCCCTCATTATTGAGTTCGCCTTTGATGACTGCACGCGTAGCATGTGGGTACGCATGGGAATCCGAACAACTGATTGTAGGAGGGTCAACCGCGCCCCACTTCTGGCTTATCCCGGCTCTGGAAGTAGCTATTAAGTGTTTCTGCTTTGACAAATAGCATTTAATTAAATAGTCTGCATTATTAGAGTGTAACGAAGAGGACGAATGGAGTTATTTTCAAAGACAATGAGAGGGGAGTTTTAATTGATTGAAGGGTTTAAAATAGAAGTTTTTAATTCAGTATTTTTCAATTGCAGTTATTTATAGAAACAATAAGGTTTTTTTACTCCTCCAATATATTGCGACGTTAAATGAGTTACGACGTTAGATGAAATCGAAACAACCTTCTTCACGTCTCGAATTTGAGGCCACAATCGAGAACGAGACGTCTGTTCGCATCGAGGCGAGAGCTGGAAATGAGAACTCGGGGCACGACGATAATCGAATCGTGACTGAAGGCGACAGTCGAGATCGGGACGACTTTTCCATTGAACACGATAATCGAGAGCAATACGGTTTCTTCAGTCAGGATGATATTTGAAACGTTCTTCGAATTTTTCCCTAAGAGAGGATAATCGAGATCACCCTTTTTCGCTCGAGACACAACGAGACACTCCATGTCTCGAGAATCTCCATGGTTGTCATTATGATTCACTACAAACAATGATAGCGATTCCGTGCTGAATACTAATGAAAGCATACCAACCATCCCTAATAAGTTCCCACATAACAACATTTGATAGTTCTATTAAAGAAATTATTAATCATAAAATCTCTAAAATGTCTCAAACGTAACCACATATTAACATTTTCACAGCAGGCAGCATGAAAACTACATATGATGTGATAATTACAGCACAACGCTTGACATTCGATATAAATTGACAGTTAAACATGGTAATAATAATGATGGGAACATTCATAAAAACAAAAAACTATAAGAAAATCGACCCCCCTATAATTGGAAACGCACCAGGGACGCGTATGAAAGAATAGTCAAGTGTAAAATCCCAATTATGGGAGTGACAATAATTTTTGTTTTTGTTGACACTTTTAAATTACTTTCAGAAAGTGTTTAAATGTTTTAATTCAAACAATATGGAGAATATCTTTAGAATAGTTTAGAAGACAAAACGGTGCCAACTGTTATTCTCAGTATAAATTGATTTCTCTAGTTTTCTGAGAATACACCCTTGAAGGAATTAAAAAACTTATTTAAGTATTTCCAAAAATTAATTTAACCTTTTTAGAAAACTTCTTCAATTTCCTTTTACTCAAAACTTCCTACACTTCAATTACATTTTTCTAAAATTTCAGAAATTCATTTACACCCCTCACGACATCTCAAGCCAACCA
Source organism: Sicus ferrugineus (assembly GCA_922984085.1). Classification (NCBI taxonomy): domain Eukaryota; kingdom Metazoa; phylum Arthropoda; class Insecta; order Diptera; family Conopidae; genus Sicus; species Sicus ferrugineus. The sequence continues at coordinate 6,917,441 of OV277354.1, forward strand.
AACGAACAACCAGCTGCTAAATTAAATGTTAACTGAAATGTGCCGTCAGCGAAAATTACTAGATCCGTGGTCGCTTCTTGAGTTTTTCTTTCATCGAACAAGAAAGCGCCTCCCATGTGCATTCATTTTCGGCAGACTTCAAAAACACTGAAAGTCGAAGATAATCAATTCTGTGGAAATGTAATTGAAAATTGATGAGATTTATTATTTTTAGATTTATATTTTTAACACGCCTGTCGGCCGAGCTGTCAGGTTTCTTTTTCTCTTTAACACTTTCAGCCGATGTGAAGTGCAAGAAAATTTAACATGTGTTTACAAGGTTTTCAATCTAATAGAAATTAAGGAGCATTTGCGATGGTAATTCGGCTATTGCCACGCACACTTCTTTATCGGTCACACGTCTCGCCTTTTACAAAAAATATTATGCAAGCAATTTAATCGGGGTTAATGGTGTCCACCTTAAGCTTCTCTGGAAAGATTGGTGGGCTTCGTACATTTCCACGCTCACTTCTATATCGAACTAAACATTTTAAAATAAAACTGACTATAAATGATACAGAGAAGTAAGATTAATGATGGTTTATGAATTTTTATTGAAGAGTTCTTGATAATAGCTTGCACTTTCTTCCTAAGAATAGAATTATAAGAAAAGACTTTGCATGTATGTTAGCAGTGTTATCATCAAGAAATGGGCGTAGTTGAGTCTGACACGACAACGTCAATATGAATTCAATATCTTAAATTTAATGCGATATATTTGAAAAGTAATGCCACCGAAGTATTTTGGGGAAAAGCTAGTTATGTTAATCTCTTTGTTATTAAAACATTTGCGGTTATTGATATCATTATTTACACACGTATATGTGGATGTGCGTGCCTTCATAAAAATCGACTAAACGAAGTACAAACACCATAAATTTTCCAACAAAACCAGAAAAAGCCTAAAAGCATTGGCGGCAGACAGTATTAAACCCTTTTAGTCTCGAGATCTTGGCGTCACGCAGGTAAAATGCATTCTTTTTAATATACGATTTTCCCCGTGTTCTTTGTTGTTTGCATTTAAATTTATTCTGCTTTCTGCTTTCGTCTGTTGTTGATTCATTTAAAATAAAAGGCTTCTTTGTTTGTTTAGACTACATTTTTATCTTAATGAGTTTGGATCTTTTGTGGTTTTGTTTTGATCTTCAGGTACAAAATATGGTTCCTTTTTAGATTGCATTTTTAAAGAGTAGTTTTTGATATGAAAATTTGTTGCTGGTACTTAATTAAATAACACTGATAACCGAATAGGTCGGCGTTATATATTTTTTAATATATTCTTTTCTTATCGCGAGGAAAGCTGTTTCATCTCTTAGAACATAATCAATAAAGTTTGACCCAGAAATTGTGAACGGTTTTATATTATGATTATTATTTCGTGTTAAAATGACGCAAGACTAATTGATACCGAACGTGCTGGGCGGTCTGTGTGACGATTTATAAACTGGTAGAGCTATTAACTTTTATATAAAACGATATAGAGTGTCCTATGATATAGAGGACCATGCAGGCCTATTTAGGCAATATATATGATCTTAGTGAAGATATCTGTGCTTAGCGAAGATTTATATTTTCTATATGTGTTTCTATATGTATTTCTAATGTTTCCCAATGAAAAGTAATACCTTTTCTTTTTACTTGCAGGTATGAATGAGTGGTATCCGTTTTAATCTCTAGTTTTCACAAGTTATATCGAACAGAATCGTTTCACTCTCATTAGAAAGAGTAAGTTTTGCTGTTCTCAAACAAATTAAAATATCGTTATAAATTTTCAGCACTTCTAAAATTTTGTGGAATTTTTTAGTATCCATCGCAAATGATTATATCTTCTTTTTTGCTTTAAACCAATAAAATCCTTCCCACAGTGATATTTCAACTTGCAATTTCTTCTAGATGTACCTTTGTTCCTATTTTTGATAGCTTATTTTTCTATAATTCCAACTTTATTTTTTGTAATATACTTTTCACTTTTCATTTCTTTCTTTACTGTGTCCGCTCTGCTAAATTGCGTTGGGAATTCTATTTTACTTTTAACACTCAGCAATTTTAACTTTCCACAACTTATTGTGCGCTTAATATGAAAGTGTAAAAATCCCAAAACAAAAATACACATTTTTTTAGTACTATTAAATGAGAAGAAAAGGAGAAGAAGAAATTTATCCTATCAGCACAACAACTAAATTAAATTCTTTACTTAAATTAAATGAAGCCTACTAGGGAAACAGTTTGTAATTTCAAAAGAAGAAAGTATTAATTAAAAAGGGTAAAACAACCATGAAGATTCTTCAAAAGTGTACAACTTCACACTAAATGAAGAATGCCATACACCAGATTTAGCAGAGACAAACGGAATCTCGGTTAAGTTGAAAAGAAGACTTTTCTACAGTCTTTTCAGAAGTAGCAGCTCTTATTAGAAGCTCCCCCATTCTCTCAGCTGACTTTTAACCATCTTAATTGGGTCAAGTGCCCTTCCTTGCTCTGGTTTTATTTAAACAGCTGCTTTTTTCCTTGTCGCCCTCTTATTTTAGGAAGGATTCATCAGGGTAGAAGTTCAAATCAGGCCTTTCAAGAAGTTCAAATGATGCCTGCAAATATTTACATTTACAACTTTGTGTTAATTTAAAATAAACAACATTCACTTTGCGGCATGATGACCAAAAACCTTTTGTACGAAAGATGTTAGAATTTCTATTTTACTTTCAATATGATAAACATTAATGACAAAAGATGTCGATAAACGAGGAGCTCTTTTCAAAGTGTTTCTCAACTTTGCAAAAATTGGAAGGAAAGTTTCACAAAAGATAATCAAGGTTGGAAATTGAATTTCTCCAGTTGTCGCTTGAATGAGTTTTGCCAACAGTAACTTTAAGCAATTCTCAGTAATAAATTAACCTCAGCTTGACAATGATATGGTTTTTAGTGCGAAACTGATACAGCAACCCCAAGATATTGACAGATATTTATAATGTTTTTGGCACTTTAAATTGTAATTTAGTAAAGGAATAACAAAACAATAAAATATAGTAAAAAAAACTCTCCCCAAAACACTTCTGAACAGAACTGTTTGCCAAAAAACTTCTTAAAAATTTCAGAGCAATGATAAAGCAAATGCAGGATATGCGAAGTGTTGGAAAAGATTTTATGCTGAACTATTTTTCACACTTCGATGTGTAGAAATGTCATGATTGATCGCATCCGCTAAGTTTTTTAAAGATACCATATACAAGTCTTTCCACCCTCAAACAAAACTTCCCTTTTTTGTGACGACAGCTTTTCCTTAACATTTTTCTGGTTTTGTTTTCCGTCTGGCTTTACTTTGGTCCCTAAAAAACTTATTTTCCTTCGGTTACCAAAGCGTATTTCACTTTTTTCCAGCGAAAAAAACTCCCCAAGTTTTGTATTCTTTGTCTCCAAAACTGCGTACGCCAGTCGTCCTGTTCGTACGTCATGTTGATGCGACAGCCTTGTTTTATAATGTAAACAAGAAGGGATCAAGGAAATAATGGAAACTAGATACCGTGCGACCGCCGCCAAAGGGGTGCTTCTTGCTTTGCCCCCTTCCCCTCCGGAGCTTCAAGTTCCTATCTGTTGTTTACTCAGGCAGAAGGTCGTAAATTAAAAATAGCTTTACGTATACGTAATCCGCAGACAATGCTGGGATTTACATTCTCGCACAAGGTATAGAAAGGGTCTAAAATATTGTCTAAAATATTGCCTGTTAGCTTTTACATTATTGACGGGAAATGGATGGAAAAATTTGAATGAATCTGTAAAATGGAGGCGTCTTTTTATACATACCAGAAATTATGTTAAGAAATTCTTAATAGAATACCGACAGATTTAAGTTTGAAGGCTTGAATATGATTTCCATAAAGCTTGAAAATAAAGAAATTATAAATTTAAGAAAATAAATTTTTAATGAAATTAAGTTGTTAATTTATTAAGTTATATAAATTGTACGATAGTATGTTAATGGAGCTTTCAGAAATTGAGAGCTTTCAGAAATTGAGAGCTTTCGGGAATTGTGAAAAGCGAGGAAATCCCTGAATGGACTTTTTGGATGATGATGGTATTTTAAATTTTGAAAAAGTCTTTGCTAAAAACGAATTGGTAAAAAATCTATAAAAAATTCCAATAAGATTGAGATACTGTTACAATCACATTTAAGCGTCAGACAATTTGTTCCATTAATTTAAGTTGATCGCTTGACAGACGAATGAATCGATGCAGCTGGAGAGCTTTCACTATACAAATATCTCTCTGTCTATGCGTTTGTCTATCTTTCTCTCAGCTCAAGCGCCCCTCCTTTAGCCTCCCCTCCCGGACCACTTGACCGCTCCACCTCATGATGGCTGTCACAAAATGCTTGATTAAGCTTCGTGTAAGCTCGTTGAATGAATTACTTTTCCAGCGCGACAACTCCTGCTTACTCATTCTCAGCACTGACACACGATAAATGATGTCGGACCGAGAGAAACTTTGTGCATTTATCATCATATATAGAGCTGATATCTATATATTTATTTTCTGCGCATTTCACAATCATAAAAAGTAAATCGTGCTACTCGTCTGTGCGATTGCGATTGTTGTTCGGTGCATGAAATCCTCTGCTTACCGCGGACACACTTGTGTCGTTGGCATGATAAATTTGATTTTCTCATCTTCTGTTACTGCCGCTGATCACGCATCTTTAAGTGTTCCACTTGGCACTGTGGAACAGAGTTTCCCAACTGACTACCGACCGTGGAGCAATGAATTTGAAAATCTTATTATTGCCGACTTAAAGAAAGCTCACAAAATAAGCTAATAATATATTAGGGAAAAATAACTCTACTCAGTTTATGTATGCTAAAAATATTGTATAAGAAAACTAAAGTTCTTGCTTTTATCACAATATTCGAATATTATATTTTCGTGTTTGTTTTTGTAGAAATTAAGATATCATAATGTTTTAAGAAATATACGAGTAATGATAAGTTTAATGATAACTTGATGATAATATTTGCAGACAGAAATTCACTGTTAAAAAAGATGTGCGGAAGTTCCTAACGAGACCTGGAAATTTTAAGGAGTTCTTTGAATTCTATAAAATAGACATATAGAATAAATCTTTAGAAATCAAAAAAACGTAAAGGGTGTCATTTGAAATGAATATTGCACGATATTTCCAAACACATTTCACTACAGTTCGTTGTAAACATGATAACAGTTTTAAAGATGTCCTGCGAACCAGTATGGCCCCGCGGACCACAGGTTGTTGAACCCTATTCTAGAACATTAAGAAATGTTATTCCAGTTATTAGTGTGCCGCTGCTTCTGACACTTCGCTGCAACATCTCATTTATGCGGGCACGAATGCTGGAATAAATAGATTCTCTCTGTTTGCTTATCATCCACTGTAGGCTAATCATCATCATCAACATCAGCAGCGTCATTATCACCTCCTCTGTCTACAGTGTCAGCAAAGTAGACGTATTATTAATTTCCGCCTGGACAGTGATTAATTCGTTGTTAAATTTATCACGTTTTTCTAATCTTCTCGCGCTTCCAAGCGGTTGGGATGGTTGGATTCGGAGATGCCAATTTGATTGAATTATAGAAAGCAAGAGCAAGATATTTCCATTGTTTAGTACGTAGATTTTGCATTGGAGAAAAAAATTTACAAGATTTAATTTTTAACAAAATTTTTCATGATTTAGAGCGAAGTCTTTTACATAAATTTTGAGATTGTCTAGGGAGTTTCTCATTGTTTAATTGTTCCTTTGGTATTTTATTGTTATTTCCATTAGTTTACTGTAGGATTTCTATCGCTTCCATTTGTTTTGTGGAGTTAGCACACTCAACCGTTTGCTGCTCACCCGCTTAACCTTGTGTGTATATTATCAACCTTTTGAACTCTACTTTTACCATTTTATCCACTTTACTGGGGAACAAAGAAGCGAATGTTTATCTTTCAAGGAGCGAATTTTAGCTTTCTTCTACCTTCTGCAGTGCATCCAGCCACTCGTTTATTTACACTGCTTTTCTTCTCTTGCTACTGCTTTTCACACTTATTCACAGTTCTTTTAAAATAAAACTTCTTCTCTGGTAAACACACACTCGTCCAGCCATCATAGTCTACGCTGTGATAAAAGTGTAAAAGCGTGAAAAAATTGTGGGAAAATAAAGTGTGTGTGTGTGTGTGTGTGTGTGTGTGTGTGTGTGTGTGTGTGTGTGTGTGTGTGTGGGTATGTGGTTGCGAATGCGGAGTAAAATGTGGGGGAAAACCAATGTGGGGGAGAGTGTGAGGTTGTGTAAATATAATCTGAAATGTCAAGTAGCCGAGCGCCGCCGCCACTACTGTATCTCTGGAGTGAATCTTTCCCCGAAAGTCTCCCCAGCACCTCCACCCAGGTGTAGCCTCACAACAAAAAACTATGTTTGCATTTTTATCTTTGAAGCCGCATTTCTAACGCAAACATTCATTGGAACTGAGTAAACCGAGTATTGTTTGCCTTTCCCGCTGTGCCACATGTGGTTGGGGTGTGTGGTTTCGTTTGAGGGCTTGCATCTGGTTAAGAGTTTTGTGGTTTCGAGGTTACTGGTTTTCTAGATTGTTTTTTATAGGTTTTTTCTAGTTTAGTTCCCTACAAAGTGAATGCGTTTAAAGAGAATCCAAGAGAGGAGGTTTTCTCTCAGGTTGGCTCTGAACATAATTTCCAAGTACCACAGGACGCAACTACAAGTGCGATACACGCTTGCGTCCACATTTACAAGGCACCACGTTTGACTTGCAAAAGTACGTAACTTCGAAAAACGCACTTTCATGTTCTCCCCGTCTTTCGTCGCAAAACCATCTTTTGTGTTTCCTTCTAATTCCTTTCTACGTACAGAAGTCCGCGGTCCGCATAGTTCTTCGCACTTACTATCTTCTTCCTCTAATGCAGGATGATAGTTCAGTTGATAGCGCCTTCTTTTCGGACAGAATCATGTCGGCTTCCAGAGATTCCGTGTTAAGCAGTTCACTGCAAAATGAACTCGACCAAATGTCTCACAGGTTTTCTAAAACTTTTTATCATTTGAGTCTCGTTGAACTTTTCACTTTCCTCAGTTTGAAGTTTTTTCTTTTACAAGCGACATCACTTTTTTCTTTCGTTACTAAGAAACTTTTGAGAAAAAGTAAGAAAAAGTAAGGGAAAGAAATATCTGACAAGGTGAAAATTCCATTCTTCTCAGGAATGAGATTTTGAAATGGCAGAAAGTGCAATATCGCTCCTCGTTAAGAGAAAAATTTGTTAAAAGTCCTTATTGCTTCTAACTGTTAAACTTCATTATGACTTTTTAAATTTACTGCAATTTCGATAGACAGAATCAGACATATTGATGACATAGACAGACTTGAAATCGAAGCAAACATTGCGAAGCGGTTAATGTGTAGAATCCTGTCCCTATTTCTGAATTTATCACTATTGGCATCTTCATTGCATTCCGAACATTTTTGTAACAATAAGTACGTAAAACATTTAGTTATTCTAATTCTCTATACATTTTTACAATTACTTTATACCATCGCAACATTATAAAAAAACACTATTTGTTAGTATTTCCGTTTCGTAATACTTCGCTGAACTTAGAGAAAGCATATTTAATATTTTCTTATAATTCACAAAAACTTAAATAATAATGTATATAATTATGAAATAACTATAATACCTACAACTAGTTCCAGTAAATGCGTGGCATGTTAAATCGGTTCAACTCTTAGAACTATACCACCCTCCGATGCTAATATAAAACTTTTCTTATCAAACACCAATGGCACCGGCGTGTGGGGTGCGGGCGAAAAGCGAAAATTCTTCAAAAGCATTGCCAAGCCCACCAGCATCTCCATCTCGCCGAATCGCATAGCGATGCAGTTACGCGGTCCCTCACCAAAAGGCAACCAAGCCACCGAACTGCGCTTCTCCAGCTCAGCTGCAGTGAAACGTTCGGGATTGAATACCTCCGGTTGGTCATAAATATCTGGATCGTGGTGTATGGCATCGACGGGCACGATCACTAATGTGCCCTTTTCAATAACATGTTTAGTGTTGGGTACCGGATAGTCATCGAGGGCCTTGCGTATTAAAATCGTAGCTACCGAATAGTGTCGCAGTGTTTCTGCGAAGAAAGAAAGCCCGTGAATGGACAGATTATACACTTATACGTCATCCTCTCGATCTCACCTTGTATAATTTGATGAAGGTACTTTAAGTCATGCATGCATTCATAAGTAAAGACACCGTTATGGCGCTCCAGGACCTCGTTGATTTCTGTGCGCGCTCGATCTTGTATCGCCATATTCAAGGCCAATTCATACAGACAGAAACCCATAATACTGGAACTAGTTTCGAAACCCGCCAGGAAGAAGACGAATACTTGTGCGGATATTTGCCCGAGCGTGAAACCCTCTAATTCGTTATTTCGTCTTAGTTCTAACAATATATTCAGGAAATCATTCCGTTTCAATTGCGTGCGTTCGCGATACTCCACCGTTTCGCGCACCACGCCCATGAAGAACTGATGCACATCTTCGGGTACCATCCTGAATCCCAATTTCTTTGCTAGTTCGGGAAACGCTTGCATGAAGGCGAAAATTATTCTTCCATGGCGACGTTCTTGGAAGGCCTTCTTCCCCATCAGTCGAAATTTGGTCTGCGGGTCACGTAAACTGTTACATTCGATGCCGAACGCACAACTCCCGATTACGTCGGTGGTAAACCGTGCCAGCAGCTCCTTTATTTCGATGCACATGTCAGTGGATGACGTCTTCCCGCTTACCTCAGTTCGCAACACCTCCACAAACCGGTCAGCCACCTGCACCACAGTGGGTAGCATGAACTTCATCTTGCCCGATGTAAAAGTGGGTGTTAACTTGTTGCGCAATTTTTTCCATTTCGGCCCATCCAAGTTAAAGAGATGCCCCGACAATGGGTCATCGCGCTCGTTGTAATAATTACCGCGATATGCAAAATTGTTGAAATCCTTTATCAGCACCGACTTGACAAGGTCGAGGTCGAGAATCACCACTGCACGCCGCATAAACAAGTAGAATCCACCAAATGCCGCTCGGCCCTTAAATTTCGTGTAAAAATCACGAAAAGGTTGACCAAACGTTTGCGTCCGTCCGATTTCGCGTAGATTACCGTAGAAGAGCACAGGTTTCTCGTGAACCACATCGCGCTCAGCCCAGTATGAAAAGCTTTTTCGAAGTAGCAGATAAATTAACGACAATGAAGCGATTACAAAATAAACCACAATTTGCAACAGCAATGACAGCTCCATTTTGCAAACGGTGCGCTTTCGTTGCAATTACGAAAGAAACTGTCTGTGATCTACGGTTGAGCCGTTTGTTTTGCTTCTCCTCGCTGAGTTGTATTTTCGCTTACTCACTCTCATCAACGCTTTTCAGTTGTTAGCGCATGACAACCCAACGTTCAGCTGCATACGTAATGTCAACAATCACGGTTAGAAAGCAAAATATAATTTGTATATCAGACAAATCAAAAATTAAATGCAACTCATTCCATTTATTATTGAGTGTCTAACTTTGTAGATTTTATCTTTAGTCTGAGAAAGAGATTACAATGTTACTCGGTTCGTATTCGCTTCTTTGCACTTTGCCTCGTATCTCATACGTTCTTATAAATCATTTCAAAGCATTTAAAGCGAATGAAAATATATTTATTATTTCAGCGTTCGTTATCTATCAATTGCGGTGTTTTAAAAACAAATCGGAAGTAGCTGTTTAGATAAAGAGAAAACGGGGTAATATAGTCGGTCTAGACCTCCTATGAGATGCTCTACACATGCTCAATCATAAGATACCTTAGGAAGATCTAATGAGTACAATTATACTGTATACAAGTCTTTAGTTTTTCCGTTTATTATTTATTTATTTATTTATGTATTTATTTATTCATAAAAATAAGCCTTCAGTAAAACTATAGTTTATATTAATGACAATTAATATTAATAACACTAAAGTGGTTCATGTTGATCTTTGAGACGGAAAACGTGACGTATCTTTTCTCGTTTATCTTCTATCTGTCTGTTAAATCGTGTTAAAATCACGATTACGCGAAAACGGACAGAGATTGCGATAAAATTCGGCGCAAATATTCTTTGTTATGTAAATCAGTTCGGTATTGAAAATGGGCGACATCGGATAATAACCACGCCTACTCTTCATACCAAATAAAGAGTAACTTTTTTAAAAATATGAATATCTCGTAAACAGTATTAGATATTAAAACGAAATTATTCCGGAGCATATAGCAACATTACCAAAATGCTTGCAAAAAAATTAGCGTGGTCCACCCATTGAAGAATTGTTAAATGACCAAATTCCAATAGAAAATTTGAGGCTTAGTGTACTCTAATATTAAAAACCGAACATTTTATATCTGAGCAGTTATAAGTTGTAACGCTATGTATAAAAATAGGCGCGTTCCACCCATTATTATACCCTACATTTCGAAGTGAATGAACAGCGCAGTAGTCGATACGATGCGTGCAGCCCAACATTTCACAATTTTTGTGACGGCACGAGCGTGTTCTTCATTCGATTTTGCGCTTATTGTTAAAATGTCTTGCCCTAGCACGCGATGTCTTTTTATCACAATTGAAACTATATCTCAATCGGATTGTTTTTTGACATCTCCATTTGGCTCGGATGTTGGTGACTCGGAGATGCAAGAGTTCCTATAATATTCCACATAAACAAAATATATATATTGTACAATGATTTGCAACAATTTCTTATGCTATACACTTTTTATTTGTTGAATATAATGAACAAACTCAAGGTGTAATCGCTTTTTATATTTCTGTTCACCTTATTTATATCATTATTCCTTAATTATAAAATATAGCATAAGAAATATAATACTAATATATCCTGTAGTGAGATATTCAGAATTCACTCTACACCACAAAAAATTCTAACCTTTGGTTAGCCTTAAGAATCGCAATAATTATATCTAGCACAGAGTTATTGACGTAAGTACAGTGGGGCGGCAGTGGACAGATGGCCACCTGCAAATTGCTATGATATTCCAAAATACTAAACCGGTTCAACCCTTAAATCTATACCACCCTTTGGTGTTAACATAAAACTCTTCGTTTCGAACTTCAATGGCAGGGGTGTATGCGGTGCGGGCGAAAAGCGAAAATATTTCAAAAGCATTGCCAAGCCCACCAGCATCTCCATCTCGCCGAATCGCATAGCGATGCAGTTACGCGGTCCCTCACCAAAAGGCAACCAAGCCATCGAATTGCGCTTCTCCAGCTCAGCTGCAGTGAAACGTTCGGGATCGAATACCTCGGGTTGGGGATAAATGTCTGGGTCGTGATGTATGGCATCGGCGGGTACGATAATTACTGTGCCCTTCTCAATAACATGCCTGGTATTGGGTATCGGGTAATCGTTTACTGCCTGACGCACTAAAATTGTGGAACTAGTATAGCGTCGTAGGGCTTCTAAAAAAGGCGCTGATTAAAGAACTGACAATTTTTTCTACCCTTTGACAACTCACCCTGTATGATCTGATGGAGGTACTTCAGCTCACGCATGCATTCGTAAGTAAAGACACCGTTGTGGCGCTGAAAGACCTCGTTGATTTCTGTGCGTGCTCGATCTTGTATCGCCGAATTCAAGGCCAGTTCATAAAGACAGAAAGCAATCGATTTAGAGACGCTCTCTAAACCCGCCAGGAAGAACACGAATACTTGTGCGGATATTTGCTCCAGCGTCAAACCCTCCAGTTCGTCATTTCGCTTCAAGTCTAACAGTAGATCTAAGAAGTCATTCCGTTTCAATTGCGTGCGTTCGCGATACTCCACCGTTTCTCGCACCACGCCCATGAAGAACTGATGCACATCTTCAGGTGTCGCTCTTAATCCCAACTTTCTTGCTAGGTCCGGAAACGCACGCATAAAAGCGAAAATCGCATACCCATGGCGATGTCCGGTAACGGCTTTTCGTGCCATTAATCGAAATTTATCGTCCTTATCGCGCAAACTGTTGCACTCGATTCCGAACGCGCAACTGCCGATTATGTCAGTGGTAAACCGTCCCATGAACTCGTTTACTTCGATGCACATGTCAGAGGTGGACGTCACCTCAGCTCGTAACACCTCAACAAACAGTTCAGCCACCTGCACCACAGCAGGCAACATTAACTTTATCTTGCCCGATGAGAAAGCTGGGGTTAACTTGTTGCGTAATTTTCTCCATTTCGGCCCATCCAAATTGATAAGATTCGCCGAAAGTGGATCGTCACGTTCGTTGTAATAATTACCGCGATTTGCAAAGTAGTTGAAGTCCTTGACCATCACTGACTTGACAAGGTCGGGGTCGAGGATCACCACTGCACGCTGCATGTACAGATAGTATCCTCCGAAAGCCGCTTGACCCTTAAATTTGGTGTAGAAGTCGCGGAACAGTTGCGAAAATGATTTGGAGCGCCCAAACTCGCGCAGATTGCCGTAGAAGAGCACGGGATTCTCGTGGACCACTCCGCGATCAGCCCAATAGGAGAAGTGTTTGCGGAGCAAGAAATAAATTAGGGTAAATGAGGCGACCATAAGGCCAATCAAGCTCTGCAACAGCGATGACAGCTCCATATTTAGAACGGTTCGCTTGCGCTGCGATTATGATGGAAACTGAGCAATCGAAAGATGAGTGGATACTTGGAAAGCTTGGGGTTTTGCGTATTTATTTAAGTTGCCTGAATTAGCGTGTAGTTAATTACAAAAAAAGTGCAATTAATTTTTTGTGTTTTCAAGTTACTATTGGATTAAATTGTTATGAACATAGCTATTATTAAAGCTTTCCTCATTTTATCTCATTAATATTCACACAGGCATGCCATTTACCTAGAGGATTATCAAGCACGGGCTCTGCAGGCGCAATATTTTCATAGGGGCAACATTTTCATGTTTCATCGCTACGTTTCTTTGTTCCCGCGATTAACCAATGTTTGACAAATTTTATAAATTACTTATTCCTCATCCTGGATTGCTGCCCATGCTTGGTTCTGCTACTTCGTGATGTAGTTCAACGAAGTCCGCCCGTGACGCCCTTCGTATTTTTCCCTCATCAGCCGAAACGGGGCGCTAAGATTAAACAATTGCCGATCTGATCTGTGGTATAGCGTACCGATCAGATGTAGATAACCGGTATTTCCACTCATCAGACCTTCACATTTTTTGCACATCCAATTTGTTCGTATGCCCCGATAATAGATCATCGCGTTCGTCGAAATAATCAATACGATCTTAAAATAATTCTTTGAAATAAACATTAAAAACTAAAGCTTTTTACACTCTGCTTAATTAAGAGTAATATTTTAAATATAAATAAATAGCAAGTGGAAAAAAGTGAGTAATTCGAGAAAATTTGCATCCATTTTTCGCAGAACTAGCTTTGCAAATCCACTTTTTTTATTATTTAAAACAAGGCAAATTTATATTATTTGAAACTATTAAAAAGAAGTTAAAATGCCAGTAATGACTTAGGCACGTGATAAGCAACACGAAGGTTGTGAGTTCGAATCCCGCGAATGTTGATTAAAATTACAGGCGCATTACTGGAAAAAGCCAATCGTTTAAATTAAAATAAAATAGGCGCGTTCCACCCATTTATATACCCTACATTTCGAAGTGAATGAACAGCGCAGTAGTCAAGTGCAGCCTCTTCGTCTTATTCCGACGATAAATTTCACATTTTTTGTGACGACGCGAGCGTGTTCTTTATTCGACTTTGCGCTTATTGTTAAAATGCCTTGCCCTAGCACGTGATGTCCTTTTATCACATTCGGCAACTATATCTTCATCGGATGGTTTTTTGACATCTTCATTTGGCTCGTGTGTTGGTGGCTCGGAGAAGCAAGAATTCGTATACTTTTCCACATTAACAAGATATATATATATATTGTACAACGATTTTCAACAATTTCTTATGCTATACACTTTTTATTTGTTGAATATAAAGAACAACACCTTATTTATATCATTATTTCTTAATTATAAAACATAGCATAAGAAATATAATACTAATATATGCTATAGTGAGATATTCAGAATCCATTCTACACCACAAAAAATTCTAACCTTTGTCTAGCATTAAAACCGCAATAATTATATCCAGCACAGAGTTGTTGACGTAAGTACAGTGAGGCGGCATGATATTCCAAATTATCCGTAATCTAAATACTAAACCGGTTCAACCCTTAAATCTATACCACCCTTTAGTGTTAACATAAAACTCTTCGTTTCGAACTCCAATGGCAACGGTGTATGCGGTGCGGGCGAAAAGCGAAAATGTTTCAAAAACATCGCCAAGCCCACCAGCATCTCCATCTCGCTGAATCGCATAGCGATGCAGTTACGCGGTCCCTCACCAAAAGGCAACCAAGCCATCGAATTGCGCTTCTCCAGCTCAGCTGCAGTGAAACGTTCGGGATCGAATACCTCGGGTTGGGGATAAATGTCTGGGTCGTGATGTATGGCACCGGTGGGTACGATAATTAATGTGCCCTTCTCAATAACATGCCTGGTATTGGGTATCGGGTAATCGTTTATTGCCTGACGCACTAAAATTATGGAACCATAGCGTCGTAGGGCTTCTAAAAAAGGCGCTGATTGAAGAACTAACATATTCTACCCTTTCACAACTCACCCTGTATGATCTGATGTAGGTATTTCAGCTCACGCATGCATTCGTAAGTAAAGACACCGTTATGGCGCTCCAGGACCTCGTTGATTTCTGTGCGTGCTCGATCTTGTATCGCCGAATTCAAGGCCAGTTCATAAAGACTGAAAATCATTGTTTTAGAGACGCTCTCTGAACCCGCCTGGAAGAAGACGAATACTTGTGCGGATATTTGCCCCAGCGTGAAGCCATCTAATTCGTTATTTCGTTTTAGTTCTAACAATATATGCAGGAAATCATTCCGTTTCAATTGCGTGCGTTCGCGATACTCCACCGTTTCGCGCACCACGCCCATGAAGAACTGATGCACATCTTCAGGTGTCGCTCTTAATCCCAACTTTCTTGCTAGGTCCGGAAACGCACGCATAAAAGCGAAAATCGCATACCCATGGCGATGTCCGGTAACGGCTTTTCGTGCCATTAATCGAAATTTATCGTCCTTATCGCGCAAACTGTTGCACTCGATTCCGAACGCGCAACTGCCGATTATGTCAGTGGTAAACCGTCCTATGAACTCGTTTACATCGATGCACATGTCAGCGGTGGACGTCACCTCAGCTCGCAACACCTCAACAAACAGTTCAGCCACCTGCACCACAGCGGGCAACATGAACTTTATCTTGCCCGATGAGAAAGCTGGGGTTAACTTGTTGCGTAATTTTTTCCATTTCGGCCCATCCAAATGGAAAAGATGCGCCGAAAGTGGATCGTCACGTTCGTTGTAATAATTACCGCGATTTGCAAAGTAGTTGAAGTCCTTGACCATCACTGACTTGACAAGATCGAGGTCGAGGATCACCACTGCACGCTGCATGTACAGATAGTATCCTCCGAAGGCCGCCTGACTCTTAAATTTGGTGTAGAAGTCGCGGAACAGTTGCGAAAATGATTTGGAGCGCCCAAACTCGCGCAGATTGCCGTAGAAGAGCACGGGATTCTCGTGGACCACTCCGCGATCAGCCCAATAGGAGAAGTGTTTGCGGAGCAAGAAATAAATTAGGGTAAATGAGGCGACCATAAGGCCAATCAAGCTCTGCAACAGCGATGACAGCTCCATATTTAGAACGGTGCGCTTGCGTTGCGATTATGATGGAAACTGGACAATCTAAAGATGAGTGGATACTTGGAAAGCTTGGGGTTTTGCGTATTTATTTAAGTTGCCTGAATTAGCGTGTAATTAATTACAAAAAAGTGCAATTAATTTTTTGTGTTTTCAAGTTACTATTGGATTAAATTGTTATGAACATAGTTATTATTAAAGCTTTCCTCATTTTATCTCATTAATATTCACACAGGCATGCCATTTACCTAGAGGATTATCAAGCACGGGCTCTGCAGGCGCAATATTTTCATAGGGGCAACATTTTCATGTTTCATCGCTACGTTTCTTTGTTCCCGCGATTAACCAATGTTTGACAAATTTTATAAATTACTTATTCCTCATCCTGGATTGCTGCCCATGCTTGATTCTGCAACTCCGTAATGTGGTTCAACGAGGTCCGCCCGTGATGCCCTTCGTGTTTTTCCTCATCAGCCGAAACGGGGCGCTAAGATTAAACAATTGCCGATCTGATCTGTGTTATAGCCTGCCGATCAGATGTAGATAACCGGTATTTCCACTCATCAGACCTTCACATTTTTTACACATCCAATTTGTTCGTATGCCCCGATAATAGATCATCGCGTTCGTCGAAATAATCAATACGATATTCAAATAATTTTTTGATATAACCATTAAAAACTAAAGCTTTTTACACTCTGCTTAATTAAGAGTAATATTTTAAATATAAATAAATAGCAAAACACTTTAAGTTCTTTAAAATTTTGAGGTCCCATTTTGCGGGGCTTATTTAACTTCTACTGACAGTGTAAACTACACAAATATGTTCTACAATTTTTCCAAAGTGTAACGAAAAAGAACTTTAAGTGTATTCAATTTCATGCCTGAATTGTAAAAAAAAACCCATAAAAACGTAGACAAACCACTCGCACTCGCAGTAGGCATGTAATTAAGTGGGACCACTAAACTCGTCACCGTCACTGGAATACTAATTAACTAACAAAATCTTGCCAAGTGGAAAAAAGTGAGTAATTCGAGAAAATTTGCATCCACTTTTCGCAGAACTAGATTTGCAAAACCACTTTTTATATTATTTAAAACAAGGCAAATTTATATTATTTAAAACTATTAAAAAGAAGATAAAATGCCAGTAATGACTTACGCACGTGATAAGCAACACGAAGGTTGTGAGTTCGAATCCCGCGAATGTTGATTAAAATTACAGGCGCGTTGCTGGAAAAAGCCAATCGTTTAAATTCAAATAACTGAAAGCAGTGTGTGAACGCTTTGTAGTGATTCGCTCTACTCACAACCTGAACTGCCTTCGTTATGCGGCTGAATTTCTGATATTCATAATTACGCGGTGTTGATTTCATGAAATTTCTAACCATTCATACTCACTCGCTGTAGTGTTCAAATTCTGCTGACAATTATTGCTGCATAAATTATTTTCATAGAGGGTAAAAATTGTGGCAACACTGAAGCCAAGAATGTTTCCACTATTGAAATTATAAGCTGACGATAGTTTTCAATTCTGTGACAATTTTCATTCTGTTTGTGGTTGGACAATCCATTTTAGCAGATTATTACAATATTAAAATTGCAGGCAAGTGAAGACTATAAAGTGCTTTACAAAGGCAAAGAAAATGTAGAAATGATGGATGTATTGAAGTGAAGTAGCGCAAAAAGTTTACTGATTACCTAGTTGCGAAGATATGAAGAAGATTTTATTATTGTCACTTTGCCGCTTAGTCTTGTAGCTTCTAAAAATTGCATAGATTGCGGATCAGAAGACCCTAAACAAACCCAAACCATACCCCGAAATGTCCTTAAACTTATCCTAGATAAGAATAACTAAGCATATGATGAGAAAGAAGCTCAGGACATCGAATACCAAGGAATGATTGTTCCTTATGTAAGTAAAACTGCAAAAATATCAATATAAAACATAACTGAAATCAGAAATCTTTATGATACTATAAAGTGAAGAATATCACATTAGTAGTCTCATACTAAATTTACTGATGGAAAAAGTTGTCAAATTTATGTGAAGAATAGCAACTCCTGATACGGAGGATTTCCTTGTTATCTTTTTCGAAGTTTCTCGCTTCGACGCCGCTCCGTTCCATTCCACTTTATTTGAATTTATCAGAAATGTTTCAATTTTATTGCAGCATTGATTCGTGCACTCAATAAAAACGATTATTTCGCTGAATTATTAATGAACTTCGCCTCGCCTTGTATGCAATCCTCAGTTAGTCTCTTCTGTCCCTTTTTATTTTCATCCCCAAACTCCTCTTCGTTTCCATTCGCTTCCTCATCGTTGAACTCAGTTTAAGCGCAACGCTTAAGGTGTGCCTCACAATCACACGTTACGGCGACCACCTCCATGGCATTCCATTCCTTGTTGAACTTTTATGCCTTCATTTTCTTCATCCTTCTCACACTCACACACTCTCCTGCTGCTTTTAATGTGGATCATGAGTTGGTGAGGTTTCGAAAATCATCGAAATCAATTTCCATACATAAACCCAAACTTATTTTATTTTCCTTTTCTACACGAAATCAATGCGCTCTTCAGCAAAAATAGCAATCAAATAAAAAGCGCAAAATTATAGAAATGATGATTACTGCTGTAGTTGCTGTAGTTGTTGCTGTTGTAGTAGTAGTAGTAGTTGCTGTTGTTGTTGTTGTTGGTGTTGTTGTTGTTGTTGTGATGGGTGCTGTCACAATTTCAAATGTCAGATGCAACAGTTAAGCTTCTTAAGTTGGGAGACGCATGCAGCATGCAGCAGAGTCTCACAGCCTGTGGCACTTAGTTGAGTCATGAGATTGGAGTTTCCTCACTTCAACTTTGATAACTTTTGTGCGAAATTGAAAAAAATCTCTGCGAATGTTCAGTTTGAATTTGTTGGATGGATATGATTGCCTGGAACTATTATAATTCCATCTCTTGGGATTGAAAAATTGAATTTTTGCTTATGAAAAATTTTAGAAAGGTTTTAGAGTTCTGTAAATACTTCGCGATATATATTGCGACAAACTTATTTAATTAAATATGAAATTTCGATTGTATCAATTTTTGGAAAATTTTTGCTGAGGTTTGTATTTATCAAAATAGCTCAAACTTTCTTCAATTAATTTTGAACTGATATAAATTGTTACCTAGTAGGGCATCTGCAATGGTTCCTGTCTTTAGTGGTAACTCTATTATTGTCCCACTAGGAATTCCGAAACATACGCGATGATATTAGAAGAAAAGACTTTTAAAATTTAAACGTGCACTTGACTCCGTTTAAAACAAAACAAAACAAAACAGAGCAGAACTTCACTCTCCCATCCAGAGATGATTCTTAATTATAAAAATAAAAAGTTTTTATTGCTGTCTTTTTCTTAATTAAGAATTTTCCGACTGAATTGTAAAAATATTCTGATTTTATAACAGGATTTTTCCTTCTTTCCGATGGGAGTCTAAATTTAATAATTTTATTCTAAATTTAAACGAAACGGAAATCGACCATGAAATGAAACACGTTAAGTAGATAGCAGAGAATATAATGGGGGTTGAGACAAAATCCTGGAATTAAAAAAGGAAAAAACTCTGAATTTCTGTATCGTATATTGAAAAACATATGAAAAAGTAAGAGAAGAGTCGATGATATCACATCATGGTTTTAAAATTATTGAAATTGGAATAGAGAGTCGGGTTCTCATTATACTACAACAATAACGCCCTTGTATAAATATCCTGAACCTCTATGAGCGCGTTATAGGATAAGACAGAGAGAGAGAGAGAGAGAGAGAGAGAGAGCAAAAGAGAAAGAGAGAGAGAGAGAGAGAGAGAGCGGCACTAAAGCCGACGAGAAACAATTTACAATCCTGAAAAAGGCAAAGCAATTTAAATAACGTAAATGCTCGTGTGAGAAGGCGGGGAAGAAAGGGGTATCAGAGTGTTTTTGAAAAATTACCCTAAATCCCACTCATTAATAACGAAAAAACGCACTCATCTGGAAATTTCGTATGAGCTCAGATTGAATGCTTTCGTTGTTAACCATTGTTAACCAAAATGTAAGCAGGTGGAAACAACAAGATGGATTTGAGTACATTTGGCACGCATTTATTTAGGTGGATGGTTACAGTGTACTATAATAAATTGTGTGACTAACGTACCAGTTAGTGGGGTAACATGTGAATGAATTTTAAGGCTAATATTTCGGTTAAATTAAGAGAAATGTAATTTCCCTCGCAAATGTTTATTCAAAACGGTTTTCGGGTTTTTCATTTTACCAACAGAATAAATTATTAATTTCGAAAAATTTCGAAACCAACTTTTGCTTTAGATTCGTATCTTTTTTTCCTCGTAACAACCCCTGCAGTTAAACAAAATCAATTGAAACAACATCAAATAGTAACAATTTTACTCCCAAGGCGCCAGAGTAAAGTATGAGTGATTAATTTTCATTGTTCGAAGCTCTTTCATTACACACGAGTATTAAAATATGCAAACAAGCCAGGATATGCAATAGAATTACAAACGAAATTGTTTCCGGTCTCTGGAGGGATTGGGGGTGGGGAGTAGAGGTATTGAGGGAAAATATTGCAGGATCTGTGGCGTGTACTCGCCCTGAAGGCCTTTTGCACAGAAACAATAATAAAAACAATGAATGTTAATTGAATTTTATCAGAGCGGTACAGAATTTGATATTACCGGTATTCGAAAGCGGAAAATTACAAAAGCGTCGATTTTGGTGCACGAAGAAGGGTCGCGTCTGATTGAAGGGTAATGCATGCCAGACACGACCTGCCGGCCACACCCATCCAACCGTAGATAAACATACACCGAGTCACCGAAATTATTTACGCGCTAAGTAGACGTAATAAATTTTAAATAGATTTTATATACAAAATCCATAAAGCTGTTTGTTATTTTTGTTATAATTATCGTTGTCAGTCGAGTGGTGTTACCACTGGTTTCAGTGTTTCACCACCAACAACTCGTCTTATATTTATCCACTGTGTATAGTTATGACGTCTCTGATATTTTAATTATTCCCTTATTGTTTTGACAGACATATTTTCCCCCTAAAGTTGTTTAGGAAAAGTTTGTCTCAAATTTTGACTACCCTACCAATCGCTCCCACTATTTTTGAGGGTTGATTGTTAATTTGAAATTTAATTTCACAAATCCCAACATTAAAATATCTTCACGCTTCGGTCGTTGAACGGTCGGAACGTAAAATTAGTGCGAAATATTAATGAAATTCATATTTTATTGGGATTAGATGGAATTTGAAGGTTGGGTCACGTCTACTTTCCACAGTACAAGTTAATGGTTTTTAAGCAATTCGTAGTTTTTTCCGCAGCCTCTTGTTACTCAGATGAAAACCCTTCTAAAGCTGTAAATAAATAATATGTGCAAATCCTTGCATTGAAGCTTCCTCACCGCATTTCCTGTTCTGTCTGGCTAAGCGTTTCGCTCATATTTTGTCTTTCTCTTTGCTAGAGATAAAGCCAAAAACTCCGTTTAATCCTCGTCGCAACGTTGTGGCGACTACTGCAGCATTTATTAACAATATATTTTGTTATTTGCGGTATGAAAAAGTTGTAGGCGGTCGGTTGATCGCTCGGGCAACGCATACCATTCGTCCTCCGCTTTTTCGCTCTCATCGTACGTAACGATAGACTGCTGCGGCCCTCTGTTGGCCATTATTAAAATCAACAGACAGGAAAGAAATAAAACTGTGGAAGGATTCAATTTCAATTTCAAGCGAACTGATTGGAAATGCGTGCAGCGTGCAGAGAACTTCAACGATTGCATGAGACGGACGGACGGCAATCGCTGGTACGGTGGGTTGGACGATCGACGAGTGGTGGGCAGCATTAAGGAGAATTAAATGAACCGAACCAAACGCATAGAAGTTTTGTATATTTTTATTGTCGCAAAAATGGTGTAAAAATCGCCTCATGATACTCGTCGGTATTTTTACGATTGAGATGTCCGCCTGGCAAGCAAGCAGGCGGCCGGACGGACTGACAAACTGCGGACTAACAGTTCGAATTGAGGGCGGGTTAGTGGCTAAGGTGGGTGGCTGCTATATATTTCTCGTCGAGTAGTTGAAATTTTAGCCACGACTTGACCGTAAATACTGTCAACGATTTGTTAACGACTCTTTGTGACGCTGCGTTCCCACAAAGAGCGCTCGTTGCTACCAAAAATGGGCGTTGTTGCCGCGGTTGTACTTTAAATAATGAAAATAAAGGCAAAAATACACCACATTAAGTTGTTTATTATTTGTATTTTATAGCTGCATAAATGTCTGGTTTCTGGCGGGTTAAGTAAGCAGCTTTGAAAGGCGCCTGTGGTGCTGCTTACTGCGGTAGTCGGGTCGTAAAAATTACATTTTAATATATATTAATGGTTAAGACAAAAAACAAGAAAATTTATAACTCTTTTGATAGCTCACTCGCGAAAATTTAAACCATGAGCTCTGAAATTTTGTATTTAACAAATTATATAATAAAGTTCATTCTTTCTTTGCAGGTGAGCTGATGTAAACCAAACCAAATTAAAATAATTTAGGTAAGAATAAAATAAGTGTTCTCCCATTACAGATTTCGATAATTATTTTGCACCAATTTAACCAAGATTTTATTTAAATTTTAATATTCCTAATCTGGCTTTAAACTTCGCAATAAATTGTAAAGTAAGCTTGTTAGTGTCCATGTAAAGTAAATGTCGGTATTTTCAAGAAACAAACAACCCAAAAGTTTCAAATTAATTAACTGCGTTTAAGTCTTTAACTCGTTGACTCACTGCTGCTCTATTCACTCGCCGCAGTTGTTCTGTGACTCAGTCACAGACCTCGACCTCGTTGTTAAGAACTAATTAAAGAGCCAACAAGTAGACGAGTCAACCAGACAACGAATAGAAAAAGCAAAGAGTAAACTAGGAAACTAGTGGGAGAGGAAATGAATACACAGTAAGTAGAGGAGGCAGTTGGTAGACGATGCTAAGAGTAGATGATGTAAGGACTAAGTTCGATGAGGCAAAGAGCGTACTGGATAACGAGTAGAATCTGTAGCGAGTAGATGAGCAATAGAGTGAACTATGAATGATGGAGTGACGAATAGACTGGGTAATGAGTAAACGGGGAAGCTGGTAAACGAGTAAAACAAGCAACGAGCAAACGAGCCAGCTCAACCACTCAAAGAAGAAGAAATGAGGAAAGAGGAAACGAACGATGGTTGAGAAAACTATTAGATCGTATAATCCGTTAAATCGCTATTTACTCGTTGATCAAAATTCATTCAATCGGTCACCCGAATGGTCGAATGCAACGTAGACTTATCGTACTCGCCGAGTTTCACATTGAACTCGTTGCTTCTCTAAAAACTGTTTAAATCTATTTTGGTTGATGGTTTTCTAAATTTTTGTAATACACGTTGAAGTCCTGCTTGCGCTTTACTTGTTAACTCGTTCTTTAGACGCCCATTCACATGTAACTTGCCAATTTTCTTTCCATTACGTTTACGACTACGAGGAATGCGACTCTGTCTCGGTATTGACTGGTGGACCTAATTTTTTATTATTTACTTACCATTGTCTTTATTTGCCATCAAAGAGTTCACTCTTGACTAATGATTATGTTATTTTTAATTGCTTTTTGATTTACTGGTTACTATTTACTTTCTAACTATAATTTAAAAAAACTCGATTTTTCAAATGCGATAAAATATCAATCTAAAATAATAGGAAGATGAATTTTAATGCTGTTGATTATCATTGACAATAACTCATTCGTCTCTGGCACTCAATATCCTCTGAATGTCCTATTGAAAGTCCTTCTATTGGGTTTATCTTCGATATTAAATTCCTGAAACTCTCAAATAAAGTCTTTTTCGTTTCTTTTCCTTCAAATCTACATCGAAAATAGTGTTTGTTTCTCTACTTGCCCTGTTTTTTTCTACTTTCGTCATGATTTATTACAGTTGGATGTTCTTTTCTTGCCAATGACGTTCGAATTTTGAATATGATGTGCTCACTTGGTTTTTTTCTTATTTTTATGAGTTTTTAATAAACACCCGGAAAGTTTACACTGCTTCCGTTTCAAGGTTATTAAAATTTTCATAAGGTTTTTTGCTTGTTGGGTTTTCGACTGGAATATTAGAAAGGGGAATTTAAAGGATAAACGAATTTTCAATCAAATGCAGCTGTATTACTATATTTTCCTGTGTTATTCTGCTTCCATTTTCACTTTCTTCGCATTCTATGCAACTTATTTTCATAAGATTGATTTTAATGACTCCGACATCCCTGAATTTAAAGATTTTTCCTTGGGTTTAATTTTTTTCCTTCCTTAAAGAGGCATTGGAATTGTATATCTTGAACTTCCTTTTGAATTTTGTGATAGACAAAATCTTGCTAATGTAAAATTGTAATGCCTTTCTGTTAGTTTTTATAAAACCCATTAGCTGGAAACATTAGTTCCAGTAGCCTGTAGAGAATACTGCTGTTTCCTTCTGTTGCTGGAGTTTAACACCCTCGGAACTTCGAGTACGCAACACACCCCCGGCTAACATCTTCAATTAGCACCGGATATGCCATCATAACATATCATCAGCATACCCTATCTTGTGGAAGTGTGAGTGTACTGCGTATAATTGCTCGGTCTTGGTTGCTGATAATGTGTTCGTAGCACTCGACATGCTATAACATTCAACACATTAACTCTGTCTTGAAGGGTTTGATAACCGTATGAGAAGAAAGGGCACAGGAAGGATAGGAAAGTAAAAAGTAGCATTTCGGGTGCGGCATTCAATTTATTACGTACGCTCTTTCGTAGATACCAGCTGTTTTTAACGTTAATGGTCCCATTTATGATTTGAGTCTTATTTTTCTTTAGCAGCACTTCAATTAAAAATAGATTTCAGTAGGTATCTCTACATATGTATTTGAATTCAGCGCTAAAAGTGGAATTTCTCTAAAGAGTCTCGAATTTTTTAGGCTGTTAAATAATTCAAGGTATTTAAAAATTTAGAGCATTTAATAAAAAATTATCAAAATAAACGAAAAGGGAAGTAAATACTTTTCCCCTATAGATATGACTGTCCGCGAAAACTTGCACTCACACACACACATGCACACCCACACATTTACATACCATACACCCTTCCATACAAACAGAACACCCGAAATGGCATTCCGGCAAGTCACGTGTTGCCTCTGGCTTGCGTGACGAATGTCATCAGACTTTGTGAAGTTGCGCTCTTCACACACACACACACACACACACACACACACACACTAACTCTTCTCACTCATTTTCTCCACTGCGTCCCATTAACTCCTTGATTCCACCTCTGTCACACTCTCATTCCCAAATTTTACATCCGCTCAATCCTGCAGGAATACTTTTTTCTAAGCTTCTCTCAACCTTCAGCAACATACACACACACACACACACACACACACACACACACACACACACACACACACACACACACTCACACACACACACACACAAATACCTTAAATTTATCTGGTCTACAGTGTTGCTACCTGAGTGACATCGGGGGAGCGCAATTAGTGTTGCCACAGGTAAATAAAGTAACTAAAAACTACTTTTCTCCCATTTACTACGTATTTCGTGTAACTTTCGTGCAACTTTTAAAAGCACGCCAAAAAGTTTCGTGTGGCTTGATGGTCTGTGAATAAACGTTGTTTTTGTTTTAGCTCTCATTAGACGCTCTTCCAGAATTAACCCTTAATTTGAACGCTCCACCCCTTTACCAGGCGATAATTACGATTATTTTCACGATTAATTTTTCGTTGGCATGACATGTGCTGTTCTGTTCTTTTAATTGTTCTTTTTTGTTGTTCTTTTAATTGTTTTTCTGCTAAGTATTTGTTAACAGCTCATAATGTCAATTTTGTTGTTGTAGATATGTTTCCTCAAATGTAAAGGAATGTATTTCAAATAATATGTCATTTAAAGTATTTTAAAATATTGTTTTAAAAAAATTTGATTTAATTTATACTTAGAATATATTCATTCTTTAATATATTCATTCCTTTCCAGTAATAATTAATTCCTTTCCAGGAACAATTCATTCCTTTTCAGGAATAGTTCATTCTATTCCAGGAATAATTCATTCATTTCGAGGAATAATAAATTATTCTCCAAAAAATTAATTTTTTTTCTTAAAATTAGTGTTACTCTTCACAAACATTCAAATTTCTTTTCAAATTTAATGACCTCTAACACAATACATTTATTTTTTTTTTCTAATTAATTATTACTTCTTTCAATTTATACTTTCTTTCCAAAGACGGATCTCCTTCCATTAATTCCGTGTATTTTTAACTTGGAAGAAGTCGCAACCCAGAAAAGTTTCCCACCTACAATAATCTACCTTCGAGCGATGCTTCAGCTGTGATAACCGCAACTTTATGGCAGACAATAAAATTTTAATGAATGCCAAAAAAGATCAAAGTGGAAAAAATTATGCATGCATAAATGATGCATTGATTTGTGCAATCAACTCAATCAGCTTAGGCTGTCATTCTGAAGCGTCTGTAATTCGAGTGTGTTTTTTAACTCTCTTTAACTGTCAGTTTACGGCTGGCTGTAGCTGCTTTTAATGAAAGACAAGCTTTGATTAACACTGTTGTCTGCTTATATTTCGCTACAACTCAGCAAATCTGTCAGTTCGGCATTTGCGATCATTCGGTTGAAATGGCTTGGCTATCCAATGATTGACACATTATAAATGCATATATATTTCTTACTCTCCATACAATTGATCACGATAAACTATATACATGCTTTAATATTAGTCAACTGAATCAGTGGCATGATAATCTTATCAGAGAAATGGAAATGCCTTTTATCCATTTAGTTTTTTCAGGAATTTTTGTGATATTACCAAGTAATCTCCGACCTACAGATTTCGGGCCGATAATACCGGCTAGAATATTGCCTACCTACCCGAATATCACCGAACTTCTGTTAGTATTTCTCAGTAAATTTTAGTTTAGTAGCAGAATATTACATTTAATCAAAATTGAGGAATTTCCTCATTATTTCAAAATTCCATTATTAACCCTCAACTGAATAGAATGAAATTCATCCGAAATTTCACTGAAATTAATATAAAAGAGATCGATATGATGTCTTCTCTTTTATCAAATGTAAAAGTTGCAAATAATTGAAAAGACATATCAAACCCAAAAAACATTTCCGCATTTTAAACGTATTCAAGCAGAGAAAAAATTAAATTTAAATGTAAATCAGTCACGATTTCTTCGTCTTCGCTATTATTCCGAAAATAAAAGCTTAATAATATAAACCGCAAAAGTCCTCCTGCGCACAGAGGGGGAAAAAAGTTCTTGCACAATCAAATTTCAACCCAACTCAACTCAGTCCAAAAATGAAATTGATTTCAACTCCTCTCTGCGTTCTTTTTTATTACAGCATAAGCTGGACTGTTTTTCCTGCATGAATTTCAGATTTAAATAGCGTTTGGTCTGGTAGAGAAGGGGCAGAATACTGGATACGAAGTACGTAAAACCACAAAAAGGAAGAAGAGATGCAACAAGTCATCATTTTATTGAAGTTTTTAAAAGAACCCAAACTTAACTAAAGAACTAATCTTCAAATCTCCACGAAGAGAACGAGACTCTTTTTCGAAGCGCTTCCTTGAGTAGTTCATGTGCGTACGAAATTCACCCGAGCCGACTGATGATGCCTCTGGGTTCGTCATTCCTCAGAATTCATCATCGTACGGACATCATCGACATAAATCTGACATCCCACAACAATGTCTTATCTGATTTCTGACTTTTGAGTGAAGGATTTTCAGTTTTTGCCTTTCTTTCGTCAACTGTATTTCTCCTGATATTCTTTTTCTTCGTTTTCTTATTCTTCCTCCCTTCTGCTTTTATATTACACGTTTTTCTTCCTTTCTCTATTCTTCTGTGACGCCCACCGAAATCAATGGCATTATTTTGAAAAAAGTGTTCCTAGTTTGAAAAATAGCTTTACAAATCTCTGCAACTAGAGAGGTCTAGAAAAGAATGCTATTCAGTCCAGTATTCAACTTCAATCTGTGAATTCAACGTCAATCCGTGAATTTAACTTTAATCTGTGAATCCATACATACACAAATTTTAACAGGAAAAATGTATACAAATAAATAGACAGAAGCAAACAGAAAAAAACGGAAAAAGCATAAAAATTCCGGCAACACCACGCCAGTGCAACTGACAAAAACCCTCATTAAGATTGCAGCTTCGGGAAAAAATGCAGAAATGTGAGGGAAAAAAATAAAGTAAACATCCAATAACTGCAGAAACTAACCGCAGACAGCAAACTATCTGTCCAGACATCCATCAATGTTATTGCGCGCTTCACTGTTGCCGTATTTTTCGTTATGGTTGTTCTCATTGCCTTGAGCTCGGATGTCCATTTTTTGTGGCAAAACACAACCATCAGCTAGCATGAGGGGAAGTGCAAGGAATATTTAACACTTGATTGGCCTCATCAGTAGTCTGTTTTGGCCAATGCAGTCCATTGCGGAGGAAGGTTCGTTTTGAGTGATGCGAATGGTTCTCGGATTGATGGCAATGGCAAGGGAGATGACGATGCTGATGGCGATAGCGTTGATGATGATCATGCTACGATGCTTTGGTGAGCATGATGACGATGGTATCGAGGACTAGAGTGATAATAAGAACGAGAATGGGATTGGGATTTCTAATTTTATTTTTTACTATTTAATATTTTTAATGTGTTGCAGGTTGTTTTCCTGGAAGACGATTTTCCTTTTTTAGCCCTGGAAATAAAGAAGTCGAGTTCTCAATATTTCAATATTTTAATATTTCAATGTTTCACTATTTCAGTACCTTAAGATTTCAGCATTTCTATACTTCAATATTTCCATATTTTTCAATATTTCCATGTTTCAATATTTCAACAACTCTATCTCTCTCTCCCTCTCTCTTTTTTCTTCTCTGTCTGTCTCTCTCTTTCCCTCTCTCTCTCTCTCCCCTCTCTCTCTCCCCCTCTCTCTCTCTCTCCCCTCTCTCTCTCCCACTCTCTGGGTCTCCTTGCTCCCTCTCTCACTGTCATCTTGTGTGGTTGTGGGACAAATTTAATGCATAAAATTAGCTTCCTCATAACTTCCTTTACTTCACCTCCACTCTGGCTTAAGTGGACAGGTGGTTGGCATGTGAATACGTGTGGGTCGTTTAGTTAGTCTGTCGAAGCCCGGAGATTTATTTTAAATTTGCATGAAAATTAATTTTCCACACAGATTGCGCTGCATAAGCTGCAGGAGAGAACCGACAGTTGCCGACTTAACTGAAAACATTCGATTCAAAAGGTCTTCGAAAACTCTTTCCCCCATTTTTATTTTGATCTGTATAAAACTTCCTTGTTGAGTCTTCGCTTCGTAATGCATAATTTATGCTCATCATCAGTGTGACCAAAAAAGGTGCAGATTTTTGCTGCGCAACCTTAAGCGAACACAAATGCAAGGAGTTGCTTAGAACTGCCTATAAATTTCAGAATTTATTAAAGTGGTACTCCTGCCTCTCCTTCCTCTTTCCCCTCTCTTTCGTCATTCCCAGCCCACCGTCTTCATATTTTATTTATCGTTTCTTCATCAGTTCAACTGTCAATCATTTTTGATTTGCGACTTAATCATCATCATTATCAGCAGCGCCATCATCATCATGATCGTTATTATAGTGGCGGCCCTTTTTTTGCCCGCTCGGAACGAACTATATTTGGCAGCATTGGGATCGCTTGCGTTGAGTGCTGCCACATTAAAGCGACACATTTGCAACGCACGTCGTGGCACCAGTGTTGCCAATTTATTGGTTTTTCTTTGTTTTTCGCTCAGTGCTTCTGTTGTTGCTGTTGCTGTTGTAGTTGTTGTTTTTTTGTTGCTATTGTGGTTGTTGTTTTGTTGTTGATGTTGTTGTAAGTCTCAATGATCACTAATTTTGAACACGTTCGTTCATAAATTTTATAAAATCATGTGAAATCGCGTATGATAAAAAGTAAAAATTCCACAAAATATGAAGTTTTAAAAAGTGAATAATAAATAAGCGGGAGTAAAGAAAAAAGAAGCACAAGATTTTAAGCAGTTAAATATGAATAATAAGAAAAAAATATGAATAGTAAGAAAAAAATGACGCAACTTTTGATTTAGTGATTTCTGAGAGAAGAGGGAAAAAATCCGCATTGTTTGAAGATGGAATTTAAAATGGGTGGAAACATTGTATTCAGTAATCTCTAAAAACTAAACTTTAATTTTATATCGGACTGTATTCACAGCAGTAGTCTGGTACATTTACAATCGCACCCCAAACCAACATGCATAAAATTACAGTTCGTTTGAAAAAAGACTCCCAAAAGGACACTCAAAGGAATCAAACGAATAATTTAGAATCACAAAATCCCCAAACAGAAAAGTGATATTTAAAGTAAAGCAAGCGAAGGGGAAGAGGAAAGAGGAGAAGGTATTATTTGACCTCAATTTAACAAAATTCGCTCTCAGCCCGTCACCCGTCACCCGTCACCCCGTGTATCCTCAGAGGTACACAAAAACCTTT
Organism: Sicus ferrugineus; assembly: GCA_922984085.1. Classification (NCBI taxonomy): domain Eukaryota; kingdom Metazoa; phylum Arthropoda; class Insecta; order Diptera; family Conopidae; genus Sicus; species Sicus ferrugineus. Next base: position 6,947,894 of record OV277354.1, read on the forward strand.
GAAGCAGAAGGATCTCACATACACTTGTAAGGACTTTTTGGAATTGTTTTGTATTTTTAAAACCAAGGATTTGAATCTATTTGAGTTCAGCCTGAAAATTCCAGCTCAAACAAAATAGCTCAACAGAAGTGCTATTCCGAATGTTTTACTTTAGAAGCTCTCAATTCCAATATAACTGTATTTAATATATCTCTACCGTCCATTAGAAGAACTAAAGAAAAACCAAAAATCCTCTCATTAAACTTCCTTTCTTCTAGTTGCTCTCACAGTCCTTAGTTAAAACTCTTCCTTTGGCCAAATTAATAAATTAATAAATAAATAGAAGCGAACCTCCGGCAAAGCAAGCCACGGAAGGAACGGGAGAGCTGAAAACGAGGGCCAACTTTTTCAAAGTCGTACCGCATCGCTTTACCACTGCAGACAATAGCAACGCGAAAGGCAGAGCGGCGCTCGACGACGCTTCTGGAGTCATGGAACCTAATCATGCTTAGCTTTTTGCCAAGTTAAGAGCCGCATGTTTATTGTTCGTTTGTGCGATGGACGCGCCCTACCAAATGTAGGCAGCGAGCAGCCGTGCTTGAGTTTCCGTTTTGTTTCTCTCTGTTATTTTTGGCTTTCTGCTGTTTCTCCAGCAGCACAGAAGGCTTAACAAGCCGGCAGCGGCTGCTGGATGCCCCGGCTTAGCTGCCTCTCAAACCGTGCGCGGCCTGGCAAGGGAATTAATTTGCCATGGAAGGCATAAAGCTGCAGTTGCAGAAGGCAGCAGGCAGAAGCGAAGGGTCTGCTGCCACAAAGCGTGGCTCATTTTTTGATGCTTAACTATTCGGGGTTAAAAACAAGGGACGGCAAGCGGGGGGGGTCTTCGATCCTCCGCAACCGTGCTGGCCTTTGTGCGGCGCAAAGTCGAAGTCCAATTTAAGATAATTTTGTGAAGATTAGTTTGGTTAAAGAAGTGAGCTTCTCCGAGCCAATTACGGAAGATATGAAATTATTAGCCGTGCGCTGGAAGAGAAATGGCAATGTTTATGTATTTTATAGAAATAACCTTTACTTAATTAAAAAATTATGTTAGTAAATCAAACTACAGACTATATCAAAATTTCGATAATGTAACACTTTGCGAAAATCGAAGTGAAACTCCTATTAAAGGTCGTGAAACCCGAGAATTCGAAGGGTGCAGCTACCTGCCGCCTTCTTCCCTCCCACACACATCCTTCTGTCAAGCGTATCCTCCGCCATTATTGTTAACTTCGTGGTGCTCGCAACTTATCTCTGGTGCAAGAAACTATCACGTTGTTGTTCCTCTCGAATTTCTTTGTAGTAATAATAATCTACGTTTACGTTGGCGAATTATTATTACTGGTGGTTGTAGGCTGCCGCCAGCATCTCTGGCGTTGTGCTCGTCGAGGCCTTTTATCTGCTCGGCAGTATCAACTCCCGGTTAGGGTTTGCGGTCCATCCGCCTGCCTACTTTTAGGCGTCAGGCAGCCGCCGATGACAGCGCGCCGTGCTAAACGCAATGTAATTAATTACGATGCATTATTTTGATTAAGAACCTATTGTTGAACTCGCTTTTAATATCGTTCCTGTTGCCGATTGTTGCAGCCTTGCACAAAAGGCGTTTTCCATTTAATATCAGATGCGCACTGCACGCATGCGCCACCGCGACCTCAGCGTCGCCAGTCATCGCAACCGCCACGGTGCGACGCGTTGTTTCTTTGGTGCGTCGTTTGCCGCCATCATCGCTGCAGCAAGAGTTGCTCGCAGATGATAAAGTAGAAGAAACTGGTGAGCATTCATTGTTGCGGTTGGTAATCACTTGTGTTGTTCTTTTTGTTGTTGTCAAAATGGGTGTGTACTTTAACGTGATAAAATTATAGGGTTTTAAAATGCTTTTAAGGAGGTTAATTGGGCGATTTCGAAAGATCCCATTGATATGGTAGGACGAAACATATCTGTGGAGTAGAATGAAGGAAGCGGAGAAGAAAACAAGACTTCCCACACTGAAACGACAGTAAAAAGCGGCAGAGCACCAAAACAACATCTATAACAAGAAAATAACAACAGAATAACCAACATTTTTCGTTTTTCGTGCAGTCAAAATTCAACAATAATATTGTGTAATATAATATTGTATAACATAACTGATATAATTACAAATGGCGATGAAAAAAACATTTGGCTTAGTTTCATTTCATTTGATTTGTTTTGACTTGCTTTGATTGAAGTTGATACGATTTGATCCGATTTGAGAATTAATTTTACTTGATTTATCAAATGATTTGACGTGATTTGAGTTGATTTAACTTGACTTGAGTTAGTCTGAGTTTTAGTGTTTTGATTTGATTTGATTCGTCTTGATTTGAGTTGGCTTGACTTGACCTAAATCCAGCTGATTAATATCTCGCAAATAAAATTTGTAAGAGTTTCTTTACGTGTTTCACAAACGCAAAACTTTTCACATACCTTTATTATTTCCTTTGTCCTGCACTCTTCATTAACACCCACTGTAACCACTTTCTGCCCACCTGTTTACGGGGAACAAATGCTGAGAAATAAGTCAATCAACATATGTAACGCAGTTGCAAAACCTTCGCCTTCATCGTGCGAGACCCGCACCAGCTTCAGACCCGCACGACAATACAGCTCAACCCTCGACAGCTGTAAGTAATGAGTTCCTAATTTAAATAAATTTCAGCAATAAATTAAATACAACTTTTGAGCTCCCTTGGCTCGCCTTTTTATCAAGCTTATTCAGGCCTTAACAGTTTTTTTAGCTCCACCAGATTCCACCAGAAGCTCGCAATCGCTCCATCAGCAGCAGCTGGTTTTACATTTTACGGTGGGGTGGAAAAGGGCGCCGAATTTTCGCATATGCAGTCCTTTTCCTTCTTTCGCAAACGCACGTAATTCTTCACTTTTCTTTTCAGTTTTCTTTATTATTTATTATTTATTTTTTATTTATTATTTATTTTTATTGAGTTAATTTCATTTTTTGCAAGTTCGGCAATGTTGTAAACTTAATGAAAAATTATGCTTCCCCACAAAAAATAAAGAAAAACCCCGCAGTACTCAAAAGTGCCGGGCGAAAAAAATTGAGACACTTTTAAACAGTTAACGCTGAAGCCGACTGGCGTCACCACGTGCCCGCCATCCCAGGGGCCTCCCGCGGGCGACTCCATCAACATCTACACTCATTGCCACAAATTTGAGGATTATGGAAATTGCGTGCCACGTACGACAGAATAAACAGCGCAGCCACACATTTGCGAACGCTTTTGTGGTTACACCAGATGGCAACGTGTGTGTGTGTGTGTGTGTTGTGTGTGTGTGTGTTGTGTGACGGTATATCTGCGAACGCGTTTGTCTATCTTTGCGGTTAAGCGGGAAAAAACTGTTGGTTGCTTGGTTGGCTGAATGGTACGGGTCAGAATGCCAAGGTGTTTCGTATGTTGGTTTTCTTGTTGTTGCTGCTTTTGTTGTTGTTGTTATTCTTGGTTTCCTGATTAAAATGATGCCTTGTACTCCTGTACGGTCTCGCGTTAGATTAACTTTTTTATCCTTTACATTTTTATGTACATTTGACACTTCCTTGAACTGTCAAATTAATGGCATGCAATTTTCCAAGGGGATTCTAAAACACTTCATTTTAGGAATTTGCAGTTCTCGTGTTTTGCAATGGTTTCAGATCTCGTATTTGTTGCTTTGGTTGTTATTTATTAGCGAGCAGCTGGTGGCGGTTTGTTGATATATAGACGAGAATGTGGTTAACGCTATGGCATTCACCATTTCAGAAAGTCCCATTGCGGTCTTGCGGTGTCTCATTGAGTGGCTTCGCGTTCACAATCTTTGAACGGTAAAATAGGTTAAAAGCACTGAAAATCAACGAAGTGTAAATTTATAGGAAAAACTACAAATTAGAGAAATCATCGAGAAATTAATGTTTTTGTTTAATAACACACTTCTCAAAATCCAAAATTTAAAAACTATTTTGTTTATATTTCTAATAAGAATTACTTTCGCTGAATACGCGCTGAAAAACACGAGGCATTATGCTCAACACACTAAAAACACACTAAATACACGCTGAATAAGCGCTGAATATACACTGAATACACGACTAGTAAACGCTGAATATGCACTGAATACACGGCGAGTACATGCTAAATACACGCGTAATACACGCTGAATACACGCTGAAATTACGCTGAATACACAGTTAATACACGCGGAATACGCGATGAATGCACACTAAATCTCTTTTAAGTAAAATGATACCTAAATATTGTAGGCATTTTCATTAAGTTACAATCATTTTTCAATAATGGAAACACTAATGGAATCGATGAAGTTTTTTGATTGTTTTCATTTTTTATAAAGTTTAGAACCAATTCAACTTCAACATTCACTTTGCTTTATTTGACATAATTTTTCTTTACATATACCGACTCTCCCCCTTCCCTCTACGAATCACAACCGCGTAAAAGCTACCCAAATTTTCATCTCCACCCTCCTTCTACGTTTTCTTATTTTGGAGACTTCCTTGCAAAGAGAGTTTCTCTCCTTAAACTTTCTTAACTGCCTGCTTCCACTTTATTTTTATTGCTAACTTTTAATCTTTATCTTCATCTATTTGTCCTCACGGTTGTTGCTGTTGTTTTCCTCTAGGATTACTTGTTGTTATCATGTAATCCTTGAGATATGTTACTGTACATTTCTCCTTACGCACACACCCGCGCGCCGTGATATACAAACACCTCTGTGCGCGCTTAAGTGATGGCAATTTTCTGCTCTATAAATTTTATTTATTGCAAATTGTTACGAACTTTTTATGTTGGCTGTAGTTTATTATTGTATTGCCTTGATTGCAGCTTATTAGAAAAGATTGCAGGATTTATTTCTATAAAGATTATATATATCTTTCAGTACAATTAAAGAACATTAAGAGCTTTGAATTATTTATACTAAAAAATAATCAAGAAAATTAATTTTTTTAAATAATTTCTTGTTAATTAGTACGTTTTCGTAATTAATGAATTATTTTTTTATTTTTTTTATTTTTTTTTATTTTTTTTATATTGAATTAATTTTTCAACCTTTTTATATAATTTGAATACATTTTTACCTTAAAATGGAACATATTATTGAATTTATATATTGATTTCTCACTTGCTTTTTAATGTACTGAAATCCTCTCTCTTCATTTATTTATTTATTCCTCATTTGCGTTACCTTTTACTGAAATCTTCGCTTTTCATTTTTCTCAATAATTCTAAGGAATTATTTTGCTTTTTATGCGTTTCCTTTCTTTTTCGGATCTCCTTTGCCGCAGAATGACTTTCTACATTTTTTAAACTTGTTGTGCGCCTGAAAGTAGGCAACAAAAATTGAATACCGATGCACTTCACTCAATATTTCTTCACGAAACTGCTAAAAGGCTGAAATCGCACAAAAACAAGCGTGGCTTTCTTAGAGTCTTTCACTTCTTAGCTTTCGTTCGTCTGAGATGCCATTGCAAGTTTCTTTATACGTTTTCTAAAGCTTTTTATGTTTATAAGCTCTTCAGTTTTGTGCGTTTTCTAAAATTCTTTATTTTATTTTATCCTGAATATTCTAGCTTTTCATTCGAATTTAATTTAAAATTTTGTAATGAAATTTCGTTCAATTTTCTGCTACTATTTTTGTTTCCTTTTTTTTCTCTGCTTTGATTTTTGTACCATTGCATATCTTAGTGCGTTAATCTTAATCACTTCGCTCAACGTTCACTCGTCCACATCATCGATTTTCTCCACTGCTGCTGCTGCTGCTGCTTTGCTTTGATGATCACATGAAACCGGGAAGCGCTGCGCGGAGCGGTGGTCAGCAAACCAAACCAGCAACCGACCAACCCACCAACTTCCCCAACTACCTTGCAGACCATTTGCAGCTATACGGCTGCTCATCGCGCTGCCAGCAGACACCATAACCTTCGCCCGAACTGCACCCAGGCGGACTCTATTTAAAAAGTTATAAAAAGCATCCGAATTCGGAGGAGATGCAAAAGATAAGCCACGCAGATTTCGCAGATGAAAACGGGCATGAGGAGCTCGAAGTCTGCGCTGGAAATGGTATTATTCGATCAAAGTGGGAGGGGTGTGGAGGAGGAGGGGAGAATGTTGAGTAGCTTAAAACTTCAATGGTTGCATAGATTTCAATATAGATTCGAATCGAATGCTAGCTCTGCCATTAAATAGTCGCTTCCTCCGGCTACACTCGAAAAAATAAACTGGGTTGAATAAAAGAAAAAAAAGAATAATTTTTTTCATTTTTATTTAAAATCAAAATAATCGAATAATAGAAAACTATTCATAAAATAACACACGGATTTTTTTCGGTGTACGTTGCGATTTAGTTGAGCCGGGACGGCAGACAGTTGTTGAAATTTTCAACTTCTATTAAAGAAGCCTTTTCTTCTACTTATTTTCCTTTTTCATTTTTTTATTCTTCTCCTTCTTCTTCTATCAGTGCATCCTCAGTTACCTCTTATCGGTTATTTTTCTCTTTAACTCTTACGTCTGCGGCAACCGCTTTGGCTTGTTTTATGTTACGTTTTACTACGACGTTTTTTTCACTCAATTTATCTATCTCATTTTATTTTCTTACCCATAAAAAGCTACCTAAACCGTTTTCGTTTTTGGACGGCTAACTCTAACCAGCTGCAGTCGTTCTTTGCGATTCCCTTACCCTCCAACCCACCATAGATACGTATCGTATTAATATTAATAGTTAATCGTAAGCATTGCAATCGTTCGTTTCAATATAATCAGCGTAGCGAAATCGTGTGTTGGTAATGGCTGGGAAAATTAAAGGAAGTATAGGGAATTGCGGTAGAAGGTGAGTTAAGGTTCCTCTTTGGGTTACGGATACTCTTCTGGGTTATCGATATTCTTTCGGGTTGCCGATGCAATGCTGGGTAATACAGTGCGACGATAGTTGGCCAATAGACTATAGACGGAGAACAGAATTATTCTTATTGCTGAAGAAAACTTCAATTGAATTGGTTTGCCTTTTTTGATGATGTGAGGATACACTGGATGAAATTTATCAGTAATAAAAGTTACGTAGTGAATAGTTCGCTTTTACATATATTTTTCTTAAAAACCTATAGATTGGGGAACTCCATAAGATCAACTACAGCATACCTGATATCACTCAAAAACCTTCAACAGTTTCCTCTTAATTTCTACCTTTATAAACCCATTATAAAAAATTCCATTAATTTTCTTCTCTTCCAACACTTCTATATGGTAACATTAAAATCTGCTTAAAATTTCCTAGTCGACAAAATTTTATGACTTTCCTTTGTTGCTATTTCTTCATTTGTGTTATAAAAATATAAAAATATTGGCTGCATTTGATTGTCCGCTCAATTATTATTTAAGAAAACCAAAAGAATTTTTTATTACACTGCTATCAAATGTAATTGCAGTCTACTTTGAACGCTGAACATCTGAAACAAAAGAAAGAGTTGTAAAGATTGCATTAGTCAGAATGTGACTCCGATTTTTAATTGAGGTGATTATATAACCCTAAGAGAAATAAATTTCGTAGTTGAACCAAACAGAAGCTGAAGCCGTTTACTTAGAAAGTAGATTACTATATTTAATGACTTTGTCATTTTATGGCTATAGTTTTTTCGAAGACGACTTTTTGAATTGGAAACTGGGTTTCTCAGCGAATTTTATAAATATATATTTAAATTTTAAGAAGCAAATAAGAAAATTAGGTTGCAAATGTGATAGAAATGAATTCATGGTATAGAAAAATTAATCTTTAGGAAAACGCGTTCCCTGTGCTCCTCAGATGTCGGTTTCCTTTGTTGGGCATTCATTCGTTTCATCAATGAAATTCGTTTTGTTAAAAATTCGCTCTTGAAAGCTAATCCAAATTAGATATTATAATCGTTGCACTTGAAAAGCGATACTGTATTCGCAAATCGGTACTGTATTTCCTGTATTCTGAATTTGATCCCAAATTATTTTTACTTGAAGAGTTCCAGGCTACTCGTTCTCGTACTGTACTGTAAAAAATATTTTAGTATTTTTTTGTAATATCATGGAACATATTCAGATTGAGGAATTCCAGATTGAGGACTGGGTCTGGTCAGACCCTATAGTTGACGGAAGGGTTAAAACTTAAAATCATTCAAAACTGAAAGCTTTCCGATATCAACCAATTGGTGGCTTACTTGAAACAAGGCCATTTATAGGCATTTGATGCTAACAACTAGAATTAATCGTTATCAGAGTTAATCGATATGAAAGGTACGCTTCAGAGAGAATATTTATTTCGTGCTGGCATAGCTTCAATGATATAATACGTGAATAAAGTGACACATAGCATTGAACCCAATAACGTACTACAATAATAATCTTTAAAGTGATTATACAACATTTTTCCATTACGAGAATCGCCAATAATTGTATCTCCTGGTATTCGAGTGGCAAGCAGGACGAACAAGTACGGCTAACTGGCTCAGTTAGCATTTCAAACCCGTAACTGCTAGACCAAATTTAGTGCACCAATGAAGTTTTACAGGAAGGAACTTGTTCTACTTTGGCAACTTTTTCTACTGAACTCAGTTCTGGGAAATAATGAGTTCTATGGTCTCGTGCGGAATTTGGAGAAGAACATCGACGCTAGAACTACTGTTTACTACGATCTGACTGGAAACTCGTTACTCGATGACTCCGTACTGCAACACAGTGATGTACCCTATGTGGTGATTCGAGGGAAGGTAGACTTCAAGTTGAAGACTCATTTCAACTCTCAGATACTCGCTGTTGTTTTCATGGAGACTCACTTTGATGACCGCCAGAGAGAAACGTTCCTGAATACTTTGGATGACTGGCGGAAGACCGATATCCTCTTTGTCACTAAAGTTCCTATCGCCGATACCAACTGGAAGTGGCTTTTTGAGTGGTGCTCATCTAATGGGTTCTCTAACGTTCTGATGGTTTCCTCGCAGTATCCATTGAAACTGCTTACATTTCACGGATTCCCTACTTTAAAAGTACGGTATACCACGATGCAGGAGTACCTGAAGCAACGCGGCCACAAGTTGACCGATCTCCAGGGTTACCCAATACGAATGCCCATTTATCACGATCCACCCTATTTAATCATATACAGAAGAGACTCTCCAGGGAAAGAATTGTTAGGTGGATTAGAGTACAAAATGGTCCAGTTATTTGCTGATAACCACAATGCAACTTTAACCGCGCTTCCGACAAATCAGCAGAATATTTCAAGGTCTTTGGAATTGGGGCTACTTGATTTAGGTGCACATTTCTGTTCCTACGAAAACGCCAGTGTATATCCCTGTTCCGCTGCAACGAATCTGAACACCATGCGCTTGGTAGTGCCGTACGCGAAGCCCCTAATGAAGTATAAGTACTTTGGTCTGCCTTTCGATTTGTGGACATGGATCGCCATATCACTGACCGTCCTCTGCACGTCCTTGGCTTTAGCAGTCCAGCGCTTTGGCCGCATCGGCACTTGGGATCTTGGCGGCTCACTGCTGACAGCTTTGCAGGGTATGCTTTATCTGGGCTTCAGAGTTGCGCGCTCAAGCGGCAAAGTGATGCTACTGATGTACACGATAATGATCGTCAGCGGCTTTGTTATGACCAACTTGTATTTGGCCAAGTTGTCTGGCTTCTTGACTTCCCATGTGTACGAGAAACAGATCGAATCTCTCGAAGACTTAGGAGCAAAAAATGTTAAAGTATTGGCAACTCAGAAACAAATGGTTTATTTCCGTGTTGCTAAACCTCCGCAGGCGCTTCTAAGGCAACTTGAGATCGTCGACGACAACATTATTCACCAATATGCGCAGAACTTGAATCCGAATTTTGCCTACCTCTGTATATCCATGACATGCGAATTTTTCATGCAGCAACAGACTCTGCTCCCGCGGCCTAGGTTAAAGTTGTTGCACCGTGTCATTATCTCCTCTGTGAAAACCTTCCAAATGGTAAAGACATGGCGCTTACGTGAAGAGTTCAATGAATTCCTTTTAAATATGGAGTCTTCGGGATTAAAGCAACCGTTGATATGGAAAACCGAAGTAGAAGCCAAGAAAGAGGGTATTATAAAAACACACAGAATCGAAGAAATCGATGTAAAGCCGTTGTCGATGGAAGACATCCATTTCGCACTGATAATACTTGCATTGGGCTACTCGGCTGCACTGATTACATTCATTATGGAAAATCTCATATATCACTGTGCTAATATCAGGATCTCACGTCGGATCACCAACATCCAAACTAGTATTTAATATAACAATTAACCAAAAATATAGCGCAATGCATGCACAGCACTCAGGCAAATTGTGTCCATTTCGTTTTAAACTTACAACTCAATACCCGTCCAGGATTAGTAGGGGTCTCGGACCCCAAACCTTACATAAGCAAATCAATGCTTTACTACTTCAAATGCTTCAAGCTTAAAAATGCACATTCTGTTTTAGAACACATTCAATTTTTTACCACAATCTTAAACATCGTATTTCTCACAATAAAAACATAAAGAACTAATGCGTGTTGTGATTTCTGGAAAATAATGAGGGTAAAACAGGTGAAATAGATGGATGTTAGCGAGTGATTACTCAACTATCGGATAAAAAGACAACTTTTGAAATGAAAAGTCGTCAATTCTTGCAGTCATTTGTATTTCTTGGTAAAAATATCATAGAAAACAAGTAAGAGTCTTCGGCCTGGCCGAAATCTAAATACCCTACACCCGAGTAACTGAAAAAATTATAATTTCGCCACTTAACAACTTTTGTATAAGTAGGCGGACCACGCCCATTTCGGGAAAATGTTTTTGTAATGTCTCTAGGTACTGCTAGATAGATTTACGAAGGTATTAATATTTTGAACCGTTTATGGGATATTGACAACTTTTGTATAAGTGGGCGGACCACACCCATTTTTTGTGTACAAATTGGTAATACGCGTAGATACCTCGTGATAAAATTTCGTATTAATATCTTATACCGTTTACAAAATATTGACAACTTTTGTATGAGTGGGCGTGGCACGCCCATTTTTGGCAAAGTTATTGGTAATGCTTCCCTATATATCCTGATAAAAGTACGTATCAATATCTTATACCGTTCATTAGATATTGCCAACTTTGTTATCAGTGGGCGTGGCACGCCAATTTTCAAACATTTTAGTATATATACATCTTCCGGAATAAAATTATACCTTAATATCTCACACGGTTTATGAAATATTCAGATTTTAACATTTTTGAAACGAGGTGCCTTTACATTCCGTATGTAAAGTAGGCGTGGCTGTTTACCGATCTTGCCCATTTTCAATCCCAAATAGCCCTACATAACAAAGAATATTTGTGCCAAATTTCATCGCGATATCTCTTTTCATTCTCTCGTAATCATGATTTCAACACACAGACAGACAGACAGACGGACAGGGCTAAATCGATTCAGGAGGTGACGCTGAGCAAGAATATATATACTTTTCTATATCTATCTCGTCTCCTTGTCTGCGTTACAAACGGAAGAACAGAGTGAATATACCCTACTCCCTTGGGGTGTAGGGTATAATTAATAGAAATAAGAATAAAAAAATGGGGAAGAGGAAATTGACTTGAAAAAAATTTAAGAGATCACAAAATAAAGACATAAAAACGTAAAAAGTTAAAAGAAAGAATATTTGTTATTTTATGTCTACAGTTTTTTCGAAGACGACTTTTTGAATTGGGAAATGAGTTTCTTAGTGAATTTTATAAATATGTACTTAAATTTTAAGAAGCAAATAAGAAAATTAGGTTGGAAATGTGATAGAAATGAATTCATGGTATAGAAAAGATAATCTTTAGAAAAACGCGTTCCCTGTGCTCCTCAGATGTCGGTCTCCTTTGTTGGGCATTCATTCGTTTTAACAATCAAAAGTTTATTCGTTTTATTCAAAAATCGCTCCTGAAAGCTAATCTAAATTAGATATTATAATCGTTGCACTTGAAAAGCGATACTGTATTCGCAAATCGGTACTGTATTTCCTGTATTCTGAATTTGATCCCAAATTATTTTTACTTGAAGAGTTCCAGGCTACTCGTTCTCGTACTGTACTGTAAAAAATATTTTAGTATTTTTTTGTAATATCATGGAACATATTCAGATTGAAGAATTCCAGATTGAGGACTGGGTCTGGTCAGACCCTATAGTTGACGGAAGGGTTAAAACTTAAAATCATTCAAAACTGAAAGCTTTCCGATATCAACCAATTGGTGGCTTACTTGAAACAAGGCCATTTATAGGCATTTGATGCTAACAACTAGAATTAATCGTTATCAGAGTTAATCGATATGAAAGGTACGCTTCAGAGAGAATATTTATTTCGTGCTGGCATAGCTTCAATGATATAATACGTGAATAAAGTGACACATAGCATTGAACCCAATAACGTACTACAATAATAATCTTTAAAGTGATTATACAACATTTTTCCATTACGAGAATCGCCAATAATTGTATCTCCTGGTATTCGAGTGGCAAGCAGGACGAACAAGTACGGTTAACTGGCTCAGTTAGCATTTCAAACCCGTAACTGCTAGACCAAATTTAGTGCACCAATGAAGTTTTACAGGAAGGAACTTGTTCTACTTTGGCAACTTTTTCTACTGAACTCAGTTCTGGGAAATAATGAGTTCTATGGTCTCGTGCGGAATTTGGAGAAGAACATCGACGCTAGAACTACTGTTTACTACGATCTGACTGGAAACTCGTTACTCGATGACTCCGTACTGCAACACAGTGATGTACCCTATGTGGTGATTCGAGGGAAGGTAGACTTCAAGTTGAAGACTCATTTCAACTCTCAGATACTCGCTGTTGTTTTCATGGAGACTCACTTTGATGACCGCCAGAGAGAAACGTTCCTGAATACTTTGGATGACTGGCGGAAGACCGATATCCTCTTTGTCACTAAAGTTCCTATCGCCGATACCAACTGGAAGTGGCTTTTTGAGTGGTGCTCATCTAATGGGTTCTCTAACGTTCTGATGGTTTCCTCGCAGTATCCATTGAAACTGCTTACATTTCACGGATTCCCTATTTTAAAGGTACGGTATACCACGACGCAGGAGTACCTGAAGCAACGCGGCCACAAGTTGACCGATCTCCAGGGTTACCCAATACGAATGCCCATTTATTACGATCCGCCCAATCTCTTCATATACAGAAGAGACTCTCCAGAAAAAGATTTGTTTGGTGGATTTGACTACAAAATGGTCCAGATATTTGCTGATAACCACAATGCAACTTTAACCGCGCTTCCGACAAATCAGCAGAATATTTCAAGGTCTTTGGAATTGGGGCTGCTTGATTTAGGTGTAAATTTATGTTCCTACAGAAACGCCAGTGTATTTCTGTGTTCCGCTGCAACGAATCTGAACACCGTGCGCTTGATGGTGCCGTACGCGAAGCCCCTCATTAAGTATAAATACTTTGGTCTGCCTTTCGATTTGTGGACGTGGATCGCCATATCACTGACCGTCCTCTGCACGTCCTTGGCTTTAGCAGTCCAGCGCTTTGGCCGCACCGGCACTTGGGATCTTGGCGGCTCACTGCTGACAGCTTTGCAGGGTATGCTTTATCTGGGCTTCAGAGTTGCGCGCTCAAGCGGCAAAGTGATGCTACTGATGTACACGATAATGATCGTCAGCGGCTTTGTTATGACCAACTTGTATTTGGCCAAGTTGTCTGGCTTCTTGACTTCCCATGTGTACGAGAAACAGATCGAATCTCTCGAAGACTTACGAGCAAGGAATGTTAAAGTAATGGCAACTCAGGACCAAAAGGTTTATTTCCGTGTTTCTAAACCTCCGCAGGCGCTCTTAGGGCAACTTGAGATCGTCGACGACAATATTATTCAAGAAAATGCGCTTAACTTGAATCCGAATTTTGCCTACCTCTGTATATCCAAAACATGCAAATTTTTCATGCAGCAACAGACGCTGCTCCCGCGGCCTAGGTTCAAGTTACTGCCCCATGTCATTTTCTCCTTTGTGAAAACCTTCAAAATGGCAAAGACATGGCACTTACGCGAAGAATTCAATGAATTCCTTTTAAATATGGAGTCTTCGGGATTAAAGCAACCGTTGATGTGGAAAGCCGAAGTAGAAGCCAAGAAAGAGGGTATTATAAAAACACACAGAATCGAAGAAATCGATGTAAAGCCGTTGTCGATGGAAGACATCCATTTCGCACTGATAATACTTGCATTGGGCTACTCGGCTGCACTGATTACATTCATTATGGAAAATCTCATATATCACTGTGCTAATATCAGGATCTCACGTCGGATCACCAACATCCAAACTAGTATTTAATATAACAATTAACCAAAAATATAGCGCAATGCATGCACAGCACTCAGGCAAATTGTGTCTATTTCGTTTTAAACTTACAACTCAATACCCGTCCAGGATTAGTAGGGGTCTCGGACCCTAAACCTCACATAGGCAAATCAATGCTTTACTACTTCAAATTCTTCAAGCTTAAAAATGCACATTCCGTTTTAGAACACATTCAATTTTTTACCACAATCTTAAACATCGTATTTCTCACAATAAAAACATAAAGAACTAATGCGTGTTGTGATTTCTGGAAAATAATGAGGGTAAAACAGTTGAAATAGATGGATGTTAGCGAGTGATTACTCAACTATCGGATAAAAAGACAACTTTTGAAATGAAAAGTCGTCAATTCTTGCAGTCATTTGTATTTCTTGGTAAAAATATCAAAGAAAATTAAAATAACTGAGAACAAGAAATTGAAAAGAAGAAATTGTCTTGAAAAAAATTTAAGAAAGCACAAAGTGTATAAAGACATAAAAACGTAAAAAAAGAAAAAAGAAAAATTAAACGTAAAAACAGATAAAAGAATAATTTTAAAGACAACAAAAATAAAGAAAAAAGACGCAAGATTTAGAAGTTTTCCACTCAGTTATGAAAACCCTTCAAAACATAAAGCGAATTTCACTCTACGCAAATTAAAATATCTGCAAGTAAACTCTTTTGAATAACTCTTTGAGTGAGTAAATGGAGTGTAGTCGTGGAAGTTTTAGGAGGGTAGTGAGAATAAAGAGTATCACAAGTTTTTTTATTTACACTTGGAACAAATCTTGGTCGAGAGAAATGTTTACGGAAATTTTAACAATTGATGAAATGGAGATGGATGGGATTTTTTGGGGAGAAAAAAGAAAAATCATAAAAAAAACGAGTTGATGGTTACCAACTCAACTACTGCAAATGGTATTCAGCGAGGTAAAGTGTAACCAATGTGCGGGTAAACATTTCAATTGAATTTACATAAATCATTGAAAATGTTGAGTTCTGAGTGCTTTCTGTTGTTGTGTTCGTTCCAGCTGTCCTTGTTGTTGTTGTTGTTGGTGTTGTTGTTGTTGTTGTTGTTTGTTGTTGTTGTTGTTGTAACAGTTCAACCCACAAACTAAGTGAGCTACATAAATTTAACTACCAACCGAAAAAAGCTACATTTGCACAAGTTTTGCAGTATTTCACTTCATCTTCGTGTTCTTCGAAAATTTGTAGTATTTTTCAGCCGTTGTTGTTGTTGTGCTTTTCTCGGTTTTTAAATGGGTTCGAATTTGATGCTCTCATCCGATCCGTTAGAATGTCTTTTGGTTTCGAAAACTATGCGATGTCTTGTGGTTTCGAAAACTATGCGATTCATGTAAGTTGTTTTGTAGTGTTTCGAATTGCAGTAGTTTTTTAATACCTCTTTCGTCTCAAAATAGATGATGCAATTTAAGTTTTGTAATCTGTAAGACTGAGATATATAGTTGAATACTTGAATTTATAATATCGAAGTGTCTACTTTAGAAGTAACAAAAGTTAAGCTGTTCTTCCTTCAATTGCAAAATTTTCAAAGTTTGCGGAGTTTTCATTTCTTTGTCATGGATTTTTGTACAGAATGCGATTAAGTCATCAAATTAGAATAAAAATCTGGTGAAAATTCTTCCACTTCGTATATTCAAATGTTTCGTATGTAAAATGAAAAACTATTTCTTTTCTTTTTTAAACGTAAAATAACAAATTGGTAGAAAACGTGGAAAAGAAAAAATTGGCAACGCTGTTTACCCTGGCTTACCTGTTGGTTGCTACTTAAATCCACACCACTACTCTGCAACTCTAAAACGATGTGACTGCAGCTTAAGTAGGATGTTCAGCTGTTATGACAACAGCGGTGACAACATCAGCAACAGAATAACAACAGCAGACACCACAACTCCCACATGCTGTGTGTGCTGGCGTAAAAACTGCTTTACGTTTAAGCCACTTTCAACTCACGGAGGAAGACGAAGGACGTCGAGACTCTACGCTTGGTTATGCCATCGATGGCTGGGAGAGACAATCTTTCACATGATTGATTTTTCCTTACGCTGACGTGATTATTTGTTGTTATTTTGCGCTACTTTGCAACTAATTCACATGAACTTTTCCCGTGTCAAGTTACTGAACGATGGAATTGAAATTCTTGTTGCAGCAGGAGGGAGAAGAGTAAAACAAGGCAAGTAAAGAAGAAGCCGGTAAGCCGAACGGAGTCCTCTGTCGTACGAGAAACTCACTGCACGTTCGCACCACGGGTGGTTAGGGTTAGATAACGTTGCGTTGCCAACAGAACCTCCTTGTGTGCACGTTGTATGGGGAAATACATTCCTCTGAAATTCTTTTACAACTTAAAACTCAATTCCAATGGAACCGCATAGATGAAAAAGCTGTTGAAGGAGCATTTTGGTGCTTCAGAGGCAAATTAATTTCAGGAAAACAATTACGTCACTTCTTCATTCTCATCCTCCTCTTCTGCATCTCTTTTTCTATATCCATGTCCATCTTCGTCTTCATTTTCAGCTTCATCTTCCCTCTTAAAAACGAAAAAACACCTTCCAACAACTTCCAACTTTATCGCAAGAGAAGTCGCATATCCAAAAATCATTTATTTCCGATACACCGAGAATTGCCTGATATGTCATGTTTGAGTTTCCCAAATGTTTTCTTCTGCCTCCGATTTGTATCTCTTGCGCAGCCTTCCCAATATTGAAATGCTTCTCAGTAGCTTTCGGCATAAACGATGGTTTTTATCGTAATATATTTTTTTAAAGTAGGTTGTGTCTGCCACACAAAGGGAGTCCATCACTCACTCACTGGCTCCATTGCGTCAACTTGTCATTGTCATTCGCTTAGATGCTTAGCCGCTTCTCTCTTCTCCGTGTCACTCCAGCAACCATATAGATTCTCCACGTTTAGTGATGCGATAAAGCTTTCAAAGAAATATAGAAAAGAGGGAAACGGGGGAAACAAGTAGGATTTCTGCGTTGAACTCTCAGCCTTGCAATGGCATAGAATTAATAGATTCGATAAAGTAATGCGTAGAGAAGTCATCATTAATCTCTTTCCACTTCCTGTTTTCTATCCTTTTTCATCTAAGTATTAATTGCTGGATTTATTAAGCTGTTCCACAGCAAAAGAGTGGGTGGATATGGGTTGGTGGAGATAATATTAACATGCAATATTATAGAGAAGCATTAATTATATGTGCGAATAGATTAGCAGTTTTTTTATAAGGGAAGAAAACATTTAGATACAACCGACGGAACCGATTTGTAATTTTTATCAATGACAGGAAGTACGTTTGTTCCACTCTATTGATGTATTTTTCTGGATATTTATTATTAAAGCTTTCTTTCGTACTTTGAACTAAAATACGGTTGAAATTACGTCAGTATGTTAATGTTAAATATATCAAGAGGAATCCTTAGGGTCGTGATGCACTTTTAAAGTTTCTACAAGATGTGGCAACGCGCATAAATCGTTTTGCAGACAAATTCATACGTTTAGTCAGAAACGATAGAACTGCCAATTAAATGATGTTTGGTACTGAAAGCCCACTCCGAACACCTTGGAAATGAATTCATATATCATTCCACGAAGTTACGTTATTTCGTAATTTTAACATATTAAGGAACGCTTATAAACCACTTCATCCACTTAATAAGGCGCTAACGAGGAGTAACTTAATACGAGGGGGAAAATATCAGATTACCTTCTCTGAAGTTCACTTCAGAGCATGTGGTATCGACTGAAATTTTCAACCCATGTGGTATCCAACAGTAGCCGTAACAGTTTAAGAGGCTAAAACAAGTCAGGTGAACTTGAATTATTTTGAAAAGGGCGCCGTCAAAAGGGAAAGGACGATTTTGACACTGAATTCTATGAAGTTTGAATTTTGAGACCTTTGAGAAATATCAAAAAGCAAGTTTTACCTCCTTATCGAAGAAATTAGAGATCTAGAAAAAGTTTTTAGAGAGAGAGAAAACTGTTTGAGGTGAAACGAAGCGAGAGTCGGGAAAAATTAAGGCAGAGACTTCAGGGAGTTGCTTCTGAATCACCCAAAAACGTAACCTCAATTCCGGATAACCTAACAATCCGCCAAAAATTGGCTCCATACAAAGAATACTAATATAATCAGACGAAAGAAAGGAAATTGGAAGAAGTTAGAGTTTCTTGGTAAGCAAAAACAAGAAGCTTGTATGCACAAATTGCTCTTCACCGTTAACTAGCCTCCAACTAGCCTCGCCCTCCCTTGTTTGGTAACCTGCAACGCCTTCCTCCTCCAGCAATAAGTCACGATTTTGTAATTCCCACCTGATTAACTGTCATTTCAGCATACATTCACTCGGTTGCCCTACGGTCGACCCCATATAGCATCACTCCGTTGCGTGCCCCTTTTTTGTCTCTCTGGCAACACGGAACTTTGCGTTTCCATGCTGTAGACAAAAAAGCCCACAAGCATCAACAAACGGCACGAAAGCAGAAAATGCCCTACCGTCAAGTGAATAATTGGGGGTGTTTTTTCTACAAACGACTGCAAACCCACACATGAGGTAACAATAATAACGCTCGTTTGTTGCTTGTATGTTGGAATTAGTCTGCTTGCTTGTCTAACTTGACCAGAGGCGATGACCATTAACTGGAGAAGGCAAACAATTACCCCTTTTTTCTGAGAACGTGGAAAAAACAAGGACTAAATAGAATTTAATTGATTATGTTGAAGACACGCGACGCGATAAATGTAACAACAACGATAACAATGACAACAATAATCTGCGCTTAATATGTTACACTGTAAAAAATGTTGGCTCGTAATGATTTGCCTTGAATGAGAATTGAAAGCATATTTCTATATGTTTGCTTCGTTTGGTATTCATTTGAAAACTGTTAGTTAACTTTTACCAAAAAAGCTGATATTTGCACAATTTGCAATGGGAAACCACAACAATTTGTAGCTACCTTTTCTCCCCTCACATGCAACAAATATTTCAATATATTTGTTCTGAAATTCAATACCTTGTCGGGTTTGCTTTCTACCTTCTTGTTCACTTTTTTTCAAATTTTACAACTCTGCACACAAATTTTAGAGCCTCCCCCCCAAACGGGTGAGTGAATTCAGCATGAATTTGTCAAACAGTGTTGCCAACGTTACAACGCAAGAGGCGCCCATGGGAATTTAAAGCACTTTTAAAAATTGCTTGTGTTTTTGTTTGTATTCTCATATTTCCATGTGAAGTGCCATCAGTGCTGTAGGCGAGAAGGCAGGTGGAAGAGAGGAAGTTGGTGCGGACCGTAGAGAAGGAGGAGGAGGAGGAATGGGTGAGGAGAGGTCGGCGGAAGAGGGCATTCTACACAAAATTGTAGAACTTTTTTATTTCTCCATATGTGAGTGGAAATAAATTGAGTTGAAATTTCGCGATTTCTTTTTTCTTGCTTCGAACGTGTATCGAAACGATCATTTTTTATGCAACTGACATTTCTGCAAGTTGTGGACATAAAATGAACATTTTCAGTTATTTTGACATCTCATGATTCTGACAGCTCTCTTGTGTTTCCAGTTTCCAAAGCAAAATAGAGTTGTAGATAGAGGAGGGTCATTTAGAGAGTGATGAGCCGAGAGAGAGCCTTAGTGTGAGAGAAAGAGAGAGAGAGAGAGAGAGAGAGAGAGAGAGAGAGAGCGAGAGAGGTGGTAGAGAGATAGGGAAGAGATGGGAAAGAGAGAGGTGAAAGGTGAAGAAAGGACATTGAGAGCTATTTGTCATTAAAGTAAAAATTTAATTTAATTTTTTTCTACGTATTTAAGTAAAAATTCTAGACTTATTGAAAGTTGAACTCTTTTAAAGTTGAACTCTTTTGAACTCTGAACTGAATTAAATTTGTTGCTTAATCACAAATTAGTTTATAAAGCTTTTTGAAGTAATGAAACTGCGACTATTTTTACACTGAAATTCAAGCAAAGTAATAAAATCTTAAAACGTCAACAGATTTAAATAAATTTCTAAATTCTTCATATCCTCCTTGAGTTATTTTGGGGTGAATAAAATTAGCCAAACTAAGGACAAAATTGAGATGTCTACTAAAAGGTTACATAAATTAGTTCTGAATTAATTCAGTATTTCGTACAGCGGGCTGCTTCTTCACTCAGTTCTACGTGCAAATACGCTTTTCTCCAGGCACATTAAAATCTATCCGCGTACCTTTCAGAATCGTACGTAATGTGAGCAAAACATGTTTCTTGGTGAATTTAAATTGAAGGGAAGAACAACAAATTTTTAATATCCTCTTACAATGTTGCCAACCATCATAAAAGAAATAAAATGCGTTTTTATGTTGGCAATTCGTGTTTTTATGACTTTTATGTTCTCTGTGGAAGTCGTTAATATCTTCGCTTTTGCAGTTGTTGCTCTTGTGGTTATTGTTGTTGTTGTGGTTATTGTTGTCGTTAGTTTTTGTTGTCTATATGTGTTGTTTTCTCTATTGTAACATTTGTTTTGTTGTGTTTCACTGAGAATTGAAGAATGAGAAGATTTTTTATGCTATTAAAGATGCCGATGCTGCAGGCAACGCTTACTTTTGTTGTCATTGTAGTGGTTGTGGTTGTTGTTGTTGGTGGTGTTGTTGCTGTTGATGAGGTAGCAAAATTCCCCGCCTAATGAGGTTGTTTCCGTTTTTATTTTTCTCTCTTTTACCTTTCTTACCCTTCTTCACAAAAAGCTGTCATTAGCGAACCCTTGAAAAAGTGAAAAAATGTTTTGTTTTGTAAGAACATTCTGAAAAAAAGGAAAACGATGGACAGAGCTGAACAAGTGAAAGGAAAAATTAAATATAAATGAAATGGTGCATAAAACAACAAACTGAGAACAAATCGGAAACAAATAAATCTAAAAATTGATATTCAAATACATGAAACCGAAAGTTGCAAAATTCTCAAAAAAGGCAAAAGAAGAAGAAAAGACTAACATTTATCCTTTTTCTCAATTTTACACAAAAGAAACAACCAGCGAAACTAAATAATTAAACTAAATATTAGAAAAAAATTGTTTAAAGTAGGGTAAATTCTTCTAATTCTCCGGATTTTTTTTTATTTCTTATTTTATTTATTTAGCTTTTCTTTTATTCTAATAAATATTTTCTTTCAATATTTTTTTGACTTTAATAAATTTTAATAAATTTAAGAAACTTGTCGAGTTAGTTAACTTGTCGGTTATTTTTTCCTTGTTTATGAGTTCTACTATCAA
Source organism: Sicus ferrugineus (assembly GCA_922984085.1). Taxonomy (NCBI): domain Eukaryota; kingdom Metazoa; phylum Arthropoda; class Insecta; order Diptera; family Conopidae; genus Sicus; species Sicus ferrugineus. The sequence continues at coordinate 6,969,556 of OV277354.1, forward strand.
ATTCAATCTGATGTCAAATTAATAACACATCAAAGTTTTATATGAATTTTCAAGCAAGAAAAGGCTGGAACACATGACAGTAATAAAAATCGTTTTCATGTCTTCTTCGTATCCATCACAAGTGTTTATTTTTAGCACTTCTGGAATTATTACTCAAGCAATTTCTCAACTCCCGCCCCCCACCACACCTGCCGGTGCCGTTCAGCAGACCCCTCGCAGACAGACTTCCTTGCTTCTAAAATCCACTCTATTTCTCTTAATTTTCCCGTGTTGAGAAGAGCAAAAAGAAAGCGCTTCTGTCATCACTCTGGTGCGGGTTGCAGCACAAAAATAGACGCCACGGCGCGAATATTTCATCAGCATAACTTGCTCACTTTAGTGGCTGTCAGTGTGACAATTTAAGCTACCGCGTGTCAAACACATACGAGTACATTCGTATGTGTACGTAACCCACACACACACTGAATTCACGGCGAGTGAGCATAGTGTGAGCATCCGTGGAGGAGCACCCACTCCTCCGAAAACGCAATGCGTCTCACGGCAAGAGCACGGCGAGGCAGCTGACTTCGTCGCGGACGGAGCATGAAAATAAATTTTCATTACAGCAGGACACGGGGATACCTACGAGGCTTCCTTATCGTTGCTGACGCTGTTGACAGCACCATCATCATCATTAATATTATGAGCAGGAGGACCAGCTAAGGACATCGGGGATATCATTAGTGGTGGCAATCGAAACAACAGCGGTACTGTCATCACCATTGTTATTGTTATTGTTATTGATATTGATGTAATTTGTTATATAATTCGTTTTATCATCACTACCAGAATAGCTAATATTATTTAATTTTAATTTACGAGTATCAACAAAAGTTACGAAATCACGAACTATTTTACATCATTCTTATAGTTACAGTCATTATGGTCGTCATCATCTTCATCACAAAGATCGTGGAATGATGCAACGATTCAGAATCTGTTAATGAATTCTTCATACCTTCTTCAATGAAGAAAGAAAGTATGCAGGTAGTAATACCTCAGAAGATGATTAATTTTTACATCTACAGAGTCTACATTTAGTTGTTACAGAATGTCTTTCGTGTTTTCTTCTTTATGTTTAGCGTTATTCATGCCTTGCAATGTACTATGAAGTTCATACACTCCACCGTCTAGTAATTCGTCCGGTCCCCACACCTTCTTGCTGCGTGCCACCATCGGAGAACTTTAGTGGAATGAAGCATCACGGGCCACGCTTCCGTCTCGAAAGTCCTCATATACCCCACGAGTGCCTCCGTACCGAGAACTGCGAGCTCTTAGCGGGTGCAAAACAAATGCAACGACTATGGCGCTGAAATATTTCTTAACGGTTACCGCGAAGTCAACAGAATATGTCAAGTGAAGAAAATTATTATTACAAACAGATTCTCTGTGCTCTGACAGTAAAGGTCCCTGCCACGCGATGCACGTTGCACGTTGCACGGTGCGTGCGTGCGCCGTGGTGCTCAACTCACTCCACTTTCTCGAGAGGGAATCTAATCATAACCCACCCAAGTGGCGTTTAAAGATGTGACAGCAGTGTTGCTGTTGTTATTGTTGTTGCTGTTGCTGTTGCTGTTGTTGTTGATAAAAATATTTTAAGAGTTGCTGTCATGTCATTTAATAGTATCTCTTGTTGTTGATGCAGTTTATATTTGTTGGTATGCTGCAAGAAAATCTCGAAATGTAATAATATGAAAAATCATTTCAACGCTTCAGTTCCATTTTCCTATACGGAAAATTTATCCTACTACTTGGTAGTAGATAATTTAATTAGATACCTAATCGTAAATATCCACTAGATACGCATTTAACTACTTACCTGCTTCACATAAATTATTTTGCAAGAGATCATAAAATTTTATACACCCCGAGAAAAAAGAGCAACAAAAGAATCCATCAAAAACTTGCCCCGACTTCAAAGTGTTCAATTTTACGAGCACTGAGAACGGCTTTGATGTTTCTGCCATCTAATGAAGTGTATCTCTGTTAAGCACTCGCATTTCCTGAAAACCGCATACCTACCCACCCATCGGCCGCCTCTAAAATTAAATCTATCAAAAATATAACCACTGAAATCACTTTTATAATGGCGCCATAAAAAGCCAACAACGTCAGACAATCTTTTTAATGACGGACCGTAAATCGGTTTCGAAAAGGCGCACATAAAAATGTTTTAACAGCTCTAACACGGAATGCAATGCATAAAATGAATGAAATGAGCTGAAATGAGAAAAATTGTTACAAATGATTGAGTCGGTGAGGGAATGAGTGACATACGAAGTGAGGAACTGGACGGAATGGCAGACAGACAGACGTTTCGCTTGCCTATCTGACTGACGACCTGTATCGTTCTCTTGTTTGGAGGCAACCTAATGGATGGATGGATGACAAACGTCTGGAACAAATGAGTGTGAAAAGATCGATCGGTGGGAAAACTGACATAAAATGTCTGCCTCAAGTAGGAAGTGACAATTTTTCTCTAACGAACTCCTGAACGGAGTGGATGAATGACTTTTATGGGAAGATTTCGAGTTCCTTCAAGTTTGCAAGAGGAAAATTTTAACTTTTCCCCTCCAGCACGTTTTAGCTTAGACTAACTCGTAGATGTTCTCCTGTTCGTCAGCTGATTGATGTTTCGTGGCTGCCCTGCAGCAACTTGAAACAAACTAATCATTTTGACGTTTTAATGACATGACTGTCTGCAAAAATGAAAGAAAGAAAATCGATTGAGTTTCCAAACCTCACCTGATGCAACTTTAAGACGTAATAAAAACTCACCACCTGACTCTCCTCAGCTCTTGACGGTCCGCACCACCCGACCCTCCCGTCCACAACGAACTGCGGTTGTAAATCAAGGTTACACGTGCTAACCCGACTTCAGACTTTAGTGTGTTCGCACCTTTAAATGCTTTGCTGAGGTGTTGCGGTCGCTCGTTTATCTGCCGGGAGCAGTTTGTCATTTGCGAGGTGTTCAATCAACTGTCGCTGACATCGCGGCCAGCGTCATCGCAGCGTGGCGTAAAATAAGTGGTTCGCGGAATCGGCGACAAGCGTTCAAATGACAAGATAAGGCTGCTGTCAACTGCAAGCATCGAGTGGGAAGCGAAGGCGCAAGCCACGATGGCAAGGACAGCACCTCTTCGAGTCCTGTTGATGGAATGACATTAATACGGATTTATGCAAAGCACTGAAATGAAAGATAAAAATCATTAGAAAATAGAAGGCACGTAGATTCCGGCAAAAACAGACAAATCCAACGAAATAGATACAAATTTGGGTGTATAAAAATAAAAAATTGTAAACCTTAAAAAGCTAAAACTTGTGCAACAACAAAACAAACTAAAGTATCGTAAAATCATTTAAAATCTTGCAAAATTCGAACAAATAAATTCATTACGTCCCTCGAATGTGCTCACATTTCAATCTCAAGATCCCATCCATCCAATTTCCTGCTTCTCGCCCAACCTCTTCCAACACAGCGAATCCATTTAACTTTATCATCCTGTTCTAATCTCCACCTAAGCCATGTCCGACATGCTCATGATTCTCATAATTTAATTTTTATCCACTTCCGACTTCTCCCTCCTTATCGAGTGCCGTAATCTTTCCACGGTGCCCCACCAGCCTCCATCTACCCTCACCAGCCGAGCCAATCTGGCCACCACACGCTTCAGCGCCCAATCGAGCGACGGCAATCGATGCTTATCTGTGCGAGTGATCCGTGCAGAGTTGAATGCGTACAGGAGGGTGACTCCTGGTGGTGTGGCGACTCTTGGCGGTGTGGCGACTCAAGTGCGGAGATGCGTTACAAAACGTAATCATTACAAATTTTAATCGTGCTGGAAAAATACGTAAACGTGACTTCTGCTCCACGAAAGCGGACGGGAGGTGGAAAGGTCGTCGGGGGAAATATTTGATGTAAGCTCTAAAAAGTAATGTCTGTAATGACTTCTAGAATTGTTGTTGTTGCTGCTGTTACCGCAGTGCATTTCGGTAATTTTCATAAACTTTTCCCTTTATTGAGTTTTAAATTTCCATTTCTTGCCTTTATTCTGTGGAGTTTTTCACTGTGATGTCGTTTGATTATCAGAATAAAACTTAACCAATGTTCTACAATCTTTACAATTCGTTACGGTTGCTCGAATTTAGTAATATTTTATTCGAAGGTTCACGTCTGATGTTCAGATTGTAAGGCGAAAAAGTAATTTCACTTTCTTCTGCTCCTTAAAATAACAAATAACTCTCTGCTTAGACTCGGAATTTATTTGAAGTTTAGACCCTCAGCTGACATTTCATTTCTGTGCTTATCTTCAATGTACAATAAAGAAAACATATTAGATACAGTAATCGTTTACCATTTAGAAGGTCCATTATTTACACAAACAGAGATATACGTCTATGAATTTATGGCATGAAGGAATTACATGCGATAAAATTTTAGGGTTATTTATGGCAGATTAGTGAACGGGTCGTTATTGAATATTGAATATTTATATTAATTTATATTATTCCCATAACCGAAGATCTCCCTTAGTATTCAATTTATTTTTCGGTAAGTTAAGTAGAAGGCAAATTATATGAGGACACCACTTTTTCAAATGCCACAACTATGTTGCAAAATACTAAGATACTGAAATATCGAAATTGCTTTCCATTTCGATGTTCTTAGTAAAAATGTTTATGTCAAAATTAGACCGAGTTTGACCACATATATAATCGCGAAAATGTCCCCATATCTTTCGGGAAAATCGTGAACAAAATTACATAGATCAGTCGCTCTTTACTTTGCAGATCTTAAGTATTTTCCTGCAAACTGACATATTGACCGTGTCGATATTTTCAAATGTTATAAAGGACACACAATGTTAGGGAATTCCTTTCACTATTTTTTCTCTTTCTCTATTCTTTTTTTTTCTCTTTTCTTCTTTTATTCTGCAGTTGGGTTTCTAACGCATTGTAAGACCCTCTCAGCTTCGTGTAATTTCTCTCAATTTATTTTGTTGTGCGTGCGATTCATTGAACTCAACGCAGTTCAGTACTTTTTCAACTAAAACGGTTACCTAGAATAGAAATCAGTAAAACTGCAATATAATCACCACCTTCCCCTCACCGCTCAGCACCCTATCATTCAGCTTTGGACTTCGCTTCACAACGTCACTTTCAATTTATATCAACTGCATCAGCGTTGATGGCTTTATAAATGACACAAGCTGGCTGACAACCTGAAGCGCTTAACGTCAAAAAGTCAAGAGTGAAAATGCTCAAGAAGCAGCCAAGAACGGAAAAAGGAAAAAGTAGAAAAAACAAGAACGCGGAAAGGAGAAAACATGGAAAATTTGACGCGAGTTAACATCAGTTCACTTCATGCTTCACTACAGGAAAATGCAATTTTTTCTTCTATGGGTTTGAGTAAAGAGGTGCATATGTATGTGTGCGTGTGCGTGTGTGTGTGTGTGTGTGTCCTTCAATCTGTATGCCTTGCTTGGCATCACTTTAAATATGCACGTGTTTGCAAATCCTGTCAACATATCTCGCCGTAAGAAACTCTTTGAGATGAAGAAAGAACCTTGCAACAGTTTAGCGAGCAACAGGGGCGTAGCGAGTGGGGGACAAGAGTGGGAGGTGCAACTGGTCTTTCAAAATCTTGTCAACATCTCGTCTAATAAACTCTTAAAGATGACGGTGGGAAAACCTACAATAGTTCAGCGTGTAGTGATGTTGCATCCTTCTGCTCAAAATCTCGGCTACGCCTATGGCATGCAGATTCAAAATTTTGCATGTAAAGCAAGTGAAACAGCATGAGGTGACGGAGGAAAGAGACGAAGAACGAAACATTTGCAACATGAACTCCGTACTGAATGAATGAGCGAAGGAATGAATGAGTGAATAAAGTGCTTCTGTTAACATGCATCCATGATTGCAAAGTGCCATCAGGAATGATAAGCGAAGCAGAAGTGATGAGTATTTGCAGTGATGTAATGCGTTGTGATACCAAACATGAAGCGAGCGAATAAATTTAAGCGGATGTCGTGGTTTTTAATGCCTGCAAATATAGATAGCAGCGTGGAAATAATGAAAATAATGCATTTTTTCAAGGACATAGACCGAATTATTTCTTTCGGGGAAATCAGATTTCAAATTAATAATATTTTAGTTTCTAGAGCAAGTACTTTTTTATACTTGCGTGAACTTAGCCTTCGATTCGCAGCATGCGGCGAAATGGCAGTAGACAAATCGTAAAATTTCGCCGTGAAAAATACACCACATTTTAACAAGGGGAACATTTTAACAAGATTATTATAATTTCCATAAAAATAGAAAACAGCTATAACTGTCTTAAACACAGGTTAGCCGGATAACGACTTTATGGGCGTGGTAGCCAAAAGTCCAGAGAAGAAATCGGTGTATATATCTCAGCCTTGGATTCTACCTTGGATGGATGAAAAATCCTACCCTTGGATTTTTGAGATATATACACCGATTTCTTCTCTGGTCTTCTGGCTACCACACCCATGTAGTCATTACCGGGCTAAATTACATTTACGACATTTATAGCCGACTTTGTCCAGGTAATGAAATAAGTAAATTCACCGTAAAAGTATGCAAATCTTGTCAATAACACGCCTAAAAGTATGCAATGTTTCTATTGAGGGAGGAGTTGCTGAATTCGCCGATGCTTTTGCTTTGAATTCGTCATATGCTACGTTCACACCGATTAAAAAAGCATGTTAATAATTTAATGAGAACTTTATGTTTTCAATGACGAAATCAAATAAATTAATATCTTTTTCCTTCTTCTCTTTTCAGTTACGATACCACCACCCACGTCGTCCGTTACTCCGAGGTAAGTTAAGTTAATTAATGAATTTCCATGTCACAAACTTTTTCTGTACTTGATTCCATGCCTTCTAATTGTTCCCCAAACATATTTCAGTGTCAAGTTTCACTAAACTTCCAATACAATTGAATAATTTATCTGCAACAACAACAAAATTCAAACCACAGCAATCAGTATGCTGTCATCAGTAGAGCAAGAACTACTGTACTCACCTCAGCAGATGTCAACACATCCTAGGTTCTTGTTGTTGTTGTGGTTATTGTGGGTTTTGTTTTCTGTCACTTGTCAGAATCTACCGGCTGTAACTTGTTGAGTGTCATTTGGATGCGTAATTTCGTTCCTAAATGTAAATTAGAGAGGGCTAATTGGAGCGAAGGATTTAGGTGTCGATAGTTCTTTGAAGGGAAAAAATTAGGAAGAGTTGTTGTGTTGAAGTTGTTGCTTTTTGTAAAAAAAAAGTTTAAAATATTGAGAATATTTTATTTCAGACAATATGCATTTTTAAATATATTATTGCCTACTTATTTTCCTTATTTTCTATCGCTTTCTTTCTGTTTGTGTTTGCTTTCCGGCTCCTTTTTATATAGATAAATAGATATATGCAGGCCTAATGGAGGTAGATAGAGTGCAGACCCACTTCAAGGTTGATAATATCAAACTTGTTTAATTTTCAGTAATAATTTTCTATACACCCGTCACACGAATCTCAAGCTTTCCCTAACCCAACTCTGAATTTGTAGCAGTTTTTAACCCAGTTTAACATGGAAGTTCGTAGTGGTCCACCAGCAATTTAGTATCCCAGAAGATTTACAGAACTATTTATGGCTTAATTTCCTTCTGGTAAATAGTAACCCAAAATCGACCACCGAACTACCGAGATACGAACTAAGAAACTGGACCACACAAAATGCAGGGACGCTAAACAAATACGGTATAAAAAGAAGGTCCGCATAGTGTAAGAAGTTCCATCTGTAGATGGTGAGGCTGTGGTTCGAAAAGAGCTCACGTAACTGGACACACGGACAGCATATAGAAAAGGATAATCAAGTCGCCAAAGGATAAAGAAAGTATTGCAAACGAAAAACGGGTGAAAGGATTTCCATGCCAAGGATTGTCCTACCCTATTGTGATATGAAAAGCAGTGAAAAAGGGCAGAACAGGAGTTGATGTGGCGAAGTAAAGGAGGGTTGAGGAGAACCTTAAAAACATGGGTGCTCTGAATTTACAATTCTTCTTTTACTTACTATTGTTGTTGCCTTGCAACTATCCTCCTATTTTGCTTGCGGTAGAAAAATCATCCTGGTCGTGCCAACTAAAAAATTGTGCGCTGTGATATGTTGATCCTGCTGCTGGCAACTGCAACACTGCGGCTGCTAAGGAATTAAAATCAATAACACAGTTTTATTGTTGTTTTGTTCAGCTTCTGTTGCACTCGGAAGTAGCGACCGGAACTAGCGTCGAGCCTGCCTGGCTGTAGAGTGCATTAACCCATGTGAAAAATGTTAAAATAAAAAAGTTTAAGCAGACGCCTCGCTGTCTCGTTGGGTGAATAAAAAGCAAAAAATGAAAAATTTTTCTTTATTTTAAATCCCCACTGAATTGTGAACAGCCTTACAAGAAACCCTCGTTTGTTAACTAAACCATCAGGATTTTCAAACATGAACATTCGCTCTCTTGCTTGAACATTAACTATAGAATTGAGAGTCACCATGAATCTTATAGTTCTGAACCGTTTGTGTAAAATATAAGCTTATGATGCAATCAAAAATCTTACCGTTTCCAACCTGTTACATCCATCAGCTCTGCTAATAGGCCTACTAAACAAAGAGCTGTCCTTGTATGTTGGATGATCCGCTTATTACTGCCCTCTATTAAATCCTGACTATCGTGGTGGTTGGTACTGGGGGTTTACGAGACCCAATAGACGGACCCTGCGTAGATATAGTTTACCCTGGTTATGAACAAGAGCTCGCTACAATGTTTAACTGATATAAAAAGAAAACCCTAAAAACTGGGCATGTTTCTTTTTGGAGGTAAATCTTATCTTGACATTTATATTGTAGATTAGAAATCCTTATCATTATCGAACGTGAACGAAAAAATTAATTGTTTATTTGGCAACTGTTTTTATCTATGCATAATTTTTGGTTTTTATTATTTACAATTATAAATAACTACAATGTCGCCTATAAAAACGCCTCTCAGAGGTGCTCAGTGTTTAGTCTCCACCATAGAAACGAATGGTGAAAAATGAAGTTTTTAACAATCTCTATGTTGCTGGTCACTGCACGGGCTTTTTGTATGGAAAATAAAGGCCGAATAGTCAACGGACACGATGGTTCCAATACACAATTTCCCTATATGGTTGCTATAGAAACTAATCCAAGTGAGGATGCGTTATTCGGTGGTACTTTGATTGCCAATAATTGGGTCGTGACTGCTGCTCACTGCGCTTTCATGTAAGAAGTCACTTGCTGTATTTTTTCTTCTTTTTTTTTTAGTAATCATACATTCGTGCCTTTAGCGGAGATTTTTTTCACGTCTATCTGGGTGCCGCTGATTTGGACGATTTTCAAATAGGCTACACTGTCACGAGAAGTGAAATAACCGTTCACCCTGAATTTGATATTAACACGGGTCGGAATGACATCGCATTGATCGAGATACCTTACACACAATCGTGTGATTACGTCTCACCTATTCACATACCCCGTGTTACTTCCATATACCCCACGTACAAAAACAAGTACGGTATTTTGGCTGGATGGGGTAGGCGAGGTGACGAAATCGGTAATTCTGCACGCTTGCAATGGGCTCGCATGCCCATTGCTGACAAAAACAACTGCGAAGGTTGGATAGGCTTCAATCCCATCGAGCAAATTTGCGTACATATTAGCGATGGGCCAATCCCCGGTAGGGGCGACTCCGGTGGGCCGCTGGTCTTGGAAACTACTGGACAACTTATTGGCGTTCTTTCTTATAGATTTCGAACGAACTTCGGAAGTGGTGCTCCCGTAGTTTTCACTCGAATCGTTTACCACTTGCAGTGGATAAAGAAGGTAACAGGTGTATCATATGCGAAGAATTAATGCCGAATTTCAGCATATGTTGTTCATTAAGTGAAATATAAGATAAGTAAAAGATTTTTCATTCGATTAAACACCAATTTTAAACACTGTTTTGCTTCATTGTAAAAAGAAAAAAGATTTTTGGTAAATAAGTTGAGAGTTAAAGCGCAGTTAAGTTATTCAGAATTAGTAAAGTTAGGATTCTCTTTACAATACAAAAACAACATCATCTCCAATTGATTTATGTTGCAGCTAAAACTCTTAAATTGCTTCCGAAAATAAAATTCCGTCAGATGCCTTCGTGAAGGAAAGTAATGCAAAAAGAAGACATTTTTATTCTTAATAGCGTGCTAAGGCTTTGCTAGCAGCCAAAGAGAGAGAGTAGCAGACAATACCGCCGCGATACATACAGACGGCACAAATTTACACAGACATACACCGCGAACCTAAAGACGCGATAGAGATACGCGTACATTGAATCAGACAGACAGGCAGACAGACGCACAGACAGTCATACAAACGCAGGTCTCTACTGACGGAATAACTTAGTGCAGCCAACAAGCGACAGACAACCGAACTGAGCTTTGGAAAATATTATTTTTCAGCAACGTGGCGCTCGCTTGTTCCCTATTAAACGCAAAGAAATTCTTCTGCTTCGCTGCAACAGAAATAAAATATTCCTTAAAAGCGCTGTGCAAGTCCTCGGTGGGAAAGATGAGATGGAAGTACAAAACTTTAGGATTGAAAAAAGCAGAAATCTACTTTTTGTGATAAAATATAGCGTAATTGTTTAGTTTCTGCCAAGGAAGTCTGCAGCTGATGGTATAGGAAATCCATTTCTTTATTTTAATTAAAGCTATAAAAATTGCTTTCTTTTAGTAGGTGGGGATTATTATTTTGGTGGGGAGAGAAAGGAAAAATACATTATTTCAATTCTAAACGCATACAACTCTATATCATTGGTAAGCTTTAAAAGCTCAGCTTTATTTAAAGGAAAGTGGAAAGGAACTTTCAGCACGTAAAAAGCAAAGACTCTGTATGCAAAAAATGGACGTGTCCCACCCACTTATGTACCCCACACGCGAAGGGAAGGAAGACATCTACGCGAACGTTCCTTCCAAATGTACAGTTACAGTTTTCTCAAAAGAAATTTATAGATTGTACAATTTTATATGATTCTGTATATTAATATGAAATATCACGAGGTGGTATCTAGCGATATTAGCATAACAGACACAAAAATGAGTTAAAAAGTTTGTGGTTCGCCCACTTTAGCGGGTATTATAGGCGCGTTTTAAAGCACCTAGCAAAAAACACCTTTCTTCATTATAGTGCTGTTTTAAGTTTATTATGCTACTATTATCTTAAATCTTTATGGTCTCTTTATGGTCTTTATGGTGCTGTTTGGAATTTTATCAAAATTGCTTACTTTTGTTCAGTTATAAATTTCAATTTACAAATGTGCCTCAAATCAAGCTCCAATTTTTTTATAACATTGTTGTTTCAGAAATCCAAACAATAGCAACAACAATCAACTGCCAACAATGAGAATAATTCCTTCCATAGCAACAAACAGAAAAAGCAGCAACTTTTCAAACCTTTGATTTTGTCTATTTCGAAATGTTCGTAATTTTCGTTTTTACTTCATACTTTGCTTAGTGTTTGCAATTATTAGGGGTGATTCATTCTTTGGTTTTTAGGGCAAAACGTTGACGAAAACGTGGAAATATCCTCGATTAGAAGCATTTCCATTTACGTTTGTTGAAATAACATACGTTATTTTAATACTTCAACTTCTAAATCGTGATCCACACAACGTGGCAATTAGATTTTAAGACACCTAAAAAACCTTTAATTACGTGAAAGTTTTTAAGTCAATGTTTATTATTAATACTTATTTTTACGTACCCAATGCACGAAATTAATTAGTTCGTCCCTTCGAATTTAAATAACGAACGAATTCATGCAAAAATTATTTCAACTTAATTAAGATAAGCGAAGTTAGAAGTTTAAGCTAATGAAATACAAACTAATTAAAAACGAGTATCGTTACTAATCTAATCCATGTCGAAATAGTGCTCTACATTTTCATATGCAGCGTATAAAAAGACTGCTACAGACTACAGAATTCGCGAACGTCTTGAACCGCAAGAGCTCAACGTGGAAGTCTCAGATCGTACTGGAGAGAAATGCGTCTGGTATACTTATTGTTCGTTCTTTTGGCAGTTTTGGCAGTTACTACTGATGCAAAGGCTAGGCGAGGGGGCGCTAGGGGTAAGGCTAAGCGAAAGATAGTCGCAAAAGTAGATGTTGGCCAGACATTGCAGTGCCTGCTGTACCCATCTACTTGTGAGAACAAAAAGAGCGAATGAAGCGGATCTATGGAACCTGCGCAATCTATGAAATCTACAGAATGCCGACACTACTAAAACTAGATATCATAAATTTTTTGAGAGGATTTTAGTGTTTTTAAAAAAACACATGTGTTTTTAAAAAATACAGAGATATATATCCATGCAATATTTGTAAATATGTGTTTGTTTACTCTACATTTTGACTTCTAAGTAGCTGAACACTTTCCGCTTCGTGAGAACTTCGTTAATTCCCGTCTAGCAAGAAATAGTTCTTGCTTTTACTGATGGAAGTGTGTCACATTCCACACCTCTAAGTTGGAGTTGGCCAGAAAGGTCCACCCACATTCTGAAATGAGCCCGTCTATTGAAGTTTTCTGTTAAATATATTTCTGGCAATCCTGGAAGAAGTGTGTCAAATTCCACGCTTGCTATAGGATCTCCAATGGTCTACATATCGAGCATTCCATTCTTGATACTGAACCGCCATTACGAATATCAAAATTAGTAAGTAACTCTCGATGAGTTGAAGCTGGTTCAATGTATAGCTGGCTCCACACTTTTCCATCTGAGTGACTATTTTTTGCGTCCACAATATCTGTGCATCTGTACGAAAGTGTATCTGGAAACTTGCTAATGCATTTCTGTTGCTGGCTGCTACTGCTGCTGCTGCTGCTGTAATGCAACGGCAGCAACAGCACGACAGTGGCCACAAAAAAATGTGCGACAATTGCATTAGCAACAAAACGTTGCCAACAAAGAGCAAAAACACAAAAACAATCAAAAAATTTAGGGTGTCTGTAGTGCTACTTTGCGGAAATTCCTTCTTTTTTTCGGTCTGCATACTCGGTTGGTTGGTGCAGCGGCGGTTTCACGGAATTCTAAAAATCCGTCTGCGCTCTTTAGTGCTTCAGGACGTTGCACTTGGGCAGCACTCGGCCAAAGGGAGAGAGAGAGAGAGAGGGAGAGAGAGAGAGAGAGAGTATGAGAGACCAGAAGAAGCGAGTATAGTGCGCTGTGTTTAATAAATTCCCAAATGTCAGGGCTGAGAGTTTATGAGTTCCACGCGCATCCAAGAAAATAGAGAAGTCAAATTTACAGGGAAATGGAGCACCAAAAAACGAGGAAGACGGAGCAGCATTCAAACATGGTGCCAAATTATTTTGCAGCTGAAAAATATGAAAATTTGCAGGAAAAAGAATTACAATTTTATGCCAAAAAAAGAGGCAAACGTACGTGAATTGAAAATACAAATTTCAACTACTGCATTTAGCAAGACGAGTGGAAAATTATATTTCGCTACAGTAATGAAAAATTATTTATGGGGATTTATTTAATTTATACAAAAACTATGATGTTATTAAGGGTTAAAGAATTTTTGTAATATTTTATTGCCGTGTTTTCAAGTTTTTATAAAAACGATATCAAGGAATTTCAAAAATTTAGCAAAAATTTATGAGGCATTAACAGCTTCCCATTCTAAAGTCTGTTAATAAATTTCGTCGATTTGTAAACTCAACAAATCCTCTTGAAGCCAGAAAGTAAATTTGAAAACAAATAAATTTTAAATGCTTATGAACTTCAATGAATTAGATGTTCATTTTGACACCCACGCGATCGCAAGCATTTACGAACAACAAGTTGAAAATCATAAGATTCTTAATTTTAAACGATAAAAGCAAAAGGGAAAATTTAAAATGACCAACTGTTTAAAATCCACTTTATTAAAAAGTGTGTTGGCAGCAACTCAATAAAACACAACAACAACAATAGTTATTCATTAAAAAACAACAATGAAATACGAAAAAAAACACACTTTTCCACTTGAACAAAATTCTCGTTCGATGCAACCAACGAAAGCCAACTAGAAAAAGCTAATCGAGGGAGGCCAATCCACCCACTTCGTCACCCGTGCTTCGTCACGTCAGTTAAGCAGAGACGACGGGGAACACCACAACGACAAACAACAACAACAACGAGGCAGCAACAACTACAAAATGAAAAAGAAAGTCTTCATTAAAAAAGAACGTTCTTCGTTCGGCACCAGATGTTGCTACAAGAGCATCGATAAATTATAATCACAGTTCTTCTGAAGTTGTTGTTGTCATTACACGCCCACCAAAATTAAGAAGCGGCCAAAATATACAAAAAAAAGGGGCAACAAATTTAGAGTTTTTAACTGAAGTACGTAACTGCACAACGAGAGACAGAGAAAAGGGTGAGGGTGCGAGGGGAAAGAGAGAGATAGAGGAAGTGTGCCAGACAGAGAGGGAGAGGAAAAAGAAAAATAGAGAGAGAAATAGGAAGGCACAAGTAGAGAGGGAGAAGAAATAGAGATGGAATTACAGAGAGAAGAAGAAGGAAACAGAACGAGTGAGAGAAAAGTAGAGAGAGAAAGAAATAGAAGGTAGAGAGAATAGAAAAAGAAATTGATGGAGGAGGAGATGAAGTGTGGGAGAGAAGGGGTGAGAGGGAGAGAGAGAGAGAGTGGTGAAGAGAGTGGTGAAGAGAGACGAGAGAGAGAGAGACAACAAGAACGGTTGATGGTCTATGAGAGTTTCATTGTTTCTGAAGTAATCGTCGGCGGGAGAAGAGAAATGGCAAGCACGAGCTACTCATTTAAAAGAGTTAGCAAAAATGTGAACCGAATATAGAGAAGCTTATTGGACGACAGCGAGAGAACTATTGGTGTACATCATCCTGAGAAAAACCAGGGAAGTACACGCCAAAGATGATAATGACGAACAGAGTTTAAAGTTTCGCAGCAAGATTTTTTCCCCCAAGTTGATATAATTATCCCCTCACTGCCACACGTTCAGGAGTGAAAATAATCAAACAAACGTATGTTGCCAAATATTGCACATATAATGGTGAATATATTCTTTATATTCACATTATTTATATTTATGTGAATACAATTTTTTCAAGAACTTATTGAATTCATGAAGTGGTTTTTGCTTGTTTAGTTCGGCTCAATAGGGCCGGTATTGTCCTCAAGTTCGCTGTGCTCTGTAGTTTCCATTGGTTCCATAGATTCCTGTTGCTGCGTAGCTTCCTTATCGGCTTCCTGACACGTAGATGGGTAAGCAATGCAACTTAATGCTTTGGCGACTTTTGTAGCTTTATCTAATGGGGGCAACTTTGTATCACTGAGTGCCACTGCAACGAGACCTGCGGCGGCTGCCTTTAGGATTTTCTGCGCCTTTTTCGATCTAATAAGGGAACTAACTTTGCCCTTCTTTTTATTCAGAGATTTTGCCTCAGTAATAACTGCCAAAACTGCCAAAAGAACGAACAATAAGTATACCAGGCGCATTTCTCTGCAATAAGATGACAACTGAGACTTCCAAGTTGAGTCCTTGTGCTTCAAGAGACGGTCGATAAGTATTCTGTAGTCTGCAAATCCGTAGCAGGGTTTTTATACGCTACAAGTGACTTAATTAAATTAAAATCGTTTTTAGATGAATTCCTTCGTTATTTTCAAGTTCGAGGGAGCAAAATATCGTGCATCGGTAATTAGAAAATAAATAATAATAAAAAACACCAACTTATAATTAAGTTAGTTAAGGTTTATACAATTTAAGGCGTTTTTATGCATCTTCAAATTTAATTGCCACTTTGTGTGGATCACGATGTGGAAATTGCAGAATAATTAAAATTGGCAAGGATTTTCACGATTTTCGTGTACATTTCATTTGTTGAAATAATTTGCATTTCTTTCAGTTCTTCTTCTTTTTATAATTAAAAGCATTTGTAAAATATATTTATTAAATTAATTAATTAAAACTAATTTTGGTTTTCTTTGCATTTCAGACCTCAAAATGCTGACATTACTTTGCGTATCTTAATTATTCGGAATACCGAGGATTGAAGAATTTTAAAGACGACTTTACTGGAGAGAACAATCCATCCAGTGAACCCCATATCGCCTCCGAATAAACCACCCATTAAAACGGCCAAATAGTCCTCAGTCCAGTTGCCACCACCCGCCCATCCAAGATAGCAATAAAATGATCACGCACCATCCCCCGCCAGAGACCCGGCCATGGCGCTCTACGCTCATCCGTTATAAACAACCGTTGGGATCCGTCTTGCTGCCACTGCTACCGCTGTGTCTAGTCGGCCTCCTCCTCCACCCCGCGCACTCCTTTTGCCCCTCCAAGTGCCACTGCTTGGTCGGAGAGGCCAACAGCCGCGCCTACTGCGTGGACGCGGCCCTCGAGGATGTCCCGATACAGCTCAACCCCGAGACGAAGTACATCAATCTGACGCTGAATAAAATACGTAATCTCGAGTTCACGCTGCCCTTCTACACCGTACTGGAAGTACTCGATCTCTCGCAGAACATCATCGAGACCCTCGGCTCTAAGAACTTCGAGTACCAGACCGAGCTGCGAACACTTAATCTGAGCCGAAACTTGGTGAGTTCCCTGCAACGCGACGCTTTCCGCGGGCTCGTCAACCTCCTGCTGCTCGATCTCAGCTACAACCGCATCGAGGTGGTGCATCCCACGGCCATGCACGATCTTGCTGCGCTGATCGAGCTGGACTTGACGAACAACAACATCGTCTCGCTGGAGGAGAACTGCTTCCGCGATTTGCCGTCGCTGGAGGTGCTGATTTTCAAGAACAACCAGTTGCTCGATGTACCCACGAGCAACCTGCAGCATCTGCACGCTCTCAAGTCACTGGATTTGTCGGTGAATCTGGTGGAATATGTGAGGAACGACAGCTTCGAGGGCTTGCGCGAGCTGATGATGCTCAGCATGCGCGGCAACGTTATCTCCGAACTGGACTTGGGCGCGTTCGAGGGTTTGTTGGCGCTCAAACATATGGATTTGGCAGATAACAACTTAACGGTAAGTGGGGCAAAATGGAACACCGCATTTTTAAATCACCGAAGAAAGCAATAAATGTTAATATCGGAAACTCGCATGAATTCCAAATAATTGAATTCGTTGACAACATATTTCAACATAAATATTAAATTGCATCAATATGCAATGCAACAATGACTTTATCTGTATTATAATAACGTATATTTTATGCATGCACTCACTTCACTCATCAACTCAGCATGCAGTGCATTTGCTAGAAATGCATTCCGGCAGAACAAATATGTTAAAATAACACTAGCAATAAAGGGGAGAAGGACAATCCTTCATAACAATGTCAACTGCAACGACAACAGATAATATAACAAAATTAGTATGTCGTCATGACAAAGGCAACCGCAGAGAAGAGAGGGGATTGAATTAAATTCGAATATTTCGGTGCAGATATGTGCGAGTATTTTAATATGCATCCTCGTCATTATTGTCATTGTTACGATGATTGCCGTTGCGTGTAGTTGTGTCGACATAGCAATGCAGGAAAATTGTATTATTATTAAACATATTTATTGTGCGCTTGTTTATAGCAAAGAACTTTATCAAAATATTGTTCAGTTCTGTTAATCCTGTTTAGCCGTTTGTGTTGTCAAAAATATGCTTTGCAAAAGAGAGAGAAAGGATAAACTGCCACATTTTACTTCCAAAGGAATTTAATGGAGTTTTCGCAGTCTTCTTTGAGGCATAAATACGAGTATTTACAAAACAACAGAACGACAGAGAATAATATACACTAAAACAATAAAAACAAACGAAATACACAAGCAAATATTGGCTCGCAGGGACGAAGGATTCGGTTGGATGGTACTTTTGTAAAAGCTTGAAAAATAATCTTTTCTTAAGAAGACCTTAAAGCATTTTTTAGGTCGGTTTTGTTAACTCGTCGTCGTTGTTATAGATGTGGATGTTGCTGCAGCTGTTGCTGTTGCTGTTGCTGCTGATGCTGATTCATTCATGAAATATGCAGCATGCAACATTTCCCAAGCTACAAACGAACAAAGCGACCGAGTTGATTGTTTAGCTCAGTGGCTACCACAGCACGGTAGTGATGGTGTCGTGATTTGTGCTCCAACGTGGTCCTTCCTCTGTACTTGAGCTACTTTTCGGTCCATCATTTACGCAAATCTTTTAAAACATCAACATGTTTGGTAGCAACAACATTGTGTTGTTGCATGCATTCTTGCTTGAGTCTGTAAATTCTCTACCATTCGCCAGATATAGTCTGTCATCAGTGGCGTGTCCGGGGAGCATCCGAATCCTCTTCGAAGTTGTAATTCTTAGGCTTTCTCTCTCATTCCGGTGAGTCTCGATCCACTTAAAGCAAAACCCCTCCGAAATGAATTTGTAGTTGGGTTAAGTTCACACATATTTTCCTTTTTTAATACTTTTTTAGACAGCTTGCAGTAGAATAACATGTTGTGGCATTAATCCTCATTGCGACTACTTTACTTTCAAAATTTTGCTGATTGTTTCAGAAGGATGACCTGCTTTTCGTCACCAACAAGCTTGCATTTTAAATGTAAACTCATTTCAAAAAGTTTTCCTTGAAATAAATTAGATATTAAAATTTTTAACTGAAAATCTGAAACCTTAAAATAATAAAAATAAACTTCTGGTGCTTGAAAAAAATAGAGATACAATTTTCAACTAACATTCAAGCGGCAAAATTGCTACATCTTGTTGTGGCCAACAACAATTAAACTGAGCTGCGAAAAGGGAGCAAGAAAAGGAGGAGAAATTTTGTTGCTTCAGTTAAAACTGAAATAATAAAAGCGAGCCAAAAAGATGTTGCCAGACATTCGCATACACACACACACGCACATACACACAGACACCCCCTCCTTCTCGCCACCTAACTTGCGGCCAACTGCACACATTAACAGCACGTGTAAAATCGTCTACACAAAAAGTACGAAAAACGGACAAACCAACGAACGAAAAACAAAAGCGCAAAACTTATTTAGAACACCAGTCCGGAAACGGAAACGTATGTCGTGTACTTTCGTTCCGTGTGTTTTTGAATTCCGTCTTCCTCTCCAATTCGCGGAGTGATTTTTGTTCTTGCATTCATTTGCAGCACTTTTTTCTTGCCCACCGCAGCGACGACTTCACGTGCAGCTCGCATTTGCCACAAAAAGTCGCCCCAATAAAATCAATCCTGCCACAAATTTGTTACCACCTGGTTTCGCCAACCACATCCTGTTCACCTCTCTCTCTCTCTCTCTCTCTCTCTCTTCTTCTTCTTCTTCTGACTACTACTTTCTGCATACAATGCAATCATTCGATTTAAATGAAAATGAAAACGAAACCAACAAACGAATTTAGTGCTCCAAAAAGTGACGGCGAAACGAAACTGGGAAACTCCGTGGCAGGCGTTCAACTTGATCGCGATAAAGATTTTTAAAGACATTTTAGTGCGAAAATAAGTTGATGGTGTTTAAATTTGTAGATTCGTAGCTACGGTTGGAAATCAGTAGCAAAATTTTACACAACAAATGTGAGAAATTAATTTAATGAATCGTTTAAAACCGTTTAAATGTCGGAAAAATTCAGAGAATCGTTGAAAAACCAGTGAAGAAAATGAGAAGTGAAATTAAATGCAAAAATAGGAAGAAGAAAAAAAGTAGTGCTAAAAGTGTTCTTTTCTAAAAAATATGTTCACATTTTCTTCTTTTTATCCTATTTTTCTTCTTTCTCATTCAGCTCTTCTTTTCCGCATTCACTTTCTCGGTAAATATTTTCTTTGATAATTATGAGCGGCAACTTTTAATTGGATTTTAATTTGATGCATGAAAATCAGAGCTGCCGAGTTGCTAAGCACACACAAATATTTTGTGAATGTTGTTGATTTTAAGTATTATTAGTTGCCTGCATGAGCATGAATTTTGTATGCTGATGTAACAGTGTGTGAAACATTTAAGTGTGGATGTATTTTGAAAATATCTTCAAGTGAACCACAAAAATTACTGCGTCGGGGAACAAGAGAAAAATTAAAAATTAAAAATTAAAAATTAAAAATTAAAAATTAAAAATTAAAAATTAAAAATTAAAAATTAAAAATTAAAAATTAAAAATTAAAAATTAAAAATTAAAAATTAAAAATTAAAAATTAAAAATTAAAAATTAAAAATTAAAAATTAAAAATTAAAAATTAAAAATTAAAAATTAAAAATTAAAAATTAAAAATTAAAAATTAAAAATTAAAAATTAAAAATTAAAAATTAAAAATTAAAAATTAAAAATTAAAAATTAAAAATTAAAAATTAAAAATTAAAAATTAAAAATTAAAAATTAAAAATTAAAAATTAAAAATTAAAAATTAAAAATTAAAAATTAAAAATTAAAAATTAAAAATTAAAAATTAAAAATTAAAAATTAAAAATTAAAAATTAAAAATTAAAAATTAAAAATTAAAAATTAAAAATTAAAAATTAAAAATTAAAAATTAAAAATTAAAAATTAAAAATTAAAAATTAAAAATTAAAAATTAAAAATTAAAAATTAAAAATTAAAAATTAAAAATTAAAAATTAAAAATTAAAAATTAAAAATTAAAAATTCAAAATTAAAAATTAAAAATTAAAAATTAAAAATTAAAAAATAAAAATTAAAAAATAAAAATTAAAAATTAAAAATTAAAAATTAAAAATTAAAAATTAAAAATTAAAAATTAAAATTTCTAACATTTAAACATTTTTAATAATTTCAAATTAATAACAACTTATTTATTGTTTATTTGCAGTTCGTGCCTACACAACAGTTATCGAGGCTTTCAAATCTCACCTACTTGTCGCTGAGTGGTAACCGCTTCAGTCACCTGCCAGCTGTGGCGCTCCTCAACCTGTTTCATCTGAAGGAACTCCACTTAAATCGCTTAGATCGTCTCACCCGAATAGATACAAGGTAAGCTAACGACAGAGAAATTGTGTGAAGAATTCATTAATTAGATTTAAGTATTTACTTATTACTAAAATATTAAGGAGCTCTACAGAAATATAGTACAGATTTTTTTTAAATATCTAGAATAACATGTCCCTGTGCATTATATGAAACAAAAACAACAGCAGCAACAACAAAAATTACCACCTTGACAGTCAATTCAACAGGGAAACGAAATGTAACACCGGAAGTTTAAATAAAACAGGCAGTGAAAAGTTTTCAGCATAAATAACAAAAAACAGCAACACTCCATGTAGTAGTAGTAGTTGTTGTTGTTGTTGTTGCTGTTGTTGTTGCTGTTGTTGTCATCTCCCTGTTTATTCTGTGTAGTCATTTCGCGTGACATTTAAACAATGACAACCTCTGATGGCTCAATGAAAGTTCAAACCGGAAGCAGCAGTCGGCCAAAATATCCTTTAACCAGACAGCATTTATTCTGAAACCTTTCGTGTTGGTTATTTGTTTCGTTGTTACACTAAAATGTCGCCTTGATATCGCTGAATTACCACTCAACTTGCTTATGTTACACTGACAACTTTATTGCATCAGACAGACAATAAAAGACACATCAACGTAAAATAAACAAATTCAAATGTATGCAACTCATTGTGGTGGCAGATATGCAAAGTAGACAGACGGATAAACGGGGGCGGGAATAGAGAAACGTAGACAAATATATACGAAAATTGTACCATAATATTAAAGAAAAAATTAAGAAAGTTATTGGAATTTTGCATATTTTCACATTTTTTGTTAGAAAATCTTTCTCTTTTTTTTGTTCACTTAGTTTAGTCAATGCGGATTCAACAATCAAATTTTAGTTTTCTCCGCGAAATTTCGAATTCAATAATTGCCCTATCGTATGTCTATCGTATGTCTATCCCACGCCTTCAAAGTGTATCAGACTTTTTTATCACATCCGAATAATTCAGCTCGAATTCGCTCATACAAATTCGATCATAAAACCAATCACTCCTGTTGAAACTCCAAGCAGCCTTCCTTGCCGTCTACATTCATTTTTAGCCTCTCCTGGCAGTCGATATCACATGTCACTGCAGCAATATTTCAATCATATCAAGGATTTTGCATATGTAAAGCTACACTCAGGCGCAGGCTTTTAATATCTAGCTGAATTTGTATATTTAGGAGGAGGCGAGGATGTGTGTCACACAGGCAGTCAGTCAGTCAGTCAGTCAGTCAGTCAGTCAGTCAGTCAGTCCGTCAGTCGTGGAGCAAGGAACTCAGCCAGCCAAGCATTCACTCAGTCAAGCAGTCTGACTGCCAATGAGGACTGGCAACCATCAGTCCATCAGTTATGGCTTACATGTCATGGGGTTTTTTATGCCGCTTCTCCTGGCAGCACTTAACTGAGTTGATTTCCGATTAAGTCGTTTGTATGATCGTCGTAAGTTGGAATGGGTGGGGTCTGCTTGGATGGGTGGGCGCGTGCATATCCGTCAGTGGGCTGGTCTGCATGTCTGTCTTGCGACATGGAAAACTCTTTCGTTGAGCTAGTAAAGCCGTTTCGATGACGCTTTTGTTTGCTTTCGATTTAAGGTTGAAAGTTTCGTATTTGAGTTGCAGAAAATCGGTTTATTGAAAACTTGCTGGAGTGCAATTTTCAGACCGCGATGGGGGTCTTGAATTCAATTAGGATGAACAGCACCGTCTAAAACTGACTGGCATTCGGCTACCTTGAAATCAAATCCTCAATGTTTGACAACCAAATCAGCTGGCTGACATGCGATTCTCCGACACCAAAAGCAAGCAACAACTTCAATCATTCAACGCGCCGCTCTGTTTGTATTAACTTGCTTGTCGGCTTCACTCAATCCGATGCCGCTTCCGCTTTACGTTTCTGTCAGAATACGACAACAGCAAATACGAAAACTTTAAAGCACGCAACAATTTCCCCGAGGAGATTTCCAGCCTTAAAAATCAACAACCGACGAAATCCTGCAGCAGCGACGAATGCTGTCAAAA
This sequence comes from Sicus ferrugineus, assembly GCA_922984085.1. Classification (NCBI taxonomy): domain Eukaryota; kingdom Metazoa; phylum Arthropoda; class Insecta; order Diptera; family Conopidae; genus Sicus; species Sicus ferrugineus. Next base: position 6,992,662 of record OV277354.1, read on the forward strand.
AGCTTACAACTCACTCGCTGCTTCAAGCAACCCACGTGTTTTTCTTGCCTACATTTAGGCGCGCACGGAAAACAAAAACAACAGCAACGAAATGCTGTCTGTCGCCCGTCACCCTGAGACTTGAAAGCGAACTTTTCTTGTGTGTTGTTGTGACTTCGCTGTTGTTGGTGTTCTAGTAACTGCTTGCTTGTTATTGTTTTTACCAAGGGCGATGTTGTTGTTGTCGTTCTTGGTGGTGCTGTTGTTAGTGTTACTTTCTTCTTCTTGTTCTTCTTGAAGGTGGTGGCGGCGTTGATGTTGCTTTGCTGTTGTTATTCCTCTTCCATTTAATGGTGTTGTTGTTGTTCTTGATGTTGCTTTCGCTCTTGTTATCACTGTTGTTGTTGCTTTTGTTGTTGCTTTTGTTGTTGTTATTGTTGCTGTAGTAGCTCATTTGGTTGTTGGTTGCTGTTTTGGTTGTTGGTTGCTCTACTTTATTGTTGTCTGTAGTTCGTCCAGATGTTTGTTGGTGTGACTTTTCTGTTGTCGCTGCTTTAGTTTTTGTTGCCGTTCTTGTTGTTCCAGTTATTGGTTGTTATTGTTGTTGTTTATGCTATTTTTATTTGGTTTGAAAGCTGCTGCATTTTGTTTCGAAGTTTGTGTTCCTGTGTGTGTGTGTGTGTTTCCGTCTGTCCGTCGCTGGCTTGGACTAACTGAAGCATTGTTGCAGTTAGTTCAGTGCGGTTGCGGTTTCTCTAGCTAAACTTTGCGCTCTCTCATTCGCGTTACGTAATGCGGTGCTACGCAGTGTCGTGCGCCACCACCACGTCACGTTACGTCTGGCGAATCACGTTTAACGTTTATAAACCCGAAGATTTCCTAACATTTGCTTAATGTTTGTACAAATAATTGAATTTCCTTCCAAGCATCGCTCCGCACCAAAGGAGTGGATTGGGGGCGCTCGGTCGCAAAAAGAAACCCAGTTTCCGACATAATTTTAGTCAGATCGAGGAGGCGATTGGATCGGTGGGAACCACAATCGAGATGACACTCGTCTCTTGAAGTCCCAACGAGATCGAATATCGCTTCCAGAGACGCTTCCACGAGACGCTTTTCTTCTCGCTCTTGTATTTCGTCATTTATTGCATGTTTTTGGATGTTTATTCACTCTGGATGTGTGTGTGTGTGTGTGTGCGTGTGTGTGTGTGTAGATGTGTGTGTGAGATGCGGGTTGGTGGTCGCCGGGCTGCCTCAGTTTTGCCAATTTGCTTGGCAACAACTGAATCCTAATTGAATTAAATCCGCTGAAATTGAGTTCAACACGGTAGAGACTTTGAACGTTTGCGCAATCTGTGTTTTTGGGTTCGTGTGAGTGTTGTGTGTCTGTGTGGGAGTTACAAATGTATGTCCCTCAGCTAGATTCAAATGTTTCTGTACGTTGATAAACGTTGATTTTCTCCCACTGATTGAATATCTCAGGCTTTTGATGTCGGCCGCCACATGGAATGACGCCGGTTTTCGTACTTTTCGAGATCCAGATGACCTTCTCAATCGAGACGGCACGTCTACACGAAAAGGTTAATCGAGAACGAAAGAGGTTCTTCTTCCAGTTATCACGATCAGAGAAACTCATATAACTCAGTCATCTGAATTCATAACTACAGCTTTCCTCGCATCACGCTTCTCGTTTTTCTCATATCCTTCCACACGTCGAAGGCTTTCTTGCACACAATGAACGCGAGAGCATCAGCGAGGATATCAATTCCAACATTGTAGCCTCGCTTTTGCGCTGGCGTGCGAAACCCTTGCGAGCACTTGTAGGGACCTCGACGTCTGCCGCTGAGACGCCGTCAACCGCACCGCACACGTTATCCAGTTCAAAGGATGCCAGAGAGTCAGTCAGCCCGAGAGTCAGTCAGCCGGAGAGTCAGTCAGCCAGCGAGACGGACTGACGCAGCATTCGTACTTATCATGCAAATGCGTTAATGGAAATCCCGAGTGAATATAACGCGCGTTGCTGGGTAACCCGCTCCGCTAGCAAGTTGTGTGTGTGTGTGTGTGTGTGGAATCCATGCACACATCTAACTTCGGCAACCACACGCACACGCACACGCACGCGCACACGAACACGAAGACAGTAAGTCCGCACTTTAGAAATGTGAAAGTTCTACATTTACACAGACAGCTGAACGGATACACTCGCGCTTCACTGCCGGGCGGCTGCGGCGTGCGATGCGAGATGCGAGATGCGAGATGCGAGATGCGAGTGGATATGCATTCGCAGCGGCGCAGCGGTCCTGCAGGATATCAAAAAGCATTTTTAAGTGAATTTTTACACCCACACGTAGTCTCTGGAAGTCACACTCGACGCTCGACGCTCGACGCTCGACGCTCGACACGCCAAAGCTGAAGCGCGAGAGGACGAGCTATAAAATACGCGGCACGCAAGGACGAACGCAGCGATACGTTCATCGTACGAATGAATGGTTGGGTGGGTGGGCGGCCTGAGTTGTCAAGGTGAACCAGAGAAGGGGGGATTTAATTGTTTTAATGTTTTTCTAGAGCGCTCCAGCTTTCGCTGCGCGTGTATGTGTGGGAGTTTCAGCGTGTGTAGGGGTGTCCATTCGCTCCAGCGGACGGGTGGCGGACGGGTGGCGGACGGGTGGCGGCGGGTGGCGGCGGGTGGCGGCGGGTGGCGGCGGCTGGCTTCGGAAGCTTGAGTTGGGCTTGCTAATGCGTTCGCATCTCCGTGCGCGCGAATGCAAATTATAATTTGATACACGAGTGGCGAGTGCTTTGAAAGCGGCTTTAAAAGTTAATTAGCCGCGTCCTGTTACGGCTTCTGCTGGCTGCTGAAAATATTTATGCATTCAGAGTGGAATAAGTTGAGTTCGGGTACGAAAATAATTACTGAAGGTGCGATAAAATTTAAGTGGTTGAGTGAAATGTAAAGTTGGGCGAGCATTTGAAAAAAGGGGGGGGATGAAGAGGGAAGAGAAGGGCGACAGCAAGGGGAGGGGGACGGCAAGTGAAGAGGAAGCGAAATCCGTGGAAGCGAAGGGCGAGAGGGAAACAATGAAGTTATTAGAAAATGAGAGAAATGGGAAAAACCAAAGAAAACAAGAAAGTTTCTTCATTTCAAATTTGATTTCTAGTTGTTTTCATCGCCCAGCTTTTTGTATGACGTCACCGGCAGGCGGCAGTCTGCTGATTTCGCCTCAAACTTCAAAAACCTGCTAAATAAAATCTAACGTAAACGACATTCAAATTACATGATTTTTCAGTCAGTCGGCGGAAAGTTTTCCACACTTTCGGCCGACTGACGCCTGCCCGAGGCTCGCGAGGCTGACGTGCAAAATTTGAATTGACCGACAAAATTACACAAATTCCTCGCACTCTCCTGCTGCTCACACGTTGCCGCTTCTCTCTTTGCCGTCACGCTCGGCTGGCCTTAATTATTTGCACTCACACCGCACTCCTCTCACCGTTGGCAGTGTGTGAGTGCGAATTTCATTGCTTACCGTCGGCAATTCAAGCTTCGTTGCATGTGCTTTCTTTCGTTTGCTTTGAGCTTCTGTGCCGAGCCGCTCGCTGCGCCTTTCTACGCCGCTCGTTGCGCTCTTCTACGCCGCTCGCTGCGCCCTTCTACGCCGCTCGTTGCGCTCTTTTACGCCCCGCTCCACCACAGCAATCCACTCGTAAAGGTTGCTCTCCGTGCACGCTTTGCTGCGTTCCAAAGTGAAAATCTTGCTAAAAGAGTTGAGCGCACAAACGTATGCTGCAGAAAAATTGCGCTATGAAATAAATTCGCTACTCTTAATTCAGAGTGGGGAAACGCTCACTAAAGTCTCGACTTTTTGCCGTGAACTCTCTGCACACTCGGGGAAAATTAAATTAAATTTTCTGCACGTGACAAGTGATGGATTTCGTGTGCGAGTCGCCGCAAATGTACGGCGAGAAATTATTGGGCCACCATTTTCTGGGGCAGACATTTTTAAAATTTGAAATTATAATTCTGCAAGAATAGAAGTTGTGTATTTCATTTCTCCGCCTTTTATTTACGTACTTTCACCGTTATTCACTTTTTAAGATATTTCATTATTTCTTTATTTGAGTTTGTCAGTGACGAGTACGTGTGTATTGTGCGTGACTCACACACACACACACACACACACCCATAGCAATGCTTGACACACAGGAGACGCAGTTGAAGTGACTTCTGCATTTCTCAAATTAAGTGTTGCTATTTTATATGGATAAAATGAAGCGTTTTCGAAATGAAAGCGACAAATTTGCTTCATACATTTAATGCAAGTGTATTGCGCTTCTTTAGAGAAGCAACACGTACGAACACAAATGCAACGCCGCCACACACACACACACACACACACGCGTATTCTCAGAGCTACTCTAACATGCTATAAATTGAGTTTAATTCAAGTTGCTTGCTGTCGCGTGTACGCCACGTTGCGCGTTTTCATTTTGTCGGCGCACAGCTTGTGTTTCCCGAAGTCTCTCACTTCCTGAGCTGCTGCTGCTGCTGTCGCTGCTGCTGCTGCTGCTGCTCTTGCTGCGTTCAGAATCCCCGCCGTCGTTAATGCTGCTGCTGCTGCTGTTGCTGTTGTTGCTGTTGCTGGTTTCTTATATCAACTCGAAACAGACGACTTGGAATAAATCTCCGTCCTCGCCTCGCACTCGCAGCTTGCAGCGCGCCAGCATTAAGCAGCTGCAATTTTGCTACTCTGTCGTTGTCTTTCTCCCTCTCTCACTCTCTCTCTCCCTCTCTCTCAAGTGCTGCTGTGAATGGCTTGGTGTGTGTGTGTTCCGTTTCCAGTTTCAAACTGCTTGCTTTACTTTTTAACCCAGCTGACGTTGTTGCTAACCATTTTGAGCCCAAGATGAATTGCTGCGCTGTAATTCAAAGCTAAAGATGTTCCGTGTTTCGTTCCCTGTCTGCAGTGCTGTCTTGGCTCCCCGTTACCCGCTTTCTCCACTCTCTCTCTCTCTCTCTGTCTGTCTCTCTGTCTCTCTCAACGAGTGAAGTGTTTGAGAGTTGCGGATCAGCTAGTTAGTTGCAGGAAAAATGGTGAGCGATGCAGCTTATTTATTGCGTGTTTCTCTCTCCCGGGATGACTTTTGTCTTCTTCATTCTCGTTTTGCTCGCAGACTGAACTTCTTTTAATTAAAAATGTGAAAATATATTTTTAAATTATATTTACACATATGAATTCTTAATATAACATTTTTGCGAACTTAAAAATCCCGAAAACTATTTTGAAATAAGTTCCGATTTAATCGTATTTATTTTCTTTCCTTTTTACAGAGCCTTTGTGGACAACACACACCTGCAGTCGCTCTACTTGAACCGGAACCCCCAGCTGGCCGACATCCCCGCGCGTCTGTTCCAGGGCAACCCCAACATCCTGGAGGTCTTCATGCAGGCCAACAACCTGCACACCCTGCACGCCGCCCAGTTCCCCGTCGACCGGCTGGAGAAGCTCTACCTGGGCGACAACCCGCTGCAGTGCAACTGCTCGCTGCTCTGGCTGTGGCGTCTGGTGAGCGGCAATTACGGCGACGGCGGCGGCGGCGGCAGCGGCGACCGCAGTGGCGCGCACGAGGCCGCTGGTGCCGCAGTGGCAGCCCTGGGCGTGGCCACGCAGCACACAGTCGACGCCGAACACAAACGCGCCGAGTCGCTGGCCGCGGCGACCGGTTACCTCAAAATGGACGCCGAGCGCATCGGCTGCGACACGTGGCGCGACCACGTGAAGACGCGTCGCCTGCTCGCCGCGATGTCCGAGCGCGAGATCACGTGTCCCGCGCACATCGTGACGGTCGTGTGCGCGGTGCTCACCGGCCTGCTGGTGCTGCTGACGGCTGCCAGCGTCGTCTTCTACTTGCGCTTCGTGAAGCGGCGCCGCAAGCTGCTGCAGGACCGCTCGCCGCGCTCCAGCAAGTCCATCGTGAACGTGCACGACCGCATACTGGCGCACCAGCCGCTGGGCGGCTCCTACCCGCCGCCGCACGCGCTGCACACGCAGCAGGCCGCGCTGCACCCGCTGCACCCGCTGCACCCGCTGCACCAGCTGCAGCACGACTACCACCACCACGCGCGGCCGCAGCAGGTCGACAAGCTGGAGCTGGAGCGCTACCTGGCCGCGCAGGCGATCGCCAACGAGTACCGCGCCCTCAAGCCGTGGGAGCTGCCGCCGCTCAAGGACGGCTACAGCGACGAGCCGGAGCACCTCTACGAGAAGTTCGACCACTACGAGTACCCGGACGCGCACAGCATGACGAAGGTGAAGGCGGCGGCGGCGGCGGCGGCGGCGGAATCGGCGGCGGAATCGGTGGCGGCGACGACGGGCTCGAGCGCCAAGCCGCACGTGGTCTACGTATGACTCGTGAGACGGGCGAACGGCGTGAAAGTGGAACTCGAACCAGAAGGGGAGGCGCTGGAGATGCGTTGCTGCTTTAATAATAATTATTGCAGCACTAGTTATGCGAAACTGGTTTAGAGGAGGAACAAGAAGAGCAAATTGAAACAGGGAAATGAAACAAGGGGCGACAAGCGAAACAAAGTGAAAGAGATGCAAAATTACTAAAAGTGAGAAATTATTAATAGAAGAAGAGTTATAAATAACGTAGGAACGGTGTGGAAATGGAACACCTCTTCCGCGGAATGGTGTGGAAATGGAACAAGTCTTTGCCTTTTTAGCACTTTTAATTATTTATACTCAACTAAATATTAGTTTCTGGTGCAGAGGATCCGCGTGGAATGTTGCACTCGTATAAACGTTGCATTTAATTTGCATTTTAGCGATGTAAATATGAAAATTTCTTGCTTCTCGCTAAACTTGCTGACGTCCTTTTTCGATTTTGGGTTTTTGGCTTAATAAAACTTCGATATTTACGTGCGAATAGTAAATAAAAGTTACGATATTTAATTTAGTGATTTCTTAAAAGCAATTTCGTGCAAAACATATTTTGAATATAAACGCAGCTACAATAAAATAACTTGATTTCGTTCTTTAGGTTATTTTAAAATATTTATATAAACTTAAAGTAAATATTTTTCTCTTACTACTAAAACAGAAAAATGAAGCAAAACGTTTGAAACAACAATGTAAAATGAAACAAGGGATTCGTGTAAAAAAATATGCATTAGCTTGCTATTTAGAAATAAGCTACAAATTAAATTGACTATTGTAAAAATCTTCACGAAGCTGAAGAAATGTGAAAAGCTTATTTTTTACGAAATATTGTGCGTAGTTTAGTTCATTTCACGCGGCAAAATTTAATTAAATTGCCAATTGCAATACTTTTGAAGAAACTACTGGAAAAATAACATAATTTGAGAAGAAATCGACTTTATAAGAATTAATTAAGTTGATCGGTTCATTTCTTCATGTTATCAGTTCATTATTTTCATTGCTATCCGCTGAACACGAGCTGCAGATTTTGTAAACTCATCGCAAGCTGGCTGAGGAGGTCCATCGTCCATCTCAAGACCTTCAAATCAACGGCTACACTTTGGTGGCGTCCTGTATCGCCTCCTGGTAAAACTGGTGACTGAGTATTTTTAGTTTAAATCACGGGTTTCATGAACTTCATGCAGAAAAAGTTCAGGCAATATTTTACTACAAAAATTTGCAATATTCTGCCATGTAAATCTCTTGTTATATCTTTTTTTTGTCAAGTTCGGCTTGTTAGGGATTTTTTGTTTAAATAATTGTTTAAGTAATTGTTTAAATAATTGTTTAAATAATATTCAGATTATATAATACTTTCATTTAAGTCCACATTACATGGTTAGTCTGAAACTAATGTTAAGAGTTCCTCTAATTTACATAGAATACCTCTAATTTTGGTCTGCATTTGTTATACGAAATTTAAATTGTCAACTAAACACCAACATGACGACAAAACAAGAAGAAAAATGATATTAATATAAATAAATATTTTTTATTAAAAAGAAAAGTTCGAAACGCATCATTGATAAAATGACAATATTAAGCTTTCCATCTCTATCTCTCTCTCTCTCTCTCTATCTCTCTCGCACTCCAAATAAAACCATTAAAAGGCCAATTTATTGTGTAAATAAATATAAATTATATTTGTATGTGCTAAACTTTCATAAGCTAATAAGAACAAAATTGTAAATAGATTTACATTTTTAGTAATAATTATTAGGTTAAAAGATATTAGAAATCTAACTGAGAGGAAGAAAGCAAATTTGTAAAAATCCTAAAATGTAATAAATAAATAAATAAATAAACTTTTCTGAAATTAATACCGAATAACTTCTTTCTTCACGAACACTTCTGCTTCTTAGTAGTAAATTTTCTTCGGAAGACACACAAAATTGGCAACATAAGAAGCCTCCAATTTATTAACGACTTTGAGGGTCAGCAGTGACAAGCAAACAACGAGGATGCTTTGGCTGTTGACATTTCCTTCACTAAATTAATGTGTTATTTGAGTTTGGTAGTCACATCGGTAAGCTTCCCCTTCCGTTTGTCTATCGTTTCTGCCATCAATGGGTGTCCCTTGCTTCCGTCGTCCTGCCATCCTTCTTCTTGTACTTTTCAAGTCCAATCTATAAACTACACAAAATGTGGCCAAATAAAACAGCGTCGACATGAATTTCCCAGCCGTAAAGAATAGAACGAAATCGTGGAAAAGAGGAGAAATATAATACTAATTGAAAATGGTAGAAAAGTATTAAAAAAAGTTAGTATCGTCTCAAAGTATACAAGCTTTCTGACTAGTTGAGAACTCACACCGTTTAGAAGATATACAACATCTGTCTAACTGTACTTGAGGCGCAAGCAAACTGCTTGATAGATGCACGGAGTACCAGGCGCCCAGCTTCTACAGCAAGCAAACTGAGTTGTACAACAACATCTGTCTGGCTAGTGAACTTGAGGCGCAAGCAAATAAATACCAGGAGCCCAGCTTTTACAGCAAGCAAACAGCAAGAGTTTTCATACCAAGTGCAAATTATTATTTTTGCAAAAAAGCCTAAAAGTATTCCATGGAGTTTCTTTCAAAAATAGTTTCAAATGGATTTGCTGGTAAATAAATTTTTCCTTCACCCCGTCTGACTAGTGAACTTGAGTCCCAAGCAAACTGATTGATGAGTACCAGGAGCCCAGCTTTTGCAGCAAGCAAACTGAGTTTTTATAGCAAGACGAAATTATTTTGGCAAAAAGCCTAAAAGTATTCTATGAAGTTTCTTTCAAAAATTAAAAATTTAAAAAAATTAGTGTTTGCTTCACCCCGTGTTGATGGCTGTCGCTTTATTTTTTACAGCAACAACATGGACTAACGAAATTTTCGGAATTGTGTTTCTAATTGGAATTTTTCTCGGAATGTTTTGTTAATTTTGCATTCCTTGTCAAACATTTATTGCATACTTTTAGGCTTACTTATTTCTTTGCAATGGGAACACGTGTCGTCATATTCTTGTACACTAATAAAAATTTAGTGGAATTAATTCAACTCATTGCCACACATTTCTCGCATGAAAATACGTATTCCTGAACGTCGCCTCCTTGTGCGAGGGAGGCTCGCAATGTTACAACTGGGCTGACGACTCTGGAGTAAATTTCACTTCGAAAAAATCTTCCTGACTTTTTACAAACTTTTTTATTATTCATTACAATACTATAATAATTTCTCCTCACAAACTTTGGTCATTATTTATCTACGGTTTTCTTTCCACACCTTTTACCAGTTTTCACACTTTTTACTTGTGTTTCACATTATTACCGGATTTCTTTATCGTATCATTTGTAATATTGTAATTTTTCCTAAGCTTTTTTGCAAGGATTTCTCACTCATTGCACATTTTTTCTGAAAGAATTTAAATAAATTATAATTACGAAGGAAACAACAACAATACCACCAATAAAATCAGTAACTGACTGTAAAATGGGAAGGATTTATTTTTCTTTTTTGTTCCTCTGCGATTTCTTATTACAATTGTTTTTAAACTTTTTTAATTACAACAATTAAATGAACCTTCCGCTGAAAGATGAAAACTTGCGCGATTTATAATGATAATTTTTTCACAGTGGTGTGGGATATTAAAACACCTCGAAATTGTCGGAAAGTTTTATGCTACGCGTAATTAAAAACGGAATTAAACTTTGAGATTTTAATGAGGATGACATAAAATTAAATTAGATCAATTTACAGTTTCTATCGTTCTTAACAAAAAAGGAAATTCTAAAAGCAAAAACTTTGCTTTTGCATTGTAATTTTGTAAATTTTACAATAACAAAGATACAATAATTATTGAGTAAAATCTTCCAATGTTTTTCTAACTCTGCTGATGGATTTCGGTTGCTGGTTTGCAGTCTTTATCTTCGGTGGCTCACCTGCAAATCGGGACGCACACAAATTTATTAGTACATTTTATCGAAGAATCATTTATATCAATTTAAATGATGACCACTAAGACGGGTTTTCGGGTTTTATTGGCAAAGCTGTTGGCTATCTGTAAAGAAAAGGTAATCAATTATTTGATTTCGAGAAGGAACACCAAAAATAGAACGCATAGAAGCAAACAACAAACCCAAAATACGTACAGTTACACAAAGCTACAAAAACGCATAAAAGCAGAGATATAAAAAGGAAAAAGGACGTCCCAGTAACTCGACCGCAACCTGGAAAAGCCTCAGTTAGTGTTGACAAATCCGTAACCCACACGAAGTCGGTCCAATTTCAGTTTGGGGTTCTGTCAATCCGATAGCGTTGAAGGTCCTTAATTTTTTATCTCCTTGTTACCCCGATAGCCTTGAGTCGTACATAACCGCAACCGCAAAAAGCTACGCAACTCCTCTCTTCCCGCTCACATCTGCCGCATCGCATCGATATTCGCCATCTGAGAAGAAATAAATCGAAGTGCCCAGTCAGGATCTTCTTACCGATGTCCTGCAGATAAAAGGTGGTCATCGATCTGAACTTTCCTTTCGCTTTGAGTGCGTAGGCGAGTGTGTTCTTGTGAGGTTTGCAAGTGTGTTACGAGAAGAAAGGGAAAAAAAAGACTCACAGTAATTTAATTTGCAAAATTAAACCAAATCGTTCTCGCTCCTGAGATTCGAACCTGAGACTGCGGCATCTGTCCTGCCATTCGCAACTGCAATATCCAATATCTAGTTGAATTCTATTTAAAGAGGATTTCTTTTAATAAATTCGAAACTATAATTTTAATATCGTGTTTACTTAAATTGGAAATTAGCTAAAATTCCATTTGCTTCGATTTTATTGGCACGTTCAAACTTCTTTATTGCCACTTTGCAGCCTCGAATAACCTGATAAATTGAGGCCACTCGGTTGGTTCTGCTCGCTGCTCGGTTGGCTTATTGGAACTTCGTTTTTCTTCCTGCTGTTTTAATCCTCGCATCCAATTTGTTTTCATTAATTTTTATGTTCTCTTCACTCCACTGATACTCTTTACAACCCATAAAAATATAGGAAAATTGGATCATTCGAAGTGGCTCCAGCAAGCAATTAAAGTTGTCGTCACAGAGTTATTATCGTCGCCAGCGGTTGCTGGAGTGAATAAAGCGGGAGGGTGAAAATCCAACATTAACATCAGCATGCAGCTGATAATTTAATGCTCAACTGTACCACGCATTAGAGTTACCCACTCACCTGCTTTTTATTTACGCACTTCCATTCCTAATTCAGCCAGAGAAAATACAAAAATCGATTAGAAAATCAGATAAAATGCCTTAAATCAGGAAAATATATTTTGCAAAATTCGTTCTGCTTCCAAATTTCTTTCTACTAATATATAATTAATACACAATGCTAAAAATGTTCACAAAAAACCGATTATTGCTGTATTTTTATTATTATTATTATTGTTATTATTTATTTATTTATTTATTTCCATACAAAATTTCTGTGGAGTTGAAGACTTCATCGAATTGTCTTTCAGGCGGAGTGCAAAATAATGTACGAGTAGAAAGTTAGACAAATAAAATAAAAGCAGAAAAAAATTCCATCTCAATAAATCGAGAGCAAAGCTTGAATTTGCATAAAACGAGCAAACAAAAAAACACCTGAACAACAAGCAGAATTCGAATGGCTTTCCTTCTTCGTATTGCTGAGGGGAGGGAATAAATGCGCGAGGGGTGAGGAGGGTTGGGCATTATTAGGATAATTCAAATCTTGATCGAAAAATTTGGCAGAAATATTTTTGCCAGGTGTTTGTGGGTGCGAAGAGAAAGTCGTATCAATTTTATGTTATGATTGGGATTTCAAGATTGATGATGAGATGAAAGTTTTAAATCAAAGAAAGTAAAATACGACTCCACATTTGAGGAATGAAGAAGCAAATTCTAGGACGGTAATTCTCCAAACAGGAAATCGATAATGAAAATAAATGTTCTGCAGGAATTTTTGGTTGTACATTTTTTAATTTGAAAATATTCTAAATTTAGAAAAGGTTTTCGAAATTTTTAATGATTCCGCTAGTTTGTGCAAATTTTGCAGAGAGTTTTAAATGTGTTAAATTCACAAAATAGCTGATTTTAAAGCTAAGATTTCAGTTTGCTTTTCCAGCACTGAAAAGTCTAAATTTACTGAAAAGTTGAAGTGAAATTAAGAAGCTATTAGATTTCATTTTAGCATCAACATCTTCAAGAGCGAAAATATATCTCTGTATGAAATAAAGTTTCTAGCACGCTGTATGTAATACGAAATGCATTTGAGACTAAACTGAAAGCTACTCGACGAGCGAAGAGTTTGTTTCGAACTCACGCATGAGTTCGTCAGCACCAGACTTCCGTGCTTCTCGACAAACCAGCAAAACTTCGAGTTTTATACGTTTCAACATTTTACTGCTCTCCTTACTTCCTCTTGACACACATACATGTCTACTTATAGCAGGAATATTTTCGCCGCAGCATAATTTGGGCAACATGACGCCTTCGCAACTTTCTCCAGATGATCGTATCTTCCAAACTACGCTGGTTATCGCGTAATAATGCATGTTGGCAGCTCTTGTGTTGAGGTAGTGAGCGCTGCCTCTTATTTTTCAAAAGTTCTTTCGTCTCTACAAATACAAACTCACACATACGTGCACTCACACCTAGATGCTTGTTAGAAACTTCCTTGTAACTCTTTAAATGTGCAGCTGAAGAAGACAAAAAGAAGATTTCAACAGTTTCCGAAAAAACCGAAATGTTTCTTTTGTTTTCAGTTTATTGCTGTGGAAACTTTTTCGGGTTCGTCTCAAGTGTTGTTTCTTAGTTTTGTTAGTTGTTGCTTAGTTAGTTCTCATGGACTCAGAGAATACTAAAGTTTCACTAAAAATTTAGATGTTTTTTTTGTTTTGGCGATAATTCGAGCAAACAAATATCGTACAAAATTTATACTCTGTACGAGGAGATTTTTAGTAGTTTCTGTGAGGAGAGAGAGAGAGAGAGAGAGAGAGAGAGAGAGAGAGAGAAATTAGTATGCGGATATCAGTCAGGGGGAAATTAGTATGGGGTGAAAATAAAGGGAAAATGAATAGGGAAATTATTATTATGAGGAAATTAGTATATCGAGGAAAAAGGGGGAAAACACTTACAAGCAAACAAAATATTTTTGCTGAAAATAAGAATTTGAAAGACTTCCAATTTTAGGTCCAAATTTGCAGTGTGGAGTTATTTCTTCACTCTTTTCATGCTGAACACACTCCCAACCTTGAGCGCGTGCACAAACACACACACACACACACACACACACTCGTCTGTTACTCTCTTTACTTTGCTGCTTTCCAGCTGAGAACACTGAAGGAATAAACTTCGTACAACTTTTCTCTTATTATTTAACTACTCATTTCTCTCGTTCTTCCTCTTGTTTATTCCATTTCTTTTCAGTGCTGACATCTTTTATATGACTTTCATATTTTTATAGCTGCAGAAAATGTAGTTGTAAAACTTTCTAGCAGAGGAAAAAGAAACTAAGAAGAGCGCGAAAGAAAAAGGACATTAAATGAGTAGACGAAGACTAGATAAGTAAGAGAATGCAGCAGGAATTAAACAAATAATAATCATTAGTTTTTCGCTTCTGTTTGTTTTCGGGGAGAAAGAAAAAGTTTTGCTGAATTTTTCTTGCTATATTTTGGGATTCATTTCAATTCGTTTGTTTTTATTTTTAATGTACATTTTAAGTTTCTGCTTGTTTCCATTGTTGGCGAAATTGTTTACATTTCCTTGTATTTTCCTTTTTATTTATTTTTTAATATATTTCCATGAATGTCAAATAAACTTTGCATAAAAAATAAAAAAACCAATAAATTATTTTTTGGTTTGTTTAGAAACAAAAGCAAAATTTTTAATATGTTTAATCGAGAAATTTTGTTCTTTATGGCGAACGAACATTTACGAAAAACGCTTTTCATTTACTTATTTTTCCATTAAAAATAACATTTTACATTATCTGTCTTTATTTTTACAATTCCTTCATTCTTTCCTCGCTCATTTTACGTATCGTTAGAATTGCATTCCTCAATAACTCGCTCTCAATTTAATGAAGAAATTCAATCCACTGATTTAATTACAAGTGATAAATTTGCTGTAAATAAGCAACCATTTCGTTGAAATTCCTCCAGCTCGGGAGGAGTTATTCCACTCCATTAAAAGTCATTGTTAACCACCTCCCGGACTTCCGGGAGCTTCCAAGGGGACATCAAGTGAAACAGCAGAAGAGCAACTCGTTCTCCTCAAACTCTCTTTTATTTCAAAAAATCCCTTCATTTCGCAGCCCGCACTCACTTCACCCCTCCTCACCACACCCTGATTACATCCATTCGACCATCGCATCGCTTGATTTTTTAGAGCATTTTGAAATATTTACGATTTTCCATTTATTATTCATTACTTGTGGAGTGGAGAGCGAACGGCAGACAAAAAACTGACGATATTTTTCCATGTCGATGGCACAGGAAACGCGCCATTAACATCCACTTAATTTGATTAACAGGCAGGAACAGCTCAACAAATACGGGCGGCAGCAGCAACAGAGGCGGCGTCCTAACATGCAGAAGGACTCGAGGACTGACACATCAACAAAATCATTACCATATTTGAAATGAGCTCATATTTCACCGGAAGCAGATTTAGCGAAAACGCGCACCAGCTTGCGGAACGACATTTAAAAATTGGAAGACCTGCAGTTAGTTGGGCGGCTGCGGAAAAGCCAAAGAAACTCCTTAGACAACAGATAGGAAAGTGAAGACGAAAAAAGCTCAATCAATAATATAAAAATGTTTAGAAAAACGCTGATGGAGGCGAAAGCGAATCGCAGAAATTTGGTTAACAGAATGAATAATGAAAAGCAATGTGAAACGCACGCAAAACAAGGGTTCTGCACAAAAAAATAATGCTGAAACTACAAGCACATCAATATAAACAAAATGGAGCGGAACGGAGCGGAAATACAGGCAGGATACGGCAGGGATGCGGCAAGGATACGGCAAGTATACGGCAAGGATAACACGTTATTAATATTTATGCACAAATATTGGAATCCGTGAAAAGACTGATGGGCGTGTATTAGCGTTCAAAGACTAGTGAAGAGGGAAAAGCTGAAAGAAGGCGGAACACATAGAAGAGACACCAACACCATTGAAAACACACACACACACACACACACACACATCTACACATACACAGGTACTTCCAACTTGGCTATAAACGGAAGCGGATGTGAAAGATAACCCGCTGCCAGCTGAATGCTGCAAAATAAATGCGGCGTCGGGATTTAAAGCCGAAACGAGGGAAGATAAAGGCGTGGCAATAAAACGGGCGAAAAGGAAACAACAAAAACAATAATAACACCTTCTTTTTGATTTTTAGCACTTTTGCTAAAACGCCGCACGTATCCTTGTAAGGATAATGTTGTTGCGTGCGTTATTTAAAACGCAGAAAAATATTTTCGAAATGGTAAAGCATAAAAAAGGAATAAAAAAAGTAGACATCACGAAGAAAAAAAAGACACAAGAAGGTGGAACTGAGAGAATAAACGAAAACAAATGTAAGAAAACCAAAGAAATATCGTAAATATCAACAAAAATATCGCAACATAAATGGGAACAGGAAACGGCAGTCACAAATACCCACGCACATTAACACACACACACACACAGATGTAGGGATCTGTACGGACAACCATTTTTTGAGGCACTAAAATAAGAAACATTTAGAAGCGGATAAAACTCAGTTACGCATCCCACCCCACAATTTATTGCTGTGCTGAATTCAAGCGTCAGATGCCCGCGCTCTTCTTCGCCTCTCCGCCCCTCACTCACTTCTCAGATTTCCTTGTCTTTTCCTTATGCGTTCCCTGATTTTTACTGGTTCCCTGATTTCTCTACTAACAACTCATTTCATTTTTTATTCATACACCATGTTCTCCCTGCCCTCGTTACCCGGTAATCACAAATGTAATCGAGCTTTTACGAGTTACGTTTTGCTAAGTTTTCCCTAGATTTCCATGTTTACTTTTTATCTTCCTCTCTCACCCCTTCAACTTGCGTACAGTTTACTTTTCCCTTTTAACCACACGCTTTTATTGCGTTCACTATTAAACTTATCATCATCAGCATCATCATCGTCAACAACACCATCATCACCATCACCATCGTCATCACCACCATCACCATTTATTTGCTAGCAACAACGCAACTATTGTATTCGACTTTATGACTTCGGACTTAAATATTTTATTAGCCAGCCGCGAAACCATGAACGAACCCTAATCTGCGATGAGCCTCCACTTGAGATTTCAGATTATACGGAATTTTTTAGGGCAAACAGAAGAGATAATCGAAAATAGTCCTCAAAAACGAGGACCATTTAGATTTCTGGTAAGCTTGACATTGTTTCGGTTTCTACAATATTGTTACATTTTATTAAAGGGGGCGGGGGAGATTTTATACCTACTTAATATAATAATCTATTAAAGTATAATAATAACACTTCGTAAATTGTTAAACCGGTTGTCGGTATTTTGAGAGAAAGTAAAAGCATTTTGATAAATCTTAATTACATTTACGAATTGACTTTGATTTGTGGTAAAAATGAGGGTGATTCTCTACCCTCTCGATGGCAGGAAATTCGGTAGTCTGAGCTCATATCTGACAATATAACTTACGAAGCTCGTGAGCTTTTCGAGACTTTCGAAGTCAAAATATCGAAAAGCTACATGCGAAATCACACGCATTTTATAAAATGTAAATTACAAATAATTTTATAATCCATCATTACCATCCTCATATTAAACTTGAAATCCTCACAACTTTTCTCTTCTTCTCCGTCTTGTCACCATCTGATATCACACTTTCGCAGCGTATTTTATTACTGCTAATGCGAAAATAACACGAGGCATTCGGAACAACATGCAAGAAAACAACAGCAAGAAAACAACAGCAACAGCAACAGCAACAACAACAACATTCACTCACACAATATGCTTACCAAAGTTTAGAGATTTTTGGAAACGCAAAGATTTGCATACAAAAATATGCACGAACTTTACATGCTGAAGCCGAAGGGCTGCCCTGGAGCAATAAAGCGAAAAACTAGCTATCACTGTTGTTGCTGCAACTGCTGCTCGCCCACTGGGGTTGCGGCTGACAGGACTTCCGTTTGCAATTGACAAAATTGTGGCGCAAAAAAGACGAGAGACGACGAAATGTTGCTCCATTAAATTTATAGCGACACTTTTTCTTAATGTTTCTGCATATATTTCTTGAAATTTGCTTCTCTGACTGTGTCTGTGCCTGTGTGTTTTCGTGTGCATGCGTATGTGTGGTCGTTTGAGAGTGTATAAGTGTGTTCCCGGCTGACAGTCACAGCTGACACGCGGCGTGGCTTTGAATTTTTGGCCATTTGAAGTCGATTGCATTGAATTGAAAGCGATTTACTGAAAATTGAATTGAATTGAATTTCCATTTGCAGTGCAAAGTGAAACATGCGAGTGACGGAGAGCGAAGACGTACGAGAGGCAGACTAATAAACAGCAGCATTTTTTAGAAGATTTATTGTTGTTCAAACGTATGTTAAGTAATTGAAAATATTTAAATTTTTACAGCCAGCCTTTCGGAAGGATTTTCGTTTTAAGTAAAAGTGAAATCCAAAAAAAATCTTCGTATAAATAAAACACGATTAAATTAGAATACAAATCCTGTTTGTAGACGAATTTATAGCTACTTGTCAGGTATTTGAGGGTCTCTTGCTCCTCTTTCGAAACTTTTTTCTTTGAAATCCTTATAAAAGTGACATTCAAGTTGCTTAAAATCTAAGTTCTCGCATCGAAATCCAAGTTTTCGTTATCATTGAACGCATTTAAAGTAAAAGCGAGCGAAGCGCCCTCTGTTGGCATAGTTTGCAACTACTGCGTAGTTTATATGAATTACAGAAAAACTTTCAATAACTGAAAATTGAAAATCATTTGCAAATGCAGAAAAATAAAATATTTGCAAAAATATTATTTTTCCTTTTTTCCTTTTTTTCATCCCATTTTTCAATTCATCCGAAATTTTGCTTTTACAATTATACGTAATTTTTTCCACCAATTTTGCTAATATTTCTCTGCGTCACGCAGCTGCTACATTGTTGTTGTAATAGTGACCCATGGCCATTAAACCGGAAGCAAATGTGTGATGGTTCTGCGTTAGTTTTTATTACTTGGACTCGATATACTGCTACGATATATTGTGAGTAAGTTTGTGTGATTGTTTGAAAAATCGCACTTACGTATGAGTGCAACCGTGAAATAAATTATTTGTAAAGTTTTTATATAAATATGTAGATTGTGTACGATTTGGTGAACCGATTACTTTATCGATCTTATTCGCACCTTTAATTTAATCAAGAATATCAAGTGTATGTAAATATATTTGTATATTTTTTTTTGGTTTTTTTTTATCTTGACCAAACATAATTTTCCTCTTAAAATAATCACATAATCTGTTAAAGAAACCACACAATTTGTTAAAACAACCGCATAATCTGTTAAGTTAAGCGCGTAAACTGTTAAAGCAACAAATTTTCTATGACCGCGTAATCTGTTCAAATAACCACATAATCTGCTAACAGAAAGAGTTATTCTGTTAAAGTCTATTAAATAAACTGTTAAAATGACCGCGCATTCTATTAAAGTAACCGTAAAGTCTGTTAAAGTAACTTCACTATCTCTGAGGAGTAACTGGGTTTTAAATGTTTCTATAAAATCATTTTTTAAGTAATATTAACGTATTTGCATGCTTTTGAATCGGGTATCTTATTTTGTACTGAATAACCGCATCCAATCACAAGATAAAAGTTCCCAGTAAAAAATCCCTAGCAATTTTTCATTTCGAACAGAAAAACATGAGTTATGAGTACCAGCGGCAGCACCAAATGTGGAATTTGTGTTTTTTTTTTCTTTAACGCAATTTTTCCTCTCTTTTGATTGTTTTACTTTTTGCCGGTTTGCCATCTATTTTTCATTACACGCAACTATAGAGTTGTATTACCGCCGTTTAAGCGCCAAAAACGAAATACACACATCCTTAAACACACACACACATACACACACAGCCAAGCAAATACTTATGCCTCGTAGCTGCCACTGATGAGTTTCAACTCCCTCAACACACGCTGCTTTATCATCCACTCAAAGTTACTCGGATCTACTGGACTTCTCGCCGTACGTATCTGAATCCCTGCTATAATGGTATCAATTTATTTGTTTTTTCTCCTTTTTTTCTAAAAATTTAAGGAAGAAGTGGTGGTCTTCGTGTTCTTCTTTTTTTATTCTTACTTTATGAGATTTTATTTGCTGTTCTTCACTTTGGCTCTTTGAAGCTGAAGTCCTTGAGGAAAACAATTTAGATTACTCGAGATACAACCGCAAACAGCTGTGTGTGGGAGTATAAAGTGAGTTTCAGTAATGCGTGTATATGTTTGTGTTTGTTTAGATGTTGTTGCATGAAGCCAATTTTTCTTGCACAGTTTTTTCTTTTATTGCTGAACGTGTAAATAAATCAATCTAAAAGTAAATCGTGTGCATTACCGGATCAACACCGGATCAATAGAGCAGCTCATTAATTTTACAACACTAAATACTCCCCAAAAAACCTATCAAAAACCGCAGCATCGTTTTAGGCGTCTGATTTACTGAATATCGAATATTTTCTTAATTATTTAAAACTAAAAGTTGCTAAATTGTTCAGCAATTAACTTTAAATCACTTTCTAATGTACTGTAATTACTTTTAAGTCTTTTTGTTGACTTCAGTAACTCCGTTACTTTCCGTTTTAACCCTTTGGAAAAGAATGCTTCGCATTTGTGTCACTCTTTCCGAAGACACTTCAAGTGTCGCTTCATTTTTAATTACTTAGAATGCATTCTCTGGCGTTTTAAAGTGCGTTTCGTACTCACATTCATACATGTTGAACATTCTCATTAAATTGAAGTATTTGCAGCACACGTGCGCCTAAAACTCCACTTCAGTGTCAGTCTCTTTTTTCATTACGCCAAAAACGAACTCCGTAATCTGTGCTCATGCAGGCGGCGATATGATGTATCTATTCTGTGTAGAAAGAAAAAAAAAGTCATTAAAAAATTCCACACAATCTTTAATCTCGAAGGTATCAAGGATGAAGCATTCAGACGACGACGAGGGCCGTGCAAATCACTTGCATTTCTAAACGAATGCAATAATTTATGTGCGCGCGTGGGAGTTCATTGTGTATTTTTATGTGTGTTTGTAATACATGCTCGTGTTTGTGTCAAGTGTGCGGACAAGTGAACCTGAAAAGTCCTTAAATGGAGAAAAAGTCCCTTGAGTTCAACGATTTTGTTACTGCGGTTACTTGAAGATTGAACGAGTGCTTTGCTACTGCAGGAAAGCAGTCGCAATCCTTTCTGTGACACATTGCAGATTTTTAAGCGTCTCTACTTGAGTTACATACGCGGCTCTACTT
This sequence comes from Sicus ferrugineus, assembly GCA_922984085.1. Lineage (NCBI taxonomy): Eukaryota > Metazoa > Arthropoda > Insecta > Diptera > Conopidae > Sicus > Sicus ferrugineus. The sequence continues at coordinate 7,013,618 of OV277354.1, forward strand.
GAGTATGTGTCTCAGAATCTACTAATAATTAAGGAAGAAATTAAATTTCTACCCCACCAATGTATTTTTGATAATGAAAAGAAGGTTTTAATTGAAACGTAATAGAAACTCCAAGATAGCTACAAAATCGCTAAATTACGACAAAATTGACTGATTTAATCCATCAACACGGCTCATCATGTTTGCTGGGAAACGTTGAAATCACTATAAATACCACTACAGCCTAAAACTATGCAATAAAATTTTTGTGAAAAGTGTTTCCGCGGCTTTTTAGTATAAGTTTATCAGTTCTCTTAAATTCTTAGAAAAATAAGGTGTTTCGGCACACTGAGACAAACAAGAATCCAGCAGAAAATGTATGAGAGAAAATTAGGTTGTTCGTTGTAACTTTGCGGCCTGGAGCTTCGGTGTAACTTAGTTTGCAACACGAAGCGCAAAGCGTCCCAAACTATGTCACGCTCGTTTTTCTTGTTGTTTTATTAAATTCAAAGTTACCTGCCGACAAACGGCCTGTTTGTGTTTTTAGCACGCTTTGTGTAGTTTTCGCTTTTGTATTTGAAATACATATTTTTTAATTAACTGGCCGGCTAATTTATTTACAAAGGATCTCATTGAATGCTGGTTGCCGCCGCTGCTGCTGCTGCTGTTGCTTCTGCTTGACACGTTTTGCGCTTTTCGCGTTTAATGCGCGTCTCGTCCTTTGGCTCAAAGCAACGGCAGCTAAAAGTCGCCCAAAAGCATGGCAAACAATTGTCAAAAGAGCCAGTGTTGCCTATTTGCACAAACTTTTTTCCGCGTTTGTTTTCAGTCCCCCTCCCCTTTTCCGCAAAAACCACTTTGTTTTTTTCTTTCTTTCTTTCTGTTGCCTTTGGCGTTTCGAGCTGCGGCGCTACGACTTTTTTTTTAAATGCCACGCCCCTCAAGGCAAATTTTTTTAAATCACTGCTTGAACATATACACACTCACGCATATTTACACACACAATTGCGGACAGTGCTGCCACCTTGGTTTTCAAAAGTTAACCAAAAATGTTAACGAATATTTTAATCTAATATTCGATACAAATACACGACGCGTAACTACCGAACTTGGTGGCTGTATATCAATCAGACGACTTATTGTGACGATTCAAATGTCACAGTTTCCTTATATAAAATTGGGCGCATCATCTGAATTCGCCCATTTTCGGCAGAATGTTTTGCTTAAGTATGGAATGTTTTATCGTATTATCAAATTTGTTTACTACATCTCAATCAGACTTCTGAATCAAACCTCCATTTATATGAAAATTGGGCGTTTGGTCCATTCCTCCCATTTTCAGTAGTAAATTAACTTATGTGTTTATTGATCTACGTACCCGATTTCATCAAAATATCTTACACCGTTTTCAAGTTATCGTGTTAATGGGCGGACAGATGGAAGCAAAAATGGAAGATGGAGACAGATAAACGCACAGACAGATCAACAGACAGACTGATGGAAGAGATAACCCGGGATTTACCTATTTTCCGAAGTGCTGCTATTTTCACTTGTGTGGCATTTTGGGAATTTTTTTATTGCCAAATTTGGCGTTTTTCAGTGGCAACACCACGATGGAAGTTCACATGGTTCCACCGCTCATCTCCCGCTTCTACAGGCGTAGTCAGAAATACTTCCCTGAGGGAATAAAATGCGAGGAACGAGTACGCAGAAGAAATTGTTAAAAATTCCAATGTATTTATATTTCATTTCTATTCTTTTACTTTTCCATTTTTTATGATAGTTAAATATTTGTATATAAAAACTCTTTTCTAAGCGTACATAAAATGACTTTATCCCTCAATTCTTTTAAAGTTTCCATAGTTTAGATATAACTATGCAGACTTTTAAACTTGTTAAACTGTTCTGAATTTCCGGAGAGGGCAGTTTCCCCTCTGCCGAGCCCCCTCTCCCACACACATGCCCTCCGCAGCAGCAAAAGAGCAAACGTCAAGGCGTCCTCCACAACTTTATTCACACCAATGAATTGCAAAGTGGAACCTTACAGTGACTGGGGGTATTTAGCCCACCCCCGTCCCCACTCGCCCGCTCTCTTTTGTGTGGTTATGTGGAATTTTCACGTTTCCCCTATTTGCTGAACTACTTTGTGCGCACAGAAATACAGGTAGCGGTCGTTAGGGAGCCGTGATCAGGTGAGAGGGGAAGGCGGTGAGCCAGTGAGAGTAAAAGTAATGATGTAAGTTGGCTTCTAGAGGTGCAACTATTTGAGAAAAGAAAGGCGAAATGGTGCAAAAACTCTGTAAAACTAATGATTAGTATCGCGGGTTAAAAAAAACTAAAAAGGAGAAGCATTCAGCATTCTCCTGAAGCTCTTGTGCATTCTGGATTCTTCTTGAGAGCTTTGTTAATTAATTAATAATTGGCTAAATAAACTTATTTACTTATTTTCGGTTGCTGGAATTTTAAGGAAAATAAATGTTATATTCTAAAAAGGCTTAACTTTTAACTAAATAGTTAAAATTAATAACATTTTGCAGAAAGTAACTAAATGGAAATTAAAAAAATTAAATTACATCCTACCTCAATTCGTTTTGTTTTCTTTGAAATGCTTCAAAAGCCTTTAAAAAACACAAATTGCCTCTCAAAACTCCGGTGTAAACACTTTGTTTTCACGTTTGTTTTCATGTTTTTTTTGGATTTCAGTCTTCCATAAATAAGTTGGAGTGCAAAGAGGCTTTTTAAAATCTTCTGCTGACCCTTTTTCCAGTGAATTGTGTCCTTTAGAGATCCTGCTGTATCTCTCGGCTGCCATTTATGCGAATTCATTCAGTGGTTCAACTTGTGCGAAGCTCGGAAAAACCTTGAGTGCCACTCGATTTTTCACGTCAGTTTTGAAAATCAACCGCATAAAATCGTGCTCAATTCGAGGAAAGAAACTAAAAGTATCTCAAAATGAAGTATAATAAAAAACACGCTAAAATAAAATAAAGAAAACCAACAGAACCGGAGGTTCACAAGTGGGTGGGTTTGAATTTTTCCGGTTTCTGCTACGTGACCTTAACTGGAAAAGTTTCCACTTTAAAATTTTTTCTCTCCTCTCCTCTCCCCTCCTCACCGCTCCTCCTCACCTTCCTCTTCTTCTTCTTCGTGTACTTCTTCTTTTTCTTCCTCTCCCCCCCCCCCCACTTTTTCATTGTTAAGTTTGCGTGAAGAAGAAAAACAGCAAAATTCGTTGCTCGCATTTTAAGCCATTTTTACAAGTTGTTGTCGTTATTTATGTTGTTGTTTCATTATTTGCTGTTGCAGTTCAAGATGTTGCCGACTCCGTTCCGCTTTTGTTCGTGGAAGAGTGCTCTTCAGCGAGTCTTCAAGCAGCAGCCTGAGTTTTAATATTTACAAACAAACGTTTATCTCTACTTGGAGAAACGTTTGTACTGCCGTACCGCAGTTCCTCGTGCTCTCTGATTTGGGGGTCTCATCTCGTCATTTTCCCCTCGGGGTGGCCGCCGCTGTTCTAACTTGAGATGCCAGCAAAACAGAAGCAGTGGCATCAAAAGTGTGTGTGTGCAGGAAGTTCAAATCAAACAAAGGATGTGACCAATAAAGGGCTTGATGGACTCGAACTCTACGTGGTTAGTGGAGGGAGTATCCGAGCGACGGGAGGAGGAGTGCGAGGAAAGCAAGTGTAACCACTTCAGCTCTCGCACGAGCCGAAACGGAAACTCTTTCTGCGCCGACTAATGACTCACACGAGCCCTTCAATCAACGTCACTCTACAAACCCCAGCTGCCACCCCAGCTTGCTCTCGCTTCTTCGCTCTTTACGCTCCTCCTCTCTTTTACGCCGTTCCACGCCTTGAGCTTCTGCCACCCCGTTCACTTCCCGCACCCTCAACATCCCTCAATTTGAGAGACGGGAAAAAGTATATCGATTGCCAACAAGTTAAGCATCTCAAAAATTGATAGACGTTTCAAGGAAATTAATTTCCTCTTTTCTAACCTCCTCCCTCCTCTAATAATCCACTTACAGCTGTTGATACTCCAAACAGGAAATACTGTTTCGAGTTTCCATTTCCCTGCGCCATCCATTCTGTGCCTTCCGTTCTGTCGCATCCGGCGAATGCTGCCGTTACGGAATCTTATTTAGCCGGTTAACTGAAATAAACTGAAACAATTCGAGTCCATTTGTCATTAGAACTGCTGAAAAGATTTATTGTGCATCTGCAAGTCGCTGCAAGTATCTGTGTGGTGCAACAGCGCACTCGCACACCGTAGATGTTGTTGAATGTGTAGAAATGTTGTTATGATAGTTCAATGTTGGTCGAATTTTCGTCCTGCCTCAACAATGTCCTCGCATTGCCATTAAAATAATCACAAATATTTAACTAGTTTGTACAACTATTGCAAGTAAGAAAGAAAGTTAATCAATTCAATTTTTTGTGGTGTTTAAATGTTGTAGAAGTTCCCGTCTTCTTGTAAGTATTTTTGTGTTCTTTTTTGCTTAGTACGCAATCAAGTTTTTGCATCTTCTATACAAAATTTATTCGGTTTATCTGTGAAATACTTCACTCCTTGCGAGGATATCAGCAGAACAAAACAACAGCAATAAAAACGCACTGCAAAAGCGAAAACTAATGTTGTTCTCTGATTTATTCTGTGCTGGCGAAAGCGGGGGGCGCTGTTGTGCGGATTTTGCATTTGAATAGAATGTTAAAATAATAAAAACAACACAAATGCAGAAGCAATCATGTCAAAATATTGTACATTCTCACTGCAACTTTTGCCTTTGCTTTTCTCACTCCTCTCCCTCCACCGCCGACCCCAACCGACGTTTCTTGCCAGCATCTCGCTTGTATTCTGCGAGTTTCCCAGCTACGAAGCTGCGATATTGCAAGCAGACTCCTGGCAAATGCGGTGTCCTGCTGCGAGTCCTTTCATTTCTTGCCACATTTGCTCCTCGCTATCAAACGCCTTCCCTGATTGCCTTTGTTTCGCCTGGCTCAGCTGCACATCGCTCTGATTTCAATAGCATCGCCGCTCTACACTCTGCTCCGTGTTGATGTTTCATCCTGTGCGATGACAAAAACAAACAATGAAGGCGACACCCAGGGAAGTCGTGTTTATTAAACACGGATAAAAACCTGAACAGCAGAAGCGATGAGCGAACAATTCAGCAAACAGCGCGGAAATCATTTCAATTCCCCGAGTTAAGAATGCGGTTGCCGCGGGCGGTGGAGTGGAAATAAACTTACGCGAGTACCTCTTGCAACATGTTTGCAAATCAGAGTGGGCGTTGCTTCGTGGCGAGAAATAAATTTCGTTTTAAATATCTGCATGTTTTTGTAGAGCAGAAAGGAGGCGTTGGAAAATTAAATTAAATCTCAACTCGAATTCGAGGCGTTAATCGGGATCGCTTTTTTCTTTCTAAGGATTGCGTTTTTCTTTTAGAAACTGCTTTTGCTTTTAAAACGATAATCGAATTTTGTTTTTACGCGAATGCATGAAAGCGTTGCAGACAGTCGAGATTCGACTGGAGTTCTCTTAGTCGAGGTGCGATTTTTTATTTTCAGAACGACAATTCGGATAAAGAAGATCCATGTAGAAAAAGATCTCCTCTTGAGAACCCACAGCCTTTAACAGCCTAAAATTCAGGGCAACAACCGAGATGGCTTTAATCAATCAAGATTATAATCTTGACATTTTTTGTTCGGGACGACAAAGACCGGAATACTCTACATCCACATAAATTTGGATTGTCTTGAGTTCCTGACAGTCGACATTATAAGCGGACGGTAATATTAATTGCTTTCTTTAGTATATCAATAGAAAGTCCTTGATCAAGTTTTAGAATATGAAAAGATCTCCTCGAGCGTTATTTTGATCAGCAACCTGGTAGCAACTCAGTGTACCAAGAAATAACATTAAAATGGCAACTATTTCTCCACAAATTCAAAACCCTCATTCAGCCTAATGAAACGAAAGTCCGAACTCAATTGTTGACTCCGCTCTGGGCGTCTCTGGCGGGCGGACGTCCATGTGAGTTCATTCGTGTGTCCGTCGCGCCGTCTCACAAACATCAAAGGATGAAAGTGTTCGATGAGCTTCAAACTGGATTACGAATTCATTTAAATTTGCATTTAAATAAGTTTTACCGGCTTCGTTGCCACTGCTGGCTGACGTGGCCCGTCCTGTCCGTCGCTTTATCGCCATTCGTCCTGTCGGCCATGCGAACAAAGGACGTTAAGCATCCACACACGTATCGAATCGAGTATGAATTTTATTTCCATTAAATGATGATGACGCAGAAGCACCTACGAAAAATAACTTTTACGAAGTGCAGTTTTTCCCCAACCGCTCGTCGCTTAATGAGTGGAGAATCCGTTGGTATTTTTATTACTCTGCCATTTTCCTCTTCTCCGACACGAATTCATTGAACTGCTCTTCGGGTAGCATTTGCTGCTGTCAGGATCAAGCGGGAGGCTTTTCAGCAGCTGCAGCCGCTTCCGTCAATAGTTGGGAATTTTCCAACACTTAATTTTTGTATTCTTTTTCTCGATTCCTTTTGATCGCAATTCCGCTTAACGATGGACTTATTTGAGCCGCCTGTTTTCGTAATTGTTAATTAAAATGTGGCGTTTATAAGTTTCTTTCGTCCTGCCATCCTTTAATAAGTTTAAATTTCATTTAGATTCTAGAATGTCTGAACTTACCACAACTTATAAAATGAAAAATAAATATCAAATTTGATATTCGTATAGTTTTCGTTAAGTTATAAAATTTCGTTTCGTTAAGTTTCGTTAAGTTTCGTTAAGTTTCGTTAAGTTTCGTTAAGCTTCGTCAGGTTTCGTTAAGTTTCGTTAAGTTTCGTTAAGTTTGGCTAATGTTCCGCTAATGTTAAAAAAAGTTTTAAGTTTTAATAACATTGAGTTTTCACTGAATTTGAAGAATTTCGTTTTAAATATTTGGAATATTTCCATTTTAAATATTTCTCCTCACATTTATTTCTAACGAAGACTTACAATTATTGCACGAGTTCTAATAAATCGTCATTGCGGATTTGGATAACTTTATTTCCAAATCCTGCGTAGCATTCAGTTAATCGTTCCCAGGACTGCAATTTTCATTGCAAAAGCAAAGCGAACATTTTAGAATTTCGATAATACGAGTATATATAAAAAAACAGCAACAAAATTTATATCGCTTTTAAATCGTATTAATACGCAAAATCGTTTCATACGCATTATGGAAATATTGGCAAAATTGTCAGAGTTGCCAAATTTTGCTGAAAAATATTCAATTCTCTACTTCGTATTTTGTTTGACTAAAAACGTAGCGACAACGCTAAGTCTGTGAAAAGCAGAGACACGTTCACGCTGACAAAAAACGAAGGGAGCAACAGCAACAACAACAACTACCAAGAATTACATAACCACGTTACGTAACAACAATTGTTGGTAAAATCGCTGGATCACTGAACAAAAGCAATGAATACTCGCAATGTGAAAATAGCAACAACGCTGGAGAAGCGGCTGCCACTCAACAACAACAAAAACAGCAACCACTTTCAGAGCAACAACTTTCACAGCAACAACAATAACAATATCAACTACTGCAACTACAACCGTTGCCAGTGTTTCGTTATCGCTTGAGTGTGGAAATTTTGTGCAAAATTTCCCAATTTGCCCGGCATTAATCGTTGTTGTTGTTGTTGTTGTTGTTGTTACTGTTGGCAAAAATTTGCATACAAAACACATACACACAAAGTACGTAATGTTAACGAGCACAAACGCAAGCACTCACATTCACATCCGCGCACACGCACGCCAACATTGTCGGTCGCATTTAAATTTAATTGCAGTGTTTAAAATTTCCAATTAAACCGAAACCAAGTTAAACGGACTTCAGTTTGATTTCATAACGGGTGAAGCGGGAAAAGAGGGACAAGGAAGGAGTGTTTTTTTTTTATATTACAATTCCTTTTCACTAATTTTTTTTTATTTTTTTGATCTTTCTTGCAACATTCTAATTTACTGCAAAGACGTCTTGAAGGAGTGCAGGGGAGACAATCATCTCTTCGGTGTGCCGCCCCAGGCTACGCCTTTCAACGAGCACAAGAAGCATTCGTACAGATTTAAAACGGAAAACATTGAGAAGAGAAAAGCTCGAAATACTCGTACCACAACTGCAGCAGCAACGATCTGAACAACACACGCGCAGCGACATCACAGGAACTTCAGGAACAAGCAACCACCTGCTTTTTCAGCAGAAACACCTGCAGCGATGCGCCGATTGACGCCACCACTTGCCAAATTCCTTCCACTTTTCGTATTCCCTCTGCCCCACCCGCCACCCCTCGCCGCACCCACCAAAAACGCCCTCGTAACCCTGCACACACACACACATAATCGCACTGCTACACTTGAGGCTCTTCATCACACCACGAGCCACAACGAAACCATCACCACCATCACCACCATCACCACCAACAACACATCACTTGCACTCTCCACTGTTTGCATTCATAACGAAGCGTTGCCGCAAAAGCGTAATTATTCGAAATTACCGTTACTCATGCAGGCCCGTAGTTCAAAATCTTTCGAAAGCAATGCTTTTATTACGGCTGACAAACAACGTCAGGCATTGAAAGCAACAAGCAACTTCTATGTAACAAGGAAAACGTGATGTTAGAGATGGACGGGTGAGTGAGAATAACTCACGATCACGCACGTCCACGTGGAGAATGAAGAATGAAATACTTACGATCATGGTGCGAAAATCAATATGGGGATGATTTTCGTTAATCACGTCGTTTTTCGTGAGATACAATCTTATTCGTGATAACTCACGTGAGGTCATGATAACTCACGTGAGGCGGGATAACTCACGTGAGATCGCGATAACTCACGTGAGGCGGTATAACTCATTCGAAGTCGTGATTCACGAAAAACACAGAACTTGAAAAGCTACTCTCGCGACGTTTTCGCTGTAAATCACACGTTAATCATATTATTTTCGAGATTTTTCTCTTCAAATTACTCACGATCAAGCGTTAAAATGTGACACAACGTGATGGGATCTGCAAATCCGATATTTTAAAAAAGTAGCAGCAATTGCAATTATTAAAATTTTTTAAATTTAATTGCTACTGTGCATTGAGAACAATTTTCACTAATATTCTGAAAATCGGTAGCTACGATATTTCTTGATATAAAAGCCACACTGAAACTCGGAAAAGCTACAATTAACATAATTAAAATAAATGCTCAATTTTATTATTTTTGTAAGTGTTTTGTACTCTTTTTCTCATCAGAGCCACTGTAATTGGCGAAATAATATGTAATAAAAACTTTTGTTGAGCAGCACATGCGTGGGGGATGGGGGTTGCAGGGAAGGGAGCCAAGTTCCCTTACTGGAAATTGAAACCACTCTCAAATAACTTATATTTAAAAAAGAATTGTAATTTAATCTCTCTAAATTGTAAAATCTCTATATGTTGAAGAGTTTCCATTCGTGTTATAATAATGAAAAAGCTCGTTTTTAAGTTTCTATCCGCTTTTTATGGAAGAAAAAAATAAACATTTAGTCAAATTATTAGAAGTGTCGCCCTGTCATATAATCACAGTTTCGCGGCAGCATGTGTTGACAGTAAGCGCTTCTCCTCTGCTCAGCAGAAACATGAAGCGGGACGACAGAAGCGGGACGACAGAAACAAGCAACCATGGAACGCACGGTGTGTAGTTTCGACAATTTGGAGAAGAAAAAACGGAATTTTTAGGATTTGAAAGAGAATAATATGAACGTTTGACTATCGACCAGCTTTGATGTTCCGATTTTCACTCGTGAATGAGAATATATATTTTCATATCTCATTTCTCCTTAAATTCAGCGAACTAAATATCCTGCATAAGAAAGAGAAACAAATCCTGCCAAAAAAAGTGAAAGAAATCATGAAAGAGGAAGTCCGTCCATTTCTTCGTTATTCTAATTAATTTCCAGTGAACAATTAGCGCTCTTTTGCGCTTGAGAGATATTGAAAACTTTTACTCTGTCATTTTTGAGATTCGAGGCTCCCGGCATTAATTTGATTATATTTTAAGTTTCGAAACAGAAATTATGAACGAATCCTCAAGACTGTTTCTATTTCAAATCTGAATTCATAATTTATAAGGAGAAAGAGTGAAACATTTTCAATTTTAGTTCAGAATTAAGGAAAAAATGTTCAATCCAAGAGTGAATTCTGCTGGGGAAGAAATAAAGTGTTGAAAATAGAGTGTTCAAAAATTTCCTTTTTGTATTTAATTTTACACACGAATTCCAATACGTATTTTGATATCGCATTTAATAATCTCGCCTAAAATTTTAACTTTAGAAATTATATAAAAAAAAGTTATGCTTAAAATTGAAATTTGTTCTTGTAGAACTCAAAAATGTCACACTGTGCATCGTCAGTGATCAGTGGATAAAACTCTAAATGACTTTTTTAATATTCTCTTCCTGCTGTTTCTGCAGAGTTCCGTGTTTTTTTTTTAGTATGCAATTTAAATGCGCGATGCCATCGAAAAGTCGGATGTGAAGAACGAAAAGTCAAATAATAAAAATCTGTGTGACTTTTTAATTCTCAATTTTACTTTTGCTGCAATTTTTTAATGAATTCTAAGTCTACTAATTGGTTTTAACTAGAAAACTCAAATGAAACAATTAAAGAAGTTATAGTTGAAGTAACGAAGTTCTAGAAAACCTCTAAAAATCGTGTTTTGTATACAAATCTTATTTTTTACAAATGTTATTGCGCTGCTATTTCTTTTATATCTTTATATTCATATTTCTTATTTCAGCTACGCTATCGAAAGACCGACTCAACTCAATTGTTTGACAAAATATGACATGTAGGTTAATATTTAATACTAATTCATTTCGCCGAATTTGGCAGCACAAATCTTTGCAGGAATTGTTATATAGCATAAAAATATTTCTGCTGATTGACTTTTGTGCTCAGTAAATAAACAACTCAGCATTAACTGTCATCCAGGCAGAGCAAATAGCGAACGACAGACAAGAAAATATTGTAAGGGACAAATAAAAACTGGCAAAAATGAAAAACTCCGTCCTTGCTTTGGCGACAAACATAAAGCGAACTTTGTTGATGTGTAATTCTCGATGGCTAACCACGTTAATAGCGAATCTGTCGTTAACAACGCGTCGTTTGTTGAGGAATTTTATGTCGAACGGCGAAGTCCTAAAACCACGATGGAGTTTGGGGTGGGAGTGGGAAGGGAGGCGGGGATAGGAAGTCCAAACACAATGAACTTGTATGAAATCGAATTTCGTGCCGAATGTGATGTAATGTGGCGACGACATTAATTCTTAAATGTCTGCAATTCAACCGAAGAAATGACAAACAAGTTGAAGTCGAAGACATGCAGGAAGAGGGGAAATGGGAGAAGCGGAGAGGGGAAGTAGGGGGAATTATTGAAGAAGAGGGGAAGTAGGGGGAATTATTGAGTAAGAGTAAATAAAGTCAGTTTTTCACGGCAACTTGAGTCAGCAGCAGGTTATCCTAAGCATCCCAAGGATAAAACGCAAGGCCTTTGAGACTGACTCTTTCATATAACTGTATTTGAACGGGGTTCCTCAGCTAATATTTGTTCTCTGTATTCTTCGCTTTATTTGCTGACTGTTGAGTGCTTCGGTGGCGCGTTTTATTATATAGAAAGAAATAATAATGAAGTTTTCTCTGGAAACCCCACGGAAAATGTCAAAATACACAAAAGAAAAGGAAGAAACTGACAAATAAAGTAATATTAAACATAAAGTTAATATAAAAACAGAGCAAATAAATGTACAGCACTCTTCAACGCAATCCTTGACTTTAACTACAAGCTAACAAAAAGGACACGCGAGCGATGCAAGCTGCACGTACAACAACCAAGCAGTGGAAATCATTTTAACCTAAATTAATAAAAGAGCTGCCACCGATCTTAAGATTTATTAAGTCCAAATTAATTTCAGCATGCCAAATGCAGCGAAGGGGAAGGAAGGGTTAGCTAATTGGGTCAAAAGTGTACGTGATGGCTTTTGTGAGGGCAAAATAGCGGATGGAATTTACGTCCCTCAAGCAGAGACGCACAATCCGGCATCCTTCGCTCGGACGCAAGTGAACTTATTTCAGTCTTCCCTCCCCCGTCAACCTTCCTCTTTTCTCTCTCCCTCCCCTTTCCCTCACACCCTCCCCTCACTCCCTCCCTCCAGAACTAATTACTGTGCTTAACATAGCAGTTGTGCGTTATATTCGTGTATTTCTTTTACTTATCGTGAGCAGCTTCACTGCCACTCGCGTTTCCGTGCTCCTCCGTTCTGATCCTGCGAACGTGTAATCCTGTTTGTCATGTCGTGTCTGCTCGGCAGGATTTATTGCTTGCGCATAAGAATGCTTTCGAATATTCCGTGTGTAATTCTATGCATGGAGTATAGAGTTTTCTATTCCACCCACTGGCTTGAAGCCCATTACGTCCCTCCCCAACCCATCGCCAAATAACAACAAATTAGGCTGCAATCTACGTTTTGCTCAAGTTAAATTGGCGTTGGGATTTTCCATGTTCGAAACTTTTAATTTCATGCCTTCACAACGTCCTCAACTGCAGCTTAGCATGGATTTCGGTTGGGTCTGACTTTTAAAAGCTTCTTGGGAGGCTTACAAATTTTGGGGTGCATGCGAAGTTAACCTGCTTTAGTAACCGACATTCGAGGTTGTGAATGCGTTGGACGAGTATGTGTTGGATTGGGGAGGAATTTTTATTATAGTCACCTTATATTTGGTGTAAATATTTGACCCAGAGGAAGAGGGGGAGGGGTGTGTTGATGGAAGAGGGGGTGTGGTCAGAAGAGGATGTATGGAAAAAAGGTATTCCAGGTCGGTGGCTGCTTACTTGTCTGCTGTTTCAATTTGAATTTCTAATTCCTTCAAATCCTTTGCCGTAAAACAATAAAAGTTCGTTCAAGTATTTTGCCTCCTTTTTTTGACAGAGAAATTATGTTCGAAATTCCAAATCTTATGTAGAAACTAACTTATATAACAGGCGATGCCCACGGTTCCTGTTTTATTACGAATGGTTGTCCAGATATAACGTTTTAAAAAAGGCGTTTGAATGCGAGATGCCACGCCCACTTTATCAATATCGCTCACATCTCATGAAGAGATGTTGGATGGTCTGTGCTTATGCACAAAATTTCAAGGTTGTACCAAACATAGTTTTCGAGCAATAGCACTTTTAGTTCTTTCCATGCCCATTTCCAGCCCTCCCGAAATCCCTTCCTGCCCTCTGAGATCCTGGGATTTTGGTGAGGATATAATACAAACATACACACACACACAATGTCTTCTTTTTGTGTTAATGTTATCGTATTATTATTAATTATTTAGATTCAGTATCAATTTAGAGAACTCCTAAGAGAGTGCAAAGCTTTTCAAGAGCGCCCCTCTCCCCTCACTCACCTCTTTTCTATGATATGCGTTACCACCTCTTTGTAAGCGCAAACAGTGATGCCATACTGACTGCCTGCACTGCCGGTGATTTTTTTTCACTCACTGCAGGGAGAGCATGTGAACTGAAAATAAAAATCAAATTTATACATTGCGGAAACAATACGAAAGGATGAAAAAAGGGGAATCCAAAGGGGAAAGGGGGAAGGGGAAAGTGGGGAAGCGGGGATATAAGCAAACTCACAGTGCAGAAGCTTTATGAGGCGTCATGGCGTCAACTAGAAATTTACTTGTCTCGCGTAGATTTCGCAACGCATTGTGTGTGTGAAAATTTTGGTAGGATGTTGGGAGGATTCTGCTTGAGGGGTTTTATTATTATTATTTTTTGGGTTGATTTTTTCCTTTTTGCTGGCATTTCTAGTGTTTGCGCATTTATTGCGGCATTCTTCAACACACAAACGCAGTGTAAGTTGGTGTGATTGTAACTACTCTGGTTGGCAACACTGATTTTTGTCGGCGCGAAAGAGTTGCTCTCTCTCTCTCTCTCTATCTCTCTCGAAGTCAACGACTTTTGTGAGTGACTGAGTAGCTAAGTCCAAAGAAGAGAGGAGTGGAGAGGAGACAGAGGAGGACTTTTACACGGAGATGATTTTTAATAATTTTTAGATTTCCGCACGCTTTTGAAAGGGTTCGCTTTTTCTCTCCCTTTTTGACATCGTAAAACTTCACACGCAATAGATTTTTATGAGAATTCCAACAGCCATAATTCTTTGTTGCAATAAAATGCGTCTACTTTTTAGCGAGTTAGTACGAGTGGGAAATTAAATTGTTTAGAAATGCGGATTTAAAGAGCAAAAGTTTGGTTATTCTTGGATTTATAAAATCTATTAAATCTGTTTTTAGTTTCTTTTTGTTGCTAAGAACCACCACTGAAGCATGAAGGACATCTTTTCATTCTCGTGAAATTACTTAAAATTGGCGGCAACCACATAACGGTAGCGGCAGCTTGTAAGAGTTTTGCGCGTTGCCAACCCTTTTCTTGTCGCTGCGTTTTACGAGTTTCGTGCAACTTCCGCTCCTTGTTAACTGATTCATTTAGCAGTTGCCTGTGAACGAGTTACCTTTTTGTAGTCAAAATAACAATAAAAAGAATTCCGCGGAAATTCAAGCAATAATTGCACGATTGGTCAAAAGAAAATACGATAAAACCCACGAAAAGAATAGAAAAAAGGAAAACAATATTTTCTCGTAGTTGCAATAAAAATAAAGAAAAATTAAGTAGTTTGTATGTAATTAGCCAACAAAATTTTGCTTAAAAGTATGAATAAAAATGTGAATAAAATTTCTAATAATATTAGAGAGAAACCCTGAAACAGTGACGTAGCTAGCAAAAATTTTCGGAGATGGGGAGGCTGCAACAACATATTTTTTTTTAATACTAAATCTCGAATCGACTCCCCTGCTAAGCCACGCCACTGCCATGAACACAAAAAAAATCATTGACTAAACCATATTTTCTCAAACACTTCCTTTTGCGTACTGCAGGCATCGATCGCTACGCATTGCAAGACGTCGAAAGTGTCAAATTAATCTCGCAAATAAACTGAGTTGTCACATTTCTTCGTTGTTTTTGCAATTCTTTGCCAGCACATTGGGCGACACTTTGCAAATCTGACATCTCAAAGTTGCAGAGAACATATTTGAGAGACGCTGGAAGATCCTTAACGTACTTCTACTCGCTCGTCTGACATCTCTTTCGATGGCCAATTCAGCTTGGAGAAGAAGAAGAAGAAGAAGAAGAAAGACTGCATTGCAAATGAAGAAAAAGGACGTTAAGTTGAGACAAACTATTGCAACAGTCAGCAGAATAAAGAAGGAAACTGCGAAAATTGCAGTCGTAAAAATCAAGTATCACCACACTACTCTCGAACTTCGCTCTCACCCCGCCCTCCACGGCTCGGTGCGCTTGCTCAAAAAACTGGGTTGTTCGTATCACATGATGCTGGCATTACAATGCGTTACGTTGTGCTTACGTCGCACGTTGATTACGACGCACTTACGTTGAGCATGCGAAAGAGATGAAATTTCAAGTCTCCACTAATCACTTGAATTTCTGTAGTTGATCTTTTATCTCTTCGAAATGTAGAGAAATTGCGGTCGCTTGTGAAGCGATCCTGTTAATAAACTGGAGCCGAAATTTCGTATTTGAGTTTAAGCAATAAAGTTTTCTTTCTCCAGCTGCTTTTCTGAGAATCCCTCTCGCTGCATGCTTGGGTACCGCGTAGTTGCGTCCTAAGTTATCAAAATAATCAAATAGCAAATTGCTGCCTAAGGCAGCAGGAGGAGCAGTCGAAGCAGCAGCATCGTCAGGTGGTCGGTGGTGTTTCAGTCGTGCTGCACTCGCTCCAGTGTAGACTGCACCAGGAGTCGCATGCTTCGTAACTTTTTTTTTTGTTGGCATGCAACAATTTCGTGCATTATTTCGGCAAGCATCCACATCACTGCACTTCTGTTCGTTTTTTCTTGCAGCAGGAAGTGGAAACGGGATTCCGACTGTTGGCGGCCGTTGCTGGACTCAAATGCGCTTGATATGTCTGCGTTACAGACTCACAGAAATCATAAATTTTTCACATTCGCCTGGGTGACTGGATGCTCTTTTGGTTGCAGTTTAGAGGTCTGGAGGATAGCCGTGGGAGGGACATGTGCGGGGACGAAGAAGATTGCACTACAATTGGTTGTGTTGTGTTGTATTTAAATCAAAATTCTTCAAGTTCTTCGCTCCGAATTAGAAAATTTGCAAGAGAGTGAATTTCTTTTTGCAACTTGTTTTAAAAATTTTCATATCAACAACTTTGGATTTGAGAATAAAAATATTTACGGTTTTTTTATAGTAAAAACATTCAGGAATATGAATTGAAATTTTTGTACGTCTTTAATTTCCTTTATATAATTCAGGATTTAAAAGTAATACGAAAAACAAAAACATTTTTTTTACACAAACATTTTTAGCTTATAACGTCAATGCTTTTAAAAGAGGTGTAAATCGACACTACTCCCACTTTTCCCCTTTGACCCAGGGGTGGGCAACAGTCTCAGAAGGCAGTAGTACTCATACAAGTACTCATATAAGTACTCATAACACTCTACTTTCTGTTGGCTTCCTCGCTCATATACGTCCATGAAATCCAAGTTCTGGATGAAAATGATAAAAGTTTAATGAAAGAACAAGAGATGCTCGATCTTTTAAAGCAAAAATTAGAACCCAGAAGCCAATTTCTTACATTTGACCCAGAGGTGGGCAACAGTCTCAGACGGCAGTAGTACTCATATAAGTACTCATAACACTCTACTTTCTGTTGGCTTCCTCGCTCATATACGTCCACGAATTTCAAGTTTTGGATGAAAATGATAAAAGTTTAACAAAAGAACAAGAGATGCTCGATCTTTTAAAACAAAAATTAGAACCGAGAAGCCAATTTTTACATTTGACCCAGAGGTGGGCAAAAGTCTGAGAAGTCAGGAGTACTCATATCAGTACTCATAACACTCTACTTTCTGTTGGCTTCCTCGCTCATATACGTCCATGAAATCCAAGTTCTAGATGAAAATGATAAAAGTTTAATAAAAGAACAAGAGATGCTCGATCTTTTAAAACAAAAATTAGAACCCAGAGGCCAATTTTTTACATTTGACCCAGAGGTGGGCAACAGTCTCAGACGGCAGTAGTACTCATATAAGTACTCATAACACTCTACTTTCTGTTGGCTTCCTCGCTCATATACGTCCACGAATTTCAAGTTTTGGATGAAAATGATAAAAGTTTAACAAAAGAACAAGAGATGCTCGATCTTTTAAAACAAAAATTAGAACCGAGAAGCCAATTTTTACATTTGACCCAGAGGTGGGCAAAAGTCTGAGAAGTCAGGAGTACTCATATCAGTACTCATAACACTCTACTTTCTGTTGGCTTCCTCGCTCATATACGTCCATGAAATCCAAGTTCTGGATGAAAATGATAAAAGTTTAATGAAAGAACAAGAGATGCTCGATCTTTTAAAGCAAAAATTAGAACCCAGAAGCCAATTTCTTACATTTGACCCAGAGGTGGGCAACAGTCTCAGACGGCAGTAGTACTCATATAAGTACTCATAACACTCTACTTTCTGTTGGCTTCCTCGCTCATATACGTCCACGAATTTCAAGTTTTGGATGAAAATGATAAAAGTTTAACAAAAGAACAAGAGATGCTCGATCTTTTAAAACAAAAATTAGAACCGAGAAGCCAATTTTTACATTTGACCCAGAGGTGGGCAAAAGTCTGAGAAGTCAGGAGTACTCATATCAGTACTCATAACACTCTACTTTCTGTTGGCTTCCTCGCTCATATACGTCCATGAAATCCAAGTTCTGGATGAAAATGATAAAAGTTTAATAAAAGAACAAGAGATGCTCGATCTTTTAAAACAAAAATTAGAACCCAGAGGCCAATTTTTTACATTTGACCCAGAGGTGGGCAACAGTCTCAGACGGCAGTAGTACTCATATAAGTACTCATAACACTCTACTTTCTGTTGGCTTCCTCGCTCATATACGTCCACGAATTTCAAGTTTTGGATGAAAATGATAAAAGTTTAACAAAAGAACAAGAGATGCTCGATCTTTTAAAACAAAAATTAGAACCGAGAAGCCAATTTTTACATTTGACCCAGAGGTGGGCAAAAGTCTGAGAAGTCAGGAGTACTCATATCAGTACTCATAACACTCTACTTTCTGTTGGCTTCCTCGCTCATATACGTCCATGAAATCCAAGTTCTGGATGAAAATGATAAAAGTTTAATGAAAGAACAAGAGATGCTCGATCTTTTAAAGCAAAAATTAGAACCCAGAAGCCAATTTCTTACATTTGACCCAGAGGTGGGCAACAGTCTCAGACGGCAGTAGTACTCATATAAGTACTCATAACACTCTACTTTCTGTTGGCTTCCTCGCTCATATACGTCCACGAAATCCAAGTTCTGGATGAAAATGATAAAAGTTTAATAAAAGAACAAGAGATGCTCGATCTTTTAAAACAAAAATGAGAACCCAGAAGCCAATTTTTTACATTTGACCCAGAGGTGGGCAACAGTCTCAGACGGCAGTAGTACTCATATAAGTACTCATAACACTCTACTTTCTGTTGGCTTCCTCGCTCATATACGTCCACGAATTTCAAGTTTTGGATGAAAATGATAAAAGTTTAACAAAAGAACAAGAGATGCTCGATCTTTTAAAACAAAAATTAGAACCGAGAAGCCAATTTTTACATTTGACCCAGAGGTGGGCAAAAGTCTGAGAAGTCAGGAGTACTCATATCAGTACTCATAACACTCTACTTTCTGTTGGCTTCCTCGCTCATATACGTCCATGAAGTCCAAGTTCTGGATGAAAATGATAAAAGTTTAATAAAAGAACAAGAGATGCTCGATCTTTTAAAACAAAAATTAGAACCCAGAGGCCAATTTTTTACATTTGACCCAGAGGTGGGCAACAGTCTCAGACGGCAGTAGTACTCATATAAGTACTCATAACACTCTACTTTCTGTTGGCTTCCTCGCTCATATACGTCCACGAATTTCAAGTTTTGGATGAAAATGATAAAAGTTTAACAAAAGAACAAGAGATGCTCGATCTTTTAAAACAAAAATTAGAACCGAGAAGCCAATTTTTACATTTGACCCAGAGGTGGGCAAAAGTCTGAGAAGTCAGGAGTACTCATATCAGTACTCATAACACTCTACTTTCTGTTGGCTTTCTCGCTCATATACGTCCATGAAATCCAAGTTCTGGATGAAAATGATAAAAGTTTAATAAAAGAACAAGAGATGCTCGATCTTTTAAAACAAAAATTAGAACCCAGAAGCCAATTTTTTACATTTGACCCAGAGGTGGGCAACAGTCTCAGACGGCAGTAGTACTCATATAAGTACTCATAACACTCTACTTTCTGTTGGCTTTCTCGCTCATATACGTCCATGAAATCCAAGTTCTGGATGAAAATGATAAAAGTTTAATAAAAGAACAAGAGATGCTCGATCTTTTAAAACAAAAATGAGAACCCAGAAGCCAATTTTTTACATTTGACCCAGAGGTGGGCAACAGTCTGAGAAGGCAGGAGTACTCATATCAGTACTCATAACACTCTACTTTCTGTTGGCTTCCTCGCTCATATACGTCCATGAAATCCAAGTTCTGGATGAAAATGATAAAAGTTTAATAAAAGAACAAGAGATGCTCGATCTTTTAAAACAAAAATTAGAACCCAGAGGCCAATTTTTTACATTTGACCCAGAGGTGGGCAACAGTCTCAGACGGCAGTAGTACTCATATAAGTACTCATAACACTCTACTTTCTGTTGGCTTCCTCGCTCATATACGTCCACGAATTTCAAGTTTTGGATGAAAATGATAAAAGTTTAACAAAAGAACAAGAGATGCTCGATCTTTTAAAACAAAAATTAGAACCGAGAAGCCAATTTTTACATTTGACCCAGAGGTGGGCAAAAGTCTGAGAAGTCAGGAGTACTCATATCAGTACTCATAACACTCTACTTTCTGTTGGCTTTCTCGCTCATATACGTCCATGAAATCCAAGTTCTGGATGAAAATGATAAAAGTTTAATAAAAGAACAAGAGATGCTCGATCTTTTAAAACAAAAATTAGAACCCAGAAGCCAATTTTTTACATTTGACCCAGAGGTGGGCAACAGTCTCAGACGGCAGTAGTACTCATATAAGTACTCATAACACTCTACTTTCTGTTGGCTTTCTCGCTCATATACGTCCATGAAATCCAAGTTCTGGATGAAAATGATAAAAGTTTAATAAAAGAACAAGATATGCTCGATCTTTTAAAACAAAAATTAGAACCCAGAAGCCAATTTTTAACATTTGACCCAGAGGTGGGCAAAAGTCTGAGAAGGCAGGAGTACTCATATCAGTACTCATAACACTCTACTTTCTGTTGGCTTCCTCGCTCATATACGTCCATGAAATCCAAGTTCTGGATGAAAATGATAAAAGTTTAATAAAAGAACAAGAGATGCTCGATCTTTTAAAACAAAAATTAGAACCCAGAGGCCAATTTTTTACATTTGACCCAGAGGTGGGCAACAGTCTCAGACGGCAGTAGTACTCATATAAGTACTCATAACACTCTACTTTCTGTTGGCTTTCTCGCTCATATACGTCCATGAAATCCAAGTTCTGGATGAAAATGATAAAAGTTTAATAAAAGAACAAGATATGCTCGATCTTTTAAAACAAAAATTAGAACCCAGAAGCCAATTTTTAACATTTGACCCAGAGGTGGGCAAAAGTCTGAGAAGGCAGGAGTACTCATATCAGTACTCATAACACTCTACTTTCTGTTGGCTTCCTCGCTCATATACGTCCATGAAATCCAAGTTCTGGATGAAAATGATAAAAGTTTAATAAAAGAACACGAGATGCTCGATATTTTAAAGCAAAAATTAGAACCCAGAAGCCAATTTCTTACATTTGACCCAGAGGTGGGCAACAGTCTCAGACGGCAGTAGTACTCATATAAGTACTCATAACACTCTACTTTCTGTTGGCTTTCTCGCTCATATACGTCCATGAAATCCAAGTTCTGGATGAAAATGATAAAAGTTTAATAAAAGAACAAGAGATGCTCGATCTCTTAAAACAAAAATGAGAACCCAGAAGCCAATTTTTTACATTTGACCCAGAGGTGGGCAACAGTCTTAGACGGCAGTAGTACTCATATAAGTACTCATAACACTCTACTTTCTGTTGGCTCTCTCGCTCATATACGTCCATGAAATCCAAGTTCTGGATGAAAATGATAAAAGTTTAATAAAAGAACAAGAGATGCTCGATCTCTTAAAACAAAAATGAGAACCCAGAAGCCAATTTTTTACATTTGACCCAGAGGTGGGCAACAGTCTCAGACGGCAGTAGTACTCATATAAGTACTCATAACACTCTACTTTCTGTTGGCTTTCTCGCTCATATACGTCCACGAAATCCAAGTTCTGGATGAAAATGATAAAAGTTTAATAAAAGAACAAGAGATGCTCGATCTCTTAAAACAAAAATGAGAACCCAGAAGCCAATTTTTTACATTTGACCCAGAGGTGGGCAACAGTCTTAGACGGCAGTAGTACTCATATAAGTACTCATAACACTCTACTTTCTGTTTCTCTACTGTTCTGTTGAAAATGATAAAAGTTTAATAAAAGAACAAGAGATGCTCGATCTTTTAAAACAAAAATTAGAACCCAGAAGCCAATTTTTTACATTTGACCCAGAGGTGGGCAACAGTCTCAGACGGCAGTAGTGCTCATATAAGTACTCATAACACTCTACTTTCTCTTGGCTTTCTCGCTCATATACGTCCATGAAATCCAAGTTCTGGATGAAAATGATAAAAGTTTAATAGAATAACAAGAGATGCTCGATCTTTTAAAACAAAAATTAGAACCCAGAAACCAATTTTTTACATTTGACCCAGAGGTGGGCAACAGTCTCAGACGGCAGTAGTACTCATGTAAGTACTCATAACACTCTACTTTCTGTTGGCTTTCTCGCTCATATACGTCCATGAAATCCAAGTTCTGGATGAAAATGATAAAAGTTTAATAAAAGAACAAGAGATGCTCGATCTTTTAAAACAAAAATTAGAACCCAGAAGCCAATTTTTTACATTTGACCCAGAGGTGGGCAACAGTCTCAGACGGCAGTAGTGCTCATATAAGTACTCATAACACTCTACTTTCTCTTGGCTTTCTCGCTCATATACGTCCATGAAATCCAGAGTGGGCAAAAGTCTGAGAAGGCAGGAGTACTCATATCAGTACTCATAACACTCTACTTTCTGTTGGCTCTCTCGCTCATATACGTCCATGAAATCCAAGTTCTGGATGAAAATGATAAAAGTTTAATAAAAGAACAAGAGATGCTCGATCTTTTAAAGCAAAAATTAGAACCCAGAAGCCAATTTTTTACATTTGACCCAGAGGTGGGCAACAGTCTCAGACGGCAGTAGTACTCATATAAGTACTCATAACACTCTACTTTCTCTTGGCTTTCTCGCTCATATACGTCCATGAAATCCAAGTTTTGGATGAAAATGATAAAAGTTTAATAAGAGAACAAGAGATGCTCGATCTTTTAAAACAAAAATTAGAACCCAGAAGCCAATTTTTTACATTTGACCCAGAGGTGGGCAACAGTCTCAGACGGCAGTAGTACTCATATAAGTACTCATAACACTCTACTTTCTGTTGGCTTTCTCGCTCATATACGTCCATGAAATCCAAGTTCTGGATGAAAATGATAAAAGTTTAATAAAAGAACAAGAGATGCTCGATCTTTTAAAGCAAAAATTAGAACCCAGAAGCCAATTTTTAACATTTGACCCAGAGGTGGGCAAAAGTCTGAGAAGGCAGGAGTACTCATATCAGTACTCATAACACTCTACTTTCTGTTGGCTTCCTCGCTCATATACGTCCATGAAATCCAAGTTCTGGATGAAAATGATAAAAGTTTAATAAAAGAACAAGAGATGCTCGATCTTTTAAAACAAAAATTAGAACCCAGAAGCCAATTTTTTACATTTGACCCAGAGGTGGGCAACAGTCCCAGACGGCAGTAGTACTCATATAAGTACTCATAACACTCTACTTTCTGTTGGCTTCCTCGCTCATATACGTCCATGTTCTGGATGAAAATGATAAAAGTTTAATAAAAGAACAAGAGATGCTTGATCTTTTAAAACAAAAATTAGAACCCAGAAGCCAATTTTTTACATTTGACCCAGAGGTGGGCAACAGTCTCAGACGGCAGTAGTACTCATATAAGTACTCATAACACTCTACTTTCTGTTGGCTTTCTCGCTCATATACGTCCATGAAATCCAAGTTCTGGATGAAAATGATAAAAGTTTAATAAAAGAACAAGAGATGCTCGATCTTTTAAAACAAAAATTAGAACCCACAAGCCAATTTTTTACATTTGACCCAGAGGTGGGCAACAGTCTCAGACGGCAGTAGTACTCATATAAGTACTCATAACACTCTACTTTCTGTTGGCTTTCTCGCTCATATACGTCCATGAAATCCAAGTTCTGGATGAAAATGTTAAAAGTTTAATAAAAGAACAAGAGATGCTCGATCTTTTAAAACAAAAATGAGAACCCAGAAGCCAATTTTTTACATTTGACCCAGAGGTGGGCAACAGTCTCAGACGGCAGTAGTACTCATATAAGTACTCATAACACTCTACTTTCTCTTGGCTTTCTCGCTCATATACGTCCATGAAATCCAAGTTCTGGATGAAAATGATAAAAGTTTAATAAAAGAACAAGAGATGCTCGATCTTTTAAAACAAAAATTAGAACCCAGAAGCCAATTTTTTACATTTGACCCAGAGGTGGGCAACAGTCTCAGACGGCAGTGGTACTCATATAAGTACTCATAACACTCTACTTTCTGTTGGCTTTCTCGCTCATATACGTCCATGAAATCCAAGTTCTGGATGAAAATGATAAAAGTTTAATAAAAGAACAAGAGATGCTCGATCTTTTAAAACAAAAATTAGAACCCAGAAGCCAATTTTTTACATTTGACCCAGAGGTGGGCAACAGTCTCAGACGGCAGTAGTACTCATGTAAGTACTCATAACACTCTACTTTCTGTTGGCTTTCTCGCTCATATACGTCCATGAAATCCAAGTTCTGGATGAAAATGATAAAAGTTTAATAGAATAACAAGAGATGCTCGATCTTTTAAAACAAAAATTAGAACCCAGAAGCCAATTTTTTACATTTGACCCAGAGGTGGGCAACAGTCTCAGACGGCAGTAGTACTCATATAAGTACTCATAACACTCTACTTTCTCTTGGCTTTCTCGCTCATATACGTCCATGAAATCCAAGTTCTGGATGAAAATGATAAAAGTTTAATAAAAGAACAAGAGATGCTCTATCTTTTAAAGCAAAAATTAGAACCCAGAAGCCAATTTTTTACATTTGACCCAGAGGTGGGCAACAGTCTCAGACGGCAGTGGTACTCATATAAGTACTCATAACACTCTACTTTCTGTTGGCTTTCTCGCTCATATACGTCCATGAAATCCAAGTTCTGGATGAAAACGATAAAAGTTTAATAGAATAACAAGAGATGCTCGATCTTTTAAAACAAAAATTAGAACCCAGAAGCCAATTTTTTACATTTGACCCAGAGGTGGGCGACAGTCTCAGACGGCAGTGGTACTCATATAAGTACTCATAACACTCTACTTTCTGTTGGCTTTCTCGCTCATATACGTCCATGAAATCCAAGTTCTGGATGAAAACGATAAAAGTTTAATAGAATAACAAGAGATGCTCGATCTTTTAAAACAAAAATTAGAACCCAGAAGCCAATTTTTTACATTTGACCCAGAGGTGGGCAACAGTCTCAGACGGCAGTAGTACTCATATAAGTACTCATAACACTCTACTTTCTGTTGGCTTTCTCGCTCATATACGTCCATGAAATCCAAGTTCTGGATGAAAACGATAAAAGTTTAATAGAATAACAAGAGATGCTCGATCTTTTAAAACAAAAATTAGAACCCAGAAGCCAATTTTTTACATTTGACCCAGAGGTGGGCAACAGTCTCAGACGGCAGTGGTACTCATATAAGTACTCATAACACTCTACTTTCTGTTGGCTTTCTCGCTCATATACGTCCATGAAATCCAAGTTCTGGATGAAAACGATAAAAGTTTAATAGAATAACAAGAGATGCTCGATCTTTTAAAACAAAAATTAGAACCCAGAAGCCAATTTTTTACATTTGACCCAGAGGTGGGCAACAGTCTCAGACGGCAGTAGTACTCATATAAGTACTCATAACACTCTACTTTCTGTTGGCTTTCTCGCTCATATACGTCCATGAAATCCAAGTTCTGGATGAAAATGATAAAAGTTTAATAAAAGAACAAGAGATGCTCGATCTTTTAAAACAAAAATGAGAACCCAGAAACCAATTTTTTACATTTGACCCAGAGGTGGGCAACAGTCTCAGACGGCAGTAGTACTCATATAAGTACTCATAACACTCTACTTTCTGTTGGCTTTCTCGCTCATATACGTCCATGAAATCCAAGTTCTGGATGAAAATGTTAAAAGTTTAATAAAAGAACAAGAGATGCTCGATCTTTTAAAACAAAAATGAGAACCCAGAAGCCAATTTTTTACATTTGACCCAGAGGTGGGCAACAGTCTCAGACGGCAGTAGTACTCATATAAGTACTCATAACACTCTACTTTCTGTTGGCTTTCTCGCTCATATACGTCCATGAAATCCAAGTTCTGGATGAAAATGATAAAAGTTTAATAAAAGAACAAGAGATGCTCGATCTTTTAAAACAAAAATGAGAACCCAGAAGCCAATTTTTTACATTTGACCCAGAGGTGGGCAACAGTCTCAGACGGCAGTAGTACTCATATAAGTACTCATAACACTCTACTTTCTCTTGGCTTTCTCGCTCATATACGTCCATGAAATCCAAGTTTTGGATGAAAATGATAAAAGTTTAATAAAAGAACAAGAGATGCTCGATCTTTTAAAACAAAAATTAGAACCCAGAAGCCAATTTTTTACATTTGACCCAGAGGTGGGCAACAGTCTCAGACGGCAGTAGTACTCATATAAGTACTCATAACACTCTACTTTCTGTTGGCTTTCTCGCTCATATACGTCCATGAAATCCAAGTTCTGGATGAAAATGATAAAAGTTTAATAAAAGAACAAGAGATGCTCGATCTTTTAAAGCAAAAATTAGAACCCAGAAGCCAATTTTTAACATTTGACCCAGAGGTGGGCAAAAGTCTGAGAAGGCAGGAGTACTCATATCAGTACTCATAACACTCTACTTTCTGTTGGCTTCCTCGCTCATATACGTCCATGAAATCCAAGTTCTGGATGAAAATGATAAAAGTTTAATAAAAGAACAAGAGATGCTCGATCTTTTAAAACAAAAATTAGAACCCAGAAGCCAATTTTTTACATTTGACCCAGAGGTGGGCAACAGTCCCAGACGGCAGTAGTACTCATATAAGTACTCATAACACTCTACTTTCTGTTGGCTTCCTCGCTCATATACGTCCATGTTCTGGATGAAAATGATAAAAGTTTAATAAAAGAACAAGAGATGCTTGATCTTTTAAAACAAAAATTAGAACCCAGAAGCCAATTTTTTACATTTGACCCAGAGGTGGGCAACAGTCTCAGACGGCAGTAGTACTCATATAAGTACTCATAACACTCTACTTTCTGTTGGCTTTCTCGCTCATATACGTCCATGAAATCCAAGTTCTGGATGAAAATGATAAAAGTTTAATAAAAGAACAAGAGATGCTCGATCTTTTAAAACAAAAATTAGAACCCACAAGCCAATTTTTTACATTTGACCCAGAGGTGGGCAACAGTCTCAGACGGCAGTAGTACTCATATAAGTACTCATAACACTCTACTTTCTGTTGGCTTTCTCGCTCATATACGTCCATGAAATCCAAGTTCTGGATGAAAATGTTAAAAGTTTAATAAAAGAACAAGAGATGCTCGATCTTTTAAAACAAAAATGAGAACCCAGAAGCCAATTTTTTACATTTGACCCAGAGGTGGGCAACAGTCTCAGACGGCAGTAGTACTCATATAAGTACTCATAACACTCTACTTTCTCTTGGCTTTCTCGCTCATATACGTCCATGAAATCCAAGTTCTGGATGAAAATGATAAAAGTTTAATAAAAGAACAAGAGATGCTCGATCTTTTAAAACAAAAATGAGAACCCAGAAGCCAATTTTTTACATTTGACCCAGAGGTGGGCAACAGTCTCAGACGGCAGTAGTACTCATATAAGTACTCATAACACTCTACTTTCTCTTGGCTTTCTCGCTCATATACGTCCATGAAATCCAAGTTCTGGATGAAAATGATAAAAGTTTAATAAAAGAACAAGAGATGCTCGATCTTTTAA
The DNA here is from genome assembly GCA_922984085.1 of Sicus ferrugineus. Lineage (NCBI taxonomy): Eukaryota > Metazoa > Arthropoda > Insecta > Diptera > Conopidae > Sicus > Sicus ferrugineus. The sequence goes on from OV277354.1 coordinate 7,041,129, forward strand.
AACAAAAATTAGAACCCACAAGCCAATTTTTTACATTTGACCCAGAGGTGGGCAACAGTCTCAGACGGCAGTAGTACTCATATAAGTACTCATAACACTCTACTTTCTGTTGGCTTTCTCGCTCATATACGTCCATGAAATCCAAGTTCTGGATGAAAATGTTAAAAGTTTAATAAAAGAACAAGAGATGCTCGATCTTTTAAAACAAAAATGAGAACCCAGAAGCCAATTTTTTACATTTGACCCAGAGGTGGGCAACAGTCTCAGACGGCAGTAGTGCTCATATAAGTACTCATAACACTCTACTTTCTCTTGGCTTTCTCGCTCATATATGTCCATGAAATCCAAGTTCTGGATGAAAATGATAAAAGTTTAATAAAAGAACAAGAGATGCTCGATCTTTTAAAACAAAAATTAGAACCCAGAAGCCAATTTTTTACATTTGACCCAGAGGTGGGCAACAGTCTCAGGCGGCAGTAGTGCTCATATAAGTACTCATAACACTCTACTTTCTCTTGGCTTTCTCGCTCATATACGTCCATGAAATCCAAGTTCTGGATGAAAATGATAAAAGTTTAATAAAAGAACAAGAGATGCTCGATCTTTTAAAACAAAAATTAGAACCCAGAAGCCAATTTTTTACATTTGACCCAGAGGTGGGCAACAGTCTCAGACGGCAGTAGTACTCATATAAGTACTCATAACACTCTACTTTCTGTTGGCTTCCTCGCTCATATACGTCCATGAAATCCAAGTTCTGGATGATAATGATAAAAGTTTAATAAAAGAACAAGAGATGCTCGATCTTTTAAAACAAAAATTAGAACCCAGAAGCCAATTTTTTACATTTGACCCAGAGGTGGGCAACAGTCTCAGGCGGCAGTAGTGCTCATATAAGTACTCATAACACTCTACTTTCTCTTGGCTTTCTCGCTCATATACGTCCATGAAATCCAAGTTCTGGATGAAAATGATAAAAGTTTAATAGAATAACAAGAGATGCTCGATCTTTTAAAACAAAAATTAGAACCCAGAAGCCAATTTTTTACATTTGACCCAGAGGTGGGCAACAGTCTCAGACGGCAGTGGTACTCATATAAGTACTCATAACACTCTACTTTCTGTTGGCTTTCTCGCTCATATACGTCCATGAAATCCAAGTTCTGGATGAAAATGATAAAAGTTTAATAGAATAACAAGAGATGCTCGATCTTTTAAAACAAAAATTAGAACCCAGAAGCCAATTTTTTACATTTGACCCAGAGGTGGGCAACAGTCTCAGACGGCAGTGGTACTCATATAAGTACTCATAACACTCTACTTTCTCTTGGCTTTCTCGCTCATATACGTCCATGAAATCCAAGTTCTGGATGAAAATGATAAAAGTTTAATAAAAGAACAAGAGATGCTCGATCTTTTAAAACAAAAATGAGAACCCAGAAACCAATTTTTTACATTTGACCCAGAGGTGGGCAACAGTCTCAGACGGCAGTGGTACTCATATAAGTACTCATAACACTCTACTTTCTCTTGGCTTTCTCGCTCATATACGTCCATGAAATCCAAGTTCTGGATGAAAATGATAAAAGTTTAATAGAATAACAAGAGATGCTCGATCTTTTAAAACAAAAATTAGAACCCAGAAGCCAATTTTTTACATTTGACCCAGAGGTGGGCAACAGTCTCAGACGGCAGTGGTACTCATATAAGTACTCATAACACTCTACTTTCTGTTGGCTTTCTCGCTCATATACGTCCATGAAATCCAAGTTCTGGATGAAAATGTTAAAAGTTTAATAAAAGAACAAGAGATGCTCGATCTTTTAAAACAAAAATGAGAACCCAGAAGCCAATTTTTTACATTTGACCCAGAGGTGGGCAACAGTCTCAGACGGCAGTAGTACTCATATAAGTACTCATAACACTCTACTTTCTCTTGGCTTTCTCGCTCATATACGTCCATGAAATCCAAGTTCTGGATGAAAATGATAAAAGTTTAATAGAATAACAAGAGATGCTCGATCTTTTAAAACAAAAATTAGAACCCAGAAGCCAATTTTTTACATTTGACCCAGAGGTGGGCAACAGTCTCAGACGGCAGTGGTACTCATATAAGTACTCATAACACTCTACTTTCTGTTGGCTTTCTCGCTCATATACGTCCATGAAATCCAAGTTCTGGATGAAAATGTTAAAAGTTTAATAAAAGAACAAGAGATGCTCGATCTTTTAAAACAAAAATGAGAACCCAGAAGCCAATTTTTTACATTTGACCCAGAGGTGGGCAACAGTCTCAGACGGCAGTAGTACTCATATAAGTACTCATAACACTCTACTTTCTGTTGGCTTTCTCGCTCATATACGTCCATGAAATCCAAGTTCTGGATGAAAATGTTAAAAGTTTAATAAAAGAACAAGAGATGCTCGATCTTTTAAAACAAAAATGAGAACCCAGAAGCCAATTTTTTACATTTGACCCAGAGGTGGGCAACAGTCTCAGACGGCAGTAGTACTCATATAAGTACTCATAACACTCTACTTTCTCTTGGCTTTCTCGCTCATATACGTCCATGAAATCCAAGTTCTGGATGAAAATGATAAAAGTTTAATAAAAGAACAAGAGATGCTCGATCTTTTAAAACAAAAATTAGAACCCAGAAGCCAATTTTTTACATTTGACCCAGAGGTGGGCAACAGTCTCAGACGGCAGTGGTACTCATATAAGTACTCATAACACTCTACTTTCTGTTGGCTTTCTCGCTCATATACGTCCATGAAATCCAAGTTCTGGATGAAAATGTTAAAAGTTTAATAAAAGAACAAGAGATGCTCGATCTTTTAAAACAAAAATGAGAACCCAGAAGCCAATTTTTTACATTTGACCCAGAGGTGGGCAACAGTCTCAGACGGCAGTAGTACTCATATAAGTACTCATAACACTCTACTTTCTGTTGGCTTTCTCGCTCATATACGTCCATGAAATCCAAGTTCTGGATGAAAATGTTAAAAGTTTAATAAAAGAACAAGAGATGCTCGATCTTTTAAAACAAAAATGAGAACCCAGAAGCCAATTTTTTACATTTGACCCAGAGGTGGGCAACAGTCTCAGACGGCAGTAGTACTCATATAAGTACTCATAACACTCTACTTTCTCTTGGCTTTCTCGCTCATATACGTCCATGAAATCCAAGTTCTGGATGAAAATGATAAAAGTTTAATAAAAGAACAAGAGATGCTCGATCTTTTAAAACAAAAATGAGAACCCAGAAGCCAATTTTTTACATTTGACCCAGAGGTGGGCAACAGTCTCAGACGGCAGTAGTACTCATATAAGTACTCATAACACTCTACTTTCTCTTGGCTTTCTCGCTCATATACGTCCATGAAATCCAAGTTCTGGATGAAAATGATAAAAGTTTAATAAAAGAACAAGAGATGCTCGATCTTTTAAAACAAAAATGAGAACCCAGAAGCCAATTTTTTACATTTGACCCAGAGGTGGGCAACAGTCTCAGACGGCAGTAGTACTCATATAAGTACTCATAACACTCTACTTTCTCTTGGCTTTCTCGCTCATATACGTCCATGAAATCCAAGTTCTGGATGAAAATGATAAAAGTTTAATAAAAGAACAAGAGATGCTCGATCTTTTAAAACAAAAATTAGAACCCAGAAGCCAATTTTTTACATTTGACCCAGAGGTGGGCAACAGTCTCAGACGGCAGTAGTACTCATATAAGTACTCATAACACTCTACTTTCTGTTGGCTTTCTCGCTCATATACGTCCATGAAATCCAAGTTCTGGATGAAAATGTTAAAAGTTTAATAAAAGAACAAGAGATGCTCGATCTTTTAAAACAAAAATGAGAACCCAGAAGCCAATTTTTTACATTTGACCCAGAGGTGGGCAACAGTCTCAGACGGCAGTAGTACTCATATAAGTACTCATAACACTCTACTTTCTCTTGGCTTTCTCGCTCATATACGTCCATGAAATCCAAGTTCTGGATGAAAATGATAAAAGTTTAATAAAAGAACAAGAGATGCTCGATCTTTTAAAACAAAAATTAGAACCCAGAAGCCAATTTTTTACATTTGACCCAGAGGTGGGCAACAGTCTCAGACGGCAGTGGTACTCATATAAGTACTCATAACACTCTACTTTCTGTTGGCTTTCTCGCTCATATACGTCCATGAAATCCAAGTTCTGGATGAAAATGATAAAAGTTTAATAAAAGAACAAGATATGCTCGATCTTTTAAAACAAAAATTAGAACCCAGAAGCCAATTTTTTACATTTGACCCAGAGGTGGGCAACAGTCTCAGACGGCAGTAGTACTCATATAAGTACTCATAACACTCTACTTTCTCTTGGCTTTCTCGCTCATATACGTCCATGAAATCCAAGTTCTGGATGAAAATGATAAAAGTTTAATAAAAGAACAAGAGATGCTCGATCTTTTAAAACAAAAATTAGAACCCAGAAGCCAATTTTTTACATTTGACCCAGAGGTGGGCAACAGTCTCAGACGGCAGTAGTGCTCATATAAGTACTCATAACACTCTACTTTCTCTTGGCTTTCTCGCTCATATACGTCCATGAAATCCAAGTTCTGGATGAAAATGATAAAAGTTTAATAAAAGAACAAGAGATGCTCGATCTTTTAAAACAAAAATGAGAACCCAGAAGCCAATTTTTTACATTTGACCCAGAGGTGGGCACCAGTCTCAGGCGGCAGTAGTGCTCATATAAGTACTCATAACACTCTACTTTCTCTTGGCTTTCTCGCTCATATACGTCCATGAAATCCAAGTTCTGGATGAAAATGATAAAAGTTTAATAGAATAACAAGAGATGCTCGATCTTTTAAAACAAAAATTAGAGCCCAGAAGCCAATTTTTTACATTTGACCCAGAGGTGGGCAACAGTCTCAGACGGCAGTAGTACTCATATAAGTACTCATAACACTCTACTTTCTGTTGGCTTCCTCGCTCATATACGTCCATGAAATCCAAGTTCTGGATGAAAATGATAAAAGTTTAATAAAAGAACAAGAGATGCTCGATCTTTTAAAACAAAAATTAGAACCCAGAAGCCAATTTTTTATATTTGACCCAGAGGTGGGCAACAGTCTCAGACGGCAGTAGTGCTCATATAAGTACTCATAACACTCTACTTTCTCTTGGCTTTCTCGCTCATATACGTCCATGAAATCCAAGTTCTGGATGAAAATGATAAAAGTTTAATAAAAGAACAAGAGATGCTCGATCTTTTAAAACAAAAATTAGAATCCAGAAGCCAATTTTTTACATTTGACCCAGAGGTGGGCAACAGTCTCAGACGGCAGTAGTGCTCATATAAGTACTCATAACACTCTACTTTCTCTTGGCTTTCTCGCTCATATACGTCCATGAAATCCAAGTTCTGGATGAAAATGATAAAAGTTTAATAGAATAACAAGAGATGCTCGATCTTTTAAAACAAAAATTAGAGCCCAGAAGCCAATTTTTTACATTTGACCCAGATGTGGGCAACAGTCTCAGACGGCAGTAGTACTCATATAAGTACTCATAACACTCTACTTTCTGTTGGCTTCCTCGCTCATATACGTCCATGAAATCCAAGTTCTGGATGAAAATGATAAAAGTTTAATAAAAGAACAAGAGATGCTCGATCTTTTAAACCAAAAATTAGAACCCAGAAGCCAATTTTTTACATTTGACCCAGAGGTGGGCAACAGTCTCAGACGGCAGTAGTACTCATATAAGTACTCATAAAACTCTACTTTCTGTTGGCTTCCTCGCTCATATACGTCCATGAAATCCAAGTTCTGGATGAAAATGATAAAAGTTTAATAAAAGAACAAGAGATGCTCGATCTTTTAAAACAAAAATTAGAACCCAGAAGCCAATTTTTTACATTTGACCCAGAGGTGGGCAACAGTCTCAGACGGCAGTAGTACTCATATAAGTACTCATAACACTCTACTTTCTGTTGGCTTCCTCGCTCATATACGTCCATGAAATCCAAGTTCTGGATGAAAATGATAAAAGTTTAATAAAAGAACAAGAGATGCTCGATCTTTTAAAACAAAAATTAGAACCCAGAAGCCAATTTTTTACATTTGACCCAGAGGTGGGCAACAGTCTCAGACGGCAGTAGTACTCATATAAGTACTCATAACACTCTACTTTCTCTTGGCTTTCTCGCTCATATACGTCCATGAAATCCAAGTTCTGGATGAAAATGATAAAAGTTTAATAAAAGAACAAGAGATGCTCGATCTTTTAAAACAAAAATTAGAACCCAGAAGCCAATTTTTTACATTTGACCCAGAGGTGGGCAACAGTCTCAGACGGCAGTAGTACTCATATAAGTACTCATAACACTCTACTTTCTCTTGGCTTTCTCGCTCATATACGTCCATGAAATCCAAGTTCTGGATGAAAATGATAAAAGTTTAATAAAATAACAAGAGATGCTCGATCTTTTAAAACAAAAATTAGAACCCAGAAGCCAATTTTTTACATTTGACCCAGAGGTGGGCAACAGTCTCAGACGGCAGTAGTACTCATATAAGTACTCATAACACTCTACTTTCTGTTGGCTTCCTCGCTCATATACGTCCATGAAATCCAAGTTCTGGATGAAAATGATAAAAGTTTAATAAAAGAACAAGAGATGCTCGATCTTTTAAAACAAAAATGAGAACCCAGAAGCCAATTTTTTACATTTGACCCAGAGGTGGGCAACAGTCTCAGACGGCAGTAGTACTCATATAAGTACTCATAACACTCTACTTTCTGTTGGCTTTCTCGCTCATATACGTCCATGAAATCCAAGTTCTGGATGAAAATGCTAAAAGTTTAATAAAAGAACAAGAGATGCTCGATCTTTTAAAACAAAAATGAGAACCCAGAAGCCAATTTTTTACATTTGACCCAGAGGTGGGCAACAGTCTCAGACGGCAGTAGTACTCATATAAGTACTCATAACACTCTACTTTCTCTTGGCTTCCTCGCTCATATACGTCCATGAAATCCAAGTTCTGGATGAAAATGATAAAAGTTTAATAAAAGAACAAGAGATGCTCGATCTTTTAAAACAAAAATTAGAACCCAGAAGCCAATTTTTTACATTTGACCCAGAGGTGGGCAACAGTCTCAGACGGCAGTAGTACTCATATAAGTACTCATAACACTCTACTTTCTGTTGGCTTTCTCGCTCATATACGTCCATGAAATCCAAGTTCTGGATGAAAATGATAAAAGTTTAATAAAAGGACAAGAGATGCTCGATCTTTTAAAACAAAAATGAGAACCCAGAAGCCAATTTTTTACATTTGACCCAGAGGTGGGCAACAGTCTCAGACGGCAGTAGTACTCATATAAGTACTCATAACACTCTACTTTCTGTTGGCTTTCTCGCTATTATACGTCCATGAAATCCAAGTTCTGGATGAAAATGATAAAAGTTTAATAAAAGAACAAAAGATGCTCGATCTTTTAAAACGAAAATTAGAACCCAAAAGCCAATTTTTTACAATTGACCCAGAGGTGGGCAACAGTCTCAGACGGCAGTAGTACTCATATAAGTACTCATAACACTCTACTTTCTGTTGGCTTCCTCGCTCATATACGTCCATGAAATCCAAGTTCTGGATGAAAATGATAAAAGTTTAATAAAAGAACAAGAGATGCTCGATCTTTTAAAGCAACAATTAGAACCCAGAAGCCAATTTTTTACATTTGACCCAGAGGTGGGCAACAGTCTCAGACGGCAGTAGTACTCATATAAGTACTCGTAACACTCTACTTTCTCTTGGCTTTCTCGCTCATATACGTCCATGAAATCCAAGTTCTGGATGAAAATGATAAAAGTTTAATAAAAGAACAAGAGATGCTCGATCTTTTAAAACAACAATTAGAACCCAGAAGCCAATTTTTTACATTTGACCCAGAGGTGGGCAACAGTCTCAGACGGCAGTAGTACTCATATAAGTACTCATAACACTCTACTTTCTGTTGGCTTCCTCGCTCATATACGTCCATGAAATCCAAGTTCTGGATGAAAATGTTAAAAGTTTAATAAAAGAACAAGAGATGCTCGATCTTTTAAAACAAAAATGAGAACCCAGAAGCCAATTTTTTACATTTGACCCAGAGGTGGGCAACAGTCTCAGACGGCAGTAGTACTCATATAAGTACTCGTAACACTCTACTTTCTCTTGGCTTTCTCGCTCATATACGTCCATGAAATCCAAGTTCTGGATGAAAATGATAAAAGTTTAATAAAAGAACAAGAGATGCTCGATCTTTTAAAGCAACAATTAGAACCCAGAAGCCAATTTTTTACATTTGACCCAGAGGTGGGCAACAGTCTCAGACGGCAGTAGTACTCATATAAGTACTCATAACACTCTACTTTCCGTTGGCTTTCTCGCTCATATACGTCCATGAAATCCAAGTTCTGGATGAAAATGATAAAAGTTTAATAAAAGAACAAAAGATGCTCGATCTTTTAAAACAAAAATTAGAACCCAGAAGCCAATTTTTTACAATTGACCCAGAGGTGGGCAACAGTCTCAGACGGCAGTAGTACTCATATAAGTACTCATAACACTCTACTTTCTGTTGGCTTCCTCGCTCATATACGTCCATGAAATCCAAGTTCTGGATGAAAATGATAAAAGTTTAATAAAAGAACAAGAGATGCTCGATCTTTTAAAGCAACAATTAGAACCCAGAAGCCAATTTTTTACATTTGACCCAGAGGTGGGCAACAGTCTCAGACGGCAGTAGTACTCATATAAGTACTCGTAACACTCTACTTTCTCTTGGCTTTCTCGCTCATATACGTCCATGAAATCCAAGTTCTGGATGAAAATGATAAAAGTTTAATAAAAGAACAAGAGATGCTCGATCTTTTAAAGCAACAATTAGAACCCAGAAGCCAATTTTTTACATTTGACCCAGAGGTGGGCAACAGTCTCAGACGGCAGTAGTACTCATATAAGTACTCGTAACACTCTACTTTCTCTTGGCTTTCTCGCTCATATACGTCCATGAAATCCAAGTTCTGGATGAAAATGATAAAAGTTTAATAAAAGAACAAGAGATGCTCGATCTTTTAAAACAAAAATGAGAACCCAGAAGCCAATTTTTTACATTTGACCCAGAGGTGGGCAACAGTCTTCGACGGCAGTAGTACTCATATAAGTACTCATAACACTCTACTTTCTGTTGGCTTCCTCGCTCATATACGTCCATGAAATCCAAGTTCGGGATGAAAAAGATAAAAGTTTAATAAAAGAACAAGAGATGCTCGATCTTTTAAAACAAAAATTAGAACCCAGAAGCCAATTTTTTACATTTGACCCAGAGGTGGGCAACAGTCTCAGATGGCAGTAGTACTCATATAAGTACTCATAACACTCTACTTTCTGTTGGCTTTCTCGCTCATATACGTCCATGAAATCCAAGTTCTGGATGAAAATGATAAAAGTTTAATAAAAGAACAAGAGATGCTCGATCTTTTAAAACAAAAATGAGAACCCAGAAGCCAATTTTTTACATTTGACCCAGAGGTGGGCAACAGTCTCAGACGGCAGTAGTACTCATATAAGTACTCATAACACTCTACTTTCTCTTGGCTTTCTCGCTCATATACGTCCATGAAATCCAAGTTCTGGATGAAAATGATAAAAGTTTAATAAAAGAACAAGGGATGCTCGATCTTTTAAAACAAAAATGAGAACCCAGAAGCCAATTTTTTACATTTGACCCAGAGGTGGGCAACAGTCTCAGACGGCAGTAGTACTCATATAAGTACTCATAACACTCTACTTTCTCTTGGCTTTCTCGCTCATATACGTCCATGAAATCCAAGTTCTGGATGAAAATGATAAAAGTTTACTAAAAGAACAAGAGATGCTCGATCTTTTAAAACAAAAATGAGAACCCAGAAGCCAATTTTTTACATTTGACCCAGAGGTGGGCAACAGTCTCAGACGGCAGTAGTACTCATATAAGTACTCATAACAATCTACTTTCTCTTGGCTTTCTCGCTCATATACGTCCATGAAATCCAAGTTCTGGATGAAAATGATAAAAGTTTAATAAAAGAACAAGAGATGCTCGATCTTTTAAAACAAAAATTAGAACCCAGAAGCCAATTTTTTACATTTGACCCAGAGGTGGGCAACAGTCTTCGACGGCAGTAGTACTCATATAAGTACTCATAACACTCTACTTTCTGTTGGCTTCCTCGCTCATATACGTCCATGAAATCCAAGTTCTGGATGAAAATGATAAAAGTTTAATAAAAGAACAAGAGATGCTCGATCTTTTAAAGCAAAAATTAGAACCCAGAAGTCAATTTTTTACATTTGACCCAGAGGTGGGCAACAGTCTCAGACGGCAGTAGTACTCATATAAGTACTCATAACACTCTACTTACTGTTGGCTTTCTCGCTCATATACGTCCATGAAATCCAAGTTCTGGATGAAAATGATAAAAGTTTAATAAAAGAACAAGAGATGCTCGATCTTTTAAAACAAAAATTAGAACCCAGAAGCCAATTTTTTACATTTGACCCAGAGGTGGGCAACAGTCTCAGACGGCAGTAGTACTCATATAAGTACTCATAACACTCTACTTACTGTTGGCTTTCTCGCTCATATACGTCCATGAAATCCAAGTTCTGAAAGGGTGAAATCCAAGTTCCAAGGATGAAAATGATAAAAGTTTAATAAAAGAACAAGAGATGCTCGATCTTTTAAAACAAAAATGAGAACCCAGAAGCCAATTTTTTACATTTGACCCAGAGGTGGGCAACAGTCTCAGACGGCAGTAGTACTCATATAAGTACTCATAACACTCTACTTTCTCTTGGCTTTCTCGCTCATATACGTCCATGAAATCCAAGTTCTGGATGAAAATGATAAAAGTTTAATAAAAGAACAAGAGATGCTCGATCTTTTAAAACAAAAATTAGAACCCAGAAGCCAATTTTTTACATTTGACCCAGAGGTGGGCAACAGTCTCAGACGGCAGTAGTACTCATATAAGTACTCATAACACTCTACTTACTGTTGGCTTTCTCGCTCATATACGTCCATGAAATCCAAGTTCTGGATGAAAATGATAAAAGTTTAATAAAAGAACAAGAGATGCTCGATCTTTTAAAACAAAAATTAGAACCCAGAAGCCAATTTTTTACATTTGACCCAGAGGTGGGCAACAGTCTTCGACGGCAGTAGTACTCATATAAGTACTCATAACACTCTACTTTCTGTTGGCTTCCTCGCTCATATACGTCCATGAAATCCAAGTTCTGGATGAAAATGATAAAAGTTTAATAAAAGAACAAGAGATGCTCGATCTTTTAAAACAAAAATTAGAACCCAGAAGCCAATTTTTTACATTTGACCCAGAGGTGGGCAACAGTCTCAGACGGCAGTAGTACTCATATAAGTACTCATAACACTCTACTTTCTGTTGGCTTTCTCGCTCATATACGTCCATGAAATCCAAGTTCTGGATGAAAATGATAAAAGTTTAATAAAATAACAAGAGATGCTCGATCTTTTAAAACAAAAATTAGAACCCAGAAGCCAATTTTTTACATTTGACTCAGAGGTGGGCAACAGTCTCAGAAGGCAGGAGTACTCATATCAACCGTACATGTGGATTATACGATATATAACCTCAAAATATAAATATTTTTCCTTTGACAATACGAGCCATTTAATCCAAGCGAGCAACACTTTACGTTCGTAGGCAGAAATTCAGATTTAAAATCATTCGGCCTGTTAACTGTTCTTTTAACATACAAATAGCGGTCGAGTTATGGACGCGTTCAATTGCAAAACACTTGAGGGCCTGAAGGACACTTGACGAGGCGCCGATAAAACAGCAACGCGTTGGTGTCTGCGGTGGATACAAAAATACTCTTTGCAAAAAGAATGCATACGAATTTTCGTATACTATATATTTGAGCGTGTGTATGAGCGGTTGTGTCTGTACGTGTGTAAGAACAATATTTGGAGCAGAGATCAAGTGAAAAGTTGAGTGGCTTTTTTTGTTTTAAAAGCTCTTCGAAGCTTTCAAAGAAATATGGAAAGCTTTTAAATTTTTATATATTTTTTTTTTTATATTTCATAAAATTTTTAAATTTTTATATTTCATAAAATTGTGTGTTTCTGCAGATTCTAAGGAAACTCAAAAAGCAATTAATAATTTATACAAATACTTGTATAATTCAATATAATTTAAAATATTATTTGTATAAAAATTTCGTATTAGTTCATTACTTTATGACTTAATTTTATTATTTGATTTCAGGAGTTTATTTTCCTAATTTCGGTTTTACTTTTGATTAGTGAAATTTTAGTGAAATTTTTATTTCTACGTTTTACATTATTTTTATTTCTACGTTTTACATTATTTTTATTTCTACGTTTTACATTATTTTTATTTCTACGTTTTTATTTCTGCGTAACAACTTTACGAACTATTGGAGTGGAAAACTATTTCCAGGAATCGTAAAAATTTCAACGGCATTTCTTGCATACATTTTCGGGCATCGTAAAGACGTTTCGTTTTCGCTGGAGTTTTCTTAACTTAAACAGTTGTTTGAACTGTTAAATTTTATTGACGGTATTAAATTGCATTCTCTGTGGCACTGAAAGCGATTTGGAGTCCAATTCGTAAGAGTGCGGTTTTTGCGTGAAAGGAAAATTTGTCATTTGATTGATTTATAAAAGACAGCATTTGAAAGATTAAAAAGACAAAGGAAAAAACAAAAACTTAAAAACTTTTTTTAATAGTTTTCAATCGCAACTTTTTATTACCTTTTTGTTCGCACTTTTTGCTTTAAGAGTTTAAAAGAAATTATTAGAATTTTCACTTACTCTTTGCTAACTTCTTTACGAACTGAAATTTATAAATGGCGAGATATTTTGCAATTACAACACAACAACGTAAGTGTTTTGAGAATAAATTATCTTTTATTGCAATTTTATTATAAATAAATTTCAGTTCATAACGGTGGCTGAGTTTAGAAAGCTGCAGCAAGAATTTTTACTACTTTACAGTTCATTTAGTGCCTCGTATTCGATTCAGCTGATTTATTAGCAGAACATGGCAACCCTTTTTGCGGAGCCGTTTAATATGTTTGGCGCGTGCAACGTTGAGTCGAGTCAACTCTCGCAAGAAACGGAACCAACGTTCCGTAAACCACGACGTATACGCAATATGAAATTTGCTGTTCCGCAAAATGTTCTCCTCGGAAGTTCAGATTTTTATAATTTTCTAGGGGAAAATTAGGGTTGGTCTTTCTATCACAAGAAATGTTATACAAATATTGTAATCATCTGGCGACAAATTGTCAACAAACAAAGGCAAAGTGGCAAACTAGCTGGATATGGCATTAATAAATTATGTATTAGTATGTGTGTTTCTTCCCCCGCTTGATCTCATGACCGTAGCTGGTTTCCCCACCCGTGAGACAATCTATTTGTTCTCCATCCTCTCCGAAATTTTTGCGCTGTCATCAATTGTCAAAGCTCTCGTTCACAAGACAACAATAGCAAAAAATATTGTTTATTCTTACTTATTACTAATTCGTCCTCTTCTCCTCGTTCTCCTTCTTTTTCCCCTCCTCTTTCCAATTTATGGTATCCTGAGATAACAAAATTTTATTTATTTTGTGATTGAATAAATAACTACGAACAATCCTGGCTTGGATTTCGGTTCGGATGTTTGTCTGTATGTCGTTAAACATTTAGGTTGGTTTAGATGGAATTTACTAATTCTTTACTGCAATCCTTGCAGGATGCGTTATCTCGGTGTAGGAGAAAAGGATTCAATTATTTTTTTTCTCGGTTTCAATTATTTTTAATGCAATCAAGTAACAAATAGAAAATCGCGCCACACGGTTGAACTAAAAACGTTGATGAATTGATTGGTAATCAAAATTAACTCGGCTTTTTTCACTTTAATTGAATTATTTTTCTTGCTGTTTTGCGAATTTGTTACAACATTTACAAGCTTGTGAAGACAGCATTTGGTGTCATTAATTTCGGTAATGATGACAATAATGAATGTATTCCTTCTTCGTGCAATGCAAGGTAATCAATTTCATTCGCAACGATTACCAGTAGGATAGTCATCGTCTCTTTCATTGAAGCTGTGCGACTATCTCGACTTCAGTGTCACACGAGAAGTTGGTTGATTGGTTGATTGGTTGATTGGATTGGTCGTGGGATGTCCACTTGGTTGATTGGTAATCGGAAAGAAATACATTCGGATTTACACTCCAAATGTGCTCTTCATTTGAGCAATTTAACGAGAAAATCCTCCACACTGAAAGCGAATTCGATGATTCAATTTGAAGGGAAGCTTAACTGTCTGATTGTTCGTTCACTTTCATTCAACTGACAAGGAATCGCGTCATAAAATGAAATGAACGAAATTAAGTTGTCGTTTGAGGGTAATCAAACTCAAACTCTGGCACTCAGTTGCCGCCAGTTACAGGCAACTGTGGTCAATGCTTTCATCTTTAATAAGATGGCAAAGTTGTAGAGCTCGTTAAATTGCTCAATTTCCGTTGATTTCATTTGAGATATTAATAAATAATATATAACGATTCTGGTTTAATTTTTGAAGAAAGCAAAAGTTGGTTTTTTTCTAGTGCGCTACTACTGAGGGAAAAATTCTCAATTCAAGTCACCTGTTTACCGGCTTCGCAACAGTTGCTGCATAGGTAACTGAAAATCCTCCTCCAAGACTAATGAGTACTAACTTTGGAGACTCTCTACACAAATACTCTCTGCTTTAAGCTCCGCTTTCAACAAAATATCTTAGTTAAATATTTAGCTTCAAGTCCGCAATAATTCACATTTCAATAACTAAAGGTTTAAATTTAACTTCACTCAAATTACCAGCCCAACTTTCTCGTGAAAAATAGTTAAAACTGTTATTTTTTAGTGAACTGAATAAGCTAATATCGAGCTAAAAATTAAAAACACTCTTACCACGCTTAAAATTAAGTTTACATATCAGTAAAAATTTTCCCCACATGTACGTATATTTGATATGTAAGAACATTTGAAGTTTACATTTGATATGTGGGATTTCCGTTGGATTTTTAAATCCGCTGGAATTTTTTTCAACAACTTTTACCATATTTTTAATTTTTAGTCAATTTTTCAAAAACCCTTAAAACATTTTACAGAACTTTTCCTATTCGGCAACCTTGCAACTATTACAACTGGTGGTTTGCGTCTTGGCTATGGTGTAAAAGATATGTAAAGGAATATTTTCTTACCACATGAAGTTGCCAGATATTTAGTTCTTCAAGTGTGTTATATTCCACAGAAAGACAGAAAGAAAAAACATTCTCAATACATTTTTGCTCTGATAAAGTAATTTAAGGATTCTTAAAAATATAGACACAATTTTCAATGCGTTTATAAATAAGTTGCTATATATATATAATAAGACTATAAGTTTTGTAGGTGGGATTTAAAAGCTAATGCGGATTTTGTAAAGGAATTTTCGCGTGTTGTAGAATTTTTAAAACAGAATACCAAAATGAGAATTTTGTGTACTCTTAAAAAAGACTTCGATGCGAGTCAGATTACTGCGTCACCTGCTGCCAGTCGGCGGCAGTTCGGATCAATTAATAATATCGTAGCATCTACTCAAACTTGTCTGAGTATTCAATTCTTGTACCTTTAGAAAATTCCTCTTTAATTCATGAAATGAAAATTCATAAAAAAAATTAAATGAGATAAACACTCAGTTATTACGGCGAATTTCCAAATTATAATCGGCGCAGGGCTCTATGGGGTGTGTTGAATTCTGTTGACATTTGCAAAGAATATGAGATTTTTGCAACTGTGAACTCCCAGCAGGGGTTTTGTTGCATTTTTAGCTATTCTATGGTTTGACACGTTCGTGAATTTTGTTTAATTTTTAATCAATATGAAAGTACATAAAAAGTTTTACAAAATGAATTAGCAAATAAAGACATCGTAAAGACAAGCCTTCCGGGACCTGCGGGCAACATTTTGAAGGCTACGGGCAACATTTGAAGGGCGTCAACGTCGCTGCCATAGAACTCAGCAGCAGCGGAGCACTGGAGCTCCGCTGGCCACTCCTTCGGCGTCAATTTTACTGTTCTGTTGTGCTAGTAATAATTAAAATAAATCGAAAGAAAATGCAACAAAAGCGGACCAGATGTTCCTCCACATCCCTGTTAGTTAGAATTTTCCTGCTACTGTCTGTGCAGAATTTGCTCTGGAGGACCTGCGCTGGAACGCACATCACCGGCACATTCCACGCGGAGGACTTCTTCAAATTTATTGTAAAGTTTGGCTTCCAGAAGGCGGAGTCCCACTCACAGCGCGACTCCTTTGGCTACATATACGGCAACATTACTTCGCAGAACTCCTTCTTATCGCCCGCAAGTGGTGCTATACTGGTTGTGCTGGACAAACCCACATTCATCGACTTCTATAACAATCGGAGCTACTATAATCGCGATGTGGCCTGCCAGCGCATGTTTGCACGCCTGAAGCTGATTGCCTACGATGCGGATTGCAATGTGGAAGGGAAGCGAGACTTCTTACGTCGGGTGCCCTGCGCACGTGGGCACCTGTGCCCCGATGAGGACAATCCCGCGAATGTAGTACCTGGCAATCAGTTCACCTACGTGATTAGTACAGCTGTACAACCCAGGTTGGTGAAGTAATCTGTTAAAATCTTGCATTGCTTATTTACTCAGTTGGCTTTTTTTATCAACAGCGGAATTTCAAGTTTGCTTTGTTAAAAATAGCAACGCTTTGTTGTTCTGCTGTTTAGCCAGTCAGTCAACTCTAGTGGTTGCTTTTCTCGTGTTGGGTTTGTAAATTCGTGTGCCAACTGGCAGCCAGAAGCACTTTTATCTTTGATGCTTTTAATTCAAATTAATTAATTTTCATTAAATGCTAGAAACTTGTTTCTTTCTAGTGGATGCGAATTTGTTTAAAACTGCTAACTTAGATGAGAAGTGGCTGTATAAATTTTGCGTATCAATTGATTAAGTTCTTTGAATGTTCATTCATTACGCTAAAGCTTCCCTAGTGCTTTCAATGATTCCCTACAACTCCGCTTAAATTTGAAATTACAATCCTGAACTGAAAGCGTGTTTTCTGCAATCCAATATTTCACTCTAAAATCGTGAATTCATTTCAATGAACTCTTGCGAAAGTTCTAGTGAGAGACTTAATCAATTTTAATTTTACAGATTCTGGTACGTTGCTCTCGTTGCTTGCTATCGCAATCGCACCACGTGCGGTTGGCATGCTTACGATCCACAAGCGAAGTGGGGCAGCAGCAGCACCGTGGATTCGAATGGAAGCCAAACACTTCAGCCAGAAGCAAAAGACACCCCAGCGTCATCTTTGATTAGTTACGATATTCGTCTTGTAAATGGAAATCCCAACATTTCGTCAGCTCATCCGCTTACCTTTCAGTTCTCGTTCGATCAGCAAAACCTACTGGAAATGTACTTGATCTTCCTGCTCGTCTACATTATCCTGCTGCCCGTGCAGTTTTATGCAGTGAGATTGCAGAAGCATCCTGTCACGAAACTCTTCACCCTCAGCCTGCTCAGTGAATTCGTTAGTCTGGCTCTGATCACCGTGCATCTGACTAAGTTCGCTTTAAATGGCGAGGGTGAGCCGAAAATACAGGCAGCTGGTGACATATTGGATATCTTTAGTAGAGTGAGTTGCGGATGTTGGTTGAAGTTTGCTTGTTTCATTGAAAATTCGGTTCTTGTCTCTCGCCAACAGACAACTTTTATGCTAATCCTGTTGCTGCTCGCCAAAGGCTGGGCTGTGACGCGCCAGCAAATCAGCCGCACTGGCTGGATCATCCTTATGACCATTTGGGTGCCCTATTGCGCCTTCCATGTGTTCCTTTATATCTGGGATAGGGTAAGTTTAGGGAAAGTTGCTAGTAATAGTTTCTCATATTATTGTGGGGCGATTACATGTTGTTTCAGACGGAAGTTGATATTATTTCGGATGTGGATGAGTATCAAACTTGGCCTGGCTGGATTGTATTAATATTACGGTAAGATATTTAAATTCACATTCGGTGCATTTATTGCAGATGATTGGTCTCTTCTCAGCACCTCGTTCATGTTGTGGTTCCTCTATGAGCTGCGCAACACCATGAAATACGAGCACAGCACGAAAAAACTCGACTTCCTGCTGCATCTGGGTGCCTCCAGCCTGGTGTGGTTTATCTATTTACCAATCGTTGCCATTGTGGCGCTGCAAGTGAGCCCCATGTGGCGCTACAAGCTACTGCTGGGCATTACAAACTCGGCCGACTGCTTGGCTTACTGCGTAATGACTGGGCTGCTGTGGCCAAATCGTTCAGGCCAATATTTGTTGCTGGCGGGCACAAAATATTCAGGTGAAACAGCTGATACTGATCAGCTGAGCTGATCTTTGATATAAGAGTTTCGAAACTTGTAATTAATGCCCTGTTCTTCTCTGCAGGCATGGACGAACTTGATGAATTCAACGAAGCACCGCACATCGTACGCGAACGTGAGAGACGCCAGAACTCGTTGGATAATATTTCCATCAACGGGACTGCAGTTGGAGCACCCAGTAGCGGTGGTGGTGGAGCGGGCGGCTTGATTGTATCAACCAGCATGCCGCACTCTATGAACGGCGACGTCGGCAGTGAACTGCTGGAGCCGGAGGACTTGAGTGCAGAACTCTTAACGGATTTAAATAAAAACAGTCATATTATAGCATAGAGCGGGGCTGCTCGGCCCGCATGTAAGCTGAGATGCACAGCTTGGCATTATGTAACTGCCGTGTAATTTACTGCTTTGCATTTGCATTGCCATTGCAAAGAAACAAACACAAAACGGAAGTGAATACAAGAACGACTTTGCTGTGTTGTGTTGCCTGCATGTGATTTTTTCATCAATTCATCCCATTTACACGTATCTTTTTATTTCAATTAGTTATAAGGTTAGGTTTTAGACATCATAAGTTTCTTTTCTACATTTTTTAAATATCGACATACATACTGATTTTATAACGTAAATTTTAGAAAATATTGAAATTACTCAAATGTGATTGTTTAACAAAGGAAAAAATATACAAAAACAGCATACAAAACAGAACGAACACAAATTAACGAAATCTTAGATTGAAATTTCAATGCGTTTGCAACGTATACAATTTTTAATATCAGTATAGTGTTATACAATATATAAACACAACTTTTTTAATTATATGATAAAATATACACACCTAAAATACGAACTGTATACACATTTGCAGTCAATTTTAGCAAAGATGTATGAAATTTTAAACAAGAAACTCAATTCGGTGTGGAAAAAATGTGTCAAAACTACGCTATGCTAAAAGCTGCACAATCTTGCGAGAAAAATATCCAGATTTTACTCACAATTTGATTTATTCGAAAGTTTAAGTCATACTTTTTGAAATAGTGTACCTCTCTAGATGTATGTATCGATATCACAAATAGCTTGTAGTTTTATGTTTAAGCGCATTTCATATGGAAATTGTTTTAATGTCGGCGTCAGATTTTATTTAAATTAAAATCACCAATACGTATGCAGAGCGTAGAAAGTTTTAAAAGTGTTTTTTTTCACATTTTTAAATAAAAAGTAAACCGAATACTTATTACAAGATAATGTACGAGTAGTTGTTGACCTCACTTGAGTTCCCGCATCAGTTGACTACGGAACATCAACGCAAGTATGCAAGGGGCGCAGTCCGGCTGGAAGGGGCTATGAAAACTTATACGCTGATGGATCCGAAGTCGACAATAATGTCGAGCTCGGGATTTACTCCAAACAATTAGGGGTAGCTTAGTCTACAAATTACCTGAGCACTGCTCGATTTTTGAAGTTTTCCCCACTAGCTTTCGATAAAATAAATTGAAGAAAGAGGATTCTTTCGAAGTATGGTATCTTTCTTAATTTTGTTCCCGTTTTCTTTCCATTTTGGTGTTTTCTCTGACAATCACTCTGTTTTTTCCTGTTCGTTCATCTATGGACCACTCGTAGCTGGCTTTTAAAGCTTTTCTAGGTCTACATTGACATTCTAAAAGCTTTTTAAAATTAAAGTCTTCTATACACCGTTCTATATTCTTGTTCAGACATCGATCCTTGTTAAATATGACTCCATCCACATTACCGATACCGATCAGTGTTCGCTCATGATTTTCTGTAATAATACTTCCCTTGTATATTTCACTAAAGCTGTTACCATCAGCGTACATGTTGCTGAGTTCGACTTCTAAAAGGTTCTACTAATTCATTTAGCAGTTTTTGGTTGTTGAAGAAGTTAACGTATTCCATTCTAATGTTATGGGTTGTAAAACCTCTGTAAAACCAAAATCCGGAATTTGATCATCACTAAAAATACAAAGAAGTAGTTTAACTTTACATAATTTGATAATGTGACATATTTAATCGCATAATCGTTATTTAAGGGTTTAATTTAATGGTACGGATAGTAAAAACATATAAAGATACTGTAAATATCCTGATTTCATCAATACTCAGTGATACTCAGTTTTATCATATTTAGAGTTATTTCAGGAAGTAAATTGAACTCCAATATAGAATTTTACCCAGCCAATGTTGTCCATCCTAATGGATTTCACCTCTTCACCGATCCATTGACTCATCAAAATTTTTCAGAAATATATCACAGAATGTTTGCACAAAAATGCCACCTTCATCGAAAAGTTGTTATATGAATCCTAAAATATGCATTTATAAAAAATGAGACTCAACTATTAGCAACATTTTGGTTGATCTGAAGCTTCAAAGTCTAGATTTACCTCTTTGTGTACTGAATATTGTCATCAGGTGTTCATCGCAAGGATATTGAGCCTACTCGTCACACAGAGAACTACGCGCGTTCTCCACAATTTCTTCATTATCGAAACGCGGATCTACCGCACCGCGACATGCATTTACAATGACAAACTTTTGCACCTGCGCCAAACTTGAATTAGCCAGTAAGTCCGCCACAATATCGTTCTTAATGCTGTAGGTGCCATCAGCCCTTGTATAAATGACGTCACCTTCATTTCCGTGCGACATAATAACTGTGACGACCAAAATTCGGCGAGAGCAAATTTTGTCCACACAACACAAAACTAAGAACACAAACACAACACAACAACATACTGAATTTGATATTTTATTTTATATTTTAATTTCTTTATATGAATTAATATATTATTAATGAATTACAATTAAAATTAATTTACATTTGTCAACATGTTATTTGAATAGTTAGTAAATAGTTCGTAAACACCTTGTATTAGAATAAGAGTAGCTAGATTAAGAGAAAAGAGAGGGAGACAATATGGCTCTTGTTGTGAAGAAGATGTGGAGAAGATAAGAGCAGGCGAGCGAGCAAACAACGCTGGGCAGCGCGAGGAGTCGAGCAAATGGTATCGAAAAGAAGAGTGGCAAGCAAGCAAGCAGCGACGAACAGAGAACATACAAGCAAGCAGTGGTTGAAAAATAAACGCGGGAGAGCAACAAGTCAGTTGGTAGAGGACAGGCAAGCTGGACGGTCGGATAATTGGATTGCTCGGTAGTAGGACATAGGGTTTAGCAGATAGTGGGATAAACGGGCAGACGGACAAAGACAATTAGGAGATTCTAGTAGGATTACAAGGCTACATAGGATCCCTGGTCTGCGAAAATATCTCTTTCATTGCGTTTCGTAATCTCGACGATCGAACGCAGTGTAAGATATATTTAAGTAAACCGTACTCGGTGAGTGCAATCTTGACGATCACTCACTGCTGGGATAAACGGGCAGACGGACAAAGACAATTAGGAGATTCTAGTAGGATTACAAGGCTACATAGGATCCCTGGTCTGCGAAAATATCTCCTTCATTGCGTATCGTAATCTCGACGATCGAACGCAGTGTAAGGTATATTTAAGTAAGCCGTACTCGGTGAGTGCAATCTTGACGATCACTCACTGCTGGGATAAACGAGCAAACGGAAAATGACAAGTAGGGTAATTGACTATAGTTAATCATCTTGTCGAGAAATTTAAGGAACGTAGGTCATATAGGGCTACATAAGTTACCCGTTATCTGATTGCTTCTCGCGGGGGGCACTTATTTAACGCACCCCTGTAAATTTAATATATTTTGATTAAGTCAGCCACACGGCGCAGTCATTTAAATCATCTTGCCCAGTTGGAGTGACCACCAAACCTTCACCACATCTTCTACGGGGCCTTTTGGACCCCGAGATACACACAGCTCGAGAAATCTGATACCCAAAAATAAAATAATAACATCAAGTCTAGAGGGCCACTTGCGTTTTATAAATTTCTGTGACTGGACACTGGCCGGCGAGCCACGCCCTGGCTATAGACCACAGGACTAGGGAAAGATCCCGTTACAGTGGCGCCCGAGCAGGGACCCTCTAGAAATAATATTAAATCGTGATTTCTCAGCCTAGTAAGTTACCGAATACTTTGAATCAAAATGGTGAGAACAGGGTGGATTCACGAACTTCGTCGAGAAGAGCTTCTCACCTACGCGAAAGAATTTCAGCTAGAAACCAGCGGTACAGTAGATGAACTTCGAAGAAATTTCGCTGCATTTGCAAGAGACGAAAACTTAGACAAGAATATTGTAAGTCGTCTAAACGAGCTAGAGGCGGAACACCGCCGCAGCATATCACCAGGAGCAGGGCTTGACACGTTACCAGTTCAAGTTAAGCCCAAGTCAAGTAAACCCGTCAAGGAGAACATAAATATCACCCTGGAAGGGCCTGATGGGCAAACCACTGCATCGTCATTAGCCGGACAACCAAGCTCACCAAATTCTAACATGGATAGAGCAAATGATATAGGAAGAAATTACTCCTATCAGCCCCAAGTCAACCAGTTTCTACCGAGCCCGTATATTATTGATCGCATAAGAAAGTGGAATATAACCTATAGCGGAAAAGAGGATGCGATAGCATTCATTGAACGAGTGGAGGAGCTTACGCAGTTATACAGTATTGACCCAGACTCGCTGCCAAGAACAATGCCGCAGCTCCTAACTGATCAGGCGCTACAGTGGTTTAGAAATAACAATCGAAGGTGGACCTCTTGGAATACATTCAAACAAGATCTCCTCGAATTTTTCCTACCATCTCGCTATTTTGAATGTCTCGAAGACGAAATACGGCAGAGAACTCAAAGACTAAACGAGAAATTCAAAGATTATGTTTTGTCACTCCAAAATCTCATGCGCCACACAAATCTGTCAGATCCGGAGCGGTTAAATCGAATATACAAGAATAGTAGAAGGGAGATTCAACTTTACATCAAGCGTCAGGAATTCACCACATTAAACGAATTAATCGGTTTAGCAGGTGACTGGGAGAATTTACGGATAGACACGCATCCACCACAACATGCCCATGGCTCAAAACACTCTCAAATTCGCCAAGTAACATCAGACACTCATCGCCAAGTGGTGGACAAGCAAGATCAATTCATCACGAATGCACGCTCTGCATGTAGAAGATGTAGTCAGCAAGGTCATTACGCAGGAAGCTGCCGAAATACTCAAGTTCTTTTTTGTTGGCAGTGCGGCCGGAAAAACATACGCACTAATGCATGCTGTGGAGAGCAGGGAAACGCGAGTCGCTGGCCGTCAGTTCGAGGAGCCGGTCAGCAGGACATTCCAAAGCCTCGAAACCATTAGAACAACTACGAATGGAGGGCCAACGCATTATTGCTACCATATCATTGGGAAATACGGCAATAGAGGCAACAATCGATACTGGCGCGACCCGTAGCTTCATGAGCAAATGTTTGGCTGAAAAACTCCGTGGTGTAGGCAAAGTCGAGCCTACCACGATGCAAGTATCTATGGCGAACGGTCACGCTCAAGAAGTGTGTCAAACATTTACAACTAAGGCAACACTAGGAAACCGAAGCGTTAATATCACATTTCTAATAATACCCGAAGTAGTGGATAATGTTATTCTCGGCTTCGACTTTTTGACAGGCATTGAAACCGAAATTAGATGCGGGAATCTCACAGTTAAATTAAACAGACGAAATACAAACCAAAGTTACGCAAAAGTCTCCTGCAATAGTTCGAAGGGAGTCGTCCTTACAGAAGAGGAGCACATACAACGATTCTTGCAAGACGAGCTCAGTCAATTCGCAAACATTAAAGGGATAACAGATTTAGCAGCGCATCGAATAATAATGAAGGACGATCAACCCATAAAGCAACGCTATTTTCCGCGTAATCCGGCAATGCAAAAAATTATCGATCAAGAGATCGAGGAACTATTGGAAAAGAGGTGTATTGAACCATCACAAAGTCCATACAGCGCGCCTATTGTATTAGTGAGGAAGAAGGATGGACGATGGCGCCTATGTGTGGATTATCGCCAATTAAATGCAAAATCAGTACCCGACGCATACCCACTTCCCCGAATGAATCACATTTTGGAACGTTTGAAAAATGCTAATTACATCAGTAGTATCGATCTGAAAAACGGCTATTGGCAGATCCCTTTAGAGGAATCCAGTAAACCATATACGGCATTTACGGTTCCAGGGCGCGGACTGTTTCAATGGCGAGTCATGCCCTTCGGACTTCATTCCGCCCCCGCAACGTTTCAGAGAGCCCTCGACCGTGTGATTGGTGCTGACCTCGAACCATTTGCATTTGCATATTTGGACGACATCGTCGTTACTGGCAGTACGTTGGAGGATCATATGCAAAACCTTAAAGAAGTTTTCAAACGTTTACGTCAAGCCAAGCTGCGTATAAATAAAGATAAATGCAAATTCTTCAGGAAGGAAATAAAATACCTAGGACACATGGTGAGCGAGAAAGGAATACACACGGATCCGGAAAAGATAGCAGCTATCAGGGAATTAAAACCACCACAAAATGTGCGCCAACTTCGTCAGTATCTCGGTATTGCGTCCTGGTATAGACGATTTGTACCAGAATTCGCCAGAATTACATATCCTTTAACGTCGCTATTAAAAAAGGGGAAACATTTCAAATGGTGTCAGGAGCAACAAGAAGCCTTTGAAGCTCTAAAACGAAGGCTGACGGAGGCACCTATTCTAGCATGCCCCGATTTCAACCAACGATTCATTCTGCAAACAGATGCCTGCGACTATGGGCTCGGAGCTGTACTAACTCAGACATTAGAAGGAAAAGAAAGAGTAATAGCTTACGCTAGCCGTCACCTTAACAATGCCGAAAAGAACTATTCCTCCACAGAGAAGGAGTGCCTAGCCATTGTATGGGCAGTGAGGAAAATGCGACCGTATCTCGAAGGTTACGAGTTCACCATAGTCACTGACCATATGTCTTTAAAATGGCTTAATTCAATCGAAAGTCCCTCAGGTCGGATAGCCAGATGGGCTCTCGAGCTACAGCAATTTACTTATGACATAAAGTACAGAAGGGGTAAGCAAAATATTGTTGCAGATGCGTTGTCCCGACAACCCATAGAAACACTCAGTTGTATACAAGTGGGAGCCAACAAAGAAAGGTCGTGGTATGCTAACAAGTACAAAGAAGTAGAAAATAATCCGGAGAAATTCCCCGACTACGTCATCGAAAATAAAAACCTCTATCGCCATCAGTTAGGTGGGAACACAGATTGCTTCCCATGGAAAATGTGTGTGCCCGACCACTTAAGAGAGCAGATCATCAAGGAAAACCATGACGCCCCGAGTGCCGGCCATCTGGGCGTACACAAAACCCGCAGTCGATTAGCGAAGAGATACTACTGGCCAGGTATGCTTAGACAAGCCGGCTACTACGTACGATCTTGTAAAAGTTGCCAGAAATTCAAACCTTCACAACAACGAACAGCAGGCGAGATGCTTACAACATTTGCAGAAGAACCATGGGCAATCGTTAGCGCCGACTTTGTGGGACCTCTTCCTCGGTCCACTCACGGTAATAACACGTTAATGGTCTTTACAGACAAGTTTTCTAAGTGGACGGAGTTAGTACCGTGTCGGAAAGCTACTAGTACAAATCTGATTAAAGCATTTAGAGAACGGATCTTAGCACGGTTCGGTGTACCTAAACTGTTCATATCAGATAACGGCACCCAGTTTACCAGTAAGGCCTTCAAGGACTTCCTTAATGAAATGGGAGTAAGTCATCAGTATACGGCCCCTTACACGCCACAAGAAAACCCCACCGAACGTACCAACCGGACGATAAAAACCATGATCGCGCAATTTTCAGAGAACAAGCAAACTACCTGGGATGAACTTTTACCCGAACTCACTTTAGCCATTAATACAGGTGTGTCGGAATCAACAGGGTTCAGTCCAGCATATATTGTACAAGGAAGGGAGCCACGTTTACCTAACACTATTTACGACAAGCTCACACTTGGCACCGGAACGGAACGTTTTACAATAAAGAATCATGCCGATCGACTCAAAATGGTATTTCAAATTGCCAGAGAAAACATGAGGTTAGCGTCAGAAAAACAGGCCAAATACTATAATCTCCGCCGCCGACCATGGAAGCCCCAAATTGGACAATTAGTTATGGTCAAACTACACCACCTCTCGAAAGCATCAGATAACTTCGCGGCCAAACTCGCACCACGATATGGAGGCCCTTTTAAAGTTGAAAAATATGTGTCTCCAGTAATTGTACGTATCAAGCCAATCAACGGGAGAACTTCTAAAACCGCCCATATTAGCGACCTCAAAAACTTTTACTCAGCTGCATTTACAGAACAAGAAAGTAGGGAGCAGCATAATTATACAGTGAATCAGAGTTTGCTCCCCAATAAGCTATCCCAAGTACATAGTGCTAGCAAAGTATTGATCAACTCAATAAAAATTGGCAACCCGTAGTCAATCCTCAACTCAATTAAACTAATTCGCGATAGATTACAGTCATTAGTGAACCTTCAACGCAGACACTAGACATGGATGACCGCAGAGGTGAAAAGAAATTTAAGAGGAGTGCAGAAAGATTTAGAGAGAGAATGATGGAAGAGGAAGAACGTATTCCAAGGACACAGATGTTAGGAGAAGAATGGCAGTCCAAAAGAGTACCGGGACAAAGAGGCGAACGTATCATTCTCAGTCGTGTAACACCTTTGGAGCCCCACTGGAAAGGAAGGAGACTGAGCAAATAGTTACAAGGGAGGAGTGCTCGTCATCATCCGATGATGTCATATTTGTGGAACTACATGAGCAAGAGGACGAGGTGGTAACACAACCAGAAGAGAGCGTGGCAGACGAAAAGGGAAATGAGGCTGAAGAAAATTTAGAAACCCAATTGCAAAACGAGACAAATGCGGACAGCGATGCAACTGAACCAAATGACCAGGCTTTCGGCGTGAATAATGAAGATGAGGGACCTTCCCATCAAGAGGACGCCGAACCCGAACCTCAAAATGCGAGTGACCCTGAAGAGGAGGAATCAGAAAACCAGCCGGATCGAGAGTGGGTGACTACGACATTCGAAGAGGAAGTGGTGCGTATACCTGGCTATATACAACATGTAACGACTTTCCAAGTGATCCAAACAATGCCGGACCAAGAAGTTTGGAGTAGCGCTACTAGATGGCCAAAGAACTTACCATTACCAATTACTGGGACTGATAATATACCAGCCACAAGAGACCAGCCACCATTTGTCACTGATGGAACGCCATCCGGCAGTGGTGTCATACAGGTTCCTGCATGCGACGAATTGGACAGAGCGGACCACAATAATGATATACAGCTTGAACCGCTAGATATTGGCATATCTGGCTACATCGACAATTTGGTGTCACAAACTACGGAGATGGAAGATGCAATCTCAATAGACAACAACATCATCGAAGAATTGGAGCGTTACTTGCGGGACAACAATGAGGGATTTCTACCAGATGACCCACAACAAGGAACCGAAGGGAAGAACATAGATATCGGTGATGGCGTGAGCCATGAATCATCGACACTGAATGAGGTCATCGCCCAACTAAAACTAAAATGGCGGCCTGGACGTTTGTTGAATGCTCGTCGAGAGGTTGATGGGCAGACGGTCCAAATCCGAATTTCACGAAGGGGCAAGGTATCTACTCGTTTTTCACCCAACCCAAAGTAGGGGGGGAGTGTGACGACCAAAATTCGGCGAGAGCAAATTTTGTCCACACAACACAAAACTAAGAACACAAACACAACACAACAACATACTGAATTTGATATTTTATTTTATATTTTAATTTCTTTATATGAATTAATATATTATTAATGAATTACAATTAAAATTAATTTACATTTGTCAACATGTTATTTGAATAGTTAGTAAATAGTTCGTAAACACCTTGTATTAGAATAAGAGTAGCTAGATTAAGAGAAAAGAGAGGGAGACAATATGGCTCTTGTTGTGAAGAAGATGTGGAGAAGATAAGAGCAGGCGAGCGAGCAAACAACGCTGGGCAGCGCGAGGAGTCGAGCAAATGGTATCGAAAAGAAGAGTGGCAAGCAAGCAAGCAGCGACGAACAGAGAACATACAAGCAAGCAGTGGTTGAAAAATAAACGCGGGAGAGCAACAAGTCAGTTGGTAGAGGACAGGCAAGCTGGACGGTCGGATAATTGGATTGCTCGGTAGTAGGACATAGGGTTTAGCAGATAGTGGGATAAACGGGCAGACGGACAAAGACAATTAGGAGATTCTAGTAGGATTACAAGGCTACATAGGATCCCTGGTCTGCGAAAATATCTCTTTCATTGCGTTTCGTAATCTCGACGATCGAACGCAGTGTAAGATATATTTAAGTAAACCGTACTCGGTGAGTGCAATCTTGACGATCACTCACTGCTGGGATAAACGGGCAGACGGACAAAGACAATTAGGAGATTCTAGTAGGATTACAAGGCTACATAGGATCCCTGGTCTGCGAAAATATCTCCTTCATTGCGTATCGTAATCTCGACGATCGAACGCAGTGTAAGGTATATTTAAGTAAGCCGTACTCGGTGAGTGCAATCTTGACGATCACTCACTGCTGGGATAAACGAGCAAACGGAAAATGACAAGTAGGGTAATTGACTATAGTTAATCATCTTGTCGAGAAATTTAAGGAACGTAGGTCATATAGGGCTACATAAGTTACCCGTTATCTGATTGCTTCTCGCGGGGGGCACTTATTTAACGCACCCCTGTAAATTTAATATATTTTGATTAAGTCAGCCACACGGCGCAGTCATTTAAATCATCTTGCCCAGTTGGAGTGACCACCAAACCTTCACCACATCTTCTACGGGGCCTTTTGGACCCCGAGATACACACAGCTCGAGAAATCTGATACCCAAAAATAAAATAATAACATCAAGTCTAGAGGGCCACTTGCGTTTTATAAATTTCTGTGACTGGACACTGGCCGGCGAGCCACGCCCTGGCTATAGACCACAGGACTAGGGAAAGATCCCGTTACATAACTATGAAGAAATTTTTCTATCCCCGTGAATTTAGTACTGCGAATTGTAAGGATATTTCGAAATGCAGTGAATTTAGACGAGTCTATTGCTGAAGTGTGCAGAGTGTTCTTTACCCTTCTGCATTTTAGCCAACACCTCTGCCAGACTGCCACCGCTTAAGGTGAGATATGTAATCTTTTTGGCTCGAAGTGTGACAAGACCCCCGCCGACATCCAAGCCAAAACTGTTAAATATAGTTAAGTATTTACCTTCCACGCAGTGAGCTGAATAAAAACACATCTGTTCTCGTTGTGAGTTTAAGCCGGTAGGGTAGGAACGAAAGGGAAGAGTTGTACAGGGTTGCACAAAGAATAAAAGCGTAGTAATGCCTTTAAGGTAGAGGCGTCATTACTGAGGAAAGTTTCCTATATTACAACAAAAACTAATAAGATTCCGTGAGTTTAATTAGAAAGAATGATTTCCTCCATGATTAAATCCCATAGGTGGAAATAGGAAATCTTATGTAAGCAACAAACCTTGTTGGAATGGTAGCGAGGGAAAAGGAAGGAATTATAAAAAAACTTGAACTAAGTGAAGTGACCCCAAAAATTCAAAACAGCTACTCTTAAAATATCAGGAGAACCATGGAAATGAAA
Source organism: Sicus ferrugineus (assembly GCA_922984085.1). Lineage (NCBI taxonomy): Eukaryota > Metazoa > Arthropoda > Insecta > Diptera > Conopidae > Sicus > Sicus ferrugineus. The sequence goes on from OV277354.1 coordinate 7,071,303, forward strand.
AGAAAAATTAAAAATTTTGATTTCTTAAAAGAGTTTCTCACGATTTGTAGTAAAAAAATTAGAAAAAAATTTATACATTAGAAAAACTGCAATCCAGATAAAACTCTCAACGAGTTACGGGTTTTTATTGGGACTATGCTTACAATTGCAACATATTTATTAGAGGTAAGAACGAATAAACATTAAGTAAGGCACATTATTATGTCCATTTCCCTCTAATTGTTCACTATTTTCTGTCTTGTCTCGTCATTATCTCAACCACACTGAAGAAATAAAAAATACCAACATCCTCACTTTTTATAAAACCGTCTTCAACAATGTTATCAATGATCCAGCAAAGCGAATTATCTGCGAAGTATAAAAATACACTCTTCAGCTCACAATATTTTCTAATCAATATTTGGATTTAGGAACTTACCGATGCAAAAACTTCCATTGAAGGTGCAAAAAATGGCACTCGTATGACGAAAGGACGCTGTGAGCGCTTAATGATTAACAATACCATCTTCTGAGTCCTTACGCTGAACATGTACCACCGACTGTTGTAGGCCACCGTGCCGATTGCCACACTCTAAATAGCCAATAGAACAGAAAAAATGTATAACCACACGTCTAATTTTCTTGATAGAACAGTACATTTTCCATGATGTCGTTGCCACCGTAACAGTAAAGAAAAACTACGGGGGTCACAGCGCAGGTGTGGACCACATAGAGTAGAGCAGTAAAGCCGGAGCTCTAGGAAAATTCGATAAAGCCAATGGGGTTATAAAAATATATGGAATTATTTGCTCCGTACATTGACTGCATTCTATTGATTGTTTTTATTCCACTCTTCACGCTTCCCGATGCTTACCAGCATTAAATCGATGACACTCATGCAAATTATGAGGCTTGAGGTCACAAATACTCCCAGTATTATCACAACCGAGATTTTTGAGAACTTGTTTGTCAACTCGTACAAAATATTATGGCGATCAATAATTCGCTTTAGTTGCGCGCGATATTCCTCTTCGTCAGAGTTTTTTGGGATGACAACAAAAATGCCTGAAGTGCAATATCTTCGCCTCAGTATGAAGCACTACGCCAAAATCCACAACGTACCTGCTTCCCGTCCATTGAGAGTTTCCCTCAAATCCTCCTGAAGGGATTTCAGTAAAGCACTCATATACATGCAGAATGTGAAAAACAACGAATCTGAACCAGATATTGCGGCAACGATCACGAAAGTATGCCAGGATGCTATAATGTACGTCACCGGATACAAAGGCATCGAGATAGCGGGGGCTGGAAGTCTAAATTGTGTAGAAGGTGTGAAATTAAAAGGCAGTTATGGATCAGATCTATCAATATTGCTTCCAATAATGTGTCCTAAAGGAGATTTGGATTTGCACGTCCTCTTGTAGAATCGGGTGATTGTCTTAAGCTAGAGACGAGAAACTTTGGCCGTTTAATTGCAGGACTTCTGGATTTAAAGGTCGTGTTGTAAAATAAAGGTCGGTAAACGTTTAACTTAGAATGTTTGCTCCTGTGCAAAAGTTGAGAAGAACGGATTTCAAGAAGTCCCAAAATATATCCAACAGAGACTCCTTTGGAACTACTAAAATCACTAGAGAATATACCGGGCAAGTTTGTATGCATGGCGGGTTCAAAATGCTGAGCACAGTCTTGTGCTGCCAGGGTATGTCTTAATTTTAATCAAAGAAATTGTCCTTTTCACCAGGAGACATGAGGTTCCTCCATACTCAACCTGCTTCGCGCTAACTTACATCATATTTAAAGGCACCTCGTATACAAAATCCTTTCCGTCCTTAAAATACCGTAATGCATTCGTAATAATCGGCCGTAATATGTATGCCACTCCTGTAGAGCTAACGAAAAACAGCAGCAGCGTTGCCAGGTATGTTGCTACCGCAAATTTTTTATGTTTGATATCCGTTTTTGCAGCAGAAGACTCTTCTTCTAGAAGAACCCGCAAATTCTCAATCAGCTCAGCGAATTCTCGGCGATACCACCAGATGACTGAAAGCTTAACGACAGACATGATACTGGAGGCCACCGGGCAAAGTGCATCGAGTGCAGCCGGTGCATCGATCGGCAGATAAACGATGCCAAAAAGAATTTGAGGAATGCAAACCAAGGAAAGCACAGTATAATTAAGTCCGGCCCATACTCGCAGTGCTATACTACGCGTCTCTAAACATGGAAAGAAACCGATGGAACGCAAGCAGAAGCTTGGTATTAAGAAAAAGTTTGTATTTAGCGGATAACTTTGCGAGAGAAAACGAGGAATCATGTTATTTTGTTAATTTAGCCGAATCACTTTGACGAACTACTGAACCGATGAATGTTAAATTGTTTTATAAAGTGGAAAAGTGCTTTCAACCAGCTTTTATAAATTTGTCTGACTGTTATTTCCCCCTTGAGACCCGTTGCTTAGTGATCTGAAAGCGCAACAGGTGGGGGGAGGGGGAGGAGGTTGTGTGAACTTCATACTAATTACAGTTTTTAATTGTTGTGTGAACTTCATACTAATTACAGTTGTACCATAAGAAATCGATGGGAATCATGGGAACGGAATCATTGGAATTGTTACCACAAGAAATCGACATGGGAACAGAAAAATTAGTTGGTCATCGATTAAGAAATTATTCGCAAGTCGCTTGTTACCAATGTGATAATTAATTCATACACAATTACGAAATGTAATCAGTCATCGATTAGAAGACGGCTAACTATTGCTCACTGAGCCGGGGAACGGAGTTCCAACAGTTGACCACAGTGAAGTGGGTTAAATTAGCTTTATTTGAGTGTTCAAGGTTCGCAGGATAGATTGTCTAACAAGCAGGTGATGAGAAATTGCAACCAAATTTTAAAATATAAGGCTGAACTGTGGGAAGTGGTTTGGTTCAGATTTTAGGACTCTGTCTGATTATTATTTTCTCTATTGAACCGCTGCACAGTGTTCCGTCTAGAACAAGGTAGGTGGACACAATTATTTTTTTTGTTTTTTGTATTTGTTAGATTGAGAAAAAAAATTGTACTGGAGGGGTGTTACTGTGGACCAATATTTTGTGTACAGTAGCAGGCTCGTAATACCACAAATAGAGATTTATATATAACCTTCTGTTGGATGCTGCTTTCATTTTGCTCCTCTTTTATCCATTCTTCAAAATGCTCCTTCCTTGAAATGGAGTTGATTTTTTGGATGTGCCAACTTCACTTCTTCGCGTTACTTCTCGTTTAATTTAATCCTTCGTCAGTCATGCGAATTTATTCTTATTTTGTTGTACCTGTCTTTGTAACGGTCGTCCAAAAGGGGGCCGTATGGTCGTGATAAGTATCTGTGGTTATTAGTGCCGCTGTCATTTTTTATTTTTCGGGCAGGTGGCAAATTGTGTCGCATTAATTGTATCTAATTATTCCCTAAATAGGTGTTTGTGTGGCCTAGGTTCTATGTTAAAAAACCGAAAAAAATAATGTTCCACACAAGTGCGCGCTACAAATTATATATTAATAAACAGGTAATCGTTGTACCTAAAAAATATATTAAATATAGATCGATGTCAAGCGTTGTTGCAGCCCACGAAAGAGTCGCATAAATTGTGACTAATTATTTTCTAAGGGTCGAGGTATTTTGTTAAAAAACGGAATAAAAAATGTTTCGCACAGCCTCGGGCAATAAATTATATACACCAATAAACAGGTAATTGTTCCAGGAAAATAATTTATAAAATCTAGAGTGGTGTCAAGAACTTCTAATCCAAAAACCGTGAAAAATTAAAATAAAAATATGACGCATTTTAACCTGTTTTTAAAACCTCCCCAGATAAAGGTGCAATAAACTTTTTAAAAACTGCCTTTATTAATAGTAATATCTTCTATCTCTGACCTTCAAAATAAATTTTCAATTGCAAGTCATGACGTCATGCACAATAAAATGTAGCAAGGAGCGTAAATTATGTAAATTTCATAGTATGCAGATTACGGTATATAAAAATGAAAGATGACAATGAAAATTGTGATTTTTAGTTAGAACGGGAAAATAGAAAATAACGAAATGAATGAATGCGCATTTTTAATTTTCTTTTAAATTTCTGCGCTGAAATAAATTAGAAAAGTTTTAATTTGTTTTGGTTTCCATTTCTTTCCATTTATGTTATGTGGTTAGTGGTAAAATGCACACACCGCACTCTACTTGACAACAGCTTTAACAAAAATATAAACACTGTATCAGTGCTTTTCTCCAAAAAAGCTCAAGCAGAACTTTGCAAGTTCTGGTCTGTTATGTTTGCAAATCCAACGAATATCGTTCAGCTTTTGCTCTCTGCGTTGAGAGGCTTTTTTAATGCCTGTTCAGCGCTGGCGAAATCTGCAAAAGTTCTTCGAAAATTAAGCTTGACTTTCAGGTCTTCAAATGCTTGTTTATAGCAAAAAATTCTTCACTTTTATGGTGCATTTTTTATAGCGATTCTTTATTGTAAAGTAGAACAAATGAAATTCTTATAAATAAAAAAATTTAGTTTTGCGAAATTTGCAATGGTAAAATTTTAAGTTTCAATACTGCTGTGCTTTTCAATAAAAACTTTTAAAGTATTTAAAGTTTTTTGTCGGATTTTATGTCGATGAAAACAGGGCAATTTGATTATTATTCGAGCATTTTTGAGCTTTGTTACTTCACTTGAAATTTAGTGCCCCGTCAGTGGTTGATGTCCGTCCAATCCTAATTCGTCTAATCCTTCCCACTGTGAGTATCAAGGATTGCATTTCTTTCAATATTATCCACACCCCCTTAGGAGGCCTCCCACCCCTCAAGTCCCCCTTTCCATCAGCGAGATCTCGTTGTTTCTGTGCAACTAAATATCTGCGGCAATTTAATACCTCGGCATTTAAATGCCGCTGCCCACTGGGCGTACTTTCGTGTATATAGGAGAAAATCACTATTGTACACATAATGTTGCCCGGAAGACGCTTTTGCGCCCACACTTCCGGCGGAAACAAAATATGCACCAACTAATTGGTTAGCTTGAGACGTAGTGGTGCCAAAGGCTTATTTCTGCTGCGTTCGCTTAAGATGTGGTCGTCGCTCTAAAGAGGAGATGAGGGCAGAAACGGCAACTGAGCGCGACCTACTTTCAATACAAGACCCCCGCCGACATCCAAGCCACAACTAATAAGATTCCGTGAGTTTAATTAGAAAGAATGATTTCCTCCATGATTAAATCCCAGAGGTGGAAATAGGAAATCTTATGTAAGCAAAGAAAATAAAGGAACCACGAACGTTGGAATGGTAGAGAGGGAAAAGGAAGGAATTTTTATAAAAAAACTTGAATCAAGTGAAGTGAAACCAAAAATTAAAACCAGCTACTCATAAAAAGCTATTAGGATCCGGAGAACCATCGAAATGAAAAGACAAATATAAACATTAACAAAGAAAACCTCAGAATATACAGTTCCTTGCTTCTTATAATTTTTCCACATCCATATCTTCGGTCAATTTTGATTTCTTAAAAGAGTTTCTCACGATTTGTAGTAAAAAAATTAGAAAAAAATGTATACATTAGAAAAACTGCAATCCAGATAAAACTCTCAACGAGTTACGGGTTTTTATTGGGACTATGCTTACAATTGCAACATATTTATTAGAGGTAAGAACGAATAAACATTAAGTAAGGCACATTATTATGTCCATTTCCCTCTAATTGTTCACTATTTTCTGTCTTGTCTCGTCATTATCTCAACCACACTGAAGAAATAAAAAATACCAACATCCTCACTTTTTATAAAACCGTCTTCAACAATGTTATCAATGATCCAGCAAAGCGAATTATCTGCGAAGTATAAAAATACACTCTTCAGCTCACAATATTTTCTAATCAATATTTGGATTTAGGAACTTACCGATGCAAAAACTTCCATTGAAGGTGCAAAAAATGGCACTCGTATGACGAAAGGACGCTGTGAGCGCTTAATGATTAACAATACCATCTTCTGAGTCCTTACACTGAACATGTACCACCGGCTGTTGTAGGCCACCGTGCCGATTGCCTCACTCTAAATGGTCAATTAGAACAGAAAAAATTTACAACCACAAGTCTAATTTTCTCGATAGAACACTACATTTTCCATGATGTCGTTGCCACCGTAACAGTAAAGAAAAACTATGGGGATCACAGCGCAGGTGTGGACCACATAGAGTAGAGCAGTAAAGCCGGAGCTCTAGAAAAATTCGATAAAGCCAATGGGGTTATAAAAGTATATGGAATTATTTGCTCCGTACATTGACAGCATTCTATTGATTGTGTTCATTCCACTCCTCACGCTCTCCTATACTTACCAGCATTAAATCGATGACACTCATGCAAATTGTGAGGCTTGAGGTCACAAATACTCCCAGTGTTATCACAACCGAGATTTTTGAGAACTTGTTTGTCAACTCGTACAAAATATTATGGCGATCAATAATTCGCTTTAGTTGCGCGCGATATTCCTCTTCGTCAGAGTTTTTTGGGATGACAACAAAAATGCCTGAAGTGCAATATCTTCGCCTCAGTATGAAGCACTACGCCAAAATCCACAACGTACCTGCTTCCCGCCCATTGAGAGTTTCCCTCAAATCCTCCTTAAGGCATTTCAGTAAAGCACTCATATACATGCAGAATGTGAAAAACAACGAATCCGAACCAGTTAATGCGACAACGATCACGAAAGTATGCCAGGATATTATAATGTACGTCACCGGATACAAAGGCATCGAGAAAGCGGAGGCTGGAAGTCTAAATTGTGTTAAAAAGTTAACACAAAAGTTAAAGAAAACGGATTTCAAGATGTCCCAAAATATGTCTAACAGAAACACCTCTGGAACATCTAAAAGTGCTAACATTGTAGGTTTTAATGTTAATAAAAGAACAAAAAAATTAAAATTAAAATTAAAATTAAAATTCTTTTACTAAGAGGCATGAGGTTCCTTCCCACTCAACCTGCTTCGCGCTAACTTACATAATTTTTACAGGCAGCTCGTATAAAAAATCCTCTCCGTCCTTAAAATACCGGAATGCATTCGCAATAATCGGCCGTACTATGTATGCCACTCCTGTAGAGCTAACGAAGAAGAGCAACAGCGTTGACAGGTGTGTTGCTACCGCAAATTTTTTATGTTTGATATCCGTTTTTGCAGCAGAAGACTCCTCTTCTAGAAGAACCCATAAATTCTCAATCAGCTCAGCGAATTCTCGGCGATACCACCAGATAACCGAAAGCTTAACGACACACATGGTACTGGAGGCCAACGGGCAAAGTGCATCGAGTGCAGCCGGTGCATCGATCGGCAGATAAACGATGCCAAAAAGAATTTGAGGAATGCAAACCAACGAAAGCACAGTATAATTAAGTCCGGCCCATACTCGCAGTGCTATACTACGCGTCTCTAAACATGGAAAGAAACCGATGGAACGCAAGCAGAAGCTTGGTATTAAGAAAAAGTTTTTATTTAGCGGATAACTTTGCGAGAGAAAACGAGGAATCATGTTATTCTGTTAATTTAGACGAATCACTTTGACGAACTACTGAACCGATGAATGTTAAATTGTTTTATAAAGTGGAAAAGTGCTTTCGTCCAGCTTTTATAACTTTGTCTGATTGTTATTTCCTCATTGAGTCTCGTTGCTTAGTGATCTGAAAGCACAACAGGTGTGGGGGAGGAGATTGTGTGAACTTCATACTAATTACAGTTTTTAATTGTTACCACAAGAAATCAACATGGGAACAGAAAAATTAGTTGGTCATCGATTAAGAAATTATTCGCAAGTCGCTTGTTACCAAACTAAAAAACGACAGGTGGACTAATTTGTCTTTTGTACATGACTGGAAATAATGGTCTGATACCTGAAAGGGCGACAGGTGTGGGGAATTGTGTAAGCGGTAAAAACTTAAAACCAATTACACTTATCAATTATTAACTTAAGAAATCCACACGAAGATAGGAAAATTAGTTAGTCATCGATTATGAGAATACACGCAAGTCGCTTGTTACCTAATTAAAAGCGGCAAGTGAACTAAATTTTTTGTAAGTTTCTAATAATAAAAACTCTTTAGATGCAGCAGAACCAAGCAATTGTGAGCAGGGGGTACTGGTATAATAATTGGACCCGCAGTAATAATTGATTTTCCCCTCTTCGCGAACTAACGAAAAATAATGGCCAACGAATAATAAAAGTCTCAACCAACCCGATCGAAACTCGTACTTGGTCAGTTTGACCAAGTAAGTGAACTAATTTGGTTGCAGAAAGCCGACACAATTTTTCTTCCGTTGAATTCCATGCATAGAATTCACGTCATGTTTATCATGGGAAGGCAATAAGTGTGTGCGAGTTTCATAGTTAGGAGGAACTTTTCATATGTGTAAGTAGAAAACTAAGTGGTTTAGAAGGAGGTAGGATCCGAAAAGCGGACTAAATCTGTTAAAATAAAAAGAGGCGAAAAGTTCCAATACACTTAGAGGAGTCCGATACCAAGCGCTCTACTTTCTAATCAAAAAAAGTAATGTAAACACGTATGTAAACATATATGTGAACACATCCATAAAATCAAAGATGTAAATTAATAATTTCTTTACCACCAATTAACGATTTCATTTCGAAAAAGGAAGATCAGAAGAATTTCTATAATATTGTTTTGATGTTTGAATTCATGATGGCCTCTATTTATTCTACTTGAAGTTATGTTAGGCAGTATCGTCCATCAAATCTTGAATTTTCCACATCAATTCGCAACTCGTTAATGCAATCATTGGCACAAAAACTCTACCGCAAAACTAGAAACCTGATAGTGATTTCATGGCATTTTATGTTGTTATGGCGAAGCAATCATCGTCGCATTCATGGCGAAGCCGAACATGAAAATTCCATTAAAGACGACGATTTGTGTTGTACAGTTAGCCTACACAGGCATGATGAAGTGACCACTGCCCACTCCATGGTCCGAGTGCGTTGATGAAACTTACTACTTTGGAAAGCTAATGGCAGCACCTTTCCAGCGATATATGCCACTTGGCCAGAATATTTTTCTAAAGTTACAAAAAAAGGCACTGAAAACGCGCAGTTTTAGTTAGCCTACACTGGCATGATGAAGTGACCACTGCCCACTCCATGGTCCGAGTGCGTTGATGAAACTTACCACTCTGGAAAGCTAATGGCAGCACCTTTCCAGCGATATATACCACTTGGCCAGAATATTTTTCTAAAGTTACGAAAAAAGGCACTGAAAACGCGCAGTTTTAGTTAGCCTACGCTGGCATGATGAAGTGGCCACTGCCCACTCCATGGTCCGAGTGCGTTGATGGAATTTACCATTTTGGAAAGCTAATAGCAGCACCTTTCCAGCGATATATGCCACTTGGCCAGAATATTTTTCTAAAGTTACAAAAAAAGGCACTGAAAACGCGCAGTTTTAGTTAGCCTACACTGGCATGATGAAGTGGCCACTGCCCCCTCCATGGTCCGAGTGCGTTGATGAAACTTACTATTTTGGAAAGCTAATAGCAGCACCTTTCCAGCGATATATGCCACTTGGCCAGAATATTTTTCTAAAGTTGCAAAAAAGGCACTGAAAACGCGCAGTTTTAGTTAGCCTACACTGGCATGATGAAGTGGCCACTGCCCACTCCATGGTCCGAGTGCGATGATGAAACTTACCACTCTGGAAAGCTAATGGCAGCACCTTTCCAGCGATATATACCACTTGGCCAGAATATTTTTCTAAAGTTACAAAAAAAGGCACTGAAAACGCGCAGTTTTAGTTAGCCTACACTGGCATGATGAAGTGGCCACTGCCCACTCCATGGTCCGAGTGCGTTGATGGAACTTACTATTTTGGAAAGCTAATAGCAGCACCTTTCCAGCGATATATGCCACTTGGCCAGAATATTTTTCTAAAGTTACAAAAAAAGGCACTGAAAACGCGCAGTTTTAGTTAGCCTACACTGGCATGATGAAGTGGCCACTGCCCACTCCATGGTCCGAGTGCGTTGATGAAACTTACCATTCTGGAACGCTAATGGCAGCACCTTTCCAGCGATATATACCACTTGGCCAGAATATTTTTCTAAAGTTACGAAAAAAGGCACTGAAAACGCGCAGTTTTAGTTAGCCTACACTGGCATGATGAAGTGGCCACTGCCCACTACATGGTCCGAGTGCGTTGATGAAACTTACCATTCTGGAAAGCTAATGGCAGCACCTCTCCAGCGATATATGCCACTTGGCCAGAATATTTTTCTAAAGTTACGCAAAAAGGCACTGAAAACGCGCAGTTTTAGTTAGCCTACACTGGCATGATGAAGTGGCCACTGCCCACTCCATGGTCCGAGTGCGTTGATGAAACTTACCATTCTAGAAAGCTAATGGCAGCAGCTTTCCAGCGATATATACCACTTGGCCAGAATATTTTTCTAAAGTTACGAAAAAATTCACTGAAAACGCGCATTTTCAGTTAGCCTACACTGGCATGATGAAGCGGCCACTGCCCACTCCATGGTCCGAGTGCGTTGATGAAACTTACTATTTTGGAAAGCTAATGGCAGCACCTTTCCAGCGATATATACCACTTGGCCAGAATATTTTTCTAAAGTTACGAAAAAAGGCACTGAAAACGCGCAGTTTTAGTTAGCCTACACTGGCATGATGAAGTGGCCACTGCCCACTCCATGGTCCGAGTGCGTTGATGAAACTTACCATTCTGGAAAGCTAATAGCAGCACCTCTCCAGCGATATATGCCACTTGGCCAGAATATTTTTCTAAAGTTACGGAAAAAGACACTGAAAACGCGCAGTTTTAGTTAGCCTACACTGGCATGATGAAGTGGCCACTGCCCACTCCATGGTCCGAGTGCGTTGATGAAACTTACCATTCTAGAAAGTTAATGGCAGCAGCTTTACAGCGATATATACCACTTGGCCAGAATATTTTTCTAAAGTTACGAAAAAATGCACTGAAAACGCGCATTTTCAGTTAGCCTACACTGGCATGATGAAGCGGCCACTGCACACTCCATGGTCCGAGTGCGTTGATGAAACTTACTATTTTGGAAAGCTAATGGCAGCACCTTTCCAGCGATATATACCACTTGGCCAGAATATTTTTCTAAAGTTTCGCAAAAAGGCACTGAAAACGAGCAGTTTTAGTTAGCCTCCACTGGCATGATGAAGTGGCCACTGCCCACTCCATGGTCCGAGTGCGTTGATGGAACTTACTATTTTGGAAAGCTAATAGCAGCACCTTTCCAGCGATATATGCCACTTGGCCAGAATATTTTTCTAAAGTTACAAAAAAAGGCACTGAAAACGCGCAGTTTTAGTTAGCCTACACTGGCATGATGAAGTGGCCACTGCCCACTCCATGGTCCGAGTGCGTTGATGAAACTTACCATTCTGGAAAGCTAATGGCAGGACCTTTCCAGCGATATATACCACTTGGCCAGAATATTTTTCTAAAGTTACGAGAAATGGCATTGAAAACGCCCGTTTTTAGTTAGCCTACACTGGCATGATGAAGTGGCTACTGCCCACTCCATGGTCCGAGTACGTTGATGAAACTTACCATTTTGGAAAGCTAATGGCAGCACCTTTCCAGCGATATTTGCCACTTGGCCAGAATATTTTTCTAAAGTTACAAAAAAAGGCACTGAAAACGCGCATTTTTAGTTAGCCTACACTGGAATGATGAAGTGGCCTCTGCCCACTCCATGGTCCGAGTGCGTTGATGAAACTTACAACTTTGGAAAGCTAATGGCATCACCTCTCCAGCGATATATGCCACTTGACCAGAATATTTTTCTAAAGTTACGCAAAAGGGCACAGAAAACGCCCAGTTTTAGTTAGCCTACACTGGCATGATGAAGTGGCCACTGCCCACTCCATGGTCCGAGTGCGTTGATGAAACTTACCATTCTGGAAAGCTAATGGCAGCACCTTTCCAGCGATATATACCACTTGGCCAGAATATTTTTCTAAAGTTACGCAAAAAGTCACTGAAAACGCGCAGTTTTAGTTAGCCTACACTGGCATGATGAAGTGGCCACTGCCCACTCCATGGTCCGAGTGCGTTGATGAAACTTACTATTTTGGAAAGCTAATAGCAGCACCTTTCCAGCGATATATGCCACTTGGCCAGAATATTTTTCTAAAGTTACGCAAAAGGGCACAGAAAACGCGCAGTTTTAGTTAGCCTACACTGGCATGATGAAGTGGCCACTGCCCACTCCATGGTCCGAGTGCGTTGATGAAACTTACCATTCTGGAAAGCTAATGGCAGCACCTTTCCAGCGATATATACCACTTGGCCAGAATATTTTTCTAAAGTTACGAAAAAAGGCACTGAAAACGCGCAGTTTTAATTAGCCTACACTGGCATAATGAAGTGGCCACTGCCCACTCCATGGTCCGAGTGCGTTGATGAAACTTACCATTCTGGAAAGCTAATGGCAGTACCTCTCAAGCGATATATGCCACTTGGCCAGAATATTTTTCTAAAGTTACGCAAAAAGTCACTGAAAACGCGCATTTTTAGTTAGTCTACACTGGAATGATGAAGTGGCCTCTGCCCACTCCATGGTCCGAGTGCGTTGATGAAACTTACCATTCTGGAAAGCTAATGGCAGCACCTTTCCAGCGATATATACCACTTGGCCAGAATATTTTTCTAAAGTTACGAAAAAAGGCACTGAAAACGCGCAGTTTTAATTAGCCTACACTGGCATAATGAAGTGGCCACTGCCCACTCCATGGTCCGAGTGCGTTGATGAAACTTACCATCCTGGAAAGCTAATGGAAGCACCTTTCCAGCGATATATACCACTTGGCCAGAATATTTTTCTAAAGTTTCGCAAAAAGGCACTGAAAACGCGCAGTTTTAGTTAGCCTCCACTGGCATGATGAAGTGGCCACTGCCCACTCCATGGTCCGAGTGCGTTGATGGAACTTACAACTTTGGAAAGCTAATGGCAGCACCTCTCCAGCGATATATGCCACTTGGCCAGAATATTTTTCTAAAGTTACGCAAAAGGGCACAGAAAACGCCCAGTTTTAGTTAGCCTACACTGGCATGATGAAGTGGCCACTGCCCACTCCATGGTCCAAGTGCGTTGATGAAACTTACTATTTTGGAAAGCTAATAGCAGCACCTTTCCAGCGATATATGCCACTTGGCCAGAATATTTTTCTAAAGTTACGCAAAAGGGCACAGAAAACGCGCAGTTTTAGTTAGCCTACACTGGCATGATGAAGTGGCCACTGCCCACTCCATGGTCCGAGTGCGTTGATGAAACTTACCATTCTGGAAAGCTAATGGCAGCACCTTTCCAGCGATATATACCACTTGGCCAGAATATTTTTCTAAAGTTACGAAAAAAGGCACTGAAAACGCGCAGTTTTAATTAGCCTACACTGGCATAATGAAGTGGCCACTGCCCACTCCATGGTCCGAGTGCGTTGATGAAACTTACCATTCTGGAAAGCTAATGGCAGTACCTCTCAAGCGATATATGCCACTTGGCCAGAATATTTTTCTAAAGTTACGCAAAAAGTCACTGAAAACGCGCATTTTTAGTTAGTCTACACTGGAATGATGAAGTGGCCTCTGCCCACTCCATGGTCCGAGTGCGTTGATGAAACTTACAACTTTGGAAAGCTAATGGCAGCACCTCTCCAGCGATATATGCCACTTGGCCAGAATATTTTTCTAAAGTTACGCAAAAAGGCACTGAAAACGCGCAGTTTTAGTTAGCCTACACTGGCATGATGAAGTGGCCACTGCCCACTCCATGGTCCGAGTGCGTTGATGAAACTTACCATCCTGGAAAGCTAATGGAAGCACCTTTCCAGCGATATATACCACTTGGCCAGAATATTTTTCTAAAGTTACGAAAAAAGGCACTGAAAACGCGCAGTTTTAGTTAGCCTACACTGGCATAATGAAGTGGCCACTGCCCACTCCATGGTCCGAGTGCGTTGATGAAACTTACCATTCTGGAAAGCTAATGGCAGCACCTCTCAAGCGATATATGCCACTTGGCCAGAATATTTTTCTAAAGTTGCGCAAAAAGTCACTGAAAACGCGCAGTTTTAGTTAGCCTACACTGGCATGATGAAGTGGCCACTGCCCACTCCATGGTCCGAGTGCGTTGATGAAACTTACCATTCTGGAAAGCTAATAGCAGCACCTCTCCAGCGATATATGCCACTTGGCCAGAATATTTTTCTAAAGTTACGGAAAAAGACACTGAAAACGCGCAGTTTTAGTTAGCCTACACTGGCATGATGAAGTGGCCACTGCCCACTCCATGGTCCGAGTGCGTTGATGGAACTTACTATTTTGGAAAGCTAATAGCAGCACCTTTCCAGCGATATATGCCACTTGGCCAGAATATTTTTATAAAGTTACGAAAAAAGGCACTGAAAACGCGCAGTTTTAGTTAGCCTACACTGGCATGATGAAGTGGCCACTGCCCACTCCATGGTCCGAGTGCGTTGATGGAACTTACTATTTTGGAAAGCTAATAGCAGCACCTTTCCAGCGATATATGCCACTTGGCCAGAATATTTTTCTAAAGTTGCAAAAAAGGCACTGAAAACGCGCAGTTTTAGTTAGCCTACACTGGCATGATGAAGTGGCCACTGCCCACTCCATGGTCCGAGTGCGTTGATGAAACTTACCATTCTGGAAAGCTAATGGCAGCACCTCTCAAGCGATATATGCCACTTGGCCAGAATATTTTTCTAAAGTTACGCAAAAAGTCACTGAAAACGCGCAGTTTTAGTTAGCCTACACTGGCATGATTAAGTGGCCACTGCCCACTCCATGGTCTGAGTGCGTTGATGGAACTTACTATTTTGGAAAGCTAATAGCAGCACCTTTCCAGCGATATATGCCACTTGGCCAGAATATTTTTCTAAAGTTACAAAAAAAGGCACTGAAAACGCGCAGTTTTAGTTAGCCTACACTGGCATGATGAAGTGGCCACTGCCCACTCCATGGTCCGAGTGCGTTGATGAAACTTACCATTCTGGAAAGCTAATGGCAGCACCTCTCAAGCGATATATGCCACTTGGCCAGAATATTTTTCTAAAGTTACGCAAAAAGTCACTGAAAACGCGCAGTTTTAGTTAGCCTACACTGGCATGATTAAGTGGCCACTGCCCACTCCATGGTCCGAGTGCGTTGATGGAACTTACTATTTTGGAAAGCTAATAGCAGCACCTTTTCAGCGATATATGCCACTTGGCCAGAATATTTTTCTAAAGTTACAAAAAAAGGCACTGAAAACGCGCAGTTTTAGTTAGCCTACACTGGCATGATGAAGTGGCCACTGCCCACTCCATGGTCCGAGTGCGTTGATGAAACTTACCATTCTGGAAAGCTAATGGCAGCACCTCTCAAGCGATATATGCCACTTGGCCAGAATATTTTTCTAAAGTTACGCAAAAAGTCACTGAAAACGCGCAGTTTTAGTTAGCCTACACTGGCATGATTAAGTGGCCACTGCCCACTCCATGGTCCGAGTGCGTTGATGGAACTTACTATTTTGGAAAGCTAATAGCAGCACCTTTTCAGCGATATATGCCACTTGGCCAGAATATTTTTCTAAAGTTACAAAAAAAGGCACTGAAAACGCGCAGTTTTAGTTAGCCTACACTGGCATGATGAAGTGGCCACTGCCCACTCCATGGTCCGAGTGCGTTGATGGAACTTACTATTTTGGAAAGCTAATAGCAGCACCTTTCCAGCGATATATGCCACTTGGCCAGAATATTTTTATAAAGTTACGAAAAAAGGCACTGAAAACGCGCAGTTTTAGTTAGCCTACACTGGCATGATGAAGTGGCCACTGCCCACTCCATGGTCCGAGTGCGTTGATGGAACTTACTATTTTGGAAAGCTAATAGCCGCACCTTTCCAGCGATATATGCCACTTGGCCAGAATATTTTTCTAAAGTTGCAAAAAAGGCACTGAAAACGCGCAGTTTTAGTTAGCCTACACTGGCATGATGAAGTGGCCACTGCCCACTCCATGGTCCGAGTGCGTTGATGAAACTTACCATTCTGGAAAGCTAATGGCAGCACCTTTCCAGCGATATATACCACTTGGCCAGAATATTTTTCTAAAGTTACGAAAAAAGGCACTGAAAACGCTCAGTTTTAGTTAGCCTACACTGGCATAATGAAGTGGCCACTGCCCACTCCATGGTCCGAGTGCGTTGATGAAACTTACCATTCTGGAAAGCTAATGGCAGCACCTCTCCAGCGATATATGCCACTTGGCCAGAATATTTTTCTAAAGTTACGCAAAAAGTCACTGAAAACGCGCAGTTTTAGTTAGCCTACACTGGCATGATTAAGTGGCCACTGCCCACTCCATGGTCCGAGTGCGTTGATGGAACTTACCATTCTGGAAAGCTAATGGCAGCACCTTTCCAGCGATATATACCACTTGGCCAGAATATTTTTCTAAAGTTACGAAAAAAGGCACTGAAAACGCGCAGTTTTAGTTAGCCTACACTGGCATGATGAAGTGGCCACTGCCCACTCCATGGTCCGAGTGCGTTGATGAAACTTACCATTCTGGAAAGCTAATGGCAGCACCTCTCCAGCGATATATGCCACTTGGCCAGAATATTTTTCTAAAGTTACGAAAAAAGGCACTGAAAACGCGCAGTTTTAGTTAGCCTACACTGGCATGATGAAGTGGCCACTGCCCACTCCATGGTCCGAGTGCGTTGATGGAACTTACTATTTTGGAAAGCTAATAGCAGCACCTTTCCAGCGATATATGCCACTTGGCCAGAATATTTTTCTAAAGTTACGAAAAAAGGCACTGAAAACGCGCAGTTTTAGTTAGCCTACACTGGCATGATGAAGTGGCCACTGCCCACTCCATGGTCCGAGTGCGTTGATGGAACTTACTATTTTGGAAAGCTAATAGCAGCACCTTTCCAGCGATATATGCCACTTGGCCAGAATATTTTTATAAAGTTACGAAAAAAGGCACTGAAAACGCGCAGTTTTAGTTAGCCTACACTGGCATGATGAAGTGGCCACTGCCCACTCCATGGTCCGAGTGCGTTGATGGAACTTACTATTTTGGAAAGCTAATAGCAGCACCTTTCCAGCGATATATGCCACTTGGCCAGAATATTTTTCTAAAGTTGCAAAAAAGGCACTGAAAACGCGCAGTTTTAGTTAGCCTACACTGGCATGATGAAGTGGCCACTGCCCACTCCATGGTCCGAGTGCGTTGATGAAACTTACCATTCTGGAAAGCTAATGGCAGCACCTCTCAAGCGATATATGCCACTTGGCCAGAATATTTTTCTAAAGTTACGCAAAAAGTCACTGAAAACGCGCAGTTTTAGTTAGCCTACACTGGCATGATTAAGTGGCCACTGCCCACTCCATGGTCTGAGTGCGTTGATGGAACTTACTATTTTGGAAAGCTAATAGCAGCACCTTTCCAGCGATATATGCCACTTGGCCAGAATATTTTTCTAAAGTTACAAAAAAAGGCACTGAAAACGCGCAGTTTTAGTTAGCCTACACTGGCATGATGAAGTGGCCACTGCCCACTCCATGGTCCGAGTGCGTTGATGAAACTTACCATTCTGGAAAGCTAATGGCAGCACCTCTCAAGCGATATATGCCACTTGGCCAGAATATTTTTCTAAAGTTACGCAAAAAGTCACTGAAAACGCGCAGTTTTAGTTAGCCTACACTGGCATGATTAAGTGGCCACTGCCCACTCCATGGTCCGAGTGCGTTGATGGAACTTACTATTTTGGAAAGCTAATAGCAGCACCTTTTCAGCGATATATGCCACTTGGCCAGAATATTTTTCTAAAGTTACAAAAAAAGGCACTGAAAACGCGCAGTTTTAGTTAGCCTACACTGGCATGATGAAGTGGCCACTGCCCACTCCATGGTCCGAGTGCGTTGATGAAACTTACCATTCTGGAAAGCTAATGGCAGCACCTTTCCAGCGATATATACCACTTGGCCAGAATATTTTTCTAAAGTTACGAAAAAAGGCACTGAAAACGCGCAGTTTTAGTTAGCCTACACTGGCATGATGAAGTGGCCACTGCCCACTCCATGGTCCGAGTGCGTTGATGAAACTTACCATTCTGGAAAGCTAATGGCAGCACCTCTCCAGCGATATATGCCACTTGGCCAGAATATTTTTCTAAAGTTACGAAAAAAGGCACTGAAAACGCGCAGTTTTAGTTAGCCTACACTGGCATGATGAAGTGGCCACTGCCCACTCCATGGTCCGAGTGCGTTGATGGAACTTACTATTTTGGAAAGCTAATAGCAGCACCTTTCCAGCGATATATGCCACTTGGCCAGAATATTTTTATAAAGTTACGAAAAAAGGCACTGAAAACGCGCAGTTTTAGTTAGCCTACACTGGCATGATGAAGTGGCCACTGCCCACTCCATGGTCCGAGTGCGTTGATGGAACTTACTATTTTGGAAAGCTAATAGCAGCACCTTTCCAGCGATATATGCCACTTGGCCAGAATATTTTTCTAAAGTTGCAAAAAAGGCACTGAAAACGCGCAGTTTTAGTTAGCCTACACTGGCATGATGAAGTGGCCACTGCCCACTCCATGGTCCGAGTGCGTTGATGAAACTTACCATTCTGGAAAGCTAATGGCAGCACCTTTCCAGCGATATATACCACTTGGCCAGAATATTTTTCTAAAGTTACGAAAAAAGGCACTGAAAACGCTCAGTTTTAGTTAGCCTACACTGGCATAATGAAGTGGCCACTGCCCACTCCATGGTCCGAGTGCGTTGATGAAACTTACCATTCTGGAAAGCTAATGGCAGCACCTCTCCAGCGATATATGCCACTTGGCCAGAATATTTTTCTAAAGTTACGCAAAAAGTCACTGAAAACGCGCAGTTTTAGTTAGCCTACACTGGCATGATTAAGTGGCCACTGCCCACTCCATGGTCCGAGTGCGTTGATGGAACTTACTATTTTGGAAAGCTAATAGCAGCACCTTTCCAGCGATATATGCCACTTGGCCAGAATATTTTTCTAAAGTTACAAAAAAAGGCACTGAAAACGCGCAGTTTTAGTTAGCCTACACTGGCATGATGAAGTGGCCACTGCCCACTCCATGGTCCGAGTGCGTTGATGAAACTTACCATTCTGGAAAGCTAATGGCAGCACCTTTCCAGCGATATATACCACTTGGCCAGAATATTTTTCTAAAGTTACGAAAAAAGGCACTGAAAACGCGCAGTTTTAGTTAGCCTACACTGGCATGATGAAGTGGCCACTGCCCACTCCATGGTCCGAGTGCGTTGATGAAACTTACCATTCTGGAAAGCTAATGGCAGCACCTCTCCAGCGATATATGCCACTTGGCCAGAATATTTTTCTAAAGTTACGCAAAAAGGCACTGAAAACGCGCAGTTTTAGTTAGCCTACACTGGCATGATGAAGTGGCCACTGCCCACTCCATGGTCCGAGTGCGTTGATGAAACTTACCATTCTGGAAAGCTAATGGAAGCACCTTTCCAGCGATATATACCACTTGGCCAGAATATTTTTCTAAAGTTACGAAAAAAGGCACTGAAAACGCGCAGTTTTAGTTAGCCTACACTGGCATAATGAAGTGGCCACTGCCCACTCCATGGTCCGAGTGCGTTGATGGAACTTACTATTTTGGGAAGCTAATAGCAGCACCTTTCCAGCGATATATGCCACTTGGCCAGAATATTTTTCTAAAGTTACAAAAAAAGGCACTGAAAACGCGCAGTTTTAGTTAGCCTACACTGACATGATGAAGTGGCCACTGCCCACTCCATGGTCCGAGTGCGTTGATGAAACTTACCATTCTGGAAAGCTAATGGCAGCACCTTTCCATCGATATATACCACTTGGCCAGAATATTTTTCTAAAGTTACGAAAAAAGGCACTGAAAACGCGCAGTTTTAGTTAGCCTACACTGGCATGATGAAGTGGCCACTGCCCACTCCATGGTCCGAGTGCGTTGATGGAACTTACTATTTTGGAAAGCTAATAGCAGCACCTTTCCAGCGATATATGCCACTTGGACAGAATATTTTTCTAAAGTTACAAAAAAAGGCACTGAAAACGCGCAGTTTTAGTTAGCCTACACTGGCATGATGAAGTGGCCACTGCCCACTCCATGGTCCGAGTGCGTTGATGAAACTTACCATTCTGGAAAGCTAATGGCAGCACCTCTCAAGCGATATATGCCACTTGGCCAGAATATTTTTCTAAAGTTACGCAAAAAGTCACTGAAAACGCGCAGTTTTAGTTAGCCTACACTGGCATAATGAAGTGGCCACTGCCCACTCCATGGTCCGACTGCGTTGATGAAACTTACCATTCTGGAAAGTTATTGGAAGCACCTTTCCAGCGATATATACCACTTGGCCAGAATATTTTTCTAAAGTTACGCACAAAGGCACTGAAAACTCGCAGTTTTAGTTAGCCTACACTGGCATGATGAAGTGGCCACTGCCCACTCCATGGTCCGAGTGCGTTGATGAAACTTACCATTCTAGAAAGCTAATGGCAGCAGCTTTCCAGCGATATATACCACTTGGCCAGAATATTTTTCTAAAGTTACGAAAAAATGCACTGAAAACGCGCATTTTTAGTTAGCCTACACTGGCATGATGAAGTGGCCACTGCCCACTCCATGGTCCGAGTGCGTTGATGAAACTTACCATTCTGGAAAGCTAATGGCAGCACCTTTCCAGCGATATATACCACTTGGCCAGAATATTTTTCTAAAGTTACGAAAAAAGGCACTGAAAACGCGCAGTTCTAGTTAGCCTACACTGGCATGATGAAGTGGCCACTGCCTACTCCATGGTCCGAGTGCGTTGATGAAACTTACTATTTTGGAAAGCTAATAGCAGCACCTTTCCAGCGATATATGCCACTTGGCCAGAATATTTTTATAAAGTTACGAAAAAAGTCACTGAAAACGCGCATTTTTAGTTAGCCTACACTGGCATGATGAAGTGGCCACTGCCCACTCCATGGTCCGAGTGCGTTGATGAAACTTACTATTTTGGAAAGCTAATAGCAGCACCTTTCCAGCGATATATGCCACTTGGCCAGAATATTTTTCTAAAGTTACAAAAAAAGGCACTGAAAACGCGCAGTTTTAGTTAGCCTACACTGGCATGATGAAGTGGCCACTGCCCACTCCATGGTCCGAGTGCGTTGATGAAACTTACTATTTTGGAAAGCTAATAGCAGCACCTTTCCACCGATATATACAACTTGGCCAGAATATTTTTATAAAGTTACGAAAAAAGTCACTGAAAACGCGCAGTTCTAGTTAGCCTACACTGGCATGATGAAGTGGCCACTGCCCACTCCATGATCCGAGTGCGTTGATGAAACTTACCATTCTGGAAAGCTAATGGCAGCACCTTTCCAGCGATATATACCACTTGGCCAGAATATTTTTCTAAAGTTACGAAAAAAGGCACTGAAAACGCGCAGTTTTAGTTAGCCTACACTGGCATGATGAAGTGGCCACTGCCCACTCCATGGTCCGAGTGCGTTGATGGAACTTACTATTTTGGGAAGCTAATAGCAGCACCTTTCCAGCGATATATGCCACTTGGCCAGAATATTTTTCTAAAGTTACAAAAAAAGGCACTGAAAACGCGCAGTTTTAGTTAGCCTACACTGACATGATGAAGTGGCCACTGCCCACTCCATGGTCCGAGTACGTTGATGAAACTTACCATTCTGGAAAGCTAATGGCAGCACCTTTCCATCGATATATACCACTTGGCCAGAATATTTTTCTAAAGTTACGAAAAAAGGCACTGAAAACGCGCAGTTTTAGTTAGCCTACACTGGCATGATGAAGTGGCCACTGCCCACTCCATGGTCCGAGTGCGTTGATGGAACTTACTATTTTGGAAAGCTAATAGCAGCACCTTTCCAGCGATATATGCCACTTGGACAGAATATTTTTCTAAAGTTACAAAAAAAGGCACTGAAAACGCGCAGTTTTAGTTAGCCTACACTGGCATGATGAAGTGGCCACTGCCCACTCCATGGTCCGAGTGCGTTGATGAAACTTACCATTCTGGAAAGCTAATGGCAGCACCTCTCAAGCGATATATGCCACTTGGCCAGAATATTTTTCTAAAGTTACGCAAAAAGTCACTGAAAACGCGCAGTTTTAGTTAGCCTACACTGGCATAATGAAGTGGCCACTGCCCACTCCATGGCCCGACTGCGTTGATGAAACTTACCATTCTGGAAAGTTATTGGAAGCACCTTTCCAGCGATATATACCACTTGGCCAGAATATTTTTCTAAAGTTACGCACAAAGGCACTGAAAACGCGCAGTTTTAGTTAGCCTACACTGGCATGATGAAGTGGCCACTGCCCACTCCATGGTCCGAGTGCGTTGATGAAACTTACCATTCTAGAAAGCTAATGGCAGCAGCTTTCCAGCGATATATACCACTTGGCCAGAATATTTTTCTAAAGTTACGAAAAAATGCACTGAAAACGCGCATTTTTAGTTAGCCTACACTGGCATGATGAAGTGGCCACTGCCCACTCCATGGTCCGAGTGCGTTGATGAAACTTACCATTCTGGAAAGCTAATGGCAGCACCTTTCCAGCGATATATACCACTTGGCCAGAATATTTTTCTAAAGTTACGAAAAAAGGCACTGAAAACGCGCAGTTCTAGTTAGCCTACACTGGCATGATGAAGTGGCCACTGCCCACTCCATGGTCCGAGTGCGTTGATGAAACTTACTATTTTGGAAAGCTAATAGCAGCACCTTTCCACCGATATATACAACTTGGCCAGAATATTTTTATAAAGTTACGAAAAAAGTCACTGAAAACGCGCATTTTTAGTTAGCCTACACTGGCATGATGAAGTGGCCACTGCCCACTCCATGGTCCGAGTGCGTTGATGGAACTTACTATTTTGGAAAGCTAATAGCAGCACCTTTCCAGCGATATATGCCACTTGGCCAGAATATTTTTCTAAAGTTACAAAAAAAGGCACTGAAAACGCGCAGTTTTAGTTAGCCTACACTGGCATGATGAAGTGGCCACTGCCCACTCCATGGTCCGAGTGCGTTGATGAAACTTACTATTTTGGAAAGCTAATAGCAGCACCTTTCCAGCGATATATGCCACTTGGCCAGAATATTTTTATAAAGTTACGAAAAAAGTCACTGAAAACGCGCAGTTCTAGTTAGCCTACACTGGCATGATGAAGTGGCCACTGCCCACTCCATGATCCGAGTGCGTTGATGAAACTTACCATTCTGGAAAGCTAATGGCAGCACCTTTCCAGCGATATATACCACTTGGCCAGAATATTTTTCTAAAGTTACGAAAAAAGGCACTGAAAACGCGCAGTTTTAGTTAGCCTACACTGGCATGATGAAGTGGCCACTGCCCACTCCATGGTCCGAGTGCGTTGATGAGACTTACCATTCTGGAAAGCTAATGGCAGCACCTCTCCAGCGATATATGCCACTTGGCCAGAATATTTTTCTAAAGTTACGCAAAAAGGCACTGAAAACGCGCAGTTTTAGTTAGCCTACACTGGCATGATGAAGTGGCCACTGCCCACTCCATGGTCCGAGTGCGTTGATGAAACTTACCATTCTGGAAAGCTAATGGAAGCACCTTTCCAGCGATATATACCACTTGGCCAGAATATTTTTCTCAAGTTACGAAAAAAGGCACTGAAAACGCGCAGTTTTATTTAGCCTACACTGGCATAATGAAGTGGCCACTGCTCACTCCATGGTCCGAGTGCGTTGATGGAACTTACTATTTTGGGAAGCTAATAGCAGCACCTTTCCAGCGATATATGCCACTTGGCCAGAATATTTTTCTAAAGTTACAAAAAAAGGCACTGAAAACGCGCAGTTTTAGTTAGCCTACACTGACATGATGATGTGGCCACTGCCCACTCCATGGTCCGAGTGCGTTGATGAAACTTACCATTCTGGAAAGCTAATGGCAGCACCTTTCCATCGATATATACCACTTGGCCAGAATATTTTTCTAAAGTTACGAAAAAAGGCACTGAAAACGCGCAGTTTTAGTTAGCCTACACTGGCATGATGAAGTGGCCACTGCCCACTCCATGGTCCGAGTGCGTTGATGGAACTTACTATTTTGGAAAGCTAATAGCAGCACCTTTCCAGCGATATATGCCACTTGGCCAGAATATTTTTCTGAAGTTACGCAAAAAGTCACTGAAAACGCGCAGTTTTCGTTAGCCTACACTGGCATGATGAAGTGGCCACTGCCCACTCCATGGTCCGAGTGCGTTGATGGAACTTACTATTTTGGAAAGCTAATAGCAGCACCTTTCCAGCGATATATGCCACTTGGCCAGAATATTTTTCTAAAGTTGCAAAAAAGGCACTGAAAACGCGCAGTTTTAGTTAGCCTACACTGGCATGATGAAGTGGCCACTGCCCACTCCATGGTCCGAGTGCGTTGATGAAACTTACCATTCTGGAAAGCTAATGGCAGCACCTCTCAAGCGATATATGCCACTTGGCCAGAATATTTTTCTAAAGTTACGCAAAAAGTCACTGAAAACGCGCAGTTTTAGTTAGCCTACACTGGCATGATTAAGTGGCCACTGCCCACTCCATGGTCCGAGTGCGTTGATGGAACTTACTATTTTGGAAAGCTAATAGCAGCACTGAAAACGCGCAGTTTTAGTTAGCCTACACTGGCATGATGAAGTGGCCACTGCCCACTCCATGGTCCGAGTGCGTTGATGAAACTTACCATTCTGGAAAGCTAATGGCAGCACCTTTCCAGCGATATATACCACTTGGCCAGAATATTTTTCTAAAGTTACGAAAAAAGGCACTGAAAACGCTCAGTTTTAGTTAGCCTACACTGGCATAATGAAGTGGCCACTGCCCACTCCATGGTCCGAGTGCGTTGATGAAACTTACCATTCTGGAAAGCTAATAGCAGCACCTTTCCAGCGATATATGCCACTTGGCCAGAATATTTTTATAAAGTTACGAAAAAAGTCACTGAAAACGCGCAGTTCTAGTTAGCCTACACTGGCATGATGAAGTGGCCACTGCCCACTCCATGATCCGAGTGCGTTGATGAAACTTACCATTCTGGAAAGCTAATGGCAGCACCTTTCCAGCGATATATACCACTTGGCCAGAATATTTTTCTAAAGTTACGAAAAAAGGCACTGAAAACGCGCAGTTTTAGTTAGCCTACACTGGCATGATGAAGTGGCCACTGCCCACTCCATGGTCCGAGTGCGTTGATGAAACTTACCATTCTAGAAAGCTAATGGCAGCACCTCTCCAGCGATATATGCCACTTGGCCAGAATATTTTTCTAAAGTTACGCAAAAAGGCACTGAAAACGCGCAGTTTTAGTTAGCCTACACTGGCATGATGAAGTGGCCACTGCCCACTCCATGGTCCGAGTGCGTTGATGAAACTTACCATTCTGGAAAGCTAATGGAAGCACCTTTCCAGCGATATATACCACTTGGCCAGAATATTTTTCTCAAGTTACGAAAAAAGGCACTGAAAACGCGCAGTTTTATTTAGCCTACACTGGCATAATGAAGTGGCCACTGCCCACTCCATGGTCCGAGTGCGTTGATGGAACTTACTATTTTGGGAAGCTAATAGCAGCACCTTTCCAGCGATATATGCCACTTGGCCAGAATATTTTTCTAAAGTTACAAAAAAAGGCACTGAAAACGCGCAGTTTTAGTTAGCCTACACTGGCATGATGAAGTGGCCACTGCCCACTCCATGGTCCGAGTGCGTTGATGAAACTTACCATTCTGGAAAGCTAATGGCAGCACCTTTCCAGCGATATATACCACTTGGCCAGAATATTTTTCTAAAGTTACGAAAAAAGGCACTGAAAACGCGCAGTTTTAGTTAGCCTACACTGGCATGATGAAGTGGCCACTGCCCACTCCATGGTCCGAGTGCGTTGATGAAACTTACCATTCTGGAAAGCTAATGGCAGCACCTCTCCAGCGATATATGCCACTTGGCCAGAATATTTTTCTAAAGTTACGCAAAAAGGCACTGAAAACGCGCAGTTTTAGTTAGCCTACACTGGCATGATGAAGTGGCCACTGCCCACTCCATGGTCCGAGTGCGTTGATGAAACTTACCATTCTGGAAAGCTAATGGAAGCACCTTTCCAGCGATATATACCACTTGGCCAGAATATTTTTCTAAAGTTACGAAAAAAGGCACTGAAAACGCGCAGTTTTATTTAGCCTACACTGGCATAATGAAGTGGCCACTGCTCACTCCATGGTCCGAGTGCGTTGATGGAACTTACTATTTTGGGAAGCTAATAGCAGCACCTTTCCAGCGATATATGCCACTTGGCCAGAATATTTTTCTAAAGTTACAAAAAAAGGCACTGAAAACGCGCAGTTTTAGTTAGCCTACACTGACATGATGAAGTGGCCACTGCCCACTCCATGGTCCGAGTGCGTTGATGAAACTTACCATTCTGGAAAGCTAATGGCAGCACCTTTCCATCGATATATACCACTTGGCCAGAATATTTTTCTAAAGTTACGAAAAAAGGCACTGAAAACGCGCAGTTTTAGTTAGCCTACACTGGCATGATGAAGTGGCCACTGCCCACTCCATGGTCCGAGTGCGTTGATGGAACTTACTATTTTGGAAAGCTAATAGCAGCACCTTTCCAGCGATATATGCCACTTGGACAGAATATTTTTCTAAAGTTACAAAAAAAGGCACTGAAAACGCGCAGTTTTAGTTAGCCTACACTGGCATGATGAAGTGGCCACTGCCCACTCCATGGTCCGAGTGCGTTGATGGAACTTACTATTTTGGAAAGCTAATAGCAGCACCTTTCCAGCGATATATGCCACTTGGCCAGAATATTTTTATAAAGTTACGAAAAAAGGCACTGAAAACGCGCAGTTTTAGTTAGCCTACACTGGCATGATGAAGTGGCCACTGCCCACTCCATGGTCCGAGTGCGTTGATGGAACTTACTATTTTGGAAAGCTAATAGCAGCACCTTTCCAGCGATATATGCCACTTGGCCAGAATATTTTTCTAAAGTTGCAAAAAAGGCACTGAAAACGCGCAGTTTTAGTTAGCCTACACTGGCATGATGAAGTGGCCACTGCCCACTCCATGGTCCGAGTGCGTTGATGAAACTTACCATTCTGGAAAGCTAATGGCAGCACCTTTCCAGCGATATATACCACTTGGCCAGAATATTTTTCTAAAGTTACGAAAAAAGGCACTGAAAACGCTCAGTTTTAGTTAGCCTACACTGGCATAATGAAGTGGCCACTGCCCACTCCATGGTCCGAGTGCGTTGATGAAACTTACCATTCTGGAAAGCTAATGGCAGCACTTGGCCAGAATATTTTTCTAAAGTTACAAAAAAAGGCACTGAAAACGCGCAGTTTTAGTTAGCCTACACTGGCATGATGAAGTGGCCACTGCCCACTCCATGGTCCGAGTGCGTTGATGAAACTTACTATTTTGGAAAGCTAATAGCAGCACCTTTCCAGCGATATATGCCACTTGGCCAGAATATTTTTATAAAGTTACGAAAAAAGTCACTGAAAACGCGCAGTTCTAGTTAGCCTACACTGGCATGATGAAGTGGCCACTGCCCACTCCATGATCCGAGTGCGTTGATGAAACTTACCATTCTGGAAAGCTAATGGCAGCACCTTTCCAGCGATATATACCACTTGGCCAGAATATTTTTCTAAAGTTACGAAAAAAGGCACTGAAAACGCGCAGTTTTAGTTAGCCTACACTGGCATGATGAAGTGGCCACTGCCCACTCCATGGTCCGAGTGCGTTGATGAAACTTACCATTCTGGAAAGCTAATGGCAGCACCTCTCCAGCGATATATGCCACTTGGCCAGAATATTTTTCTAAAGTTACGCAAAAAGGCACTGAAAACGCGCAGTTTTAGTTAGCCTACACTGGCATGATGAAGTGGCCACTGCCCACTCCATGGTCCGAGTGCGTTGATGAAACTTACCATTCTGGAAAGCTAATGGAAGCACCTTTCCAGCGATATATACCACTTGGCCAGAATATTTTTCTCAAGTTACGAAAAAAGGCACTGAAAACGCGCAGTTTTATTTAGCCTACACTGGCATAATGAAGTGGCCACTGCCCACTCCATGGTCCGAGTGCGTTGATGGAACTTACTATTTTGGGAAGCTAATAGCAGCACCTTTCCAGCGATATATGCCACTTGGCCAGAATATTTTTCTAAAGTTACAAAAAAAGGCACTGAAAACGCGCAGTTTTAGTTAGCCTACACTGGCATGATGAAGTGGCCACTGCCCACTCCATGGTCCGAGTGCGTTGATGAAACTTACCATTCTGGAAAGCTAATGGCAGCACCTTTCCAGCGATATATACCACTTGGCCAGAATATTTTTCTAAAGTTACGAAAAAAGGCACTGAAAACGCGCAGTTTTAGTTAGCCTACACTGGCATGATGAAGTGGCCACTGCCCACTCCATGGTCCGAGTGCGTTGATGAAACTTACCATTCTGGAAAGCTAATGGCAGCACCTCTCCAGCGATATATGCCACTTGGCCAGAATATTTTTCTAAAGTTACGCAAAAAGGCACTGAAAACGCGCAGTTTTAGTTAGCCTACACTGGCATGATGAAGTGGCCACTGCCCACTCCATGGTCCGAGTGCGTTGATGAAACTTACCATTCTGGAAAGCTAATGGAAGCACCTTTCCAGCGATATATACCACTTGGCCAGAATATTTTTCTAAAGTTACGAAAAAAGGCACTGAAAACGCGCAGTTTTATTTAGCCTACACTGGCATAATGAAGTGGCCACTGCCCACTCCATGGTCCGAGTGCGTTGATGGAACTTACTATTTTGGGAAGCTAATAGCAGCACCTTTCCAGCGATATATGCCACTTGGCCAGAATATTTTTCTAAAGTTACAAAAAAAGGCACTGAAAACGCGCAGTTTTAGTTAGCCTACACTGACATGATGATGTGGCCACTGCCCACTCCATGGTCCGAGTGCGTTGATGAAACTTACCATTCTGGAAAGCTAATGGCAGCACCTTTCCATCGATATATACCACTTGGCCAGAATATTTTTCTAAAGTTACGAAAAAAGGCACTGAAAACGCGCAGTTTTCGTTAGCCTACACTGGCATGATGAAGTGGCCACTGCCCACTCCATGGTCCGAGTGCGTTGATGGAACTTACTATTTTGGAAAGCTAATAGCAGCACCTTTCCAGCGATATATGCCACTTGGACAGAATATTTTTCTAAAGTTACAAAAAAAGGCACTGAAAACGCGCAGTTTTAGTTAGCCTACACTGGCATGATGAAGTGGCCACTGCCCACTCCATGGTCCGAGTGCGTTGATGGAACTTACTATTTTGGAAAGCTAATAGCAGCACCTTTCCAGCGATATATGCCACTTGGCCAGAATATTTTTATAAAGTTACGAAAAAAGGCACTGAAAACGCGCAGTTTTAGTTAGCCTACACTGGCATGATGAAGTGGCCACTGCCCACTCCATGGTCCGAGTGCGTTGATGGAACTTACTATTCTGGAAAGCTAATGGCAGCACCTTTCCAGCGATATATGCCACTTGGCCAGAATATTTTTCTAAAGTTGCAAAAAAGGCACTGAAAACGCGCAGTTTTAGTTAGCCTACACTGGCATGATGAAGTGGCCACTGCCCACTCCATGGTCCGAGTGCGTTGATGAAACTTACCATTCTGGAAAGCTAATGGCAGCACCTTTCCAGCGATATATACCACTTGGCCAGAATATTTTTCTAAAGTTACGAAAAAAGGCACTGAAAACGCTCAGTTTTAGTTAGCCTACACTGGCATAATGAAGTGGCCACTGCCCACTCCATGGTCCGAGTGCGTTGATGAAACTTACCATTCTGGAAAGCTAATGGCAGCACCTCTCCAGCGATATATGCCACTTGGCCAGAATATTTTTCTAAAGTTACGCAAAAAGTCACTGAAAACGCGCAGTTTTAGTTAGCCTACACTGGCATGATTAAGTGGCCACTGCCCACTCCATGGACCGAGTGCGTTGATGGAACTTACTATTTTGGAAAGCTAATAGCAGCACCTTTCCAGCGATATATGCCACTTGGCCAGAATATTTTTCTAAAGTTACAAAAAAAGGCACTGAAAACGCGCAGTTTTAGTTAGCCTACACTGGCATGATGAAGTGGCCACTGCCCACTCCATGGTCCGAGTGCGTTGATGAAACTTACCATTCTGGAAAGCTAATGGCAGCACCTTTCCAGCGATATATACCACTTGGCCAGAATATTTTTCTAAAGTTACGAAAAAAGGCACTGAAAACGCGCAGTTTTAGTTAGCCTACACTGGCATGATGAAGTGGCCACTGCCCACTCCATGGTCCGAGTGCGTTGATGAAACTTACCATTCTGGAAAGCTAATGGCAGCACCTCTCCAGCGATATATGCCACTTGGCCAGAATATTTTTCTAAAGTTACGCAAAAAGGCACTGAAAACGCGCAGTTTTAGTTAGCCTACACTGGCATGATGAAGTGGCCACTGCCCACTCCATGGTCCGAGTGCGTTGATGAAACTTACCATTCTGGAAAGCTAATGGAAGCACCTTTCCAGCGATATATACCACTTGGCCAGAATATTTTTCTAAAGTTACGAAAAAAGGCACTGAAAACGCGCAGTTTTATTTAGCCTACACTGGCATAATGAAGTGGCCACTGCCCACTCCATGGTCCGAGTGCGTTGATGGAACTTACTATTTTGGGAAGCTAATAGCAGCACCTTTCCAGCGATATATGCCACTTGGCCAGAATATTTTTCTAAAGTTACAAAAAAAGGCACTGAAAACGCGCAGTTTTAGTTAGCCTACACTGACATGATGAAGTGGCCACTGCCCACCCCATGGTCCGAGTGCGTTGATGAAACTTACCATTCTGGAAAGCTAATGGCAGCACCTTTCCATCGATATATACCACTTGGCCAGAATATTTTTCTAAAGTTACGAAAAAAGGCACTGAAAACGCGCAGTTTTAGTTAGCCTACACTGGCATGATGAAGTGGCCACTGCCCACTCCATGGTCCGAGTGCGTTGATGGAACTTACTATTTTGGAAAGCTAATAGCAGCACCTTTCCAGCGATATATGCCACTTGGACAGAATATTTTTCTAAAGTTACAAAAAAAGGCACTGAAAACGCGCAGTTTTAGTTAGCCTACACTGGCATGATGAAGTGGCCACTGCCCACTCCATGGTCCGAGTGCGTTGATGAAACTTACCATTCTGGAAAGCTAATGGCAGCACCTCTCAAGCGATATATGCCACTTGGCCAGAATATTTTTCTAAAGTTACGCAAAAAGTCACTGAAAACGCGCAGTTTTAGTTAGCCTACACTGGCATAATGAAGTGGCCACTGCCCACTCCATGGTCCGACTGCGTTGATGAAACTTACCATTCTGGAAAGTTATTGGAAGCACCTTTCCAGCGATATATACCACTTGGCCAGAATATTTTTCTAAAGTTACGCAAAAAGGCACTGAAAACGCGCAGTTTTAGTTAGCCTACACTGGCATGATGAAGTGGCCACTGCCCACTCCATGGTCCGAGTGCGTTGATGAAACTTACCATTCTAGAAAGCTAATGGCAGCAGCTTTCCAGCGATATATACCACTTGGCCAGAATATTTTTCTAAAGTTACGAAAAAATGCACTGAAAACGCGCATTTTTAGTTAGCCTACACTGGCATGATGAAGTGGCCACTGCCCACTCCATGGTCCGAGTGCGTTGATGAAACTTACCATTCTGGAAAGCTAATGGCAGCACCTTTCCAGCGATGTATACCACTTGGCCAGAATATTTTTCTAAAGTTACGAAAAAAGGCACTGAAAACGCGCAGTTCTAGTTAGCCTACACTGGCATGATGAAGTGGCCACTGCCCACTCCATGGTCCGAGTGCGTTGATGAAACTTACTATTTTGGAAAGCTAATAGCAGCACCTTTCCAGCGATATATGCCACTTGGCCAGAATATTTTTATAAAGTTACGAAAAAAGTCACTGAAAACGCGCAGTTTTAGTTAGCCTACACTGGCATGATGAAGTGGCCACTGCCCACTCCATGGTCCGAGTGCGTTGATGGAACTTACTATTTTGGAAAGCTAATAGCAGCACCTTTCCAGCGATATATGCCACTTGGCCAGAATATTTTTCTAAAGTTACAAAAAAAGGCACTGAAAACGCGCAGTTTTAGTTAGCCTACACTGGCATGATGAAGTGGCCACTGCCCACTCCATGGTCCGAGTGCGTTGATGAAACTTACTATTTTGGAAAGCTAATAGCAGCACCTTTCCAGCGATATATGCCACTTGGCCAGAATATTTTTATAAAGTTACGAAAAAAGTCACTGAAAACGCGCAGTTCTAGTTAGCCTACACTGGCATGATGAAGTGGCCACTGCCCACTCCATGATCCGAGTGCGTTGATGAAGCTTACCATTCTGGAAAGCTAATGGCAGCACCTTTCCAGCGATATATACCACTTGGCCAGAATATTTTTCTAAAGTTACGAAAAAAGGCACTGAAAACGCGCAGTTTTAGTTAGCCTACACTGGCATGATGAAGTGGCCACTGCCCACTCCATGGTCCGAGTGCGTTGATGAAACTTACCATTCTGGAAAGCTAATGGCAGCACCTCTCCAGCGATATATGCCACTTGGCCAGAATATTTTTCTAAAGTTACGCAAAAAGGCACTGAAAACGCGCAGTTTTAGTTAGCCTACACTGGCATGATGAAGTGGCCACTGCCCACTCCATGGTCCGAGTGCGTTGATGAAACTTACCATTCTGGAAAGCTAATGGAAGCACCTTTCCAGCGATATATACCACTTGGCCAGAATATTTTTCTCAAGTTACGAAAAAAGGCACTGAAAACGCGCAGTTTTATTTAGCCTACACTGGCATAATGAAGTGGCCACTGCTCACTCCATGGTCCGAGTGCGTTGATGGAACTTACTATTTTGGGAAGCTAATAGCAGCACCTTCCCAGCGATATATGCCACTTGGCCAGAATATTTTTCTAAAGTTACAAAAAAAGGCACTGAAAACGCGCAGTTTTAGTTAGCCTACACTGACATGATGATGTGGCCACTGCCCACTCCATGGTCCGAGTGCGTTGATGAAACTTACCATTCTGGAAAGCTAATGGCAGCACCTTTCCATCGATATATACCACTTGGCCAGAATATTTTTCTAAAGTTACGAAAAAAGGCACTGAAAACGCGCAGTTTTAGTTAGCCTACACTGGCATGATGAAGTGGCCACTGCCCACTCCATGGTCCGAGTGCGTTGATGGAACTTACTATTTTGGAAAGCTAATAGCAGCACCTTTCCAGCGATATATGCCACTTGGCCAGAATATTTTTCTAAAGTTACGCAAAAAGTCACTGAAAACGCGCAGTTTTCGTTAGCCTACACTGGCATGATGAAGTGGCCACTGCCCACTCCATGGTCCGAGTGCGTTGATGGAACTTACTATTTTGGAAAGCTAATAGCAGCACCTTTCCAGCGATATATGCCACTTGGCCAGAATATTTTTCTAAAGTTGCAAAAAGGCACTGAAAACGCGCAGTTTTAGTTAGCCTACACTGGCATGATGAAGTGGCCACTGCCCACTCCATGGTCCGAGTGCGTTGATGAAACTTACCATTCTGGAAAGCTAATGGCAGCACCTCTCAAGCGATATATGCCACTTGGCCAGAATATTTTTCTAAAGTTACGCAAAAAGTCACTGAAAACGCGCAGTTTTAGTTAGCCTACACTGGCATGATTAAGTGGCCACTGCCCACTCCATGGTCCGAGTGCGTTGATGGAACTTACTATTTTGGAAAGCTAATAGCAGCACCTTTCCAGCGATATATGCCACTTGGCCAGAATATTTTTCTAAAGTTACAAAAAAAGGCACTGAAAACGCGCAGTTTTAGTTAGCCTACACTGGCATGATGAAGTGGCCACTGCCCACTCCATGGTCCGAGTGCGTTGATGAAACTTACCATTCTGGAAAGCTAATGGCAGCACCTCTCAAGCGATATATGCCACTTGGCCAGAATATTTTTCTAAAGTTACGCAAAAAGTCACTGAAAACGCGCAGTTTTAGTTAGCCTACACTGGCATGATTAAGTGGCCACTGCCCACTCCATGGTCCGAGTGCGTTGATGAAACTTACTATTTTGGAAAGCTAATAGCAGCACCTTTCCAGCGATATATGCCACTTGGCCAGAATATTTTTCTAAAGTTACAAAAAAAGGCACTGAAAACGCGCAGTTTTAGTTAGCCTACACTGGCATGATGAAGTGGCCACTGCCCACTCCATGGTCCGAGTGCGTTGATGGAACTTACTATTTTGGAAAGCTAATAGCAGCACCTTTCCAGCGATATATGCCACTTGGCCAGAATATTTTTCTAAAGTTACGAAAAAAGGCACTGAAAACGCGCAGTTTTAGTTAGCCTACACTGGCATGATGAAGTGGCCACTGCCCACTCCATGGTCCGAGTGCGTTGATGGAACTTACTATTTTGGAAAGCTAATAGCAGCACCTTTCCAGCGATATATGCCACTTGGCCAGAATATTTTTCTAAAGTTGCAAAAAAGGCACTGAAAACGCGCAGTTTTAGTTAGCCTACACTGGCATGATGAAGTGGCCACTGCCCACTCCATGGTCCGAGTGCGTTGATGAAACTTACCATTCTGGAAAGCTAATGGCAGCACCTTTCCAGCGATATATACCACTTGGCCAGAATATTTTTCTAAAGTTACGAAAAAAGGCACTGAAAACGCTCAGTTTTAGTTAGCCTACACTGGCATAATGAAGTGGCCACTGCCCACTCCATGGTCCGAGTGCGTTGATGAAACTTACCATTCTGGAAAGCTAATGGCAGCACTTGGCCAGAATATTTTTCTAAAGTTACAAAAAAAGGCACTGAAAACGCGCAGTTTTAGTTAGCCTACACTGGCATGATGAAGTGGCCACTGCCCACTCCATGGTCCGAGTGCGTTGATGAAACTTACTATTTTGGAAAGCTAATAGCAGCACCTTTCCAGCGATATATGCCACTTGGCCAGAATATTTTTATAAAGTTACGAAAAAAGTCACTGAAAACGCGCAGTTCTAGTTAGCCTACACTGGCATGATGAAGTGGCCACTGCCCACTCCATGATCCGAGTGCGTTGATGAAACTTACCATTCTGGAAAGCTAATGGCAGCACCTTTCCAGCGATATATACCACTTGGCCAGAATATTTTTCTAAAGTTACGAAAAAAGGCACTGAAAACGCGCAGTTTTAGTTAGCCTACACTGGCATGATGAAGTGGCCACTGCCCACTCTATGGTCCGAGTGCGTTGATGAAACTTACCATTCTGGAAAGCTAATGGCAGCACCTCTCCAGCGATATATGCCACTTGGCCAGAATATTTTTCTAAAGTTACGCAAAAAGGCACTGAAAACGCGCAGTTTTAGTTAGCCTACACTGGCATGATGAAGTGGCCACTGCCCACTCCATGGTCCGAGTGCGTTGATGAAACTTACCATTCTGGAAAGCTAATGGAAGCACCTTTCCAGCGATATATACCACTTGGCCAGAATATTTTTCTCAAGTTACGAAAAAAGGCACTGAAAACGCGCAGTTTTATTTAGCCTACACTGGCATAATGAAGTGGCCACTGCCCACTCCATGGTCCGAGTGCGTTGATGGAACTTACTATTTTGGGAAGCTAATAGCAGCACCTTTCCAGCGATATATGCCACTTGGCCAGAATATTTTTCTAAAGTTACAAAAAAAGGCACTGAAAACGCGCAGTTTTAGTTAGCCTACACTGACATGATGATGTGGCCACTGCCCACTCCATGGTCCGAGTGCGTTGATGAAACTTACCATTCTGGAAAGCTAATGGCAGCACCTTTCCATCGATATATACCACTTGGCCAGAATATTTTTCTAAAGTTACGAAAAAAGGCACTGAAAACGCGCAGTTTTAGTTAGCCTACACTGGCATGATGAAGTGGCCACTGCCCACTCCATGGTCCGAGTGCGTTGATGGAACTTACTATTTTGGAAAGCTAATAGCAGCACCTTTCCAGCGATATATGCCACTTGGCCAGAATATTTTTCTAAAGTTACGCAAAAAGTCACTGAAAACGCGCAGTTTTCGTTAGCCTACACTGGCATGATGAAGTGGCCACTGCCCACTCCATGGTCCGAGTGCGTTGATGGAACTTACTATTTTGGAAAGCTAATAGCAGCACCTTTCCAGCGATATATGCCACTTGGCCAGAATATTTTTCTAAAGTTGCAAAAAAGGCACTGAAAACGCGCAGTTTTAGATAGCCTACACTGGCATGATGAAGTGGCCACTGCCCACTCCATGGTCCGAGTGCGTTGATGAAACTTACCATTCTGGAAAGCTAATGGCAGCACCTCTCAAGCGATATATGCCACTTGGCCAGAATATTTTTCTAAAGTTACGCAAAAAGTCACTGAAAACGCGCAGTTTTAGTTAGCCTACACTGGCATGATTAAGTGGCCACTGCCCACTCCATGGTCCGAGTGCGTTGATGGAACTTACTATTTTGGAAAGCTAATAGCAGCACCTTTCCAGCGATATATGCCACTTGGCCAGAATATTTTTCTAAAGTTACAAAAAAAGGCACTGAAAACGCGCAGTTTTAGTTAGCCTACACTGGCATGATGAAGTGGCCACTGCCCACTCCATGGTCCGAGTGCGTTGATGAAACTTACCATTCTGGAAAGCTAATGGCAGCACCTCTCAAGCGATATATGCCACTTGGCCAGAATATTTTTCTAAAGTTACGCAAAAAGTCACTGAAAACGCGCAGTTTTAGTTAGCCTACACTGGCATGATTAAGTGGCCACTGCCCACTCCATGGTCCGAGTGCGTTGATGAAACTTACTATTTTGGAAAGCTAATAGCAGCACCTTTCCAGCGATATATGCCACTTGGCCAGAATATTTTTCTAAAGTTACAAAAAAAGGCACTGAAAACGCGCAGTTTTAGTTAGCCTACACTGGCATGATGAAGTGGCCACTGCCCACTCCATGGTCCGAGTGCGTTGATGAAACTTACCATTCTGGAAAGCTAATGGCAGCACCTTTCCAGCGATATATACCACTTGGCCAGAATATTTTTCTAAAGTTACGAAAAAAGGCACTGAAAACGCGCAGTTTTAGTTAGCCTACACTGGCATGATGAAGTGGCCACTGCCCACTCCATGGTCCGAGTGCGTTGATGAAACTTACCATTCTGGAAAGCTAATGGCAGCACCTCTCCAGCGATATATGCCACTTGGCCAGAATATTTTTCTAAAGTTACGAAAAAAGGCACTGAAAACGCGCAGTTTTAGTTAGCCTACACTGGCATGATGAAGTGGCCACTGCCCACTCCATGGTCCGAGTGCGTTGATGGAACTTACTATTTTGGAAAGCTAATAGCAGCACCTTTCCAGCGATATATGCCACTTGGCCAGAATATTTTTCTAAAGTTACGAAAAAAGGCACTGAAAACGCGCAGTTTTAGTTAGCCTACACTGGCATGATGAAGTGGCCACTGCCCACTCCATGGTCCGAGTGCGTTGATGGAACTTACTATTTTGGAAAGCTAATAGCAGCACCTTTCCAGCGATATATGCCACTTGGCCAGAATATTTTTCTAAAGTTGCAAAAAAGGCACTGAAAACGCGCAGTTTTAGTTAGCCTACACTGGCATGATGAAGTGGCCACTGCCCACTCCATGGTCCGAGTGCATTTTGAAACTTACCATTCTGGAAAGCTAATGGCAGCACCTTTCCAGCGATATATACCACTTGGCCAGAATATTTTTCTAAAGTTACGAAAAAAGGCACTGAAAACGCTCAGTTTTAGTTAGCCTACACTGGCATAATGAAGTGGCCACTGCCCACTCCATGGTCCGAGTGCGTTGATGAAACTTACCATTCTGGAAAGCTAATGGCAGCACCTCTCCAGCGATATATGCCACTTGGCCAGAATATTTTTCTAAAGTTACGCAAAAAGTCACTGAAAACGCGCAGTTTTAGTTAGCCTACACTGGCATGATTAAGTGGCCACTGCCCACTCCATGGTCCGAGTGCGTTGATGGAACTTACTATTTTGGAAAGCTAATAGCAGCACCTTTCCAGCGATATATGCCACTTGGCCAGAATATTTTTCTAAAGTTACAAAAAAAGGCACTGAAAACGCGCAGTTTTAGTTAGCCTACACTGGCATGATGAAGTGGCCACTGCCCACTCCATGGTCCGAGTGCGTTGATGAAACTTACCATTCTGGAAAGCTAATGGCAGCACCTTTCCAGCGATATATACCACTTGGCCAGAATATTTTTCTAAAGTTACGAAAAAAGGCACTGAAAACGCGCAGTTTTATTTAGCCTACACTGGCATAATGAAGTGGCCACTGCCCACTCCATGGTCCGAGTGCGTTGATGGAACTTACTATTTTGGGAAGCTAATAGCAGCACCTTTCCAGCGATATATGCCACTTGGCCAGAATATTTTTCTAAAGTTACAAAAAAAGGCACTGAAAACGCGCAGTTTTAGTTAGCCTACACTGACATGATGAAGTGGCCACTGCCCACTCCATGGTCCGAGTGCGTTGATGAAACTTACCATTCTGGAAAGCTAATGGCAGCACCTTTCCATCGATATATACCACTTGGCCAGAATAGTTTTCTAAAGTTACGAAAAAAGGCACTGAAAACGCGCAGTTTTAGTTAGCCTACACTGGCATGATGAAGTGGCCACTGCCCACTCCATGGTCCGAGTGCGTTGATGGAACTTACTATTTTGGAAAGCTAATAGCAGCACCTTTCCAGCGATATATGCCGCTTGGACAGAATATTTTTCTAAAGTTACAAAAAAAGGCACTGAAAACGCGCAGTTTTAGTTAGCCTACACTGGCATGATGAAGTGGCCACTGCCCACTCCATGGTCCGAGTGCGTTGATGAAACTTACCATTCTGGAAAGCTAATGGCAGCACCTCTCAAGCGATATATGCCACTTGGCCAGAATATTTTTCTAAAGTTACGCAAAAAGTCACTGAAAACGCGCAGTTTTAGTTAGCCTACACTGGCATAATGAAGTGGCCACTGCCCACTCCATGGTCCGACTGCGTTGATGAAACTTACCATTCTGGAAAGTTATTGGAAGCACCTTTCCAGCGATATATACCACTTGGCCAGAATATTTTTCTAAAGTTACGCAAAAAGGCACTGAAAACGCGCAGTTTTAGTTAGCCTACACTGGCATGATGAAGTGGCCACTGCCCACTCCATGGTCCGAGTGCGTTGATGA
Organism: Sicus ferrugineus; assembly: GCA_922984085.1. Taxonomy (NCBI): domain Eukaryota; kingdom Metazoa; phylum Arthropoda; class Insecta; order Diptera; family Conopidae; genus Sicus; species Sicus ferrugineus. The sequence continues at coordinate 7,110,799 of OV277354.1, forward strand.
AACTTACCATTCTAGAAAGCTAATGGCAGCAGCTTTCCAGCGATATATACCACTTGGCCAGAATATTTTTCTAAAGTTACGAAAAAATGCACTGAAAACGCGCATTTTTAGTTAGCCTACACTGGCATGATGAAGTGGCCACTGCCCACTCCATGGTCCGACTGCGTTGATGAAACTTACCATTCTGGAAAGCTAATGGCAGCACCTTTCCAGCGATATATACCACTTGGCCAGAATATTTTTCTAAAGTTACGAAAAAAGGCACTGAAAACGCGCAGTTCTAGTTAGCCTACACTGGCATGATGAAGTGGCCACTGCCCACTCCATGGTCCGAGTGCGTTGATGAAACTTACTATTTTGGAAAGCTAATAGCAGCACCTTTCCAGCGATATATGCCACTTGGCCAGAATATTTTTATAAAGTTACGAAAAAAGTCACTGAAAACGCGCAGTTTTAGTTAGCCTACACTGGCATGATGAAGTGGCCACTGCCCACTCCATGGTCCGAGAGCGTTGATGGAACTTACTATTTTGGAAAGCTAATAGCAGCACCTTTCCAGCGATATATGCCACTTGGCCAGAATATTTTTCTAAAGTTACAAAAAAAGGCACTGAAAACGCGCAGTTTTAGTTAGCCTACACTGGCATGATGAAGTGGCCACTGCCCACTCCATGGTCCGAGTGCGTTGATGAAACTTACCATTCTAGAAAGCTAATGGCAGCAGCTTTCCAGCGATATATACCACTTGGCCAGAATATTTTTCTAAAGTTACGAAAAAATGCACTGAAAACGCGCATTTTTAGTTAGCCTACACTGGCATGATGAAGTGGCCACTGCCCACTCCATGGTCCGAGTGCGTTGATGAAACTTACCATTCTGGAAAGCTAATGGCAGCACCTTTCCAGCGATATATACCACTTGGCCAGAATATTTTTCTAAAGTTACGAAAAAAGGCAATGAAAACGCGCAGTTCTAGTTAGCCTACACTGGCATGATGAAGTGGCCACTGCCCACTCCATGGTCCGAGTGCGTTGATGAAACTTACATTTTTGGAAAGCTAATAGCAGCACCTTTCTAGCGATATATGCCACTTGGCCAGAATATTTTTATAAAGTTACGAAAAAAGTCACTGAAAACGCGCAGTTTTAGTTAGCCTACACTGGCATGATGAAGTGGCCACTGCCCACTCCATGGTCCGAGTGCGTTGATGGAACTTACTATTTTGGAAAGCTAATAGCAGCACCTTTCCAGCGATATATGCCACTTGGCCAGAATATTTTTCTAAAGTTACAAAAAAAGGCACTGAAAACGCGCAGTTTTAGTTAGCCTACACTGGCATGATGAAGTGGCCACTGCCCACTCCATGGTCCGAGTGCGTTGATGAAACTTACTATTTTGGAAAGCTAATAGCAGCACCTTTCCAGCGATATATGCCACTTGGCCAGAATATTTTTATAAAGTTACGAAAAAAGTCACTGAAAACGCGCAGTTCTAGTTAGCCTACACTGGCATGATGAAGTGGCCACTGCCCACTCCATGATCCGAGTGCGTTGATGAAACTTACCATTCTGGAAAGCTAATGGCAGCACCTTTCCAGCGATATATACCACTTGGCCAGAATATTTTTCTAAAGTTACGAAAAAAGGCACTGAAAACGCGCAGTTTTAGTTAGCCTACACTGGCATGATGAAGTGGCCACTGCCCACTCCATGGTCCGAGTGCGTTGATGAAACTTACCATTCTGGAAAGCTAATGGCAGCACCTCTCCAGCGATATATGCCACTTGGCCAGAATATTTTTCTAAAGTTACGCAAAAAGGCACTGAAAACGCGCAGTTTTAGTTAGCCTACACTGGCATGATGAAGTGGCCACTGCCCACTCCATGGGCCGAGTGCGTTGATGAAACTTACCATTCTGGAAAGCTAATGGAAGTACCTTTCCAGCGATATATACCACTTGGCGAGAATATTTTTCTCAAGTTACGAAAAAAGGCACTGAAAACGCGCAGTTTTATTTAGCCTACACTGGCATAATGAAGTGGCCACTGCCCACTCCATGGTCCGAGTGCGTTGATGGAACTTACTATTTTGGGAAGCTAATAGCAGCACCTTTCCAGCGATATATGCCACTTGGCCAGAATATTTTTATAAAGTTACGAAAAAAGGCACTGAAAACGCGCAGTTTTATTTAGCCTACACTGGCATAATGAAGTGGCCACTGCCCACTCCATGATCCGAGTGCGTTGATGGAACTTACCATTCTGGAAAGCTAATGGCAGCAGCTTTCCAGCGATATATACCACTTGGCCAGAATATTTTTCTAAAGTTACGAAAAAATGCACTGAAAACGCGCATTTTTAGTTAGCCTACACTGGCATGATGAAGTGGCCACTGCCCACTCCATGGTCCGAGTGCGTTGATGAAACTTACCATTCTGGAAAGCTAATGGCAGCACCTTTCCAGCGATATATGCCACTTGGCCAGAATATTTTTCTAAAGTTGCAAAAAAGGCACTGAAAACGCGCAGTTTTATTTAGCCTACACTGGCATAATGAAGTGGCCACTGCCCACTCCATGGTCCGAGTGCGTTGATGGAACTTACTATTTTGGGAAGCTAATAGCAGCACCTTTCCAGCGATATATGCCACTTGGCCAGAATATTTTTCTAAAGTTACAAAAAAAGGCACTGAAAACGCGCAGTTTTAGTTAGCCTACACTGACATGATGAAGTGGCCACTGCCCACTCCATGGTCCGAGTGCGTTGATGGAACTTACTATTTTGGAAAGCTAATAGCAGCACCTTTCCAGCGATATATGCCACTTGGCCAGAATATTTTTCTAAAGTTACGCAAAAAGTCACTGAAAACGCGCAGTTTTCGTTAGCCTACACTGGCATGATGAAGTGGCCACTGCCCACTCCATGGTCCGAGTGCGTTGATGGAACTTACTATTTTGGAAAGCTAATAGCAGCACCTTTCCAGCGATATATGCCACTTGGCCAGAATATTTTTCTAAAGTTGCAAAAAAGGCACTGAAAACGCGCAGTTTTAGTTAGCCTACACTGGCATGATGAAGTGGCCACTGCCCACTCCATGGTCCGAGTGCGTTGATGAAACTTACCATTCTGGAAAGCTAATGGCAGCACCTTTCCATCGATATATACCACTTGGCCAGAATATTTTTCTAAAGTTACGAAAAAAGGCACTGAAAACGCGCAGTTTTAGTTAGCCTACACTGGCATGATGAAGTGGCCACTGCCCACTCCATGGTCCGAGTGCGTTGATGGAACTTACTATTTTGGAAAGCTAATAGCAGCACCTTTCCAGCGATATATGCCACTTGGCCAGAATATTTTTCTAAAGTTACGCAAAAAGTCACTGAAAACGCGCAGTTTTCGTTAGCCTACACTGGCATGATGAAGTGGCCACTGCCCACTCCATGGTCCGAGTGCGTTGATGGAACTTACTATTTTGGAAAGCTAATAGCAGCACCTTTCCAGCGATATATGCCACTTGGCCAGAATATTTTTCTAAAGTTGCAAAAAAGGCACTGAAAACGCGCAGTTTTAGTTAGCCTACACTGGCATGATGAAGTGGCCACTGCCCACTCCATGGTCCGAGTGCGTTGATGAAACTTACCATTCTGGAAAGCTAATGGCAGCAGCTTTCCAGCGATATATACCACTTGGCCAGAATATTTTTCTAAAGTTACGAAAAAATGCACTGAAAACGCGCATTTTTAGTTAGCCTACACTGGCATGATGAAGTGGCCACTGCCCACTCCATGGTCCGAGTGCGTTGATGAAACTTACCATTCTGGAAAGCTAATGGCAGCACCTTTCCAGCGATATATACCACTTGGCCAGAATATTTTTCTAAAGTTACGAAAAAAGTCACTGAAAACGCGCAGTTCTAGTTAGCCTACACTGGCATGATGAAGTGGCCACTGCCCACTCCATGGTCCGAGTGCGTTGATGAAACTTACCATTCTGGAAAGCTAATGGCAGCACCTCTCCAGCGATATATGCCACTTGGCCAGAATATTTTTCTAAAGTTACGGAAAAAGGCACTGAAAACGCGCAGTTTTAGTTAGCCTACACTGGCATGATGAAGTGGCCACTGCCCACTCCATGGTCCGAGTGCGTTGATGAAACTTACCATTCTGGAAAGCTAATGGAAGCACCTTTCCAGCGATATATACCACTTGGCCAGAATATTTTTCTAAAGTTACAAAAAAAGGCACTGAAAACGCGCAGTTTTAGTTAGCCTACACTGACATGATGAAGTGGCCACTGCCCACTCCATGGTCCGAGTGCGTTGATGAAGCTTACCATTCTGGAAAGCTAATGGCAGCACCTTTCCATCGATATATACCACTTGGCCAGAATATTTTTCTAAAGTTACGCAAAAAGTCACTGAAAACGCGCAGTTTTCGTTAGCCTACACTGGCATGATGAAGTGGCCACTGCCCACTCCATGGTCCGAGTGCGTTGATGGAACTTACTATTTTGGAAAGCTAATAGCAGCACCTTTCCAGCGATATATGCCACTTGGCCAGAATATTTTTCTAAAGTTGCAAAAAAGGCACTGAAAACGCGCAGTTTTAGTTAGCCTACACTGGCATGATGAAGTGGCCACTGCCCACTCCATGGTCCGAGTGCGTTGATGAAACTTACCATTCTGGAAAGCTAATGGCAGCACCTTTCCAGCGATATATACCACTTGGCCAGAATATTTTTCTAAAGTTACAAAAAAAGGCACTGAAAACGCTCAGTTTTAGTTAGCCTACACTGGCATAATGAAGTGGCCACTGCCCACTCCATGGTCCGAGTGCGTTGATGAAACTTACCATTCTGGAAAGCTAATGGCAGCACCTCTCAAGCGATATATGCCACTTGGCCAGAATATTTTTCTAAATTTACGCAAAAAGTCACTGAAAACGCGCAGTTTTAGTTAGCCTACACTGGCATGATGAAGTGGCCACTGCCCACTCCATGGTCCGAGTGCGTTGATGGAACTTACTATTTTGGAAAGCTAATAGCAGCACCTTTCCAGCGATATATGCCACTTGGACAGAATATTTTTCTAAAGTTACAAAAAAAGGCACTGAAAACGCGCAGTTTTAGTTAGCCTACACTGGCATGATGAAGTGGCCACTGCCCACTCCATGGTCCGAGTGCGTTGATGAAACTTACCATTCTGGAAAGCTAATGGCAGCACCTCTCAAGCGATATATGCCACTTGGCCAGAATATTTTTCTAAAGTTACGCAAAAAGTCACTGAAAACGCGCAGTTTTAGTTAGCCTACACTGGCATAATGAAGTGGCCACTGCCCACTCCATGGTCCGAGTGCGTTGATGAAACTTACCATTCTGGAAAGCTAATGGAAGCACCTTTCCAGCGATATATACCACTTGGCCAGAATATTTTTCTAAAGTTACGCAAAAAGGCACTGAAAACGCGCAGTTTTAGTTAGCCTACACTGGCATGATGAAGTGGCCACTGCCCACTCCATGGTCCGAGTGCGTTGATGAAACTTACCATTCTAGAAAGCTAATGGCAGCAGCTTTCCAGCGATATATACCACTTGGCCAGAATATTTTTCTAAAGTTACGAAAAAATGCACTGAAAACGCGCATTTTCAGTTAGCCTACACTGGCATGATGAAGCGGCCACTGCCCACTCCATGGTCCGAGTGCGTTGATGAAACTTACTATTTTGGAAAGCTAATGGCAGCACCTTTACAGCGATATATACCACTTGGCCAGAATATTTTTCTAAAGTTACGAAAAAAGGCACTGAAAACGCGCAGTTCTAGTTAGCCTACACTGGCATGATGAAGTGGCCACTGCCCACTCCATGGTCCGAGTGCGTTGATGAAACTTACCGTTCTGGAAAGCTAATGGCAGCACCTCTCCAGCGATATATGCCACTTGGCCAGAATATTTTTTAAAGTTTCGCAAAAAGGCACTGAAAACGCGCAGTTTTAGTTAGCCTACACTGGCATGATGAAGTGGCCACTGCCCACTCCATGGTCCGAGTGCGTTGATGAAACTTACCATTCTGGAAAGCTAATGGCAGCACCTCTCCAGCGATATATGCCACTTGGCCAGAATATTTTTCTAAAGTTACGCAAAAAGTCACTGAAAATGCGCAGTTTTAGTTAGCCTACACTGGCATGATGAAGTGGCCACTGCCCACTCCATGGTCCGAGTGCGTTGATGAAACTTACCATTCTGGAAAGCTAATGGCAGCACCTTTCCAGCGATATATGCCACTTGGCCAGAATATTTTTCTAAAGTTACAAAAAAAGGCACTGAAAACGCGCAGTTTTAGTTAGCCTACACTGGCATGATGAAGTGGCCACTGCCCACTCCATGGTCCGAGTGCGTTGATGAAACTTACCATTCTGGAAAGCTAATGGCTGCACCTCTCCAGCGATATATGCCACTTGGCCAGAATATTTTTCTAAAGTTTCGCAAAAAGGCACTGAAAACGCGCAGTTTTAGTTAGCCTCCACTGGCATGATGAAGCGGCCACTGCCCACTCCATGGTCCAAGTGCGTTGACGGAACTTACTATTTTGGAAAGCTAATAGCAGCACCTTTCCAGCGATATATGCCACTTGGCCAGAATATTTTTCTAAAGTTTCGCAAAAAGGCACTGAAAACGCGCAGTTTTAGTTAGCCTCCACTGGCATGATGAAGTGGCCACTGCCCACTCCATGGTCCGAGTGCGTTGATGAAACTTACCACTCTGGAAAGCTAATGGCAGCACCTTTCCAGCGATATATACCACTTGGCCAGAATATTTTTCTAAAGTTACGAAAAAAGGCACTGAAAACGCGCAGTTTTAGTTAGCCTACACTGGCATGATGAAGTGGCCACTGCCCACTCCATGGTCCGAGTGCGTTGATGGGACTTACCATTCTGGAAAGCTAATGGCGGCACCTTTCAAGCGCTATATGCCACTTGGCCAGAATATTTTTCTAAAGTTTCGCAAAAAGGCACTGAAAACGCGCAGTTTTAGTTAGCCTCCACTGGCATGATGAAGTGGCCACTGCCCACTCCATGGTCCGAAGGCGTTGATGAAACTTACCATTCTGGAAAGCTAATGGCAGCACCTCTCCAGCGATATATGCCACTTGGCCAGAATATTTTTCTAAAGTTTCGCAAAAAGGCACTGAAAACGCGCAGTTTTAGTTAGCCTCCACTGGCATGATGAAGTGGCCACTGCCCACTACATGGTCCGAGTGCGTTGATGGAACTTACTATTTTGGAAAGCTAATAGCAGCACCTTTCCAGCGATATATGCCACTTGGCCAGAATATTTTTCTAAAGTTACAAAAAAAGGCACTGAAAACGCGCAGTTTTAGTTAGCCTACACTGGCATGATGAAGTGGCCACTGCCCACTCCATGGTCCGAGTGCGTTAATGAAACTTACCATTCTGGAAAGCTAATGGCAGCACCTTTCCAGCGATATATGCCACTTGGCCAGAATATTTCTCTAAAGTTACGAAAAAAGGCACTGAAAACGCGCAGTTTTAGTTAGCCTCCACTGGCATGATGAAGTGGCCACTGCCCACTCCATGGTCCGAGTGCGTTGATGAAACTTACCATTCTGGAAAGCTAATGGCAGCACCTTTCCAGCGATATATACCACTTGGCCAGAATATTTTTCTAAAGTTACAAAAAAAGGCACTGAAAACGCGCAGTTTTAGTTAGCCTACACTGGCATGATGAAGTGGCCACTGCCCACTCCATGATCCGAGTGCGTTGATGAAACTTACCATTCTGGAAAGCCAATGGCAGCACCTTTCCAGCGATATATACCACTTGGCCAGAATATTTTTCTAAAGTTACGAAAAAATGCACTGAAAACGCGCAGTTTTAGTTAGCCTCCACTGGCATGATGAAGTGGCCACTGCCCACTCCATGGTCCGAGTGCGTTGATGGAACTTACCATTCTGGAAAGCTAATGGCAGCACCTTTCCAGCGATATATGCCACTTGGCCAGAATATTTTTCTAAAGTTACGAAAAAAGGCACTGAAAACGCGCAGTTTTAGTTAGCCTCCACTGGCATGATGAAGTGGCCACTGCCCACTCCATGGTCCGAGTGCTTTGATGAAACTTACCATTCTGGAAAGCTAATGGCAGCACCTTTCCAGCGATATATGCCACTTGGCCAGAATATTTTTCTAAAGTTACGAAAAAAGGCACTGAAAACGCGCAGTTTTAGTTAGCCTCCACTGGCATGATGAAGTGGCCACTGCCCACTCCATGGTCCGAGTGCGTTGATGAAACTTACCATTCTGGAAAGCTAATGGCAGCACCTTTCCAGCGATATATGCCACTTGGCCAGAATATTTTTCTAAAGTTACGAAAAAAGGCACTGAAAACGCGCAGTTTTAGTTAGCCTACACTGGCATGAGGAAGTGGCCACTGCCCACTCCATGGTCCGAGTGCGTTGATGAAACTTACCATTCTAGAAAGCTAATGGCAGCAGCTTTCCAGCGATATATACCACTTGGCCAGAATATTTTTCTAAAGTTACGAAAATATGCACTGAAAACGCGCATTTTCAGTTAGCCTACACTGGCATGATGAAGCGGCCACTGCCCACTCCATGGTCCGAGTGCGTTGATGAAACTTACTATTTTGGAAAGCTAATGGCAGCACCTTTACAGCGATATATACCACTTGGACAGAATATTTTTCTAAAGTTACGAAAAAAGGCACTGAAAACGCGCAGATTTAGTTAGCCTACACTGGCATGATGAAGTGGCCACTGCCCACTCCATGGTCCGAGTGCGTTGATGAAACTTACCATTCTAGAAAGCTAATGGCAGCAGCTTTCCAGCGATATATACCACTTGGCCAGAATATTTTTCTAAAGTTACGAAAATATGCACTGAAAACGCGCATTTTCAGTTAGCCTACACTGGCATGATGAAGCGGCCACTGCCCACTCCATGGTCCGAGTGCGTTGATGAAACTTACTATTTTGGAAAGCTAATGGCAGCACCTTTACAGCGATATATACCACTTGGCCAGAATATTTTTCTAAAGTTACGAAAAAAGGCACTGAAAACGCGCAGTTCTAGTTAGCCTACACTGGCATGATGAAGTGGCCACTGCCCATTCCATGGTCCGAGTGCGTTGATGAAACTTACCGTTCTGGAAAGCTAATGGCAGCTCCTCTCCAGCGATATATGCCACTTGGCCAGAATATTTTTCTAAAGTTACGCAAAAAGGCACTGAAAACGCGCAGTTTTAGTTAGCCTCCACTGGCATGATGAAGTGGCCACTGCCCACTCCATGGTCCGAGTGCGTTGATGGAACTTACTATTTTGGAAAGCTAATAGCAGCACCTTTCCAGCGATATATGCCACTTGGCCAGAATATTTTTCTAAAGTTACGAAAAAAGGCACTGAAAACGCGCAGTTTTAGTTAGCCTCCACTGGCATGATGAAGTGGCCACTGCCCACTCCATGGTCCGAGTGCGTTGATGAAACTTACCATTCTGGAAAGCTAATGGCAGCACCTTTCCAGCGATATATGCCACTTGGCCAGAATATTTTTCTAAAGTTACGAAAAAAGGCACTGAAAACGCGCAGTTTTAGTTAGCCTCCACTGGCATGATGAAGTGGCCACTGCCCACTCCATGGTCCGAGTGCGTTGATGAAACTTACCATTCTGGAAAGCTAATGGCAGCACCTTTCCAGCGATATATGCCACTTGGCCAGAATATTTTTCTAAAGTTACGAAAAAAGGCACTGAAAACGCGCAGTTTTAGTTAGCCTACACTGGCATGATGAAGTCGCCACTGCCCACTCCATGGTCCGAGTGCGTTGATGGAACTTACTATTTTGGAAAGCTAATAGCAGCACCTTTCCAGCGATATATGCCACTTGGCCGGAATATTTTTCTAAAGTTACAAAAAAAGGCGCTGAAAACGCGCAGTTTTAGTTAGCCTACACTGGCATGATGAAGTGGCCACTGCCCACTCCATGGTCCGAGTGCGTCGATGAAACTTACCATTCTGGAAAGCTAATGGCAGCACCTTTCCAGCGATATATACCACTTGTCCAGAATATTTTTCTAAAGTTACGAAAAAATGCACTGAAAACGCGCATTTTCAGTTAGCCTACACTTGCATGATGAAGCGGCCACTGCCCACTTCATGGTCCGAGTGCGTAGATGGAACTTACTATTTTGGAAAGCTAATAGCAGCACCTTTCCAGCGATATATGCCACTTGGCCAGAATATTTTTCTAAAGTTTCGCAAAAAGGCACTGAAAACGCGCAGTTTTAGTTAGCCTCCACTGGCATGATGAAGTGGCCACTGCCCACTCTATGGTCCGAGTGCGTTGATGAAACTTACCATTCTGGAAAACTAATGGCAGCACCTTTCCAGCGATATATACCACTTGGCCAGAATATTTTTCTAAAGTTACGAAAAAAGGCACTGAAAACGCGCAGTTTTAGTTAGCCTACACTGGCATGATGAAGTGACCACTGCCCACTCCATGGTCCGAGTGCGTTGATGGAACTTACTATTTTAGAAAGCGAATAGCAGCACCTTTCCAGCGATATATGCCACTTGGCCAGAATATTTTTCGAAAGTTACAAAAAAAGGCACTGAAAACGCGCAGTTTTAGTTAGCCTACACTGGCATGATGAAGTGGCCACTGCCCACTCCATGGTCCGAGTGCGTTGATGAAACTTACCATTCTGGAAAGCTAATGGCAGCACCTTTCCAGCGATATATGCCACTTGGCCAGAATATTTCTCTAAAGTTACGAAAAAAGGCACTGAAAACGCGCAGTTTTAGTTAGCCTCCACTGGCATGATGAAGTGGCCACTGCCCACTCCATGGTCCGAGTGCGTTGATGAAACTTACCATTCTGGAAAGCTAGTGGCAGCACCTTTCCAGCGATATATACCACTTGGCCAGAATATTTTTCTAAAGTTACAAAAAAAGGCACTGAAAACGCGCAGTTTTAGTTAGCCTACACTGGCATGATGAAGTGGCCACTGCCCACTCCATGATCCGAGTGCGTTGATGAAACTTACCATTCTGGAAAGCCAATGGCAGCACCTTTCCAGCGATATATACCACTTGGCCAGAATATTTTTCTAAAGTTACGAAAAAATGCACTGAAAACGCGCAGTTTTAGTTAGCCTCCACTGGCATGATGAAGTGGCCACTGCCCACTCCATGGTCCGAGTGCGTTGATGGAACTTACCATTCTGGAAAGCTAATGGCAGCACCTTTCCAGCGATATATGCCACTTGGCCAGAATATTTTTCTAAAGTTACGAAAAAAGGCACTGAAAACGCGCAGTTTTAGTTAGCCTCCACTGGCATGATGAAGTGGCCACTGCCCACTCCATGGTCCGAGTGCGTTGATGAAACTTACCATTCTGGAAAGCTAATGGCAGCACCTTTCCAGCGATATATGCCACTTGGCCAGAATATTTTTCTAAAGTTACGAAAAAAGGCACTGAAAACGCGCAGTTTTAGTTAGCCTACACTGGCATGAGGAAGTGGCCACTGCCCGCTCCATGGTCCGAATGCGTTGATGAAACTTACCATTCTGGAAAGCTAATGGCAGCACCTTTCCAGCGATATATACCACTTGGACAGAATATTTTTCTAAAGTTACGAAAAAAGGCACTGAAAACGCGCAGATTTAGTTAGCCTACACTGGCATGATGAAGTGGCCACTGCCCACTCCATGGACCGAGTGCGTTGATGAAACTTACCATTCTAGAAAGCTAATGGCAGCAGCTTTCCAGCGATATATACCACTTGGCCAGAATATTTTTCTAAAGTTACGAAAATATGCACTGAAAACGCGCATTTTCAGTTAGCCTATACTGGCATGATGAAGCGGCCACTGCCCACTCCATGGTCCGAGTGCGTTGATGAAACTTACTATTTTGGAAAGCTAATGGCAGCACCTTTACAGCGATATATACCACTTGGCCAGAATATTTTTCTAAAGTTACGAAAAAAGGCACTGAAAACGCGCAGTTCTAGTTAGCCTACACTGGCATGATGAAGTGGCCACTGCCCATTCCATGGTCCGAGTGCGTTGATGAAACTTACCGTTCTGGAAAGCTAATGGCAGCTCCTCTCCAGCGATATATGCCACTTGGCCAGAATATTTTTCTAAAGTTACGCAAAAAGGCACTGAAAACGCGCAGTTTTAGTTAGCCTCCACTGGCATGATGAAGTGGCCACTGCCCACTCCATGGTCCGAGTGCGTTGATGGAACTTACTATTTTGGAAAGCTAATAGCAGCACCTTTCCAGCGATATATGCCACTTGGCCAGAATATTTTTCTAAAGTTACGAAAAAAGGCACTGAAAACGCGCAGTTTTAGTTAGCCTCCACTGGCATGATGAAGTGGCCACTGCCCACTCCATGGTCCGAGTGCGTTGATGAAACTTACCATTCTGGAAAGCTAATGGCAGCACCTTTCCAGCGATATATGCCACTTGGCCAGAATATTTTTCTAAAGTTACGAAAAAAGGCACTGAAAACGCGCAGTTTTAGTTAGCCTCCACTGGCATGATGAAGTGGCCACTGCCCACTCCATGGTCCGAGTGCGTTGATGAAACTTACCATTCTGGAAAGCTAATGGCAGCACCTTTCCAGCGATATATGCCACTTGGCCAGAATATTTTTCTAAAGTTACGAAAAAAGGCACTGAAAACGCGCAGTTTTAGTTAGCCTACACTGGCATGATGAAGTCGCCACTGCCCACTCCATGGTCCGAGTGCGTTGATGGAACTTACTATTTTGGAAAGCTAATAGCAGCACCTTTCCAGCGATATATGCCACTTGGCCGGAATATTTTTCTAAAGTTACAAAAAAAGGCGCTGAAAACGCGCAGTTTTAGTTAGCCTACACTGGCATGATGAAGTGGCCACTGCCCACTCCATGGTCCGAGTGCGTCGATGAAACTTACCATTCTGGAAAGCTAATGGCAGCACCTTTCCAGCGATATATACCACTTGTCCAGAATATTTTTCTAAAGTTACGAAAAAATGCACTGAAAACGCGCATTTTCAGTTAGCCTACACTTGCATGATGAAGCGGCCACTGCCCACTTCATGGTCCGAGTGCGTAGATGGAACTTACTATTTTGGAAAGCTAATAGCAGCACCTTTCCAGCGATATATGCCACTTGGCCAGAATATTTATCTAAAGTTTCGCAAAAAGGCACTGAAAACGCGCAGTTTTAGTTAGCCTCCACTGGCATGATGAAGTGGCCACTGCCCACTCTATGGTCCGAGTGCGTTGATGAAACTTACCATTCTGGAAAACTAATGGCAGCACCTTTCCAGCGATATATACCACTTGGCCAGAATATTTTTCTAAAGTTACGAAAAAAGGCACTGAAAACGCGCAGTTTTAGTTAGCCTACACTGGCATGATGAAGTGACCACTGCCCACTCCATGGTCCGAGTGCGTTGATGGAACTTACTATTTTAGAAAGCGAATAGCAGCACCTTTCCAGCGATATATGCCACTTGGCCAGAATATTTTTCGAAAGTTACAAAAAAAGGCACTGAAAACGCGCAGTTTTAGTTAGCCTACACTGGCATGATGAAGTGGCCACTGCCCACTCCATGGTCCGAGTGCGTTGATGAAACTTACCATTCTGGAAAGCTAATGGCAGCACCTCTCCAGCGATATATGCCACTTGGCCAGAATATTTTTCTAAAGTTTCGCAAAAAGGCACTGAAAACGCGCAGTTTTAGTTAGCCTCCACTGGCATGATGAAGTGGCCACTGCCCACTCCATGGCCCGAGTGCGTTGATGGAACTTACTATTTTGGAAAGCTAATAGCAGCACCTTTCCAGCGATATATGCCACTTGGCCAGAATATTTTTCTAAAGTTACAAAAAAAGGCACTGAAAACGCGCAGTTTTAGTTAGCCTACACTGGCATGAGGAAGTGGCCACTGCCCGCTCCATGGTCCGAATGCGTTGATGAAACTTACCATTCTGGAAAGCTAATGGCAGCACCTTTCCAGCGATATATACCACTTGGACAGAATATTTTTCTAAAGTTACGAAAAAAGGCACTGAAAACGCGCAGATTTAGTTAGCCTACACTGGCATGATGAAGTGGCCACTGCCCACTCCATGGTCCGAGTGCGTTGATGAAACTTACCATTCTAGAAAGCTAATGGCAGCAGCTTTCCAGCGATATATACCACTTGGCCAGAATATTTTTCTAAAGTTACGAAAATATGCACTGAAAACGCGCATTTTCAGTTAGCCTACACTGGCATGATGAAGCGGCCACTGCCCACTCCATGGTCCGAGTGCGTTGATGAAACTTACTATTTTGGAAAGCTAATGGCAGCACCTTTACAGCGATATATACCACTTGGCCAGAATATTTTTCTAAAGTTACGAAAAAAGGCACTGAAAACGCGCAGTTCTAGTTAGCCTACACTGGCATGATGAAGTGGCCACTGCCCACTCCATGGTCCGAGTGCGTTGATGAAACTTACCGTTCTGGAAAGCTAATGGCAGCTCCTCTCCAGCGATATATGCCACTTGGCCAGAATATTTTTCTAAAGTTTCGCAAAAAGGCACTGAAAACGCGCAGTTTTAGTTAGCCTCCACTGGCATGATGAAGTGGCCACTGCCCACTCCATGGTCCGAGTGCGTTGATGAAACTTACCATTCTGGAAAGCTAATGGCAGCACCTCTCCAGCGATATATGCCACTTGGCCAGAATATTTTTCTAAAGTTACGCAAAAAGTCACTGAAAATGCGCAGTTTTAGTTAGCCTACACTGGCATAATGAAGTGGCCACTGCCCACTCCATGGTCCGAGTGCGTTGATGAAACTTACCATTCTGGAAAGCTAATGGCAGCACCTTTCCAGCGATATATGCCACTTGGCCGAATATTTTTCTAAAGTTACAAAAAAAGGCACTGAAAACGCGCAGTTTTAGTTAGCCTACACTGGCATGATGAAGTGGCCACTGCCCACTCCATGGTCCGAGTGCGTTGATATTCTGGAAAGGCAGCACCTTTCCAGCGATATATACCGCTTGGCCAGAATATTTTTCTAAAGTTACGAAAAAATGCACTGAAAACGCGCATTTTCAATTAGCCTACACTGGCATGATGAAGCGGCCACTGCGCACTCCATGGTCCAAGTGCGTTGACGGAACTTACTATTTTGGAAAGCTAATAGCAGCACCTTTCCAGCGATATATGCCACTTGGCCAGAATATTTTTCTAAAGTTTCGCAAAAAGGCACTGAAAACGCGCAGTTTTAGTTAGCCTCCACTGGCATGATGAAGTGGCCACTGCCCACTCCATGGTCCGAGTGCGTTGATGAAACTTACCACTCGGGAAAGCTAATGGCAGCACCTTTCCAGCGATATATACCACTTGGCCAGAATATTTTTCTAAAGTTACGAAAAAAGGCACTGAAAACGCGCAGTTTTAGTTAGCCTACACTGGCATGATGAAGTGGCCACTGCCCACTCCATGGTCCGAGTGCGTTGATGGGACTTACCATTCTGGAAAGCTAATGGCGGCACCTTTCAAGCGATATATGCCACTTGGCCAGAATATTTTTCTAAAGTTACGCAAAAAGTCACTAAAAACGCGCAGTTTTAGTTAGCCTACACTGGCATGATGAAGTGGCCACTGCCCACTCCATGCTCCGAGTGCGTTGATGAAACTTACCATTCTGGAAAGCTAATGGCAGCACCTCTCCAGCGATATATGCCACTTGGCCAGAATATTTTTCTAAAGTTTCGCAAAAAGGCACTGAAAACGCGCAGTTTTAGTTAGCCTCCACTGGCATGATGAGGTGGCCACTCCCCACTCCATGGTCCGAGTGCGTTGATGGAACTTACTATTTTGGAAAGCTAATAGCAGCACCTTTCCAGCGATATATGCCACTTGGCCAGAATATTTTTCTAAAGTTACAAAAAAAGGCACTGAAAACGCGCAGTTTTAGTTAGCCTACACTGGCATGATGAAGTGGCCACTGCCCACTCCATGGTCCGAGTGCGTTAATGAAACTTACCATTCTGGAAAGCTAATGGCAGCACCTTTCCAGCGATATATGCCACTTGGCCAGAATATTTTTCTAAAGTTTCGCAAAAAGGCACTGAAAACGCGCAGTTTTAGTTAGCCTCCACTGGCATGATGAAGTGGCCACTGCCCACTCCATGGTCCGAGTGCGTTGATGAAACTTACCATTCTGGAAAGCTAATGGCAGCACCTTTCCAGCAATATATACCACTTGGCCAGAATATTTTTCTAAAGTTACGAAAAAAGGCACTGAAAACGCGCAGTTTTAGTTAGCCTACACTGGCATGATGAAGTGGCCACTGCCCACTCCATGGTCCGAGTGCGTTGATGAAACTTACCATTCTAGAAAGCTAATGGCAGCAGCTTTCCAGCGATATATACCACTTGGCCAGAATATTTTTCTAAAGTTTCGCAAAAAGGCACTGAAAACGCGCAGTTTTAGTTAGCCTCCACTGGCATGATGAAGTGGCCACTGCCCACTCCATGGTCCGAGTGCGTTGATGAAACTTACCATTCTGGAAAGCTAATGGCAGCACCTCTCCAGCGATATATGCCACTTGGCCAGAATATTTTTCTAAAGTTTCGCAAAAAGGCACTGAAAACGCGCAGTTTTAGTTAGCCTCCACTGGCATGATGAAGTGGCCACTGCCCACTCCATGGTCCGAGTGCGTTGATGAAACTTACCATTCTGGAAAGCTAATGGCAGCACCTTTCCAGCGATATATACCACTTGGCCAGAATATTTTTCTAAAGTTACGAAAAAAGGCACTGAAAACGCGCAGTTCTAGTTAGCCTACACTGGCATGATGAAGTGGCCACTGCCCACTCCATGGCCCGAGTGCGTTGATGAAACTTACTATTTTGGAAAGCTAATAGCAGCACCTTTCCAGCGATATATGCCACTTGGCCAGAATATTTTTCTAAAGTTACAAAAAAAGGCACTGAAAACGCGCAGTTTTAGTTAGCCTACACTGGCATGATGAAGTGGCCACTGCCCACTCCATGGTCCGAGTGCGTTGATGAAACTTACCATTCTGGAAAGCCAATGGCAGCACCTTTCCAGCGATATATACCACTTGGCCAGAATATTTTTCTAAAGTTACGAAAAAATGCACTGAAAACGCGCAGTTTTAGTTAGCCTACACTGGCATGATGAAGTGGCCACTGCCCACTTCATGGTCCGAGTGCGTTGATGAAACTTACCATTCTGGAAAGCTAATGGCAGCACCTTTCCAGCGATATATGCCACTTGGCCAGAATATTTTTCTAAAGTTACGAAAAAAGGCACTGAAAACGCGCAGTTTTAGTTAGCCTACACTGGCATGATGAAGTGGCCACTGCCCACTCCATGGTCCGAGTGCGTTGATGGAACTTACTATTTTGGAAAGCTAATAGCAGCACCTTTCCAGCGATATATGCCACTTGGCCAGAATATTTTTCTAAAGTTACAAAAAAAGGCACTGAAAACGCGCAGTTTTAGTTAGCCTACACTGGCATGATGAAGTGGCCACTGCCCACTCCATGGTCCGAGTGCGTTGATGAAACTTACCATTCTGGAAAGCTAATGGCAGCACCTTTCCAGCGATATATACCACTTGTCCAGAATATTTTTCTAAAGTTACGAAAAAATGCACTGAAAACGCGCATTTTCAGTTAGCCTGCACTTGCATGATGAAGCGGCCACTGCCCACTCCATGGTCCGAGTGCGTAGATGGAACTTACTATTTTGGAAAGCTAATAGCAGCACCTTTCCAGCGATATATGCCACTTGGCCAGAATATTTTTCTAAAGTTTCGCAAAAAGGCACTGAAAACGCGCAGTTTTAGTTAGCCTCCACTGGCATGACGAAGTGGCCACTGCCCACTCCATGGTCCGAGTGCGTTGATGGGACTTACCATTCTGGAAAGCTAATGGCGGCACCTTTCAAGCGATATATGCCACTTGGCCAGAATATTTTTCTAAAGTTACGCAAAAAGTCACTGAAAACGCGCAGTTTTAGTTAGCCTACACTGGCATGATGAAGTGGCCACTGCCCACTCCATGCTCCGAGTGCGTTGATGAAACTTACCATTCTGGAAAGCTAATGGCAGCACCTCTCCAGCGATATATGCCACTTGGCCAGAATATTTTTCTAAAGTTTCGCAAAAAGGCACTGAAAACGCGCAGTTTTAGTTAGCCTCCACTGGCATGATGAGGTGGCCACTCCCCACTCCATGGTCCGAGTGCGTTGATGGAACTTACTATTTTGGAAAGCTAATAGCAGCACCTTTCCAGCGATATATGCCACTTGGCCAGAATATTTTTCTAAAGTTACAAAAAAAGGCACTGAAAACGCGCAGTTTTAGTTAGCCTACACTGGCATGATGAAGTGGCCACTGCCCACTCCATGGTCCGAGTGCGTTAATGAAACTTACCATTCTGGAAAGCTAATGGCAGCACCTTTCCAGCGATATATGCCACTTGGCCAGAATATTTTTCTAAAGTTTCGCAAAAAGGCACTGAAAACGCGCAGTTTTAGTTAGCCTCCACTGGCATGATGAAGTGGTCACTGCCCACTCCATGGTCCGAGTGCGTTGATGAAACTTACCATTCTGGAAAGCTAATGGCAGCACCTTTCCAGCAATATATACCACTTGGCCAGAATATTTTTCTAAAGTTACGAAAAAAGGCACTGAAAACGCGCAGTTTTAGTTAGCCTACACTGGCATGATGAAGTGGCCACTGCCCACTCCATGGTCCGAGTGCGTTGATGAAACTTACCATTCTAGAAAGCTAATGGCAGCAGCTTTCCAGCGATATATACCACTTGGCCAGAATATTTTTCTAAAGTTTCGCAAAAAGGCACTGAAAACGCGCAGTTTTAGTTAGCCTCCACTGGCATGATGAAGTGGCCACTGCCCACTCCATGGTCCGAGTGCGTTGATGAAACTTACCATTCTGGAAAGCTAATGGCAGCACCTCTCCAGCGATATATGCCACTTGGCCAGAATATTTTTCTAAAGTTTCGCAAAAAGGCACTGAAAACGCGCAGTTTTAGTTAGCCTCCACTGGCATGATGAAGTGGCCACTGCCCACTCCATGGTCCGAGTGCGTTGATGAAACTTACCATTCTGGAAAGCTAATGGCAGCACCTTTCCAGCGATATATACCACTTGGCCAGAATATTTTTCTAAAGTTACGAAAAAAGGCACTGAAAACGCGCAGTTCTAGTTAGCCTACACTGGCATGATGAAGTGGCCACTGCCCACTCCATGGCCCGAGTGCGTTGATGAAACTTACTATTTTGGAAAGCTAATAGCAGCACCTTTCCAGCGATATATGCCACTTGGCCAGAATATTTTTCTAAAGTTACAAAAAAAGGCACTGAAAACGCGCAGTTTTAGTTAGCCTACACTGGCATGATGAAGTGGCCACTGCCCACTCCATGGTCCGAGTGCGTTGATGAAACTTACCATTCTGGAAAGCCAATGGCAGCACCTTTCCAGCGATATATACCACTTGGCCAGAATATTTTTCTAAAGTTACGAAAAAATGCACTGAAAACGCGCAGTTTTAGTTAGCCTACACTGGCATGATGAAGTGGCCACTGCCCACTCCATGGTCCGAGTGCGTTGATGAAACTTACCATTCTGGAAAGCTAATGGCAGCACCTTTCCAGCGATATATGCCACTTGGCCAGAATATTTTTCTAAAGTTACGAAAAAAGGCACTGAAAACGCGCAGTTTTAGTTAGCCTACACTGGCATGATGAAGTGGCCACTGCCCACTCCATGGTCCGAGTGCGTTGATGGAACTTACTATTTTGGAAAGCTAATAGCAGCACCTTTCCAGCGATATATGCCACTTGGCCAGAATATTTTTCTAAAGTTACAAAAAAAGGCACTGAAAACGCGCAGTTTTAGTTAGCCTACACTGGCATGATGAAGTGGCCACTGCCCACTCCATGGTCCGAGTGCGTTGATGAAACTTACCATTCTGGAAAGCTAATGGCAGCACCTTTCCAGCGATATATACCACTTGTCCAGAATATTTTTCTAAAGTTACGAAAAAATGCACTGAAAACGCGCATTTTCAGTTAGCCTGCACTTGCATGATGAAGCGGCCACTGCCCACTCCATGGTCCGAGTGCGTAGATGGAACTTACTATTTTGGAAAGCTAATAGCAGCACCTTTCCAGCGATATATGCCACTTGGCCAGAATATTTTTCTAAAGTTTCGCAAAAAGGCACTGAAAACGCGCAGTTTTAGTTAGCCTCCACTGGCATGACGAAGTGGCCACTGCCCACTCCATGGTCCGAGTGCGTTGATGAAACTTACCATTCTGGAAAACTAATGGCAGCACCTTTCCAGCGATATATACCACTTGGCCAGAATATTTTTCTAAAGTTACGAAAAAAGGCACTGAAAACGCGCAGTTTTAGTTAGCCTACACTGGCATGATGAAGTGACCTCTGCCCACTCCATGGTCCGAGCGCGTTGATGGAACTTACTATTTTGGAAAGCTAACAGCAGCACCTTTCCAGCGATATATGCCACTTGGCCAGAATATTTTTCTAAAGTTACAAAAAAAGGCACTGAAAACGCGCAGTTTTAGTTAGCCTACACTGGCATGATGAAGTGGCCACTGCCCACTCCATGGTCCGAGTGCGTTGATGAAACTTACCATTCTGGAAAGCTAATGGCAGCACCTCTCCAGCGATATATGCCACTTGGCCAGAATATTTTTCTAAAGTTTCGCAAAATGGCACTGAAAACGCGCAGTTTTAGTTAGCCTCCACTGGAATGATGAAGTGGCCACTGCCCACTCCATGGTCCGAGTGCGTTGATGAAACTTACCATTCTGGAAAGCTAATGGCAGCACCTTTTCAGCGATATATACCACTTGGCCAGAATATTTTTCTAAAGTTACAAAAAAAGGCACTGAAAACGCGCAGTTTTAGTTAGCCTACACTGGCATGATGAAGTGGCCACTGCCCACTCCATGGTCCGAGTGCGTTGATGAAACTTACCATTCTGGAAAGCCAATGGCAGCACCTTTCCAGCGATATATACCACTTGGCCAGAATATTTTTCTAAAGTTACGAAAAAATGCACTGAAAACGCGCAGTTTTAGTTAGCCTCCACTGGCATGATGAAGTGGCCACTGCCCACTCCGTGGTCCGAGTGCGTTGATGAAACTTACCATTCTGGAAAGCTAATGGCAGCACTTTTCCAGCGATATATGCCACTTGGCCAGAATATTTTTCTAAAGTTACGAAAAAAGGCACTGAAAACGCGCAGTTTTAGTTAGCCTACACTGGCATGATGAAGTGGCCACTGCCCACTCCATGGTCCGAGTGCGTTGATGGAACTTACTATTTTGGAAAGCTAATAGCAGCACCTTTCCAGCGATATATGCCACTTGGCCAGAATATTTTTCTAAAGTTACAAAAAAAGGCACTGAAAACGCGCAGTTTTAGTTAGCCTACACTGGCATGATGAAGTGGCCACTGCCCACTCCATGGTCCGAGTGCGTTGATGAAACTCACCATTCTGGAAAGCTAATGGCAGCACCTTTCCAGCGCTATATACCACTTGTCCAGAATATTTTTCTAAAGTTACGAAAAAATGCACTGAAAACGCGCATTTTCAGTTAGCCTACACTTGCATGATGAAGCGGCCACTGCCCACTCCATGGTCCGAGTGCGTAGATGGAACTTACTATTTTGGAAAGCTAATAGCAGCACCTTTCCAGCGATATATGCCACTTGGCCAGAATATTTTTCTAAAGTTTCGCAAAAAGGCACTGAAAACGCGCAGTTTTAGTTAGCCTCCACTGGCATGACGAAGTGGCCACTGCCCACTCCATGGTCCGAGTGCGTTGATGAAACTTACCATTCTGGAAAACTAATGGCAGCACCTTTCCAGCGATATATACCACTTGGCCAGAATATTTTTCTAAAGTTACGAAAAAAGGCACTGAAAACGCGCAGTTTTAGTTAGCCTACACTGACATGATGAAGTGACCTCTGCCCACTCCATGGTCCGAGCGCGTTGATGGAACTTACTATTTTGGAAAGCTAACAGCAGCACCTTTCCAGCGATATATGCCACTTGGCCAGAATATTTTTCTAAAGTTACAAAAAAAGGCACTGAAAACGCGCAGTTTTAGTTAGCCTACACTGGCATGATGAAGTGGCCACTGCCCACTCCATGGTCCGAGTGCGTTGATGAAACTTACCATTCTGGAAAGCTAATGGCAGCACCTCTCCAGCGATATATGCCACTTGGCCAGAATATTTTTCTAAAGTTTCGCAAAATGGCACTGAAAACGCGCAGTTTTAGTTAGCCTCCACTGGAATGATGAAGTGGCCACTGCCCACTCCATGGTCCGAGTGCGTTGATGAAACTTACCATTCTGGAAAGCTAATGGCAGCACCTTTTCAGCGATATATACCACTTGGCCAGAATATTTTTCTAAAGTTACAAAAAAAGGCACTGAAAACGCGCAGTTTTAGTTAGCCTACACTGGCATGATGAAGTGGCCACTGCCCACTCCATGGTCCGAGTGCGTTGATGAAACTTACCATTCTGGAAAGCTAATGGCAGCACCTTTCCAGCGATATATGCCACTTGGCCAGAATATCTTTCTAAAGTTACGAAAAAAGGCACTGAAAACGCGCAGTTTTAGTTAGCCTACACTGGCATGATGAAGTGGCCACTGCCCACTCCATGGTCCGAGTGCGTTGATGGAACTTACTATTTTGGAAAGCTAATAGCAGCACCTTTCCAGCGATATATGCCACTTGGCCAGAATATTTTTCTAAAGTTACAAAAAAAGGCACTGAAAACGCGCAGTTTTAGTTAGCCTACACTGGCATGATGAAGTGGCCACTGCCCACTCCATGGTCCGAGTGCGTTGATGAAACTTACCATTCTGGAAAGCCAATGGCAGCACCTTTCCAGCGATATATACCACTTGGCCAGAATATTTTTCTAAAGTTACGAAAAAATGCACTGAAAACGCGCAGTTTTAGTTAGCCTCCACTGGCATGATGAAGTGGCCACTGCCCACTCCATGGTCCGAGTGCGTTGATGAAACTTACCATTCTGGAAAGCTAATGGCAGCACCTTTCCAGCGATATATGCCACTTGGCCAGAATATTTTTCTAAAGTTACGAAAAAAGGCACTGAAAACGCGCAGTTTTAGTTAGCCTACACTGGCATGATGAAGTGGCCACTGCCCACTCCATGGTCCGAGTGCGTTGATGGAACTTACTATTTTGGAAAGCTAATAGCAGCACCTTTCCAGCGATATATGCCACTTGGCCAGAATATTTTTCTAAAGTTACAAAAAAAGGCACTGAAAACGCGCAGTTTTAGTTAGCCTACACTGGCATGATGAAGTGGCCACTGCCCACTCCATGGTTCGAGTGCGTTGATGAAACTTACCATTCTGGAAAACTAATGGCAGCACCTTTCCAGCGATATATACCACTTGGCCAGAATATTTTTCTAAAGTTACGAAAAAAGGCACTGAAAACGCGCAGTTTTTAGTTAGCCTACACTGGCATGATGAAGTGACCTCTGCCCACTCCATGGTCCGAGTGCGTTGATGAAACTTACCATTCTGGAAAGCTAATGGCAGCACCTTTCCAGCGCTATATACCACTTGTCCAGAATATTTTTCTAAAGTTACGAAAAAATGCACTGAAAACGCGCATTTTCAGTTAGCCTACACTTGCATGATGAAGCGGCCACTGCCCACTCCATGGTCCGAGTGCGTAGATGGAACTTACTATTTTGGAAAGCTAATAGCAGCACCTTTCCAGCGATATATGCCACTTGGCCAGAATATTTTTCTAAAGTTTCGCAAAAAGGCACTGAAAACGCGCAGTTTTAGTTAGCCTCCACTGGCATGACGAAGTGGCCACTGCCCACTCCATGGTCCGAGTGCGTTGATGAAACTTACCATTCTGGAAAACTAATGGCAGCACCTTTCCAGCGATATATACCACTTGGCCAGAATATTTTTCTAAAGTTACGAAAAAAAGGCACTGAAAACGCGCAGTTTTAGTTAGCCTACACTGGCATGATGAAGTGACCTCTGCCCACTCCATGGTCCGAGCGCGTTGATGGAACTTACTATTTTGGAAAGCTAACAGCAGCACCTTTCCAGCGATATATGCCACTTGGCCAGAATATTTTTCTAAAGTTACAAAAAAAGGCACTGAAAACGCGCAGTTTTAGTTAGCCTACACTGGCATGATGAAGTGGCCACTGCCCACTCCATGGTCCGAGTGCGTTGATGAAACTTACCATTCTGGAAAGCTAATGGCAGCACCTCTCCAGCGATATATGCCACTTGGCCAGAATATTTTTCTAAAGTTTCGCAAAATGGCACTGAAAACGCGCAGTTTTAGTTAGCCTCCACTGGAATGATGAAGTGGCCACTGCCCACTCCATGGTCCGAGTGCGTTGATGAAACTTACCATTCTGGAAAGCTAATGGCAGCACCTTTTCAGCGATATATACCACTTGGCCAGAATATTTTTCTAAAGTTACAAAAAAAGGCACTGAAAACGCGCAGTTTTAGTTAGCCTACACTGGCATGATGAAGTGGCCACTGCCCACTCCATGGTCCGAGTGCGTTGATGAAACTTACCATTCTGGAAAGCTAATGGCAGCACCTTTCCAGCGATATATGCCACTTGGCCAGAATATTTTTCTAAAGTTACGAAAAAAGGCACTGAAAACGCGCAGTTTTAGTTAGCCTACACTGGCATGATGAAGTGGCCACTGCCCACTCCATGGTCCGAGTGCGTTGATGGAACTTACTATTTTGGAAAGCTAATAGCAGCACCTTTCCAGCGATATATGCCACTTGGCCAGAATATTTTTCTAAAGTTACAAAAAAAGGCACTGAAAACGCGCAGTTTTAGTTAGCCTACACTGGCATGATGAAGTGGCCACTGCCCACTCCATGGTCCGAGTGCGTTGATGAAACTTACCATTCTGGAAAGCCAATGGCAGCACCTTTCCAGCGATATATACCACTTGGCCAGAATATTTTTCTAAAGTTACGAAAAAATGCACTGAAAACGCGCAGTTTTAGTTAGCCTCCACTGGCATGATGAAGTGGCCACTGCCCACTCCATGGTCCGAGTGCGTTGATGAAACTTACCATTCTGGAAAGCTAATGGCAGCACCTTTCCAGCGATATATGCCACTTGGCCAGAATATTTTTCTAAAGTTACGAAAAAAGGCACTGAAAACGCGCAGTTTTAGTTAGCCTACACTGGCATGATGAAGTGGCCACTGCCCACTCCATGGTCCGAGTGCGTTGATGGAACTTACTATTTTGGAAAGCTAATAGCAGCACCTTTCCAGCGATATATGCCACTTGGCCAGAATATTTTTCTAAAGTTACAAAAAAAGGCACTGAAAACGCGCAGTTTTAGTTAGCCTACACTGGCATGATGAAGTGGCCACTGCCCACTACATGGTTCGAGTGCGTTGATGAAACTTACCATTCTGGAAAGCTAATAGCAGCACCTTTCCAGCGATATATACCACTTGTCCAGAATATTTTTCTAAAGTTACGAAAAAATGCATTGAAAACGCGCATTTTCAGTTAGCCTACACTTGCATGATGAAGCGGCCACTGCCCACTCCATGGTCCGAGTGCGTAGATGGAACTTACTATTTTGGAAAGCTAATAGCAGCACCTTTCCAGCGATATATGCCACTTGGCCAGAATATTTTTCTAAAGTTTCGCAAAAAGGCACTGAAAACGCGCAGTTTTAGTTAGCCTCCACTGGCATGACGAAGTGACCTCTGCCCACTCCATGGTCCGAGCGCGTTGATGAAACTTACCATTCTGGAAAACTAATGGCAGCACCTTTCCAGCGATATATACCACTTGGCCAGAATATTTTTCTAAAGTTTCGCAAAAAGGCACTGAAAACGCGCAGTTTTAGTTAGCCTCCACTGGCATGACGAAGTGACCTCTGCCCACTCCATGGTCCGAGTGCGTTGATGAAACTTACCATTCTGGAAAACTAATGGCAGCACCTTTCCAGCGATATATGCCACTTGGCCAGAATATTTTTCTAAAGTTTCGCAAAAAGGCACTGAAAACGCGCAGTTTTAGTTAGCCTCCACTGGCATGACGAAGTGACCTCTGCCCACTCCATGGTCCGAGTGCGTTGATGAAACTTACCATTCTGGAAAACTAATGGCAGCACCTTTCCAGCGATATATACCACTTGGCCAGAATATTTTTCTAAAGTTACGAAAAAAGGCACTGAAAACGCGCAGTTTTAGTTAGCCTACACTGGCATGATGAAGTGACCTCTGCCCACTCCATGGTCCGAGCGCGTTGATGGAACTTACTATTTTGGAAAGCTAACAGCAGCACCTTTCCAGCGATATATGCCACTTGGCCAGAATATTTTTCTAAAGTTACAAAAAAAGGCACTGAAAACGCGCAGTTTTAGTTAGCCTACACTGGCATGATGAAGTGGCCACTGCCCACTCCATGGTCCGAGTGCGTTGATGAAACTTACCATTCTGGAAAGCTAATGGCAGCACCTCTCCAGCGATATATGCCACTTGGCCAGAATATTTTTCTAAAGTTACAAAAAAAGGCACTGAAAACGCGCAGTTTTAGTTAGCCTACACTGGCATGATGAAGTGGCCACTGCCCACTACATGGTTCGAGTGCGTTGATGAAACTTACCATTCTGGAAAGCTAATAGCAGCACCTTTCCAGCGATATATACCACTTGTCCAGAATATTTTTCTAAAGTTACGAAAAAATGCATTGAAAACGCGCATTTTCAGTTAGCCTACACTTGCATGATGAAGCGGCCACTGCCCACTCCATGGTCCGAGTGCGTAGATGGAACTTACTATTTTGGAAAGCTAATAGCAGCACCTTTCCAGCGATATATGCCACTTGGCCAGAATATTTTTCTAAAGTTTCGCAAAAAGGCACTGAAAACGCGCAGTTTTAGTTAGCCTCCACTGGCATGACGAAGTGACCTCTGCCCACTCCATGGTCCGAGTGCGTTGATGAAACTTACCATTCTGGAAAACTAATGGCAGCACCTTTCCAGCGATATATACCACTTGGCCAGAATATTTTTCTAAAGTTACGAAAAAAGGCACTGAAAACGCGCAGTTTTAGTTAGCCTACACTGGCATGATGAAGTGACCTCTGCCCACTCCATGGTCCGAGCGCGTTGATGAAACTTACTATTTTGGAAAGCTAACAGCAGCACCTTTCCAGCGATATATGCCACTTGGCCAGAATATTTTTCTAAAGTTACAAAAAAAGGCACTGAAAACGCGCAGTTTTAGTTAGCCTACACTGGCATGATGAAGTGGCCACTGCCCACTCCATGGTCCGAGTGCGTTGATGAAACTTACCATTCTGGAAAGCTAATGGCAGCACCTCTCCAGCGATATATGCCACTTGGCCAGAATATTTTTCTAAAGTTACGAAAAAAGGCACTGAAAACGCGCAGTTTTAGTTAGCCTCCACTGGCATGACGAAGTGACCTCTGCCCACTCCATGGTCCGAGTGCGTTGATGAAACTTACCATTCTGGAAAACTAATGGCAGCACCTTTCCAGCGATATATACCACTTGGCCAGAATATTTTTCTAAAGTTACGAAAAAAGGCACTGAAAACGCGCAGTTTTAGTTAGCCTACACTGGCATGATGAAGTGACCTCTGCCCACTCCATGGTCCGAGCGCGTTGATGGAACTTACTATTTTGGAAAGCTAACAGCAGCACCTTTCCAGCGATATATGCCACTTGGCCAGAATATTTTTCTAAAGTTACAAAAAAAGGCACTGAAAACGCGCAGTTTTAGTTAGCCTACACTGGCATGATGAAGTGGCCACTGCCCACTCCATGGTCCGAGTGCGTTGATGAAACTTACCATTCTGGAAAACTAATGGCAGCACCTTTCCAGCGATATATACCACTTGGCCAGAATATTTTTCTAAAGTTACGAAAAAAGGCACTGAAAACGCGCAGTTTTAGTTAGCCTACACTGGCATGATGAAGTGACCTCTGCCCACTCCATGGTCCGAGCGCGTTGATGAAACTTACTATTTTGGAAAGCTAACAGCAGCACCTTTCCAGCGATATATGCCACTTGGCCAGAATATTTTTCTAAAGTTACAAAAAAAGGCACTGAAAACGCGCAGTTTTAGTTAGCCTACACTGGCATGATGAAGTGGCCACTGCCCACTCCATGGTCCGAGTGCGTTGATGAAACTTACCATTCTGGAAAGCTAATGGCAGCACCTCTCCAGCGATATATGCCACTTGGCCAGAATATTTTTCTAAAGTTTCGCAAAATGGCACTGAAAACGCGCAGTTTTAGTTAGCCTCCACTGGAATGATGAAGTGGCCACTGCCCACTCCATGGTCCGAGTGCGTTGATGAAACTTACCATTCTGGAAAGCTAATGGCAGCACCTTTTCAGCGATATATACCACTTGGCCAGAATATTTTTCTAAAGTTACAAAAAAAGGCACTGAAAACGCGCAGTTTTAGTTAGCCTACACTGGCATGATGAAGTGGCCACTGCCCACTCCATGGTCCGAGTGCGTTGATGAAACTTACCATTCTGGAAAGCCAATGGCAGCACCTTTCCAGCGATATATGCCACTTGGCCAGAATATTTTTCTAAAGTTTCGCAAAAAGGCACTGAAAACGCGCAGTTTTAGTTAGCCTCCACTGGCATGACGAAGTGACCTCTGCCCACTCCATGGTCCGAGTGCGTTGATGAAACTTACCATTCTGGAAAACTAATGGCAGCACCTTTCCAGCGATATATGCCACTTGGCCAGAATATTTTTCTAAAGTTTCGCAAAAAGGCACTGAAAACGCGCAGTTTTAGTTAGCCTCCACTGGCATGACGAAGTGACCTCTGCCCACTCCATGGTCCGAGCGCGTTGATGAAACTTACCATTCTGGAAAACTAATGGCAGCACCTTTCCAGCGATATATACCACTTGGCCAGAATATTTTTCTAAAGTTTCGCAAAAAGGCACTGAAAACGCGCAGTTTTAGTTAGCCTCCACTGGCATGACGAAGTGACCTCTGCCCACTCCATGGTCCGAGTGCGTTGATGAAACTTACCATTCTGGAAAGCTAATGGCAGCACCTTTTCAGCGATATATACCACTTGGCCAGAATATTTTTCTAAAGTTACAAAAAAAGGCACTGAAAACGCGCAGTTTTAGTTAGCCTACACTGGCATGATGAAGTGGCCACTGCCCACTCCATGGTCCGAGTGCGTTGATGAAACTTACCATTCTGGAAAGCTAATGGCAGCACCTTTCCAGCGATATATGCCACTTGGCCAGAATATTTTTCTAAAGTTACGAAAAAAGGCACTGAAAACGCGCAGTTTTAGTTAGCCTACACTGGCATGATGAAGTGGCCACTGCCCACTCCATGGTCCGAGTGCGTTGATGGAACTTACTATTTTGGAAAGCTAATAGCAGCACCTTTCCAGCGATATATGCCACTTGGCCAGAATATTTTTCTAAAGTTACAAAAAAAGGCACTGAAAACGCGCAGTTTTAGTTAGCCTACACTGGCATGATGAAGTGGCCACTGCCCACTCCATGGTCCGAGTGCGTTGATGAAACTTACCATTCTGGAAAGCCAATGGCAGCACCTTTCCAGCGATATATACCACTTGGCCAGAATATTTTTCTAAAGTTACGAAAAAATGCACTGAAAACGCGCAGTTTTAGTTAGCCTCCACTGGCATGATGAAGTGGCCACTGCCCACTCCATGGTCCGAGTGCGTTGATGAAACTTACCATTCTGGAAAGCTAATGGCAGCACCTTTCCAGCGATATATGCCACTTGGCCAGAATATTTTTCTAAAGTTACGAAAAAAGGCACTGAAAACGCGCAGTTTTAGTTAGCCTACACTGGCATGATGAAGTGGCCACTGCCCACTCCATGGTCCGAGTGCGTTGATGAAACTTACCATTCTGGAAAACTAATGGCAGCACCTTTCCAGCGATATATACCACTTGGCCAGAATATTTTTCTAAAGTTACGAAAAAAGGCACTGAAAACGCGCAGTTTTAGTTAGCCTACACTGGCATGATGAAGTGACCTCTGCCCACTCCATGGTCCGAGCGCGTTGATGGAACTTACTATTTTGGAAAGCTAACAGCAGCACCTTTCCAGCGATATATGCCACTTGGCCAGAATATTTTTCTAAAGTTACAAAAAAAGGCACTGAAAACGCGCAGTTTTAGTTAGCCTACACTGGCATGATGAAGTGGCCACTGCCCACTCCATGGTCCGAGTGCGTTGATGAAACTTACCATTCTGGAAAGCTAATGGCAGCACCTCTCCAGCGATATATGCCACTTGGCCAGAATATTTTTCTAAAGTTACAAAAAAAGGCACTGAAAACGCGCAGTTTTAGTTAGCCTACACTGGCATGATGAAGTGGCCACTGCCCACTACATGGTTCGAGTGCGTTGATGAAACTTACCATTCTGGAAAGCTAATAGCAGCACCTTTCCAGCGATATATACCACTTGTCCAGAATATTTTTCTAAAGTTACGAAAAAATGCATTGAAAACGCGCATTTTCAGTTAGCCTACACTTGCATGATGAAGCGGCCACTGCCCACTCCATGGTCCGAGTGCGTAGATGGAACTTACTATTTTGGAAAGCTAATAGCAGCACCTTTCCAGCGATATATGCCACTTGGCCAGAATATTTTTCTAAAGTTTCGCAAAAAGGCACTGAAAACGCGCAGTTTTAGTTAGCCTCCACTGGCATGACGAAGTGACCTCTGCCCACTCCATGGTCCGAGTGCGTTGATGAAACTTACCATTCTGGAAAACTAATGGCAGCACCTTTCCAGCGATATATACCACTTGGCCAGAATATTTTTCTAAAGTTACGAAAAAAGGCACTGAAAACGCGCAGTTTTAGTTAGCCTACACTGGCATGATGAAGTGACCTCTGCCCACTCCATGGTCCGAGCGCGTTGATGGAACTTACTATTTTGGAAAGCTAACAGCAGCACCTTTCCAGCGATATATGCCACTTGGCCAGAATATTTTTCTAAAGTTACAAAAAAAGGCACTGAAAACGCGCAGTTTTAGTTAGCCTACACTGGCATGATGAAGTGGCCACTGCCCACTCCATGGTCCGAGTGCGTTGATGAAACTTACCATTCTGGAAAGCTAATGGCAGCACCTCTCCAGCGATATATGCCACTTGGCCAGAATATTTTTCTAAAGTTACGAAAAAAGGCACTGAAAACGCGCAGTTTTAGTTAGCCTCCACTGGCATGACGAAGTGACCTCTGCCCACTCCATGGTCCGAGTGCGTTGATGAAACTTACCATTCTGGAAAACTAATGGCAGCACCTTTCCAGCGATATATACCACTTGGCCAGAATATTTTTCTAAAGTTACGAAAAAAGGCACTGAAAACGCGCAGTTTTAGTTAGCCTACACTGGCATGATGAAGTGACCTCTGCCCACTCCATGGTCCGAGCGCGTTGATGGAACTTACTATTTTGGAAAGCTAACAGCAGCACCTTTCCAGCGATATATGCCACTTGGCCAGAATATTTTTCTAAAGTTACAAAAAAAGGCACTGAAAACGCGCAGTTTTAGTTAGCCTACACTGGCATGATGAAGTGGCCACTGCCCACTCCATGGTCCGAGTGCGTTGATGAAACTTACCATTCTGGAAAACTAATGGCAGCACCTTTCCAGCGATATATACCACTTGGCCAGAATATTTTTCTAAAGTTACGAAAAAAGGCACTGAAAACGCGCAGTTTTAGTTAGCCTACACTGGCATGATGAAGTGACCTCTGCCCACTCCATGGTCCGAGCGCGTTGATGGAACTTACTATTTTGGAAAGCTAACAGCAGCACCTTTCCAGCGATATATGCCACTTGGCCAGAATATTTTTCTAAAGTTACAAAAAAAGGCACTGAAAACGCGCAGTTTTAGTTAGCCTACACTGGCATGATGAAGTGGCCACTGCCCACTCCATGGTCCGAGTGCGTTGATGAAACTTACCATTCTGGAAAGCTAATGGCAGCACCTCTCCAGCGATATATGCCACTTGGCCAGAATATTTTTCTAAAGTTTCGCAAAATGGCACTGAAAACGCGCAGTTTTAGTTAGCCTCCACTGGAATGATGAAGTGGCCACTGCCCACTCCATGGTCCGAGTGCGTTGATGAAACTTACCATTCTGGAAAGCTAATGGCAGCACCTTTTCAGCGATATATACCACTTGGCCAGAATATTTTTCTAAAGTTACAAAAAAAGGCACTGAAAACGCGCAGTTTTAGTTAGCCTACACTGGCATGATGAAGTGGCCACTGCCCACTCCATGGTCCGAGTGCGTTGATGAAACTTACCATTCTGGTAAGCCAATGGCAGCACCTTTCCAGCGATATATACCACTTGGCCAGAATATTTTTCTAAAGTTACGAAAAAATGCACTGAAAACGCGCAGTTTTAGTTAGCCTCCACTGGCATGATGAAGTGGCCACTGCCCACTCCATGGTCCGAGTGCGTTGATGAAACTTACCATTCTGGAAAGCTAATGGCAGCACCTTTCCAGCGATATATGCCACTTGGCCAGAATATTTTTCTAAAGTTACGAAAAAAGGCACTGAAAACGCGCAGTTTTAGTTAGCCTACACTGGCATGATGAAGTGGCCACTGCCCACTCCATGGTCCGAGTGCGTTGATGGAACTTACTATTTTGGAAAGCTAATAGCAGCACCTTTCCAGCGATATATGCCACTTGGCCAGAATATTTTTCTAAAGTTACAAAAAAAGGCACTGAAAACGCGCAGTTTTAGTTAGCCTACACTGGCATGATGAAGTGGCCACTGCCCACTCCATGGTCCGAGTGCGTTGATGGGACTTACCACTCTGGAAAGCTAATGGCGGCACCTTTCAAGCGATATATGCCACTTGGCCAGAATATTTTTCTAAAGTTACGCAAAAAGGCACTGAAAACGCGCAGTTTTAGTTAGCCTACACTGGCATGATGAAGTGGCCACTGCCCACTCCATGGTCCGAGTGCGTTGATGGAACTTACTATTTTGGAAAGCTAATAGCAGCACCTTTCCAGCGATATATGCCACTTGGCCAGAATATTTTTCTAAAGTTACAAAAAAAGGCACTGAAAACGCGCAGTTTTAGTTAGCCTACACTGGCATGATGAAGTGGCCACTGCCCACTCCATGGTTCGAGTGCGTTGATGAAACTTACCATTCTGGAAAGCTAATAGCAGCACCTTTCCAGCGATATATACCACTTGTCCAGAATATTTTTCTAAAGTTACGAAAAAATGCATTGAAAACGCGCATTTTCAGTTAGCCTACACTTGCATGATGAAGCGGCCACTGCCCACTCCATGGTCCGAGTGCGTAGATGGAACTTACTATTTTGGAAAGCTAATAGCAGCACCTTTCCAGCGATATATGCCACTTGGCCAGAATATTTTTCTAAAGTTTCGCAAAAAGGCACTGAAAACGCGCAGTTTTAGTTAGCCTCCACTGGCATGACGAAGTGGCCACTGCCCACTCCATGGTCCGAGTGCGTTGATGAAACTTACCATTCTGGAAAACTAATGGCAGCACCTTTCCAGCGATATATACCACTTGGCCAGAATATTTTTCTAAAGTTACGAAAAAAGGCACTGAAAACGCGCAGTTTTAGTTAGCCTACACTGGCATGATGAAGTGACCTCTGCCCACTCCATGGTCCGAGCGCGTTGATGGAACTTACTATTTTGGAAAGCTAACAGCAGCACCTTTCCAGCGATATATGCCACTTGGCCAGAATATTTTTCTAAAGTTACAAAAAAAGGCACTGAAAACGCGCAGTTTTAGTTAGCCTACACTGGCATGATGAAGTGGCCACTGCCCACTCCATGGTCCGAGTGCGTTGATGAAACTTACCATTCTGGAAAGCTAATGGCAGCACCTCTCCAGCGATATATGCCACTTGGCCAGAATATTTTTCTAAAGTTTCGCAAAATGGCACTGAAAACGCGCAGTTTTAGTTAGCCTCCACTGGCATGATGAAGTGGCCACTGCCCACTCCATGGTCCGAGTGCGTTGATGAAACTTACCATTCTGGAAAGCTAATGGCAGCACCTTTTCAGCGATATATACCACTTGGCCAGAATATTTTTCTAAAGTTACAAAAAAAGGCACTGAAAACGCGCAGTTTTAGTTAGCCTACACTGGCATGATGAAGTGGCCACTGCCCACTCCATGGTCCGAGTGCGTTGATGAAACTTACCATTCTGGAAAGCCAATGGCAGCACCTTTCCAGCGATATATACCACTTGGCCAGAATATTTTTCTAAAGTTACGAAAAAAGGCACTGAAAACGCGCAGTTTTAGTTAGCCTCCACTGGCATGATGAAGTGGCCACTGCCCACTCCATGGTCCGAGTGCGTTGATGAAACTTACCATTCTGGAAAGCTAATGGCAGCACCTTTCCAGCGATATATGCCACTTGGCCAGAATATTTTTCTAAAGTTACGAAAAAAGGCACTGAAAACGCGCAGTTTTAGTTAGCCTACACTGGCATGATGAAGTGGCCACTGCCCACTCCATGGTCCGAGTGCGTTGATGGAACTTACTATTTTGGAAAGCTAATAGCAGCACCTTTCCAGCGATATATGCCACTTGGCCAGAATATTTTTCTAAAGTTACAAAAAAAGGCACTGAAAACGCGCAGTTTTAGTTAGCCTACACTGGCATGATGAAGTGGCCACTGCCCACTCCATGGTCCGAGTGCGTTGATGAAACTTACCATTCTGGAAAGCTAATGGCAGCACCTTTCCAGCGATATATACCACTTGTCCAGAATATTTTTCTAAAGTTACGAAAAAATGCACTGAAAACGCGCATTTTCAGTTAGCCTACACTTGCATGATGAAGCGGCCACTGCCCACTCCATGGTCCGAGTGCGTAGATGGAACTTACTATTTTGGAAAGCTAATAGCAGCACCTTTCCAGCGATATATGCCACTTGGCCAGAATATTTTTCTAAAGTTTCGCAAAAAGGCACTGAAAACGCGCAGTTTTAGTTAGCCTCTACTGGCATGACGAAGTGGCCACTGCCCACTCCATGGTTCGAGTGCGTTGATGAAACTTACCATTCTGGAAAACTAATGGCAGCACCTTTCCAGCGATATATACCACTTGGCCAGAATATTTTTCTAAAGTTACGAAAAAAGGCACTGAAAACGCGCAGTTTTAGTTAGCCTACACTGGCATGATGAAGTGACCTCTGCCCACTCCATGGTCCGAGCGCGTTGATGGAACTTACTATTTTGGAAAGCTAACAGCAGCACCTTTCCAGCGATATATGCCACTTGGCCAGAATATTTTTCTAAAGTTACAAAAAAAGGCACTGAAAACGCGCAGTTTTAGTTAGCCTACACTGGCATGATGAAGTGGCCACTGCCCACTCCATGGTCCGAGTGCGTTGATGAAACTTACCATTCTGGAAAGCTAATGGCAGCACCTCTCCAGCGATATATGCCACTTGGCCAGAATATTTTTCTAAAGTTTCGCAAAATGGCACTGAAAACGCGCAGTTTTAGTTAGCCTCCACTGGCATGATGAAGTGGCCACTGCCCACTCCATGGTCCGAGTGCGTTGATATAACTTACTATTTTGGAAAGCTAACAGCAGCACCTTTCCAGCGATATATGCCACTTGGCCAGAATATTTTTCTAAAGTTACAAAAAAAGGCACTGAAAACGCGCAGTTTTAGTTAGCCTACACTGGCATGAGGAAGTGGCCACTGCCCGCTCCATGGTCCGAATGCGTTGATGAAACTTACCATTCTGGAAAGCTAATGGCAGCACCTTTCCAGCGATATATACCACTTGGCCAGAATATTTTTTTAAAGTTACAAAAAAAGGCACTGAAAACGCGCAGTTTTAGTTAGCCTACACTGGCATGATGAAGTGGCCACTGCCCACTCCATGGTCCGAGTGCGTTGATGAAACTTACCATTCTGGAAAGCTAATGGCAGCACCTTTCCAGCGATATATACCACTTGTCCAGAATATTTTTCTAAAGTTACGAAAAAATGCACTGAAAACGCGCATTTTCAGTTAGCCTACACTTGCATGATGAAGCGGCCACTGCCCACTCCATGGTCCGAGTGCGTAGATGGAACTTACTATTTTGGAAAGCTAATAGCAGCACCTTTCCAGCGATATATGCCACTTGGCCAGAATATTTTTCTAAAGTTTCGCAAAAAGGCACTGAAAACGCGCAGTTTTAGTTAGCCTCCACTGGCATGACGAAGTGGCCACTGCCCACTCCATGGTTCGAGTGCGTTGATGAAACTTACCATTCTGGAAAACTAATGGCAGCACCTTTCCAGCGATATATACCACTTGGCCAGAATATTTTTCTAAAGTTACGAAAAAAGGCACTGAAAACGCGCAGTTTTAGTTAGCCTACACTGGCATGATGAAGTGACCTCTGCTCACTCCATGGTCCGAGCGCGTTGATGGAACTTACTATTTTGGAAAGCTAACAGCAGCACCTTTCCAGCGATATATGCCACTTGGCCAGAATATTTTTCTAAAGTTACAAA
This sequence comes from Sicus ferrugineus, assembly GCA_922984085.1. NCBI lineage: Eukaryota > Metazoa > Arthropoda > Insecta > Diptera > Conopidae > Sicus > Sicus ferrugineus. The sequence continues at coordinate 7,147,538 of OV277354.1, forward strand.
AAAAGGCACTGAAAACGCGCAGTTTTAGTTAGCCTACACTGGCATGATGAAGTGGCCACTGCCCACTCCATGGTCCGAGTGCGTTGATGAAACTTACCATTCTGGAAAGCTAATGGCAGCACCTCTCCAGCGATATATGCCACTTGGCCAGAATATTTTTCTAAAGTTTCGCAAAATGGCACTGAAAACGCGCAGTTTTAGTTAGCCTCCACTGGCATGATGAAGTGGCCACTGCCCACTCCATGGTCCGAGTGCGTTGATATAACTTACTATTTTGGAAAGCTAACAGCAGCACCTTTCCAGCGATATATGCCACTTGGCCAGAATATTTTTCTAAAGTTACAAAAAAAGGCACTGAAAACGCGCAGTTTTAGTTAGCCTACACTGGCATGAGGAAGTGGCCACTGCCCGCTCCATGGTCCGAATGCGTTGATGAAACTTACCATTCTGGAAAGCTAATGGCAGCACCTTTCCAGCGATATATACCACTTGGCCAGAATATTTTTTTAAAGTTACGAAAAAAGGCACTGAAAACGCGCAGTTTTAGTTAGCCTACACTGGCATGATGAAGTGGCCACTGCCCACTCCATGGTCCGAGTGCGTTGATGAAACTTACCATTCTGGAAAGCTAATGGCAGCAGCTTTCCAGCGATATATACCACTTGGCCAGAATATTTTTCTAAAGTTACGAAAAAATGCACTGAAAACGCGCATTTTCAGTTAGCCTACACTGGCATGATGAAGCGGCCACTGCCCACTCCATGGTCCGAGTGCGTTGATGAAACTTACTATTTTGGAAAGCTAATGGCAGCACCTTTACAGCGATATATACCACTTGGCCAGAATATTTTTCTAAAGTTACGAAAAAAGGCACTGAAAACGCGCAGCTCTAGTTAGCCTACACTGGCATGATGAAGTGGCCACTGCCCACTCCATGGTCCGAGTGCGTTGATGAAACTTACCGTTTTGGAAAGCTAATGGCAGCACCTCTCCAGCGATATATGCCACTTGGCCAGAATATTTTTCTAAAGTTTCGCAAAAAGGCACTGAAAACGCGCAGTTTTAGTTAGCCTACACTGGCATGATGAAGTGGCCACTGCCCACTCCATGGTCCGAGTGCGTTGATGAAACTTACCATTCTGGAAAGCTAATGGCTGCACCTCTCCAGCGATATATGCCACCTGGCCAGAATATTTTTCTAAAGTTTCGCAAAAAGGCACTGAAAACGCGCAGTTTTAGTTAGCCTCCACTGGCATGATGAAGTGGCCACTGCCCACTGCATGGTCCGAGTGCGTTGATGGAACTTACTATTTTGGAAAGCTAATAGCAGCACCTTTCCAGCGATATATGCCACTTGGCCAGAATATTTTTCTAAAGTTACAAAAAAAGGCACTGAAAACGCGCAGTTTTAGTTAGCCTACACTGGCATGATGAAGTAGCCACTGCCCACTCCATGGTCCGAGTGCGTTGATGAAACTTACTATTCTGGAAAGCTAATGGCAGCACCTCTCCAGCGATATATACCACTTGGCCAGAATATTTTTCTAAAGTTACGAAAAAATGCACTGAAAATGAGCATTTTCAGTTAGCCTACACTGGCATGATGAAGCGGCCACTGCCCACTCCATGGTCCAAGTGCGTTGACGGAACTTACTATTTTGGAAAGCTAATAGCAGCACCTTTCCAGCGATATATGCCACTTGGCCAGAATATTTTTCTAAAGTTTCGCAAAAAGGCACTGAAAACGCGCAGTTTTAGTTAGCCTCCACTGGCATGATGAAGTGGCCACTGCCCACTCCATGGTCCGAGTGCGTTGATGAAACTTACCACTCTGGAATGCTAATGGCAGCACCTTTCCAGCGATATATACCACTTGGCCAGAATATTTTTCTAAAGTTACGAAAAAAGGCACTGAAAACGCGCAGTTTTAGTTAGCCTACACTGGCATGATGAAGTGGCCACTGCCCACTCCATGGTCCGAGTGCGTTGATGGGACTTACCACTCTGGAAAGCTAATGGCGGCACCTTTCAAGCGATATATGCCACTTGGCCAGAATATTTTTCTAAAGTTACGCAAAAAGTCACTGAAAACGCGCAGTTTTAGTTAGCCTACACTGGCATGATGAAGTGGCCACTGCCCACTCCATGGTCCGAGTGCGTTGATGAAACTTACCATTCTGGAAAGCTAATGGCAGCACCTCTCCAGCGATATATGCCACTTGGCCAGAATATTTTTCTAAAGTTTCGCAAAAAGGCACTGAAAACGCGCAGTTTTAGTTAGCCTACACTGGCATGATGAAGTGGCCACTGCCCACTCCATGGTCCGAGTGCGTTGATGGAACTTACTATTTTGGAAAGATAATAGCAGCACCTTTCCAGCGATATATGCCACTTGGCCAGAATATTTTTCTAAAGTTACGAAAAAAGGCACTGAAAACGCGCAGTTTTAGTTAGCCTCCACTGGCATGATGAAGTGGCCACTGCCCACTCCATGGTCCGAGTGCGTTGATGAAACTTACCATTCTGGAAAGCTAATGGCAGCACCTTTCCAGCGATATATACCACTTGGCCAGAATATTTTTCTAAAGTTACAAAAAAAGGCACTGAAAACGCGCAGTTTTAGTTAGCCTACACTGGCATGATGAAGTGGCCACTGCTCACTCCATGGTCCGAGTGCGTTGATGAAACTTACCATTCTGGAAAGCCAATGGCAGCACCTTTCCAGCGATATATACCACTTGGCCAGAATATTTTTCTAAAGTTACGAAAAAATGCACTGAAAACGCGCAGTTTTAGTTAGCCTCCACTGGCATGATGAAGCGGCCACTGCCCACTCCATGGTCCGAGTGCGTTGATGGAACTTACTATTCTGGAAAGCTAATAGCAGCACCTTTCCAGCGATATATGCCACTTGGCCAGAATATTTTTCTAAAGTTACGAAAAAAGGCACTGAAAACGCGCAGTTTTAGTTAGCCTCCACTGGCATGATGAAGTGGCCACTGCCCACTCCATGGTCCGAGTGCGTTGATGAAGCTTACCATTCTGGAAAGCTAATGGCAGCACCTTTCCAGCGATATATGCCACTTGGCCAGAATATTTTTCTAAAGTTACGAAAAAAGGCACTGAAAACGCGCAGTTTTAGTTAGCCTACACTGGCATGATGAAGTGGCCACTGCCCACTCCATGGTCCGAGTGCGTTGATGGAACTTACTATTTTGGAAAGCTAATAGCAGCACCTTTCCAGCGATATATGCCACTTGGCCAGAATATTTTTCTAAAGTTACAAAAAAAGGCGCTGAAAACGCGCAGTTTTAATTAGCCTACACTGGCATGATGAAGTGGCCACTGCCCACTCCATGGTCCGAGTGCGTTGATGAAACTTACCATTCTGGAAAGCTAATGGCAGCACCTTTACAGCGATATATACCACTTGTCCAGAATATTTTTCTAAAGTTACGAAAAAATGCACTGAAAACGCGCATTTTCTGTTAGCCTACACTTGCATGATGAAGCGGCCACTGCCCACTCCATGGTCCGAGTGCGTAGATGGAATTTACTATTTTGGAAAGCTAATAGCAGCACCTTTCCAGCGATATATGCCACTTGGCCAGAATATTTTTCTAAAGTTTCGCAAAAAGGCACTGAAAACGCGCAGTTTTAGTTAGCCTCCACTGGCATGATGAAGTGGCCACTGCCCACTCCATGGTCCGAGTGCGTTGATGAAACTTACCACTCTGGAAAGCTAATGGCAGCACCTTTCCAGCGATATATACCACTTGGCCAGAATATTTTTCTAAAGTTACGAAAAAAGGCACTGAAAACGCGCAGTTTTAGTTAGCCTACACTGGCATGATGAAGTGGCCACTGCCCACTCCATGGTCCGAGTGCGTTGATGGGACTTACCATTCTGGAAAGCTAATGGCGGCACCTTTCAAGCGATATATGCCACTTGGCCAGAATATTTTTCTAAAGTTACGCAAAAAGTCACTGAAAACGCGCAGTTTTAGTTAGCCTACACTGGCGTGATGAAGTGGCCACTGCCCACTCCATGGTCCGAGTGCGTTGACGAAACTTACCATTCTGGAAAGCTAATGGCAGCACCTCTCCAGCGATATATGCCACTTGGCCAGAATATTTTTCTAAAGTTTCGCAAAAAGGCACTGAAAACGCGCAGTTTTAGTTAGCCTACACTGGCATGATGAAGTGGCCACTGCCCACTCCATGGTCCGAGTGCGTTGATGGAACTTACTATTTTGGAAAGATAATAGCAGCACCTTTCCAGCGATATATGCCACTTGGCCAGAATATTTTTCTAAAGTTACGAAAAAAGGCACTGAAAACGCGCAGTTTTAGTTAGCCTCCACTGGCATGATGAAGTGGCCACTGCCCACTCCATGGTCCGAGTGCGTTGATGAAACTTACCATTCTGGAAAGCTAATGGCAGCACCTTTCCAGCGATATATACCACTTGGCCAGAATATTTTTCTAAAGTTACAAAAAAAGGCACTGAAAACGCGCAGTTTTAGTTAGCCTACACTGGCATGATGAAGTGGCCACTGCTCACTCCATGGTCCGAGTGCGTTGATGAAACTTACCATTCTGGAAAGCCAATGGCAGCACCTTTCCAGCGATATATACCACTTGGCCAGAATATTTTTCTAAAGTTACGAAAAAATGCACTGAAAACGCGCAGTTTTAGTTAGCCTCCACTGGCATGATGAAGCGGCCACTGCCCACTCCATGGTCCGAGTGCGTTGATGGAACTTACTATTCTGGAAAGCTAATAGCAGCACCTTTCCAGCGATATATGCCACTTGGCCAGAATATTTTTCTAAAGTTACGAAAAAAGGCACTGAAAACGCGCAGTTTTAGTTAGCCTCCACTGGCATGATGAAGTGGCCACTGCCCACTCCATGGTCCGAGTGCGTTGATGAAGCTTACCATTCTGGAAAGCTAATGGCAGCACCTTTCCAGCGATATATGCCACTTGGCCAGAATATTTTTCTAAAGTTACGAAAAAAGGCACTGAAAACGCGCAGTTTTAGTTAGCCTACACTGGCATGATGAAGTGGCCACTGCCCACTCCATGGTCCGAGTGCGTTGATGGAACTTACTATTTTGGAAAGCTAATAGCAGCACCTTTCCAGCGATATATGCCACTTGGCCAGAATATTTTTCTAAAGTTACAAAAAAAGGCGCTGAAAACGCGCAGTTTTAATTAGCCTACACTGGCATGATGAAGTGGCCACTGCCCACTCCATGGTCCGAGTGCGTTGATGAAACTTACCATTCTGGAAAGCTAATGGCAGCACCTTTACAGCGATATATACCACTTGTCCAGAATATTTTTCTAAAGTTACGAAAAAATGCACTGAAAACGCGCATTTTCAGTTAGCCTACACTGGCATGATGAAGTGGCCACTGCCCACTCCATGGTCCGAGTGCGTTGATGAAACTTACCGTTCTGGAAAGCTAATGGCAGCACCTCTCCAGCGATATATGCCACTTGGCCAGAATATTTTTCTAAAGTTTCGCAAAAAGGCACTGAAAACGCGCAGTTTTAGTTAGCCTCCACTGGCATGATGAAGTGGCCACTGCCCACTCCATGGTCCGAGTGCGTTGATGAAGCTTACCATTCTGGAAAGCTAATGGCAGCACCTTTCCAGCGATATATGCCACTTGGCCAGAATATTTTTCTAAAGTTACGAAAAAAGGCACTGAAAACGCGCAGTTTTAGTTAGCCTACACTGGCATGATGAAGTGGCCACTGCCCACTCCATGGTCCGAGTGCGTTGATGAAACTTACCATTCTAGAAAGCTAATGGCAGCAGCTTTCCAGCGATATATACCACTTGGCCAGAATATTTTTCTAAAGTTACGAAAAAATGCACTGAAAACGCGCATTTTCAGTTAGCCTACACTGGCATGATGAAGTGGCCACTGCCCACTCCATGGTCCGAGTGCGTTGATGAAACTTACCGTTCTGGAAAGCTAATGGCAGCACCTCTCCAGCGATATATGCCACTTGGCCAGAATATTTTTCTAAAGTTTCGCAAAAAGGCACTGAAAACGCGCAGTTTTAGTTAGCCTCCACTGGCATGATGAAGTGGCCACTGCCCACTCCATGGTCCGAGTGCGTTGATGAAACTTACCATTCTGGAAAGCTAATGGCAGCACCTCTCCAGCGATATATGCCACTTGGCCAGAATATTTTTCTAAAGTTACGCAAAAAGTCACTGAAAATGCGCAGTTTTAGTTAGCCTACACTGGCATGATGAAGTGGCCACTGCCCACTCCATGGTCCGAGTGCGTTCATGAAACTTACCATTCTGGAAAGCTAATGGCAGCACCTTTCCAGCGATATATGCCACTTGGCCAGAATATCTTTCTAAAGTTACAAAAAAAAGGCACTATTTTGGAAAGCTAATAGCAGCACCTTTCTAGCGATATATGCCACTTGGCCAGAATATTTTTCTAAAGTTACAAAAAAAGGCACTGAAAACGCGCAGTTTTAGTTAGCCTACACTGGCATGATGAAGTGGCCACTGCCCACTCCATGGTCCGAGTGCGTTGATGAAACTTACTATTCTGGAAAGCTAATGGCAGCACCTTTCCAGCGATATATACCACTTGGCCAGAATATTTTTCTAAAGTTACGAAAAAATGCACTGAAAACGAGCATTTTCAGTTAGCCTACACTGGCATGATGAAGTGGCCACTGCCCACTCCATGGTCCAAGTGCGTTGACGGAACTTACTATTTTGGAAAGCTAATAGCAGCACCTTTCCAGCGATATATGCCACTTGGCCAGAATATTTTTCTAAAGTTTCGCAAAAAGGCACTGAAAACGCGCAGTTTTCGTTAGCCTCCACTGGCATGATGAAGTGGCCACTGCCCACTCCATGGTCCGAGTGCGTTGATGAAACTTACCACTCTGGAAAGCTAATGGCAGCACCTTTCCAGCGATATATACCACTTGGCCAGAATATTTTTCTAAAGTTACGAAAAAAGGCACTGAAAACGCGCAGTTTTAGTTAGCCTACACTGGCATGATGAAGTGGCCACTGCCCACTCCATGGTCCGAGTGCGTTGATGGGACTTACCATTCTGGAAAGCTAATGGCGGCACCTTTCAAGCGATATATGCCACTTGGCCAGAATATTTTTCTAAAGTTACGCAAAAAGTCACTGAAAACGCGCAGTTTTAGTTAGCCTACACTGGCATGATGAAGTGGCCACTGCCCACTCCATGGTCCGAGTGCGTTGATGAAACTTACCATTCTGGAAAGCTAATGGCAGCACCTCTCCAGCGATATATGCCACTTGGCCAGAATATTTTTCTAAAGTTTCGCAAAAAGGCACTGAAAACGCGCAGTTTTAGTTAGCCTACACTGGCATGATGAAGTGGCCACTGCCCACTCCATGGTCCGAGTGCGTTGATGGAACTTACTATTTTGGAAAGCTAATAGCAGCACCTTTCCAGAGATATATGCCACTTGGCCAGAATATTTTTCTAAAGTTACAAAAAAAGGCACTGAAAACGCGCAGTTTTAGTTAGCCTACACTGGCATGATGAAGTGGCCACTACCCACTCCATGGTCCGAGTGCGTTAATGAAACTTACCATTCTGCAAAGCTAATGGCAGCACCTTTCCAGCGATATATACCACTTGGCCAGAATATTTTTAAATCTAAATCTAAAGTTACAAAAAAAGGCACTGAAAACGCGCAGTTTTAGTTAGCCTACACTGGCATGATGAAGTGGCCACTGCTCACTCCATGGTCCGAGTGCGTTGATGAAACTTACCATTCTGGAAAGCCAATGGCAGCACCTTTCCAGCGATATATACCACTTGGCCAGAATATTTTTCTAAAGTTACGAAAAAATGCACTGAAAACGCGCAGTTTTAGTTAGCCTACACTGGCATGATGAAGCGGCCACTGCCCACTCCATGGTCCGAGTGCGTTGATGGAACTTACTATTCTGGAAAGCTAATAGCAGCACCTTTCCAGCGATATATGCCACTTGGCCAGAATATTTTTCTAAAGTTACGAAAAAAGGCACTGAAAACGCGCAGTTTTAGTTAGCCTCCACTGGCATGATGAAGTGGCCACTGCCCACTCCATGGTCCGAGTGCGTTGATGAAGCTTACCATTCTGGAAAGCTAATGGCAGCACCTTTCCAGCGATATATGCCACTTGGCCAGAATATTTTTCTAAAGTTACGAAAAAAGGCACTGAAAACGCGCAGTTTTAGTTAGCCTACACTGGCATGATGAAGTGGCCACTGCCCACTCCATGGTCCGAGTGCGTTGATGGAACTTACTATTTTGGAAAGCTAATAGCAGCACCTTTCCAGCGATATATGCCACTTGGCCAGAATATTTTTCTAAAGTTACAAAAAAAGGCGCTGAAAACGCGCAGTTTTAATTAGCCTACACTGGCATGATGAAGTGGCCACTGCCCACTCCATGGTCCGAGTGCGTTGATGAAACTTACCATTCTGGAAAGCTAATGGCAGCACCTTTACAGCGATATATACCACTTGTCCAGAATATTTTTCTAAAGTTACGAAAAAATGCACTGAAAACGCGCATTTTCAGTTAGCCTACACTGGCATGATGAAGTGGCCACTGCCCACTCCATGGTCCGAGTGCGTTGATGAAACTTACCGTTCTGGAAAGCTAATGGCAGCACCTCTCCAGCGATATATGCCACTTGGCCAGAATATTTTTCTAAAGTTTCGCAAAAAGGCACTGAAAACGCGCAGTTTTAGTTAGCCTCCACTGGCATGATGAAGTGGCCACTGCCCACTCCATGGTCCGAGTGCGTTGATGAAGCTTACCATTCTGGAAAGCTAATGGCAGCACCTTTCCAGCGATATATGCCACTTGGCCAGAATATTTTTCTAAAGTTACGAAAAAAGGCACTGAAAACGCGCAGTTTTAGTTAGCCTACACTGGCATGATGAAGTGGCCACTGCCCACTCCATGGTCCGAGTGCGTTGATGAAACTTACCATTCTAGAAAGCTAATGGCAGCAGCTTTCCAGCGATATATACCACTTGGCCAGAATATTTTTCTAAAGTTACGAAAAAATGCACTGAAAACGCGCATTTTCAGTTAGCCTACACTGGCATGATGAAGTGGCCACTGCCCACTCCATGGTCCGAGTGCGTTGATGAAACTTACCGTTCTGGAAAGCTAATGGCAGCACCTCTCCAGCGATATATGCCACTTGGCCAGAATATTTTTCTAAAGTTTCGCAAAAAGGCACTGAAAACGCGCAGTTTTAGTTAGCCTCCACTGGCATGATGAAGTGGCCACTGCCCACTCCATGGTCCGAGTGCGTTGATGAAACTTACCATTCTGGAAAGCTAATGGCAGCACCTCTCCAGCGATATATGCCACTTGGCCAGAATATTTTTCTAAAGTTACGCAAAAAGTCACTGAAAATGCGCAGTTTTAGTTAGCCTACACTGGCATGATGAAGTGGCCACTGCCCACTCCATGGTCCGAGTGCGTTGATGAAACTTACCATTCTGGAAAGCTAATGGCAGCACCTTTCCAGCGATATATGCCACTTGGCCAGAATATCTTTCTAAAGTTACAAAAAAAAGGCACTATTTTGGAAAGCTAATAGCAGCACCTTTCTAGCGATATATGCCACTTGGCCAGAATATTTTTCTAAAGTTACAAAAAAAGGCACTGAAAACGCGCAGTTTTAGTTAGCCTACACTGGCATGATGAAGTGGCCACTGCCCACTCCATGGTCCGAGTGCGTTGATGAAACTTACTATTCTGGAAAGCTAATGGCAGCACCTTTCCAGCGATATATACCACTTGGCCAGAATATTTTTCTAAAGTTACGAAAAAATGCACTGAAAACGAGCATTTTCAGTTAGCCTACACTGGCATGATGAAGTGGCCACTGCCCACTCCATGGTCCAAGTGCGTTGACGGAACTTACTATTTTGGAAAGCTAATAGCAGCACCTTTCCAGCGATATATGCCACTTGGCCAGAATATTTTTCTAAAGTTTCGCAAAAAGGCACTGAAAACGCGCAGTTTTCGTTAGCCTCCACTGGCATGATGAAGTGGCCACTGCCCACTCCATGGTCCGAGTGCGTTGATGAAACTTACCACTCTGGAAAGCTAATGGCAGCACCTTTCCAGCGATATATACCACTTGGCCAGAATATTTTTCTAAAGTTACGAAAAAAGGCACTGAAAACGCGCAGTTTTAGTTAGCCTACACTGGCATGATGAAGTGGCCACTGCCCACTTCATGGTCCGAGTGCGTTGATGGGACTTACCATTCTGGAAAGCTAATGGCGGCACCTTTCAAGCGATATATGCCACTTGGCCAGAATATTTTTCTAAAGGTACGCAAAAAGTCACTGAAAACGCGCAGTTTTAGTTAGCCTACACTGGCATGATGAAGTGGCCACTGCCCACTCCATGGTCCGAGTGCGTTGATGAAACTTACCATTCTGGAAAGCTAATGGCAGCACCTCTCCAGCGATATATGCCACTTGGCCAGAATATTTTTCTAAAGTTTCGCAAAAAGGCACTGAAAACGCGCAGTTTTAGTTAGCCTACACTGGCATGATGAAGTGGCCACTGCCCACTCCATGGTCCGAGTGCGTTGATGGAACTTACTATTTTGGAAAGCTAATAGCAGCACCTTTCCAGCGATATATGCCACTTGGCCAGAATATTTTTCTAAAGTTACAAAAAAAGGCACTGAAAACGCGCAGTTTTAGTTAGCCTACACTGGCATGATGAAGTGGCCACTACCCACTCCATGGTCCGAGTGCGTTAATGAAACTTACCATTCTGCAAAGCTAATGGCAGCACCTTTCCAGCGATATATGCCACTTGGCCAGAATATTTTTCTAAAGTTACGAAAAAAGGCACTGAAAACGCGCAGTTTTAGTTAGCCTCCACTGGCATGATGAAGTGGCCACTGCCCACTCCATGGTCCGAGTGCGTTGATGAAACTTACCATTCTGGAAAGATAATGGCAGCACCTTTCCAGCGATATATACCACTTGGCCAGGATATTTTTCTAAAGTTACAAAAAAAGGCACTGAAAACGCGCAGTTTTAGTTAGCCTACACTGGCATGATGAAGTGGCCACTGCCCACTCCATGGTCCGAGTGCGTTGATGAAACTTACCATTCTGGAAAGTCAATGGCAGCACCTTTCCAGCGATATATACCACTTGGCCAGAATATTTTTCTAAAGTTACGAAAAAAATGCACTGAAAACGCGCAGTTTTAGTTAGCCTCCACTGGCATGATGAAGCGGCCACTGCCCACTCCATGGTCCGAGTGCGTCGATGGAACTTACTATTTTGGAAAGCTAATAGCAGCACCTTTCCAGCGATATATGCCACTTGGCCAGAATATTTTTCTAAAGTTACGAAAAAAGGCACTGAAAACGCGCAGTTTTAGTTAGCCTCCACTGGCATGATGAAGTGGCCACTGCCCACTCCATGGTCCGAGTGCGTTGATGAAACTTACCATTCTGGAAAGCTAATGGCAGCACCTTTCCAGCGATATATAGCACTTGTCCAGAATATTTTTCTAAAGTTACGAAAAAATGCACTGAAAACGCGCATTTTCTGTTAGCCTACACTTGCATGATGAAGCGGCCACTGCCCACTCCATGGTCCGAGTGCGTAGATGGAATTTACTATTTTGGAAATCTAATAGCAGCACCTTTCCAGCGATATATGCCACTTGGCCAGAATATTTTTCTAAAGTTTCGCAAAAAGGCACTGAAAACGCGCAGTTTTAGTTAGCCTCCACTGGCATGATGAAGTGGCCACTGCCCACTCCATGGTCCGAGTGCGTTGATGAAACTTACCATTCTGGAAAACTAATGGCAGCACCTTTCCAGCGATATATACCACTTGGCCAGAATATTTTTCTAAAGTTACGAAAAAAGGCACTGAAAACGCGCAGTTTTAGTTAGCCTACACTGGCATGATGAAGTGACCACTGCCCACTCCATGGTCCGAGTGCGTTGATGGAACTTACTATTTTGGAAAGCTAATAGCAGCACCTTTCCAGCGATATATGCCACTTGGCCAGAATATTTTTCTAAAGTTACAAAAAAAGGCACTGAAAACGCGCAGTTTTAGTTAGCCTACACTGGCATGATGAAGTGGCCACTGCCCACTCAATGGTCCGAGTGCGTTGATGAAACTTACCATTCTGGAAAGCTAATGGCAGCACCTCTCCAGCGATATATGCCACTTGGCCAGAATATTTTTCTAAAGTTTCGCAAAAAGGCACTGAAAACGCGCAGTTTTAGTTAGCCTGCACTGGCATGATGAAGTGGCCACTGCCCACTCCATGGTCCGAGTGCGTTGATGGAACTTACTATTTTGGAAAGCTAATAGCAGCACCTTTCCAGCGATATATGCCACTTGGCCAGAATACTTTTCTAAAGTTACAAAAAAAGGCACTGAAAACGCGCAGTTTTAGTTAGCCTACACTGGCATGAGGAAGTGGCCACTGCCCGCTCCATGGTCCGAATGCGTTGATGAAACTTACCATTCTGGAAAGCTAATGGCAGCACCTTTCCAGCGATATATACCACTTGGCCAGAATATTTTTCTAAAGTTATGAAAAAAGGCACTGAAAACGCGCAGTTTTAGTTAGCCTACACTGGCATGATGAAGTGGCCACTGCCCACTCCATGGTCCGAGTGCGTTGATGAAACTTACCATTCTAGAAAGCTAATGGCAGCAGCTTTCCAGCGATATATACCACTTGGCCAGAATATTTTTCTAAAGTTACGAAAAAATGCACTGAAAACGCGCATTTTCAGTTAGCCTACACTGGCATGATGAAGCGGCCACTGCCCACTCCATGGTCCGAGTGCGTTGATGAAACTTACTATTTTGGAAAGCTAATGGCAGCACCTTTACAGCGATATATACCACTTGGCCAGAATATTTTTCTAAAGTTACGAAAAAAGGCACTGAAAACGCGCAGTTCTAGTTAGCCTACACTGGCATGATGAAGTGGCCACTGCCCACTCCATGGTCCGAGTGCGTTGATGAAACTTACCGTTCTGGAAAGCTAATGGCAGCACCTCTCCAGCGATATATGCCACTTGGCCAGAATATTTTTCTAAAGTTTCGCAAAAAGGCACTGAAAACGCGCAGTTTTAGTTAGCCTCCACTGGCATGATGAAGTGGCCACTGCCCACTCCATGGTCCGAGTGCGTTGATGAAACTTACCATTCTGGAAAGCTAATGGCAGCACCTCTCCAGCGATATATGCCACTTGGCCAGAATATTTTTCTAAAGTTACGCAAAAAGTCACTGAAAATGCGCAGTTTTAGTTAGCCTACACTGGCATGATGAAGTGGCCACTGCCCACTCCATGGTCCGAGTGCGTTGATGAAACTTACCATTCTGGAAAGCTAATGGCAGCACCTTTCCAGCGATATATGCCACTTGGCCAGAATATTTTTCTAAAGTTACAAAAAAAGGCACTGAAAACGCGCAGTTTTAGTTAGCCTACACTGGCATGATGAAGTGGCCACTGCCCACTCCATGGTCCGAGTGCGTTGATGAAACTTACCATTCTGGAAAGCTAATGGCTGCACCTCTCCAGCGATATATGCCACTTGGCCAGAATATTTTTCTAAAGTTTCGCAAAAAGGCACTGAAAACGCGCAGTTTTAGTTAGCCTCCACTGGCATGATGAAGTGGCCACTGCCCACTCCATGGTCCGAGTGCGTTGATGGAACTTACTATTTTGGAAAGCTAATAGCAGCACCTTTCCAGCGATATATGCCACTTGGCCAGAATGTTTTTCTAAAGTTACAAAAAAAGGCACTGAAAACGCGCAGTTTTAGTTAGCCTACACTGGCATGATGAAGTGGCCACTGCCCACTCCATGGTCCGAGTGCGTTGATGAAACTTACTATTCTGGAAAGCTAATGGCAGCACCTTTCCAGCGATATATACCACTTGGCCAGAATATTTTTTTAAAGTTACGAAAAAATGCACTGAAAACGCGCATTTTCAGTTAGCCTACACTGGCATGATGAAGTGGCCACTGCCCACTCCATGGTCCGAGTGCGTTGATGAAACTTACTATTCTGGAAAGCTAATGGCAGCACCTTTCCAGCGATATATACCACTTGGCCAGAATATTTTTTTAAAGTTACAAAAAAAGGCACTGAAAACGCGCAGTTTTAGTTAGCCTACACTGGCATGAGGAAGTGGCCACTGCCCGCTCCATGGTCCGAATGCGTTGATGAGACTTACCATTCTGGAAAGCTAATGGCAGCACCTTTCCAGCGATATATACCACTTGGCCAGAATATTTTTCTAAAGTTATGAAAAAAGGCACTGAAAACGCGCAGTTTTAGTTAGCCTACACTGGCATGATGAAGTGGCCACTGCCCACTCCATGGTCCGAGTGCGTTGATGAAACTTACCATTCTAGAAAGCTAATGGCAGCAGCTTTCCAGCGATATATACCACTTGGCCAGAGTATTTTTCTAAAGTTACGAAAAAATGCACTGAAAACGCGCATTTTCAGTTAGCCTACACTGGCATGATGAAGCGGCCACTGCCCACTCCATGGTCCGAGTGCGTTGATGAAACTTACTATTTTGGAAAGCTAATGGCAGCACCTTTACAGCGATATATACCACTTGGCCAGAATATTTTTCTAAAGTTACGAAAAAAGGCACTGAAAACGCGCAGTTCTAGTTAGCCTACACTGGCATGATGAAGTGGCCACTGCCCACTCCATGGTCCGAGTGCGTTGATGAAACTTACCATTCTGGAAAGCTAATGGCAGCACCTTTCCAGCGATATATGCCACTTGGCCAGAATATTTTTCTAAAGTTTCGCAAAAAGGCACTGAAAACGCGCAGTTTTAGTTAGCCTCCACTGGCATGATGAAGTGGCCACTGCCCACTCCATGGTCCGAGTGCGTTGATGAAACTTACCACTCTGGAAAGCTAATGGCAGCACCTTTCCAGCGATATATACCACTTGGCCAGAATATTTTTCTAAAGTTACGAAAAAAGGCACTGAAAACGCGCAGTTTTAGTTAGCCTACACTGGCATGATGAAGTGGCCACTGCCCACTCCATGGTCCGAGTGCGTTGATGGGACTTACCATTCTGGAAAGCTAATGGCGGCACCTTTCAAGCGATATATGCCACTTGGCCAGAATATTTTTCTAAAGTTACGCAAAAAGTCACTGAAAACGCGCAGTTTTAGTTAGCCTACACTGGCATGATGAAGTGGCCACTGCCCACTCCATGGTCCGAGTGCGTTGATGAAACTTACCATTCTGGAAAGCTAATGGCAGCACCTCTCCAGCGATATATGCCACTTGGCCAGAATATTTTTCTAAAGTTTCGCAAAAAGGCACTGAAAACGCGCAGTTTTAGTTAGCCTACACTGGCATGATGAAGTGGCCACTGCCCACTCCATGGTCCGAGTGCGTTGATGGAACTTACTATTTTGGAAAGCTAATAGCAGCACCTTTCCAGCGATATATGCCACTTGGCCAGAATATTTTTCTAAAGTTACAAAAAAAGGCACTGAAAACGCGCAGTTTTAGTTAGCCTACACTGGCATGATGAAGCGGCCACTACCCACTCCATGGTCCGAGTGCGTTAATGAAACTTACCATTCTGCAAAGCTAATGGCAGCACCTTTCCAGCGATATATGCCACTTGGCCAGAATATTTTTCTAAAGTTACGAAAAAAGGCACTGAAAACGCGCAGTTTTAGTTAGCCTCCACTGGCATGATGAAGTGGCCACTGCCCACTCCATGGTCCGAGTGCGTTGATGAAACTTACCATTCTGGAAAGCTAATGGCAGCACCTTTCCAACGATATATACCACTTGGCCAGAATATTTTTCTAAAGTTACAAAAAAAGGCACTGAAAACGCGCAGTTTTAGTTAGCCTACACTGGCATGATGAAGTGGCCACTGCCCACTCCATGGTCCGAGTGCGTTGATGAAACTTACCATTCTGGAAAGTCAATGGCAGCACCTTTCCAGCGATATATACCACTTGGCCAGAATATTTTTCTAAAGTTACGAAAAAAATGCACTGAAAACGCGCAGTTTTAGTTAGCCTCCACTGGCATGATGAAGCGGCCACTGCCCACTCCATGGTCCGAGTGCGTCGATGGAACTTACTATTTTGGAAAGCTAATAGCAGCACCTTTCCAGCGATATATGCCACTTGGCCAGAATATTTTTCTAAAGTTACGAAAAAAGGCACTGAAAACGCGCAGTTTTAGTTAGCCTCCACTGGCATGATGAAGTGGCCACTGCCCACTCCATGGTCCGAGTGCGTTGATGAAACTTACCATTCTGGAAAGCTAATGGCAGCACCTTTCCAGCGATATATAGCACTTGTCCAGAATATTTTTCTAAAGTTACGAAAAAATGCACTGAAAACGCGCATTTTCTGTTAGCCTACACTTGCATGATGAAGCGGCCACTGCCCACTCCATGGTCCGAGTGCGTAGATGGAATTTACTATTTTGGAAATCTAATAGCAGCACCTTTCCAGCGATATATGCCACTTGGCCAGAATATTTTTCTAAAGTTTCGCAAAAAGGCACTGAAAACGCGCAGTTTTAGTTAGCCTCCACTGGCATGATGAAGTGGCCACTGCCCACTCCATGGTCCGAGTGCGTTGATGAAACTTACCATTCTGGAAAACTAATGGCAGCACCTTTCCAGCGATATATACCACTTGGCCAGAATATTTTTCTAAAGTTACGAAAAAAGGCACTGAAAACGCGCAGTTTTAGTTAGCCTACACTGGCATGATGAAGTGACCACTGCCCACTCCATGGTCCGAGTGCGTTGATGGAACTTACTATTTTGGAAAGCTAATAGCAGCACCTTTCCAGCGATATATGCCACTTGGCCAGAATATTTTTCTAAAGTTACAAAAAAAGGCACTGAAAACGCGCAGTTTTAGTTAGCCTACACTGGCATGATGAAGTGGCCACTGCCCACTCCATGGTCCGAGTGCGTTGATGAAACTTACCATTCTGGAAAGCTAATGGCAGCACCTCTCCAGCGATATATGCCACTTGGCCAGAATATTTTTCTAAAGTTTCGCAAAAAGGCACTGAAAACGCGCAGTTTTAGTTAGCCTGCACTGGCATGATGAAGTGGCCACTGCCCACTCCATGGTCCGAGTGCGTTGATGGAACTTACTATTTTGGAAAGCTAATAGCAGCACCTTTCCAGCGATATATGCTACTTGGCCAGAATACTTTTCTAAAGTTACAAAAAAAGGCACTGAAAACGCGCAGTTTTAGTTAGCCTACACTGGCATGAGGAAGTGGCCACTGCCCGCTCCATGGTCCGAATGCGTTGATGAAACTTACCATTCTAGAAAGCTAATGGCAGCAGCTTTCCAGCGATATATACCACTTGGCCAGAATATTTTTCTAAAGTTATGAAAAAAGGCACTGAAAACGCGCAGTTTTAGTTAGCCTACACTGGCATGATGAAGTGGCCACTGCCCACTCCATGGTCCGAGTGCGTTGATGAAACTTACCATTCTAGAAAGCTAATGGCAGCAGCTTTCCAGCGATATATACCACTTGGCCAGAATATTTTTCTAAAGTTACGAAAAAATGCACTGAAAACGCGCATTTTCAGTTAGCCTACACTGGCATGATGAAGCGGCCACTGCCCACTCCATGGTCCGAGTGCGTTGATGAAACTTACTATTTTGGAAAGCTAATGGCAGCACCTTTACAGCGATATATACCACTTGGCCAGAATATTTTTCTAAAGTTACGAAAAAAGGCACTGAAAACGCGCAGTTCTAGTTAGCCTACACTGGCATGATGAAGTGGCCACTGCCCACTCCATGGTCCGAGTGCGTTGATGAAACTTACCATTCTAGAAAGCTAATGGCAGCAGCTTTCCAGCGATATATACCACTTGGCCAGAATATTTTTCTAAAGTTACGAAAAAATGCACTGAAAACGCGCATTTTCAGTTAGCCTACACTGGCATGATGAAGTGGCCACTGCCCACTCCATGGTCCGAGTGCGTTGATGAAACTTACCGTTCTGGAAAGCTAATGGCAGCACCTCTCCAGCGATATATGCCACTTGGCCAGAATATTTTTCTAAAGTTTCGCAAAAAGGCACTGAAAACGCGCAGTTTTAGTTAGCCTCCACTGGCATGATGAAGTGGCCACTGCCCACTCCATGGTCCGAGTGCGTTGATGAAACTTACCATTCTGGAAAGCTAATGGCAGCACCTCTCCAGCGATATATGCCACTTGGCCAGAATATTTTTCTAAAGTTACGCAAAAAGTCACTGAAAATGCGCAGTTTTAGTTAGCCTACACTGGCATGATGAAGTGGCCACTGCCCACTCCATGGTCCGAGTGCGTTGATGAAACTTACCATTCTGGAAAGCTAATGGCAGCACCTTTCCAGCGATATATGCCACTTGGCCAGAATATTTTTCTAAAGTTACAAAAAAAGGCACTGAAAACGCGCAGTTTTAGTTAGCCTACACTGGCATGATGAAGTGGCCACTGCCCACTCCATGGTCCGAGTGCGTTGATGAAACTTACCATTCTGGAAAGCTAATGGCTGCACCTCTCCAGCGATATATGCCACTTGGCCAGAATATTTTTCTAAAGTTTCGCAAAAAGGCACTGAAAACGCGCAGTTTTAGTTAGCCTCCACTGGCATGATGAAGTGGCCACTGCCCACTCCATGGTCCGAGTGCGTTGATGAAACTTACCATTCTGGAAAACTAATGGCAGCACCTTTCCAGCGATATATACCACTTGGCCAGAATATTTTTCTAAAGTTACGAAAAAAGGCACTGAAAACGCGCAGTTTTAGTTAGCCTACACTGGCATGATGAAGTGACCACTGCCCACTCCATGGTCCGAGTGCGTTGATGGAACTTACTATTTTGGAAAGCTAATAGCAGCACCTTTCCAGCGATATATGCCACTTGGCCAGAATATTTTTCTAAAGTTACAAAAAAAGGCACTGAAAACGCGCAGTTTTAGTTAGCCTACACTGGCATGATGAAGTGGCCACTGCCCACTCCATGGTCCGAGTGCGTTGATGAAACTTACCATTCTGGAAAGCTAATGGCAGCACCTCTCCAGCGATATATGCCACTTGGCCAGAATATTTTTCTAAAGTTTCGCAAAAAGGCACTGAAAACGCGCAGTTTTAGTTAGCCTGCACTGGCATGATGAAGTGGCCACTGCCCACTCCATGGTCCGAGTGCGTTGATGGAACTTACTATTTTGGAAAGCTAATAGCAGCACCTTTCCAGCGATATATGCTACTTGGCCAGAATACTTTTCTAAAGTTACAAAAAAAGGCACTGAAAACGCGCAGTTTTAGTTAGCCTACACTGGCATGAGGAAGTGGCCACTGCCCGCTCCATGGTCCGAATGCGTTGATGAAACTTACCATTCTGGAAAGCTAATGGCAGCACCTTTCCAGCGATATATACCACTTGGCCAGAATATTTTTCTAAAGTTATGAAAAAAGGCACTGAAAACGCGCAGTTTTAGTTAGCCTACACTGGCATGATGAAGTGGCCACTGCCCACTCCATGGTCCGAGTGCGTTGATGAAACTTACCATTCTAGAAAGCTAATGGCAGCAGCTTTCCAGCGATATATACCACTTGGCCAGAATATTTTTCTAAAGTTACGAAAAAATGCACTGAAAACGCGCATTTTCAGTTAGCCTACACTGGCATGATGAAGCGGCCACTGCCCACTCCATGGTCCGAGTGCGTTGATGAAACTTACTATTTTGGAAAGCTAATGGCAGCACCTTTACAGCGATATATACCACTTGGCCAGAATATTTTTCTAAAGTTACGAAAAAAGGCACTGAAAACGCGCAGTTCTAGTTAGCCTACACTGGCATGATGAAGTGGCCACTGCCCACTCCATGGTCCGAGTGCGTTGATGAAACTTACCATTCTAGAAAGCTAATGGCAGCAGCTTTCCAGCGATATATACCACTTGGCCAGAATATTTTTCTAAAGTTACGAAAAAATGCACTGAAAACGCGCATTTTCAGTTAGCCTACACTGGCATGATGAAGTGGCCACTGCCCACTCCATGGTCCGAGTGCGTTGATGAAACTTACCGTTCTGGAAAGCTAATGGCAGCACCTCTCCAGCGATATATGCCACTTGGCCAGAATATTTTTCTAAAGTTTCGCAAAAAGGCACTGAAAACGCGCAGTTTTAGTTAGCCTCCACTGGCATGATGAAGTGGCCACTGCCCACTCCATGGTCCGAGTGCGTTGATGAAACTTACCATTCTGGAAAGCTAATGGCAGCACCTCTCCAGCGATATATGCCACTTGGCCAGAATATTTTTCTAAAGTTACGCAAAAAGTCACTGAAAATGCGCAGTTTTAGTTAGCCTACACTGGCATGATGAAGTGGCCACTGCCCACTCCATGGTCCGAGTGCGTTGATGAAACTTACCATTCTGGAAAGCTAATGGCAGCACCTTTCCAGCGATATATGCCACTTGGCCAGAATATTTTTCTAAAGTTACAAAAAAAGGCACTGAAAACGCGCAGTTTTAGTTAGCCTACACTGGCATGATGAAGTGGCCACTGCCCACTCCATGGTCCGAGTGCGTTGATGAAACTTACCATTCTGGAAAGCTAATGGCTGCACCTCTCCAGCGATATATGCCACTTGGCCAGAATATTTTTCTAAAGTTACGCAAAAAGGCACTGAAAACGCGCAGTTTTAGTTAGCCTCCACTGGCATGATGAAGTGGCCACTGCCCACTCCATGGTCCGAGTGCGTTGATGGAACTTACTATTTTGGAAAGCTAATAGCAGCACCTTTCCAGCGATATATGCCACTTGGCCAGAATGTTTTTCTAAAGTTACAAAAAAAGGCACTGAAAACGCGCAGTTTTAGTTAGCCTACACTGGCATGATGAAGTGGCCACTGCCCACTCCATGGTCCGAGTGCGTTGATGAAACTTACTATTCTGGAAAGCTAATGGCAGCACCTTTCCAGCGATATATACCACTTGGCCAGAATATTTTTTTAAAGTTACGAAAAAATGCACTGAAAACGCGCATTTTCAGTTAGCCTACACTGGCATGATGAAGTGGCCACTGCCCACTCCATGGTCCGAGTGCGTTGATGAAACTTACTATTCTGGAAAGCTAACGGCAGCACCTTTCCAGCGATATATACCACTTGGCCAGAATATTTTTTTAAAGTTACAAAAAAAGGCACTGAAAACGCGCAGTTTTAGTTAGCCTACACTGGCATGAGGAAGTGGCCACTGCCCGCTCCATGGTCCGAATGCGTTGATGAAACTTACCATTCTGGAAAGCTAATGGCAGCACCTTTCCAGCGATATATACCACTTGGCCAGAATATTTTTCTAAAGTTATGAAAAAAGGCACTGAAAACGCGCAGTTTTAGTTAGCCTACACTGGCATGATGAAGTGGCCACTGCCCACTCCATGGTCCGAGTGCGTTGATGAAACTTACCATTCTAGAAAGCTAATGGCAGCAGCTTTCCAGCGATATATACCACTTGGCCAGAATATTTTTCTAAAGTTACGAAAAAATGCACTGAAAACGCGCATTTTCAGTTAGCCTACACTGGCATGATGAAGCGGCCACTGCCCACTCCATGGTCCGAGTGCGTTGATGAAACTTACTATTTTGGAAAGCTAATGGCAGCACCTTTACAGCGATATATACCACTTGGCCAGAATATTTTTCTAAAGTTACGAAAAAAGGCACTGAAAACGCGCAGTTCTAGTTAGCCTACACTGGCATGATGAAGTGGCCACTGCCCACTCCATGGTCCGAGTGCGTTGATGAAACTTACCATTCTGGAAAGCTAATGGCAGCACCTTTCCAGCGATATATGCCACTTGGCCAGAATATTTTTCTAAAGTTTCGCAAAAAGGCACTGAAAACGCGCAGTTTTAGTTAGCCTCCACTGGCATGATGAAGTGGCCACTGCCCACTCCATGGTCCGAGTGCGTTGATGGAACTTACTATTTTGGAAAGCTAATAGCAGCACCTTTCCAGCGATATATGCCACTTGGCCAGAATATTTTTCTAAAGTTACAAAAAAAGGCACTGAAAACGCGCAGTTTTAGTTAGCCTCCACTGGCATGATGAAGTGGCCACTGCCCACTCCATGGTCCGAGTGCGTTGATGAAACTTACTATTCTGGAAAGCTAATGGCAGCACCTCTCCAGAGAGTTATGCCACTTGGCCAGAATATTTTTCTAAAGTTTCGCAAAAAGGCACTGAAAACGCGCAGTTTTAGTTAGCCTCCACTGGCATGATGAAGTGGCCACTGCCCACTCCATGGTCCGAGTGCGTTGATGGAGCTTACTATTTTGGAAAGCTAATAGCAGCACCTTTCCAGCGATATATGCCACTTGGCCAGAATATTTTTCTAAAGTTACAAAAAAAGGCACTGAAAACGCGCAGTTTTAGTTAGCCTACACTGGCATGATGAAGTGGCCACTGCCCACTCCATGGTCCGAGTGCGTTGATGAAACTTACTATTCTGGAAAGCTAATGGCAGCACCTCTCCAGAGAGTTATGCCACTTGGCCAGAATATTTTTCTAAAGTTTCGCAAAAAGGCACTGAAAACGCGCAGTTTTAGTTAGCCTCCACTGGCATGATGAAGTGGCCACTGCCCACTCCATGGTCCGAGTGCGTTGATGGAACTTACTATTTTGGAAAGCTAATAGCAGCACCTTTCCAGCGATATATGCCACTTGGCCAGAATATTTTTCTAAAGTTACAAAAAAAGGCACTGAAAACGCGCAGTTTTAGTTAGCCTACACTGGCATGATGAAGTGGCCACTGCCCACTCCATGGTCCGAGTGCGTTGATGAAACTTACTATTCTGGAAAGCCAATGGCAGCACCTTTCCAGCGATATATACCACTTGGCCAGAATATTTTTCTAAAGTTACGAAAGAATGGACTGAAAACGCGCAGTTCTAGTTAGCCTACACTGGCATGATGAAGCGGCCACTGCCCACTCCATGGTCCGAGTGCGTTGATGGAACTTACTATTTTGGAAAGCTAATAGCAGCACCTTTCCAGCGATATATGCCACTTGGCCAGAATATTTTTCTAAAGTTACGAAAAAAGGCACTGAAAACGCGCATTTTCTGTTAGCCTACACTGGCATGATGAAGCGGCCACTGCCCACTCCATGGTCCGAGTGCGTTGATGGAACTTACTATTTTGGAAAGCTAATAGCAGCACCTTTCCAGCGATATATGCCACTTGGCCAGAATATTTTTCTAAAGTTACGAAAAAATGCACTGAAAACGCGCATTTTCTGTTAGCCTACACTTGCATGATGAAGCGGCCACTGCCCACTCCATGGTCCGAGTGCGTAGATGGAATTTACTATTTTGGAAATCTAATAGCAGCACCTTTCCAGCGATATATGCCACTTGGCCAGAATATTTTTCTAAAGTTTCGCAAAAAGGCACTGAAAACGCGCAGTTTTAGTTAGCCTCCACTGGCATGATGAAGTGGCCACTGCCCACTCCATGGTCCGAGTGCGTTGATGAAACTTACCATTCTGGAAAACTAATGGCAGCACCTTTCCAGCGATATATACCACTTGGCCAGAATATTTTTCTAAAGTTACGAAAAAAGGCACTGAAAACGCGCAGTTTTAGTTAGCCTACACTGGCATGATGAAGTGACCACTGCCCACTCCATGGTCCGAGTGCGTTGATGGAACTTACTATTTTGGAAAGCTAATAGCAGCACCTTTCCAGCGATATATGCCACTTGGCCAGAATATTTTTCTAAAGTTACAAAAAAAGGCACTGAAAACGCGCAGTTTTAGTTAGCCTACACTGGCATGATGAAGTGGCCACTGCCCACTCCATGGTCCGAGTGCGTTGATGAAACTTACCATTCTGGAAAGCTAATGGCAGCACCTCTCCAGCGATATATGCCACTTGGCCAGAATATTTTTCTAAAGTTACAAAAAAAGGCACTGAAAACGCGCAGTTTTAGTTAGCCTGCACTGGCATGATGAAGTGGCCACTGCCCACTCCATGGTCCGAGTGCGTTGATGGAACTTACTATTTTGGAAAGCTAATAGCAGCACCTTTCCAGCGATATATGCCACTTGGCCAGAATGTTTTTCTAAAGTTACAAAAAAAGGCACTGAAAACGCGCAGTTTTAGTTAGCCTACACTGGCATGATGAAGTGGCCACTGCCCACTCCATGGTCCGAGTGCGTTGATGAAACTTACTATTCTGGAAAGCTAATGGCAGCACCTTTCCAGCGATATATACCACTTGGCCAGAATATTTTTTTAAAGTTACGAAAAAATGCACTGAAAACGCGCATTTTCAGTTAGCCTACACTGGCATGATGAAGTGGCCACTGCCCACTCCATGGTCCGAGTGCGTTGATGAAACTTACTATTCTGGAAAGCTAACGGCAGCACCTTTCCAGCGATATATACCACTTGGCCAGAATATTTTTTTAAAGTTACAAAAAAAGGCACTGAAAACGCGCAGTTTTAGTTAGCCTACACTGGCATGAGGAAGTGGCCACTGCCCGCTCCATGGTCCGAATGCGTTGATGAAACTTACCATTCTGGAAAGCTAATGGCAGCACCTTTCCAGCGATATATACCACTTGGCCAGAATATTTTTCTAAAGTTATGAAAAAAGGCACTGAAAACGCGCAGTTTTAGTTAGCCTACACTGGCATGATGAAGTGGCCACTGCCCACTCCATGGTCCGAGTGCGTTGATGAAACTTACCATTCTAGAAAGCTAATGGCAGCAGCTTTCCAGCGATATATACCACTTGGCCAGAATATTTTTCTAAAGTTACGAAAAAATGCACTGAAAACGCGCAGTTTTAGTTAGCCTCCACTGGCATGATGAAGTGGCCACTGCCCACTCCATGGTCCGAGTGCGTTGATGAAACTTACCATTCTGGAAAGCTAATGGCAGCACCTCTCCAGCGATATATGCCACTTGGCCAGAATATTTTTCTAAAG
Source organism: Sicus ferrugineus (assembly GCA_922984085.1). Taxonomy (NCBI): domain Eukaryota; kingdom Metazoa; phylum Arthropoda; class Insecta; order Diptera; family Conopidae; genus Sicus; species Sicus ferrugineus. Next base: position 7,172,627 of record OV277354.1, read on the forward strand.
TTACGCAAAAAGTCACTGAAAATGCGCAGTTTTAGTTAGCCTACACTGGCATGATGAAGTGGCCACTGCCCACTCCATGGTCCGAGTGCGTTGATGAAACTTACTATTCTGGAAAGCTAACGGCAGCACCTTTCCAGCGATATATACCACTTGGCCAGAATATTTTTTTAAAGTTACAAAAAAAGGCACTGAAAACGCGCAGTTTTAGTTAGCCTCCACTGGCATGATGAAGTGGCCACTGCCCACTCCATGGTCCGAGTGCGTTGATGAAACTTACTATTCTGGAAAGCTAACGGCAGCACCTTTCCAGCGATATATACCACTTGGCCAGAATATTTTTTTAAAGTTACAAAAAAAGGCACTGAAAACGCGCAGTTTTAGTTAGCCTACACTGGCATGATGAAGTGGCCACTGCCCACTCCATGGTCCGAGTGCGTTGATGAAACTTACCATTCTGGAAAGCTAATGGCAGCACCTTTCCAGCGATATATGCCACTTGGCCAGAATATTTTTCTAAAGTTTCGCAAAAAGGCACTGAAAACGCGCAGTTTTAGTTAGCCTCCACTGGCATGATGAAGTGGCCACTGCCCACTCCATGGTCCGAGTGCGTTGATGGAACTTACTATTTTGGAAAGCTAATAGCAGCACCTTTCCAGCGATATATGCCACTTGGCCAGAATATTTTTCTAAAGTTACAAAAAAAGGCACTGAAAACGCGCAGTTTTAGTTAGCCTACACTGGCATGATGAAGTGGCCACTGCCCACTCCATGGTCCGAGTGCGTTGATGAAACTTACTATTCTGGAAAGCTAATGGCAGCACCTCTCCAGCGAGTTATGCCACTTGGCCAGAATATTTTTCTAAAGTTTCGCAAAAAGGCACTGAAAACGCGCAGTTTTAGTTAGCCTCCACTGGCATGATGAAGTGGCCACTGCCCACTCCATGGTCCGAGTGCGTTGATGGAGCTTACTATTTTGGAAAGCTAATAGCAGCACCTTTCCAGCGATATATGCCACTTGGCCAGAATATTTTTCTAAAGTTACAAAAAAAGGCACTGAAAACGCGCAGTTTTAGTTAGCCTACACTGGCATGATGAAGTGGCCACTGCCCACTCCATGGTCCGAGTGCGTTGATGAAACTTACCATTCTGGAAAGCTAATGGCAGCACCTTTCCAGCGATATATGCCACTTGGCCAGAATATTTTTCTAAAGTTACGAAAAAAGGCACTGAAAACGCGCAGTTTTAGTTAGCCTCCACTGGCATGATGAAGTGGCCACTGCCCACTCCATGGTCCGAGTGCGTTGATGAAACTTACCATTCTGGAAAGCTAATGGCAGCACCTTTCCAGCGATATATACCACTTGGCCAGAATATTTTTCTAAAGTTACAAAAAAAGGCACTGAAAACGCGCAGTTTTAGTTAGCCTCCACTGGCATGATGAAGTGGCCACTGCCCACTCCATGGTCCGAGTGCGTTGATGAAACTTACTATTTTGGAAAGCTAATGGCAGCACCTTTACAGCGATATATACCACTTGGCCAGAATATTTTTCTAAAGTTACGAAAAAAGGCACTGAAAACGCGCAGTTCTAGTTAGCCTACACTGGCATGATGAAGTGGCCACTGCCCACTCCATGGTCCGAGTGCGTTGATGAAACTTACCATTCTGGAAAGCTAATGGCAGCACCTTTCCAGCGATATATGCCACTTGGCCAGAATATTTTTCTAAAGTTTCGCAAAAAGGCACTGAAAACGCGCAGTTTTAGTTAGCCTGCACTGGCATGATGAAGTGGCCACTGCCCACTCCATGGTCCGAGTGCGTTGATGGAACTTACTATTTTGGAAAGCTAATAGCAGCACCTTTCCAGCGATATATGCCACTTGGCCAGAATGTTTTTCTAAAGTTACAAAAAAAGGCACTGAAAACGCGCAGTTTTAGTTAGCCTACACTGGCATGATGAAGTGGCCACTGCCCACTCCATGGTCCGAGTGCGTTGATGAAACTTACTATTCTGGAAAGCTAATGGCAGCACCTTTCCAGCGATATATACCACTTGGCCAGAATATTTTTTTAAAGTTACGAAAAAATGCACTGAAAACGCGCATTTTCAGTTAGCCTACACTGGCATGATGAAGTGGCCACTGCCCACTCCATGGTCCGAGTGCGTTGATGAAACTTACTATTCTGGAAAGCTAACGGCAGCACCTTTCCAGCGATATATACCACTTGGCCAGAATATTTTTCTAAAGTTACAAAAAAAGGCACTGAAAACGCGCAGTTTTAGTTAGCCTACACTGGCATGATGAAGTGGCCACTGCCCGCTCCATGGTCCGAATGCGTTGATGAAACTTACCATTCTGGAAAGCTAATGGCAGCACCTTTCCAGCGATATATACCACTTGGCCAGAATATTTTTCTAAAGTTATGAAAAAAGGCACTGAAAACGCGCAGTTTTAGTTAGCCTACACTGGCATGATGAAGTGGCCACTGCCCACTCCATGGTCCGAGTGCGTTGATGAAACTTACCATTCTAGAAAGCTAATGGCAGCAGCTTTCCAGCGATATATACCACTTGGCCAGAATATTTTTCTAAAGTTACGAAAAAAGGCACTGAAAACGCGCATTTTCAGTTAGCCTACACTGGCATGATGAAGCGGCCACTGCCCACTCCATGGTCCGAGTGCGTTGATGAAACTTACTATTTTGGAAAGCTAATGGCAGCACCTTTACAGCGATATATACCACTTGGCCAGAATATTTTTCTAAAGTTACGAAAAAAGGCACTGAAAACGCGCAGTTCTAGTTAGCCTACACTGGCATGATGAAGTGGCCACTGCCCACTCCATGGTCCGAGTGCGTTGATGAAACTTACCATTCTGGAAAGCTAATGGCAGCACCTTTCCAGCGATATATGCCACTTGGCCAGAATATTTTTCTAAAGTTACGAAAAAAGGCACTGAAAACGCGCAGTTTTAGTTAGCCTACACTGGCATGATGAAGTGGCCACTGCCCACTCCATGGTCCGAGTGCGTTGATGGAACTTACTGTTTTGGAAAGCTAATAGCAGCACCTTTCCAGCGATATATGCCACTTGGCCAGAATATTTTTCTAAAGTTACAAAAAAAGGCGCTGAAAACGCGCAGTTTTAGTTAGCCTACACTGGCATGATGAAGTGGCCACTGCCCACTCCATGGTCCGAGTGCGTTGATGAAACTTACCATTCTGGAAAGCTAATGGCAGCACCTTTCAGCGATATATACCACTTGTCCAGAATATTTTTCTAAAGTTACGAAAAAATGCACTGAAAACGCGCATTTTCAGTTAGCCTACACTTGCATGATGAAGCGGCCACTGCCCACTCCATGGTCCGAGTGCGTTGATGAAACTTACCATTCTGGAAAGCTAATGGCAGCACCTTTCCAGCGATATATGCCACTTGGCCAGAATATTTTTCTAAAGTTACAAAAAAAGGCACTGAAAACGCGCAGTTTTAGTTAGCCTACACTGGCATGATGAAGTGGCCACTGCCCACTCCATGGTCCGAGTGCGTTGATGGAACTTACTATTTTGGAAAGCTAATAGCAGCACCTTTCCAGCGATATATGCCACTTGGCCAGAATATTTTTCTAAAGTTACAAAAAAAGGCACTGAAAACGCGCAGTTTTAGTTAGCCTACACTGGCATGAGGAAGTGGCCACTGCCCGCTCCATGGTCCGAATGCGTTGATGAAACTTACCATTCTGGAAAGCTAATGGCAGCACCTTTCCAGCGATATATGCCACTTGGCCAGAATATTTTTCTAAAGTTACGCAAAAAGTCACTGAAAATGCGCAGTTTTAGTTAGCCTACACTGGCATGATGAAGTGGCCACTGCCCACTCCATGGTCCGAGTGCGTTGATGAAACTTACCATTCTGGAAAGCTAATGGCAGCACCTTTCCAGCGATATATGCCACTTGGCCAGAATATTTTTCTAAAGTTACAAAAAAAGGCACTGAAAACGCGCAGTTTTAGTTAGCCTACACTGGCATGATGAAGTGGCCACTGCCCACTCCATGGTCCGAGTGCGTTGATGAAACTTACCATTCTGGAAAGCTAATGGCTGCACCTCTCCAGCGATATATGCCACTTGGCCAGAATATTTTTCTAAAGTTTCGCAAAAAGGCACTGAAAACGCGCAGTTTTAGTTAGCCTCCACTGGCATGATGAAGTGGCCACTGCCCACTCCATGGTCCGAGTGCGTTGATGGAACTTACTATTTTGGAAAGCTAATAGCAGCACCTTTCCAGCGATATATGCCACTTGGCCAGAATGTTTTTCTAAAGTTACAAAAAAAGGCACTGAAAACGCGCAGTTTTAGTTAGCCTACACTGGCAGGATGAAGTGGCCACTGCCCACTCCATGGTCCGAGTGCGTTGATGAAACTTACTATTCTGGAAAGCTAATGGCAGCACCTTTCCAGCGATATATACCACTTGGCCAGAATATTTTTCTAAAGTTATGAAAAAAGGCACTGAAAACGCGCAGTTTTAGTTAGCCTACACTGGCATGATGAAGTGGCCACTGCCCACTCCATGGTCCGAGTGCGTTGATGAAACTTACCATTCTAGAAAGCTAATGGCAGCAGCTTTCCAGCGATATATACCACTTGGCCAGAATATTTTTCTAAAGTTTCGCAAAAAGGCACTGAAAACGCGCAGTTTTAGTTAGCCTCCACTGGCATGATGAAGTGGCCACTGCCCACTCCATGGTCCGAGTGCGTTGATGAAACTTACCATTCTGGAAAGCTAATGGCAGCACCTCTCCAGCGATATATGCCACTTGGCCAGAATATTTTTCTAAAGTTACGCAAAAAGTCACTGAAAATGCGCAGTTTTAGTTAGCCTACACTGGCATGATGAAGTGGCCACTGCCCACTCCATGGTCCGAGTGCGTTGATGAAACTTACCATTCTGGAAAGCTAATGGCAGCACCTTTCCAGCGATATATGCCACTTGGCCAGAATATTTTTCTAAAGTTACAAAAAAAGGCACTGAAAACGCGCAGTTTTAGTTAGCCTACACTGGCATGATGAAGTGGCCACTGCCCACTCCATGGTCCGAGTGCGTTGATGAAACTTACCATTCTGGAAAGCTAATGGCTGCACCTCTCCAGCGATATATGCCACTTGGCCAGAATATTTTTCTAAAGTTTCGCAAAAAGGCACTGAAAACGCGCAGTTTTAGTTAGCCTCCACTGGCATGATGAAGTGGCCACTGCCCACTCCATGGTCCGAGTGCGTTGATGGAACTTACTATTTTGGAAAGCTAATAGCAGCACCTTTCCAGCGATATATGCCACTTGGCCAGAATGTTTTTCTAAAGTTACAAAAAAAGGCACTGAAAACGCGCAGTTTTAGTTAGCCTACACTGGCAGGATGAAGTGGCCACTGCCCACTCCATGGTCCGAGTGCGTTGATGAAACTTACTATTCTGGAAAGCTAATGGCAGCACCTTTCCAGCGATATATACCACTTGGCCAGAATATTTTTTTAAAGTTACGAAAAAATGCACTGAAAACGCGCATTTTCAGTTAGCCTACACTGGCATGATGAAGTGGCCACTGCCCACTCCATGGTCCGAGTGCGTTGATGAAACTTACTATTCTGGAAAGCTAATGGCAGCACCTTTCCAGCGATATATACCACTTGGCCAGAATATTTTTTTAAAGTTACAAAAAAAGGCACTGAAAACGCGCAGTTTTAGTTAGCCTACACTGGCATGAGGAAGTGGCCACTGCCCGCTCCATGGTCCGAATGCGTTGATGAAACTTACCATTCTGGAAAGCTAATGGCAGCACCTTTCCAGCGATATATACCACTTGGCCAGAATATTTTTCTAAAGTTATGAAAAAAGGCACTGAAAACGCGCAGTTTTAGTTAGCCTACACTGGCATGATGAAGTGGCCACTGCCCACTCCATGGTCCGAGTGCGTTGATGAAACTTACTATTTTGGAAAGCTAATAGCAGCACCTTTCCAGCGATATATGCCACTTGGCCAGAATATTTTTATAAAGTTACGAAAAAATGCACTGAAAACGCGCATTTTCAGTTAGCCTACACTGGCATGATGAAGCGGCCACTGCCCACTCCATGGTCCGAGTGCGTTGATGAAACTTACTATTTTGGAAAGCTAATGGCAGCACCTTTACAGCGATATATACCACTTGGCCAGAATATTTTTCTAAAGTTACGAAAAAAGGCACTGAAAACGCGCAGTTCTAGTTAGCCTACACTGGCATGATGAAGTGGCCACTGCCCACTCCATGGTCCGAGTGCGTTGATGAAACTTACCATTCTGGAAAGCTAATGGCAGCACCTTTCCAGCGATATATGCCACTTGGCCAGAATATTTTTCTAAAGTTTCGCAAAAAGGCACTGAAAACGCGCAGTTTTAGTTAGCCTCCACTGGCATGATGAAGTGGCCACTGCCCACTCCATGGTCCGAGTGCGTTGATGGAACTTACTATTTTGGAAAGCTAATAGCAGCACCTTTCCAGCGATATATGCCACTTGGCCAGAATATTTTTCTAAAGTTACAAAAAAAGGCACTGAAAACGCGCAGTTTTAGTTAGCCTACACTGGCATGATGAAGTGGCCACTGCCCACTCCATGGTCCGAGTGCGTTGATGAAACTTACTATTATAGAAAGCTAATGGCAGCACCTCTCCAGAGAGTTATGCCACTTGGCCAGAATATTTTTCTAAAGTTTCGCAAAAAGGCACTGAAAACGCGCAGTTTTAGTTAGCCTCCACTGGCATGATGAAGTGGCCACTGCCCACTCCATGGTCCGAGTGCGTTGATGGAGCTTACTATTTTGGAAAGCTAATAGCAGCACCTTTCCAGCGATATATGCCACTTGGCCAGAATATTTTTCTAAAGTTACAAAAAAAGGCACTGAAAACGCGCAGTTTTAGTTAGCCTACACTGGCATGATGAAGTGGCCACTGCCCACTCCATGGTCCGAGTGCGTTGATGAAACTTACCATTCTGGAAAGCTAATGGCAGCACCTTTCCAGCGATATATGCCACTTGGCCAGAATATTTTTCTAAAGTTACGAAAAAAGGCACTGAAAACGCGCAGTTTTAGTTAGCCTCCACTGGCATGATGAAGTGGCCACTGCCCACTCCATGGTCCGAGTGCGTTGATGAAACTTACCATTCTGGAAAGCTAATGGCAGCACCTTTCCAGCGATATATACCACTTGGCCAGAATATTTTTCTAAAGTTACAAAAAAAGGCACTGAAAACGCGCAGTTTTAGTTAGCCTCCACTGGCATGATGAAGTGGCCACTGCCCACTCCATGGTCCGAGTGCGTTGATGAAACTTACTATTTTGGAAAGCTAATGGCAGCACCTTTACAGCGATATATACCACTTGGCCAGAATATTTTTCTAAAGTTACGAAAAAAGGCACTGAAAACGCGCAGTTCTAGTTAGCCTACACTGGCATGATGAAGTGGCCACTGCCCACTCCATGGTCCGAGTGCGTTGATGAAACTTACCATTCTGGAAAGCTAATGGCAGCACCTTTCCAGCGATATATGCCACTTGGCCAGAATATTTTTCTAAAGTTTCGCAAAAAGGCACTGAAAACGCGCAGTTTTAGTTAGCCTGCACTGGCATGATGAAGTGGCCACTGCCCACTCCATGGTCAGAGTGCGTTGATGAAACTTACCACTTTGGAAAGCTAATAGCAGCACCTTTCCAGCGATATATGCAACTTGGCCAGAATGTTTTTCTAAAGTTACAAAAAAAGGCACTGAAAACGCGCAGTTTTAGTTAGCCTACACTGGCATGATGAAGTGGCCACTGCCCACTCCATGGTCCGAGTGCGTTGATGAAACTTACTATTCTGGAAAGCTAATGGCAGCACCTTTCCAGCGATATATACCACTTGGCCAGAATATTTTTTTAAAGTTACGAAAAAATGCACTGAAAACGCGCAGTTTCAGTTAGCCTACACTGGCATGATGAAGTGGCCACTGCCCACTCCATGGTCCGAGTGCGTTGATGAAACTTACTATTCTGGAAAGCTAACGGCAGCACCTTTCCAGCGATATATACCACTTGGCCAGAATATTTTTTTAAAGTTACAAAAAAAGGCACTGAAAACGCGCAGTTTTAGTTAGCCTACACTGGCATGAGGAAGTGGCCACTGCCCGCTCCATGGTCCGAATGCGTTGATGAAACTTACCATTCTGGAAAGCTAATGGCAGCACCTTTCCAGCGATATATACCACTTGGCCAGAATATTTTTCTAAAGTTACGAAAAAAGGCACTGAAAACGCGCAGTTTTAGTTAGCCTACACTGGCATGATGAAGTGGCCACTGCCCACTCCATGGTCCGAGTGCGTTGATGAAACTTACCATTCTAGAAAGCTAATGGCAGCAGCTTTCCAGCGATATATACCACTTGGCCAGAATATTTTTCTAAAGTTACGAAAAAATGCACTGAAAACGCGCATTTTCAGTTAGCCTACACTGGCATGATGAAGCGGCCACTGCCCACTCCATGGTCCGAGTGCGTTGATGAAACTTACTATTTTGGAAAGCTAATGGCAGCACCTTTACAGCGATATATACCACTTGGCCAGAATATTTTTCTAAAGTTACGAAAAAAGGCACTGAAAACGCGCAGTTCTAGTTAGCCTACACTGGCATGATGAAGTGGCCACTGCCCACTCCATGGTCCGAGTGCGTTGATGAAACTTACCATTCTGGAAAGCTAATGGCAGCACCTTTCCAGCGATATATGCCACTTGGCCAGAATATTTTTCTAAAGTTTCGCAAAAAGGCACTGAAAACGCGCAGTTTTAGTTAGCCTCCACTGGCATGATGAAGTGGCCACTGCCCACTCCATGGTCCGAGTGCGTTGATGAAACTTACTATTTTGGAAAGCTAATAGCAGCACCTTTCCAGCGATATATGCCACTTGGCCAGAATATTTTTCTAAAGTTACAAAAAAAGGCACTGAAAACGCGCAGTTTTAGTTAGCCTACACTGGCATGATGAAGTGGCCACTGCCCACTCCATGGTCCGAGTGCGTTGATGAAACTTACTATTCTGGAAAGCTAATGGCAGCACCTCTCCAGAGAGTTATGCCACTTGGCCAGAATATTTTTCTAAAGTTTCGCAAAAAGGCACTGAAAACGCGCAGTTTTAGTTAGCCTCCACTGGCATGATGAAGTGGCCACTGCCCACTCCATGGTCCGAGTGCGTTGATGGAGCTTACTATTTTGGAAAGCTAATAGCAGCACCTTTCCAGCGATATATGCCACTTGGCCAGAATATTTTTCTAAAGTTACAAAAAAAGGCACTGAAAACGCGCAGTTTTAGTTAGCCTACACTGGCATGATGAAGTGGCCACTGCCCACTCCATGGTCCGAGTGCGTTGATGAAACTTACTATTCTGGAAAGCTAATGGCAGCACCTCTCCAGAGAGTTATGCCACTTGGCCAGAATATTTTTCTAAAGTTACGAAAAAAGGCACTGAAAACGCGCAGTTTTAGTTAGCCTACACTGGCATGATGAAGTGGCCACTGCCCACTCCATGGTCCGAGTGCGTTGATGGAGCTTACTATTTTGGAAAGCTAATAGCAGCACCTTTCCAGCGATATATGCCACTTGGCCAGAATATTTTTCTAAAGTTACAAAAAAAGGCACTGAAAACGCGCAGTTTTAGTTAGCCTACACTGGCATGATGAAGTGGCCACTGCCCACTCCATGGTCCGAGTGCGTTGATGAAACTTACTATTCTGGAAAGCCAATGGCAGCACCTTTCCAGCGATATATACCACTTGGCCAGAATATTTTTCTAAAGTTACGAAAGAATGGACTGAAAACGCGCAGTTCTAGTTAGCCTACACTGGCATGATGAAGCGGCCACTGCCCACTCCATGGTCCGAGTGCGTTGATGGAACTTACTATTTTGGAAAGCTAATAGCAGCACCTTTCCAGCGATATATGCCACTTGGCCAGAATATTTTTCTAAAGTTACGAAAAAAGGCACTGAAAACGCGCATTTTCTGTTAGCCTACACTGGCATGATGAAGCGGCCACTGCCCACTCCATGGTCCGAGTGCGTTGATGGAACTTACTATTTTGGAAAGCTAATAGCAGCACCTTTCCAGCGATATATGCCACTTGGCCAGAATATTTTTCTAAAGTTACGAAAAAATGCACTGAAAACGCGCATTTTCTGTTAGCCTACACTTGCATGATGAAGCGGCCACTGCCCACTCCATGGTCCGAGTGCGTAGATGGAATTTACTATTTTGGAAATCTAATAGCAGCACCTTTCCAGCGATATATGCCACTTGGCCAGAATATTTTTCTAAAGTTTCGCAAAAAGGCACTGAAAACGCGCAGTTTTAGTTAGCCTCCACTGGCATGATGAAGTGGCCACTGCCCACTCCATGGTCCGAGTGCGTTGATGAAACTTACCATTCTGGAAAACTAATGGCAGCACCTTTCCAGCGATATATACCACTTGGCCAGAATATTTTTCTAAAGTTACGAAAAAAGGCACTGAAAACGCGCAGTTTTAGTTAGCCTACACTGGCATGATGAAGTGACCACTGCCCACTCCATGGTCCGAGTGCGTTGATGGAACTTACTATTTTGGAAAGCTAATAGCAGCACCTTTCCAGCGATATATGCCACTTGGCCAGAATATTTTTCTAAAGTTACAAAAAAAGGCACTGAAAACGCGCAGTTTTAGTTAGCCTACACTGGCATGATGAAGTGGCCACTGCCCACTCCATGGTCCGAGTGCGTTGATGAAACTTACCATTCTGGAAAGCTAATGGCAGCACCTCTCCAGCGATATATGCCACTTGGCCAGAATATTTTTCTAAAGTTTCGCAAAAAGGCACTGAAAACGCGCAGTTTTAGTTAGCCTGCACTGGCATGATGAAGTGGCCACTGCCCACTCCATGGTCCGAGTGCGTTGATGGAACTTACTATTTTGGAAAGCTAATAGCAGCACCTTTCCAGCGATATATGCTACTTGGCCAGAATACTTTTCTAAAGTTACAAAAAAAGGCACTGAAAACGCGCAGTTTTAGTTAGCCTACACTGGCATGAGGAAGTGGCCACTGCCCGCTCCATGGTCCGAATGCGTTGATGAAACTTACCATTCTGGAAAGCTAATGGCAGCACCTTTCCAGCGATATATACCACTTGGCCAGAATATTTTTCTAAAGTTATGAAAAAAGGCACTGAAAACGCGCAGTTTTAGTTAGCCTACACTGGCATGATGAAGTGGCCACTGCCCACTCCATGGTCCGAGTGCGTTGATGAAACTTACCATTCTAGAAAGCTAATGGCAGCAGCTTTCCAGCGATATATACCACTTGGCCAGAATATTTTTCTAAAGTTACGAAAAAATGCACTGAAAACGCGCATTTTCAGTTAGCCTACACTGGCATGATGAAGCGGCCACTGCCCACTCCATGGTCCGAGTGCGTTGATGAAACTTACTATTTTGGAAAGCTAATGGCAGCACCTTTACAGCGATATATACCACTTGGCCAGAATATTTTTCTAAAGTTACGAAAAAAGGCACTGAAAACGCGCAGTTCTAGTTAGCCTACACTGGCATGATGAAGTGGCCACTGCCCACTCCATGGTCCGAGTGCGTTGATGAAACTTACCATTCTAGAAAGCTAATGGCAGCAGCTTTCCAGCGATATATACCACTTGGCCAGAATATTTTTCTAAAGTTACGAAAAAATGCACTGAAAACGCGCATTTTCAGTTAGCCTACACTGGCATGATGAAGTGGCCACTGCCCACTCCATGGTCCGAGTGCGTTGATGAAACTTACCGTTCTGGAAAGCTAATGGCAGCACCTCTCCAGCGATATATGCCACTTGGCCAGAATATTTTTCTAAAGTTTCGCAAAAAGGCACTGAAAACGCGCAGTTTTAGTTAGCCTCCACTGGCATGATGAAGTGGCCACTGCCCACTCCATGGTCCGAGTGCGTTGATGAAACTTACCATTCTGGAAAGCTAATGGCAGCACCTCTCCAGCGATATATGCCACTTGGCCAGAATATTTTTCTAAAGTTACGCAAAAAGTCACTGAAAATGCGCAGTTTTAGTTAGCCTACACTGGCATGATGAAGTGGCCACTGCCCACTCCATGGTCCGAGTGCGTTGATGAAACTTACCATTCTGGAAAGCTAATGGCAGCACCTTTCCAGCGATATATGCCACTTGGCCAGAATATTTTTCTAAAGTTACAAAAAAAGGCACTGAAAACGCGCAGTTTTAGTTAGCCTACACTGGCATGATGAAGTGGCCACTGCCCACTCCATGGTCCGAGTGCGTTGATGAAACTTACCATTCTGGAAAGCTAATGGCTGCACCTCTCCAGCGATATATGCCACTTGGCCAGAATATTTTTCTAAAGTTTCGCAAAAAGGCACTGAAAACGCGCAGTTTTAGTTAGCCTCCACTGGCATGATGAAGTGGCCACTGCCCACTCCATGGTCCGAGTGCGTTGATGGAACTTACTATTTTGGAAAGCTAATAGCAGCACCTTTCCAGCGATATATGCCACTTGGCCAGAATGTTTTTCTAAAGTTACAAAAAAAGGCACTGAAAACGCGCAGTTTTAGTTAGCCTACACTGGCATGATGAAGTGGCCACTGCCCACTCCATGGTCCGAGTGCGTTGATGAAACTTACTATTCTGGAAAGCTAATGGCAGCACCTCTCCAGCGATATATACCACTTGGCCAGAATATTTTTTTAAAGTTACGAAAAAATGCACTGAAAACGCGCATTTTCAGTTAGCCTACACTGGCATGATGAAGTGGCCACTGCCCACTCCATGGTCCGAGTGCGTTGATGAAACTTACTATTCTGGAAAGCTAACGGCAGCACCTTTCCAGCGATATATACCACTTGGCCAGAATATTTTTTTAAAGTTACAAAAAAAGGCACTGAAAACGCGCAGTTTTAGTTAGCCTACACTGGCATGAGGAAGTGGCCACTGCCCGCTCCATGGTCCGAATGCGTTGATGAAACTTACCATTCTGGAAAGCTAATGGCAGCACCTTTCCAGCGATATATACCACTTGGCCAGAATATTTTTCTAAAGTTATGAAAAAAGGCACTGAAAACGCGCAGTTTTAGTTAGCCTACACTGGCATGATGAAGTGGCCACTGCCCACTCCATGGTCCGAGTGCGTTGATGAAACTTACCATTCTAGAAAGCTAATGGCAGCAGCTTTCCAGCGATATATACCACTTGGCCAGAATATTTTTCTAAAGTTACGAAAAAATGCACTGAAAACGCGCATTTTCAGTTAGCCTACACTGGCATGATGAAGCGGCCACTGCCCACTCCATGGTCCGAGTGCGTTGATGAAACTTACTATTTTGGAAAGCTAATGGCAGCACCTTTACAGCGATATATACCACTTGGCCAGAATATTTTTCTAAAGTTACGAAAAAAGGCACTGAAAACGCGCAGTTCTAGTTAGCCTACACTGGCATGATGAAGTGGCCACTGCCCACTCCATGGTCCGAGTGCGTTGATGAAACTTACCATTCTGGAAAGCTAATGGCAGCACCTTTCCAGCGATATATACCACTTGGCCAGAATATTTTTCTAAAGTTTCGCAAAAAGGCACTGAAAACGCGCAGTTTTAGTTAGCCTCCACTGGCATGATGAAGTGGCCACTGCCCACTCCATGGTCCGAGTGCGTTGATGGAACTTACTATTTTGGAAAGCTAATAGCAGCACCTTTCCAGCGATATATGCCACTTGGCCAGAATATTTTTCTAAAGTTACAAAAAAAGGCACTGAAAACGCGCAGTTTTAGTTAGCCTACACTGGCATGATGAAGTGGCCACTGCCCACTCCATGGTCCGAGTGCGTTGATGAAACTTACTATTCTGGAAAGCTAATGGCAGCACCTCTCCAGAGAGTTATGCCACTTGGCCAGAATATTTTTCTAAAGTTTCGCAAAAAGGCACTGAAAACGCGCAGTTTTAGTTAGCCTACACTGGCATGATGAAGTGGCCACTGCCCACTCCATGGTCCGAGTGCGTTGATGGAGCTTACTATTTTGGAAAGCTAATAGCAGCACCTTTCCAGCGATATATGCCACTTGGCCAGAATATTTTTCTAAAGTTACAAAAAAAGGCACTGAAAACGCGCAGTTTTAGTTAGCCTCCACTGGCATGATGAAGTGGCCACTGCCCACTCCATGGTCCGAGTGCGTTGATGAAACTTACTATTCTGGAAAGCTAATGGCAGCACCTCTCCAGAGAGTTATGCCACTTGGCCAGAATATTTTTCTAAAGTTTCGCAAAAAGGCACTGAAAACGCGCAGTTTTAGTTAGCCTCCACTGGCATGATGAAGTGGCCACTGCCCACTCCATGGTCCGAGTGCGTTGATGGAGCTTACTATTTTGGAAAGCTAATAGCAGCACCTTTCCAGCGATATATGCCACTTGGCCAGAATATTTTTCTAAAGTTACAAAAAAAGGCACTGAAAACGCGCAGTTTTAGTTAGCCTACACTGGCATGATGAAGTGGCCACTGCCCACTCCATGGTCCGAGTGCGTTGATGAAACTTACTATTCTGGAAAGCCAATGGCAGCACCTTTCCAGCGATATATACCACTTGGCCAGAATATTTTTCTAAAGTTACGAAAGAATGGACTGAAAACGCGCAGTTCTAGTTAGCCTACACTGGCATGATGAAGCGGCCACTGCCCACTCCATGGTCCGAGTGCGTTGATGGAACTTACTATTTTGGAAAGCTAATAGCAGCACCTTTCCAGCGATATATGCCACTTGGCCAGAATATTTTTCTAAAGTTACGAAAAAAGGCACTGAAAACGCGCAGTTTTAGTTAGCCTCCACTGGCATGATGAAGTGGCCACTGCCCACTCCATGGTCCGAGTGCGTTGATGAAACTTACCATTCTGGAAAGCTAATGACAGCACCTTTCCAGCGATATATGCCACTTGGCCAGAATATTTTTCTAAAGTTACGAAAAAAGGCACTGAAAACGCGCAGTTTTAGTTAGCCTACACTGGCATGATGAAGTGGCCACTGCCCACTCCATGGTCCGAGTGCGTTGATGGAACTTACTGTTTTGGAAAGCTAATAGCAGCACCTTTCCAGCGATATATGCCACTTGGCCAGAATATTTTTCTAAAGTTACAAAAAAAGGCGCTGAAAACGCGCAGTTTTAGTTAGCCTACACTGGCATGATGAAGTGGCCACTGCCCACTCCATGGTCCGAGTGCGTTGATGAAACTTACCATTCTGGAAAGCTAATGGCAGCACCTTTCAGCGATATATACCACTTGTCCAGAATATTTTTCTAAAGTTACGAAAAAATGCACTGAAAACGCGCATTTTCAGTTAGCCTACACTTGCATGATGAAGCGGCCACTGCCCACTCCATGGTCCGAGTGCGTTGATGAAACTTACCATTCTGGAAAGCTAATGGCAGCACCTTTCCAGCGATATATGCCACTTGGCCAGAATATTTTTCTAAAGTTACAAAAAAAGGCACTGAAAACGCGCAGTTTTAGTTAGCCTACACTGGCATGATGAAGTGGCCACTGCCCACTCCATGGTCCGAGTGCGTTGATGGAACTTACTATTTTGGAAAGCTAATAGCAGCACCTTTCCAGCGATATATGCCACTTGGCCAGAATATTTTTCTAAAGTTACAAAAAAAGGCACTGAAAACGCGCAGTTTTAGTTAGCCTACACTGGCATGAGGAAGTGGCCACTGCCCGCTCCATGGTCCGAATGCGTTGATGAAACTTACCATTCTGGAAAGCTAATGGCAGCACCTTTCCAGCGATATATGCCACTTGGCCAGAATATTTTTCTAAAGTTACGCAAAAAGTCACTGAAAATGCGCAGTTTTAGTTAGCCTACACTGGCATGATGAAGTGGCCACTGCCCACTCCATGGTCCGAGTGCGTTGATGAAACTTACCATTCTGGAAAGCTAATGGCAGCACCTTTCCAGCGATATATGCCACTTGGCCAGAATATTTTTCTAAAGTTACAAAAAAAGGCACTGAAAACGCGCAGTTTTAGTTAGCCTACACTGGCATGATGAAGTGGCCACTGCCCACTCCATGGTCCGAGTGCGTTGATGAAACTTACCATTCTGGAAAGCTAATGGCTGCACCTCTCCAGCGATATATGCCACTTGGCCAGAATATTTTTCTAAAGTTTCGCAAAAAGGCACTGAAAACGCGCAGTTTTAGTTAGCCTCCACTGGCATGATGAAGTGGCCACTGCCCACTCCATGGTCCGAGTGCGTTGATGGAACTTACTATTTTGGAAAGCTAATAGCAGCACCTTTCCAGCGATATATGCCACTTGGCCAGAATGTTTTTCTAAAGTTACAAAAAAAGGCACTGAAAACGCGCAGTTTTAGTTAGCCTACACTGGCAGGATGAAGTGGCCACTGCCCACTCCATGGTCCGAGTGCGTTGATGAAACTTACTATTCTGGAAAGCTAATGGCAGCACCTTTCCAGCGATATATACCACTTGGCCAGAATATTTTTCTAAAGTTATGAAAAAAGGCACTGAAAACGCGCAGTTTTAGTTAGCCTACACTGGCATGATGAAGTGGCCACTGCCCACTCCATGGTCCGAGTGCGTTGATGAAACTTACCATTCTAGAAAGCTAATGGCAGCAGCTTTCCAGCGATATATACCACTTGGCCAGAATATTTTTCTAAAGTTTCGCAAAAAGGCACTGAAAACGCGCAGTTTTAGTTAGCCTCCACTGGCATGATGAAGTGGCCACTGCCCACTCCATGGTCCGAGTGCGTTGATGAAACTTACCATTCTGGAAAGCTAATGGCAGCACCTCTCCAGCGATATATGCCACTTGGCCAGAATATTTTTCTAAAGTTACGCAAAAAGTCACTGAAAATGCGCAGTTTTAGTTAGCCTACACTGGCATGATGAAGTGGCCACTGCCCACTCCATGGTCCGAGTGCGTTGATGAAACTTACCATTCTGGAAAGCTAATGGCAGCACCTTTCCAGCGATATATGCCACTTGGCCAGAATATTTTTCTAAAGTTACAAAAAAAGGCACTGAAAACGCGCAGTTTTAGTTAGCCTACACTGGCATGATGAAGTGGCCACTGCCCACTCCATGGTCCGAGTGCGTTGATGAAACTTACCATTCTGGAAAGCTAATGGCTGCACCTCTCCAGCGATATATGCCACTTGGCCAGAATATTTTTCTAAAGTTTCGCAAAAAGGCACTGAAAACGCGCAGTTTTAGTTAGCCTCCACTGGCATGATGAAGTGGCCACTGCCCACTCCATGGTCCGAGTGCGTTGATGGAACTTACTATTTTGGAAAGCTAATAGCAGCACCTTTCCAGCGATATATGCCACTTGGCCAGAATGTTTTTCTAAAGTTACAAAAAAAGGCACTGAAAACGCGCAGTTTTAGTTAGCCTACACTGGCAGGATGAAGTGGCCACTGCCCACTCCATGGTCCGAGTGCGTTGATGAAACTTACTATTCTGGAAAGCTAATGGCAGCACCTTTCCAGCGATATATACCACTTGGCCAGAATATTTTTTTAAAGTTACGAAAAAATGCACTGAAAACGCGCATTTTCAGTTAGCCTACACTGGCATGATGAAGTGGCCACTGCCCACTCCATGGTCCGAGTGCGTTGATGAAACTTACTATTCTGGAAAGCTAATGGCAGCACCTTTCCAGCGATATATACCACTTGGCCAGAATATTTTTTTAAAGTTACAAAAAAAGGCACTGAAAACGCGCAGTTTTAGTTAGCCTACACTGGCATGAGGAAGTGGCCACTGCCCGCTCCATGGTCCGAATGCGTTGATGAAACTTACCATTCTGGAAAGCTAATGGCAGCACCTTTCCAGCGATATATACCACTTGGCCAGAATATTTTTCTAAAGTTATGAAAAAAGGCACTGAAAACGCGCAGTTTTAGTTAGCCTACACTGGCATGATGAAGTGGCCACTGCCCACTCCATGGTCCGAGTGCGTTGATGAAACTTACTATTTTGGAAAGCTAATAGCAGCACCTTTCCAGCGATATATGCCACTTGGCCAGAATATTTTTATAAAGTTACGAAAAAATGCACTGAAAACGCGCATTTTCAGTTAGCCTACACTGGCATGATGAAGCGGCCACTGCCCACTCCATGGTCCGAGTGCGTTGATGAAACTTACTATTTTGGAAAGCTAATGGCAGCACCTTTACAGCGATATATACCACTTGGCCAGAATATTTTTCTAAAGTTACGAAAAAAGGCACTGAAAACGCGCAGTTCTAGTTAGCCTACACTGGCATGATGAAGTGGCCACTGCCCACTCCATGGTCCGAGTGCGTTGATGAAACTTACCATTCTGGAAAGCTAATGGCAGCACCTTTCCAGCGATATATGCCACTTGGCCAGAATATTTTTCTAAAGTTTCGCAAAAAGGCACTGAAAACGCGCAGTTTTAGTTAGCCTCCACTGGCATGATGAAGTGGCCACTGCCCACTCCATGGTCCGAGTGCGTTGATGGAACTTACTATTTTGGAAAGCTAATAGCAGCACCTTTCCAGCGATATATACCACTTGGCCAGAATATTTTTCTAAAGTTACAAAAAAAGGCACTGAAAACGCGCAGTTTTAGTTAGCCTACACTGGCATGATGAAGTGGCCACTGCCCACTCCATGGTCCGAGTGCGTTGATGAAACTTACTATTCTGGAAAGCTAATGGCAGCACCTCTCCAGAGAGTTATGCCACTTGGCCAGAATATTTTTCTAAAGTTTCGCAAAAAGGCACTGAAAACGCGCAGTTTTAGTTAGCCTCCACTGGCATGATGAAGTGGCCACTGCCCACTCCATGGTCCGAGTGCGTTGATGGAGCTTACTATTTTGGAAAGCTAATAGCAGCACCTTTCCAGCGATATATGCCACTTGGCCAGAATATTTTTCTAAAGTTACAAAAAAAGGCACTGAAAACGCGCAGTTTTAGTTAGCCTACACTGGCATGATGAAGTGGCCACTGCCCACTCCATGGTCCGAGTGCGTTGATGAAACTTACCATTCTGGAAAGCTAATGGCAGCACCTTTCCAGCGATATATGCCACTTGGCCAGAATATTTTTCTAAAGTTACGAAAAAAGGCACTGAAAACGCGCAGTTTTAGTTAGCCTCCACTGGCATGATGAAGTGGCCACTGCCCACTCCATGGTCCGAGTGCGTTGATGAAACTTACCATTCTGGAAAGCTAATGGCAGCACCTTTCCAGCGATATATACCACTTGGCCAGAATATTTTTCTAAAGTTACAAAAAAAGGCACTGAAAACGCGCAGTTTTAGTTAGCCTACACTGGCATGATGAAGTGGCCACTGCCCACTCCATGGTCCGAGTGCGTTGATGAAACTTACCATTCTGGAAAGCCAATGGCAGCACCTTTCCAGCGATATATACCACTTGGCCAGAATATTTTTCTAAAGTTACGAAAAAATGGACTGAAAACGCGCAGTTCTAGTTAGCCTACACTGGCATGATGAAGCGGCCACTGCCCACTCCATGGTCCGAGTGCGTTGATGGAACTTACTATTTTGGAAAGCTAATAGCAGCACCTTTCCAGCGATATATGCCACTTGGCCAGAATATTTTTCTAAAGTTACGAAAAAAGGCACTGAAAACGCGCAGTTTTAGTTAGCCTCCACTGGCATGATGAAGTGGCCACTGCCCACTCCATGGTCCGAGTGCGTTGATGAAACTTACCATTCTGGAAAGCTAATGGCAGCACCTTTCCAGCGATATATGCCACTTGGCCAGAATATTTTTCTAAAGTTACGAAAAAAGGCACTGAAAACGCGCAGTTTTAGTTAGCCTACACTGGCATGATGAAGTGGCCACTGCCCACTCCATGGTCCGAGTGCGTTGATGGAACTTACTATTTTGGAAAGCTAATAGCAGCACCTTTCCAGCGATATATGCCACTTGGCCAGAATATTTTTCTAAAGTTACAAAAAAAGGCGCTGAAAACGCGCAGTTTTAGTTAGCCTACACTGGCATGATGAAGTGGCCACTGCCCACTCCATGGTCCGAGTGCGTTGATGAAACTTACCATTCTGGAAAGCTAATGGCAGCACCTTTCAGCGATATATACCACTTGTCCAGAATATTTTTCTAAAGTTACGAAAAAATGCACTGAAAACGCGCATTTTCAGTTAGCCTACACTTGCATGATGAAGCGGCCACTGCCCACTCCATGGTCCGAGTGCGTTGATGAAACTTACCATTCTGGAAAGCTAATGGCAGCACCTTTCCAGCGATATATGCCACTTGGCCAGAATATTTTTCTAAAGTTACAAAAAAAGGCACTGAAAACGCGCAGTTTTAGTTAGCCTACACTGGCATGATGAAGTGGCCACTGCCCACTCCATGGTCCGAGTGCGTTGATGGAACTTACTATTTTGGAAAGCTAATAGCAGCACCTTTCCAGCGATATATGCCACTTGGCCAGAATATTTTTCTAAAGTTGCAAAAAAAGGCACTGAAAACGCGCAGTTTTAGTTAGCCTACACTGGCATGATGAAGTGGCCACTGCCCACTCCATGGTCCGAGTGCGTTGATGAAACTTACTATTCTGGAAAGCTAATGGCAGCACCTCTCCAGCGAGTTATGCCACTTGGCCAGAATATTTTTCTAAAGTTTCGCAAAAAGGCACTGAAAACGCGCAGTTTTAGTTAGCCTCCACTGGCATGATGAAGTGGCCACTGCCCACTCCATGGTCCGAGTGCGTTGATGGAACTTACTATTTTGGAAAGCTAATAGCAGCACCTTTCCAGCGATATATGCCACTTGGCCAGAATATTTTTCTAAAGTTGCAAAAAAAGGCACTGAAAACGCGCAGTTTTAGTTAGCCTACACTGGCATGATGAAGTGGCCACTGCCCACTCCATGGTCCGAGTGCGTTGATGGAACTTACTATTTTGGAAAGCTAATAGCAGCACCTTTCCAGCGATATATGCCACTTGGCCAGAATATTTTTCTAAAGTTGCAAAAAAAGGCACTGAAAACGCGCAGTTTTATTTAGCCTACACTGGCATGATGAAGTGGCCACTGCCCACTCCATGGTCCGAGTGCGTTGATGGAACTTACTATTTTGGAAAGCTAATAGCAGCACCTTTCCAGCGATATATGCCACTTGGCCAGAATATTTTTCTAAAGTTGCAAAAAAAGGCACTGAAAACGCGCAGTTTTAGTTAGCCTACACTGGCATGATGAAGTGGCCACTGCCCACTCCATGGTCCGAGTGCGTTGATGAAACTTACTATTCTGGAAAGCTAATGGCAGCACCTCTCCAGCGAGTTATGCCACTTGGCCAGAATATTTTTCTAAAGTTTCGCAAAAAGGCACTGAAAACGCGCAGTTTTAGTTAGCCTCCACTGGCATGATGAAGTGGCCACTGCCCACTCCATGGTCCGAGTGCGTTGATGGAGCTTACTATTTTGGAAAGCTAATAGCAGCACCTTTCCAGCGATATATGCCACTTGGCCAGAATATTTTTCTAAAGTTACAAAAAAAGGCACTGAAAACGCGCAGTTTTAGTTAGCCTACACTGGCATGATGAAGTGGCCACTGCCCACTCCATGGTCCGAGTGCGTTAATGAAACTTACCATTCTGGAAAGCTAATGGCAGCACCTTTCCAGCGATATATGCCACTTGGCCAGAATATTTTTCTAAAGTTACGAAAAAAGGCACTGAAAACGCGCAGTTTTAGTTAGCCTCCACTGGCATGATGAAGTGGCCACCGCCCACTCCATGGTCCGAGTGCGTTGATGAAACTTACCATTCTGGAAAGCTAATGGCAGCACCTTTCCAGCGATATATACCACTTGGCCAGAATATTTTTCTAAAGTTACAAAAAAAGGCACTGAAAACGCGCAGTTTTAGTTAGCCTACACTGGCATGATGAAGTGGCCACTGCCCACTCCATGGTCCGAGTGCGTTGATGAAACTTACCATTCTGGAAAGCCAATGGCAGCACCTTTCCAGCGATATATACCACTTGGCCAGAATATTTTTCTAAAGTTACAAAAAAAGGCACTGAAAACGCGCAGTTTTAGTTAGCCTACACTGGCATGAGGAAGTGGCCACTGCCCGCTCCATGGTCCGAATGCGTTGATGAAACTTACCATTCTGGAAAGCTAATGGCAGCACCTTTCCAGCGATATATACCACTTGGCCAGAATATTTTTCTAAAGTTACGAAAAAAGGCACTGAAAACGCGCAGTTTTAGTTAGCCTACACTGGCATGATGAAGTGGCCACTGCCCACTCCATGGTCCGAGTGCGTTGATGAAACTTACCATTCTAGAAAGCTAATGGCAGCAGCTTTCCAGCGATATATACCACCTGGCAAGAATATTTTTCTAAAGTTACGAAAAAATGCACTGAAAACGCGCATTTTCAGTTAGCCTACACTGGCATGATGAAGCGGCCACTGCCCACTCCATGGTCCGAGTGCGTTGATGAAACTTACTATTTTGGAAAGCTAATGACAGCACCTTTACAGCGATATATACCACCTGGCAAGAATATTTTTCTAAAGTTACGAAAAAATGCACTGAAAACGCGCATTTTCAGTTAGCCTACACTGGCATGATGAAGCGGCCACTGCCCACTCCATGGTCCGAGTGCGTTGATGAAACTTACTATTTTGGAAAGCTAATGACAGCACCTTTACAGCGATATATACCACTTGGCCAGAATATTTTTCTAAAGTTACGAAAAAAGGCACTGAAAACGCGCAGTTCTAGTTAGCCTACACTGGCATGATGAAGTGGCCACTGCCCACTCCATGGTCCGAGTGCGTTGATGAAACTTACCATTCTAGAAAGCTAATGGCAGCAGCTTTCCAGCGATATATACCACCTGGCAAGAATATTTTTCTAAAGTTACGAAAAAATGCACTGAAAACGCGCATTTTCAGTTAGCCTACACTGGCATGATGAAGCGGCCACTGCCCACTCCATGGTCCGAGTGCGTTGATGAAACTTACTATTTTGGAAAGCTAATGACAGCACCTTTACAGCGATATATACCACCTGGCAAGAATATTTTTCTAAAGTTACGAAAAAATGCACTGAAAACGCGCATTTTCAGTTAGCCTACACTGGCATGATGAAGCGGCCACTGCCCACTCCATGGTCCGAGTGCGTTGATGAAACTTACTATTTTGGAAAGCTAATGACAGCACCTTTACAGCGATATATACCACTTGGCCAGAATATTTTTCTAAAGTTACGAAAAAAGGCACTGAAAACGCGCAGTTCTAGTTAGCCTACACTGGCATGATGAAGTGGCCACTGCCCACTCCATGGTCCGAGTGCGTTGATGAAACTTACCGTTCTGGAAAGCTAATGGCAGCACTTCTCCAGCGATATATGCCACTTGGCCAGAATATTTTTCTAAAGTTTCGCAAAAAGGCACTGAAAACGCGCAGTTTTAGTTAGCCTCCACTGGCATGATGAAGTGGCCACTGCCCACTCCATGGTCCGAGTGCGTTGATGAAACTTACCATTCTGGAAAGCTAATGGCAGCACCTCTCCAGCGATATATGCCACTTGGCCAGAATATTTTTCTAAAGTTACGCAAAAAGTCACTGAAAATGCGCAGCTTTAGTTAGCCTACACTGGCATGATGAAATGGCCACTGCCCACTCCATGGTCCGAGTGCGTTGATGAAACTTACCATTCTGGAAAGCTAATGGCAGCACCTTTCCAGCGATATATGCCACTTGGCCAGAATATTTTTCTAAAGTTACAAAAAAAGGCACTGAAAACGCGCAGTTTTAGATAGCCTACACTGGCATGATGAAGTGGCCACTGCCCACTCCATGGTCCGAGTGCGTTGATGAAACTTACCATTCTGGAAAGCTAATGGCTGCACCTCTCCAGCGATATATGCCACTTGGCCAGAATATTTTTCTAAAGTTTCGCAAAAAGGCACTGAAAACGCGCAGTTTTAGTTAGCCTCCACTGGCATGATGAAGTGGCCACTGCCCACTCCATGGTCCGAGTGCGTTGATGGAACTTACTATTTTGGAAAGCTAATAGCAGCACCTTTCCAGTGATATATGCCACTTGGCCAGAATATTTTTCTAAAGTTACGAAAAAAGGCACTGAAAACGCGCAGTTTTAGTTAGCCTACACTGGCATGATGAAGTGGCCACTGCCCACTCCATGGTCCGAGTGCGTTGATGAAACTTACCATTCTGGAAAGCTAATGGCAGCACCTCTCCAGCGATATATGCCACTTGGCCAGAATATTATTCTAAAGTTACGAAAAAATGCACTGAAAACGCGCATTTTCAGTTAGCCTACACTGGCATGATGAAGCGGCCACTGCCCACTCCATGGTACACGTGCGTTGACGGAACTTACTATTTTGGAAAGCTAATAGCAGCACCTTTCCAGCGATATATGCCACTTGGCCAGAATATTTTTCTAAAGTTTCGCAAAAAGGCACTGAAAACGCGCAGTTTTAGTTAGCCTCCACTGGCATGATGAAGTGGCCACTGCCCACTCCATGGTCCGAGTGCGTTGATGGGACTTACCATTCTGGAAAGCTAATGGCGGCACCTTTCAAGCGATATATGCCACTAGGCCAGAATATTTTTCTAAAGTTACGCAAAAAGTCACTGAAAACGCGCAGTTTTAGTTAGCCTACACTGGCATGATGAAGCGGCCACTGCCCACTCCATGGTCCGAGTGCGTTGATGAAACTTACCATTCTGGAAAGCTAATGGCAGCACCTCTCCAGCGATATATGCCACTTGGCCAGAATATTTTTCTAAAGTTTCGCAAAAAGGCACTGGAAACGCGCAGTTTTAGTTAGCCTCCACTGGCATGATGAAGTGGCCACTGCCCACTCCATGGTCCGAGTGCGTTGATGGAACTTACTATTTTGGAAAGCTAATAGCAGCACCTTTCCAGCGATATATGCCACTTGGCCAGAATATTTTTCTAAAGTTTCGCAAAAAGGCACTGAAAACGCGCAGTTTTAGTTAGCCTCCACTGGCATGATGAAGTGGCCACTGCCCACTCCATGGTCCGAGTGCGTTGATGAAACTTACCATTCTGGAAAGCTAATGGCAGCACCTTTCCAGCGATATATACCACTTGGCCAGGATATTTTTCTAAAGTTACGAAAAAAGGCACTGAAAACGCGCAGTTTTAGTTAGCCTACACTGGCATGATGAAGTGGCCACTGCCCACTCCATGGTCCGAGTGCGTTGATGAAACTTACCATTCTGGAAAGCTAATGGCAGCACCTCTCCAGCGATATATGCCACTTGGCCAGAATATTTTTCTAAAGTTACGCAAAAAGTCACTGAAAATGCGCAGCTTTAGTTAGCCTACACTGGCATGATGAAGTGGCCACTGCCCACTCCATGGTCCGAGTGCGTTGATGAAACTTACCATTCTGGAAAGCTAATGGCAGCACCTTTCCAGCGATATATGCCACTTGGCCAGAATATTTTTCTAAAGTTACAAAAAAAGGCACTGAAAACGCGCAGTTTTAGATAGCCTACGCTGGCATGATGAAGTGGCCACTGCCCACTCCATGGTCCGAGTGCGTTGATGAAACTTACCATTCTGGAAAGCTAATGGCTGCACCTCTCCAGAGATATATGCCACTTGGCCAGAATATTTTTCTAAAGTTTCGCAAAAAGGCACTGAAAACGCGCAGTTTTAGTTAGCCTCCACTGGCATGATGAAGTGGCCACTGCCCACTCCATGGTCCGAGTGCGTTGATGGAACTTACTATTTTGGAAAGCTAATAGCAGCACCTTTCCAGCGATATATGCCACTTGGCCAGAATATTTTTCTAAAGTTACGAAAAAAGGCACTGAAAACGCGCAGTTTTAGTTAGCCTACACTGGCATGATGAAGTGGCCACTGCCCACTCCTTGGTCCGAGTGCGTTGATGAAACTTACCATTCTGGAAAGCTAATGGCAGCACCTCTCCAGCGATATATGCCACTTGGCCAGAATATTTTTCTAAAGTTACGAAAAAATGCACTGAAAACGCGCATTTTCAGTTAGCCTACACTGGCATGATGAAGCGGCCACTGCCCACTCCATGGTCCGAGTGCGTTGATGAAACTTACTATTTTGGAAAGCTAATGACAGCACCTTTACAGCGATATATACCACTTGGCCAGAATATTTTTCTAAAGTTACGAAAAAAGGCACTGAAAACGCGCAGTTCTAGTTAGCCTACACTGGCATGATGAAGTGGCCACTGCCCACTCCATGGTCCGAGTGCGTTGATGAAACTTACCGTTCTGGAAAGCTAATGGCAGCACTTCTCCAGCGATATATGCCACTTGGCCAGAATATTTTTCTAAAGTTTCGCAAAAAGGCACTGAAAACGCGCAGTTTTAGTTAGCCTCCACTGGCATGATGAAGTGGCCACTGCCCACTCCATGGTCCGAGTGCGTTGATGAAACTTACCATTCTGGAAAGCTAATGGCAGCACCTCTCCAGCGATATATGCCACTTGGCCAGAATATTTTTCTAAAGTTACGCAAAAAGTCACTGAAAATGAGCAGCTTTAGTTAGCCTACACTGGCATGATGAAATGGCCACTGCCCACTCCATGGTCCGAGTGCGTTGATGAAACTTACCATTCTGGAAAGCTAATGGCAGCACCTTTCCAGCGATATATGCCACTTGGCCAGAATATTTTTCTAAAGTTACAAAAAAAGGCACTGAAAACGCGCAGTTTTAGATAGCCTACACTGGCATGATGAAGTGGCCACTGCCCACTCCATGGTCCGAGTGCGTTGATGAAACTTACCATTCTGGAAAGCTAATGGCTGCACCTCTCCAGCGATATATGCCACTTGGCCAGAATATTTTTCTAAAGTTTCGCAAAAAGGCACTGAAAACGCGCAGTTTTAGTTAGCCTCCACTGGCATGATGAAGTGGCCACTGCCCACTCCATGGTCCGAGTGCGTTGATGGAACTTACTATTTTGGAAAGCTAATAGCAGCACCTTTCCAGTGATATATGCCACTTGGCCAGAATATTTTTCTAAAGTTACGAAAAAAGGCACTGAAAACGCGCAGTTTTAGTTAGCCTACACTGGCATGATGAAGTGGCCACTGCCCACTCCATGGTCCGAGTGCGTTGATGAAACTTACCATTCTGGAAAGCTAATGGCAGCACCTCTCCAGCGATATATGCCACTTGGCCAGAATATTATTCTAAAGTTACGAAAAAATGCACTGAAAACGCGCATTTTCAGTTAGCCTACACTGGCATGATGAAGCGGCCACTGCCCACTCCATGGTACACGTGCGTTGACGGAACTTACTATTTTGGAAAGCTAATAGCAGCACCTTTCCAGCGATATATGCCACTTGGCCAGAATATTTTTCTAAAGTTTCGCAAAAAGGCACTGAAAACGCGCAGTTTTAGTTAGCCTCCACTGGCATGATGAAGTGGCCACTGCCCACTCCATGGTCCGAGTGCGTTGATGGGACTTACCATTCTGGAAAGCTAATGGCGGCACCTTTCAAGCGATATATGCCACTAGGCCAGAATATTTTTCTAAAGTTACGCAAAAAGTCACTGAAAACGCGCAGTTTTAGTTAGCCTACACTGGCATGATGAAGCGGCCACTGCCCACTCCATGGTCCGAGTGCGTTGATGAAACTTACCATTCTGGAAAGCTAATGGCAGCACCTCTCCAGCGATATATGCCACTTGGCCAGAATATTTTTCTAAAGTTTCGCAAAAAGGCACTGGAAACGCGCAGTTTTAGTTAGCCTCCACTGGCATGATGAAGTGGCCACTGCCCACTCCATGGTCCGAGTGCGTTGATGGAACTTACTATTTTGGAAAGCTAATAGCAGCACCTTTCCAGCGATATATGCCACTTGGCCAGAATATTTTTCTAAAGTTTCGCAAAAAGGCACTGAAAACGCGCAGTTTTAGTTAGCCTCCACTGGCATGATGAAGTGGCCACTGCCCACTCCATGGTCCGAGTGCGTTGATGAAACTTACCATTCTGGAAAGCTAATGGCAGCACCTTTCCAGCGATATATACCACTTGGCCAGGATATTTTTCTAAAGTTACGAAAAAAGGCACTGAAAACGCGCAGTTTTAGTTAGCCTACACTGGCATGATGAAGTGGCCACTGCCCACTCCATGGTCCGAGTGCGTTGATGAAACTTACCATTCTGGAAAGCTAATGGCAGCACCTCTCCAGCGATATATGCCACTTGGCCAGAATATTTTTCTAAAGTTACGCAAAAAGTCACTGAAAATGCGCAGCTTTAGTTAGCCTACACTGGCATGATGAAGTGGCCACTGCCCACTCCATGGTCCGAGTGCGTTGATGAAACTTACCATTCTGGAAAGCTAATGGCAGCACCTTTCCAGCGATATATGCCACTTGGCCAGAATATTTTTCTAAAGTTACAAAAAAAGGCACTGAAAACGCGCAGTTTTAGATAGCCTACGCTGGCATGATGAAGTGGCCACTGCCCACTCCATGGTCCGAGTGCGTTGATGAAACTTACCATTCTGGAAAGCTAATGGCTGCACCTCTCCAGAGATATATGCCACTTGGCCAGAATATTTTTCTAAAGTTTCGCAAAAAGGCACTGAAAACGCGCAGTTTTAGTTAGCCTCCACTGGCATGATGAAGTGGCCACTGCCCACTCCATGGTCCGAGTGCGTTGATGGAACTTACTATTTTGGAAAGCTAATAGCAGCACCTTTCCAGCGATATATGCCACTTGGCCAGAATATTTTTCTAAAGTTACGAAAAAAGGCACTGAAAACGCGCAGTTTTAGTTAGCCTACACTGGCATGATGAAGTGGCCACTGCCCACTCCTTGGTCCGAGTGCGTTGATGAAACTTACCATTCTGGAAAGCTAATGGCAGCACCTCTCCAGCGATATATGCCACTTGGCCAGAATATTTTTCTAAAGTTACGAAAAAATGCACTGAAAACGCGCATTTTCAGTTAGCCTACACTGGCATGATGAAGCGGCCACTGCCCACTCCATGGTCCAAGTGCGTTGACGGAACTTACTATTTTGGAAAGCTAATAGCAGCACCTTTCCAGCGATATATGCCACTTGGCCAGAATATTTTTCTAAAGTTTCGCAAAAAGGCACTGAAAACGCGCAGTTTTAGTTAGCCTCCACTGGCATGATGAAGTGGCCACTGCCCACTCCATGGTCCGAGTGCGTTGATGAAACTTACCATTCTGGAAAGCTAATGGCAGCACCTTTCCAGCGATATATACCACTTGGCCAGGATATTTTTCTAAAGTTACGAAAAAAGGCACTGAAAACGCGCAGTTTTAGTTAGCCTACACTGGCATGATGAAGTGGCCACTGCCCACTCCATGGTCCGAGTGCGTTGATGAAACTTACCATTCTAGAAAGCTAATGGCAGCAGCTTTCCAGCGATATATACCACTTGGCCAGAATATTTTTCTAAAGTTTCGCAAAAAGGCACTGAAAACGCGCAGTTTTAGTTAGCCTCCACTGGCATGATGAAGTGGCCACTGCCCACTCCATGGTCCGAGTGCGTTGATGAAACTTACCATTCTGGAAAGCTAATGGCAGCACCTCTCCAGCGATATATGCCACTTGGCCAGAATATTTTTCTAAAGTTTCGCAAAAAGGCACTGAAAACGCGCAGTTTTAGTTAGCCTATACTGGCATGATGAAGTGGCCACTGCCCACTCCATGGTCCGAGTGCGTTGATGAAACTTACCATTCTAGAAAGCTAATGGCAGCAGCTTTCCAGCGATATATACCACTTGGCCAGAATATTTTTCTAAAGTTACGAAAAAATGCACTGAAAACGCGCATTTTCAGTTAGCCTACACTGGCATGATGAAGCGGCCACTGCCCACTCCATGGTCCGAGTGCGTTGATGAAACTTACTATTTTGGAAAGCTAATGGCAGCACCTTTCCAGCGATATATACCACTTGGCCAGAATATTTTTCTAAAGTTTCGCAAAAAGGCACTGAAAACGCGCAGTTTTAGTTAGCCTCCACTGGCATGATGAAGTGGCCACTGCCCACTCCATGGTCCGAGTGCGTTGATGAAACTTACCATTCTGGAAAGCTAATGGCAGCACCTCTCCAGCGATATATGCCACTTGGCCAGAATATTTTTCTAAAGTTTCGCAAAAAGGCACTGAAAACGCGCAGTTTTAGTTAGCCTATACTGGCATGATGAAGTGGCCACTGCCCACTCCATGGTCCGAGTGCGTTGATGAAACTTACCATTCTAGAAAGCTAATGGCAGCAGCTTTCCAGCGATATGTACCACTTGGCCAGAATATTTTTCTAAAGTTACGAAAAAATGCACTGAAAACGCGCATTTTCAGTTAGCCTACACTGGCATGATGAAGCGGCCACTGCCCACTCCATGGTCCGAGTGCGTTGATGAAACTTACCATTCTGGAAAGCTAATGGCAGCACCTCTCCAGCGATATATGCCACTTGGTCAGAATATTTTTCTAAAGTTTCGCAAAAAGGCACTGAAAACGCGCAGTTTTAGTTAGCCTCCACTGGCATGATGAAGTAGCCACTGCCCACTCCATGGTCCGAGTGCGTTGATGAAACTTACCGTTCTGGAAAGCTAATGGCAGCACCTCTCCAGCGATATATGCCACTTGGCCAGAATATTTTTCTAAAGTTTCGCAAAAAGGCACTGAAAACGCGCAGTTTTAGTTAGCCTCCACTGGCATGATGAAGTGGCCACTGCCCACTCCATGGTCCGAGTGCGTTGATGGAACTTACTATTTTGGAAAGCTAATAGCAGCATTTTTCCAGCGATATATGCCACTTGGCCAGAATATTTTTCTAAAGTTACAAAAAAAGGCACTGAAAACGCGCAGTTTTAGTTAGCCTACACTGGCATGATGAAGTGGCCACTGC
Source organism: Sicus ferrugineus (assembly GCA_922984085.1). NCBI lineage: Eukaryota > Metazoa > Arthropoda > Insecta > Diptera > Conopidae > Sicus > Sicus ferrugineus. Next base: position 7,203,660 of record OV277354.1, read on the forward strand.
CCACTCCATGCTCCGAGTGCGTTGACGAAAAAATGCACTTGGCCAGAATATTTTTCTAAAGTTACGAAAAAAGGCACTGAAAACGCGCAGTTTTAGTTAGCCTATACTGGCATGATGAAGTGGCCACTGCCCACTCCATGGTCCGAGTGCGTTGATGAAACTTACCATTCTAGAAAGCTAATGGCAGCAGCTTTCCAGCGATATATACCACTTGGCCAGAATATTTTTCTAAAGTTACGAAAAAATGCACTGAAAACGCGCATTTTCAGTTAGCCTACACTGGCATGATGAAGCGGCCACTGCCCACTCCATGGTCCGAGTGCGTTGATGAAACTTACTATTTTGGAAAGCTAATGGCAGCACCTTTCCAGCGATATATACCACTTGGCCAGAATATTTTTCTAAAGTTTCGCAAAAAGGCACTGAAAACGCGCAGTTTTAGTTAGCCTACACTGGCATGATGAAGTGGCCACTGCCCACTCCATGGTCCGAGTGCGTTGGTGAAACTTACCATTCTAGAAAGCTAATGGCAGCAGCTTTCCAGCGATATATACCACTTGGCCAGAATATTTTTCTAAAGTTACGAAAAAATGCACTGAAAACGCGCATTTTCAGTTAGCCTACACTGGCATGATGAAGCGGCCACTGCCCACTCCATGGTCCGAGTGCGTTGATGAAACTTACTGTTTTGAAAAGCTAATGGCAGCACCTTTCCAGCGATATACACCACTTGGCCAGAATATTTTTCTAAAGTTACGAAAAATGGCACTGAAAACGCGCAGTTTTAGTTAGCCTACACTGGCATGATGAAGTGGCCACTGCCCACTCCATGGTCCGAGTGCGTTGATGAAACTTACCATTCTAGAAAGCTAATGGCAGCAGCTTTCCAGCGATATATACCACTTGGCCAGAATATTTTTCTAAAGTTACGAAAAAATGCACTGAAGACGCGCATTTTCAGTTAGCCTACACTGGCATGATGAAGCGGCCACTGCCCACTCCATGGTCCGAGTGCGTTGATGGAACTTACTATTTTGGAAAGCTAATAGCAGCACCTTTCCAGCGATATATGCCACTTGGCCAGAATATTTTTCTAAAGTTACAAAAAAAGGCACTGAAAACGCGCAGTTTTAGTTAGCCTACACTGGCATGATGAAGTGGCCACTGCCTACTCCATGGTCCGAGTGCGTTGATGAAACTTACCATTCTAGAAAGCTAATGGCACCAGCTTTCCAGCGATATATACCACTTGGCCAGAATATTTTTCTAAAGTTTCGCAAAAAGGCACTGAAAACGCGCAGTTTTAGTTAGCCTCCACTGGCATGATGAAGTGGCCACTGCCCACTCCATGGTCCGAGTGCGTTGATGAAACTTACCATTCTGGAAAGCTAATGGCAGCACCTCTCCAGCGATATATGCCACTTGGCCAGAATATTTTTCTAAAGTTTCGCAAAAAGGCACTGAAAACGCGCAGTTTTAGTTAGCCTCCACTGGCATGATGAAGTGGCCACTGCCCACTCCATGGTCAGAGTGCGTTGATGAAACTTACCATTCTGGAAAGCTAATGGCAGCACCTCTCCAGCGATATATGCCACTTGGCCAGGATATTTTTCTAAAGTTTCGCAAAAAGGCACTGAAAACGCGCAGTTTTAGTTAGCCTCCACTGGCATGATGAAGTGGCCACTGCCCACTCCATGGTCCGAGTGCGTTGATGAAACTTACCGTTCTGGAAAGCTAATGGCAGCACCTCTCCAGCGATATATGCCACTTGGCCAGAATATTTTTCTAAAGTTTCGCAAAAAGGCACTGAAAACGCGCAGTTTTAGTTAGCCTCCACTGGCATGATGAAGTGGCCACTGCCCACTCCATGGTCCGAGTGCGTTGATGGAACTTACTATTTTGGAAAGCTAATAGCAGCATTTTTCCAGCGATATATGCCACTTGGCCAGAATATTTTTCTAAAGTTACAAAAAAAGGCACTGAAAACGCGCAGTTTTAGTTAGCCTCCACTGGCATGATGAAGTGGCCACTGCCCACTCCATGGTCCGAGTGCGTTGATGAAACTTACCATTCTAGAAAGCTAATGGCAGCAGCTTTCCAGCGATATATACCACTTGGCCAGAATATTTTTCTAAAGTTACGAAAAAATGCACTGAAAACGCGCATTTTCAGTTAGCCTACACTGGCATGATGAAGCGGCCACTGCCCACTCCATGGTCCGAGTGCGTTGATGAAACTTACTATTTTGGAAAGCTAATGGCAGCACCTTTCCAGCGATATATACCACTTGGCCAGAATATTTTTCTAAAGTTACGAAAAAAGGCACTGAAAACGCGCAGTTTTAGTTAGCCTATACTGGCATGATGAAGTGGCCACTGCCCACTCCATGGTCCGAGTGCGTTGATGAAACTTACCATTCTAGAAAGCTAATGGCAGCAGCTTTCCAGCGATATATACCACTTGGCCAGAATATTTTTCTAAAGTTACGAAAAAATGCACTGAAAACGCGCATTTTCAGTTAGCCTACACTGGCATGATGAAGCGGCCACTGCCCACTCCATGGTCCGAGTGCGTTGATGGAACTTACTATTTTGGAAAGCTAATAGCAGCACCTTTCCAGCGATATATGCCACTTGGCCAGAATATTTTTCTAAAGTTTCGCAAAAAGGCACTGAAAACGCGCAGTTTTAGTTAGCCTCCACTGGCATGATGAAGTGGCCACTGCCCACTCCATGGTCCGAGTGCGTTGATAAAACTTACCATTCTGGAAAGCTAATGGCAGCACCTTTCCAGCGATATATACCACTTGGCCAGAATATTTTTCTAAAGTTACGAAAAAAGGCACTGAAAACGCGCAGTTTTAGTTAGCCTACACTGGCATGATGAAGTGGCCACTGCCCACTCCATGGTCCGAGTGCGTTGATGAAACTTACCATTCTAGAAAGCTAATGGCAGCAGCTTTCCAGCGATATATACCACTTGGCCAGAATATTTTTCTAAAGTTACGAAAAAATGCACTGAAAACGCGCATTTTCAGTTAGCCTACACTGGCATGATGAAGCGGCCACTGCCCACTCCATGGTCCGAGTGCGTTGATGGAACTTACTATTTTGGAAAGCTAATAGCAGCACCTTTCCAGCGATATATGCCACTTGGCCAGAATATTTTTCTAAAGTTTCGCAAAAAGGCACTGAAAACGCGCAGTTTTAGTTAGCCTCCACTGGCATGATGAAGTGGCCACTGCCCACTCCATGGTCCGAGTGCGTTGATGAAACTTACCATTCTGGAAAGCTAATGGCAGCACCTTTCCAGCGATATATACCACTTGGCCAGAATATTTTTCTAAAGTTACGAAAAAAGGCACTGAAAACGCGCAGTTTTAGTTAGCATACACTGGCATGATGAAGTGGCCACTGCCCACTCCATGGTCCGAGTGCGTTGATGAAACTTACCATTCTGGAAAGCTAATGGCAGCAGCTTTCCAGCGATATATACCACTTGGCCAGAATATTTTTCTAAAGTTACGAAAAAATGCACTGAAAACGCGCATTTTCAGTTAGCCTCCACTGGCATGATGAAGTGGCCACTGCCCACTCCATGGTCCGAGTGCGTTGATGGAACATACTATTTTGGAAAGCTAATAGCAGCACCTTTCTAGCGATATATGCCACTTGGCCAGAATATTTTTCTAAAGTTACAAAAAAAGGCACTGAAAACGCGCAGTTTTAGTTAGCCTACACTGGCATGATGAAGTGGCCACTGCCCACTCCATGGTCCGAGTGCGTTGATGAAACTTACTATTCTAGAAAGCTAATGGCAGCAGCTTTCCAGCGATATATACCACTTGGCCAGAATATTTTTCTAAAGTTTCGCAAAAAGGCACTGAAAACGCGCAGTTTTAGTTAGCCTCCACTGGCATGATGAAGTGGCCACTGCCCACTCCATGGTCCGAGTGCGTTGATGAAACTTACCATTCTGGAAAGCTAATGGCAGCACCTCTTCAGCGATATATGCCACTTGGCCAGAATATTTTTCTAAAGTTTCGCAAAAAGGCACTGAAAACGCGCAGTTTTAGTTAGCCTCCACTGGCATGATGAAGTGGCCACTGCCCACTCCATGGTCCGAGTGCGTTGATGAAACTTACCATTCTGGAAAGCTAATGGCAGCACCTCTCCAGCGATATATGCCACTTGGCCAGAATATTTTTCTAAAGTTTCGCAAAAAGGCACTGAAAACGCGCAGTTTTAGTTAGCCTCCACTGGCATGATGAAGTGGCCACTGCCCACTCCATGGTCCGAGTGCGTTGATGAAACTTACCGTTCTGGAAAGCTAATGGCAGCACCTCTCCAGCGATATATGCCACTTGGCCAGAATATTTTTCTAAAGTTACAAAAAAAGGCACTGAAAACGCGCAGTTTTAGTTAGCCTACACTGGCATGATGAAGTGGCCACTACCCACTCCATGGTCCGAGTGCGTTGATGAAACTTACCATTCTAGAAAGCTAATGGCAGCAGCTTTCCAGCGATATATACCACTTGGCCAGAATATTTTTCTAAAGTTACGAAAAAATGCACTGAAAACGCGCATTTTCAGTTAGCCTACACTGGCATGATGAAGCGGCCACTGCCCACTCCATGGTCCGAGTGCGTTGATGAAACTTACTATTTTGGAAAGCTAATGGCAGCACCTTTCCAGCGATATATACCACTTGGCCAGAATATTTTTCTAAAGTTACGAAAAAAGGCACTGAAAACGCGCAGTTTTAGTTAGCCTACACTGGCATGATGAAGTGGCCACTGCCCACTCCATGGTCCGAGTGCGTTGATGGAACTTACTATTTTGAAAAGCTAATAGCAGCATTTTTCCAGCGATATATGCCACTTGGCCAGAATATTTTTCTAAAGTTACAAAAAAAGGCACTGAAAACGCGCAGTTTTAGTTAGCCTACACTGGCATGATGAAGTGGCCACTGCCCACTCCATGGTCCGAGTGCGTTGATGAAACTTACCATTCTAGAAAGCTAATGGCAGCAGCTTTCCAGCGATATATACCACTTGGCCAGAATATTTTTCTAAAGTTACGAAAAAATGCACTGAAAACGCGCAGTTTTAGTTAGCCTCCACTGGCATGATGAAGTGGCCACTGCCCACTCCATGGTCCGAGTGCGTTGATGAAACTTACCATTCTGGAAAGCTAATGGCAGCACCTCTTCAGCGATATATGCCACTTGGCCAGAATATTTTTCTAAAGTTTCGCAAAAAGGCACTGAAAACGCGCAGTTTTAGTTAGCCTCCACTGGCATGATGAAGTGGCCACTGCCCACTCCATGGTCCGAGTGCGTTGATGAAACTTACCATTCTGGAAAGCTAATGGCAGCACCTCTCCAGCGATATATGCCACTTGGCCAGAATATTTTTCTAAAGTTTCGCAAAAAGGCACTGAAAACGCGCAGTTTTAGTTAGCCTCCACTGGCATGATGAAGTGGCCACTGCCCACTCCATGGTCCGAGTGCGTTGATGAAACTTACCGTTCTGGAAAGCTAATGGCAGCACCTCTCCAGCGATATATGCCACTTGGCCAGAATATTTTTCTAAAGTTACAAAAAAAGGCACTGAAAACGCGCAGTTTTAGTTAGCCTCCACTGGCATGATGAAGTGGCCACTACCCACTCCATGGTCCGAGTGCGTTGATGAAACTTACCATTCTAGAAAGCTAATGGCAGCAGCTTTCCAGCGATATATACCACTTGGCCAGAATATTTTTCTAAAGTTACGAAAAAATGCACTGAAAACGCGCATTTTCAGTTAGCCTACACTGGCATGATGAAGCGGCCACTGCCCACTCCATGGTCCGAGTGCGTTGATGAAACTTACTATTTTGGAAAGCTAATGGCAGCACCTTTCCAGCGATATATACCACTTGGCCAGAATATTTTTCTAAAGTTACGAAAAAAGGCACTGAAAACGCGCAGTTTTAGTTAGCCTACACTGGCATGATGAAGTGGCCACTGCCCACTCCATGGTCCGAGTGCGTTGATGGAACTTACTATTTTGAAAAGCTAATAGCAGCATTTTTCCAGCGATATATGCCACTTGGCCAGAATATTTTTCTAAAGTTACAAAAAAAGGCACTGAAAACGCGCAGTTTTAGTTAGCCTACACTGGCATGATGAAGTGGCCACTGCCCACTCCATGGTCCGAGTGCGTTGATGAAACTTACCATTCTAGAAAGCTAATGGCAGCAGCTTTCCAGCGATATATACCACTTGGCCAGAATATTTTTCTAAAGTTACGAAAAAATGCACTGAAAACGCGCAGTTTTAGTTAGCCTCCACTGGCATGATGAAGTGGCCACTGCCCACTCCATGGTCCGAGTGCGTTGATGAAACTTACCATTCTGGAAAGCTAATGGCAGCACCTTTCCAGCGATATATACCACTTGGCCAGAATATTTTTCTAAAGTTACGAAAAAAGGCACTGAAAACGCGCAGTTTTAGTTAGCATACACTGGCATGATGAAGTGGCCACTGCCGACTCCATGGTCCGAGTGCGTTGATGAAACTTACCATTCTAGAAAGCTAATGGCAGCAGCTTTCCAGCGATATATACCACTTGGCCAGAATATTTTTCTAAAGTTACGAAAAAATGCACTGAAAACGCGCATTTTCAGTTAGCCTCCACTGGCATGATGAAGTGGCCACTGCCCACTCCATGGTCCGAGTGCGTTGATGGAACATACTATTTTGGAAAGCTAATAGCAGCACCTTTCTAGCGATATATGCCACTTGGCCAGAATATTTTTCTAAAGTTACAAAAAAAGGCACTGAAAACGCGCAGTTTTAGTTAGCCTACACTGGCATGATGAAGTGGCCACTGCCCACTCCATGGTCCGAGTGCGTTGATGAAACTTACTATTCTAGAAAGCTAATGGCAGCAGCTTTTCAGCGATATATACCACTTGGCCAGAATATTTTTCTAAAGTTTCGCAAAAAGGCACTGAAAACGCGCAGTTTTAGTTAGCCTCCACTGGCATGATGAAGTGGCCACTGCCCACTCCATGGTCCGAGTGCGTTGATGAAACTTACCATTCTGGAAAGCTAATGGCAGCACCTCTCCAGCGATATATGCCACTTGGCCAGAATATTTTTCTAAAGTTTCGCAAAAAGGCACTGAAAACGCGCAGTTTTAGTTAGCCTCCACTGGCATGATGAAGTGGCCACTGCCCACTCCATGGTCCGAGTGCGTTGATGGAACTTACTATTTTGGAAAGCTAATAGCAGCATTTTTCCAGCGATATATGCCACTTGGCCAGAATATTTTTCTAAAGTTACAAAAAAAGGCACTGAAAACGCGCAGTTTTAGTTAGCCTACACTGGCATGATGAAGTGGCCACTGCCCACTCCATGGTCCGAGTGCGTTGATGAAACTTACCATTCTAGAAAGCTAATGGCAGCAGCTTTCCAGCGATATATACCACTTGGCCAGAATATTTTTCTAAAGTTACGAAAAAAGGCACTGAAAACGCGCAGTTTCAGTTAGCCTACACTGGCATGATGAAGCGGCCACTGCCCACTCCATGGTCCGAGTGCGTTGATGAAACTTACTATTTTGGAAAGCTAATGGCAGCACCTTTCCAGCGATATATACCACTTGGCCAGAATATTTTTCTAAAGTTACGAAAAAAGAAAACTCCATGGTCCGAGTGCGTTGATGGAACTTACCATTCTGGAAAGCTAATGGCAGCACCTTTCCAGCGATATATACCACTTGGCCAGAATATTTTTCTAAAGTTACGAAAAAAGGCACTGAAAACGCGCAGTTTTAGTTAGCATACACTGGCATGATGAAGTGGCCACTGCCCACTCCATGGTCCGAGTGCGTTGATGAAACTTACCATTCTAGAAAGCTAATGGCAGCAGCTTTCCAGCGATATATACCACTTGGCCAGAATATTTTTCTAAAGTTACGAAAAAATGCACTGAAAACGCGCATTTTCAGTTAGCCTCCACTGGCATGATGAAGTGGCCACTGCCCACTCCATGGTCCGAGTGCGTTGATGAAACTTACCATTCTGGAAAGCTTATAGCAGCACCTTTCTAGCGATATATGCCACTTGGCCAGAATATTTTTCTAAAGTTACAAAAAAAGGCACTGAAAACGCGCAGTTTTAGTTAGCCTACACTGGCATGATGAAGTGGCCACTGCCCACTCCATGGTCCGAGTGCGTTGATGAAACTTACCATTCTAGAAAGCTAATGGCAGCAGCTTTCCAGCGATATATACCACTTGGCCAGAATATTTTTCTAAAGTTTCGCAAAAAGGCACTGAAAACGCGCAGTTTTAGTTAGCCTCCACTGGCATGATGAAGTGGCCACTGCCCACTCCATGGTCCGAGTGCGTTGATGAAACTTACCATTCTGGAAAGCTAATGGCAGCACCTCTCCAGCGATATATGCCACTTGGCCAGAATATTTTTCTAAAGTTTCGCAAAAAGGCACTGAAAACGCGCAGTTTTAGTTAGCCTCCACTGGCATGATGAAGTGGCCACTGCCTACTCCATGGTCCGAGTGCGTTGATGAAACTTACCGTTCTGGAAAGCTAATGGCAGCAGCTTTCCAGCGATATATGCCACTTGGCCAGAATATTTTTCTAAAGTTTCGCAAAAAGGCACTGAAAACGCGCAGTTTTAGTTAGCCTCCACTGGCATGATGAAGTGGCCACTGCCCACTCCATGGTCCGAGTGCGTTGATGAAACTTACCGTTCTGGAAAGCTAATGGCAGCACCTCTCCAGCGATATATGCCACTTGGCCAGAATATTTTTCTAAAGTTTCGCAAAAAGGCACTGAAAACGCGCAGTTTTAGTTAGCCTCCACTGGCATGATGAAGTGGCCACTGCCCACTCCATGGTCCGAGTGCGTTGATGAAACTTACCATTCTGGAAAGCTAATGGCAGCACCTTTCCAGCGATATATACCACTTGGCCAGAATATTTTTCTAAAGTTACGAAAAAAGGCACTGAAAACGCGCAGTTTTAGTTAGCATACACTGGCATGATGAAGTGGCCACTGCCGACTCCATGGTCCGAGTGCGTTGATGAAACTTACCATTCTAGAAAGCTAATGGCAGCAGCTTTCCAGCGATATATACCACTTGGCCAGAATATTTTTCTAAAGTTACGAAAAAATGCACTGAAAACGCGCATTTTCAGTTAGCCTCCACTGGCATGATGAAGTGGCCACTGCCCACTCCATGGTCCGAGTGCGTTGATGGAACATACTATTTTGGAAAGCTAATAGCAGCACCTTTCTAGCGATATATGCCACTTGGCCAGAATATTTTTCTAAAGTTACAAAAAAAGGCACTGAAAACGCGCAGTTTTAGTTAGCCTACACTGGCATGATGAAGTGGCCACTGCCCACTCCATGGTCCGAGTGCGTTGATGAAACTTACTATTCTAGAAAGCTAATGGCAGCAGCTTTTCAGCGATATATACCACTTGGCCAGAATATTTTTCTAAAGTTTCGCAAAAAGGCACTGAAAACGCGCAGTTTTAGTTAGCCTCCACTGGCATGATGAAGTGGCCACTGCCCACTCCATGGTCCGAGTGCGTTGATGAAACTTACCATTCTGGAAAGCTAATGGCAGCACCTCTCCAGCGATATATGCCACTTGGCCAGAATATTTTTCTAAAGTTTCGCAAAAAGGCACTGAAAACGCGCAGTTTTAGTTAGCCTCCACTGGCATGATGAAGTGGCCACTGCCCACTCCATGGTCCGAGTGCGTTGATGGAACTTACTATTTTGGAAAGCTAATAGCAGCATTTTTCCAGCGATATATGCCACTTGGCCAGAATATTTTTCTAAAGTTACAAAAAAAGGCACTGAAAACGCGCAGTTTTAGTTAGCCTACACTGGCATGATGAAGTGGCCACTGCCCACTCCATGGTCCGAGTGCGTTGATGAAACTTACCATTCTAGAAAGCTAATGGCAGCAGCTTTCCAGCGATATATACCACTTGGCCAGAATATTTTTCTAAAGTTACGAAAAAATGCACTGAAAACGCGCATTTTCAGTTAGCCTACACTGGCATGATGAAGCGGCCACTGCCCACTCCATGGTCCGAGTGCGTTGATGAAACTTACTATTTTGGAAAGCTAATGGCAGCACCTTTCCAGCGATATATACCACTTGGCCAGAATATTTTTCTAAAGTTACGAAAAAAGAAAACTCCATGGTCCGAGTGCGTTGATGGAACTTACCATTCTGGAAAGCTAATGGCAGCACCTTTCCAGCGATATATACCACTTGGCCAGAATATTTTTCTAAAGTTACGAAAAAAGGCACTGAAAACGCGCAGTTTTAGTTAGCATACACTGGCATGATGAAGTGGCCACTGCCCACTCCATGGTCCGAGTGCGTTGATGAAACTTACCATTCTAGAAAGCTAATGGCAGCAGCTTTCCAGCGATATATACCACTTGGCCAGAATATTTTTCTAAAGTTACGAAAAAATGCACTGAAAACGCGCAGTTTCAGTTAGCCTCCACTGGCATGATGAAGTGGCCACTGCCCACTCCATGGTCCGAGTGCGTTGATGAAACTTACCATTCTGGAAAGCTTATAGCAGCACCTTTCTAGCGATATATGCCACTTGGCCAGAATATTTTTCTAAAGTTACAAAAAAAGGCACTGAAAACGCGCAGTTTTAGTTAGCCTACACTGGCATGATGAAGTGGCCACTGCCCACTCCATGGTCCGAGTGCGTTGATGAAACTTACCATTCTAGAAAGCTAATGGCAGCAGCTTTCCAGCGATATATGCCACTTGGCCAGAATATTTTTCTAAAGTTTCGCAAAAAGGCACTGAAAACGCGCAGTTTTAGTTAGCCTCCACTGGCATGATGAAGTGGCCACTGCCCACTCCATGGTCCGAGTGCGTTGATGAAACTTACCATTCTGGAAAGCTAATGGCAGCACCTCTCCAGCGATATATGCCACTTGGCCAGAATATTTTTCTAAAGTTTCGCAAAAAGGCACTGAAAACGCGCAGTTTTAGTTAGCCTCCACTGGCATGATGAAGTGGCCACTGCCTACTCCATGGTCCGAGTGCGTTGATGAAACTTACCGTTCTGGAAAGCTAATGGCAGCAGCTTTCCAGCGATATATGCCACTTGGCCAGAATATTTTTCTAAAGTTTCGCAAAAAGGCACTGAAAACGCGCAGTTTTAGTTAGCCTCCACTGGCATGATGAAGTGGCCACTGCCCACTCCATGGTCCGAGTGCGTTGATGAAACTTACCGTTCTGGAAAGCTAATGGCAGCACCTCTCCAGCGATATATGCCACTTGGCCAGAATATTTTTCTAAAGTTTCGCAAAAAGGCACTGAAAACGCGCAGTTTTAGTTAGCCTCCACTGGCATGATGAAGTGGCCACTGCCCACTCCATGGTCCGAGTGCGTTGATGAAACTTACCGTTCTGGAAAGCTAATGACAGCACCTCTCCAGCGATATATGCCACTTGGCCAGAATATTTTTCTAAAGTTTCGCAAAAAGGCACTGAAAACGCGCAGTTTTAGTTAGCCTCCACTGGCATGATGAAGTGGCCACTGCCCACTCCATGGTCCGAGTGCGTTGATGAAACTTACCATTCTGGAAAGCTAATGGCAGCACCTCTCCAGCGATATATGCCACTTGGCCAGAATATTTTTCTAAAGTTTCGCAAAAAGGCACTGAAAACGCGCAGTTTTAGTTAGCCTCCACTGGCATGATGAAGTGGCCACTGCCCACTCCATGGTCCGAGTGCGTTGATGAAACTTACCGTTCTGGAAAGCTAATGGCAGCAGCTTTCCAGCGATATATGCCACTTGGCCAGAATATTTTTCTAAAGTTTCGCAAAAAGGCACTGAAAACGCGCAGTTTTAGTTAGCCTCCACTGGCATGATGAAGTGGCCACTGCCCACTCCATGGTCCGAGTGCGTTGATGAAACTTACCATTCTGGAAAGCTTATAGCAGCACCTTTCTAGCGATATATGCCACTTGGCCAGAATATTTTTCTAAAGTTACAAAAAAAGGCACTGAAAACGCGCAGTTTTAGTTAGCCTACACTGGCATGATGAAGTGGCCACTGCCCACTCCATGGTCCGAGTGCGTTGATGAAACTTACCATTCTAGAAAGCTAATGGCAGCAGCTTTCCAGCGATATATACCACTTGGCCAGAATATTTTTCTAAAGTTACGAAAAAATGCACTGAAAACGCGCATTTTCAGTTAGCCTCCACTGGCATGATGAAGTGGCCACTGCCCACTCCATGGTCCGAGTGCGTTGATGAAACTTACCGTTCTGGAAAGCTAATGGCAGCACCTCTCCAGCGATATATGCCACTTGGCCAGAATATTTTTCTAAAGTTTCGCAAAAAGGCACTGAAAACGCGCAGTTTTAGTTAGCCTCCACTGGCATGATGAAGTGGCCACTGCCCACTCCATGGTCCGAGTGCTTTGATGGAACTTACTATTTTGGAAAGCTAATAGCAGCATTTTTCCAGCGATATATACCACTTGGCCAGAATATTTTTCTAAAGTTACAAAAAAAGGCACTGAAAACGCGCAGTTTTAGTTAGCCTATACTGGCATGATGAAGTGGCCACTGCCCACTCCATGGTCCGAGTGCGTTGATAAAACTTACCATTCTAGAAAGCTAATGGCAGCAGCTTTCCAGCGATATATACCACTTGGCCAGAATATTTTTCTAAAGTTACGAAAAAATGCACTGAAAACGCGCATTTTCAGTTAGCCTACACTGGCATGATGAAGTGGCCACTGCCCACTCCATGGTCCGAGTGCGTTGATGGAACTTACTATTTTGGAAAGCTAATAGCATCACCTTTCCAGCGATATATGCCACTTGGCCAGAATATTTTTCTAAAGTTTCGCAAAAAGGCACTGAAAACGCGCAGTTTTAGTTAGCCTCCACTGGCATGATGAAGTGGCCACTGCCCACTCCATGGTCCGAGTGCGTTGATAAAACTTACCATTCTGGAAAGCTAATGGCAGCACCTTTCCAGCGATATATACCACTTGGCCAGAATATTTTTCTAAAGTTACAAAAAAAGGCACTGAAAACGCGCAGTTTTAGTTAGCCTACACTGGCATGATGAAGCGGCCACTGCCCACTCCATGGTCCGAGTGTGTTGATGAAACTTACCATTCTGGAAAGCTAATGGCAGCACCTTTCCAGCGATATATACCACTTGGCCAGAATATTTTTCTAAAGTTACGAAAAAATGCACTGAAGACGCGCATTTTCAGTTAGCCTACACTGGCATGATGAAGCGGCCACTGCCCACTCCATGGTCCGAGTGCGTTGATGGAACTTACTATTTTGGAAAGCTAATAGCAGCACCTTTCCAGCGATATATACCACTTGGCCAGAATATTTTTCTAAAGTTACGAAAAAAGGCACTGAAAACGCGCAGTTTTAGTTAGCCTACACTGGCATGATGAAGTGGCCACTGCCCACTCCATGGTCCGAGTGCGTTGATGAAACTTACCATTCTAGAAAGCTAATGGCAGCAGCTTTCCAGCGATATATACCACTTGGCCAGAATATTTTTCTAAAGTTACGAAAAAATGCACTGAAGACGCGCATTTTCAGTTAGCCTACACTGGCATGATGAAGCGGCCACTGCCCACTCCATGGTCCGAGTGCGTTGATGGAACTTACTATTTTGGAAAGCTAATAGCAGCACCTTTCCAGCGATATATGCCACTTGGCCAGAATATTTTTCTAAAGTTTCGCAAAAAGGCACTGAAAACGCGCAGTTTTAGTTAGCCTCCACTGGCATGATGAAGTGGCCACTGCCCACTCCATGGTCCGAGTGCGTTGATGAAACTTACCATTCTGGAAAGCTAATGGCAGCACCTTTCCAGCGATATATACCACTTGGCCAGAATATTTTTCTAAAGTTACGAAAAAAGGCACTGAAAACGCGCAGTTTTAGTTAGCCTACACTGGCATGATGAAGTGGCCACTGCCCACTCCATGGTCCGAGTGCGTTGATGAAACTTACCATTCTAGAAAGCTAATGGCAGCACCTTTCCAGCGATATATACCACTTGGCCAGAATATTTTTCTAAAGTTACGAAAAAATGCACTGAAAACGCGCATTTTCAGTTAGCCTACACTGGCATGATAAAAGCGGCCACTACCCACTCCATGGTCCGAGTGCGTTGATGGAACTTACTATTTTGGAAAGCTAATAGCAGCACCTTTCCAGCGATATATGCCACTTGGCCAGAATATTTTTCTAAAGTTTCGCAAAAAGGCACTGAAAACGCGCAGTTTTAGTTAGCCTCCACTGGCATGATGATGTGGCCACTGCCCACTCCATGGTCCGAGTGCGTTGATGGAACTTACTATTTTGGAAAGCTAATAGCAGCACCTTTCCAGCGATGTATACCACTTGGCCAGAATATTTTTCTAAAGTTACAAAAAAAGGCACTGAAAACGCGCAGTTTTAGTTAGCCTACACTGGCATGATGAAGTGGCCACTGCCCACTCCATGGTCCGAGTGCGTTGATGAAACTTACCGTTCTAGAAAGCTAATGGCAGCAGCTTTCCAGCGATATATACCACTTGGCCAGAATATTTTTCTAAAGTTACGAAAAAATGCACTGAAGACGCGCATTTTCAGTTAGCCTACACTGGCATGATGAAGCGGCCACTGCCCACTCCATGGTCCGAGTGCGTTGATGGAACTTACTATTTTGGAAAGCTAATAGCAGCACCTTTCCAGCGATATATGCCACTTGGCCAGAATATTTTTCTAAAGTTTCGCAAAAAGGCACTGAAAACGCGCAGTTTTAGTTAGCCTCCACTGGCATGATGAAGTGGCCACTGCCCACTCCATGGTCCGAGTGCGTTGATGAAACTTACCATTCTGGAAAGCTAATGGCAGCACCTTTCCAGCGATATATACCACTTGGCCAGAATATTTTTCTAAAGTTACGAAAAAAGGCACTGAAAACGCGCAGTTTTAGTTAGCCTACACTGGCATGATGAAGTGGCCACTGCCCACTCCATGGTCCGAGTGCGTTGATGAAACTTACCATTCTAGAAAGCTAATGGCAGCAGCTTTCCAGCGATATATACCACTTGGCCAGAATATTTTTCTAAAGTTACGAGAAAATGCACTGAAGACGCGCATTTTCAGTTAGCCTACACTGGCATGATGAAGCGGCCACTGCCCACTCCATGGTCCGAGTGCGTTGATGGAACTTACTATTTTGGAAAGCTAATAGCAGCACCTTTCCAGCGATATATGCCACTTGGCCAGAATATTTTTCTAAAGTTTCGCAAAAAGGCACTGAAAACGCGCAGTTTTAGTTAGCCTCCACTGGCATGATGAAGTGGCCACTGCCCACTCCATGGTCCGAGTGCGTTGATGAAACTTACCATTCTAGAAAGCTAATGGCAGCAGCTTTCCAGCGATATATACCACTTGGCCAGAATATTTTTCTAAAGTTACGAAAAAATGCACTGAAAACGCGCATTTTCAGTTAGCCTCCACTGGCATGATGAAGTGGCCACTGCCCACTCCATGGTCCGAGTGCGTTAATGGAACATACTATTTTGGAAAGCTAATAGCAGCACCTCTCCAGCGATATATGCCACTTGGCCAGAATATTTTTCTAAAGTTTCGCAAAAAGGCACTGAAAACGCGCAGTTTTAGTTAGCCTCCACTGGCATGATGAAGTGGCCACTGCCCACTCCATGGTCCGAGTGCGTTGATGAAACTTACCATTCTGAAAAGCTAATGGCAGCACCTCTCCAGCGATATATGCCACTTGGCCAGAATATTTTTCTAAAGTTTCGCAAAAAGGCACTGAAAACGCGCAGTTTTAGTTAGCCTCCACTGGCATGATGAAGTGGCCACTGCCCACTCCATGGTCCGAGTGCGTTGATGAAACTTACCGTTCTGGAAAGCTAATGGCAGCACCTCTCCAGCGATATATGCCACTTGGCCAGAATATTTTTCTAAAGTTTCGCAAAAAGGCACTGAAAACGCGCAGTTTTAGTTAGCCTCCACTGGCATGATGAAGTGGCCACTGCCCACTCCATGGTCCGAGTGCGTTGATAAAACTTACCATTCTGGAAAGCTAATGGCAGCACCTTTCCAGCGATATATACCACTTGGCCAGAATATTTTTCTAAAGTTACAAAAAAAGGCACTGAAAACGCGCAGTTTTAGTTAGCCTACACTGGCATGATGAAGCGGCCACTGCCCACTCCATGGTCCGAGTGTGTTGATGAAACTTACCATTCTGGAAAGCTAATGGCAGCACCTTTCCAGCGATATATACCACTTGGCCAGAATATTTTTCTAAAGTTACGAAAAAATGCACTGAAGACGCGCATTTTCAGTTAGCCTACACTGGCATGATGAAGCGGCCACTGCCCACTCCATGGTCCGAGTGCGTTGATGGAACTTACTATTTTGGAAAGCTAATAGCAGCACCTTTCCAGCGATATATACCACTTGGCCAGAATATTTTTCTAAAGTTACGAAAAAAGGCACTGAAAACGCGCAGTTTTAGTTAGCCTACACTGGCATGATGAAGTGGCCACTGCCCACTCCATGGTCCGAGTGCGTTGATGAAACTTACCATTCTAGAAAGCTAATGGCAGCAGCTTTCCAGCGATATATACCACTTGGCCAGAATATTTTTCTAAAGTTACGAAAAAAGGCACTGAATACGCGCAGTTTTAGTTAGCCTACACTGGCATGATGAAGTGGCCACTGCCCACTCCATGGTCCGAGTGCGTTGATGAAACTTACCATTCTAGAAAGCTAATGGCAGCAGCTTTCCAGCGATATATACCACTTGGCCAGAATATTTTTCTAAAGTTACGAAAAAATGCACTGAAGACGCGCATTTTCAGTTAGCCTACACTGGCATGATGAAGCGGCCACTGCCCACTCCATGGTCCGAGTGCGTTGATGGAACTTACTATTTTGGAAAGCTAATAGCAGCACCTTCCCAGCGATATATGCCACTTGGCCAGAATATTTTTCTAAAGTTTCGCAAAAAGGCACTGAAAACGCGCAGTTTTAGTTAGCCTCCACTGGCATGATGAAGTGGCCACTGCCCACTCCATGGTCCGAGTGCGTTGATGAAACTTACCATTCTGGAAAGCTAATGGCAGCACCTTTCCAGCGATATATACCACTTGGCCAGAATATTTTTCTAAAGTTACGAAAAAAGGCACTGAAAACGCGAAGTTTTAGTTAGCCTACACTGGCATGATGAAGTGGCCACTGCCCACTCCATGGTCCGAGTGCGTTGATGAAACTTACCATTCTAAAAAGCTAATGGCAGCAGCTTTCCAGCGATATATACCACTTGGCCAGAATATTTTTCTAAAGTTACGAAAAAATGCACTGAAAACGCGCATTTTCAGTTAGCCTCCACTGGCATGATGAAGTGGCCACTGCCCACTCCATGGTCCGAGTGCGTTAATGGAACATACTATTTTGGAAAGCTAATAGCAGCACCTTTCTAGCGATATATGCCACTTGGCCAGAATATTTTTCTAAAGTTACAAAAAAAGGCACTGAAAACGCGCAGTTTTAGTTAGCCTACACTGGCATGATGAAGTGGCCACTGCCCACTCCATGGTCCGAGTGCGTTGATGAAACTTACCATTCTAGAAAGCTAATGGCAGCAGCTTTCCAGCGATATATACCACTTGGCCAGAATATTTTTCTAAAGTTTCGCAAAAAGGCACTGAAAACGCGCAGTTTTAGTTAGCCTCCACTGGCATGATGAAGTGGCCACTGCCCACTCCATGGTCCGAGTGCGTTGATGAAACTTACCATTCTGGAAAGCTAATGGCAGCACCTCTCCAGCGATATATGCCACTTGGCCAGAATATTTTTCTAAAGTTTCGCAAAAAGGCACTGAAAACGCGCAGTTTTAGTTAGCCTCCACTGGCATGATGAAGTGGCCACTGCCCACTCCATGGTCCGAGTGCGTTGATGAAACTTACCATTCTGAAAAGCTAATGGCAGCACCTCTCCAGCGATATATGCCACTTGGCCAGAATATTTTTCTAAAGTTTCGCAAAAAGGCACTGAAAACGCGCAGTTTTAGTTAGCCTCCACTGGCATGATGAAGTGGCCACTGCCCACTCCATGGTCCGAGTGCGTTGATGAAACTTACCGTTCTGGAAAGCTAATGGCAGCACCTCTCCAGCGATATATGCCACTTGGCCAGAATATTTTTCTAAAGTTTCGCAAAAAGGCACTGAAAACGCGCAGTTTTAGTTAGCCTCCACTGGCATGATGAAGTGGCCACTGCCCACTCCATGGTCCGAGTGCGTTGATGGAACTTACTATTTTGGAAAGCTAATAGCAGCATTTTTCCAGCGATATATGCCACTTGGCCAGAATATTTTTCTAAAGTTACAAAAAAAGGCACTGAAAACGCGCAGTTTTAGTTAGCCTACACTGGCATGATGAAGTGGCCACTGCCCACTCCATGGTCCGAGTGCGTTGATGAAACTTACCATTCTAGAAAGCTAATGGCAGCAGCTTTCCAGCGATATATACCACTTGGCCAGAATATTTTTCTAAAGTTACGAAAAAATGCACTGAAAACGCGCATTTTCAGTTAGCCTACACTGGCATGATGAAGCGGCCACTGCCCACTCCAT
This sequence comes from Sicus ferrugineus, assembly GCA_922984085.1. Lineage (NCBI taxonomy): Eukaryota > Metazoa > Arthropoda > Insecta > Diptera > Conopidae > Sicus > Sicus ferrugineus. The sequence continues at coordinate 7,222,372 of OV277354.1, forward strand.
GGTCCGAGTGCGTTGATGAAACTTACTATTTTGGAAAGCTAATGGCAGCACCTTTCCGGCGATATATACCACTTGGCCAGAATATTTTTCTAAAGTTACGAAAAAAGGCACTGAAAACGCGCAGTTTTAGTTAGCCTATACTGGCATGATGAAGTGGCCACTGCCCACTCCATGGTCCGAGTGCGTTGATGAAACTTACCATTCTAGAAAGCTAATGGCAGCAGCTTTGCAGCGATATATACCACTTGGCCAGAATATTTTTCTAAAGTTACGAAAAAATGCACTGAAAACGCGCATTTTCAGTTAGCCTACACTGGCATGATGAAGCGGCCACTGCCCACTCCATGGTCCGAGTGCGTTGATGAAACTTACTATTTTGGAAAGCTAATGGCAGCACCTTTCCAGCGATATATACCACTTGGCCAGAATATTTTTCTAAAGTTACGAAAAAAGGCACTGAAAACGCGCAGTTTTAGTTAGCCTACACTGGCATGATGAAGTGGCCACTGCCCACTCCATGGTCCGAGTGCGTTGATGAAACTTACCATTTTGGAAAGCTAATGGCAGCACCTTTCCAGCGATATATGCCACTTGGCCAGAATATTTTTCTAAAGTTACGAAAAAAGGCACTGAAAACGCGCAGTTTTAGTTAGCCTACACTGGCATGATGAAGTGGCCACTGCCCACTCCATGGTCCGAGTGCGTTGATGAAACTTACCATTACCGTCATGAAAAAAGGCACTGAAAACGCGCAGTTTTAGTTAGCATACACTGGCATGATGAAGTGGCAACTGCCCACTCCATGGTCCGAGTGCGTTGATGAAACTTACCATTCTAGAAAGCTAATGGCAGCAGCTTTCCAGCGATATATACCACTTGGCCAGAATATTTTTCTAAAGTTACGAAAAAATGCACTGAAAACGCGCATTTTCAGTTAGCCTCCACTGGCATGATGAAGTGGCCACTGCCCACTCCATGGTCCGAGTGCGTTGATGGAACATACTATTTTGGAAAGCTAATAGCAGCACCTTTCTAGCGATATATGCCACTTGGCCAGAATATTTTTCTAAAGTTACAAAAAAAGGCACTGAAAACGCGCAGTTTTAGTTAGCCTACACTGGCATGATGAAGTGGCCACTGCCCACTCCATGGTCCGAGTGCGTTGATGAAACTTACTATTCTAGAAAGCTAATGGCAGCAGCTTTCCAGCGATATATACCACTTGGCCAGAATATTTTTCTAAAGTTTCGCAAAAAGGCACTGAAAACGCGCAGTTTTAGTTAGCCTCCACTGGCATGATGAAGTGGCCACTGCCCACTCCATGGTCCGAGTGCGTTGATGAAACTTACCATTCTGGAAAGCTAATGGCAGCACCTCTTCAGCGATATATGCCACTTGGCCAGAATATTTTTCTAAAGTTTCGCAAAAAGGCACTGAAAACGCGCAGTTTTAGTTAGCCTCCACTGGCATGATGAAGTGGCCACTGCCCACTCCATGGTCCGAGTGCGTTGATGAAACTTACCATTCTGGAAAGCTAATGGCAGCACCTCTCCAGCGATATATGCCACTTGGCCAGAATATTTTTCTAAAGTTTCGCAAAAAGGCACTGAAAACGCGCAGTTTTAGTTAGCCTCCACTGGCATGATGAAGTGGCCACTGCCCACTCCATGGTCCGAGTGCGTTGATGAAACTTACCGTTCTGGAAAGCTAATGGCAGCACCTCTCCAGCGATATATGCCACTTGGCCAGAATATTTTTCTAAAGTTACAAAAAAAGGCACTGAAAACGCGCAGTTTTAGTTAGCCTACACTGGCATGATGAAGTGGCCACTACCCACTCCATGCTCCGAGTGCGTTGATGAAACTTACCATTCTAGAAAGCTAATGGCAGCAGCTTTCCAGCGATATATACCACTTGGCCAGAATATTTTTCTAAAGTTACGAAAAAAGGCACTGAAAACGCGCAGTTTTAGTTAGCCTACACTGGCATGATGAAGCGGCCACTGCCCACTCCATGGTCCGAGTGCGTTGATGAAACTTACTATTTTGGAAAGCTAATGGCAGCACCTTTCCAGCGATATATACCACTTGGCCAGAATATTTTTCTAAAGTTACGAAAAAAGGCACTGAAAACGCGCAGTTTTAGTTAGCCTACACTGGCATGATGAAGTGGCCACTGCCCACTCCATGGTCCGAGTGCGTTGATGGAACTTACTATTTTGAAAAGCTAATAGCAGCATTTTTCCAGCGATATATGCCACTTGGCCAGAATATTTTTCTAAAGTTACAAAAAAAGGCACTGAAAACGCGCAGTTTTAGTTAGCCTACACTGGCATGATGAAGTGGCCACTGCCCACTCCATGGTCCGAGTGCGTTGATGAAACTTACCATTCTGGAAAGCTAATGGCAGCACCTCTTCAGCGATATATGCCACTTGGCCAGAATATTTTTCTAAAGTTTCGCAAAAAGGCACTGAAAACGCGCAGTTTTAGTTAGCCTCCACTGGCATGATGAAGTGGCCACTGCCCACTCCATGGTCCGAGTGCGTTGATGAAACTTACCATTCTGGAAAGCTAATGGCAGCACCTCTCCAGCGATATATGCCACTTGGCCAGAATATTTTTCTAAAGTTTCGCAAAAAGGCACTGAAAACGCGCAGTTTTAGTTAGCCTCCACTGGCATGATGAAGTGGCCACTGCCCACTCCATGGTCCGAGTGCGTTGATGAAACTTACCGTTCTGGAAAGCTAATGGCAGCACCTCTCCAGCGATATATGCCACTTGGCCAGAATATTTTTCTAAAGTTACAAAAAAAGGCACTGAAAACGCGCAGTTTTAGTTAGCCTCCACTGGCATGATGAAGTGGCCACTACCCACTCCATGGTCCGAGTGCGTTGATGAAACTTACCATTCTAGAAAGCTAATGGCAGCAGCTTTCCAGCAATATATACCACTTGGCCAGAATATTTTTCTAAAGTTACGAAAAAATGCACTGAAAACGCGCATTTTCAGTTAGCCTACACTGGCATGATGAAGCGGCCACTGCCCACTCCATGGTCCGAGTGCGTTGATGAAACTTACTATTTTGGAAAGCTAATGGCAGCACCTTTCCAGCGATATATACCACTTGGCCAGAATATTTTTCTAAAGTTACGAAAAAAGGCACTGAAAACGCGCAGTTTTAGTTAGCCTACACTGGCATGATGAAGTGGCCACTGCCCACTCCATGGTCCGAGTGCGTTGATGGAACTTACTATTTTGAAAAGCTAATAGCAGCATTTTTCCAGCGATATATGCCACTTGGCCAGAATATTTTTCTAAAGTTACAAAAAAAGGCACTGAAAACGCGCAGTTTTAGTTAGCCTACACTGGCATGATGAAGTGGCCACTGCCCACTCCATGGTCCGAGTGCGTTGATGAAACTTACCATTCTAGAAAGCTAATGGCAGCAGCTTTCCAGCGATATATACCACTTGGCCAGAATATTTTTCTAAAGTTACGAAAAAATGCACTGAAAACGCGCAGTTTTAGTTAGCCTCCACTGGCATGATGAAGTGGCCACTGCCCACTCCATGGTCCGAGTGCGTTGATGAAACTTACCATTCTGGAAAGCTAATGGCAGCACCTTTCCAGCGATATATACCACTTGGCCAGAATATTTTTCTAAAGTTACGAAAAAAGGCACTGAAAACGCGCAGTTTTAGTTAGCATACACTGGCATAATGAAGTGGCCACTGCCGACTCCATGGTCCGAGTGCGTTGATGAAACTTACCATTCTAGAAAGCTAATGGCAGCAGCTTTCCAGCGATATATACCACTTGGCCAGAATATTTTTCTAAAGTTACGAAAAAATGCACTGAAAACGCGCATTTTCAGTTAGCCTCCACTGGCATGATGAAGTGGCCACTGCCCACTCCATGGTCCGAGTGCGTTGATGGAACATACTATTTTGGAAAGCTAATAGCAGCACCTTTCTAGCGATATATGCCACTTGGCCAGAATATTTTTCTAAAGTTACAAAAAAAGGCACTGAAAACGCGCAGTTTTAGTTAGCCTACACTGGCATGATGAAGTGGCCACTGCCCACTCCATGGTCCGAGTGCGTTGATGAAACTTACTATTCTAGAAAGCTAATGGCAGCAGCTTTTCAGCGATATATACCACTTGGCCAGAATATTTTTCTAAAGTTTCGCAAAAAGGCACTGAAAACGCGCAGTTTTAGTTAGCCTCCACTGGCATGATGAAGTGGCCACTGCCCACTCCATGGTCCGAGTGCGTTGATGAAACTTACCGTTCTGGAAAGCTAATGGCAGCACCTCTTCAGCGATATATGCCACTTGGCCAGAATATTTTTCTAAAGTTTCGCAAAAAGGCACTGAAAACGCGCAGTTTTAGTTAGCCTCCACTGGCATGATGAAGTGGCCACTGCCCACTCCATGGTCCGAGTGCGTTGATGGAACTTACTATTTTGGAAAGCTAATAGCAGCATTTTTCCAGCGATATATGCCACTTGGCCAGAATATTTTTCTAAAGTTACAAAAAAAGGCACTGAAAACGCGCAGTTTTAGTTAGCCTCCACTGGCATGATGAAGTGGCCACTGCCCACTCCATGGTCCGAGTGCGTTGATGAAACTTACCATTCTAGAAAGCTAATGGCAGCAGCTTTCCAGCGATATATACCACTTGGCCAGAATATTTTTCTAAAGTTACGAAAAAATGCACTGAAAACGCGCATTTTCAGTTAGCCTACACTGGCATGATGAAGCGGCCACTGCCCACTCCATGGTCCGAGTGCGTTGATGAAACTTACTATTTTGGAAAGCTAATGGCAGCACCTTTCCAGCGATATATACCACTTGGCCAGAATATTTTTCTAAAGTTACGAAAAAAGAAAACTCCATGGTCCGAGTGCGTTGATGGAACTTACCATTCTGGAAAGCTAATGGCAGCACCTTTCCAGCGATATATACCACTTGGCCAGAATATTTTTCTAAAGTTACGAAAAAAGGCACTGAAAACGCGCAGTTTTAGTTAGCATACACTGGCATGATGAAGTGGCCACTGCCCACTCCATGGTCCGAGTGCGTTGATGAAACTTACCATTCTAGAAAGCTAATGGCAGCAGCTTTCCAGCGATATATACCACTTGGCCAGAATATTTTTCTAAAGTTACGAAAAAATGCACTGAAAACGCGCATTTTCAGTTAGCCTCCACTGGCATGATGAAGTGGCCACTGCCCACTCCATGGTCCGAGTGCGTTGATGAAACTTACCATTCTGGAAAGCTTATAGCAGCACCTTTCTAGCGATATATGCCACTTGGCCAGAATATTTTTCTAAAGTTACAAAAAAAGGCACTGAAAACGCGCAGTTTTAGTTAGCCTACACTGGCATGATGAAGTGGCCACTGCCCACTCCATGGTCCGAGTGCGTTGATGAAACTTACCATTCTGGAAAGCTAATGGCAGCAGCTTTCCAGCGATATATACCACTTGGCCAGAATATTTTTCTAAAGTTTCGCAAAAAGGCACTGAAAACGCGCAGTTTTAGTTAGCCTCCACTGGCATGATGAAGTGGCCACTGCCCACTCCATGGTCCGAGTGCGTTGATGAAACTTACCATTCTGGAAAGCTAATGGCAGCACCTCTCCAGCGATATATGCCACTTGGCCAGAATATTTTTCTAAAGTTTCGCAAAAAGGCACTGAAAACGCGCAGTTTTAGTTAGCCTCCACTGGCATGATGAAGTGGCCACTGCCTACTCCATGGTCCGAGTGCGTTGATGAAACTTACCGTTCTGGAAAGCTAATGGCAGCAGCTTTCCAGCGATATATGCCACTTGGCCAGAATATTTTTCTAAAGTTTCGCAAAAAGGCACTGAAAACGCGCAGTTTTAGTTAGCCTCCACTGGCATGATGAAGTGGCCACTGCCCACTCCATGGTCCGAGTGCGTTGATGAAACTTACCGTTCTGGAAAGCTAATGGCAGCACCTCTCCAGCGATATATGCCACTTGGCCAGAATATTTTTCTAAAGTTTCGCAAAAAGGCACTGAAAACGCGCAGTTTTAGTTAGCCTCCACTGGCATGATGAAGTGGCCACTGCCCACTCCATGGTCCGAGTGCGTTGATGAAACTTACCGTTCTGGAAAGCTAATGACAGCACCTCTCCAGCGATATATGCCACTTGGCCAGAATATTTTTCTAAAGTTTCGCAAAAAGGCACTGAAAACGCGCAGTTTTAGTTAGCCTCCACTGGCATGATGAAGTGGCCACTGCCCACTCCATGGTCCGAGTGCGTTGATGAAACTTACCATTCTGGAAAGCTAATGGCAGCACCTCTCCAGCGATATATGCCACTTGGCCAGAATATTTTTCTAAAGTTTCGCAAAAAGGCACTGAAAACGCGCAGTTTTAGTTAGCCTCCACTGGCATGATGAAGTGGCCACTGCCCACTCCATGGTCCGAGTGCGTTGATGAAACTTACCGTTCTGGAAAGCTAATGGCAGCAGCTTTCCAGCGATATATGCCACTTGGCCAGAATATTTTTCTAAAGTTTCGCAAAAAGGCACTGAAAACGCGCAGTTTTAGTTAGCCTCCACTGGCATGATGAAGTGGCCACTGCCCACTCCATGGTCCGAGTGCGTTGATGAAACTTACCATTCTGGAAAGCTTATAGCAGCACCTTTCTAGCGATATATGCCACTTGGCCAGAATATTTTTCTAAAGTTACAAAAAAAGGCACTGAAAACGCGCAGTTTTAGTTAGCCTACACTGGCATGATGAAGTGGCCACTGCCCACTCCATGGTCCGAGTGCGTTGATGAAACTTACTATTCTAGAAAGCTAATGGCAGCAGCTTTTCAGCGATATATACCACTTGGCCAGAATATTTTTCTAAAGTTTCGCAAAAAGGCACTGAAAACGCGCAGTTTTAGTTAGCCTCCACTGGCATGATGAAGTGGCCACTGCCCACTCCATGGTCCGAGTGCGTTGATGAAACTTACCGTTCTGGAAAGCTAATGGCAGCACCTCTCCAGCGATATATGCCACTTGGCCAGAATATTTTTCTAAAGTTTCGCAAAAAGGCACTGAAAACGCGCAGTTTTAGTTAGCCTCCACTGGCATGATGAAGTGGCCACTGCCCACTCCATGGTCCGAGTGCGTTGATGGAACTTACTATTTTGGAAAGCTAATAGCAGCATTTTTCCAGCGATATATGCCACTTGGCCAGAATATTTTTCTAAAGTTACAAAAAAAGGCACTGAAAACGCGCAGTTTTAGTTAGCCTACACTGGCATGATGAAGTGGCCACTGCCCACTCCATGGTCCGAGTGCGTTGATGAAACTTACCATTCTAGAAAGCTAATGGCAGCAGCTTTCTAGCGATATATACCACTTGGCCAGAATATTTTTCTAAAGTTACGAAAAAATGCACTGAAAACGCGCATTTTCAGTTAGCCTACACTGGCATGATGAAGCGGCCACTGCCCACTCCATGGTCCGAGTGCGTTGATGAAACTTACTATTTTGGAAAGCTAATGGCAGCACCTTTCCAGCGATATATACCACTTGGCCAGAATATTTTTCTAAAGTTACGAAAAAAGAAAACTCCATGGTCCGAGTGCGTTGATGGAACTTACCATTCTGGAAAGCTAATGGCAGCACCTTTCCAGCGATATATACCACTTGGCCAGAATATTTTTCTAAAGTTACGAAAAAAGGCACTGAAAACGCGCAGTTTTAGTTAGCATACACTGGCATGATGAAGTGGCCACTGCCCACTCCATGGTCCGAGTGCGTTGATGAAACTTACCATTCTAGAAAGCTAATGGCAGCAGCTTTCCAGCGATATATACCACTTGGCCAGAATATTTTTCTAAAGTTACGAAAAAATGCACTGAAAACGCGCATTTTCAGTTAGCCTCCACTGGCATGATGAAGTGGCCACTGCCCACTCCATGGTCCGAGTGCGTTGATGAAACTTACCATTCTGGAAAGCTTATAGCAGCACCTTTCTAGCGATATATGCCACTTGGCCAGAATATTTTTCTAAAGTTACAAAAAAAGGCACTGAAAACGCGCAGTTTTAGTTAGCCTACACTGGCATGATGAAGTGGCCACTGCCCACTCCATGGTCCGAGTGCGTTGATGAAACTTACCATTCTAGAAAGCTAATGGCAGCAGCTTTCCAGCGATATATACCACTTGGCCAGAATATTTTTCTAAAGTTTCGCAAAAAGGCACTGAAAACGCGCAGTTTTAGTTAGCCTCCACTGGCATGATGAAGTGGCCACTGCCCACTCCATGGTCCGAGTGCGTTGATGAAACTTACCATTCTGGAAAGCTAATGGCAGCACCTCTCCAGCGATATATGCCACTTGGCCAGAATATTTTTCTAAAGTTTCGCAAAAAGGCACTGAAAACGCGCAGTTTTAGTTAGCCTCCACTGGCATGATGAAGTGGCCACTGCCTACTCCATGGTCCGAGTGCGTTGATGAAACTTACCGTTCTGGAAAGCTAATGGCAGCAGCTTTCCAGCGATATATGCCACTTGGCCAGAATATTTTTCTAAAGTTTCGCAAAAAGGCACTGAAAACGCGCAGTTTTAGTTAGCCTCCACTGGCATGATGAAGTGGCCACTGCCCACTCCATGGTCCGAGTGCGTTGATGAAACTTACCGTTCTGGAAAGCTAATGGCAGCACCTCTCCAGCGATATATGCCACTTGGCCAGAATATTTTTCTAAAGTTTCGCAAAAAGGCACTGAAAACGCGCAGTTTTAGTTAGCCTCCACTGGCATGATGAAGTGGCCACTGCCCACTCCATGGTCCGAGTGCGTTGATGAAACTTACCGTTCTGGAAAGCTAATGACAGCACCTCTCCAGCGATATATGCCACTTGGCCAGAATATTTTTCTAAAGTTTCGCAAAAAGGCACTGAAAACGCGCAGTTTTAGTTAGCCTCCACTGGCATGATGAAGTGGCCACTGCCCACTCCATGGTCCGAGTGCGTTGATGAAACTTACCATTCTGGAAAGCTAATGGCAGCACCTCTCCAGCGATATATGCCACTTGGCCAGAATATTTTTCTAAAGTTTCGCAAAAAGGCACTGAAAACGCGCAGTTTTAGTTAGCCTCCACTGGCATGATGAAGTGGCCACTGCCCACTCCATGGTCCGAGTGCGTTGATGAAACTTACCGTTCTGGAAAGCTAATGGCAGCAGCTTTCCAGCGATATATGCCACTTGGCCAGAATATTTTTCTAAAGTTTCGCAAAAAGGCACTGAAAACGCGCAGTTTTAGTTAGCATACACTGGCATGATGAAGTGGCCACTGCCCACTCCATGGTCCGAGTGCGTTGATGAAACTTACCATTCTGGAAAGCTTATAGCAGCACCTTTCTAGCGATATATGCCACTTGGCCAGAATATTTTTCTAAAGTTACAAAAAAAGGCACTGAAAACGCGCAGTTTTAGTTAGCCTACACTGGCATGATGAAGTGGCCACTGCCCACTCCATGGTCCGAGTGCGTTGATGAAACTTACCATTCTAGAAAGCTAATGGCAGCAGCTTTCCAGCGATATATACCACTTGGCCAGAATATTTTTCTAAAGTTACGAAAAAATGCACTGAAAACGCGCATTTTCAGTTAGCCTCCACTGGCATGATGAAGTGGCCACTGCCCACTCCATGGTCCGAGTGCGTTGATGAAACTTACCGTTCTGGAAAGCTAATGGCAGCACCTCTCCAGCGATATATGCCACTTGGCCAGAATATTTTTCTAAAGTTTCGCAAAAAGGCACTGAAAACGCGCAGTTTTAGTTAGCCTCCACTGGCATGATGAAGTGGCCACTGCCCACTCCATGGTCCGAGTGCTTTGATGGAACTTACTATTTTGGAAAGCTAATAGCAGCATTTTTCCAGCGATATATACCACTTGGCCAGAATATTTTTCTAAAGTTACAAAAAAAGGCACTGAAAACGCGCAGTTTTAGTTAGCCTATACTGGCATGATGAAGTGGCCACTGCCCACTCCATGGTCCGAGTGCGTTGATGAAACTTACCATTCTAGAAAGCTAATGGCAGCAGCTTTCCAGCGATATATACCACTTGGCCAGAATATTTTTCTAAAGTTACGAAAAAATGCACTGAAAACGCGCATTTTCAGTTAGCCTACACTGGCATGATGAAGTGGCCACTGCCCACTCCATGGTCCGAGTGCGTTGATGGAACTTACTATTTTGGAAAGCTAATAGCATCACCTTTCCAGCGATATATGCCACTTGGCCAGAATATTTTTCTAAAGTTTCGCAAAAAGGCACTGAAAACGCGCAGTTTTAGTTAGCCTCCACTGGCATGATGAAGTGGCCACTGCCCACTCCATGGTCCGAGTGCGTTGATAAAACTTACCATTCTGGAAAGCTAATGGCAGCACCTTTCCAGCGATATATACCACTTGGCCAGAATATTTTTCTAAAGTTACAAAAAAAGGCACTGAAAACGCGCAGTTTTAGTTAGCCTACACTGGCATGATGAAGCGGCCACTGCCCACTCCATGGTCCGAGTGTGTTGATGAAACTTACCATTCTGGAAAGCTAATGGCAGCACCTTTCCAGCGATATATACCACTTGGCCAGAATATTTTTCTAAAGTTACGAAAAAATGCACTGAAGACGCGCATTTTCAGTTAGCCTACACTGGCATGATGAAGCGGCCACTGCCCACTCCATGGTCCGAGTGCGTTGATGGAACTTACTATTTTGGAAAGCTAATAGCAGCACCTTTCCAGCGATATATACCACTTGGCCAGAATATTTTTCTAAAGTTACGAAAAAAGGCACTGAAAACGCGCAGTTTTAGTTAGCCTACACTGGCATGATGAAGTGGCCACTGCCCACTCCATGGTCCGAGTGCGTTGATGAAACTTACCATTCTAGAAAGCTAATGGCAGCAGCTTTCCAGCGATATATACCACTTGGCCAGAATATTTTTCTAAAGTTACGAAAAAATGCACTGAAGACGCGCATTTTCAGTTAGCCTACACTGGCATGATGAAGCGGCCACTGCCCACTCCATGGTCCGAGTGCGTTGATGGAACTTACTATTTTGGAAAGCTAATAGCAGCACCTTTCCAGCGATATATGCCACTTGGCCAGAATATTTTTCTAAAGTTTCGCAAAAAGGCACTGAAAACGCGCAGTTTTAGTTAGCCTCCACTGGCATGATGAAGTGGCCACTGCCCACTCCATGGTCCGAGTGCGTTGATGAAACTTACCATTCTGGAAAGCTAATGGCAGCACCTTTCCAGCGATATATACCACTTGGCCAGAATATTTTTCTAAAGTTACGAAAAAAGGCACTGAAAACGCGCAGTTTTAGTTAGCCTACACTGGCATGATGAAGTGGCCACTGCCCACTCCATGGTCCGAGTGCGTTGATGAAACTTACCATTCTAGAAAGCTAATGGCAGCACCTTTCCAGCGATATATACCACTTGGCCAGAATATTTTTCTAAAGTTACGAAAAAATGCACTGAAAACGCGCATTTTCAGTTAGCCTACACTGGCATGATAAAAGCGGCCACTACCCACTCCATGGTCCGAGTGCGTTGATGGAACTTACTATTTTGGAAAGCTAATAGCAGCACCTTTCCAGCGATATACACCACTTGGCCAGAATATTTTTCTAAAGTTACGAAAAATGGCACTGAAAACGCGCAGTTTTAGTTAGCCTACACTGGCATGATGAAGTGGCCACTGCCCACTCCATGGTCCGAGTGCGTTGATGAAACTTACCATTCTAGAAAGCTAATGGCAGCAGCTTTCCAGCGATATATACCACTTGGCCAGAATATTTTTCTAAAGTTACGAAAAAATGCACTGAAGACGCGCATTTTCAGTTAGCCTACACTGGCATGATGAAGCGGCCACTGCCCACTCCATGGTCCGAGTGCGTTGATGGAACTTACTATTTTGGAAAGCTAATAGCAGCACCTTTCCAGCGATATATGCCACTTGGCCAGAATATTTTTCTAAAGTTACAAAAAAAGGCACTGAAAACGCGCAGTTTTAGTTAGCCTACACTGGCATGATGAAGTGGCCACTGCCTACTCCATGGTCCGAGTGCGTTGATGAAACTTACCATTCTAGAAAGCTAATGGCACCAGCTTTCCAGCGATATATACCACTTGGCCAGAATATTTTTCTAAAGTTTCGCAAAAAGGCACTGAAAACGCGCAGTTTTAGTTAGCCTCCACTGGCATGATGAAGTGGCCACTGCCCACTCCATGGTCCGAGTGCGTTGATGAAACTTACCATTCTGGAAAGCTAATGGCAGCACCTCTCCAGCGATATATGCCACTTGGCCAGAATATTTTTCTAAAGTTTCGCAAAAAGGCACTGAAAACGCGCAGTTTTAGTTAGCCTCCACTGGCATGATGAAGTGGCCACTGCCCACTCCATGGTCAGAGTGCGTTGATGAAACTTACCATTCTGGAAAGCTAATGGCAGCACCTCTCCAGCGATATATGCCACTTGGCCAGGATATTTTTCTAAAGTTTCGCAAAAAGGCACTGAAAACGCGCAGTTTTAGTTAGCCTCCACTGGCATGATGAAGTGGCCACTGCCCACTCCATGGTCCGAGTGCGTTGATGAAACTTACCGTTCTGGAAAGCTAATGGCAGCACCTCTCCAGCGATATATGCCACTTGGCCAGAATATTTTTCTAAAGTTTCGCAAAAAGGCACTGAAAACGCGCAGTTTTAGTTAGCCTCCACTGGCATGATGAAGTGGCCACTGCCCACTCCATGGTCCGAGTGCGTTGATGGAACTTACTATTTTGGAAAGCTAATAGCAGCATTTTTCCAGCGATATATGCCACTTGGCCAGAATATTTTTCTAAAGTTACAAAAAAAGGCACTGAAAACGCGCAGTTTTAGTTAGCCTACACTGGCATGATGAAGTGGCCACTGCCCACTCCATGGTCCGAGTGCGTTGATGAAACTTACCATTCTAGAAAGCTAATGGCAGCAGCTTTCCAGCGATATATACCACTTGGCCAGAATATTTTTCTAAAGTTACGAAAAAATGCACTGAAAACGCGCATTTTCAGTTAGCCTACACTGGCATGATGAAGCGGCCACTGCCCACTCCATGGTCCGAGTGCGTTGATGAAACTTACTATTTTGGAAAGCTAATGGCAGCACCTTTCCAGCGATATATACCACTTGGCCAGAATATTTTTCTAAAGTTACGAAAAAAGGCACTGAAAACGCGCAGTTTTAGTTAGCCTATACTGGCATGATGAAGTGGCCACTGCCCACTCCATGGTCCGAGTGCGTTGATGAAACTTACCATTCTAGAAAGCTAATGGCAGCAGCTTTCCAGCGATATATACCACTTGGCCAGAATATTTTTCTAAAGTTACGAAAAAATGCACTGAAAACGCGCATTTTCAGTTAGCCTACACTGGCATGATGAAGCGGCCACTGCCCACTCCATGGTCCGAGTGCGTTGATGGAACTTACTATTTTGGAAAGCTAATAGCAGCACCTTTCCAGCGATATATGCCACTTGGCCAGAATATTTTTCTAAAGTTTCGCAAAAAGGCACTGAAAACGCGCAGTTTTAGTTAGCCTCCACTGGCATGATGAAGTGGCCACTGCCCACTCCATGGTCCGAGTGCGTTGATAAAACTTACCATTCTGGAAAGCTAATGGCAGCACCTTTCCAGCGATATATACCACTTGGCCAGAATATTTTTCTAAAGTTACGAAAAAAGGCACTGAAAACGCGCAGTTTTAGTTAGCCTACACTGGCATGATGAAGTGGCCACTGCCCACTCCATGGTCCGAGTGCGTTGATGAAACTTACCATTCTAGAAAGCTAATGGCAGCAGCTTTCCAGCGATATATACCACTTGGCCAGAATATTTTTCTAAAGTTACGAAAAAATGCACTGAAAAATGCGCATTTTCAGTTAGCCTACACTGGCATGATGAAGCGGCCACTGCCCACTCCATGGTCCGAGTGCGTTGATGGAACTTACTATTTTGGAAAGCTAATAGCAGCACCTTTCCAGCGATATATGCCACTTGGCCAGAATATTTTTCTAAAGTTTCGCAAAAAGGCACTGAAAACGCGCAGTTTTAGTTAGCCTCCACTGGCATGATGAAGTGGCCACTGCCCACTCCATGGTCCGAGTGTGTTGATGAAACTTACCATTCTGGAAAGCTAATGGCAGCACCTTTCCAGCGATATATACCACTTGGCCAGAATATTTTTCTAAAGTTACGAAAAAAGGCACTGAAAACGCGCAGTTTTAGTTAGCATACACTGGCATGATGAAGTGGCCACTGCCCACTCCATGGTCCGAGTGCGTTGATGAAACTTACCATTCTAGAAAGCTAATGGCAGCAGCTTTCCAGCGATATATACCACTTGGCCAGAATATTTTTCTAAAGTTACGAAAAAATGCACTGAAAACGCGCATTTTCAGTTAGCCTCCACTGGCATGATGAAGTGGCCACTGCCCACTCCATGGTCCGAGTGCGTTGATGGAACATACTATTTTGGAAAGCTAATAGCAGCACCTTTCTAGCGATATATGCCACTTGGCCAGAATATTTTTCTAAAGTTACAAAAAAAGGCACTGAAAACGCGCAGTTTTAGTTAGCCTACACTGGCATGATGAAGTGGCCACTGCCCACTCCATGGTCCGAGTGCGTTGATGAAACTTACTATTCTAGAAAGCTAATGGCAGCAGCTTTCCAGCGATATATACCACTTGGCCAGAATATTTTTCTAAAGTTTCGCAAAAAGGCACTGAAAACGCGCAGTTTTAGTTAGCCTCCACTGGCATGATGAAGTGGCCACTGCCCACTCCATGGTCCGAGTGCGTTGATGAAACTTACCATTCTGGAAAGCTAATGGCAGCACCTCTTCAGCGATATATGCCACTTGGCCAGAATATTTTTCTAAAGTTTAGCAAAAAGGCACTGAAAACGCGCAGTTTTAGTTAGCCTCCACTGGCATGATGAAGTGGCCACTGCCCACTCCATGGTCCGAGTGCGTTGATGAAACTTACCATTCTGGAAAGCTAATGGCAGCACCTCTCCAGCGATATATGCCACTTGGCCAGAATATTTTTCTAAAGTTTCGCAAAAAGGCACTGAAAACGCGCAGTTTTAGTTAGCCTCCACTGGCATGATGAAGTGGCCACTGCCCACTCCATGGTCCGAGTGCGTTGATGAAACTTACCGTTCTGGAAAGCTAATGGCAGCACCTCTCCAGCGATATATGCCACTTGGCCAGAATATTTTTCTAAAGTTACAAAAAAAGGCACTGAAAACGCGCAGTTTTAGTTAGCCTACACTGGCATGATGAAGTGGCCACTACCCACTCCATGGTCCGAGTGCGTTGATGAAACTTACCATTCTAGAAAGCTAATGGCAGCAGCTTTCCAGCGATATATACCACTTGGCCAGAATATTTTTCTAAAGTTACGAAAAAATGCACTGAAAACGCGCATTTTCAGTTAGCCTACACTGGCATGATGAAGCGGCCACTGCCCACTCCATGGTCCGAGTGCGTTGATGAAACTTACTATTTTGGAAAGCTAATGGCAGCAGCTTTCCAGCGATATATACCACTTGGCCAGAATATTTTTCTAAAGTTACGAAAAAATGCACTGAAAACGCGCATTTTCAGTTAGCCTACACTGGCATGATGAAGCGGCCACTGCCCACTCCATGGTCCGAGTGCGTTGATGAAACTTACTATTTTGGAAAGCTAATGGCAGCACCTTTCCAGCGATATATACCACTTGGCCAGAATATTTTTCTAAAGTTACGAAAAAAGGCACTGAAAACGCGCAGTTTTAGTTAGCCTACACTGGCATGATGAAGTGGCCACTGCCCACTCCATGGTCCGAGTGCGTTGATGAAACTTACTATTCTAGAAAGCTAATGGCAGCAGCTTTCCAGCGATATATACCACTTGGCCAGAATATTTTTCTAAAGTTTCGCAAAAAGGCACTGAAAACGCGCAGTTTTAGTTAGCCTCCACTGGCATGATGAAGTGGCCACTGCCCACTCCATGGTCCGAGTGCGTTGATGAAACTTACCATTCTGGAAAGCTAATGGCAGCACCTCTCCAGCGATATATGCCACTTGGCCAGAATATTTTTCTAAAGTTTCGCAAAAAGGCACTGAAAACGCGCAGTTTTATTTAGCCTCCACTGGCATGATGAAGTGGCCACTGCCCACTCCATGGTCCGAGTGCGTTGATGAAACTTACCATTCTGGAAAGCTAATGGCAGCACCTCTCCAGCGATATATGCCACTTGGCCAGAATATTTTTCTAAAGTTTCGCAAAAAGGCACTGAAAACGCGCAGTTTTAGTTAGCCTCCACTGGCATGATGAAGTGGCCACTGCCCACTCCATGGTCCGAGTGCGTTGATGAAACTTACCGTTCTGGAAAGCTAATGGCAGCACCTCTCCAGCGATATATACCACTTGGCCAGAATATTTTTCTAAAGTTACGAAAAAATGCACTGAAAACGCGCATTTTCAGTTAGCCTACACTGGCATGATGAAGCGGCCACTGCCCACTCCATGGTCCGAGTGCGTTGATGGAACTTACTATTTTGGAAAGCTAATAGCAGCACCTTTCCAGCGATATATGCCACTTGGCCAGAATATTTTTCTAAAGTTTCGCAAAAAGGCACTGAAAACGCGCAGTTTTAGTTAGCCTCCACTGGCATGATGAAGTGGCCACTGCCCACTCCATGGTCCGAGTGCGTTGATAAAACTTACCATTCTGGAAAGCTAATGGCAGCACCTTTCCAGCGATATATACCACTTGGCCAGAGTATTTTTCTAAAGTTACGAAAAAAGGCGCTGAAAACGCGCAGTTTTAGTTAGCCTACACTGGCATGATGAAGTGGCCACTGCCCACTCCATGGTCCGAGTGCGTTGATGAAACTTACCATTCTAGAAAGCTAATGGCAGCAGCTTTCCAGCGATATATACCACTTGGCCAGAATATTTTTCTAAAGTTACGAAAAAATGCACTGAAAACGCGCATTTTCAGTTAGCCTACACGGCATGATGAAGCGGCCACTGCCCACTCCATGGTCCGAGTGCGTTGATGGAACTTACTATTTTGGAAAGCTAATAGCAGCACCTTTCCAGCGATATATGCCACTTGGCCAGAATATTTTTCTAAAGTTTCGCAAAAAGGCACTGAAAACGCGCAGTTTTAGTTAGCCTCCACTGGCATGATGAAGTGGCCACTGCCCACTCCATGGTCCGAGTGCGTTGATGAAACTTACCATTCTGGAAAGCTAATGGCAGCACCTTTCCAGCGATATATACCACTTGGCCAGAATATTTTTCTAAAGTTACGAAAAAAGGCACTGAAAACGCGCAGTTTTAGTTAGCATACACTGGCATGATGAAGTGGCCACTGCCCACTCCATGGTCCGAGTGCGTTGATGAAACTTACCATTCTAGAAAGCTAATGGCAGCAGCTTTCCAGCGATATATACCACTTGGCCAGAATATTTTTCTAAAGTTACGAAAAAATGCACTGAAAACGCGCATTTTCAGTTAGCCTCCACTGGCATGATGAAGTGGCCACTGCCCACTCCATGGTCCGAGTGCGTTGATGGAACATACTATTTTGGAAAGCTAATAGCAGCACCTTTCTAGCGATATATGCCACTTGGCCAGAATATTTTTCTAAAGTTACAAAAAAAGGCACTGAAAACGCGCAGTTTTAGTTAGCCTACACTGGCATGATGAAGTGGCCACTGCCCACTCCATGGTCCGAGTGCGTTGATGAAACTTACCATTCTAGAAAGCTAATGGCAGCAGCTTTCCAGCGATATATACCACTTGGCCAGAATATTTTTCTAAAGTTTCGCAAAAAGGCACTGAAAACGCGCAGTTTTAGTTAGCCTCCACTGGCATGATGAAGTGGCCACTGCCCACTCCATGGTCCGAGTGCGTTGATGAAACTTACCGTTCTGGAAAGCTAATGGCAGCACCTCTCCAGCGATATATGCCACTTGGCCAGAATATTTTTCTAAAGTTTCGCAAAAAGGCACTGAAAACGCGCAGTTTTAGTTAGCCTCCACTGGCATGATGAAGTGGCCACTGCCCACTCCATGGTCCGAGTGCGTTGATGGAACTTACTATTTTGGAAAGCTAATAGCAGCATTTTTCCAGCGATATATGCCACTTGGCCAGAATATTTTTCTAAAGTTACAAAAAAAGGCACTGAAAACGCGCAGTTTTAGTTAGCCTCCACTGGCATGATGAAGTGGCCACTGCCCACTCCATGGTCCGAGTGCGTTGATGAAACTTACCATTCTAGAAAGCTAATGGCAGCAGCTTTCCAGCGATATATACCACTTGGCCAGAATATTTTTCTAAAGTTACGAAAAAATGCACTGAAAACGCGCATTTTCAGTTAGCCTACACTGGCATGATGAAGCGGCCACTGCCCACTCCATGGTCCGAGTGCGTTGATGAAACTTACTATTTTGGAAAGCTAATGGCAGCACCTTTCCAGCGATATATACCACTTGGCCAGAATATTTTTCTAAAGTTACGAAAAAAGGCACTGAAAACGCGCAGTTTTAGTTAGCCTACACTGGCATGATGAAGTGGCCACTGCCCACTCCATGGTCCGAGTGCGTTGATGAAACTTACCATTCTAGAAAGCTAATGGCAGCAGCTTTCCAGCGATATATACCACTTGGCCAGAATATTTTTCTAAAGTTACGAAAAAATGCACTGAAAACGCGCATTTTCAGTTGGCCTACACTGGCATGATGAAGCGGCCACTGCCCACTCCATGGTCCGAGTGCGTTGATGGAACTTACTATTTTGGAAAGCTAATAGCAGCACCTTTCCAGCGATATATGCCACTTTGCCAGAATATTTTTCTAAAGTTTCGCAAAAAGGCACTGAAAACGCGCAGTTTTAGTTAGCCTCCACTGGCATGATGAAGTGGCCACTGCCCACTCCATGGTCCGAGTGCGTTGATGAAACTTACCGTTCTGGAAAGCTAATGGCAGCACCTCTCCAGCGATATATGCCACTTGGCCAGAATATTTTTCTAAAGTTACGAAAAAAGGCACTGAAAACGCGCAGTTTTAGTTAGCCTACACTGGCATGATGAAGTGGCCACTGCCCACTCCATGGTCCGAGTGCGTTGATGAAACTTACCATTCTAGAAAGCTAATGGCAGCAGCTTTCCAGCGATATATACCACTTGGCCAGAATATTTTTCTAAAGTTACGAAAAAATGCACTGAAAACGCGCATTTTCAGTTAGCCTCCACTGGCATGATGAAGTGGCCACTGCCCACTCCATGGTCCGAGTGCGTTGATGAAACTTACCGTTCTGGAAAGCTAATGGCAGCACCTCTCCAGCGATATATGCCACTTGGCCAGAATATTTTTCTAAAGTTTCGCAAAAAGGCACTGAAAACGCGCAGTTTTAGTTAGCCTCCACTGGCATGATGAAGTGGCCACTGCCCACTCCATGGTCCGAGTGCGTTGATGGAACTTACTATTTTGGAAAGCTAATAGCAGCATTTTTCCAGCGATATATGCCACTTGGCCAGAATATTTTTCTAAAGTTACAAAAAAAGGCACTGAAAACGCGCAGTTTTAGTTAGCCTACACTGGCATGATGAAGTGGCCACTGCCCACTCCATGGTCCGAGTGCGTTGATGAAACTTACCATTCTAGAAAGCTAATGGCAGCAGCTTTCCAGCGATATATACCACTTGGCCAGAATATTTTTCTAAAGTTACGAAAAAAGGCACTGAAAACGCGCAGTTTTAGTTAGCCTATACTGGCATGATGAAGTGGCCACTGCCCACTCCATGGTCCGAGTGCGTTGATGAAACTTACCATTCTAGAAAGCTAATGGCAGCAGCTTTCCAGCGATATATACCACTTGGCCAGAATGTTTTTCTAAAGTTACGAAAAAATGCACTGAAAACGCGCATTTTCAGTTAGCCTACACTGGCATGATGAAGCGGCCACTGCCCACTCCATGGTCCGAGTGCGTTGATGGAACTTACTATTTTGGAAAGCTAATAGCATCACCTTTCCAGCGATATATGCCACTTGGCCAGAATATTTTTCTAAAGTTTCGCAAAAAGGCACTGAAAACGCGCAGTTTTAGTTAGCCTCCACTGGCATGATGAAGTGGCCACTGCCCACTCCATGGTCCGAGTGCGTTGATAAAACTTACCATTCTGGAAAGCTAATGGCAGCACCTTTCCAGCGATATATACCACTTGGCCAGAATATTTTTCTAAAGTTACAAAAAAAGGCACTGAAAACGCGCAGTTTTAGTTAGCCTACACTGGCATGATGAAGTGGCCACTGCCCACTCCATGGTCCGAGTGCGTTGATGAAACTTACCATTCTGGAAAGCTAATGGCAGCACCTCTCCAGCGATATATGCCACTTGGCCAGAATATTTTTCTAAAGTTTCGCAAAAAGGCACTGAAAACGCGCAGTTTTAGTTAGCCTCCACTGGCATGATGAAGTGGCCACTGCCCACTCCATGGTCCGAGTGCGTTGATGAAACTTACCATTCTGGAAAGCTAATGGCAGCACCTTTCCAGCGATATATACCACTTGGCCAGAATATTTTTCTAAAGTTACGAAAAAAGGCACTGAAAACGCGCAGTTTTAGTTAGCCTATACTGGCATGATGAAGTGGCCACTGCCCACTCCATGGTCCGAGTGCGTTGATGAAACTTACCATTCTAGAAAGCTAATGGCAGCAGCTTTCCAGCGATATATACCACTTGGCCAGAATATTTTTCTAAAGTTACGAAAAAATGCACTGAAAACGCGCATTTTCAGTTAGCCTACACTGGCATGATGAAGCGGCCACTGCCCACTCCATGGTCCGAGTGCGTTGATGGAACTTACTATTTTGGAAAGCTAATAGCAGCACCTTTCCAGCGATATATGCCACTTGGCCAGAATATTTTTCTAAAGTTTCGCAAAAAGGCACTGAAAACGCGCAGTTTTAGTTAGCCTCCACTGGCATGATGAAGTGGCCACTGCCCACTCCATGGTCCGAGTGCGTTGATAAAACTTACCATTCTGGAAAGCTAATGGCAGCACCTTTCCAGCGATATATACCACTTGGCCAGAATATTTTTCCAAAGTTACGAAAAAAGGCACTGAAAACGCGCAGTTTTAGTTAGCCTACACTGGCATGATGAAGTGGCCACTGCCCACTCCATGGTCCGAGTGCGTTGATGAAACTTACCATTCTAGAAAGCTAATGGCAGCAGCTTTCCAGCGATATATACCACTTGGCCAGAATATTTTTCTAAAGTTACGAAAAAATGCACTGAAAACGCGCATTTTCAGTTAGCCTACACTGGCATGATGAAGCGGCCACTGCCCACTCCATGGTCCGAGTGCGTTGATGGAACTTACTATTTTGGAAAGCTAATAGCAGCACCTTTCCAGCGATATATGCCACTTGGCCAGAATATTTTTCTAAAGTTTCGCAAAAGGCACTGAAAACGCGCAGTTTTAGTTAGCCTCCACTGGCATGATGAAGTGGCCACTGCCCACTCCATGGTCCGAGTGCGTTGATGAAACTTACCATTCTGGAAAGCTAACGGCAGCACCTTTCCAGCGATATATGCCACTTGGCCAGAATATTTTTCTAAAGTTACAAAAAAAGGCACTGAAAACGCGCAGTTTTAGTTAGCCTACACTGGCATGATGAAGTGGCCACTGCCCACTCCATGGTCCGAGTGCGTTGATGAAACTTACCATTCCAGAAAGCTAATGGCAGCAGCTTTCCAGCGATATATACCACTTGGCCAGAATATTTTTCTAAAGTTACGAAAAAATGCACTGAAAACGCGCATTTTCAGTTAGCCTCCACTGGCATGATGAAGTGGCCACTGCCCACTCCATGGTCCGAGTGCGTTGATGGAACATACTATTTTGGAAAGCTAATAGCAGCGCCTTTCTAGCGATATATGCCACTTGGCCAGAATATTTTTCTAAAGTTACAAAAAAAGGCACTGAAAACGCGCAGTTTTAGTTAGCCTACACTGGCATGATGAAGTGGCCACTGCCCACTCCATGGTCCGAGTGCGTTGATGAAACTTACCATTCTAGAAAGCTAATGGCAGCAGCTTTCCAGCGATATATACCACTTGGCCAGAATATTTTTCTAAAGTTTCGCAAAAAGGCACTGAAAACGCGCAGTTTTAGTTAGCCTCCACTGGCATGATGAAGTGGCCACTGCCCACTCCATGGTCCGAGTGCGTTGATGAAACTTACCATTCTGGAAAGCTAATGGCAGCACCTCTCCAGCGATATATGCCACTTGGCCAGAATATTTTTCTAAAGTTTCGCAAAAAGGCACTGAAAACGCGCAGTTTTAGTTAGCCTCCACTGGCATGATGAAGTGGCCACTGCCCACTCCATGGTCCGAGTGCGTTGATGAAACTTACCGTTCTGGAAAGCTAATGGCAGCACCTCTCCAGCGATATATGCCACTTGGCCAGAATATTTTTCTAAAGTTACGAAAAAAGGCACTGAAAACGCGCAGTTTTAGTTAGCCTACACTGGCATGATGAAGTGGCCACTGCCCACTCCATGGTCCGAGTGCGTTGATGAAACTTACCATTCTAGAAAGCTAATGGCAGCAGCTTTCCAGCGATATATACCACTTGGCCAGAATATTTTTCTAAAGTTACGAAAAAATGCACTGAAAACGCGCATTTTCAGTTAGCCTCCACTGGCATGATGAAGTGGCCACTGCCCACTCCATGGTCCGAGTGCGTTGATGAAACTTACCGTTCTGGAAAGCTAATGGCAGCACCTCTCCAGCGATATATACCACTTGGCCAGAATATTTTTCTAAAGTTACGAAAAAATGCACTGAAAACGCGCATTTTCAGTTAGCCTACACTGGCATGATGAAGTGGCCACTGCCCACTCCATGGTCCGAGTGCGTTGATGAAACTTACCATTCTAGAAAGCTAATGGCAGCAGCTTTCCAGCGATATATACCACTTGGCCAGAATATTTTTCTAAAGTTACGAAAAAATGCACTGAAAACGCGCATTTTCAGTTAGCCTACACTGGCATGATGAAGCGGCCACTGCCCACTCCATGGTCCGAGTGCGTTGATGGAACTTACTATTTTGGAAAGCTAATAGCAGCACCTTTCCAGCGATATATACCACTTGGCCAGAATATTTTTCTAAAGTTACGAAAAAAGGCACTGAAAACGCGCAGTTTTAGTTAGCCTCCACTGGCATGATGAAGTGGCCACTGCCCACTCCATGGTCCGAGTGCGTTGATGAAACTTACCATTCTGGAAAGCTAATGGCAGCACCTCTCCAGCGATATATGCCACTTGGCCAGAATATTTTTCTAAAGTTTCGCAAAAAGGCACTGAAAACGCGCAGTTTTAGTTAGCCTCCACTGGCATGATGAAGTGGCCACTGCCCACTCCATGGTCCGAGTGCGTTGATGAAACTTACCATTCTGGAAAGCTAATGGCAGCACCTTTCCAGCGATATATACCACTTGGCCAGAATATTTTTCTAAAGGTACGAAAAAATGCACTGAAAACGCGCAGTTTTAGTTAGCCTATACTGGCATGATGAAGTGGCCACTGCCCACTCCATGGTCCGAGTGCGTTGATGAAACTTACCATTCTAGAAAGCTAATGGCAGCAGCTTTCCAGCGATATATACCACTTGGCCAGAATATTTTTCTAAAGTTACGAAAAAATGCACTGAAAACGCGCATTTTCAGTTAGCCTACACTGGCATGATGAAGCGGCCACTGCCCACTCCATGGTCCGACTGCGTTGATGGAACTTACTATTTTGGAAAGCTAATAGCAGCACCTTTCCAGCGATATATGCCACTTGGCCAGAATATTTTTCTAAAGTTTCGCAAAAAGGCACTGAAAACGCGCAGTTTTAGTTAGCCTCCACTGGCATGATGAAGTGGCCACTGCCCACTCCATGGTCCGAGTGCGTTGGTAAAACTTACCATTCTGGAAAGCTAATGGCAGCACCTTTCCAGCGATATATACCACTTGGCCAGAATATTTTTCTAAAGTTACGAAAAAAGGCACTGAAAACGCGCAGTTTTAGTTAGCCTACACTGGCATGATGAAGTGGCCACTGCCCACTCCATGGTCCGAGTGCGTTGATGAAACTTACCATTCTAGAAAGCTAATGGCAGCAGCTTTCCAGCGATATATACCACTTGCCCAGAATATTTTTCTAAAGTTACGAAAAAATGCACTGAAAACGCGCATTTTCAGTTAGCCTACACTGGCATGATGAAGCGGCCACTGCCCACTCCATGGTCCGAGTGCGTTGATGGAACTTACTATTTTGGAAAGCTAATAGCAGCACCTTTCCAGCGATATATGCCACTTGGCCAGAATATTTTTCTAAAGTTTCGCAAAAAGGCACTGAAAACGCGCAGTTTTAGTTAGCCTCCACTGGCATGATGAAGTGGCCACTGCCCACTCCATGGTCCGAGTGCGTTGATAAAACTTACCATTCTGGAAAGCTAATGGCAGCACCTTTCCAGCGATATATACCACTTGGCCAGAATATTTTTCCAAAGTTACGAAAAAAGGCACTGAAAACGCGCAGTTTTAGTTAGCCTACACTGGCATGATGAAGTGGCCACTGCCCACTCCATGGTCCGAGTGCGTTGATGAAACTTACCATTCTAGAAAGCTAATGGCAGCAGCTTTCCAGCGATATATACCACTTGGCCAGAATATTTTTCTAAAGTTACGAAAAAATGCACTGAAAACGCGCATTTTCAGTTAGCCTACACTGGCATGATGAAGCGGCCACTGCCCACTCCATGGTCCGAGTGCGTTGATGGAACTTACTATTTTGGAAAGCTAATAGCAGCACCTTTCCAGCGATATATGCCACTTGGCCAGAATATTTTTCTAAAGTTTCGCAAAAGGCACTGAAAACGCGCAGTTTTAGTTAGCCTCCACTGGCATGATGAAGTGGCCACTGCCCACTCCATGGTCCGAGTGCGTTGATGAAACTTACCATTCTGGAAAGCTAATGGCAGCACCTCTCCAGCGATATATGCCACTTGGCCAGAATATTTTTCTAAAGTTTCGCAAAAAGGCACTGAAAACGCGCAGTTTTAGTTAGCCTCCACTGGCATGATGAAGTGGCCACTGCCCACTCCATGGTCCGAGTGCGTTGATGGAACATACTATTTTGGAAAGCTAATAGCAGCGCCTTTCTAGCGATATATGCCACTTGGCCAGAATATTTTTCTAAAGTTACAAAAAAAGGCACTGAAAACGCGCAGTTTTCGTTAGCCTACACTGGCATGATGAAGTGGCCACTGCCCACTCCATGGTCCGAGTGCGTTGATGAAACTTACCATTCTAGAAAGCTAATGGCAGCAGCTTTCCAGCGATATATACCACTTGGCCAGAATATTTTTCTAAAGTTTCGCAAAAAGGCACTGAAAACGCGCAGTTTTAGTTAGCCTCCACTGGCATGATGAAGTGGCCACTGCCCACTCCATGGTCCGAGTGCGTTGATGAAACTTACCATTCTGGAAAGCTAATGGCAGCACCTCTCCGGCGATATATGCCACTTGGCCAGAATATTTTTCTAAAGTTTCGCAAAAAGGCACTGAAAACGCGCAGTTTTAGTTAGCCTCCACTGGCATGATGAAGTGGCCACTGCCCACTCCATGGTCCGAGTGCGTTGATGAAACTTACCGTTCTGGAAAGCTAATGGCAGGACCTCTCCAGCGATATATGCCACTTGGCCAGAATATTTTTCTAAAGTTTCGCAAAAAGGCACTGAAAACGCGCAGTTTTAGTTAGCCTCCACTGGCATGATGAAGTGGCCACTGCCCACTCCATGGTCCGAGTGCGTTGATGGAACATACTATTTTGGAAAGCTAATAGCAGCGCCTTTCTAGCGATATATGCCACTTGGCCAGAATATTTTTCTAAAGTTACAAAAAAAGGCACTGAAAACGCGCAGTTTTAGTTAGCCTACACTGGCATGATGAAGTGGCCACTGCCCACTCCATGGTCCGAGTGCGTTGATGAAACTTACCATTCTAGAAAGCTAATGGCAGCAGCTTTCCAGCGATATATACCACTTGGCCAGAATATTTTTCTAAAGTTTCGCAAAAAGGCACTGAAAACGCGCAGTTTTAGTTAGCCTCCACTGGCATGATGAAGTGGCCACTGCCCACTCCATGGTCCGAGTGCGTTGATGAAACTTACCATTCTGGAAAGCTAATGGCAGCACCTCTCCAGCGATATATGCCACTTGGCCAGAATATTTTTCTAAAGTTTCGCAAAAGGCACTGAAAACGCGCAGTTTTAGTTAGCCTCCACTGGCATGATGAAGTGGCCACTGCCCACTCCATGGTCCGAGTGCGTTGATGAAACTTACCATTCTAGAAAGCTAATGGCAGCAGCTTTCCAGCGATATATACCACTTGGCCAGAATATTTTTCTAAAGTTACGAAAAAATGCACTGAAAACGCGCATTTTCAGTTAGCCTACACTGGCATGATGAAGCGGCCACTGCCCACTCCATGGTCCGAGTGCGTTGATGGAACTTACTATTTTGGAAAGCTAATAGCAGCACCTTTCCAGCGATATATGCCACTTGGCCAGAATATTTTTCTAAAGTTTCGCAAAAGGCACTGAAAACGCGCAGTTTTAGTTAGCCTCCACTGGCATGATGAAGTGACCACTGCCCACTCCATGGTCCGAGTGCGTTGATGAAACTTACCATTCTGGAAAGCTAATGGCTTCACCTCTCCAGCGATATATGCCACTTGGCCAGAATATTTTTCTAAAGTTTCGCAAAAAGGCACTGAAAACGCGCAGTTTTAGTTAGCCTCCACTGGCATGATGAAGTGGCCACTGCCCACTCCATGGTCCGAGTGCGTTGATGGAACATACTATTTTGGAAAGCTAATAGCAGCGCCTTTCTAGCGATATATGCCACTTGGCCAGAATATTTTTCTAAAGTTACAAAAAAAGGCACTGAAAACGCGCAGTTTTAGTTAGCCTACACTGGCATGATGAAGTGGCCACTGCCCACTCCATGGTCCGAGTGCGTTGATGAAACTTACCATTCTAGAAAGCTAATGGCAGCAGCTTTCCAGCGATATATACCACTTGCCCAGAATATTTTTCTAAAGTTACGAAAAAATGCACTGAAAACGCGCATTTTCAGTTAGCCTACACTGGCATGATGAAGCGGCCACTGCCCACTCCATGGTCCGAGTGCGTTGATGGAACTTACTATTTTGGAAAGCTAATAGCAGCACCTTTCCAGCGATATATGCCACTTGGCCAGAATATTTTTCTAAAGTTTCGCAAAAAGGCACTGAAAACGCGCAGTTTTAGTTAGCCTCCACTGGCATGATGAAGTGGCCACTGCCCACTCCATGGTCCGAGTGCGTTGATAAAACTTACCATTCTGGAAAGCTAATGGCAGCACCTTTCCAGCGATATATACCACTTGGCCAGAATATTTTTCCAAAGTTACGAAAAAAGGCACTGAAAACGCGCAGTTTTAGTTAGCCTACACTGGCATGATGAAGTGGCCACTGCCCACTCCATGGTCCGAGTGCGTTGATGAAACTTACCATTCTAGAAAGCTAATGGCAGCAGCTTTCCAGCGATATATACCACTTGGCCAGAATATTTTTCTAAAGTTACGAAAAAATGCACTGAAAACGCGCATTTTCAGTTAGCCTACACTGGCATGATGAAGCGGCCACTGCCCACTCCATGGTCCGAGTGCGTTGATGGAACTTACTATTTTGGAAAGCTAATAGCAGCACCTTTCCAGCGATATATGCCACTTGGCCAGAATATTTTTCTAAAGTTTCGCAAAAGGCACTGAAAACGCGCAGTTTTAGTTAGCCTCCACTGGCATGATGAAGTGGCCACTGCCCACTCCATGGTCCGAGTGCGTTGATGAAACTTACCATTCTGGAAAGCTAATGGCAGCACCTCTCCAGCGATATATGCCACTTGGCCAGAATATTTTTCTAAAGTTTCGCAAAAAGGCACTGAAAACGCGCAGTTTTAGTTAGCCTCCACTGGCATGATGAAGTGGCCACTGCCCACTCCATGGTCCGAGTGCGTTGATGGAACATACTATTTTGGAAAGCTAATAGCAGCGCCTTTCTAGCGATATATGCCACTTGGCCAGAATATTTTTCTAAAGTTACAAAAAAAGGCACTGAAAACGCGCAGTTTTCGTTAGCCTACACTGGCATGATGAAGTGGCCACTGCCCACTCCATGGTCCGAGTGCGTTGATGAAACTTACCATTCTAGAAAGCTAATGGCAGCAGCTTTCCAGCGATATATACCACTTGGCCAGAATATTTTTCTAAAGTTTCGCAAAAAGGCACTGAAAACGCGCAGTTTTAGTTAGCCTCCACTGGCATGATGAAGTGGCCACTGCCCACTCCATGGTCCGAGTGCGTTGATGAAACTTACCATTCTGGAAAGCTAATGGCAGCACCTCTCCGGCGATATATGCCACTTGGCCAGAATATTTTTCTAAAGTTTCGCAAAAAGGCACTGAAAACGCGCAGTTTTAGTTAGCCTCCACTGGCATGATGAAGTGGCCACTGCCCACTCCATGGTCCGAGTGCGTTGATGAAACTTACCGTTCTGGAAAGCTAATGGCAGGACCTCTCCAGCGATATATGCCACTTGGCCAGAATATTTTTCTAAAGTTTCGCAAAAAGGCACTGAAAACGCGCAGTTTTAGTTAGCCTCCACTGGCATGATGAAGTGGCCACTGCCCACTCCATGGTCCGAGTGCGTTGATGGAACATACTATTTTGGAAAGCTAATAGCAGCGCCTTTCTAGCGATATATGCCACTTGGCCAGAATATTTTTCTAAAGTTACAAAAAAAGGCACTGAAAACGCGCAGTTTTAGTTAGCCTACACTGGCATGATGAAGTGGCCACTGCCCACTCCATGGTCCGAGTGCGTTGATGAAACTTACCATTCTAGAAAGCTAATGGCAGCAGCTTTCCAGCGATATATACCACTTGGCCAGAATATTTTTCTAAAGTTTCGCAAAAAGGCACTGAAAACGCGCAGTTTTAGTTAGCCTCCACTGGCATGATGAAGTGGCCACTGCCCACTCCATGGTCCGAGTGCGTTGATGAAACTTACCATTCTGGAAAGCTAATGGCAGCACCTCTCCAGCGATATATGCCACTTGGCCAGAATATTTTTCTAAAGTTTCGCAAAAGGCACTGAAAACGCGCAGTTTTAGTTAGCCTCCACTGGCATGATGAAGTGGCCACTGCCCACTCCATGGTCCGAGTGCGTTGATGAAACTTACCATTCTAGAAAGCTAATGGCAGCAGCTTTCCAGCGATATATACCACTTGGCCAGAATATTTTTCTAAAGTTACGAAAAAATGCACTGAAAACGCGCATTTTCAGTTAGCCTACACTGGCATGATGAAGCGGCCACTGCCCACTCCATGGTCCGAGTGCGTTGATGGAACTTACTATTTTGGAAAGCTAATAGCAGCACCTTTCCAGCGATATATGCCACTTGGCCAGAATATTTTTCTAAAGTTTCGCAAAAGGCACTGAAAACGCGCAGTTTTAGTTAGCCTCCACTGGCATGATGAAGTGGCCACTGCCCACTCCATGGTCCGAGTGCGTTGATGAAACTTACCATTCTGGAAAGCTAATGGCTTCACCTCTCCAGCGATATATGCCACTTGGCCAGAATATTTTTCTAAAGTTTCGCAAAAAGGCACTGAAAACGCGCAGTTTTAGTTAGCCTCCACTGGCATGATGAAGTGGCCACTGCCCACTCCATGGTCCGAGTGCGTTGATGGAACATACTATTTTGGAAAGCTAATAGCAGCGCCTTTCTAGCGATATATGCCACTTGGCCAGAATATTTTTCTAAAGTTACAAAAAAAGGCACTGAAAACGCGCAGTTTTAGTTAGCCTACACTGGCATGATGAAGTGGCCACTGCCCACTCCATGGTCCGAGTGCGTTGATGAAACTTACCATTCTAGAAAGCTAATGGCAGCAGCTTTCCAGCGATATATACCACTTGGCCAGAATATTTTTCTAAAGTTTCGCAAAAAGGCACTGAAAACGCGCAGTTTTAGTTAGCCTCCACTGGCATGATGAAGTGGCCACTGCCCACTCCATGGTCCGAGTGCGTTGATGAAACTTACCATTCTGGAAAGCTAATGGCAGCACCTCTCCAGCGATATATGCCACTTGGCCAGAATATTTTTCTAAAGTTTCGCAAAAAGGCACTGAAAACGCGCAGTTTTAGTTAGCCTCCACTGGCATGATGAAGTGGCCACTGCCCACTCCATGGTCCGAGTGCGTTGATGAAACTTACCGTTCTGGAAAGCTAATGGCAGCACCTCTCCAGCGATATATGCCACTTGGCCAGAATATTTTTCTAAAGTTACGAAAAAATGCACTGAAAACGCGCATTTTCAGTTAGCCTACACTGGCATGATGAAGCGGCCACTGCCCACTCCATGGTCCGAGTGCGTTGATGGAACATACTATTTTGGAAAGCTAATAGCAGCACCTTTCCAGCGATATATGCCACTTGGCCAGAATATTTTTCTAAAGTTTCGCAAAATGCACTGAAAACGCGCATTTTCAGTTAGCCTACACTGGCATGATGAAGCGGCCACTGCCCACTCCATGGTCCGAGTGCGTTGATGGAACATACTATTTTGGAAAGCTAATAGCAGCGCCTTTCTAGCGATATATGCCACTTGGCCAGAATATTTTTCTAAAGTTACAAAAAAAGGCACTGAAAACGCGCAGTTTTAGTTAGCCTACACTGGCATGATGAAGTGGCCACTGCCCACTCCATGGTCCGAGTGCGTTGATGAAACTTACCATTCTAGAAAGCTAATGGCAGCAGCTTTCCAGCGATATATACCACTTGGCCAGAATATTTTTCTAAAGTTTCGCAAAAAGGCACTGAAAACGCGCAGTTTTAGTTAGCCTCCACTGGCATGATGAAGTGGCCACTGCCCACTCCATGGTCCGAGTGCGTTGATGAAACTTACCATTCTGGAAAGCTAATGGCAGCACCTCTCCAGCGATATATGCCACTTGGCCAGAATATTTTTCTAAAGTTTCGCAAAAAGGCACTGAAAACGCGCAGTTTTAGTTAGCCTCCACTGGCATGATGAAGTGGCCACTGCCCACTCCATGGTCCGAGTGCGTTGATGAAACTTACCGTTCTGGAAAGCTAATGGCAGCACCTCTCCAGCGATATATGCCACTTGGCCAGAATATTTTTCTAAAGTTACGAAAAAAGGCACTGAAAACGCGCAGTTTTAGTTAGCCTACACTGGCATGATGAAGTGGCCACTGCCCACTCCATGGTCCGAGTGCGTTGATGAAACTTACTATTCTAGAAAGCTAATGGCAGCAGCTTTCCAGCGATATATACCACTTGGCCAGAATATTTTTCTAAAGTTACGAAAAAATGCACTGAAAACGCGCATTTTCAGTTAGCCTCCACTGGCATGATGAAGTGGCCACTGCCCACTCCATGGTCCGAGTGCGTTGATGGAACTTACCGTTCTGGAAAGCTAATGGCAGCACCTCTCCAGCGATATATACCACTTGGCCAGAATATTTTTCTAAAGTTACGAAAAAATGCACTGAAAACGCGCATTTTCAGTTAGCCTACACTGGCATGATGAAGTGGCCACTGCCCACTCCATGGTCCGAGTGCGTTGATGAAACTTACCATTCTAGAAAGCTAATGGCAGCAGCTTTCCAGCGATATATACCACTTGGCCAGAATATTTTTCTAAAGTTACGAAAAAATGCACTGAAAACGCGCATTTTCAGTTAGCCTACACTGGCATGATGAAGCGGCCACTGCCCACTCCATGGTCCGAGTGCGTTGATGGAACTTACTATTTTGGAAAGCTAATAGCAGCACCTTTCCAGCGATATATACCACTTGGCCAGAATATTTTTCTAAAGTTACGAAAAAAGGCACTGAAAACGCGCAGTTTTAGTTAGCCTCCACTGGCATGATGAAGTGGCCACTGCCCACTCCATGGTCCGAGTGCGTTGATGAAACTTACCATTCTGGAAAACTAATGGCAGCACCTCTCCAGCGATATATGCAACTTGGCCAGAATATTTTTCTAAAGTTTCGCAAAAAGGCACTGAAAACGCGCAGTTTTAGTTAGCCTCCACTGGCATGATGAAGTGGCCACTGCCCACTCCATGGTCCGAGTGCGTTGATGAAACTTACCATTCTGGAAAGCTAATGGCAGCACCTTTCCAGCGATATATACCACTTGGCCAGAATATTTTTCTAAAGGTACGAAAAAATGCACTGAAAACGCGCAGTTTTAGTTAGCCTATACTGGCATGATGAAGTGGCCACTGCCCACTCCATGGTCCGAGCGCGTTGATGAAACTTACCATTCTAGAAAGCTAATGGCAGCAGCTTTCCAGCGATATATACCACTTGGCCAGAATATTTTTCTAAAGTTACGAAAAAATGCACTGAAAACGCGCATTTTCAGTTAGCCTACACTGGCATGATGAAGCGGCCACTGCCCACTCCATGGTCCGACTGCGTTGATGGAACTTACTATTTTGGAAAGCTAATAGCAGCACCTTTCCAGCGATATATGCCACTTGGCCAGAATATTTTTCTAAAGTTTCGCAAAAAGGCACTGAAAACGCGCAGTTTTAGTTAGCCTCCACTGGCATGATGAAGTGGCCACTGCCCACTCCATGGTCCGAGTGCGTTGGTAAAACTTACCATTCTGGAAAGCTAATGGCAGCACCTTTCCAGCGATATATACCACTTGGCCAGAATATTTTTCTAAAGTTACGAAAAAAGGCACTGAAAACGCGCAGTTTTAGTTAGCCTACACTGGCATGATGAAGTGGCCACTGCCCACTCCATGGTCCGAGTGCGTTGATGAAACTTACCATTCTAGAAAGCTAATGGCAGCAGCTTTCCAGCGATATATACCACTTGGCCAGAATATTTTTCTAAAGTTACGAAAAAATGCACTGAAAACGCGCATTTTCAGTTAGCCTACACTGGCATGATGAAGCGGCCACTGCCCACTCCATGGTCCGAGTGCGTTGATGGAACTTACTATTTTGGAAAGCTAATAGCAGCACCTTTCCAGCGATATATGCCACTTGGCCAGAATATTTTTCTAAAGTTTCGCAAAAAGGCACTGAAAACGCGCAGTTTTAGTTAGCCTCCACTGGCATGATGAAGTGGCCACTGCCCACTCCATGGTCCGAGTGCGTTGATAAAACTTACCATTCTGAAAAGCTAATGGCAGCACCTTTCCAGCGATATATACCACTTGGCCAGAATATTTTTCCAAAGTTACGAAAAAAGGCACTGAAAACGCGCAGTTTTAGTTAGCCTACACTGGCATGATGAAGTGGCCACTGCCCACTCCATGGTCCGAGTGCGTTGATGAAACTTACCATTCTAGAAAGCTAATGGCAGCAGCTTTCCAGCGATATATACCACTTGGCCAGAATATTTTTCTAAAGTTACGAAAAAATGCACTGAAAACGCGCATTTTCAGTTAGCCTACACTGGCATGATGAAGCGGCCACTGCCCACTCCATGGTCCGAGTGCGTTGATGGAACTTACTATTTTGGAAAGCTAATAGCAGCACCTTTCCAGCGATATATGCCACTTGGCCAGAATATTTTTCTAAAGTTTCGCAAAAGGCACTGAAAACGCGCAGTTTTAGTTAGCCTCCACTGGCATGATGAAGTGGCCACTGCCCACTCCATGGTCCGAGTGCGTTGATGAAACTTACCATTCTGGAAAGCTAATGGCAGCACCTCTCCAGCGATATATGCCACTTGGCCAGAATATTTTTCTAAAGTTTCGCAAAAAGGCACTGAAAACGCGCAGTTTTAGTTAGCCTCCACTGGCATGATGAAGTGGCCACTGCCCACTCCATGGTCCGAGTGCGTTGATGAAACTTACCATTCTGGAAAGCTAATGGCAGCACCTCTCCAGCGATATATGCCACTTGGCCAGAATATTTTTCTAAAGTTACGAAAAAATGCACTGAAAACGCGCATTTTCAGTTAGCCTCCACTGGCATGATGAAGTGGCCACTGCCCACTCCATGGTCCGAGTGCGTTGATGGAACATACTATTTTGGAAAGCTAATAGCAGCGCCTTTCTAGCGATATATGCCACTTGGCCAGAATATTTTTCTAAAGTTACAAAAAAAGGCACTGAAAACGCGCAGTTTTAGTTAGCCTCCACTGGCATGATGAAGTGGCCACTGCCCACTCCATGGTCCGAGTGCGTTGATGAAACTTACCATTCTAGAAAGCTAATGGCAGCAGCTTTCCAGCGATATATACCACTTGGCCAGAATATTTTTCTAAAGTTACGAAAAAATGCACTGAAAACGCGCATTTTCAGTTAGCCTCCACTGGCATGATGAAGTGGCCACTGCCCACTCCATGGTCCGAGTGCGTTGATGGAACATACTATTTTGGAAAGCTAATAGCAGCGCCTTTCTAGCGATATATGCCACTTGGCCAGAATATTTTTCTAAAGTTACGAAAAAAGGCACTGAAAACGCGCAGTTTTAGTTAGCCTACACTGGCATGATGAAGTGGCCACTGCCCACTCCATGGTCCGAGTGCGTTGATGAAACTTACCATTCTAGAAAGCTAATGGCAGCAGCTTTCCAGCGATATATACCACTTGGCCAGAATATTTTTCTAAAGTTTCGCAAAAAGGCACTGAAAACGCGCAGTTTTAGTTAGCCTCCACTGGCATGATGAAGTGGCCACTGCCCACTCCATGGTCCGAGTGCGTTGATGAAACTTACCATTCTGGAAAGCTAATGGCAGCACCTCTCCAGCGATATATGCCACTTGGCCAGAATATTTTTCTAAAGTTTCGCAAAAAGGCACTGAAAACGCGCAGTTTTAGTTAGCCTCCACTGGCATGATGAAGTGGCCACTGCCCACTCCATGGTCCGAGTGCGTTGATGAAACTTACCGTTCTGGAAAGCTAATGGCAGCACCTCTCCAGCGATATATGCCACTTGG
Organism: Sicus ferrugineus; assembly: GCA_922984085.1. Classification (NCBI taxonomy): domain Eukaryota; kingdom Metazoa; phylum Arthropoda; class Insecta; order Diptera; family Conopidae; genus Sicus; species Sicus ferrugineus. The sequence continues at coordinate 7,257,559 of OV277354.1, forward strand.
CCAGAATATTTTTCTAAAGTTACGAAAAAAGGCACTGAAAACGCGCAGTTTTAGTTAGCCTACACTGGCATGATGAAGTGGCCACTGCCCACTCCATGGTCCGAGTGCGTTGATGAAACTTACCATTCTAGAAAGCTAATGGCAGCAGCTTTCCAGCGATATATACCACTTGGCCAGAATATTTTTCTAAAGTTACGAAAAAATGCACTGAAAACGCGCATTTTCAGTTAGCCTCCACTGGCATGATGAAGTGGCCACTGCCCACTCCATGGTCCGAGTGCGTTGATGAAACTTACCGTTCTGGAAAGCTAATGGCAGCACCTCTCCAGCGATATATACCACTTGGCCAGAATATTTTTCTAAAGTTACGAAAAAATGCACTGAAAACGCGCATTTTCAGTTAGCCTACACTGGCATGATGAAGTGGCCACTGCCCACTCCATGGTCCGAGTGCGTTGATGAAACTTACCATTCTAGAAAGCTAATGGCAGCAGCTTTCCAGCGATATATACCACTTGGCCAGAATATTTTTCTAAAGTTACGAAAAAATGCACTGAAAACGCGCATTTTCAGTTAGCCTACACTGGCATGATGAAGCGGCCACTGCCCACTCCATGGTCCGAGTGCGTTGATGGAACTTACTATTTTGGAAAGCTAATAGCAGCACCTTTCCAGCGATATATACCACTTGGCCAGAATATTTTTCTAAAGTTACGAAAAAAGGCACTGAAAACGCGCAGTTTTAGTTAGCCTCCACTGGCATGATGAAGTGGCCACTGCCCACTCCATGGTCCGAGTGCGTTGATGAAACTTACCATTCTGGAAAGCTAATGGCAGCACCTCTCCAGCGATATATGCCACTTGGCCAGAATATTTTTCTAAAGTTTCGCAAAAAGGCACTGAAAACGCGCAGTTTTAGTTAGCCTCCACTGGCATGATGAAGTGGCCACTGCCCACTCCATGGTCCGAGTGCGTTGATGAAACTTACCATTCTGGAAAGCTAATGGCAGCACCTTTCCAGCGATATATACCACTTGGCCAGAATATTTTTCTAAAGGTACGAAAAAAGGCACTGAAAACGCGCAGTTTTAGTTAGCCTATACTGGCATGATGAAGTGGCCACTGCCCACTCCATGGTCCGAGTGCGTTGATGAAACTTACCATTCTAGAAAGCTAATGGCAGCAGCTTTCCAGCGATATATACCACTTGGCCAGAATATTTTTCTAAAGTTACGAAAAAATGCACTGAAAACGCGCATTTTCAGTTAGCCTACACTGGCATGATGAAGCGGCCACTGCCCACTCCATGGTCCGACTGCGTTGATGGAACTTACTATTTTGGAAAGCTAATAGCAGCACCTTTCCAGCGATATATGCCACTTTGCCAGAATATTTTTCTAAAGTTTCGCAAAAAGGCACTGAAAACGCGCAGTTTTAGTTAGCCTCCACTGGCATGATGAAGTGGCCACTGCCCACTCCATGGTCCGAGTGCGTTGGTAAAACTTACCATTCTGGAAAGCTAATGGCAGCACCTTTCCAGCGATATATACCACTTGGCCAGAATATTTTTCTAAAGTTACGAAAAAAGGCACTGAAAACGCGCAGTTTTAGTTAGCCTACACTGGCATGATGAAGTGGCCACTGCCCACTCCATGGTCCGAGTGCGTTGATGAAACTTACCATTCTAGAAAGCTAATGGCAGCAGCTTTCCAGCGATATATACCACTTGGCCAGAATATTTTTCTAAAGTTACGAAAAAATGCACTGAAAACGCGCATTTTCAGTTAGCCTACACTGGCATGATGAAGCGGCCACTGCCCACTCCATGGTCCGAGTGCGTTGATGGAACTTACTATTTTGGAAAGCTAATAGCAGCACCTTTCCAGCGATATATGCCACTTGGCCAGAATATTTTTCTAAAGTTTCGCAAAAAGGCACTGAAAACGCGCAGTTTTAGTTAGCCTCCACTGGCATGATGAAGTGGCCACTGCCCACTCCATGGTCCGAGTGCGTTGATGAAACTTACCGTTCTGGAAAGCTAATGGCAGCACCTTTCCAGCGATATATACCACTTGGCCAGAATATTTTTCTAAAGTTACGAAAAAAGGCACTGAAAACGCGCAGTTTTAGTTAGCATACACTGGCATGATGAAGTGGCCACTGCCCACTCCATGGTCCGAGTGCGTTGATGAAACTTACCATTCTAGAAAGCTAATGGCAGCAGCTTTCCAGCGATATACACCACTTGGCCAGAATATTTTTCTAAAGTTACGAAAAAATGCACTGAAAACGCGCATTTTCAGTTAGCCTCCACTGGCATGATGAAGTGGCCACTGCCCACTCCATGGTCCGAGTGCGTTGATGGAACATACTATTTTGGAAAGCTAATAGCAGCACCTTTCTAGCGATATATGCCACTTGGCCAGAATATTTTTCTAAAGTTACACAAAAAGGCACTGAAAACGCGCAGTTTTAGTTAGCCTACACTGGCATGATGAAGTGGCCACTGCCCACTCCATGGTCCGAGTGCGTTGATGAAACTTACTATTCTAGAAAGCTAATGGCAGCAGCTTTCCAGCGATATATACCACTTGGCCAGTATATTTTTCTAAAGTTTCGCAAAAAGGCACTGAAAACGCGCAGTTTTAGTTAGCCTCCACTGGCATGATGAAGTGGCCACTGCCCACTCCATGGTCCGAGTGCGTTGATGAAACTTACCATTCTGGAAAGCTAATGGCAGCACCTCTCCAGCGATATATGCCACTTGGCCAGAATATTTTTCTAAAGTTTCGCAAAAAGGCACTGAAAACGCGCAGTTTTAGTTAGCCTCCACTGGCATGATGAAGTGGCCACTGCCCACTCCATGGTCCGAGTGCGTTGATGAAACTTACCGTTCTGAAAAGCTAATGGCAGCACCTCTCCAGCGATATATACCACTTGGCCAGAATATTTTTCTAAAGTTACGAAAAAATGCACTGAAAACGCGCATTTTCAGTTACCCTACACTGGCATGATGAAGCGGCCACTGCCCACTCCATGGTCCGAGTGCGTTGATGAAACTTACTATTTTGGAAAGCTAATGGCAGCACCTTTCCAGCGATATATACCACTTGGCCAGAATATTTTTCTAAAGTTACGAAAAAAGGCACTGAAAACGCGCAGTTTTAGTTAGCCTACACTGGCATGATGAAGTGGCCACTGCCCACTCCATGGTCCGAGTGCGTTGATGAAACTTACCATTCTAGAAAGCTAATGGCAGCAGCTTTCCAGCGATATATACCACTTGGCCAGAATATTTTTCTAAAGTTACGAAAAAATGCACTGAAAACGCGCATTTTCAGTTAGCCTACACTGGCATGATGAAGCGGCCACTGCCCACTCCATGGTCCGAGTGCGTTGATGGAACTTACTATTTTGGAAAGCTAATAGCAGCACCTTTCCAGCGATATATGCCACTTTGCCAGAATATTTTTCTAAAGTTTCGCAAAAAGGCACTGAAAACGCGCAGTTTTAGTTAGCCTCCACTGGCATGATGAAGTGGCCACTGCCCACTCCATGGTCCGAGTGCGTTGATGAAACTTACCATTCTGGAAAGCTAATGGCAGCACCTTTCCAGCGATATATACCACTTGGCCAGAATATTTTTCTAAAGTTACGAAAAAAGGCACTGAAAACGCGCAGTTTTAGTTAGCATACACTGGCATGATGAAGTGGCCACAGCCCACTCCATGGTCCGAGTGCGTTGATGAAACTTACCATTCTAGAAAGCTAATGGCAGCAGCTTTCCAGCGATATATACCACTTGGCCAGAATATTTTTCTAAAGTTACGAAAAAATGCACTGAAAACGCGCATTTTCAGTTAGCCTCCACTGGCATGATGAAGTGGCCACTGCCCACTCCATGGTCCGAGTGCGTTGATGGAACATACTATTTTGGAAAGCTAATAGCAGCACCTTTCCAGCGATATATACCACTTGGCCAGAATATTTTTCTAAAGTTACAAAAAAGGCACTGAAAACGCGCAGTTTTAGTTAGCCTACACTGGCATGATGAAGTGGCCACTGCCCACTCCATGGTCCGAGTGCGTTGATGAAACTTACCATTCTAGAAAGCTAATGGCAGCAGCTTTCCAGCGATATATACCACTTGGCCAGTATATTTTTCTAAAGTTTCGCAAAAAGGCACTGAAAACGCGCAGTTTTAGTTAGCCTCCACTGGCATGATGAAGTGGCCACTGCCCACTCCATGGTCCGAGTGCGTTGATGAAACTTACCATTCTGGAAAGCTAATGGCAGCACCTCTCCAGCGATATATGCCACTTGGCCAGAATATTTTTCTAAAGTTTCGCAAAAAGGCACTGAAAACGCGCAGTTTTAGTTAGCCTCCACTGGCATGATGAAGTGGCCACTGCCCACTCCATGGTCCGAGTGCGTTGATGAAACTTACCGTTCTGGAAAGCTAATGGCAGCACCTTTCCAGCGATATATACCACTTGGCCAGAATATTTTTCTAAAGTTACGAAAAAAGGCACTGAAAACGCGCAGTTTTAGTTAGCATACACTGGCATGATGAAGTGGCCACTGCCCACTCCATGGTCCGAGTGCGTTGATGAAACTTACCATTCTAGAAAGCTAATGGCAGCAGCTTTCCAGCGATATACACCACTTGGCCAGAATATTTTTCTAAAGTTACGAAAAAATGCACTGAAAACGCGCATTTTCAGTTAGCCTCCACTGGCATGATGAAGTGGCCACTGCCCACTCCATGGTCCGAGTGCGTTGATGGAACATACTATTTTGGAAAGCTAATAGCAGCACCTTTCTAGCGATATATGCCACTTGGCCAGAATATTTTTCTAAAGTTACACAAAAAGGCACTGAAAACGCGCAGTTTTAGTTAGCCTACACTGGCATGATGAAGTGGCCACTGCCCACTCCATGGTCCGAGTGCGTTGATGAAACTTACCATTCTGGAAAGCTAATGGCAGCACATCTCCAGCGATATATGCCACTTGGCCAGAATATTTTTCTAAAGTTTCGCAAAAAGGCACTGAAAACGCGCAGTTTTAGTTAGCCTCCACTGGCATGATGAAGTGGCCACTGCCCACTCCATGGTCCGAGTGCGTTGATGAAACTTACCGTTCTGAAAAGCTAATGGCAGCACCTCTCCAGCGATATATACCACTTGGCCAGAATATTTTTCTAAAGTTACGAAAAAATGCACTGAAAACGCGCATTTTCAGTTACCCTACACTGGCATGATGAAGCGGCCACTGCCCACTCCATGGTCCGAGTGCGTTGATGAAACTTACTATTTTGGAAAGCTAATGGCAGCACCTTTCCAGCGATATATACCACTTGGCCAGAATATTTTTCTAAAGTTACGAAAAAAGGCACTGAAAACGCGCAGTTTTAGTTAGCCTACACTGGCATGATGAAGTGGCCACTGCCCACTCCATGCTCCGAGTGCGTTGATGAAACTTACCATTCTAGAAAGCTAATGGCAGCAGCTTTCCAGCGATATATACCACTTGGCCAGAATATTTTTCTAAAGTTACGAAAAAATGCACTGAAAACGCGCATTTTCAGTTAGCCTACACTGGCATGATGAAGCGGCCACTGCCCACTCCATGGTCCGAGTGCGTTGATGGAACTTACTATTTTGGAAAGCTAATAGCAGCACCTTTCCAGCGATATATGCCACTTTGCCAGAATATTTTTCTAAAGTTTCGCAAAAAGGCACTGAAAACGCGCAGTTTTAGTTAGCCTCCACTGGCATGATGAAGTGGCCACTGCCCACTCCATGGTCCGAGTGCGTTGATGAAACTTACCGTTCTGGAAAGCTAATGGCAGCACCTCTCCAGCGATATATGCCACTTGGCCAGAATATTTTTCTAAAGTTTCGCAAAAAGGCACTGAAAACGCGCAGTTTTAGTTAGCCTCCACTGGCATGATGAAGTGGCCACTGCCCACTCCATGGTCCGAGTGCGTTGATGAAACTTACCATTCTGGAAAGCTAATGGCAGCACCTTTCCAGCGATATATACCACTTGGCCAGAATATTTTTCTAAAGTTACGAAAAAAGGCACTGAAAACGCGCAGTTTTAGTTAGCATACACTGGCATGATGAAGTGGCCACAGCCCACTCCATGGTCCGAGTGCGTTGATGAAACTTACCATTCTAGAAAGCTAATGGCAGCAGCTTTCCAGCGATATATACCACTTGGCCAGAATATTTTTCTAAAGTTACGAAAAAATGCACTGAAAACGCGCATTTTCAGTTAGCCTCCACTGGCATGATGAAGTGGCCACTGCCCACTCCATGGTCCGAGTGCGTTGATGGAACATACTATTTTGGAAAGCTAATAGCAGCACCTTTCCAGCGATATATACCACTTGGCCAGAATATTTTTCTAAAGTTACAAAAAAGGCACTGAAAACGCGCAGTTTTAGTTAGCCTACACTGGCATGATGAAGTGGCCACTGCCCACTCCATGGTCCGAGTGCGTTGATGAAACTTACCATTCTAGAAAGCTAATGGCAGCAGCTTTCCAGCGATATATACCACTTGGCCAGAATATTTTTCTAAAGTTTCGCAAAAAGGCACTGAAAACGCGCAGTTTTAGTTAGCCTCCACTGGCATGATGAAGTGGCCACTGCCCACTCCATGGTCCGAGTGCGTTGATGGAACTTACTATTTTGGAAAGCTAATAGCAGCACCTTTCCAGCGATATATGCCACTTGGCCAGAATATTTTTCTAAAGTTTCGCAAAAAGGCACTGAAAACGCGCAGTTTTAGTTAGCCTCCACTGGCATGATGAAGTGGCCACTGCCCACTCCATGGTCCGAGTGCGTTGATAAAACTTACCATTCTGGAAAGCTAATGGCAGCACCTTTCCAGCGATATATACCACTTGGCCAGAATATTTTTCTAAAGTTACGAAAAAAGGCACTGAAAACGCGCAGTTTTAGTTAGCCTACACTGGCATGATGAAGTGGCCACTGCCCACTCCATGGTCCGAGTGCGTTGATGAAACTTACCATTCTGGAAAGCTAATGGCAGCACCTTTCCAGCGATATATACCACTTGGCCAGAATATTTTTCTAAAGTTACGAAAAAAGGCACTGAAAACGCGCAGTTTTAGTTAGCCTCCACTGGCATGATGAAGTGGCCACTGCCCACTCCATGGTCCGAGTGCGTTGATGAAACTTACCGTTCTGGAAAGCTAATGGCAGCACCTCTCCAGCGATATATGCCACTTGGCCAGAATATTTTTCTAAAGTTTCGCAAAAAGGCACTGAAAACGCGCAGTTTTAGTTAGCCTCCACTGGCATGATGAAGTGGCCACTGCCCACTCCATGGTCCGAGTGCGTTGATGGAACTTACTATTTTGGAAAGCTAATAGCAGCATTTTTCCAGCGATATATGCCACTTGGCCAGAATATTTTTCTAAAGTTACAAAAAAAGGCACTGAAAACGCGCAGTTTTAGTTAGCCTACACTGGCATGATGAAGTGGCCACTGCCCACTCCATGGTCCGAGTGCGTTGATGAAACTTACCATTCTAGAAAGCTAATGGCAGCACCTCTCCAGCGATATATGCCACTTGGCCAGAATATTTTTCTAAAGTTTCGCAAAAAGGCACTGAAAACGCGCAGTTTTAGTTAGCCTCCACTGGCATGATGAAGTGGCCACTGCCCACTCCATGGTCCGAGTGCGTTGATGGAACTTACTATTTTGGAAAGCTAATAGCAGCATTTTTCCAGCGATATATACCACTTGGCCAGAATATTTTTCTAAAGTTACGAAAAAAGGCACTGAAAACGCGCAGTTTTAGTTAGCCTACACTGGCATGATGAAGTGGCCACTGCCCACTCCATGGTCCGAGTGCGTTGATGAAACTTACCATTCTAGAAAGCTAATGGCAGCAGCTTTCCAGCGATATATACCACTTGGCCAGAATATTTTTCTAAAGTTACGAAAAAATGCACTGAAAACGCGCATTTTCAGTTAGCCTACACTGGCATGATGAAGCGGCCACTGCCCACTCCATGGTCCGAGTGCGTTGATGGAACTTACTATTTTGGAAAGTTAATAGCAGCACCTTTCCAGCGATATATGCCACTTTGCCAGAATATTTTTCTAAAGTTTCGCAAAAAGGCACTGAAAACGCGCAGTTTTAGTTAGCCTCCACTGGCATGATGAAGTGGCCACTGCCCACTCCATGGTCCGAGTGCGTTGATGAAACTTACCGTTCTGGAAAGCTAATGGCAGCACCTCTCCAGCGATATATGCCACTTGGCCAGAATATTTTTCTAAAGTTACGAAAAAAGGCACTGAAAACGCGCAGTTTTAGTTAGCCTACACTGGCATGATGAAGTGGCCACTGCCCACTCCATGGTCCGAGTGCGTTGATGAAACTTACCATTCTAGAAAGCTAATGGCAGCAGTTTTCCAGCGATATATACCACTTGGCCAGAATATTTTTCTAAAGTTACGAAAAAATGCACTGAAAACGCGCATTTTCAGTTAGCCTCCACTGGCATGATGAAGTGGCCACTGCCCACTCCATGGTCCGAGTGCGTTGATGAAACTTACCGTTCTGGAAAGCTAATGGCAGCACCTCTCCAGCGATATATGCCACTTGGCCAGAATATTTTTCTAAAGTTTCGCAAAAAGGCACTGAAAACGCGCAGTTTTAGTTAGCCTCCACTGGCATGATGAAGTGGCCACTGCCCACTCCATGGTCCGAGTGCGTTGATGGAACTTACTATTTTGGAAAGCTAATAGCAGCATTTTTCCAGCGATATATGCCACTTGGCCAGAATATTTTTCTAAAGTTACAAAAAAAGGCACTGAAAACGCGCAGTTTTAGTTAGCCTACACTGGCATGATGAAGTGGCCACTGCCCACTCCATGGTCCGAGTGCGTTGATGAAACTTACCATTCTAGAAAGCTAATGGCAGCAGCTTTCCAGCGATATATACCACTTGGCCAGAATATTTTTCTAAAGTTACGAAAAAATGCACTGAAAACGCGCATTTTCAGTTAGCCTACACTGGCATGATGAAGCGGCCACTGCCCACTCCATGGTCCGAGTGGGTTGATGAAACTTACTATTTTGGAAAGCTAATGGCAGCACCTCTCCAGCGATATATGCCACTTGGCCAGAATATTTTTCTAAAGTTTCGCAAAAAGGCACTGAAAACGCGCAGTTTTAGTTAGCCTCCACTGGCATGATGAAGTGGCCACTGCCCACTCCATGGTCCGAGTGCGTTGATGAAACTTACCATTCTGGAAAGCTAATGGCAGCACCTCTCCAGCGATATATGCCACTTGGCCAGAATATTTTTCTAAAGTTTCGCAAAAAGGCACTGAAAACGCGCAGTTTTAGTTAGCCTCCACTGGCATGATGAAGTGGCCACTGCCCACTCCATGGTCCGAGTGCGTTGATGAAACTTACCATTCTAGAAAGCTAATGGCAGCAGCTTTCCAGCGATATATACCACTTGGCCAGAATATTTTTCTAAAGTTACGAAAAAATGCACTGAAAACGCGCATTTTCAGTTAGCCTACACTGGCATGATGAAGCGGCCACTGCCCACTCCATGGTCCGAGTGCGTTGATGGAACTTACTATTTTGGAAAGCTAATAGCAGCACCTTTCCAGCGATATATGCCACTTGGCCAGAATATTTTTCTAAAGTTTCGCAGAAAGGCACTGAAAACGCGCAGTTTTAGTTAGCCTCCACTGGCATGATGAAGTGGCCACTGCCCACTCCATGGTCCGAGTGCGTTGATAAAACTTACCATTCTGGAAAGCTAATGGCAGCACCTTTCCAGCGATATATACCACTTGGCCAGAATATTTTTCTAAAGTTACGAAAAAAGGCACTGAAAACGCGCAGTTTTAGTTAGCATACACTGGCATGATGAAGTGGCCACTGCCCACTCCATGGTCCGAGTGCGTTGATGAAACTTACCATTCTAGAAAGCTAATGGCAGCAGCTTTCCAGCGATATATACCACTTGGCCAGAATATTTTTCTAAAGTTACGAAAAAATGCACTGAAAACGCGCATTTTCAGTTAGCCTCCACTGGCATGATGAAGTGGCCACTGCCCACTCCATGGTCCGAGTGCGTTGATGGAACATACTATTTTGGAAAGCTAATAGCAGCACCTTTCCAGCGATATATACCACTTGGCCAGAATATTTTTCTAAAGTTACAAAAAAAGGCACTGAAAACGCGCAGTTTTAGTTAGCCTACACTGGCATGATGAAGTGGCCACTGCCCACTCCATGGTCCGAGTGCGTTGATGAAACTTACCATTCTAGAAAGCTAATGGCAGCAGCTTTCCAGCGATATATACCACTTGGCCAGAATATTTTTCTAAAGTTTCGCAAAAAGGCACTGAAAACGCGCAGTTTTAGTTAGCCTCCACTGGCATGATGAAGTGGCCACTGCCCACTCCATGGTCCGAGTGCGTTGATGAAACTTACCATTCTGGAAAGCTAATGGCAGCACCTCTCCAGCGATATATGCCACTTGGCCAGAATATTTTTCTAAAGTTTCGCAAAAAGGCACTGAAAACGCGCAGTTTTAGTTAGCCTCCACTGGCATGATGAAGTGGCCACTGCCCACTCCATGGTCCGAGTGCGTTGATGAAACTTACTGTTCTGGAAAGCTAATGGCAGCACCTCTCCAGCGATATATGCCACTTGGCCAGAATATTTTTCTAAAGTTTCGCAAAAAGGCACTGAAAACGCGCAGTTTTAGTTAGCCTCCACTGGCATGATGAAGTGGCCACTGCCCACTCCATGGTCCGAGTGCGTTGATGGAACTTACTATTTTGGAAAGCTAATAGCAGCATTTTTCCAGCGATATATGCCACTTGGCCAGAATATTTTTCTAAAGTTACAAAAAAAGGCACTGAAAACGCGCAGTTTTAGTTAGCCTACACTGGCATGATGAAGTGGCCACTGCCCACTCCATGGTCCGAGTGCGTTGATGAAACTTACCATTCTAGAAAGCTAATGGCAGCAGCTTTCCAGCGATATATACCACTTGGCCAGAATATTTTTCTAAAGTTACGAAAAAATGCACTGAAAACGCGCATTTTCAGTTAGCCTACACTGGCATGATGAAGCGGCCACTGCCCACTCCATGGTCCGAGTACGTTGATGGATCTTACTATTTTGGAAAGCTAATGGCAGCACCTTTCCAGCGATATATACCACTTGGCCAGAATATTTTTCTAAAGTTACGAAAAAAGGCACTGAAAACGCGCAGTTTTAGTTAGCCTACACTGGCATGATGAAGTGGCCACTGCCCACTCCATGGTCCGAGTGCGTTGATGAAACTTACCATTCTAGAAAGCTAATGGCAGCAGCTTTCCAGCGATATATACCACTTGGCCAGAATATTTTTCTAAAGTTACGAAACAATGCACTGAAAACGCGCATTTTCAGTTAGCCTACACTGGCATGATGAAGCGGCCACTGCCCACTCCATGGTCCGAGTACGTTGATGGATCTTACTATTTTGGAAAGCTAATAGCAGCACCTTTCCAGCGATATATGCCACTTTGCCAGAATATTTTTCTAAAGTTTCGCAAAAAGGCATTGAAAACGCGCAGTTTTAGTTAGCCTCCACTGGCATGATGAAGTGGCCACTGCCCACTCCATGGTCCGAGTGCGTTGATAAAACTTACCATTCTGGAAAGCTAATGGCAGCACCTTTCCAGCGATATATACCACTTGGCCAGAATATTTTTCTAAAGTTACGAAAAAAGGCACTGAAAACGCGCAGTTTTAGTTAGCCTACACTGGCATGATGAAGTGGCCACTGCCCACTCCATGGTCCGAGTGCGTTGATGAAACTTACCATTCTAGAAAGCTAATGGCAGCAGCTTTCCAGCGATATATACCACTTGGCCAGAATATTTTTCTAAAGTTACGAAAAAATGCACTGAAAACGAGCATTTTCAGTTAGCCTACACTGGCATGATGAAGCGGCCACTGCCCACTCCATGGTCCGAGTGCGTTGATGAAACTTACTATTTTGGAAAGCTAATGGCAGCACCTTTCCAGCGATATATACCACTTGGCCAGAATATTTTTCTAAAGTTACGAAAAAAGGCACTGAAAACGCGCAGTTTTAGTTAGCCTACACTGGCATGATGAAGTGGCCACTGCCCACTCCATGGTCCGAGTGCGTTGATGAAACTTACTATTTTGGAAAGCTAATGGCAGCACCTTTCCAGCGATATATACCACTTGGCCAGAATATTTTTCTAAAGTTACGAAAAAAGGCACTGAAAACGCGCAGTTTTAGTTAGCCTACACTGGCATGATGAAGTGGCCACTGCCCACTCCATGGTCCGAGTGCGTTGATGAAACTTACCATTCTAGAAAGCTAATGGCAGCAGCTTTCCAGCGATATATACCACTTGGCCAGAATATTTTTCTAAAGTTACGAAAAAATGCACTGAAAACGCGCATTTTCAGTTAGCCTACACTGGCATGATGAAGCGGCCACTGCCCACTCCATGGTCCGAGTGCGTTGATGAAACTTACTATTTTGGAAAGCTAATGGCAGCACCTTTCCAGCGATATATACCACTTGGCCAGAATACTTTTCTAAAGTTACAAAAAAATTCACTGAAAACGCGCAGTTTTAGTTAGCCTACACTGGCATGATGAAGTGGCCACTGCCCACTCCATGGTCCGAGTGCGTTGATGAAACTTACTATTTTGGAAAGCTAATGGCAGCACCTTTCCAGCGATGTATACCACTTGGCCAGAATATTTTTCTAAAGTTACGAAAAAAGGCACTGAAAACGCGCAGTTTTAGTTAGCCTACACTGGCATGATGAAGTGGCCACTGCCCACTCCATGGTCCGAGTGCGTTGATGAAACTTGCCATTCTAGAAAGCTAATGGCAGCAGCTTTCCAGCGATATATACCACTTGGCCAGAATATTTTTCTAAAGTTACGAAAAAATGCACTGAAAACGCGCATTTTCAGTTAGCCTACACTGGCATGATGAAGCGGCCACTGCCCACTCCATGGTCCGAGTGCGTTGATGGAACTTACTATTTTGGAAAGCTAATAGCAGCACCTTTCCAGCGATATATGCCACTTGGCCAGAATATTTTTCTAAAGTTTCGCAAAAAGGCACTGAAAACGCGCAGTTTTAGTTAGCCTCCACTGGCATGATGAAGTGGCCACTGCCCACTCCATGGTCCGAGTGCGTTGATGAAACTTACCATTCTGGAAAGCTAATGGCAGCACCTTTCCAGCGATATATACCACTTGGCCAGAATATTTTTCTAAAGTTACGAAAAAAGGCACTGAAAACGCGCAGTTTTAGTTAGCCTACACTGGCATGATGAAGCGGCCACTGCCCACTCCATGGTCCGAGTGCGTTGATGAAACTTACTATTTTGGAAAGCTAATGGCAGCACCTTTCCAGCGATATATACCACTTGGCCAGAATATTTTTCTAAAGTTACGAAAAAATGCACTGAAAACGCGCATTTTCAGTTTGCCTACACTGGCATGATGAAGCGGCCACTGCCCACTCCATGGTCCGAGTGCGTTGATGGAACTTACTATTTTGGAAAGCTAATAGCAGCACCTTTCCAGCGATATATGCCACTTGGCCAGAATATTTTTCTAAAGTTTCGCAAAAAGGCACTGAAAACGCGCAGTTTTAGTTAGCCTCCACTGGCATGATGAAGTGGCCACTGCCCACTCCATGGTCCGAGTGCGTTGATGAAACTTACCATTCTGGAAAGCTAATGGCAGCACCTTTCCAGCGATATATACCACTTGGCCAGAATATTTTTCTAAAGTTACGAAAAAAGGCACTGAAAACGCGCAGTTTTAGTTAGCCTACACTGGCATGATGAAGTGGCCACTGCCCACTGCATGGTCCGAGTGCGTTGATGAAACTTACCATTCTAGAAAGCTAATGGCAGCAGCTTTCCAGCGATATATACCACTTGGCCAGAATATTTTTCTAAAGTTACGAAAAAATGCACTGAAAACGCGCATTTTCAGTTAGCCTCCACTGGCATGATGAAGTGGCCACTGCCCACTCCATGGTCCGAGTGCGTTGATGGAACTTACTATTTTGGAAAGCTAATAGCAGCACCTTTCCAGCGATATATGCCACTTGGCCAGAATATTTTTCTAAAGTTACAAAAAAAGGCACTGAAAACGCGCAGTTTTAGTTAGCCTACACTGGCATGATGAAGTGGCCACTGCCCACTCCATGGTCCGAGTGCGTTGATGAAACTTACCATTCTAGAAAGCTAATGCCAGCAGCTTTCCAGCGATATATACCACTTGGCCAGAATATTTTGCTAAAGTTACGAAAAAATGCACTGAAAACGCGCATTTTCAGTTAGCCTCCACTGGCATGATGAAGTGGCCACTGCCCACTCCATGGTCCGAGTGCGTTGATGGAGCATACTATTTTGGAAAGCTAATAGCAGCACCTTTCTAGCGATATATGCCACTTGGCCAGAATATTTTTCTAAAGTTACAAAAAAAGGCACTGAAAACGCGCAGTTTTAGTTAGCCTACACTGGCATGATGAAGTGGCCACTGCCAACTCCATGGTCCGAGTGCGTTGATGAAACTTACCATTTTGGAAAGCTAATGGCAGCACCTTTCCAGCGATATATACCACTTGGCCAGAATATTTTTCTAAAGTTACGAAAAAAGGCACTGAAAAGGCGCAGTTTTAGTTAGCCTACACTGGCATGATGAAGTGGCCACTGTCCACTCCATGGTCCGAGTGCGTTGATGAAACTTACCATTCTGGAAAGCTAATGGCAGCACCTCTCCAGCGATATATGCCACTTGGCCAGAATATTTTTCTAAAGTTACAAAAAAAGGCACTGAAAACGCGCAGTTTTAGTTAGCCTACACTGGCATGATGAAGTGGCCACTGCCCACTCCATGGTCCGAGTGCGTTGATGAAACTTACCATTCTGGAAAGCTAATGGCAGCACCTCTCCAGCGATATATGCCACTTGGCCAGAATATTTTTCTAAAGTTTCGCAAAAAGGCATTGAAAACGCGCAGTTTTAGTTAGCCTCCACTGGCATGATGAAGTGGCCACTGCCCACTCCATGGTCCGAGTGCGTTGATGAAACTTACCATTCTGGAAAGCTAATGGCAGCACCTCTCCAGCGATATATGCCACTTGGCCAGAATATTTTTCTAAAGTTTCGCAAAAAGGCATTGAAAACGCGCAGTTTTAGTTAGCCTCCACTGGCATGATGAAGTGGCCACTGCCCACTCCATGGTCCGAGTGCGTTGATGAAACTTACCATTCTGGAAAGCTAATGGCAGCACCTCTCCAGCGATATATGCCACTTGGCCAGAATATTTTTCTAAAGTTTCGCAAAAAGGCACTGAAAACGCGCAGTTTTAGTTAGCCTCCACTGGCATGATGAAGTGGCCACTGCCCACTCCATGGTCCGAGTGCGTTGATGAAACTCACCATTCTGGAAAGCTAATGGCAGCACCTCTCCAGCGATATATGCCACTTGGCCAGAATATTTTTCTAAAGTTTCGCAAAAAGGCACTGAAAACGCGCAGTTTTAGTTAGCCTCCACTGGCATGATGAAGTGGCCACTGCCCACTCCATGGTCCGAGTGCGTTGATGAAACTCACCATTCTGGAAAGCTAATGGCAGCATTTTTCCAGCGATATATGCCACTTGGCCAGAATATTTTTCTAAAGTTACAAAAAAAGGCACTGAAAACGCGCAGTTTTAGTTAGCCTACACTGGCATGATGAAGTGGCCACTGCCCACTCCATGGTCCGAGTGCGTTGATGAAACTTACTATTCTAGAAAGCTAATGGCAGCAGCTTTCCAGCGATATATACCACTTGGCCAGAATATTTTTCTAAAGTTACGAAAAAAGTCACTGAAAACGCGCAGTTTTAGTTAGCCTACACTGGCATGATGAAGTGGCCACTGCCCACTCCATGGTCCGAGTGCGTTGATGAAACTTACTATTTTGGAAAGCTAATGGCAGCACCTTTCCAGCGATATATACCACTTGGCCAGAATATTTTTCTAAAGTTACGAAAAAAGGCACTGAAAACGCGCAGTTTTAGTTAGCCTACACTGGCATGATGAAGTGGCCACTGCCCACTCCATGGTCCGAGTGCGTTGATGAAACTTACCATTCTAGAAAGCTAATGGCAGCAGCTTTCCAGCGATATATACCACTTGGCCAGAATATTTTCCTAAAGTTACGAAAAAATGCACTGAAGACGCGCATTTTCAGTTAGCCTACACTGGCATGATGAAGTGGCCACTGCCCACTCCATGGTCCGAGTGCGTTGATGAAACTTACTATTTTGGAAAGCTAATGGCAGCACCTCTCCAGCGATATATGCCACTTGGCCAGAATATTTTTCTAAAGTTACAAAAAAAGGCACTGAAAACGCGCAGTTTTAGTTAGCCTACACTGGCATGATGAAGTGGCCACTGCCCACTCCATGGTCCGAGTGCGTTGATGAAACTTACCATTCTAGAAAGCTAATGGCAGCAGCTTTCCAGCGATATATACCACTTGGCCAGAATATTTTTCTAAAGTTTCGCAAAAAGGCACTGAAAACGCGCAGTTTTAGTTAGCCTCCACTGGCACGATGAAGTGGCCACTGCCCACTCCATGGTCCGAGTGCGTTGATGAAACTTACTATTTTGGAAAGCTAATGGCAGCACCTTTCCAGCGATATACACCACTTGGCCAGAATATTTTTCTAAAGTTACGAAAAAAGGCACTGAAAACGCGCAGTTTTAGTTAGCCTACACTGGCATGATGAAGTGGCCACTGCCCACTCCATGGTCCGAGTGCGTTGATGAAACTTACTATTTTGGAAAGCTAATGGCAGCACCTTTCCAGCGATATATACCACTTGGCCAGAATATTTTTCTAAAGTTACGAAAAAAGGCACTGAAAACGCGCAGTTTTAGTTAGCCTACACTGGCATGATGAAGTGGCCACTGCCCACTCCATGGTCCGAGTGCGTTGATGAAACTTACCATTCTAGAAAGCTAATGGCAGCAGCTTTCCAGCGATATATACCACTTGGCCAGAATATTTTGCTAAAGTTACGAAAAAATGCACTGAAAACGCGCATTTTCAGTTAGCCTCCACTGGCATGATGAAGTGGCCACTGCCCACTCCATGGTCCGAGTGCGTTGATGGAACATACTATTTTGGAAAGCTAATAGCAGCACCTTTCTAGCGATATATGCCACTTGGCCAGAATATTTTTCTAAAGTTACAAAAAAAGGCACTGAAAACGCGCAGTTTTAGTTAGCCTACACTGGCATGATGAAGTGGCCACTGCCAACTCCATGGTCCGAGTGCGTTGATGAAACTTACTATTTTGGAAAGCTAATGGCAGCACCTTTCCAGCGATATATACCACTTGGCCAGAATATTTTTCTAAAGTTACGAAAAAAGGCACTGAAAACGCGCAGTTTTAGTTAGCCTACACTGGCATGATGAAGTGGCCACTGCCCACTCCATGGTCCGAGTGCGTTGATGAAACTTACCATTCTGGAAAGCTAATGGCAGCACCTCTCCAGCGATATATGCCACTTGGCCAGAATATTTTTCTAAAGTTACAAAAAAAGGCACTGAAAACGCGCAGTTTTAGTTAGCCTACACTGGCATGATGAAGTGGCCTCTGCCCACTCCATGGTCCGAGTGCGTTGATGAAACTTACCATTCTAGAAAGCTAATGGCAGCAGCTTTCCAGCGATATATACCACTTGGCCAGAATATTTTTCTAAAGTTTCGCAAAAAGGCACTGAAAACGCGCAGTTTTAGTTAGCCTCCACTGGCATGATGAAGTGGCCACTGCCCACTCCATGGTCCGAGTGCGTTGATGGAACTTACTATTTTGGAAAGCTAATAGCAGCACCTTTCCAGCGATATATGCCACTTGGCCAGAATATTTTTCTAAAGTTACAAAAAAAGGCACTGAAAACGCGCAGTTTTAGTTAGCCTACACTGGCATGATGAAGTGGCCACTGCCCACTCCATGGTCCGAGTGCGTTGATGAAACTTACCATTCTAGAAAGCTAATGGCAGCAGCTTTCCAGCGATATATACCACTTGGCCAGAATATTTTGCTAAAGTTACGAAAAAATGCACTGAAAACGCGCATTTTCAGTTAGCCTCCACTGGCATGATGAAGTGGCCACTGCCCACTCCATGGTCCGAGTGCGTTGATGGAACATACTATTTTGGAAAGCTAATAGCAGCACCTTTCTAGCGATATATGCCACTTGGCCAGAATATTTTTCTAAAGTTACAAAAAAAGGCACTGAAAACGCGCAGTTTTAGTTAGCCTACACTGGCATGATGAAGTGGCCACTGCCAACTCCATGGTCCGAGTGCGTTGATGAAACTTACTATTTTGGAAAGCTAATGGCAGCACCTTTCCAGCGATATATACCACTTGGCCAGAATATTTTTCTAAAGTTACGAAAAAAGGCACTGAAAACGCGCAGTTTTAGTTAGCCTACACTGGCATGATGAAGTGGCCACTGCCCACTCCATGGTCCGAGTGCGTTGATGAAACTTATCATTCTGGAAAGCTAATGGCAGCACCTCTCCAGCGATATATGCCACTTGGCCAGAATATTTTTCTAAAGTTACAAAAAAAGGCACTGAAAACGCGCAGTTTTAGTTAGCCTACACTGGCATGATGAAGTGGCCTCTGCCCACTCCATGGTCCGAGTGCGTTGATGAAACTTACCATTCTAGAAAGCTAATGGCAGCAGCTTTCCAGCGATATATACCACTTGGCCAGAATATTTTTCTAAAGTTTCGCAAAAAGGCACTGAAAACGCGCAGTTTTAGTTAGCCTCCACTGGCATGATGAAGTGGCCACTGCCCACTCCATGGTCCGAGTGCGTTGATGAAACTTACCATTCTGGAAAGCTAATGGCAGCACCTCTCCAGCGATATATGCCACTTGGCCAGAATATTTTTCTAAAGTTTCGCAAAAAGGCACTGAAAACGCGCAGTTTTAGTTAGCCTCCACTGGCATGATGAAGTGGCCACTGCCCACTCCATGGTCCGAGTGCGTTGATGAAACTCACCATTCTGGAAAGCTAATGGCAGCACCTCTCCAGCGATATATGCCACTTGGCCAGAATATTTTTCTAAAGTTTCGCAAAAAGGCACTGAAAACGCGCAGTTTTAGTTAGCCTCCACTGGCATGATGAAGTGGCCACTGCCCACTCCATGGTCCGAGTGCGTTGATGAAACTTACCGTTCTGGAAAGCTAATGGCAGCACCTCTCCAGCGATATATGCCACTTGGCCAGAATATTTTTCTAAAGTTTCGCAAAAAGGCACTGAAAACGCGCAGTTTTAGTTAGCCTCCACTGGCATGATGAAGTGGCCACTGCCCACTCCATGGTCCGAGTGCGTTGATGGAACTTACTATTTTGGAAAGCTAATAGCAGCATTTTTCCAGCGATATATGCCACTTGGCCAGAATATTTTTCTAAAGTTACAAAAAAAGGCACTGAAAACGCGCAGTTTTAGTTAGCCTACACTGGCATGATGAAGTGGCCACTGCCCACTCCATGGTCCGAGTGCGTTGATGAAACTTACTATTCTAGAAAGCTAATGGCAGCAGCTTTCCAGCGATATATACCACTTGGCCAGAATATTTTTCTAAAGTTACGAAAAAAGTCACTGAAAACGCGCAGTTTTAGTTAGCCTACACTGGCATGATGAAGTGGCCACTGCCCACTCCATGGTCCGAGTGCGTTGATGAAACTTACTATTTTGGAAAGCTAATGGCAGCACCTTTCCAGCGATATATACCACTTGGCCAGAATATTTTTCTAAAGTTACGAAAAAAGGCACTGAAAACGCGCAGTTTTAGTTAGCCTACACTGGCATGATGAAGTGGCCACTGCCCACTCCATGGTCCGAGTGCGTTGATGAAACTTACCATTCTAGAAAGCTAATGGCAGCAGC
Source organism: Sicus ferrugineus (assembly GCA_922984085.1). Lineage (NCBI taxonomy): Eukaryota > Metazoa > Arthropoda > Insecta > Diptera > Conopidae > Sicus > Sicus ferrugineus. Next base: position 7,277,601 of record OV277354.1, read on the forward strand.
TTTCCAGCGATATATACCACTTGGCCAGAATATTTTTCTAAAGTTTCGCAAAAAGGCACTGAAAACGCGCAGTTTTAGTTAGCCTCCACTGGCATGATGAAGTGGCCACTGCCCACTCCATGGTCCGAGTGCGTTGATGAAACTTACCATTCTGGAAAGCTAATGGCAGCACCTCTCCAGCGATATATGCCACTTGGCCAGAATATTTTTCTAAAGTTTCGCAAAAAGGCACTGAAAACGCGCAGTTTTAGTTAGCCTCCACTGGCATGATGAAGTGGCCACTGCCCACTCCATGGTCCGAGTGCGTTGATGAAACTTACCGTTCTGGAAAGCTAATGGCAGCACCTCTCCAGCGATATATGCCACTTGGCCAGAATATTTTTCTAAAGTTTCGCAAAAAGGCACTGAAAACGCGCAGTTTTAGTTAGCCTCCACTGGCATGATGAAGTGGCCACTGCCCACTCCATGGTCCGAGTGCGTTGATGGAACTTACTATTTTGGAAAGCTAATAGCAGCATTTTTCCAGCGATATATACCACTTGGCCAGAATATTTTTCTAAAGTTACAAAAAAAGGCACTGAAAACGCGCAGTTTTAGTTAGCCTACACTGGCATGATGAAGTGGCCACTGCCCACTCCATGGTCCGAGTGCGTTGATGAAACTTACTATTCTAGAAAGCTAATGGCAGCAGCTTTCCAGCGATATATACCACTTGGCCAGAATATTTTTCTAAAGTTACGAAAAAAGTCACTGAAAACGCGCAGTTTTAGTTAGCCTACACTGGCATGATGAAGTGGCCACTGCCCACTCCATGGTCCGAGTGCGTTGATGAAACTTACTATTTTGGAAAGCTAATGGCAGCACCTTTCCAGCGATATATACCACTTGGCCAGAATATTTTTCTAAAGTTACGAAAAAAGGCACTGAAAACGCGCAGTTTTAGTTAGCCTACACTGGCATGATGAAGTGGCCACTGCCCACTCCATGGTCCGAGTGCGTTGATGGAACTTACTATTTTGGAAAGCTAATAGCAGCATTTTTTCAGCGATATATGCCACTTGGCCAGAATATTTTTCTAAAGTTACAAAAAAAGGCACTGAAAACGCGCAGTTTTAGTTAGCCTACACTGGCATGATGAAGTGGCCACTGCCCACTCCATGGTCCGAGTGCGTTGATGAAACTTACTATTCTAGAAAGCTAATGGCAGCAGCTTTCCAGCGATATATACCACTTGGCCAGAATATTTTTCTAAAGTTACGAAAAAAGTCACTGAAAACGCGCAGTTTTAGTTAGCCTACACTGGCATGATGAAGTGGCCACTGCCCACTCCATGGTCCGAGTGCGTTGATGAAACTTACTATTTTGGAAAGCTAATGGCAGCACCTTTCCAGCGATATATACCACTTGGCCAGAATATTTTTCTAAAGTTACGAAAAAAGGCACTGAAAACGCGCAGTTTTAGTTAGCCTACACTGGCATGATGAAGTGGCCACTGCCCACTCCATGGTCCGAGTGCGTTGATGAAACAACAGTGACACCGGACGCCAGTGGAGACCAGTTAGAAAGGACTGTGAAGGATATATTGCAACTCTTTGTGTTCTTTCTTTCTCTAATGAAATAATTTTATCGATATAAGTGTGCAAACTTAAATAATTGCATTGAAGTAGAACTTTAAAAATAGATATGTCACATAAAATGAAGTTATACCTGTAAAATCAATTCTAATCTTTTTCTTCTTATTTGCAAATTTCTATTTATATGAAAACAATTACAGAGGGACTAATTAACTTGATTTCAATAACACTCACTACTTCCATTCCTACCAGCTATGATTTTTACAAGAAATAATTTTTATTTTTTTTCCAAAACGGCTTAAAATATTCAAAAACCTCAAAATAAATCCTCCGAAAATAAAAGTTGAAAAGTAAACAAATTTAAATGAAAGAAGGCAGCTACAATGGCAAAGAGATAAAAATGTGACAAAAAACACAGCGGAAAACATTTTCATTTCGTGTTTTATTGTCAAGCAACAGAGGATGCAATAAATTTTAATGAGACTTGAAGTCTCTGAGCCATCGTAAGCCTGGCATTCGTTTCAATGTCCTTTGACTGCGACTTGTGGTTATCAACATCCGCTAACTTCGCTAGCCCTGAATGTCAGTCGCTTCAGCCTTCCACTTCTCTTCCACGCTCTTCCCTGTTTTTCGGTTCCGAACTCTGACAACGGCGGAGAGCATTTTTGAACAGAGATGACAACTTTGCACGTTTTTCACTGATATTGTGTGATTACTCTTCACACTTTTTTAATATTCAGGCTTTTATGTTCTATAAAAAAGTGGACTTTTTTTCTCAGTAAAATTTTCTTAATAAAGTAACAATTTTTTCGTACATATAAATCCGGTGCATATGTATTTGTTGTATAAGTGGGAGTGTGTCCATTATTACATAAAATTATTATTAAAAATTGATAGCGAATACTTTTTAAGAAGTAATTTTTCGAAGGATTGGCAACTCACTGCAACGAGTATCAGTCTGCATTGTTTCCCGGCTGGTTATTTTCAGATCTCTTTTTAGTGCTTTTGTCGTTTGCTGTACTCGGAAAACGCTTAAGAAGACACAATTTTTATTTTTGTCAAATGTTGTCAGGCAGTAAGTGGTGGTGTTGTTGGTGTTGTTGTTGTTGAAGCTATTCTCCCTATTATATTTTGGCTTTTTGGCTTTTTGTGTAGAACACTTAAAAGTTGTGTGAATCTCTCATGCGATGTGCGTTGATGATTTTATTGTTGTAGTGGTTTCTATTTAATTCAGTCTACCACAATTTGCACATCAAAAATGAATGAGAGAAAGGGATAGAAAGTGTGAGAGTGAAAGAGAGGGGGGGTGAGAGAACGAGAGAAATATAGGGAAAGAGTGAGAGAGGGAGAATCATGAGCGTAGACAGATTTTCACATAAATACTGGATTTAGAATGGCAGGAAAAATTGGTTCCAAAAAGCTCTAAATTTACTTTTGAAATTTAAATTGTTGAGTAAACAAAATTGAACTCCCCAGAAAAAATAATTATATCCCGCGCCTGAGATCTCAATTATTGCCAAGATTTCAATGGTCAAACGAACTGCTGAAAAGTTGTTGTGATGTCAAGAAGGAGTAAAACATTTCAAAGTATTTAGTTTGATATTTCAGAGGGGAATCTGAGCTCCCTTAATCTCCCCGCCGTCCGCCCCTGACATGCGGTCATTCCGGGAGCGTGTTTACGAATGAATTCCAAAAAGAACGGCGCGAGGGAGGACAGAAATTCGTTTCTTAAAATGCAATTTTAATGAAATTTTATGGTGTGCTTCCTGCAGATTATTCGCCACCATTCTTGTGTCTCTCATAACTTGGCCTGGATTCTGCTGCTCAATTCTAGAGCTGCCGTACTTCCTCTTCCGTTTCCCACGAACGCTGGTTGGATTTTCCTTTTGTCTTTTTAATAAAAGTGCTTAAAAATTCTCTTGTTTGGGTAATTAAGTTTTTAGTACTTTTCATCGTTGTCTCTTGTCGTTGTAGTGGCTGCCTTTGTTACTTTTTGCAATTGTTGCTGCCTCTGCAACTTAATGAAATAATTCTCAACAAGATGCAACATCATTTCTCGCAAAATTTTGGCATAATTAAAATTTGAAAGTCCTTTTTCAATTGCAACTCATGACGTCATGCGAAATAAAATGTAGCAAGGAGCGTAAAATATGTAAATTTCATTGTATGCAGATAGCGGTATAAAAAAATGAAAGATTACAATGAAAATTGTGATTTTTTAGTTAAATCGGGGAAATATAAAATAACGAAATGAATGAATGTGAATTTTGATTTTTTTTTTTAAATTTCTGCACTAAACTAAATTGAAAAAGTTTTAATTTGTTTTGGTTTCCATTTCCATTTAGTTGCAAATAAGCATAAAATTTTAAATATTATAAAACTAAACTTACAAATTCGTCTAACTCAAGCAGAAGGCAAATAAGTGATGAACTTTTTAATTAAATTATACTTTGTGTGAATTATGCTGACTTCATTAATAAAAGTTTACGGCTGCAAAGTTTCGAAAACAATCGCTACGCGTTGCATTTACATCACAGCACAATATAATGAGACATAATAAATTATTAAAAGTTCAGCCAGAGACAATCAGAAGTTCATTTGTTGTCCTTTTCTATGTGGCAACTCTGAAAACGACTCTTCATTTGTGGCTCTTTGCGTTGCCGACTCTCCGCGCCGCGCGAACATTCTCAGCGACAGTGCGGTGGACAAGAGAAAAAACAAAATAAGAGCAGACAACGCAACAGACAAATAGCAGTTTATAACGGGTGTTTATTATTGTTTGACGAAATAATTAACTTCTTTTGTCTGCATATCAATTGGAAGTCATATCAGTGGAAAGTTGCCACGCCAGCTGAAGAGGAGAGCCGTCATCAACTGGTGCCATTCACTCACTTCCCCTCTCTCCACCCCACGATCCTGTTTCTACCAGAAGTTTAAATAATACTAAACTAACTATTTGATGCGCAGATATGAAAGGACAACGATTTGTGTTGCAAGTTTTAATGGCAGCTATTTTGCGGCGAGTTTGTTGCTCGTTGCAGAGGGTTGTGGGAAGCGGAGGGGTGAGTGTGGCAGAGGGGTGTGTGTGGCGGAGGGCTGAGTGCGTTTAATGGGTGTGAAGTTTCAAATTATACGAGTTCACTTGTATTCCTAAATTCAACCCAAATTGGTATCCAATGAAGGCGATTTTACTGTGAATTTTGGTGATATATTTTTATTTGATATTATTGATATAGAAATATATATCTATGTATACACACACACACACACACATACGATATATAGAAAGACAAATCTAATTCTAAAACTCCGTTTCCATTTTCTTCCATTTTTCTTTTTTATAGCATGAAATCTTTGAAGAATTCTACAAATTATCTAACTCAGTTGGCATGGAAAGCCACAGCCAAGACTGAAATTTGTGTGTGGAGTTCGTTTTTCTTTTCTCATTCCATTTCAACTAATTGTTTTGTTACAGATAACAAATGATTTATAATTACAACAACTGTTAAGAAGCGGACAACTCTTACGCACGGAAGTGAAGTAAGCGTCAGTAAAGGCCAACAACAATTATAATGCTCGTGTATCAGCCAACAATAGAGGCAACACAACTGCAATCGCACACGCACACGCACACGCACACACACACACACAAACACACACACACAGAGCCTAACGCTGGACAGGATTTTAAGTGTCAACAATAATTTAACAGACAGTAGCAGCAGCAGCAGCAGCAACAGCAACAACAGGGTCGGCGGCAGCAGCAGCAACATTTGAGTGCCAGAAACAATTTGCCAGACTCGAATTGCCACAAAAGCAGCTTCAAATGAGAGAGAGAGAGAGAGAGAGAGAGAGAGAGGGAGAGAGGGAGAGGATGTGAGAGAAAAGATAGCAAGTGAAATAAATCACAGAAAGTCCTTTTAAGGATTTCATACGGAAAGTGTATATTTTGACGTAATTTTCTTATATTTAAATTTATTTATTTTAGATAAAATAAGAAATTCTTGCCAGCCACCAGAAGTCGTCATCCCTGAACTCGAAGAGATAAAGAAACTCGCCGATTGCTCTCAGGAGTGATTAAAAAATATGTAATAAAAAATCTCGCCCGAAAATATGCTGCAGCAGGCGGCAACTCTGTTGTTACAGCTGCAAACTTCTTAATTGTCTGCTGTGCTTCACTCGTGTAAAATACGCTTGTGTGTGTGTAGCTGCGGAACCCTTCGTGGGTGTGTGTGTGTGTGTGTCTGAGCGGAGGGTAATTAAATTCAGTTGTCGGTGCTTAACATTTACACCTGTTCATAATAAATCGGAGTTTACGTCAGCGGCGGCACCAGCGGCCAGCGCCACCTAACAAGGGTAACACCAGCGACAACAACAACAACCGCCTCCATTGTATTCCTTCATTTTCAACTTTTTGCTGATGCTCTCCTCGCTCTTCTTCGCCATCGTGGTGAGCGAATGTTTTGCGTTTCTGTGTTACGTATTTCTGTGCGCGTATTAATTGAGATCCAATTTTTTGTATGCTTTCGAAGTTTTCCGCATACGCAAAAGTTTGTTTGAAAATATGGGAATTTTATTTCTAAACGCGAGAGATTGTTTAAGAAGGAAAAACCGCTGGAGAGCCCCTTCCACGTGGACCGCGCTGACACACTTAAGTGTAAATCGTGTCATCTGCCGCACCAGCACAATTTTGCACCCTAACGAGTCGCACCGCAAATGACGCGATGCGTTGCCATGCGCTGCGATGCGATGTTTGAACTGCGTGTAATGAGCAGCTGATGCCTGCTGAATACCAAGCAAGCGGCAGTGCATGGCAGAGCAAACTTCCAGCAGCACTTTTGCACTTTAATGCTTCGTGTAAATGTGAAATCAGTTAAAAAGAGGGAAGGAAAACGAAAGCGGAAAATGCTTGTATGTCGATGCGAGCGATTACGACGAGAGCAGCGTGAAGTAAAGATCATGCAACGACGTAGAAATGAGTGCAGAAATCGTGACCGCCGGTGACCTCCGACAATGAGAGCGCAAACTTTTGCTAAGAAGAAGCGAAGTTGTGGCGAAACCACTTTGAACTGCTGCTCCCGAACCCGCAGACAAAACTTGCTTCGCATTTCTGCTGTTCTCTCTCTCTCTCTCTCTCTCTCTCTCTCTCTCCTGCTTCCACTTTTCATTTTGGCGACTACTTCAATTGTGTCAAATTACTACTTTGCAACTACGAGCAGCAGCTTCAAATTGCTTTGCCAAACCGCAAAGGGTGCCGAAGCGGAAGCGGAAGTACGAGCAACACAACGTGCACTGCAGCGCACGCACACACATGGAAGGAGGAGCAGAAAACAAGACACAGTGTGACGCGTTCACTAAAAGGTGGGCAAAACTATTTATTGCTGTCTTCCTCTGTAATTTAAGCGAATTTTAACGAAACATGTATGTGAGATTTTTAAATACTGTGGGATTTTTTAGTTACCCTGAAGTGCTTGACTAGAAAGAAACTCTTTAGTTTTTAATTGAAGAAATCTGACGTGAAGAATGAAAATTTCACGAGAGAATTATCTAGCAACTGTGATAAAATTTTATATATCCAAAATTAGAAGATTTTATATCTGAAAATGTTAATCGACCAACAAGGAGAGAATTTTATATACGTTGCACTGTGCGAGGACTACAAACACACTGATTGTCATATTAAGTTGGCTGCGAGGAGAATCATTTTTGCATGGCTCTGTGAGAGTGGTTGTGAGAGTGCCTTCGTGTGTGCCTGTGTGTGTGCGCCTGTGTAAATGTCTTTGCTGGTGTGGGTGAAGGCAGGTGTTGCCTCTGCTTCTGGTTGTGCTCACCGAATGGAGCTCAACAATTAAATGCTGCGACCAAACGTAGAAATGAATGAATTCTTCACGGTTAACCGGTCTGTTGGCTCGTCGTACAGATTCCAGCTAACTAAAGGTTCTCGCTGTGTGCACCTCGGATCGCACCGCGAGCGCTCAACGTGTCGTCGTTGTAGTCGTCGTCGTCATCGTCGTAAATCATTCCTCTTTAATTAAACTGAACTCAGCGTGACATCTTTACCAGAAGTTTAACAATGCCAGCCACGTGGCAGCGGTCATGTCATCGGCGTAGTGGAATTATTTTAATGGGGGGGAAAGTCGAAGAGGAGGAGGAGGCGGAGGAGGCGGAGGAGGCGGAGGAGGCGGAGGCGGAGGCGGAGGAGGCGGAGGAGGAGGAGGAGGCGGAGTACGAGGAGGAGGAGGCGGAGGAGGAGGAGGCGTAGGAGGAGGCGGAGGAGGCGTAAGAGGTGGCGGAGGAGCCGGAGGAGGAGGCTGAGGAGGAGGCTGAGGAGGAGGCTGAGAAGGAGGCGGAGGAGGAGGTGGAGGAGGAGGAGGTGGCGGAGGAGGAGGTGGCGGAGGAGGAGCTGGCGGAGGAGGAGGTGGCGGAGGAGGAGGTGGCGGAGGAGGAGGTGGCGGAGGAGGAGGTGGCGGAGGAGGAGGTGGCGGAGGAGGCGGAGGAGGAGAAGGAGGAGGAGGAGGATGATGTGGAGGAGGAGGAGGAGGAGGATGATGTGGTGGAGGAGGAGGAAGCGGAGGAGGAGAAGGAGGCGGAGTAGGAGGCGGAGGAGGAGGCGGATGAGGAGGCGGAGTAGGAGGAGGAGGAGGAGGAAGATGAGGCGTAGGAGGAGGCGGTGAAGGCTGGGGCGGAGTAGGAGGCGGAGGCGTAGTAGGAGGCGGAGTAGGAGGCGGAGTAGGAGGCGGAGGCGGAGTAGGAGGCGGAGGAGGAGGCGGATGAGGAGGCGGAGTAGGAGGAGGAAGATGAGGCGTAGGAGGAGGCGGTGAAGGCTGGGGCAGAGTAGGAGGCGGAGGCGGAGTAGGAGGCGGAGGCGGAGTAGTAGGCGGAGGCGGAGTAGGAGGCGGAGGCGGAGTAGGAGGCGGAGGAGGAGTTAACACATAACTTCTCAATTTCATTAAGTTTGATGTTCACAATAAATATCCGATTCGATTTCAAACGAATGCTTTCAAATTAAATGCTTAAATAGCGAGTTATAATTATAATTTAGAAATCTGTTAATATAAAATCTCAATTTTCATGTTTTTTTCTTTAACTTGTCTTTTTAGCTGCACGTAACACTATAAAATATAAAACGAAAAATGTTTAGAAGTTTTCCAACTATTTTCCAAGTTGCAGAAAGTAGAAGTTCTTAAAAATTCAAACTTTAAAATTACGTCATCTCACGAAAATTGCGTTATTAGGTTTAATAATAGCATCGCTGGAACAATTTTGCCTGGAATTGTTAACCATTTCATATATTATTCATTAGAAATGTAAAGTAAAATAGATTTTTTGAAATTTTGAATTTTTAGGGGGGAAATTGCAACCTCATCCTTCCTCGTTTGTTATTTTCTGTCAGTGAATGAGGAGGGGTTGAGAGCCCTCTTTGTTCGCCCCCATCATCGCTGCGCCCGTGGTCACGTGCAGCTGCACCTTTTACCTCATGATGCGATTCGTTTGCTTCCTCCCACGCCTCTCGTGCAAACCCAGAAAAAACAGTATCTACGTGAAGTGAAGTTGGCTAAGTCGGGTTATGCCAGGTATTACACGTTGTCGCCACCTCTCGCCTCGACCTTCTCCAGTCAAAAGCATTACAAAACTGACCGAACTTTTATGCTTGCATAACTAATGCGATGGACGGTTATGTAAACGTCTACGAGTATTCCAAGCCTCAGATACTTAGTAAGTTTAATCATCTCGTGCTGGTAGCGGCGTCTATGTGGCAAACTTACTTTATGACTGATAAACAAACTTACTGATGACTGCAATCGATAGGACGATTGAATCTCAGCTGATTTAATAGTTTCACCAATGAACTTTCGATGACGATCTATATTAAGATGCTCCAAACGCAGATTCTAACTAGAGACACCTTAAAATTTTGGCACTTTTAAATGCAACTAGAATCTCGTATATTAAATTATATCAGCAACTGATTTCCAGCTCAAAATGACAAGAATATCCGTTCTCTTACTCGTGTATCCTTTTTCCAGCGTATTACAATTGCAATTTATTGCTCGCATGCTGCGCAATATAATTTAATCTAGTTTTAATTACAGTATAATTAACTCTTTGAGCACACTGATTTATAGCCAAAATCGGCGTGTCAGCCAACTGCACGTCATTGCGGCCATTTTGTTGAGGAAGAGACACTCAATTATGGCTAATTACGGATTCATATTTACGCCAACTGAATGGAAGTTAACGCAGCGACGATCAGCGATAATCTACGGACAGCAGCAGCAACCCGAAATACGAATCAACAAAAAGTCCTGACAGCACAGCCATCAACACTTTTTGCGGTATTAAATAACTGTAAATATTTTCCTGTGCCGCATCATAAATTATTAACAGCAACACTGGCTTGTGTATCTTCGAGCTTGAAACTCGCACTGTATCTGCATTTGGATCTGCATTCTAATGATTTATGTGCCAAATATTGAATTGAATTTGCAAGTTGCCGCTATAAAAGCGTCGAGAATACACAACACATGGCAAAATTTAGTGTTGCAGCGTTTATTGAAAACTTGAGCAAACAATAAAAGGCGAGCAAAAAATTGCAAAATATCAAAACTTCCACAAACATTGAAAAATGCCGCTAAAATATGACAATTTTAGTGAAAAATTGCTTTGATTTTTATTAGTTTAAATTCTGTTTTTTCTGTATTTTTTTACGTTAGTTTATCTTATTATGTTTTCGTTTATTTCATCTTAATCCATTCTATCTCTCAATCTTCATCCATTTCAAGCCCCGGACCCCAAGTCCAGTTTAGTAAGACGTCTGACTAAAATTGCTGAAGCTGTTCATAATTAACAAAGTCAAATATACTTGCAGAAAATAATAAAATTTGATCTCATCTTCGCAAGGAAGACGTTGTTAGTTAAGAAGATGAAGAGCAAAAGCAGAGAGATGACCAAGGCGAAGTCCTTGTGTCCGGGCGCTTCAAACATCTTCTTGCATGGCTTCCTTACACATCATTCGCTCCTTCGCCCAGCTTCTCATCCTTCGAGGCACTCTCGTCTCATCCTCGGACGCACTTAATCCCTTGACTCTCAGCAGCGACTTCTCGTCTCCTTTTTTAAGTAACTTTTTGCTACTTCATTAATTCTGCAGGAATTCGCGCTGCTTTTAGAAATGGACGAACTCATCTGCTCAGACAGCTGTTGGGTGGCCAGTCTAGAGAGACACTGAAGCCGACAAGTCGGACGGACAGGCGGATCGTCGGACAGGTGGACGGACAAAACGACGGACGAGTGGATGAACAGCGTGAATGAACGAGCGGATCGGAACGGCGAAATACGAAGTCATTAAATTCAGCACTCTGCAGTCTGACTTGCCGTGGTGGGTGGAATTTTGTGGGTTTCCGTGCGAACGAGCGCTTGAATAAAATTAATATCAACAGCATGAAATTCAAAATATGCGCGCCGTAAACAAGGACTGACGCTTAACCACCTCACTGCGAGTGTACCGTCGTTCTGATGCTTTTAAATTCCAGTAAAGTCGTAGAATAATTTCTGCTGCGAATATCTGTAGTTTCATAACAACAACTTCAACATCTGCAACAATGTTGAACATTTTCATGATTTAATTTTAGTTTGAGATTTGAATTGAAATTTTGCTGCGATTTTATTAATTAAAGGGGTGGGCTACCGGTTAGAATCTTTCAACTACACGATTTTGACACCGTCAGCACGAACACGCCTAAAAAATTGACAGGATTTCATTGTGATATTTTACTTTTTCTTCAAAATATCCTGAAATTTGGGTTGAGAGGATGAGCTACTGGCAGCATAAATAATAGGAATGGTCGTTCCCTTCAATAAAGCAAATTACATTGAAAACCACTGTTCGATTTTTTCTTTATAGCATTTTAGAAAGAAACTAAGTAATGGCCCACCCTATAAAAACTAGAGGTCGCATATATCCTTGATATGGACCATCACCTAATATTACAGTAGATGGACCACGCCTATTTATTTTCGTTTATTCTCCTAATGATTCTAGATATACGAAGAAAGTGATGTTTTTAATATAACGCCTCGCCTCCGAATCATACAATTTAAACACTTCGAAAAGTGAAGTCATTGAAAATTTTGTACAAGAAGTGGGCGTGGATATTAACAGATTTCGTCAGTCTTCAATCTCAAACTGCTTTACAAAACAAAACATATTTGTTCCGAATCTCATCGCGATATCTCTGTTCATTCTGAACTCTGATCATACATATAATCAGAAAACCGATTATACGTATAAAAACACATAGAATAGAACTCAAACGAAAAGCAAACTTATTAATAATCGATAAAACTACTTTGCAAACAAAAAGTTACTTATCGTTGCCACGATAATAATCGCAGCGAGAGAGCAACGCATCAAATAGGGGAACAATTTCGACTTTCTCTTCCAGTTTAGAAATCTCGAGATGTTGATACCATCTCAGTGTGTGGGTGGGAGGATGACTAATGAAAGTTTTTATAGCCTGCTGCTTGGCAAGTTGGCAACTCAGATACTTTGCTGTATCTAAACGAAAGAACGAAACGAAAGAAGTTCTTCTAATTTCGAGTATTTTCAGAGAAGCTAATCAAAAGTAGATAAATTTGTTCAACTTTGATACACCGAATTGCTTCGGTTCTTCAGTTCTGACATGGCGTACGTTGATTGCATATCAATAATCCTCTTCGTCTTCTTTTACTTCTACAAAGTATTCATTTTTTGTCGTATTTGCGATATTCTGAAATAAAAATGAGGGTAAAGACCGACTACATTTTAATTTTTACGATTTAAAGCGATACTTATACGGTTTCAAGTTAGTTTTTTCTTTTTATCCAAAGAATTTCGTCGTAATTTCTGCAGACACCAGTATTTCAGAAATAAAAAATATAAATTTTAAAAACTGCAAACAACTTCAATTTTTCAAATAAACTGCATGAAAACTTTTGCTCATTTATAACGAGTTGATGTTGCTAATAAATATTTCAACTTTATGTAAAGAGCAATTAATTTTAAAATATTGCAACTGCAGTGAACATCCGCTTGAAAGAAACGACAACGAAATACCACACTAACAGATTTATGTGATCATACGGACAACAGAAGAGACTTTAAACATCATCAACTGAATATTTCGGTTCAATAAAATCTCAGATATATTTTAAAATTGTGGAGTCAAATTCTTGTGGGAATAGCTGTTTCCCGTTTTCTGCTGGGTTCCTCGTATGTCACTTACTAACATGTTATATAAAGAAAATCACCTTTGCATCGAGAATATTATGAGAAAAATCGTTTTTGCTTGATTTCATTGAACTGAGAAGCCAAGAAGTAATCCAGGAATCAAGAGGGACCGTGTAGGGTGTACGATGCAATCCAGTTAAAGGCATCCCATGCTTGGCTTCCATTTCTAGCCACCCCTTTCTATCCTCCCCCTTTTCCCTCTTCCTGCAACTGTCAGCTATTAAATGTACCTTGGTTTCCTTTCGCTGGTGTCGATAAATCTTGAATATCTAAGTGAGTCCAACAAAGCAATCCATTAGTGTTCGAGGAGCGAGAGGGTCTAGAATGCAGTGAGATGCCATGCTGATGCCGCCCACCCAGCTGCCCCCTTCTTCCATCTGCTCTTCCCCAATTATTTGAATGTGTTCTTGATAGTATCTGAAAGTCGTTTTTCACCTTCCTTGTATCCATTGTGGTCTTCTGTAAAAGTCTTTTCGAAACTAAGTTCTTAGTTTCCAAGTTTGTTGCGTTTGATTTTGTAAATTGACTTTTTGCTCAGAAAGCAAAAATAAATGCATAAATATTTGCTGCAGCTGTCAATATTGCTTTCGTTGTTGTTGCATCTTCTGCAACTCCTGCTGTCGTCTTTAATATCCTTTCAATGTTAGAGTGTCCTGTAGTTAGTACCTGCATTCCATACCACTTTCCCGCTCTGTGTATCGGTTGGAAAAGATATGCAAAGTGTTTGCTTGAGCAACACAGAAGGACAAGCATGTCGTTCGATGGGAGAGACAGCTGGAGAGACGGTCTGACAGATTGAAGAAATGACAATCGGACGGAGGAAGGAGAGCGAGAGAGAATACCAAACGGAGATGAGAGGAATGGAGAAAGAGAGAGCTGTTGTTGCTAGGGTGAAACTGTTCCTTTGTCGTATCTCTTTGTCAATCCAGCTGTCAGCTAACCTGTCTATCAGTCTGTCAGTCGTATTGACACTCTGTTTATGCTGCTAGCGTCGTTGTTGTTCATGTGTAGAGATGTGTTGTCTGCAGAGGAAGCGCGGCAGATTCCAAATTGCTGAAATGGTGCTTCCACAGAAAGCGTGTTGGGCACTTTACTGCTGAAATGTCGCTTGCATGAGAAGCAAGCTGCACTGCTGCACTGCTCTCCTGATGCTGCACTGCTGAAATAGTGCTTCCACAGGAAGAAATCAGTTTTTCAATTTTTTTTTACGGTTTACACTTCACTTAAAGGTTTCGACGCTTTTTACCTACTGGGGAATTTTTAAATAGAACTGGTAGATTTCCATAAATGTGTCCGTGTTACCGTGTTAGTGTGTGTTTCACATATCTATCCAAGTAAAAGGATTTCCTAAAATTTCTATATTTATTAGGGTAAAATATCCAATTAATTACGGGGAGTAACCAACTTTTCAAATTGAAATCAAGTGTCTAAATGATTTCCAATTATTTCCACAATAGACCAAAACATACTCGAAACATACACATATATACACATACCAATACCAATGCACACGTACATAACTTTACTTATCTCATTGTTGGTTCGAGAGGGAGAGAGAGCGGTAAGCAGAAGGAAAACAAAATCTGTTTCGTTTTCCCAAAAATCTTCCTCGTTATTCAAACAATGTGGTCGAATATCCTACTCAAACGATGTTTTTAATATAAATACGCAAAACCACTCAATCTGTGTTTGGTAGACCCTTTTGCAACAACAAAGATAACAACAACTCATACATCTTTGGAAGAAAATATTTAGATTTGTTGGCATTTTTGATAGAATTCATACAAAATCACAAATTTAAACTTTCATTAGGAATGCAAAGAGCAAGAGTTCATATAATTCCAGTAATTAGAGTTCATAGAATTGCAGATAGTATGCAAGGAATTTTTTAGTTAACAAAGAAGCTTGTCGAGCTGCTCGACGTTGGGGAAGCGCGTTCGACTTCAATGACGCCACTACAGTCGCTAGAAATTCTTCGTTTTGCTTCCAGCTTCCACCTGCTTCGCTTTACAAAGCTCGTCATTTCACGCTCGGCGATTTGATGAAATTCTTGGTCACCGCCATGGAAACGAACCGAACTGAAACTATTTCCTTCAGCGGGTTTTCTTCAGCGTTGCCCTCACATCCGTTGTGTGGAAAATACCAACCGCCCTCCTACATATTTCAGATTTTCTTAGCTTTTCTACTTCCAGTAAAAAAGTCTAATTTTTTTATTGTTTTCCCTTTTTGTTTTTGATGTTGCTGGTATTTTTCCGACTTTAGCAACTATTTTAATTTAGACTTCAGATTTAAATTCTTGCTTTCGTCTACAGATTCTTCAAGGATTCTTTTCCTGTTTTACCTGCTTGATGATAATTCGTAAATAAGAATTTATTAAGTTTTTTTAACTTAAAAAAAGGTTCGTGTTACAAGTAGACTTTAAATTGAATTTTAAGGTTAGAGATTGGATTTTATGAATTAGTTCGATTATTCGATCATTCTATTATTATCACTATAAACCTGTTGTACGTTTTGTTCTGAAAGAAACTAACTTTTGCACATAATTCTCAAGTAGTTTGTGAGAAAACGGAACTTAAGGCGGAGGTTTCGAATACCTTGTTAGCCTACTGCGAGTAAAGCGCTGGTTAGCCAATATCTATCTACGTTCGTAAGCGTCGGTTTCAAAGGGAGGAAGTGAGGGATTGCGATTCGAAAATAAACGAAAATCATCCGTTAAACTTTTCAGTTACATGGAAAACTCATTTATGGGTATTTTGAAATTCACGCAGATGAGCGATAAATTGGTTATCGAGGCGATAAATTGGTTGAATCCAATAATGAACTTTGTAGTTCTCGTCACTGTTGTGACGGATGGATTGATTCTTCTGGGGATTGCGAGAACCACTCAAACTCGATACTGGGTCGGATGAGGGTACCCCAACCATGTAGAAGAACTCCTTACATAGTTAAAAATAAATTATTTTATTAGTAATGCTAATGTAATAGCTCCACAAACTTTCTAAAAAAGAAACAACTTAGTTATGAGGAACATATACAGCTTATCACAAAATACAAGGTTTTCCAATTAACCCCCCTAGAAAAAAATCTGCATACGCCCCAGTAGTGAGCTGTATTGCTTGAAGTTAGAAAGCCAAGAAGAAATCAACTTTAAACTACAATGTAGCGCAATTTATATCTTATGCATGGATTATCCGATTTGCCTAAACAACGGGACACCAATACAGGGTAATTGTCCCTCACTCACACACACACACACTCACTCACACACACACATGCGAGAAAAAAGAACCCACTCGAGCACACATCTGAATGCGCAATTAATACACGTGAGTGCAATCAGGAGTTGAAAGTTTTTATTTGCTGTTTAGACTGCATTCAGTTTACTTGTGTTAGTTGTAGTTGAATGTTGTATTTGATGTTACTTAACACTGCTGTTATCTCCGCTTAAGTTGTTCGTGTTGTTGTTTATGCTTTTATTTTAGTTGTGACTACTAACTAATGAATATGTATTCGGTTGAGAGCTCACAGCAGCAGAAACGTGGATTTTGTGATTTTATTTTCATTCACGCGCAATCAAATGAGAACGCACACACACACACTCACACTCTCACACACACACAAAACACACTCACACTCACACACTCTCACAACCTCACAAATACTTTCTGCTTGCCACTAACACGTTGATGAACAACTCATACATTGATTCATTTATGCAAAACACTTCTAATTGCAGTCGTTGTTAGTTTCAATTAGGGGTTTCGCTATCACGGGTTTCTTTTTGGTTTCCCGGGAAAGGAAGATTTTTATAAAATCCCTCAATAGATTCAAGAATAACGGGGAATATAGTAGGAAAATTTCCAAATTAATAAAAACTGCGGTTAGGCTGTGAATTGTGCTACGAAATTATATTGAAATACAAAGTTGTGTTGAAATATGAGGTTGTATCGAAATACGAAGTTGAGTTAAAATACAAAGTTGTGTACAAATATCGTGTTGTGAAATAATATTGTAAATTAAGTGAAAATTTCGAATTCCCATTTTTCCCGTTTTAATTTTTCCCACATTTGGGAAATGCAAAAATCCCCGGCAAAATCTTGACGGAAACAAACAAGGAAAACCCTAGTTGCCATAATTATTTTATTTAGTTAACCTGCCTGCAGCTGATTTTGCTGAAATTTTTCATTTCCTTATTTTTTCTAATTTTTGGCATTCATTTCAGTTTTCATTTTATATTTCCAAGCTTCTGATTATTATAGTTTTTTTCCCCAAATTATTTCCGCTTATTACACTTTGAAATTTAAAACTGTTTACTTTAGCGGAAGTAAATTGTTGCATATTTTATTGTACGCAAAATGAATATAAAATTCATTATTCAATTTTTGCAGTTTTAAAAGCGTGACAAATAAAGAAAAAATACGTCCAGCTTTCACTGGTTAAGAGAAAAGAAAACACCAGAGAAGAAAATAATTTCTTAAGTTTTTCATATATTTTTCTTTGTTGTTCAATTTTCCAAACAAACTACAAAATAGTAAATGAAACAAATTAATTAATTTTGGATCCATGAAATTGCCAAGACACTCCTAACAAAAAAAAATAAAAATAAAAAACTTGCTGGCATTTGCTTTGTGGGGAAAATTTCAATGCTGAGGAAGAACAGAAGCTTAGGTTGGCTTGACAACAGAGGCAGACATTCCAAGGGTTCAGAGGTCAAGAACTTCAGTAGTTAGTAAATATTTTGTTTCTACGATATTAAAGTGGACAAGAAGTTCCGTATTGATGGAAACTTATTTAATACGAAAGAACTGACTTTTCTTTGCTCAGCTCACAATGCACTCCGGTTGAGTGAAATGCACTCCGGCATGTTGGTCGTTCGCTGCAGGCCTAAAACTGCATTCATCTAGAGCGTTCAGAGAGGACGCAGTAAAGCCGACAATTTATTTTGGCCAAACACAGTTCTGGCTGCGTGTTTTTTATAGCTTTTTGACTTGATTTATAGTTTTGGCTTCATATGTTGGTTCGGGGAGCGTACGTGTCATTGGGTACTCATATGTGTCTATGTGTGTAGGTGTGTGTGTGTTTCGATGTGTTTATGTGAAGGTTTTGGGTGAATGACTGTCCATGAATGTGGGGTAGCGACTCTGGTTGGAAGAGCCTGGGAAGGACTTAATTTTCCACACGGAGTTGGACTACGCGTGTAGTAATTCACAAATACAATATTTTGATTTCTTTCTCATCAAACAACAAAACTGGGATTATATAAAATACAAGCAGTTTTTTTCGGCAAAAAAAGTTTTAATTTATTTTAAAAAATATTAATTTAAAAAATTTTTACTACTGGGTGTGCGCTACTCGATGCTAAAAGACGAGTTTGGTACATAAAATTGTGTGGAAACCGCAGAAACAGGAATTCAAGAAACGCGAGAGTGTTTTCTTGCAAATGGGAGTGCGTTCGATTTTGAGAGCACGTTGCTGCTCCTCAGTGTTCAAGTAAGCTGAGCAGCAGGCAAGCAAACGCGTTGTTGCTGTGCAAGAGGTTTGCGACAAACGACAAGAGAGAGAAAAATGCATTCGGTCTATGGCGTGACACGGGAATAAAACCGCGCGGTTTTCCGGTATGAAAGCTCGACGACGAACCGAGTTATTACGTTAAAAATGTAGACGTACTAATTAACAAATAATCCTCCCAGCCGGTACGGCTCGAACCAGCAAAATGTTTATTTGTGGGGCGACGGAAGGATGATATGTTTGAAAAAGAGAATATGAAATTCGACTTACCGATCGATGGCTTTCCTCGTGAAAGCTTCTTGCCTTGGAGGCAAACAATTTTCAAGCAGCTGTTCTTTAATAACTTCGGGAGTCGCGAAACAATCACTTGCACTGATTAAACACAACTGTCGTGCGCTTTGCGATTTGCCGTTTTGCCGACAAAGAGCAGTTATTGCAAAGAGATTTCTTCTCAAAGAAAGAGAGTAAAGTTTTGATGAGATCATAAGGAATATGGCAACCAAAGCACTTCACGAGCGAAACGAGCTACGGTAGCAGAGACGAAGCAGGAGTTTCATTTATGACTCGTTAGTCAAATCGTATGTAAAGCGTAAAATATAAAGATGGAGTGATGGCTTCGTATATCTCAGAAAGAGGATAATTCCTAGCTAATCTCTCTTAGGAATTTCTGGCCGTGTACGGTGACCTCTTCGCTCCATTTAATTTAAAGTCGTAGCCTTCACCGAACCGTTTTTCTCCAAGAAAAAAGAGTTTTTCTCTCGCAAACTCCACGTATTCCCAGTTTTCCTACGGGGTCGCAGCTGCGTCGATGTATGCTTCGGATCTTTTATCAAGAGTGTGTGTGTTTTTGACAAATTTGACAGTTTGTTTTAAATTTTTAACGCTCTTTTCTCTCCTTTCCCTTCCAGCGAATGTTGGCCGCTTGCCAAATTTCAGGTTTACATTTCGCACTCAATTTAATAATTTCACAATTTTTACTTATTTTTTAGCAAAGTTTTCGCAATTATTGGAGAGAATTTTATTTAAGCTTTCCTTCAGCTTCATTAAACACAAATGTTTCTGCACGGCAAGCTTAATACTATAAAAAAAAGGAAAAAACAAGAAAGTAAATAACCAGCTCAACGTAATCTGGGCCAAATAATTTCTCAACTCAATTTTGACTGAACCGCGCGACACAACGCAACGCACACAAGGACTTCGCAGCACAAGGACGTCAAGACGTCTCAAACCTCTTCAAACTCCAACTTAACGAAACCCACATAAATATAAATTGCATTGTTTCCGCAAAGTTTCTGGGAAAGTTAAGAAATCCAAAATTACTTCTCGTGTTAATGTTGCTGTTGTTGTTGTTGTCATTACTGCTGCTTCTTCTTCTTCTTCTTCTTCTTCTTCTTCTTTCAATTCTGTGGTTAACCTCTTCGCCTCCACTAGGAATTCCGGCGAGGATGTTCAAGCAAGCGGACGAAGAAGTGAAATTGTTTGCTTCGGTTGCTACATTTTGCAGTTGCTTCTGCTTGCAGCAAGGACACGTCAAGAGGACACTCATGCAAGCCGCAGGTAGCCAAGTTGGGACTCCGCTGAGTGTGTCGCTCTCGGATGAAGAAGAAAATGAAGATGTTTGAGGATTTCTTCTCGGTCCTCGATCGATAACACAACAATTTTTTAATTAAATTTAGAAGGCTATTTAGAAAAGTCAACTAAAATAGAAATAAATAGAAATCTTAGCGTTGATTCGCTATTTTTACTGTAAAATTTCCTCAATATTTGATGATCGATTTTCAAGCTCAAGTTAATTATTATCAACGCTTCTTTGCTCTTTGATTAATTAATTTTTGACAATTTCGAATTTTCCTTGCAGTCGCGTAGAGAGCGAAAAACATTTTCAACATTTTTTCCCCCGTGCAAATATCAACACGCCGAAAATCCTGTTGTGCGGCGCAAATAATCCGATTTGTTAATTAGTAACTAATTAAATGACGAATAACTTTTGCAATTGTGTGCGTGAGAGCGTGATGCGATTCCCTCGTTAATCGAACTGAAAAGCCTTAAAAAAGAACAAAATTATTTAATGGAATTTCTGCTCGTTTACTGAAAACCCTCGTAATTTTAATAGGTTTTTTATTTTTAAATATTTAATTCTTTTTAATCCATTTTTTATTCCATTTTTTATTCCTTCAATGTTCTTCTTCTACTTTTAGTCCTTCCTATTTTTAAAATTACTTTTAATATTTAAGCGTTTGGAAGATTGAAGATTTTATGGTTTATTTTTTCCATTTTGCATTCATTGGAATCAATAAAAACGCGATTTTTCAAGGGATTTGGGTCTCTTTATTGTTTTGCTTTTGTTTTATATAAACTAAAATACTTTTTATAATTTTTTGTTCACATTTCCATTAGAATATCCTTTTTCTTATTTGTTTCTTATTTGTTTTTCGATTACAACTTAAGCTAAACACTTCATATGTTTATCAACTTAAATGCTACGATTTTAGTTTTTACTTGATGATTTTCTCCCAATTTTCCTCTCTTTCTTCTTAACTTTTTTACAACTTCATTGATTCTTGTTTATCGATTTTTATTGGTTTTTGCAGATTTTCACCGATTTAATTGTCAATTTCTAGTTATCGATCTTTGTTTATCGATTTTCATCGACCCTTAATTATCGATTTAATTATCCATTTAATTATCGATTTCATTATCGACTTTCATTATCAATTTCATTATAAATTTCATTATCGATTTAATTATCCATTTAATTATCGATTTAACTATCGATTTAATTATCGATTTAATTATCGATTTAATTATCCATTTAATTATCAATTTCATTATCGATTTAATTATCGATTTATCGATCTTTGTTTGTCGATTGCTATCAACTCTTAATTCTACTTATCGGTCCACTTTATTTTTAGCGATTTTACAGATTTCTGTCGCTTCTTATCGACTTTATTTATCGATATTCATCGATTTTTATTTGTCAATCCTCCATCGATTTCCAAGAATCACAAAATCTCCCACTAAACTAATCTGAACCCTAAATGAGGGAAGTTAGAACGGAGGGGGAGGTACAGATTCATAATTTTATTAATTCTTTTATACTTTTAATGCCATATAATTCCTAATAGCTAATTTCTATGTGCAAAAAATATGATTAACCCATTAACACTCTTATAACCACAGCGATTTAATA
Organism: Sicus ferrugineus; assembly: GCA_922984085.1. Taxonomy (NCBI): domain Eukaryota; kingdom Metazoa; phylum Arthropoda; class Insecta; order Diptera; family Conopidae; genus Sicus; species Sicus ferrugineus. The sequence continues at coordinate 7,299,142 of OV277354.1, forward strand.
CTTTTTCTACGAATATTTTATACTTTTCAAATACAAGACTCGATGAGATGAGAGATTCTTGAGGTTTCGTCAAGTTTTTCGTCAATAAATTTTGGTTGAACGAAGTTTTTTAATTCAAAAATTTTCTATTTTCTCCAGATTTTCGAAAACCATTAGAAAATCCATGAAATCAAGAAAAAACAACTTTACAGGTTTTGAAATTAATAACAAATTTACTCTCATTCAAGAAATCGCTTAGATTTTCACTTGAAAGTCTCTCGAAGTTCCTCCCATTTATTGACTGCCAAGAAAACGTCTCCCCAAAAAGCATCCTTTCGTCGTTCCTCGTTACTTGTTCGTCCTTCCTACTGCTATCTCTCTACTGAGCCATTCTCGCATTTCCCAAAATTTCGCCAGCCCTCATAAGCGTTACCGTTAACCCCCTCCTCGCCAGCTCCGCCATTTCAGAACCTGCTGCCATCGCCGTACCCACCTCGCCGGCACATGCGGCACGTGATGGCCACCAACAGCGCCAACATCACAGCCAAACCGACGGCGACGAGAACCAGTTTGCCGTAGGGCAAGTCGACCATCTCCTGGCCCAAGCAAATCTCCGGCGATTCGTCGTGCAGCACCAACTCGCCGTAGCGTTCGGCGCGGTGCAGCAAGCCCAGCTGCTGCAGGTTCCACTCGATGTGTCGCGTCAGCTGCTCCACGGTCGAGCTGTGCGTCACATTCGGGCAGTTGGCGACGCCGTTGCACACCAGATGGCGCGGCACGCACACCTTCGTGTCGCCCGGACACTTGAAGTCGCAGTCGCCATCCTGCAGCAGCGACGAGGCCAGGCTGCCGTCGGGGTTGCGCGGCAGGTGGAACAGCTCGGTCCACACCAGCCGGAAGGCGTTCTTGCCCGGCTGGCCGTCGCCCGTGTACTGCAGCAGCACCGGCAGCGGTTCCTGATCGGCGCCCAGCGCACCCAAATCGGCAGCCGACAGGATGGGCAGATCGCGAGCCAATGAAATGTTCTCGGGGCAAACAATGAAGCGCGGCTCCAGACGTCCCGCCAGGTACACCTCGATCTTGGCGCTCTCGCAGGAGCGATCGCCGAAGCGCGCCTTCTCCAGATGCAGCCACAGGTCGCGCTGAGCGGCCACCTTCAGCTCCCAGATGCACTTCTCGCGCCGGTAGTGGTGCTCCGGCAGGTGAGCCATGGGGCCGGAGGACAGGGCGAGCGCTTTCTTGTAGGGGAACACCAGCTCGCCGTCGGGCGAGGGACCCAACGTGATGGGTCCACACAGCGGGCCGTGTGCGAACTCGTACGAGGCCTCGAACAGCGGATTCGGATTCTTGAAGTACGAGGTGATCGCATGCTGGCCCTGCACGATCATCTCGAGGTTCATCTGATCCGCTGACGAGATCACGCGCACCGCTCGCGGTATGTTGTCGCAGAAGCAGGCGAGATTGTTCTGGAAGCGCTCGCGCTCCTCCCATATGACGAGTTTGTCGACGCGCTCCTCGTGGCATCGTGTGCACGCGTTGCTGTTGTACGGCATCTCCTTGAACGACACCGAGCTGACCTCGATGACGGCGCGTGCGTAGAGCCGCTTATCCGTGACGAACTTGTACTGGCAGCGCACGTCGGAGCCGCCGGTGCGCTTGAAGATCAGCGAGTTCATGGGCGAGCGTATGCGGCCGCCGGGGTGCTTCCAGGCGTACATCACCTCGTCGCAAAGTGTGTTCGGCACGGGGTCGCCGAAGCGCGTGTTGTTGAAGAAGTCGTAGTGGGCCCAGTAATACAGCGAGCTGCCGCTGTACGAACCCGTCTTCGAGTCGAACTGGACGTACAGCGAGGGACTCGTACTCACAAAGTCCACCTTCTCCATGGGACGTGAAAAGGTGTCGCAGAAGGTTTTGATGATGCGCGCGGGATCGGCGTAGTTGGAGTCGTAGATGGTGAGGGATTCGCCGCAGTCACCATCATACTTGAGGATCGGCGATTCAATTCGATTGATGCGAAAGCTGCAAGAAAAGAGAGGTAATAAATTTGAGTGAGAGGTGTGCATATCAAAGAGTGGTCAATGGGAGAGAGAGAAGCTCTGAAGACGGGTAATGTGACTGAGGTCGTGCCAATATCACTGAGGATCACATACGACTAAAGGGATCAAGTGAAATTAGGGACTTCTGGAAACTGGGAATATCACAAAACCGGGTCTCGTTTCAATTTAATTATCCTCTCGGTGGAAAAATTTAATCCGATTACTATTACTAACTCGACTGAAAAGGTTGTCTCGATTTCGATTGTAGTCGCGACTGGGAAAGTCTTCCTCGACCTCAGTCTCGGTCTCGGTTATCGTCTCGAAAATCTTGGTCGCAATTACAGCCTCGAACTTCCTGTCTTGATCCTGTCGGCTGTCGTTTCGCTTGATAAAGCAGTCTCAGTCTTGATTATCGCCCCGAATTCAAGACGAGGCAAGAGCTGTTATATAAATTATCGTCTGGATTGAAAAAATCTGTCTAGGTTTCTATCCCAGCACTGGTAACGACGACTCGACTTTGATTATCGCCTCGTCTGAAAAATGCCGTCTCGAAAAAATATTGAAGGTAAAATATGGCGAAGGTTTCCTTTCCTCCAATCGGTGTAAATTCCAATAAATACAACACTCCAGCAACATGTTTTAATTAAAAAGCTAAGGTTTCATAACTTTTTGCAGGTGCCATAACTCCGGTTAAGTTTACCTGCCCACGTAACTTCAATTAAGCTCGGAAAAAATTCGCCGGCCTGCAGCAAAAAACTATTTCCCAGTCAAAACTGGCTTGCAGCCAATGTTGTTATCAGGAAAAATGCAGTAAGTTACGTGTTGTTCGTTTTTCTCTTCACTGAATCGCAGCAGATGTGCTGTAGAGGCGGGAAAATATGTTGGAATGAAATAGAATAGAAAAGGAAAGAAAGAAAGATCAAAAATAGAAAGATGCTGGTAGAAAATCCTTTAAATTATTAGGAAGGAAAATAGGAAAGCATTTTTGGTTTCTGCCTACAAAATATAAACTCAGATCAGCAGTCAGTGCGGGAAGAATGAGGAGAAAAGTATTTCGCTTCCAAAACTCGCGGCTTAGTTGAGGTCTGCGGTGTGTATTCGTGACCGAGGTTATATTTTCTCTCAAATAAGTTATGCAAAAATGACTTCATTCCACTTTTATTGCCCAAAGCATCCCCATGACTTTGTGTTGTTTGATTTAACCCTTCACATCCACCTCATTCGCCCCCCCCCCCCTGCCCTCGCCCGGCACCCGCAAACGATTTTCCCGCCCCTTTCTGAAATTTCATAACTTCTGATGTTATCGTAATATTGTGCCAGTATATCCTGCTAAAGCTACACAAACCGCAAACAGGATTACGAGGGCCGTCAGTTGAGGTTAGATTTTTTTAAGTTTTCAGAAGGCTTAAGTATGTCGTTGCAAGTATGTTCCGGGTAAAGGTAACAAAATATACACTCGTGCATACAAATAAACACAAACCAGCGAGAGTTACTCACACATACACACACAAACACACACACACACACACACTATCACATATAGCATCCCACACAAGAAACAATTGCTGTGTAGTCGCATAGAAAAATGAAATGAAATGAAAATTTTCCCAGTTACAGCAAATTTCACTTCCTACAAGTTTTCAGAGGAGTTGTGGAGGTTGTGGAGGTGGTGGAGGAGGTGAAGGAGGTGAAGGAGGTGAAGGAGGAGAAGGACAAACAGGATAACAGGATATTTTTCTATAATTTTGAGGTTAAGTCACACGTTACGGTCGCCAAGGGCCACATGTAGAGGTTAAAGAAAGTTGAAATATGATGTCATATTTCACCAGACTACCTTACGTAATCGTCTGTTCGCATCATTCAACCCATTCACCGTCTCACACTACCTCCTCCCAACCACCACGCCCCTTCTCATCCCAACCCTCCGCCCATTTTAGACTTGTGGATTATGTTGCAAACTTTTCTGATGAACTGTGCGGTTACCTACTTTCCTCGCTTGACTTCCTTCATACGTTTGTGAGGCTTAGTTGGGTTAATAATAACTTGGGGGTTTTTGGAGGAGCTTATAGAGTTGTTATTGTTGTTGTTGTTGTTGTTATTTGTGTTTTTTTTATGTCTGCTGTTGCTGTTGTTGCTTCATGTTTACGTAAAGCTTCCTTATATAATTGATAAAGTTTCTTTGCAGAATTTGCTTCCGGCGAGAAAGTTTTAATGTTTCGGAAATAAGTTTGCAACTTTTTACTTTATTATAGCGACATTCCACAGCAAGAGGATCGAAAATACTTATTTTTGCGCATGACTTTCGTCCGACTTCATGAAGTTTATGTAATAAAAAATGCAATATTTCTTTCCTACTTCCCACATCTCATTTCATTTGTGAGATATCATCTCACATACATGTTGGACTGTGGAGAATTGATATATTTTTTCATGGATTTTTACTTGACTTTCAGATATCAACACCGCAATGAATTTCGTTCGGCTTTTCAGGGTGAGAGAATGCGATATCTACACAAATTTCGGTAAGAAAAGCGTGATTTTGAATTTTTCCGAAGGTCTGGTGTGTATTTTTAAATCTTAAAATCTGCGAAAATTCTAATTAAACTAAAAAGTATTCCAATTTTGTTAGATTTTATAAATTATGTCAACTGATTATGTGAAATTATGTGAAATGCATTCAATTAAAATTTTAAAATGTTCCATTTTGTGTTATTTTCTCTATAAAATGTTAGATTTTTTTTAAATTAAAATAATTTATTTGAAAGACTCATTACAAATTTTTTAATTAATTAGTTAGGGTTTTATTTTTTTGATGAAAGTTTACAATTGTTGTTTGTTTTTAAAAAAATCACATTTATTTTATGTATTTACAATTTTAAAATTAATACTTAAAGTTTTAAATTTTTATATATTAAAGATTTCCAAATTCTAATGTAAATTTTCTCTTTATATCACGGATTTTAAATGCAATTTTAGTTAATTATTTCTGCCTCAAAATGGCAGCATCAGAATTTATTAATTTTAATTTCAGCCGGATGTAATTAAAGGATTCCCTAGTCCGCTTTAAAAATGCATAACAACAAAAGTCAACCGTCAATCCTTTAAATCGCTGCAGCATTCATTTACATATAAATTGCGCGCTCATAATAAATTCACATAATTGCAAGCGCGCTGGCTGAAAGGATCAACGCAGATCAGCGACAAACCTTGAAGGGGTTAATTATTCGAATTAACCCACTCGACGTGCGTGTATAATAATTGCGCGCCGCAATAAATTTCTGACTGAAAGACACCGGAATCCATAATAAAATTGTGTGCTTAATTCGTTACTGTGGCGCGTCGCGGTAGAAAAAAGGAGGTCAATATGTGATTACGTTGGTGTCGAACGCTCTCAGCATGCAGACGACATGAATGCACGGATTTAAAAGTAAATAAAGTAGTAAAAATGAACAGCCTAAAAGCTTAAAAGCTGCAAAAACAGGTATTGCGTTGCTTTGCAGGTGAAAAAAGAAGTTTTATAAGGTGAGTTAAGTGTTGTGAGGGAATTAAAATTGTTGAGCACGAGAAGAAAATGCAATGCAACACTGTAAACAAACAAAAATATTAAATGAAAAATATAAAACTAGAACACTCAAGCGTTTGCAATAGTAAAAATTACAAATTAATCTGCAATAAAATGCGGTTTAAATAAATTAACACCGGAAAATTAAATAATAATAAAATATAATGAAAAAGTTACTCATACGCCGCGGTAGCCTCACGTTAGAGAGAGAGAGAGGGAGAGAGAGAGAGAAAGAGAGAGAGAGAGACAACTACAAATGAAGAGAAACTCTCTCTCTGGTTTTTGTTGTTGTTGTTAATGCTTTTGTTATTGCCTACTGCCAGAAGTTAAATAATAAAATCCTGCAAAAAGATTTATAGCGACATTTTAATTCAACTTGTCAGTGTTAAGATTCTTGTGATTTTTTTTTTCTATTTTCCACTTTACCGCTTTATCTTCAACTTATTTTTTTCATTGCGTTCTCTTCTTTTTTTCATTTCTATTTTCATTTTAACATTCCTTTCCGCTTCTTCTCGTTTTGTTGATTCCACTCAAATCCAATGTTGGTTACTGTCCACCGCATCATTCAACAACTAAAGCAACAACAGCAGCTGTTGTTGCCGTCGTCGTGGTAGCAACATTGTGGTTAAGAGAATACTTGTTGTTGTAATTTTGCTACAATTGGTTTGTTGCTTTTTCACAGGCCAAAGTTCACGAGAATATGATTTTGCTTTTGTTTCTAAGAAACGTGCGGTTAAAAGTAGACAAACAGAGTGAGAGAGAGAGTGAGACAGGGGGGTGGATTGAGAGAGGGGGGAGGAGAGAGAGGGGATTACGCTCTCTAATACATCAGACACAGAGGCACACAAACCCACGCACACATACACTGGGAAGCTGAAGAGTCTCATTTAACTTCAGAATATCCGACTATTGGTTTGCTCTTCACAAAAGTCAGCCGTGTCTAAACGAGAGCAAAATTTGTCGTTGTTTTTGTTGTTGTTTTTTTTTGTTGTTGTAGTTGTCATTGTTGTTGTTATTATTAATATCGTTGCTGATGTATTATGTTGCCTTTGTAAGTGTAACACCATTCTTATTGTTGTTGTTGTTGTTGTTGTTGAATTGGTTGCTGTTGTGTGATGTTTGTGATGTTGTTGCTATTTTTGTTTCTATTGTTGTTGTAGTTGCTGTAGTTGTTGGTGTTGTTATTCTTGCTGCAGCAGTAGTTGTTGCTGTAATTTTTGCTATTGTTATTGTTGTTGTCGTGATCGTCTTCGTCGTCGTTGTTGTTGTTAAATTTGTTGTTAATTACTGTTGCTGCTGTTCCTGTTTTCTACCACTTTTTTCGTTTCTCTCTTATTTTTAGTTGTTATTTTAGTTCTTTTCGCCCAAAAAAAGTTTGACTTAACATTTCCTCTCCTCTCTGCAATTGCTGTAAAGTGTAATTGCAATTGCTTCTCAAAATTATTTCTTCTCTCATCTCTGTTTTTAATTCCTGAGTTGTTTGTCTAGAAAATTTTCGCAAAAACATTTAAGATTCTGCGGCTCAAGTTTTCGGTCAGTCGAAGTGCATTCGCACGCGGGCGAGTAAGCATTGCAGTTGTTGTTGCGGCCTGGCTGCTGTTCAACATTGAGATGCTGCGGTTCGTGCAGGACACGGACTTAATTGCGAGTGAATTGTTTGCACTCACACGGAGTGGCGGTTTTCTTTATTGCTTCTTTTATCCGAGCGTGTAAGCAACATTTAATTCACATTTTCTACTTAACTTCTTCCCTGCAAAACTTTTAGGGTTTCTTGATTGGCCGGGAGGAAGAGGGAGGCGGAGGGTGATTGGAAGTTACAGGAAAATAATTAAAAAGGGTGTCTGGAAGATGAGATCAAAAGAATTGTAATTAATTACTTTGTTAGTTAATTACTATGTTAGTTAATTAATTAGTTTATTACGCATTTAATGAGTTAGTTAAGTCTCTAGTTAGTTAGTTATTTTGTTAGTTAATTAATTATTTGCTTAATTAATTAGTAGTTTCATTAGCTAATTAATTACTAATGAGTTATTTAATTAGTTCAATAAATATTTATTAATTAGTTAATTACTTATTTAATTAGTTATAAATTTATTTATTTAACAAGGTTAGTTATAGTTTTTTTTGTTTATTTGGTAGACCAGCTACTTAATTAGTTAATTAGTTACTTCATTATTTAATTCAAACAATTAATTGCCTTCCTCGGCAATACCAGGCAATTCACGGTCCACCATCACGATCACGATCCCCCCCCAGCGCGTGAAGTAATTCATTACCTCCGTCTCCCCTTCACCTGAATTACAAAACGACCCTTCCACGCTTACCTTGGGAAATACAGGCGCACAATTTCACCGGGGCGCCCCTTGATGTGGTAGCTGCACGAAGTGTTCGGCGGGTACCAGTGCGCGATGCTGAGGAAGATGCCCTCGCTGGCGCTGCTGTCCTTGAGGGAGTCCGAGCTGAGTAGCCAGTCGCAGATGCCGTGCTTGATGCCGGCGGTCTCGACGTGGCCGGGCCAGTTGCCGACGTTGAAGTGGAAGCCGGTGTTGAGCAGCGGGCCAGCGGGCGAGGAGACGAATTCCACATACATATACTGCGATGTACCTGCGGAAAAGGAGACGAAGGAGGCGATGAAGAGAGATTTTGAAGGAAATTATGTGATTTGATTGTTGATAAATATTAATTGTTGGGGGAGGGTCAACAACAAGCGCTGTAATTTTTAATTATCATGGCGATCATCACTTATCAGAATCATCATCATCACCAGCGTCATTGTCAACACAGTGATGGTCGTCTCACAAGTGATGGTCGTCTCACAAGCGATGGCCATCAACAGTGACATCAGTTAATTGTCACAAATGACGCTCAAAAGGACGCGCAAGGACTGCAAGGACGTTGATGGGCAGCAACACCGTTTGGCGCAGCATTTATTTATTATGCAATTTCAAACCCAACGACAGCTTGACAGGACACGCATGCAGGATGCAGCCGGCACCCGCTGTCGTGTGTTGACTTTGCTGTTAAAATCGTTGTTGCTGTTGTTTGCGAGTTGCCAGCTGACGTTGGCTGCCAACAGGCAGGTGCGGACTGAGGGCACTCACGGGCTGGCGCTCTGCATACTGAGGGGGCGGCAAAATTCTATTATTGTTCTCTCCAGCTAGATTTTTGCCGCTGCCCACGGAGCGCCTGCCTGCCTGCCTGAACCGGCTCTGCCTTCAGCTCACTTTGCATGCCAACCTCGCTCTCGCTCGCCCATTTTCGCTCTCAATTCAATTCACATTCGTTTCCAAATGCATTCGTGGCAGAAATTGAATTGAATGTTGAATGAGAGCGAGTTGTGAGTGGAGTGCACAGGTAATTTCCGTTCTTAATGGAATTTTAATTAGCCGTCACGACGGCCAACAGTAACAAGAATAACCAGATTGACAAACGGGCAAAATACAAGCATCCGATTTAATAAAATATACAGAACTGTGATGTGCTCTAAGTTGATTTTTACATTTCAAAGGAATTGAAAAATATTTCACTGACCTGGAAATAGGTTATCACCGATATTATCCAAGTAATTGTGGAGAGTATCGTCCCTTTCTTCCCCCTCGTGTCGTTACTCACCGATAATGCTAAATGGAAACTTTCCGAGACCGCAGAACTTCCCTATCAGCGGCGAGTGCTCGTCGCGCCCGTCGTACACGGCCAGCCAGTCGTAGGGACAGTGGTCGTTGCCCGATCCAATCGGCCTGATGGGACAGGTCATTACATTTTCGCACCTGCAAGAAGACGCACAACAAGGACGTTGTTACTGCGCAGCGGATGAGAGTCGAGATATTGTACACCCGACGTAATGTGAAAAAATGTAAAGCTGAAATGTAAAATTGACCCCGGTAACATGTAACAATAAAAATGTTGCTGCTCGTGCGGCGTGCTTCTGACATTTCAATTTAATGGCCTTGCGACGGCGATGCTGATGTACACCGAAATTGCCTATGATAAAAGTTTCGAAAAACCCCCTCCAATTTTATGCTCTACGTGAGCAGAATTAAGTTAGCAACACGCCATAAAACGAGACAAGGTGAGTTACCGCATTGAAAATGTCGTAAGTAATTGTAAACGGATAATTGGAACGAAAATGCTATGTTTCGAAACAGAGAATTCAAATGAAAATAATTATTTAAATGAAATTAATTCATACCACGTTTCTAAAACGGACTAAAAAGTTTCAAATAATTTTAAAACTAAAAACATTTTAAGATTTCTATCTAACCAACCAAATCTCATTTCATCCTCTCTCTCTCTCTCTATCTTACCTTGTCTCTATCACACTCTCTTTCTCTCTCTCTCTCTCTCACACACACACACACAATCTCTGTCTGTCTCTCTATCACTCACTCTCTCTCTCTCTCTCTCCCACTCTCTATCTCTCTCACCCCTCTGTCAATCCCTCTCTCTTTCTCTCTATCAGTCCCTCATTCTCTCTCACTGACCTTTCCTCTCTCTCTCTCTATCTCTCTATCTCCCTCTCTCTATCTCTCTCACCATCTCTCTATCTCTTTCCCTCTCTCCATCTCTCTCCCTCTCCATCACTCTCTCTCTCTCTCTCTCTCCCTCTTTCTCTGCGACAAATGCAATTCCTGTCACTTTCAACTTTCATGTCAAACAAAAAAGTTGCCTTCAAAATGAGTTGAAGGACGACGAGACACGCGTCGCCTAATAAAATCAAATCGAACCGATTTGCCAACAAGGCGAATGGTGAAAAAAAAGTGGTTGGAAGAGATGAGATGCAAGGATGTTGACGAGGCTTAACGGAGAGAGTCAAAGTAAATTGCAGAAGGTGGCAAAGAACTGAAGGCAAATTAGATGAATGAAGTGTAAATGAAACTCTAGCCTCAGGGAATTCGACAGGATGAGAGAGGTTTTTGAGAAGAGGAAATTACACTATTCAACATCAGAATACCATAGATTTTACTTCAATTTTTAAAGATTTTCGATCGTGTGAGTTTAAATCTAACTCCAGTTTTCTTTATTATGTAAAATTTTGGAGTTAGGTAAATATGGAGATATATAACTTTCATGATGCTATAGTACTGAAGATATTTATATATTTTCTCAATCTTGACTTTTCTTCTCTTGACAACCATAAGTTAGAAAGGTTTTTGAAAGTTTAAAAGTTCAATCGTGATTAATTTAATGTTTTTTCGGTAATTTCGCAGTTTTGAAGTAAATTGATGTGCTTAAAATAACTCTGATGTAGTATTACATCATAGATTCGATGTGGTTTTTTAAGTAATTTTGGTGTAGCTTCGGAATGGTTTTAAATCTGAGTTTGAAGTAACTTTGATGTGGTTTTGAAGTGATTGCAACGCAACTTTGAACAGTTTTAGTACTAAAATAGTTCCAGGAAGCCTATAATAGTTCTTTCAGTGAAATTTTAAAATACATTTCAGTTAATCCAATTTATTCGCAGCTGAATCTTTTCTATCTATTCTATTTTATTTTCTATTTATCTATTCTATATTATTTTCTATTCTTTTAAAATCTATTTTATTTTTTATCATCTTTTCTATTTTCTATTTAATTTGTTTTTACATTTCTAAGCTCCACCTGTTTTTATATCGATTTTTCACTTCTACTTTTCTTTCCTCCTACAATTTTTGCTCTCATCTGAACGATTGCCAACATTTTTATCCCTTTTTTATAGGTGCTTCGTTTATTTGGTTTCTTTTAATTCCTGTTAATTTTACGAAATTTATTTTTGTTTGAATTTCTCTAATCTTAATCTATTTTTCTACTTTTAGCAATGAAATTCAACGAGATAAGAGTTGGCACGATGCTTTCTACAGAAAGAGAATGGAAAAAATACTCGGGCACTTTTTGGGACGACAGTAACGACTCAGCAGCAGATTAGAACGGCAGAAGGACATTCTAATTTATAGATTGGAGCTAAAACGAAAGCTTGAAATAGTCTTACCTTGGTTGCCTTGGTGAAGGCTAAAAACCAGGCATTAATTTATTTATCTGATGGTGGATGTTGGCCCGGAACAAAAAGTGCTTCAATAACATCTCTCCGAATACTTGAGGTGAATTAATGTTACTGTCCTTCTATCTGCTGGTTTTTTGCTTTTGTTGCTGCTTAACAAGCATAAAAAATCGGTCTAATTTGTCAGAATTAAAGTGGTATTTGGTAGACGAACTTCAGCGACTTGAACGAATACCTATTTTCATTGCTGTACTTCCAGTAGCTCCCGTACTTCCAGTAGTACAGGTGTACTTCTAGTACAGCATCAACCGTAGTAGACACACATTTCTGACGTAGTGTAAATGTCGTGATTTTAGGTACGTGACTTTTTCATTGCACTTTTATAATGACTTGAAGGTGACATCAAATTTCAGGAATCAACTAAGAGAGCGAACACCATGCATCGTAAAAAGTTTGATGGTTATGGAAAACGTAGTGCTGATCACCGCCAAGTTATGTGTGAGCAACTGAAAATAGTTGCAGGTACACGCAACTGCAACTTACGCTTCGAAGTTTTCTAAGTACTAAAAAAGTCATGAACGAATGGCACTTAAATGGAATTATAGTAGTTTTTTTATTATATAGAAAATTTTCACAGTAAATGCGAGAATTGAATGAAGGCAAAAGAGGTGAATTTCAACTGAAAGAAAGAAATGTCGTGCCGTTTTTATTGCAGAACTTAAAAGGTCTGAAGTTTTTAGAGACAAACTTTTGACGAGGAAAATTTCATTCAATATTTAATAAGATTTCCTCGAATGCTTTTATTATAGAATTATGAAAATCGTTATTAAGCAAAGTTATAGTCTATCGAAAAAGTTCCGCTCATTTCATACTTCATTTTAAGATGCCATTATAAATATTTTCACATTTTCTGCCGATATTGCGATTTCAATGAATACAAATACCTTTTTAATGAAGACTTTTCGTTAATGATGTTTCGCAAAAAATAAAATCATGCCTACTTATTATCCTCAATTAAGGTAGAGGAAATAAATTGAAGTTTTCGCGAAAACAAAATCGAAAAGCTAAAAATAAAAGAAAAAATACACGACTTCATTGCACGGTTGGCAACACTGGCGTGAGCTCGTTCATCAATTATTTAAATACGGAAAAGTTTGCTGCATCACCATCGCAATCATTATCGACAATTACAACAACAACAAGATGAACAACAACAACACCAATAACAGCAACAGCGAAAACATCACTGAAATGATTGCTGCGGAAAATTCCTCTGCGTGATAATGAGTTGAATTGCATCGTCATCTCCCGACCAGAAAAGGGTTGTCCGATGGGAGTTGGGGGATTTTTAAGCTGGCTGCTGGCGATATTTTCCTCTCTCTCGCTTTCCGTATTTACACTTCAGTCTGGGCAAACAATTTCATCGCTGTGCTTAACTGAAGTCATTCGAATGGGTTCAGAGGCAGTTGAGGAGAGGGATTCCTGTGGAACTGAGCTTTATCAGCATTTCTCTAAAATTTGCTCCTTTTTGTGGCTGGAAACTTTGTGCACAAATCCTTCCTAATTTGAATTTGATTACATTTAAATTAGCAATATTTTTGCAAGTAATACTCGCAAAACTTTTCTTTTACAGGCCTCACGCTCATTCTATAGCATGTCACAAAATTCTTCTCGTAAACCAGATTTTCTTCAACATCTTATTCAAATTCTGTGTGATCATCACTTTTTTGTTCGTTACTCGTTATATCAGTTTAAAAGCTTCTCGTTAATCGTCTTCAAAGCGTCTCGCTAACCAGCTTCGAAGCGTCTCGCTAACCAGCTTCGAAGCTTTTCGTTAATCGGCTTCTCGCTCATTCTTTTTTTTGATAATAAATAGTTTCTCGTTTATCAGCTTCTCGTTGAACATCTTCTTCTCTCAACTCGCTACCCAGTTTCTCGTTAATTGACTTCTCGCTGTTCAGATTTCGACGTTAATTTCTCTCTCTCTCTCTCTCTCTCTCTCTCTCTCTCTCGCTCTCTCTCGCTCTCTCTCTCTCTCTACAGCTCTTCGCTTATCAACTTTTTCATTTAAAAACAAATTTCTACTAATCAGTTTCTCTCTTCATGCATATCAACTGTTTTCATCGTTAAAATTTAAGCTTCTAAAGTTGTTACTAATTTTATTTATGGTTTTTTCTATTCTGTTAGTTCCCGCCGTTTTAGTAAATATAAAATACTATTGTTTCTGCTAGTTATTTACTCCTTCACGTTAATAACTTTTCCTTTATGATATTATAAATGGTAGGAAAACTTTTATTTATTCTGCGCAAACAAAACTTTTCCTCGTATTCGTTCCAACGAATTTTCACATAAAAATCTCTATCAAAGCATATCTATATTTGCAAAGCGTGTATGTTTCTGTGTAAGTAATATCTTTCTCCAATATTTTCCCCTCCCCCTCCGCAGCTTTGACTCTAAACAAAGTTTTCTACTGAAAAAACTTTATTGCAGAATATATATTTCTAGGTTTAGGTAAAGCGAAGTACTGACACAAGTTCAATACTCGAAAAAATTAAAGAAGAGCGTATCCACTTTATAAAATTGAGTCTCCTTGAAGTAACTCTAAAGAATACAGAGTTTTGAAGAGGCTAAAAAGGTCTGAAGAGTGGAAAGTTATTACATAAAAGCAACCGAAGGACATCATTATCTTCCTTTTATCGAATTTCCTTTTATAACATTCGCAAATATTTTAAAGCATTCCTTGAAGACCGACTATCGCTGAGAGAATTTATTGCTACACGAGAAATCTCGAAACCTGCCTACTTCTCCACATTAGATTTATGAAAAGCAATTAAATTTTCTGCACGCAAAGTGTTAAAATTGGCAATTTTTCCAGAGCTGTCAAACTGCTGTTGTCAAAATGCCAGCAACATGTCTGGAACTCTTTCTGCCATCGTTCAGGTCAGTATCGCCCTTTCACTCTCACTCTTTATCTCTTACACACTTCCTCTCAGCGCTTTTCTCTGTCACTCACTCTTACACTCTCATCCTCTCTCTCTTTCTGTCTGCTTGGAATTTCTTTACCGCAGCCAGCTTTGGCACGCCACCACTGTGCACGTCATCAGCATGAGCGAGTACGTGTTGCCATGACGAATGGATGTTTGCGTGAATTTTTAGGCGCCCCAAATTAGGCTTCGTTTTTTATTTCGCCACATTCTTAATTTGTCATTAGCTTACCTCTGCCCATCCACGGCGAACTGTTCGTTCTGCAGATACAACTTGATGTACGGCTGCCGCGTGTGCAATTTGTAGCGGCAATTTAATGCACGCGGATAAAGTCCGGGATAAGCGGGCGACTGCACGTAGCATGTTTGCAGGCGGCAATCACGGTACTCGCGCTCACAATACGAACTAAAAGATAGAAGAATAAACGTTAATAAGGCATCTGAAAGGAAAGAAACATCAAACGACAAAACCACCTCAGCAGCCAAAAAGTATGCAACACAAAGACATTTCAGTTGTCGCTTTACGATCTGAAAACACCGAGAAGGAGAACCGATTTAATGCGTGTGAATTCACCGATTCGGAACTCTAAAATGCAGTTTAAGAACAAACAACAAACAAGCAACAAAATTACAAGTTTGTTCGTAGTAATGCATTGCATAATTTTGGGCGCCTAAAGCAAATACTTCAGCAAGCAGGAACAAATTTTGTTAATGTGATTTCTGCTTCGTAATTTGTTGCTGCTTTTATACGTACGCACCCCTGCACGATTTCGCCACGCCGATTGGGATATAATTCCGGATGTTGGCCATAACGTAGATAAACTTCCGTTTGTTGTTCGGCGCGAGAGTCGAAAGCGAAGTAGGTCTGCAAAGAGTGGAGAGAAGCTGAGGCTTAGAAGAGGCCAAACGGGAAGAAGATATAATAAACATTTTCTTTATTAAATCATCCTCATATTTTTAATGTTTTTCGTGTTTTTGTATTGCTTTTTTATATTATTTACGCCTAGCAGAGAGAAATAAATCTTAAATGATTGTATTATCCGAAATCAAATCAAGGATGCTGAATGAAATCATAAAGAGACACAGAAAAAGAGAGAAAAATAAATATACGAAATTTTAGCAGATACGTGCGACCTACTTTTAGGAGCGAAAACTTGATAAATTATTCTTGCAGCTGGAAAATTCGATATTTTTTTCAAAACTATAACTTTGATAGCGTGATGAGGAAACTTTTGTGAAAACAATTTCATTTCGTAATGGTTTCGAGAAACACAATTGGCTTGAAAAAAAATGGCTTCTTAGCTCAAAAGTTCGCAATCATTATGACTTCTTATTCTGATCGCACTTTTCGAATCGATAACGTAATGAACACGTTTTCCAACTTCTATTTGTTGCAATTTTCGATATTTGTTTGTTAAATTCCTGAAAGTTTTATTGATCCAACTACAGCCTAAAATTATGCAACGAAATTTTCTTGGAAACGCAGGAAACCCAAGCAGGAACTTAACTCCCGATTGCTGCCTAAAAGTATGCAATGAAATCTGTTCGAAAGTTTAAACCTTCACTTTCAGACATGATAACCAACTTTTTTGCTATTTTACTTCAATTGTTTCTTTTTCCTCGGTGTTTATAATGCATTGCAGTTTTTATTATTTCACCCAACTGATAACTCGGTGGTTGGTTTTATAGTTTCATCGCCGCATTAGACACATAATAAGCACGTCCTGGAGAAGCGCTTCTGGCAGTTCGTATATTCACGCCCTACACGTTCACATAGCTCGCTATAAATTTGCTTATCCTTTGCATCCTTGCACAAAGCATGCTTTTGTTTCAAGCTCAGAAAGTTCAATTTTTATTTGTTCTTTTCATCTGATGCACTCAGTTGCTGCTGCTGCTGTGCTGCTTTCCCGCCAAACGCCGGCGTTAATGCATTATTTAAATATCCTCACGTGTGTCTGAGAGGGTGGCCACCACCGTCTCGCCACTTCGCTTCTAACCCTTCCTGCGTCTCCGCTCGCAGAGGACGAACATAAAATTCGCTCTTACTCAGCTTCGTTGTTTTGCTGCAACGGTATTTTATGCGCCTTAATAGAGTCATAAATATTTATGAAAAGTTGCAGGACTCGTCTCGCTCCCGCGCACCCTTTAACTGCAGACTGGTGTCTGTGGAGTTGCTGAGCTCTTGATGTTGTTTCCGTTGCTGTTGCCGTTGTTGTCCGATGTTGTTGTTGTTGTTGTTGTTGTTGTTGTTATTATTATTTATGTTCCACGCAAAGAAGGCGCAGGAAGTGCTTTGTATGCGACGAGTGGCTTCCTGTTTCTATCTTCACGCATTGATGGGTCGGCTTTTGTTTTTCACCGCTTTTCATTTATAATTTTATTTTCTCCTTTTGACTTTTGTAAAGCTCTGTTCTTAAATATTTTTTTTTTGACTCTGCGAAGTTCGAAACATCAAAGGATTGTGTTTTTTAAGTATTGCTGGCTGGAGGGTTTGAACGCCAAAACGGATTCTGTGAGGAATTAATAAAATCTGGATTTGTTTCAAGCTACATTCAAAATCAACAGGGATACAGACGACTTTTCTGTGCTTTTTAGCACGCTTTTAGTGAATACGACTTTCAAGAAAATGTTGCATACTTCTAGGCTTCCAGATATTAATGAAGGTACGCGTAACACTAACAAAATAAAATCTAGCAAGTAAACGTCTGTGAATGCAAAAACTCGCATGCTTTTCGTTGCTTTTAACTGAGTTTGGGAAACAATTTGCAAAGCACAACAAGAATTAATTAACAGCTTTCGCCGAAAAGTTTACAATTAAATTTTATACACTTGATAATGAAGTTCGTGTTAAAACTTTAAGTAGATTAAAACGTTAAATTAGTTCTGTGAAGATTGTCATGTAAACATTTGCAAAGATAATTTGTCAAAATTTATTTCAACATAAGAAAAATATGGCAAACTTTTGCAAACATTCATTCATTCAATTTACACAGCCACACCTGTACACATACATACGTGCATACATACATACGCGTCTTGTGTTTCATACAAACTGTATGAAAGTAGAAGTTCTGCGTAATTAAAATTTAAATCTCCCTTTTAAAAATATTTCAAAAGCAACACTTAAACGGAAACAAAATAAGTAGGCGAAAATTATTGCATAATTTTATTACATACTTTTTGGACAAAAATAAAAACAAAATGTAAAAACAAAATGTAAAAATGAAAGGGAGACAATTATTAAAAACTTGTGAAAAGGGGTGAAAAATACTTTTAAAAAAAATATTTTTAAAACTAACTCAGTTCACGTAAATATTCGTTTTATTATGAAAAGTATTTTTTTTTCTATGAACTTGCAAAAATGAAAGAATTCTCTGGATTACAAGTTAGTTTTTTATTGCATAACTTTAGGCGCTTGAGAGAGAAAGCATAATTCACAAGGATTGCGTTTACCTGAGTGAACGCACACTAAGGCTGCGTAAAATTGAAACCGCCTTAGACTGCAAATGCAAAGGCATTTCAACAAATTTCAAAGGATGACATAAATTCGAATTATTTCAGGATTTCATTTTAGTGTCTCAAGATGATAAATGGTAAGATAATCTCTCTGCAATGGTCGAGTTAAAGAAATTTATAGAGTGGAGCATACATTTAGGCGCAGAAGAGTAAGGCAAAAATAAATCGCAAACGATAAATTGCAAAAGATACATCGCAAACGACAAATCGCGAATGACTAGTCGCAAATTAAACTAAACTTTTATTAAAATCGTCTTATACTGGGTAATAAAAAGCACTTTCTTGCATAAACGAAAAATTCATAACGAAAACCTCATCATCATGGAAACCTCAGATCATGTTTATACTCTCTCTCTCTCTCTCTCTCTCTCTCTCTCTCTCTCTCCTCTCTCTCTCTCTCTCTCTCTCTCTCTCTCTCTCTCTGTCTCCTTCTGAATTTACGCAAGCTTTCGTTATCTACTTTCAGTACCTTGTTGCCTGTTGACTCGTAGCCGCCTTTAGCGGTTCCAAAATTGAAATGATACGCTTTTGTTGTCTTCTGCGGGCAACTGAAAATTTCCACACAAAATGGAATACAAAATCTCAGCACACGCATGCAACACACAGATATGAGCAGCAGCAGAAAATACGCCTCTGCAGCCGCATCTGACGCTTTTAATTTTGCACATCGGATATCACAAAATATACATTTCAACTCATTTCCTGCAACCGCGTAACAGTCGACGACCAATTGTTGACGAACTCAGACGGCGCGATACTAAAAAATTCATGGCGTTGTGTGGTAGTGTGAGTGTAGGTGTTTGTGTTGGTGTGATGTCGATGCACACGCACACGCACACGCACACGCACACGCAGACGTTTAAGCTGCAACTCCTGCCGTCGTTCGAATGCCAAGGACCACGTAAACAGGCTGCAGCTACACGAGGCCACAACGGCAGCAGGATGTGAAGGATACGATAATTCAGCTTCGTTGAGCTCAAACGCCAGTCATGGAGTGAACGAAATTATTAAATTTTGACACGTGACATGCCGTGACATGCCGTGACATGTACATTCACAGGCATGGGCGGGAGGTAAGGGATGAATTTGAATGTGAACTGAATTCGGATGGAACGATCTCAGGGGAAAGAATGTTGTGGAATGTATGGAAGAATGGGTAAATGAATCCATTAATTAATAATAAGATAATAAGAGGATTCGCAGGTAAATCGCAGAAGCGATTTTAATTCCAAACATATTCTTTTCTTACTAAAAAATTAAGATGTTAGGATTTTCCAAATTGCAAGAATCGCGGATATAGCGTCGTTTTAAATTTATTAGGATAATTCTGGAATCATAAGAAGAATGATTTCTTTAAAAAAACAAATCGCGGAAATGTCGCGGAGGCGATTTTCACTCTAACATATTTTCACTTATCATTTTCACTCACCTCAGCAGGTCATATTTAACTGAAACAAAGAGATCGCAGACAAAAGGGGAAACGATTTCTACAAATACATGGTGGACCAAAAGTCCGTTTAAATTTGTCAGTAAAAAAGTCCGTACAATAATCGCGATGAAGGTTTCAATACACGGTCAAGGTTTCGAATGTCCCTTCTGGAATTTGAGACGATTACCAAGATCGAGACGGGGCAATTTCGTCGACTTTTTCTCTGAATGAGTTAAGGCTGAATAATGAATTTTATATGTTCAGAATTAAATTGATGATCTCACCTGATCGGTAAAGTTATCCGTGTGGAAGAGAACCTTGACGTAGCTGGTCTCACTGATGAATGTTTGTGGCTGCTCAGCTTCGCCGCAAAACGTGCCCGGTTCTCGTCGATTGGAAACGTCAGTTTTAGCATTGCCATCCACGATCTGAAAAAAAGTGAGGCACAGAACGTCAAACTCAATAAATCTGAGCACAAATAAGTATTGAACGTAAAATTTACCATCAGCAAAAATTAAGCAGCTTAAGGCTGCATCTGTCTTCCTTAAAGGATAATCATTTTAAGGATATTAAATTAAGGAATGTCATCTTTTCCGAAATGATTCCCCAAAAGGAGTCCCAAAAGAGAGCCAATTTAATGGAGGGAGAGGTTTTCACAACGAAGACGAGGCCCACGAGGGAGCTGAAAGAGTCTCATGCTTGACACTCGATGGTGAGCAAGAGAGGAGAGTGTTGGAGAGAGGGAGAGAGAGAAGAAGAGGGCACGGCTCACAGGTTCCCAACTCAAGCAGTGCCATCACAGAGGCTCATATGCTCATTTTGTTTTTGCGACGTCCGCAGAAAGTGCGGCATAAGAAGCAATAAATTTCATTTGGTTTCGGTGAAGCTGTTCGTGCATAAATCAGAATTCCTGAGAGAGAAGGCGGGCAGTAATTGCGAGTGGGGAGGGGGGGAGTACAGCTGCCAGGATGCTTGTCGGTGTGGAGGAAACGATAGAGGAGAAGAAAACTGATAACTGATAAAATTCACATTGCAGACTTTTAGGCTTCCACACAGAGAAGGAATTCCCAAAATTAAATCATTCCCCTCCAAGTTATTCTTAAATATTATAATATTTAAGAATAACCTGCCTTCCTAACTCCTGCCTTCTAAGACTGTTGCTGGGTCAAATGTAAAAAATTGGCTTCTGGGTTCTAATTTTTGTTTTAAAAGATCGAGCACCTCTTGTTCTTTTATTAAACTTTTATCATTTTCATCCAGAACTTGGATTTCGTGGACGTATATGAGCGAGGAAGCCAACAGAAAGTAGAGTGTTATGAGTACTTATATGAGTACTACTGCCGTCTGAGACTGTTGCCCACCTCTGGGTCAAATGTAAAAAATTGGCTTCTGGGTTCTAATTTTTGTTTTAAAAGATCGAGCACCTCTTGTTCTTTTATTAAACTTTTATCATTTTCATCCAGAACTTGGATTTCGTGGACGTATATGAGCGAGGAAGCCAACAGAAAGTAGAGTGTTATGCTAATTTTTGTTTTAAAAGATCGAGCATCTCTTGTTCTTTTATTAAACTTTTATCATTTTCATCCAGAACTTGGATTTCATGGACGTATATGAGCGAGAAAGCCAAGAGAAAGTAGAGTGTTATGAGTACTTATATGAGTACTACTGCCTTCTGAGACTGTTGCCGACCTCTGGGTCAAATGTAAAAAATTGGCTTCTGGGTTCTAATTTTTGTTTTAAAAGATCGAGCACCTCTTGTTCTTTTATTAAACTTTTATCATTTTCATCCAGAACTTGGATTTCGTGGACGTATATGAGCGAGGAAGCCAACAGAAAGTAGAGTGTTATGAGTACTTATATGAGTACTACTGCCGTCTGAGACTGTTGCCCACCTCTGGGTCAAATGTAAAAAATTGGCTTGTGGGTTCTAATTTTTGTTTTAAAAGATCGAGCATCTCTTGTTCTTTTATTAAACTTTTATCATTTTCATCCAGAACTTGGATTTCATGGACGTATATGAGCGAGAAAGCCAAGAGAAAGTAGAGTGTTATGAGTACTTATATGAGTACTACTGCCGTCTGAGACTGTTGCCCACCTCTGGGTCAAATGTAAAAAATTGGCTTCTGGGTTCTCATTTTTGTTTTAAAAGATCGAGCATCTCTTGTTCTTTTATTAAACTTTTATCATTTTCATCCAGAACTTGGATTTCGTGGACGTATATGAGCGAGGAAGCCAACAGAAAGTAGAGTGTTATGAGTACTTATATGAGTATTACTGCCTTCCGAGACTGTTGCCCTCGTCTGGGTCAAATGCAAAAAATTGACTTCTGGGTTCTAATTTTTGTTTTAAAAGATCAAGCACCTCTTGTTCTTTTATTAAACTTTTATCATTTTCATCCAGAACTTGGATTTCGTGGACGTATATGAGCGAGGAAGCCAACAGAAAGTAGAGTGTTATGCTAATTTTTGTTTTAAAAGATCGAGCATCTCTTGTTCTTTTATTAAACTTTTATCATTTTCATCCAGAACTTGGATTTCATGGACGTATATGAGCGAGGAAGCCAACAGAAAGTAGAGTGTTCTGAGTACTTATATGCGTACTACTGCCTTCCGAGACTGTTGCCCACCTCTGGGTCAAATGTAAAAAATTGGCTTCTGGGTTCTAATTTTTGTTTTAAAAGATCGAGCATCTCTTGTTCTTTTATTAAACTTTTATCATTTTCATCCAGAACTTGGATTTCATGGACGTATATGAGCGAGGAAGCCAACAGAAAGTAGAGTGTTATGAGTACTTATATGAGTACTACTGCCTTCCGAGACTGTTGCCCACCTCTGGGTCAAATGCAAAAAATTGGCTTCTGGGTTCTAATTTTTGTTTTAAAAGATCGAGCATCTCTTATTCTTTTATTAAACTTTTATCATTTTCATCCAGAACTTGGATTTCATGGACGTATATGAGCGAGGAAGCCAACAGAAAGTAGAGTGTTATGAGTACTTATATGAGTACTACTGCCTTCCGAGACTGTTGCCCACCTCTGGGTCAAATGCAAAAAATTGGCTTCTGGGTTCTAATTTTTGTTTTAAAAGATCGAGCATCTCTTATTCTTTTATTAAACTTTTATCATTTTCATCCAGAACTTGGATTTCATGGACGTATATGAGCGAGGAAGCCAACAGAAAGTAGAGTGTTCTGAGTACTTATATGCGTACTACTGCCTTCCGAGACTGTTGCCCACCTATGGGTCAAATGTAAAAAATTGGCTTCTGGGTTCTAATTTTTGTTTTAAAAGATCGAGCATCTCTTGTTCTTTTATTAAACTTTTATCATTTTCATCCAGAACTTGGATTTCATGGACGTATATGAGCGAGGAAGCCAACAGAAAGTAGAGTGTTATGAGTACTTATATGAGTACTACTGCCTTCCGAGACTGTTGCCCACCTCTGGGTCAAATGCAAAAAATTGGCTTCTGGGTTCTAATTTTTGTTTTAAAAGATCGAGCATCTCTTATTCTTTTATTAAACTTTTATCATTTTCATCCAGAACTTGGATTTCATGGACGTATATGAGCGAGGAAGCCAACAGAAAGTAGAGTGTTCTGAGTACTTATATGCGTACTACTGCCTTCCGAGACTGTTGCCCACCTATGGGTCAAATGTAAAAAATTGGCTTCTGGGTTCTAATTTTTGTTTTAAAAGATCGAGCATCTCTTGTTCTTTTATTAAACTTTTATCATTTTCATCCAGAACTTGGATTTCATGGACGTATATGAGCGAGCAAGCCAACAGAAAGTAGAGTGTTATGAGTACTTATATGAGTACTACTGCCTTCCGAGACTGTTGCCCACCTCTGGGTCAAATGTAAAAAATTGGCTTCTGGGTTCTAATTTTTGTTTTAAAAGATCGAGCATCTCTTGTTGTTTTATTAAACTTTTATCATTTTCATCCCGAACTTGGATTTCATGGACGTATATGAGCGAGGAAGCCAACAGAAAGTAGAGTGTTATGAGTACTTATATGAGTACTACTGCCGTCTGAGACTGTTGCCCACCTCTGGGTCAAATGCAAAAAATTGGCTTCTGGGTTCTAATTTTTGTTTTAAAAGATCGAGCACCTCTCGTTCTTTTATTAAACTTTTATCATTTTCATCCAGAACTTGGATTCATGGACGTTTATGAGCGAGGAAGCCAACAGAAAGTAGAGTGTTATGCTAATTTTTGTTTTAAAAGATCGAGCATCTCTTGTTCTTTTATTAAACTTTTATCATTTTCATCCAGAACTTGGATTTCATGGACGTATATGAGCGAGGAAGCCAACAGAAAGTAGAGTGTTCTGAGTACTTATATGCGTACTACTGCCTTCCGAGACTGTTGCCCACCTCTGGGTCAAATGTAAAAAATTGGCTTCTGGGTTCTAATTTTTGTTTTAAAAGATCGAGCATCTCTTGTTCTTTTATTAAACTTTTATCATTTTCATCCAGAACTTGGATTTCATGGACGTATATGAGCGAGGAAGCCAACAGAAAGTAGAGTGTTATGAGTACTTATATGAGTACTACTGCCTTCCGAGACTGTTGCCCACCTCTGGGTCAAATGTAAAAAATTGGCTTCTGGGTTCTAATTTTTGTTTTAAAAGATCGAGCATCTCTTGTTGTTTTATTAAACTTTTATCATTTTCATCCCGAACTTGGATTTCATGGACGTATATGAGCGAGGAAGCCAACAGAAAGTAGAGTGTTATGAGTACTTATATGAGTACTACTGCCGTCTGAGACTGTTGCCCACCTCTGGGTCAAATGCAAAAAATTGGCTTCTGGGTTCTAATTTTTGTTTTAAAAGATCGAGCACCTCTCGTTCTTTTATTAAACTTTTATCATTTTCATCCAGAACTTGGATTCATGGACGTTTATGAGCGAGGAAGCCAACAGAAAGTAGAGTGTTATGAGGACTGATATGAGTAGATATAATAAATTTTTGAATGTTTACCTGCAAATAACCGCCATCACAGTGCGTGGCATTGAGCAGAGTGCCCACCTTGAATTTTTTGAAGCGCAAGCGCAGCACAAAATCACGCGGTGACCCTTTTAGGCTGCGGAAACGGTACGTACAAGTCAGCGGACGCCCCGCATTTTGTTGGTTCACCTCGGGCGAGGTCACATCATCGAATATATCGACCGTTTTGTTGCAGTGATCTTTCGTTACGTCCATGGAGTTGCCACCTGAAGGGGGAAAAAGGAGAAGAAAGAAGGAAAAACTTTAAGTACGCGTTGTTTAAGGAATTAAACGTGTTCTTCTAGTGTTCGTTGACAGCGAGAATACATGACTGACTCAAAGAGATTCTTTTTTGCTTCGCATATAAATATGTACGAGCAGCTTGAATGTATTCACTCCCTCTTTACACACACACACACTTGATGTGTCCTTACGGTTGTCCTTAATTTACTTTGCGGTCTCACTGAACTGTGTAAAGCAAGCAGAAACACAACATGTCTTTGAATTTGTAATTCATGTTGCGTTCTAACTCGCTTTGCTTTTCAGGTCTCCTCGCTTTTTGCGTACTTCCGCTTTTCCTACAGAAAAATCATCCTTTTCAGCCACGCCTCCCTCCCCCCAGCCGCCCACTTCTCCTATTAATCACTTCTTTTCACTCACAATGACATCGCAAT
The DNA here is from genome assembly GCA_922984085.1 of Sicus ferrugineus. Taxonomy (NCBI): domain Eukaryota; kingdom Metazoa; phylum Arthropoda; class Insecta; order Diptera; family Conopidae; genus Sicus; species Sicus ferrugineus. Next base: position 7,324,283 of record OV277354.1, read on the forward strand.
TTCTCGAATTTCTCTACTTTCTTTTTGGTACTTAAAAAAATTCTTTTGTTCACGAAATCCGAAATAAAAAGAAATCCTCACTCAGTGTGAAGGGATGAATGCAAAGAGATGAAAAATACGGCCATCCTGCCTTAATTCTGGTCAAAATTTTTTAATCATAGACCAACAATGGCGGACTGTACGTGACTGTCAAATTTTGCGTTCCTTACGAAAGGCTTTTCATTCGTTTCGCGTTGTCCAGGATTGTGGAATTTGATTAAGAAACAACGTGACAGGAAATTATTATGATTCTCTTGAATGAGTCAGAAAAGCTTGAGGCAGAATTTTATATTTTTTTCTTTTTAAGTTAAGGGATACAAAGTGACTTGACAATTTTTTAAACACAAAACAATATTGAATATAAAGGCATAAGAAGAACTTCAACGTGCTTAGAAAAAGATTCGCTTTTTTAGACTCACAAATTTCCCTTCAATATTGGGAATAAAAATGTCAAAAACATAAAATTTTCTGAAGGATTCTTAAATTTAATAAATTATAAAAGTTCAGAAGGAGAACTAACAATTATTAGTGAACTAGAGAAGAGAACTAGCTTAATGAACTAGAAAAGAGAACTAGAAGAAATAGATGAATTAGATGAACTAGAGAAGAGAAGAGAGTTATTATTAGTGAACTAGAAAACAGATTTATTTTTTATTAGTTCTGTTTTATAGTTCACTAATCTAGTTCTCTTTTCTAGTTCACTAATAATTGTTAGTTCTCTTTCTGAACTTTTATAACTTAATAAATCTAATAAATATTATTAGTTTTCTCAATTATAAATTATCCTAAGTCCCTATTTTAATGCTCTTACACTGTTCTACAAATTTAAATCCGAAAGATGTCTATTAATAACATCGTTTTCACCCCTTAAACCCTAAAATTAAAATATCTTTGCTCAAAAATGCTCAAATCCGGCAACGATTTTTAAATTGAATTCCACTTCTTCATGCTGAGCTTACAGGCCGTCCGGCGGCGTCAACTGAAAACTAAAACCCGGTCTTCTCCAGGGATTCAAGAGGATTTGGCTCACGGTGCACGCTGCACGCTGCACGTTGCACGTTTCTGCCGCAACAGTCAACCAACGTTGCGTTGCTGTTCATGTCGCTGCTGTTGTATCACCAACCCGACTGAACTGACGAACGGACGGACGGGCGGACCAACCAGCAACCGGTAACTAAGCCGCATTACAAGGATACTCGCCACTGACAACAGAACCACAGCTGCTCGTGCAACAAACCCCGCCGGGTTCAGTTTAGATGAGTCGCAAAAAAATGGGCGAAACATTGAAAAAGCTGCAAATCCAGGTCTCCGAAGTTGCAAAGGGATACAAAGTGACTTTAGGGAATTTTATTGTAAACGAGTGACAGTTGGTGCGACGGCCCTGCTTTAGTTTGTTGTTTCTGTGTTGCTGATTTTATTTTATATTAGTTTTTGTGTATCCAAGCCACCGTCAGGCTGAGAAAGAAAAATCTAGAATCAGAACTAAACATCCAGAAATAATTTTTAGTTGGCTTTAAACGAATTAAAACAGATTTTAAGGATTACGTGCAGTTATTGCAAGGGAGACCAAATGAAAAGTCCAAATGAAAAATGTTAAAAACGGAAAACCAACGAAACAACACAAATTAAAAATTCGAAAAAGATCAAGAGGACGTTTTTAGATTTCAGATTGTTATTACAAGTGAAGAACTCTAGAGTTTTCTCACTTTCTTGGCTGAAAAAGTAATATTTGTTATTGTTATGTTGTTGTTGTTGTTGTTGTGTTTGTTGCTTGCGGTTGCTTATGGTTGTTAAGAAATAAAAATTCTAAATTAAAAATTCTAAATAAAAAAAAAGTGGAACTGAAAACAATCCAATAAAAAAGTAAAACAAGATAAAAGTCTCAAATTTTATTTTCGTTTTCATTTGAAAAAGACGAAAAGTTCGAAAAATCGACGTTTTCAATCGAAATGATGTGGGATCTTATTGTTGTTGTTTTTTGTGGGATGATTTCCTTCTCATAATAAGATAACTTCCTCCAAAAATGAGTCGATTTCCCACACAATGGGGCGATTTCCCCACGAGTGAGATGATTTCCCCCAGAGTGGGACGATTCCTCCTGGAATGAGATCAATGAAAGTTCGAACAATCGAGGCTTTTAATCGTAGTGATGTGGAAAAATCCCGCCATCTTCTTGTTGTTGTTCTTTGTGGAATGATTTCCCTCTCAATATGAGATGATTTATCCCCACAGCGAGACGACTTTCCTCACAATGAGACGATTTCATCCAAAATGGGACGATTTCCCACACAATGAGACGATTTCCCCCCGAATGAGACGATTTTCCACAGAGTGAGACGATTTTTCACAGAGTGAGACGATTTCCCACAGAGTGAGACGATTTCCCACAGAGTGAGACGATTTCTCCCAGAATGAGACGATTTCCCACAGAGTGAAACGATTTCCCCCAGAGTGGGACGATTTCCCCCACACTAAGACGTTTCCCCGGCCCCAGTCCTCCTCACAATGAGATTATTTCTCCCCACAATTTTCAATAGAAAGGACGACTGACTGTGTTTGCCAGATTTACTGTAACCGTGACGCATCATTTGTTAAAAAAAACGGTGCGTAGTCACCATGACTGAGTTTTGAAAAGTTTGCTCTTTGGGTTGTTTAAGTTTATTGCGGTACGTCAGAAAACAGAGGAAAAAACACGGTATCTACACCGTTAGCAGCCTCTTTAGCCGTCAACACTTACACGTGTTGCAAAACTTTTTCTTGAGCTCCCATTTCGAAATCCATTTCGAGGCGATTTATTATTTCATCAACTTACTCATCCATTAAGAAACTTCTTTGCATTCCGTGCTATTTGGTTCTTGGCATCCCTTTGGGGATTAAGGATCCTCTTGAAAGGATCTGCGTTTCTTTCCCACTCTGACGAGAAGGTTTCGCAAGAAATTTTGAGTCCATATGGAACAGAAATGCTCTGTTTTAATATCTAAATAAAGTGTGTTTACGGTAAGAAATCTTAGTACAAGACAATCAAATCTAAGGGTTGCCAACCTCTACACTTTTCGAAAAAATTGCTGTGCACACCAACCGAAGGTGTTTCACAGAACTTCCAAACACAACTCGATCCCTAGTCAAATTTAGATTTTTCTTCCATTTCCTGTTGCGAACTTGTTGAAAATAAATCGTTTTTATTTGTGGGGTGAATTTCAAGGGCGCGTGTCTCTGAAAAGCGATTATGAGGTCTGCGATAACTGTAGGCGGACAGACGGCACCCGAAGAAGTGTGCCGTCAAAAGTATTAACGAAGGATATCAACGAGGCAGGAAAATCAAAGAACGGAAAAGGATTGAATGCAGCAAACAGAAGTTAAGAAAGAACAACAGCTGCTTTAAAGTTTCAACTATCGTGGATACGAATCAAGTCGGGTGCGTCTCTGAACTGGAACAATTTATAAAAATCACTCAAGCGCGCAGACACACGTGCACGCACGAAAACAGGATCAGGATGGCGTTGAAAACTTTAGTGAATTTATAAAGTGCGAAGAGAAAAATGATGGCAAAGAAAGGAGTTTTGAAATATGATGACGGGTTGTCATTGTCATCGTGGTTGTTGTTGTTGGCATCACAGAAATAGTTGGCATTTTTGTTGTTGTTGTTGTTGTTCTTGCTGCTGTTGCTGTTCTTGTTGACGTTGTTGCTGTTGTTTTCCTTTTCGTTTTTCGTTGGCATCACAGAGGTTGTTGTTATTGTTATTGTTGTTGTTGTTGTTGTTGTTGTTGTTGTTATTGTTGATGTTGTTGTTTTCCTTTTGGTTTTTTGTTGTTGTAGTTGTTACCGATATTGTGTTTGTTGTAGCTCTGTTATCCCGCCGACGATCATGATGGTGATGATGAGGATGAAGGATGACAGAATGGAGAACAACAGTGTCACACTGTGAAGTGAAATTGCTTATGTGTGGTGTATGTGTACGAGTGTGTGTGCGTGTACAGGCGCTTGTGTGTGTATATCCTGTGCACGTCCCTGACCCACACAGCCTTGAAATCGATTATGAAGATTATTTGAAAAATTATTCGAAAGCTGTTCATTCTCGACAGAAGTGACTTTTCTGCATAAATATTTAATAGAATTTCCAAGAGAGCAATCAATATTGCTGCAGTTGTTGTTGTTGTTGTTTTGCGATTGCGTGCTGGATGTTGTTAGTGTTTGTGGGTCCTTTTCGCTCTCTATGAATTGCGATGAAAATAAAATAAATAAATCTAAATTTTAAATTTTAAAGTACAAAATCGCACGCAAAGCAAGCTTACATTTTATTACTAATTTTTCATGCGCCATAAAAGACGAAATGACGCAATTTGCGCACATAAAAAGAAAAGCGAAGTAATTCAAGTGAAGAAAAATCATTGCACACCGTACGGCGCATTAAATTAAGTATGAAAACGTAATAAAGCGCGTAATAAAAACGAAATACCGACGATGGTCGGAGGTCAGAGATGACAAGCGCGCGTGTGGCTGAGCCGAGACATCATCATTAGCGGACGCAGACAGCGCATCAAAGAAGTCGCCCGGCGCAAGGATCTGCAAAGCAGACCGCGCCGCGCCGCTGAACGACTGACAACACAACAAATTGGCAGCCGCTCACTCCAAAATGACAACAGCAAACGCTACTCCGCCACTTTTATTATTTCGTTTTTACTGTCCTGGTGACGTTGCTTCGGGTGTCCTTGCGGACAGCGATTGCGGGTGCGATTGTGTGCGTGAAGCGTGAAGCGTGTAGCGTGTAGTGAGTGTCTGCAACATGCTTCGGCATTAAGAAAAACTGTATAAGTTAAGCAGATTTATAGCTCGCCTCAATGATATACGATTACCAACGACTTTCTTGAGATCTGCTTGGTTGGCCCTGGTGTTGGTGGAGTGCTGTGTGTGTGTGTGTGTGTACCTCAGTGTGTATGTCTTTTTATAGGTTTATTATATCAATTCAAATACCACTTCGTTGTTCTTTCGAGTTGCTTCAAGTTGCTTCAAGTTCCTTCTCAATTCTCTTCTCAATTCATCTCTTGTCTTCACTTCTCGTTTCCTTTTCCGCTTCCCTCGTGACGTCCTTTCCAGTGTCTGCCAAAAATTACGCAATCCCTCAGTAGATTTATTAATGTTTACATTAATCTTTGGAAGTCGAGATAATTTAAAATCACAGCAAATGGAATTTTCTACGCGAGTCTGCAGAAGTTTGAAATACTCGCACTTCAGGAGTCGCACTTCAGGAGTCCCATATCGGGATTCGCACGTCAGGACGCAGGAGCTTCTTGTCAAGCAACATGAATATTTAATGAATTGAATTATGCAAATTTCACATAAATGTTAGTGTTTTTGTATTGAATTTTAAAACGCACAAGAAATTAAATGAAAAATCATTCAATTTTACTTTCCTCAAAATTTGATTTTCGAAGAATACAATGAAATTTTTTAGTAAATCCGTTTTTCGGTTTACTGCGTTGCGTTGCAGAGCAATCATATTACGAGAAATTAAAACGTCCATTTAATTTGCTTTAAAGCGCTTAAATCGATTATGCTTCACCTCGCCGCAGTTAAATCGCAATCGCAGTGAGCGATTCACTTCTTCTGCAATCATTTTTCACCGTGCAGTTTTTTCAGAATGCCGCCGCTGTATTTTTTGTTTCCTTTGATAGCCACTTCCATTTCATTTACATGCGGGGCTCCCGTCCCATGTGTGCGTTGTGACGCTCCGTTTTGTGCAACCGTGCAGCCGCAGCGGAGCCGGAGTCTCACTTACCAGCGCGCCGCCGCCGTTCGCCTGCAGAATCGCAAATATGTAGAAGTGCATCTGCGGAAGCCAACAACCAACAACTCGAGCGATAGAAAGTCGAACAAACGCCACTCGTTCCGCGCTCGTTCCAGAAGAAAAGAAGAGGAGTGGAAGACGTGGGGCGAGGAGAGAAGATTGCTGAATGGCTCCGGGGAGGAGGGAAGGCATGAAGTCTTGGGAGCGGCGACTGCAACTCCTTCATATATCATTCGTGTAGAAAATTCAAGCGGCTGCTGATTGGAATCGCAGACGGTGCAGCTAATATCAGTGGGGGTGGGTTGAGGTGGGTACAGGTTGGTGCGCGAAGGAGGGGGCGTTGCGACTGCAAAAACTGCGCTATCAACGAATCCTTAGAAGCATTTAAAAGTTCACATGATCCATTTTTTTCAGTCTAACGCATTTTTTACTACTCTCCCACTACTTTTTCTTTGTTTTTTTGCAGCTTTATTTTCTTAGCAAAGCACTGCGATGCTGGCATAGCCGTCCTCCGAATTTTTCCACGGGGAAATAATTTTTGGGTGTGTTAAGTGTTTCTGATTTTCCAGGAGGGGAGTTTACCTTCTAGTCATCCCCCCCCCCTAATTTACACCCATGGTTGTCGCTCTAATTTTTGTTATTGTTGTTGTCGCGGGCTTCCTTGTTCTTGTTGTTGTTGCTGTTGCTTTTCTTGTTGTTGTTTGCTATTGTTGAATTTGCATAAAGCCACGAAGTTGGACTCGCACTCGTAGTCGGTTCCGTTGCTGTTGCCGATGGTGATGTTGGTGTTGTTGTTGGCGGTGTCGGTGCCGGTACCGTTAACGTTCCCGTTGTCCTTCCCGTTCCCGTTCCCGTTGCCGTTAGTTGTAATGATGGTGCTTCCATTGCCGCTGCTGCCGGTCGTCTGGTGTCGGTGGAGCGTTCATTTGCTAACGTTATTTTTATTAATGGACGAGCGAAGAATGTTTATGTTTGGTTTGTTTGTTGCATCCTGCCTGGAGGATTGGATGGCAGCCGCGGTGTTACAGGTACCGCCGTAGCACCGGAGCAACGCAGGTCGCGCCAGGACGGCCGCAGGTGCAGGTGGCAGCAGTGAGTTGGCGGTGATGAATTGTAGCTGGCAACCAACGAGAAAAGCTATTGTTCGGAAAATGTTGATGGCAGCAGGAGTGAAAAACACAAACTGCAATTGCCGGTGCAGAACGGAGGGGGAGGAGGAGAGGCGCCGCGATAGAAAAGGCGAAAAGAAATTAATCCATGGAAAATGCATTGCTAGAAAATTGTGGAAAAGAAAATAATGTTGAATAGGTTGAGGAAAATTTATAATCCATCAGAAAAGCGGGATTGAATGAAACGGAAACCGCGATGCGTTCTGCAGTGCAGACGGTCCATTGAAGTAATGATATCGCGTGAGGGCTCAATAAATTCACAACGATTTTAAATTTCGAATTAAAATCACTCAATTATAAGAGGAGAAAATTTGCCAGGCACTTGAAGATCCTCTCTGCATAACCAACACGAGCGGGAGGAAACACGAGTTCCAACACAACTGAAACATTCAACAACAACAACAAACAGTTCAACAAGCACGAATTCAATATCATCGACATGTTTTACAGACGAGTGGCATGGCAGTGGAAGGACAGAAGAAGTTGGTAGGCAGGCAGCAACTGACACAAGCTGACAACCGATCAGCTGTTCATGCACGAGCCGCGCGTCCTTGTAATTTTATGTTACGTGTTTCCATGTCATTCCTGTCGTTTTATTGCGCTTGCTTTGTGCCGAAGTGGGCGAAGTGGGCGGCGTGCAGGCGTGTGCGTGCATACATATGTAGTTGTTTAATGACATGGGAGCGAAGTACTTGCTGAACAACACGAAGACACGCTCTCACTATGCACGCCGGCTGCAAGCGGACAGACCGACAAAAAGTGACTGACAGCGCATAAAATTCATTTATTTGCAGCAGCATGTTATTTTCTGGCGTTCCACGCGATTATGGGACTCGTTTTCCCCTTCCAATTACAATTCAGTACACTTTGATATGGTGATTTATATTCCTCGTCTGTCTCTCTTTCTGCTCTGCTTCAGCATTCCATCACTGATAACTTTACTGTTGGAAACAAATTGCTATTTTCTATCTGACGTGCGAGTTGGAGGAGACATCATGTCGGGGGAGTCCACCACCATCTCAGGGGACTCTGAGATGACAGACTTCAATTTAGCAATTTATTAGTTGATTGTCAGCTACAAACATATAAATGAACTCGAAGCGTTTTTATGTTGCAAAGCAAATACAAGCTTAATTTGCAATGGCGAGAGGGCGTGAGAGAGAGAGAGGGAGAGAGGGAGGGAGGGAGAGGGAGAGACGCGATAAAGGAAACGATGAGAAAAACGATGAGGAAAACGTTGATAAAAACGACGAGGGAGACGGCGAAACGACAAATCGGGGGGTTTAATGAACTCTATGGAGAAAAAGAAGACACATTTTTTCCACTTATCAGTGGAGTAGTGAAAGCTAGAAATAACTTATATTATATATTTCTACGCATTATCTTGATTTTACCTTCCTTCATTAATTTAATGGCTACTCTCTCGCACAACAAAATTCGTGTCCGAATAAAGATGTGGATATTTCAAGGATATTTCAGAGAAACTGCCTTTGATCGTTTTATTTCCGCCTCTGAACGAGACTACCTTGCAGCACTGAAGTATCTTTAAGATACATCTAAGTTTATTTTCAGTTTCTGGCATACGTCGCTCTGCCGAGTGTTTATTCTACGAAAGATTTCATTACAACACTTAATTAGAGAGAGACAACAAACTCGGAAAGAGTTTGCTGCGACAAAACCGACAGAAACCGTATTGCGTAGAACAATATATATATAGAACAACAACAACAACAACAACAACAACAACAACAACAACAACAACAACAACAACACTAGCAACGAAACAGGGAAGCACAGCAACGGTATTCGTATGCAACATGTATTTACTTAGTTGTAGATACACACAGGCATGTGTGTGTGTGTTTCACGTATCCTTTGTCGTTAGATAGTCCTGCAAATATTTTGCTGACTACGTATCTGTAAATATAATTTTCAGATTTCCTATAGTGTTGACAAAATCATTTATTCAATTTGCACTGCGTGTGTTTAATGTGTTCATCGAACGAAATTCCTTGCCAGAAATTAAATCGCAAATTGAGAATTATTAGCAATCGATTGAGGAACTATTGATCACAATAAAGTGTTTAACGTTGTACTTTAAAATACTTAAAAATAACATAAATAATAAAATATAACATAAAAGGGAAATTAAATCAGCTGCACAGTCATTAAATACGCTAGAAATCAATGTAATCAGTCGAGTTACTTGGAATTCAGTGCGTTTATTTGATCGTTGTGCACACAGAATATATTCCCATTCTTATACTCGTACACTCTGCCCCTTCGCCGTAAAACACTGAGAATAATAGCGCTAGGGATTAATTATCCAATTACGACCTGAGTACCTTAGCACTTCGGGCGATATTGTTCGAAGCCGCCTTCAGGACGCAACCCGTACGTGGCTATTGAGTGAAGGATCCTTGCAATGAACTCACATGAATGTCTGTAGCAGAGAAATGCAGCCTCTGGCGAAAAAACAAGAGGGTGAACGTATTGCTGTGGATGAGGGGGAGGGAGGGCAGGAGGGAGAAGAAGGTGAATTCAACGACACGTTTTTGTTGCACGCATGGATGTTTTAATTTATTAGTCCTGACGGTACACTTCAGGATAAAATAAAGTAATTTTCCTGAATTGAATTTAAAAATATGGAGATTAAAAAGGCGAAAATGGGGAAGAAAATTACTATACCAAAAATAGGTACAGTTATGCATCCCTCATTAATTTAACAGTAATAGTAATGCGAACTCGATGAGATAATTCAAATTTGAAACGAAAATCGAAGCTAAGACAGCCAGTCGGCTCGAAAACCTAGATCGATAATCGAGATCGAGACAGCCATTTTACCTTAAAAATCTTCACAAAATAGTGGATGATGTATTGTCGATAAAAGCCAATAAAAGTCCATAATTACACTTCCTTGATTGTTCAGTTCGATTGCCACTCCTCTCAAGATAGTTTCTTAGACGAGAGGAAGTTTTCGAAGCATGCGCAGTCCATACATAAGTGGATCGTCTATAGGTCTGGAAACCCAGGATTAAAGAACGTTCGTTGCTGGTTGATGAACAGCAAAGAATATTCGTGTCCAATTTCATGACGATACCACTATCGTTACCCTGTAATCGTGATTTCCACAGACAGACAGACAGACTCACAAACAGACAGACAGACTGACGGACGGACTTCGCTAAATCGACTCAGGAGGTGATTCTAAGCAAGAAGATATAATCTTTTCTGTACCTAACACGCCTCCTTTAATGCGTTCCAAATGGAAGAACAAAGTGTATAAAGAGAACAAAAATACCCCCTCCCTTCGCGTGTAGGGTATAAAAAATAAGAAACAAGAGCAACAGCCGAACTGAAAAGGATCCGTGCAGGAAAAACGATACCAAAATAAAACTAAATCTTGCTACTACCAGCTGTTGTAGGTATCTGGGGGAAAAACATATAAAAAATTGAAAAAGTTTCAGACAACCGACGCAAACTCTTAGCAGACGGAATAAAAATATTCGAACAATGGAGTTCAAAGAACGAAAACGAAAAGAATAAAATAAGCAAAATTGGAGAGATGAATAATATTCAGAAAAATCTAATAAGAATTTAGAACATTTAAGAAATGAATACTTAGAAATGAATGGTGGACAATCGGTGCTTTTAAGAAATGCACCATCGCATGAATCCTCCATTAGTTTATTTTCGAACTACTTGTTATTTTGTAACTGTGAAGACGAAGATGCTTGAAAAATTTATAGAAATTCATCTCGACGATATAGAATGGATCGATTTTTTTAAAGCTATTACATTATTTCTGAAAAAATTCGTACTAATCTCATTTAGAAGGAAACATTACAATTTCGGAAACTTAAATAGACTTTTTTAATAAAGAAATTCACTTCCTTGCAATTTCTAAAAGCCAAAAGCCAAAATAGTAGGGATATCTGAGGATCTTAAAGAAGAATTCGAAAACATACGAAAATACTACACCAAACTTGTACTTCTTAATTCAATTTTCTCTCTACAACTCAATTTAAATTTTAAGTTTATATATTCCACTTCACTGGATGGAAGAAATATATGTATACAATATATATTTCTCTATATGTTTTATATATGTATGCATGCAATGCGGAATGAATGACTATTTCTTCTGCGTTTTGAAGAAAGTGTATCCTGCCATGAGTTTCGAAATTCCTTATTTGAATTTCGTATATCCTTGCGAGAATATTATAATCATTGAAGCATAAAATTTGAATTTCTATGCGGAATTGCTATTTGAGCTGCTGGAAATTCACTCCGGATGCTTCTTTCTTGACTCGATATCTAGCTTTTTGGATACTTTTTTCACTTCTTTTCAGTTAGCTGGTCTTTTTCCCCTGTTTTTATTGTTAACCCTACCACTACCTGACGTATAGCGATTCATCTATCTACTCACTTACCTGTCTACTTGTCTGTGTCCGTCTTAACTTCATAACTATCGATGCAGTTCTGTCTGTACACATCTACTTGTCTGCCTCGCTATTTGTCTGCCTTTGTGCGTCTGTATTTTTTTTAAATCTGTTCAAATTCTTATGTCTCACACTTCCTGATCTTTTATTCTCTTTTATTTCAGTCTTTGAGAGTCTGTACTTCTATCTGTCTCATGATGAATATTGCGTTTCTATATAAAATATTATTTTCTGAACACGGACGCACGGATACACGATAAACGATGGACTCTTTTTTGCTGATAATATTTGAGTTTTATTTTCAGCTTCATTTTTCAAGTTTTTTATCTTCGTTCGCGGCTGTTCTTATACCTCAAGTACCCCCCCACCGCCACGCCCACTTCTTGTTTTACCTCTTTTCATTATTTGACTTTATTTGCTGGTAATTTTCTTTACTTGATTAAATTTACCTGCAAAGAAACAAGAGAAGAAAAAGAGAAAATTTAATCAAGGCGAGTGTATATAATTATTGTAATTGTAATTCAATAGTAAATAAAGTTCAGCAAGTAATCGTTACTTTGTGATTTTTATTAAAGAACTCGAAGGTGCGAGGTTCCCGCTTTAAAGAAGCAACGAGGAAGTAGAAGAAAATTTATCATACGCAGCCATAACACGACTTCAGGTTGTTTTTCTAATGTTGCTGCCTGCTTAAAAAAGGTTTTCTCAGTTTACACGTCACAGCTGCACTTTATTTTTCCTCATACACTTCACGCACACGCGCACACACACACACACACACGCACACACTACCAAGTCTGCTATGGATGGATTAAGAAGCTGGAGAAGGCAAAGGAATGTAATAGAAAAATAAATAACGTTTTTTTTCAATATCTTAAAACCTTAAAAAAATTATAAAAGACGACAAAAACATAAAAAATAAAACTTAAAACAATAATGAAAAAACCTAAAAAATACAATAAAATAAAAACATTGAGAAAACAAAACAACAACAACAAAAACAGTGTTTTTTGCTGTTGCTGCATTGTAATGTTTAAAGTAAATAGGACGACGACTTGAGAGGAAGTCCTGCTGCTGAAGTTACCACTTCACTTTAAGAACTGTAAAGTGTCCGTCCGCGTGCAGCGTGTGTGTGTTTGTATGAGCGCTTGCTTGTTTAGCTGTATGAGTGCGTTTTTGTGCCTGTGTTTGTGCTGGTAGAGTGCACGAAAAAAAACGAAGTAAGGAAAGAATCCTGCTTTGTGTTTGTTTACGTTGATGCTTCACAAAGGGAACAAACTAGGCAGGAACACAACAACAATAATAACAGCAGCAACAACAGCAACAACATCAGCAACAACAAAAGCAACAACAACAACAACGACAACCACTACTAATACAAAAAACCCGCAACAATAAAGTAAAAGCAGGAACTGCACGCGTACAAGGAAGTCACAGCAACGAAAAGAGTTCACTAACTTCTCTGCAACAAAACGGAGAGCAAAATAAAAAGTGCGGGAAAATATACATTCAAAAATTAAATCCTTAAAGTAAAAAATTGTTGCGATACAGAATTTGTTCGCTTTTGAAATGGCATTCAAGATTTTGGTCATAAGTTTAAAAATTAATTACTAAAGATATTGATTTTAAAATAATTTTATTTGTTGATCAATCACATTTTTATTAAATTCAACATTTTGAAAAAATTCAAATTTTAAAATAAAATTGGGTAAATTTTTTCAGAAAAATTGTTTTTTTATATTTTATTTTTCATAAAATTAAGGTAAAAAAAAGGAATAAGAAAAACACGAGAAATTTTTGATAACAGAGTATTCTTCGTTGAACACAACAAATTAATATTTTTGATGAATTGAATTTGAAGAAAAGAATAACTAAGCAACTAAGATAAGATAAACAGAAGCAACTTAAAAAAGTAATAATGACAAAAACTGAAAAATAACAAAAACCTGCGTCACAGTAAAATAACAAATGAAGTCATGAAGAGTTTTGTTTTCACTCCATAAAAGTTAACAAAACCGATTTGATGATAAGACAGCAGACGAGAAAAAATAGACATCAGACGAGAATAGTAAAAGTAGACTGTAGATAAAATCAAATTATATTATAACGTCAAAACGCGCTGAAGAAAAATTGTAACCTAAAACAAAATTTCAGAAAAACATATAAAATTAGAAAGGTAAATATTGCTGAACACAAAAATAAACTTTTAGTTAAAATCTATAAAAAGATCAAAATAAAATCTAAAAAAGAACAACAAAATCTAATCTAAAAAATAAAAGTGAACTTAAAAGTTTTCACATTTAAAAGTTATTATATTTTTTTTTTTTAATAACATTAAAAATATTTCAACATATGTTCGTAGTTCATTTTGTAAAGTTTAATTCAAGCAATTTTAAAAAAGTTAAATAATAAAAATGTTCTATTTTTAAAAACGCAGCAATGAAGAGCGACAAACTGAAAATTTTTAAATACCTACAACGAAAATAAGATTAAAAAGTATATTAGGAATTTAGATTTAAAGTATTTAAATAATAAGAAAACAAATGACGAGAAATTAATTTGGAGATGCCGGGGTTTGAACCCGGGACTTCTCACATGCGAAGCGAGCGCTCTACCACTGAGCTACATCCCCTCCTTGGTTACGACAAACTTTAAGAGCTTTAAAACTCATCGCTTCAAATCGTTTGCTGAACATTTTTAACTTTCTATTAGAAAATTACATTCACTCCGATATTGGCAGCATTTTGTAAACCGAAACTCTACGGAAAGCTTGTGAGAGAGAAAATACATGCAAATTCACTGCCTACTTTTAGGCGTCCACTGTAGCAGCAAAATTTTGACGAATTTTAGAAACTTGCCTGAAATTGCAGTATACGATTTAATAAAGAATATTTTTCATTCACTCCTGCATTTCGTTGAATTCCATTTTTCAAAATAAGATTATAAACTGAATTATTTTTCCACATTAAACCGAATTTATTCGTATATAAATCAAAATAAATTTCAATCCCAGTTTAATCGAATTAAGTGCTTATAAAGAACTCATCTATTTTTTCTTTCAGTAGATTGCAAAAAAGGTCGCATAGTTTTCGTTACAAGTAGAACTTTTAATTTTATTAAAACCTCAACTTTTGACTAAAATTGCTGTAATAAATTTATTTTTATAAAATTTGTCGCCAGTTTGGCTGAAAGAAAAACACATTTAAATGCTATTGTAATCCGTGAATATTACACATAAACACATACGTATATAATACACGCACACACATACACATGCAATACACACACACACACATACACACACACACTAGACGTACGTACTTTCATTCCTGATAGCTTGGTGCAAATTAATTTAACGATTTCTCTGCGTTTTAAGCAATAACAATGCGCGTTGCATGAGATTCAGGAAGTTAAATCCATGCGTCCATGAGTGTTGGTGTGTGTGTTTGTGCATGTGTATGTGTGTGTGAATCGGTGGGTGGGACTCTTAAAATAACTATCACGTGGTGAAGTTTAACAATTGCCACTTGATTTCGTTTAAAACAAAAGCAATAACAATGACAATAAAAGGAGACGAAAATAAAAAAAAATCATCGCCATGGAATGGACGTGTTGTCGCCAGTGGTAACCACTGCAGCTTGGAAAGCACTACAACAACAACAAGAACAACAACAACAACAACAACAACAAGGGCAGATCAAAAACTTTTAAAATGTTCTCACAAAAATCACCGCATAAAATTCGGTTTCATTTCGCACGACTTTTAAACTCTTTCTCTTCATTCTCATTATTATTTTTGTTTCATTTAATGTGACATAACAACAACAACACGTTATATTGCATTTTAAATTGGTTACCATGGCGAACCCGCATCAATTTCAACACAGCGCAGAAATAGCAAAAACAACAACCGAAGAATGCATACAATGTATGTGTAAAATTGCATTCGTGTAGGTGACCTACTTGAAATATGAATAAATTAGTAAATACATTTATTAATCCTTTCCTTTCCTTTCCTTTCCTCTCCTTTCCTTTCCTTTCTTTTCCTTTCCTTTCCTTTCCTTTCCTTTCCTTTCCTTTCCTTTCCTTTCCTTTCCTTTCCTCTCCTTTCCTTTCCTTTCCTCTCCTTTCCTTTCCTTTCCTTTCCTTTCCTTTCCTTTCCTTTCCTTTCCTTTCCTTTCCTTTCCTCTCCTTTCCTTTCCTTTCTTTTCCTTTCCTTTCCTTTCCTTTCCTTTCCTTTCCTTTCCTTTCCTTTCCTTTTCTTTTCTTTTCTTTCCTTTCCTTTCCTTTCCTTTCTTTTCCTTTCCTTTCTTCTCTTTCCTTTTATTTTATTTCATTTCAATTAATTTCATTTCGTCGTTTCGTTTCATTTCATACGAGTTTATTTCATTTTATTTCTCTTCATTCCTTTTCATATAATTTAATTTCAAATAACCTTTTTATTTGCATCGATTCGCGGTGTCTGCTGTGAAGTTAAGAAGATGCAGGAAACGAAGTCTGTAGCAGCAGCAGGGCGTATTATTAATAAATAGAAATTGCGTGGAAAAACAATCATAAAAATGGATTAGAGATGCACTTTAGTGTGTGTGTGTGTGTGCGAGAGTTTCTCGTCCTGCTAAAAGCGTATTTGAATGCTCTCTACGAG
Source organism: Sicus ferrugineus (assembly GCA_922984085.1). Taxonomy (NCBI): domain Eukaryota; kingdom Metazoa; phylum Arthropoda; class Insecta; order Diptera; family Conopidae; genus Sicus; species Sicus ferrugineus. Next base: position 7,340,361 of record OV277354.1, read on the forward strand.
ATGCAGCGGCAAAGGCATCCAGTTTAATAAATATTTTCACTACTAAGATTTTTTTAGTCTGATTGCTGCAAAAACTCACTAACAAAAACGCACACACACACACACACCAACCGCCCGCCTCCCACACTCACGCTTCTACATTCACCTGCACTCATACATATGCACGCAGCTGTTGCTTACACAACGATGTGCATTCGCGGAAACCAGCTTCCACGCTCCTGCTGTAAAGCGAAATAAAACAGTTGGGTTTCCGGTTATAAGGATGTTTTTTCACGTCCGCATTGCAAGCGGTGCAGCAGTTTAATTAAATGCATAAACAGCTGTAGTTTCAGGTTAATAATTAAATTATTTGCTCTTCCATGATGATGTGCAACTTTTTGAATTTTTATTGAATATGTAATTCAGTGAAAAATATTCTATTATTAGTTTTTCTATTAAAACTGCAACTTTTCTTAGAGTTCACCAATTATGTTGGCTACGCTTTCCAACTTCCTTGTTAATATTTAGTTAAAATCGAAAAACTTTTCGCGATAACAACGAAACTCTTGAAAACTATTTTATTCTCTTGCAGTCGTCATTATTTTCGCCGCCTTTATTTTCGTAGTCCAAAAATGCGCTATCATCGTCGTCATCATCATCGTCATCGTTTCTTCTATCAAGTATGACAGTAACATTGTACAATATTTCATCAGTTTTCTTTCTTCTCTAAATCTTACTTAATAATTCCAGCAACAAAAGCGCAGAAGAGAGAAATCAATAGAAAAAGTTTCGAGATTTTAGCTAGTTTGTTGTTGCCCCTTCGGTGGAGTGTATAAACATGAAAAAAAATGAGGAAAATGCATTTTCCTTTTCTTTCAATGAAATACATTGGAATGATATTTCGAACTTCAGAATGAGAAGGATTTGATTGGGAAAAATTGAGTGTGTCATCGATTTGCTTTAAGTAGGTGGAATGATGCCAGTATAGAATATGAAGAGGAAGAGAAGGAACATTGCAACTCTAACTGCAACATCAACGAGGGCAACAACAACAACAAGTATAACTGTCAGGAATAACTGTAGACAACTACGACCTCCTAAAATGATTTGTGATAACCCGAGAAAAAGTTCGGATAACAACAACAACGACGAAAACGACGACGACAATAACAAAGACAACGACGCCGACAACAACGACGACAACAAAGCGTGGGTCTGAAAAGAGGGCACAGGAAATGGGGCAACAAGATATTTTGTGGTTTCATTTGAATGAGTATCCGTAGCAGAATCTAAACACACCCGTTGGTGTGTCTGTGTGTGTGTGTCCCTCCTATACAAGTATTATATACAAACTCGACTCAGTTCACATCGAACAAATGTGGTTTTTGTGGATTTTCGATTTCATACCTCTACGGGGTTTCATACACTGCACACTCTGTAGACATTTTTATCGTTACCGTTGTTGCTCCGTCATTTCTCGCTCCATGTCTGGTCCCCCAGTGGTTCACCACACTGGTTGTACGTTTGCAGTTGTACACGAGAGAGCTTAAAGGTTTGTTTTTTCTTTGCTTTTTTTCCTCTTCATGGAGGTTGTGAGAAGAGTGTATATTGATGCTCAAATGAAGCGTATGCAGTCTGGAATACACATGTATGTGTTCACGTGTGTGTGTGTGTGTTGTTCGTTTGTGCGTATATGTGAATGTGTATCCCAGAATGGGCTGCATATAAAAATTTGTGGCTTTTTTATTGAAATTGATTATCCTCGGAGTTATTTTTCCAGCAATGCTATTAGAATTTATTTTAATTTGATTTCACGTGAAGTATTTATATTTCATTTATAGGATTTGCAATAAAAACTGATAAAAATGAGGAAACTTTATAAAAATATTCTTTAAAATTCGGTATATTTTATTTAAAAATGTCTTTTTTGTGTAATTATTAGACCGCGTAACTTTAAAATTGCTGCACGATATGCAAGGAAAATTTTAACAAAACCGAAAAAAGCGACTCCCTGCCATCCAACAACAATAATCGCAAGGATACGTGGTGATGATGACATTATTTGCGCAACTGCAAACGACGAAAATAAATGAGGGAAACATTTAGATAAGAAAAGCGATGCTTTTTAATAGCACCAATAATTTTTCCTTCACCCTTCTTGTTCTGCTCTGCGTTCTTCGTTCTCTCTCTCTCACCCTCTCTCCCTGTATCTCTCTCTCTCTCTCTCTCTCCCTCTCTCATGCACACTTTCTGTTTTGCTGCGTTCCCCGCTGTGACAAGAAAGGACTTCGTGTAACTTCTCGCAGGAGTTGCTACGATAAAAACTTGCAGAAATCAACAACAGGACCGGTTTTTCACTAACACCACCGGCAGTCACCATCCTCATCAGCAAAAATGCCATCATCCGCAGAAGCAGCGCCATCAGCGGCACACGGAGGTTGCAACCAGCAGCTGCAACATATCGGTTACTCGCGTACATGAATGCTTCGTGGATGTTGAAAGCCCTGGGGTGCCATCGCTGACGGAGGGAGGCGTGGCCGGATGCTTTGTCTGCTTTTTGCATTAACTGTTACCTCTGCTTCTGCTGCTGTTATTTTTAAGTTTCAGAGATGGTTAATGTTATCAGCGACCTTTCATTTCTATGGTTTTCCCTTTTTGTTTGTATGTTTTCTCTTCCCCGTGAGTCTGGTTTGTTGGTTCTTCCTAGTTTCCTCACTTAAATAGTTATATTGGTCTTATTATTTGATTTATTTTGAAATATTGCTTTGATTTATTTTTTGTTTGATTTATTATATGAATCTTTCAAGTCTTTGCGATTTGATCGAGTTATTTAATTAAATGCCATTATTTTTCATTTGCTAAGGACTTTATACGCATTAGTTGAGTTCTCTTTCTTTGCTACGTATTTTTTTTTTTTTTTTTTTTTTTTTTTTTTTTTTTCTCTTGTTTCCTAAGAGAATCTAATATATTCGATATTCTCGAATAACTTTCATTATTGTTAGCCTCTCGTGTTGCAAACATATTGACACACTTTCAGTCGGTATCCTGATACTTCAACAACAAGCTGCAACTCGTCCTTCGATGACTAGTAATCGTCTTGTTAACGTGGAAGTCCTTCGAATGCAAAACTATTTGCCGATAAGTCTTAACGAATGGCAATGAAGAAGCGCTCTACACATATGCAAGCAACACACACACACGCAGAGCCACACAGGACACTTCAGTACCGTATAATGCAACCTACAACGCAACGCTTGCGAAGAGCTAGAAATATCTAAGCCGCAGAATATCAGAAATACCAAAGCAAAAGGAACAAAAAATATCAGCATTCTGAAGTTACAACCATCTTATAACACAGAGAAGGGAACACACAGCATTTTCCAAATCGTTACTTCCTTGTTATCTTGCAACAAATTGAAAGCCTTCGTTAGGTTTGCGACGAGTGTGTGTTTGCGCTCCGGTGTCGAGGACTCTGCCTGAATGCAGGTATTTTTACATCGATCCAGGGATCCTCCGACTTTTATGCATTCGACACTTGACTCCGGGCACACGTTACCAGATTAGCTTCAGTGTGAATGCAGTAACGAACGAATGAAACTTAATGCCAGTGCAGAGGAGAACTCTCGAATCTCACCGCAGTGTGCACAGATGTCCTTATTAGTCTGTGGACGAGTAGATTGGAGCTTTTTAAGGAAACGTGTTGGAAGCGGTTGAAATTGGTTATTGGACGGGTGGATAAAGGGATTGGTAAATTTGAAAAAGTTATGTTTTCAAGAATGTAAAAGAAACTGAAGAGTTTTTCAGGAATTAAATACAGAACTCAAGAAGTTGTATTAATTGAAATTGTGAATTTCTAGGTTTTAACATTTAATTTAATTGGTGATTTCGTGCAGTTGCGGTTCCAACATTTCTTCCCAAAGTAATTCCTCTCTTCGCTTCAGAGGCCTATTTTAATTACTTATTTTAAATTTAATTGTTTAATGTTCCCTCATCGGAACTCTTCTTTCTTCTCAGACCATTATTGCTCGCACTAATTAATGTCACTCATACGCAACGATGCGCAGATTAAGCAATTCTATTTAATTTGAAATTAAGTGCCACGAATTGCTTAAGAGAGAGAGAGAAAGAGAGAGAGAGAGAGAGAAGAGAGGGGAAGAGGAGGGAAAGAATGAGATGTGATTTAATTAAAATTTACCATTACTGTGCATATTTCAACATCTACAACGTCATGACACACACACAAACACACAGACACAAACACACACGCGTACACACACATACACATCTCATCCTCACACAACAAACTCGATGCCCTCGCTTGGCAGCGGTAAGGACACGGATCACTTGTAGGCATTTCCACGACCAACAAGCGTAAACTTGCTTCAATGATTAATGTAATTTCACGCGCCACTTGTTAATATCCTGGCCAAGGACTTGCTGCCTAATTGGATTTTTTTACGCTTTTGCTTTATTTAAATATTTAACTGAGGGTAAATAAAAATACAGCAAAGTTCGTTGTTCGCATCTCGTCCGCGCTGTAATCCTTACTGTTGCGGCCATCGCGAGGTTCACCTCATCGCCTAGCTGAACATTTCAAGAGTCTGCGAAAAGGATTTGCATGCCTTCGGCTATTTAACTTAAACAGCGCACTCTGTAAACATCATCAGTTATGCCAAGGCTTGACAGGAAGTGGAACAAGGAAGTGAAGCAGATCGGCAGCGAAATGGAACCGGGAACGAGAAGGACGAAAGAAATGTGAGGAAAAAACTCAGTAAGTTTGAGCGGAAGGAACGGCGGCTTCACGCTGTGACACTTCGTTTTGGTTGCGTGCCAGGATACACCTGCTCTCTCTCTCTCTCTCCCTCTCCCTCTTCCTCTCCCTCTCTTTCTCTCTTACGAACGTTTATTAGTTAATTAAAGAGCTGACATGCTGCCCACAAAATTTCGGAAAATTTGCGCTATTAACGGCTCAGAAATACCGAATAAACTTAACATGAGAGAAGTTTAAAAATGATATTTCAATTTTTTTCAATTTCAATATTTCAATGCGACGGAATACCAATTAATATAGCTGAAATTAAGAGTACGTATTTCCCTATTTAAGCATTTATATATTAAAATTGATCAATTTATATAACAAACTTAAACTGTCATTACTTTTTATTGAAAATATTGAATTGATTTTCCTTTCCAATTTAAAGATTGATTTTATCGATTTATAGTTTTTATCAAATTAGATTAGTTATTCGTCACTAAAAATATTAGTTACTGTCACAGTACAAAATTTAAAAAGGATGAGATTACATTTCTCACTCCAATTTCACTACAAATTTCTCATTTTTCACTCTAATTTCGTGAAATCAGATAAAATTTTGTTCAAAGAGATAATTTGCTAACTCGATTACTTTTTCAGCGCTTTCGAAAGCTTTGAAACCAAAAAACGTACAGTTATATAAAGCTTCAAATACTTTTAATTGAAATCTACATGATACTACAAAATTTACCGCCACGACTAAATATTTTTGCAGAGATAATTTTTTTTCTTTTCTTTTTTTTCTTCTCAAAAAATCAAATTGCGCCTCTGTGTGAAAGTTCATGCAATTTGCACTGTAATTGAGGATTAACCCAAATACAGCGAAATAGATGGCCAGTTTCAAGAGGCCGTTGTGAAATGCATGTTTGGAGAGAGGGAGAGGGAAGACCGACGTCGCCATACGTATGATGTACTCGGACGTACGTGAGACTCATATACACTCACAACAATTTTACTACGTTGAAATACATTAACAATACCATTCCACTCGCTTTCTTTCTTTCTATCTATCCCTTTCACTCTCTCTCTCTCTATGTCTCTCTCTACCTCTCTCTCTCTCTCTCCCCATCTCTCTATTTCTTTCTCTCGATCTCTCTTTCTTAATCTCTCTTTAACTATCCATCTCTCTCTCTCTCTCTAACACTCCACTCTTTCTCTATTTCTCTTCCTCGCTTGCTCACCTTTCTCTCTCTCCCACCATCTATCCCTCGCACCCTCTTATCTCTCTTTCTATCTCTCCCACGCTGTCTATCTTTCTCTCTCTCTCTTTCTCTCTCTCCCCTCTCTCTCTCTCTCACCTCTCTCTCCCTCTCTCTCTCTCTCTCTCTCTTAATCTTGGTCACCGTGCAGAACCGCCCGCATCTTTCTTCTGATCGCTATCTCATTCCTCCTCTTGCTGTTTCTGTCGCTCTACTCTCTACCTCTCTCCCTTTTTTCAGAAAGAGAGATTAAAGTGATTACTGTACCATACTCTGTATTGGTGTTGGTGGGACGAAGGCGAGAGTGGGCATTGGTTGCCATTATTATAATCGGGCTGTCCTTTCCGGTAAAAGGAATGCAAGGGATTTGGGCAGAGAAAAAGAGCACATAAATGAGTAGTTGTGTGAATGTGAATGTGTGTGTGTGTGTGTCTAGTAGCATTCAATTTCAGTTTCAACTCAACGCCAACTCAGCACAACGCGTTTTGCTATTTAAAATTAAATATTAAATAAAATGACCTCGTTATGCAATGCAGCGTAAGTGTGTAAATACAGGCACACGAACACACAGAGGCAAAAACACGCATACACACACACACCCCACACATACATTTAACTGTAATTTTAAAAAATCCTTTGCAAACGAAGTTTAGCTACGTTATTTTTCGAATCACTGATGTGTGTGATTTTCTTTGGTTGTTTTAAGCTTTTTTGAGCTTTTTGAAGCTTTTTGAAGCGTTTTTTATGCTTTTTTACGTATTTTTAAGGGTTTTTAAGTGCCTTTTTTATTTTGTGTTTTCTTCTCTACTGTTTAATAATCACATTTACGCTCTCTCACTCATTCAAGCCAAAAGTGGAATGAAGTAAATTTGTTGCTTATGAATAAACAAAAGACTGTTATTTGATGAACACACACACACACACACATTTATAAGCATACAACGCAAGCAACACTCTCCTCTCTCTGTCTTTGGAGCGCTCTGAAATTTATGTTTCCTTTTTATTGCGGTTTATTTAGAGGTTGCCCGCCACATGTTGAAGTTAAATTCCAACACATGTAATGCAAGCGCTGACTTTTTTACTCGTAAACCGACAAACGAGGACTGCGTGTTCCGTGAAGCCTTAACAGGAGCACATAAAGTTGCAACTATGGTAGAGCGGCAATTAGCAACGCGGTATACATTAATATTAATTAGTTACATTAGTGCAAAATACCACAGATTGTGAAGGTGAGACCAGAGATGTATTCAGAGTATATTTTTCGCGGGAAATGGTTTCACTCTTCCTGAGGGTTCTTTCCAAATCACTTATAAATATAAGGATTTTGTAACTTTATGTGTAGATTTTCTAATAAGGAAAATCAAATTTATAAATATTTGAAAGCGATGATTAGCCTTCCTACGGTAAAAGATACCTGATAAGGTTTCTGTTAATTTATTAATTTCCTTTTTTACTGCTATTATCAAAGAGGTCCTCATATATCCTTTATTTTTGGGAATTAAAATTTTTTTATATTTGCATTACAAAAACTTGGCTTCTTTATATTTCATTAAATTTTCTTGTAATCTATAATTATTTACCTTTTTTATAATTTTTTTCTGTAGTTATAGCGTTAATAATCTCTTAATAATTAAAAAAAAATTATTTAATTGCATAAAAGCCAAGAAAACTACTTAATAAAAAGATATTACTAGTAAAAGAACAAATAAAAAACTATTTGCTGAACAAAAAAGAAGCAAGGATCTAATCAAGGGAAACCCAAGCCACTGCCAGCAGTTTCAACCGCATCAAACTAACACAGGAAAGAAGGATGAACCAACGTCGGAGTAGCTTACAGGATATACATTTAAAATTCTGTGGCCTACTTCTAAACTTATTTGCAGAAGTGATAAGATTTCTCTCACTTCTGCAAAAATTTATTCATGCAACTTGTCAATTTTAATTTACCTTCCCTTTTATCCTTTTTTTCTCTCCCTTTTTCTCACTCTCTTGGCAAACGAGTGGTTAGTAAGTCAAGAAAAGAGTAAATTAGCTCAGATTACAAGTGAATAATTTACTACATCTGAAACGTGAGCTAAATGGAAAACTTTAGATATTCTTTAAAGACGAAAATATAATAATGCAATAAAATAGTTTTGGTTTTTTTTAGAAAAGTTTTCAAAGGTTGAAGATTTTCAGATACTCAAAATATAAGTTGAATGTTTGAGTATAAAAAAAGGCTTCGAAAATTAGGTTTTCATATTTATGCTAACTTTGATTTATTTTGAAAAGTTTTCAAACTTCACATTAATTTTTCTATATTGCAAAATGCAATAAAACCTGAAATTTCTCTTACACAACTCGAGGTTTTTAATTACCTATCGATTGATGACAAGTTTAATACAATAGGAAAATTATAACTGAAGCTCCCCATATATCCTTTTTTGTAAATAATATATATTATTTAGCTTACAAGCCATTTTCTCCCTTGGTTAACTTTAATATGAATGAAATTCTACTTCTACTCCCCAAAAAATTAACTTAAATTAGTAAAAATTTAATCAAATAACTTTAAAGTTACACTTTCTTGCAAAATAGACCGGATAGTTTGTCTTGTACTGCTTTTAACTGAAACTTTCCTGGCTTTTACAATCTTTCTTTTGTATTATTACTTAATATTTCATTGTATTTAATATATTTTATTGTTTTTCCTAACGTTTTTCTTATTTCGTTTTTTACTTTTCTCATTATGTATAAATTTTGGTTTTATTTTTAACACTTCCTTCTATTTTCCTTTTTAACTGCCGTTTTATTATGTTTTCTTCTTTTCCGCTTGTCCTTATTCATTCTATTTTCTCATTACTTTCACTACATATTTCATTCGCATTTTCTGTTTCACTATTTATTTTGTAGCTCTTTAATAAAATTTTACATCATGGTTGAGAATGAAAGCTAAAAAAGGATGCATGCATTTCTATTGTTTTCTCTTTTTTCTTTATATTACATTTCTTTTCCTTCCCTCCCAAATGACATATCAGTCGCTTGCATTTCTGGCTTAAAAGTAAAAATGCAGAGACAGAAGAAGAAGAAGAAGAAGAAGAGGAAAGAGCAGAAAAAACTAATTTTAGAAAAAAATAACCCAACTTCCTCTTCAATGTGGAAGACATCTAACACTCATACAGCCTCTCACACCCTCACAAGTCTCACCGAGAAATACATTTCACGTTGCCTTCGGGTATTTTTGTTCTTCACCGTAAGCTTGCGAAAAATATAAACGAAAAAATTGCAATGCTTCTGTGCTTGGGAAATAAAAAAGGATTTCACTGCACTGTACTTTACGGTCTCGTTTCGTTCTCTTCTTCGTCTTCTCTCTCCCTCTCTACTTGGCATTGTTTTGCATGCATTTTATTTCAGCTATTTTGGAAGAAAACCCTTATTTTGCCTCATATGCTTGCTGTGAGCGACTCTGATTGTGTTGTGCATGCACGAGTGTGTGTGTGTGTGTGTGTGTGTATGTTCAATGCATTTGCTGCTGTAGTTGTTGTTGTTTCTGCTGTGTACACGTTTTGTTTGCCGCTTGCATAACGTAAACAGAAACGTGCACGACTTAACTATTTTTGTATTTATGACCGCCTGGGTATTCGGCGGTATTTCGCCGAGATATTTAGCATATTTTTGTTGTTTAGTTATCTTTGCTGCTGTTGTTTGAGCGTCTGTTTTGATGTCTGTGAAGTAAGTTTGGTGTACCTCGGTGGTGAACGGCGGGGGGGGGGCGTTACATTGTGATACGCGAGCTTTACAGGAAAAACCTGGGATTTCCAGTGTGAAATATAAATGGATTTATTGCTATTTTATTTACAAACGTGTGGGGAATACGAAAGTATAACAAATTATGCTGTCTGTGTGTGTGTGTGTGTGTGTGTGTGTGTGTGTGTTGCGGAGAGGAGTAAAAATTTGCTTAATCTATTTGATTGCGATGTTGAGATTTTAACAGACGAAAGAAAAATCGAAATTTTTACTTGTGTACACGTGGAGTTGTACTGTGTTGACAAATCCAGGTAAATTACGATTTATATTTTGCAGCGTATGTGTTGACATGACTTTGGAATCGTTGCTGGCAGTCATGTTTGCAGTAGTTTGTCGCATGTCCTTTATATTTCTCGTAATACAGACAAAGCTAATTAGGTTACAACTTCTATTATTATCGTATCCTTTTTATTTAGTCTAACCGTCAAATTATAATTTATGAGTGTTTCAAAACTAGAAAACTAAAATTAAATTTCCTTTAAAATCTATCAATTAAATAAATACCATCGCTCACTTCAACACAATTTGTTCTCCTTCTCTCTCTCTCTCTCTCTCTCTCTCTCTCTCTCTCTCTCTCCTTCTCTTTCTCTCCCATCTTTTTATCCTTCTGTCACTTTAACGCTTAATTTCACTTGACATGAAGACACGCGGTTATAAATTCTAATGTAAATGAGGCCCACTGTCGCGCATTTAATTGAATTTAGAGAATTTAAAGTGGGTCGGATTGTGGTTCGCGGTTGGCGGTGGGCTACGATAAATGTTCTGCGATAGCAGTGGCGAAGACAGATATTAAGATTAGACAGTTTTAAGGAATTTAATTAAATTTAACGCAGTAGGATGATGTGCAAAATTGCGTTTATTGTTGAGTGACGGCAGTAACTTAAAGTAGAAATTAAGAGGAAATGTAGGGATTTTGTGGATAAGACAAATTGTTGAAAGACAAACAAGTAGAATTCTAAAAGTATTTCTACAAAAAATAGAAAGAGGAAAGAAAAACGGAGTGAATTCTAAAAGTATTTCTACAAAAAATAGAAAAAGGAAAGAAAAACGGAGTGAGAGAAAAAGACATTAAAAGGGAAAAAATAATAAAAATCCTCTTTTATCCCCTACTTTCGTTTGAAAATATCTTATTTTCTCGAAAAGCCATAAGAAATATTTTCAAAATAGTTGCCAAAATCTGTAAAAGTGTTTAAAAAGCTGAAAAATGATGATAATAAATAATAAAAGCTAAATGATAATAATAATTATATACGCCTCTGTAAATTTACAATTCAATAATAACAGAAAGGACTTTAGAAAAACAACGCAACCTTTAAAAAGATTTAAAGAGGAACTCAATAAGAACTTCAAAAGACTTCAATCAGACTTTAAAGACTTAGGGTTTGAAATTAACTTCAAAGGCCCTAAAAACAACTTAAAGCAACTGAAGAAAACCTTGAAAAGGAAAATTTTTAAAATAAAATAATACACATGAAATAAAATAGAATAAATAACTGTAATTGGGCATTTAATTAATATTTGTTGGGAGTGCTTGTAATCCTTTTCAAATTTAGTCTGATCTGGAATAAAGCTCACAGAAATACAAAACAAATAGCAATTATTTATACTTATGCAACAGGATTTGCAGAGAATTATTTTCCAGTGCTATTTAGTCCTATTTTTAATACATTATTTCTGAGTGTTTAATACTTTACTCCTATTTATTTCTACATTTTCGCTCCTTAATACCTTTTTTAAAATGTTTATTTTGTAATGTAGCTATAGTTACTATTTCATTTTTCTATACTATTTTTTCACTTTCTTTTTCTTCTTTGCCTTTTTCTACTACCTTTCTCAGCTAACTTTTTCTACTACCTTTTTCTACTACCTTTCTCTACTACCTTTTTCTACTACCTTTCCCTACTACCTTTTTCCACTACCTTTCTCTACTAACTTTTTCTGCTATCTTTTTCTACTACCTTTTTCTGCTACTTCTTTGTACCTCTTTCTGCGTTTGCTAATTTTTTACAATACCTTTAACTTCCTATTTTGCCCGAAAATACTTACCCTCCTCATTTGATTTTGCGATTTATTTATCCTCTTTGTGATTTATTTGTTTGATGCAAGCTCTCGGAAATTGAATTTATTGCTAAATTCCATTTGAAACAACAATAAACTACAACAGCAATAAATACACAGCTATACACGAAGAAGCAGCAACAACACGAAGAAGGTACCAAAATATAGAGTTGAGAAAATTCGAGAGCTGTTGGGGAAAATTGCAAAGCATTCGTTGAGCTGAAGAGGTGGGGCGAAAAGAAAATCGTCCTGCCTAAAATGAAAGCTTGTATTTCCTGGCATTAGTGAGAAGGAATCCTTAATCCTTAAAGTATCCGTAGCTGAGAGTAACAAGTTTAAGCTGCAAAATAGCAACTTCAATTGCGTAATCGTAAATTCACGTATTACGGAACAATGTTAAGAAACACGCACACACACATACACACACACAGACACAAACACTTACAAATGCCAACTTATTTATACACAAGAACAGAATTCGAAGTTCGAAGGACCCAGAAATACGTTTTTTGCTGAATAATAGGATTGTAAAGCGAAATAAGTTCGTTGAGAGGCACGTGTACATGTCTGTGTGAGTGTGTATGCGAGTGTGAACGTGTGTGTGTGTTTATTTGTTTGTGTTTCTGTGTGTGTTTATATTTGGTTGTATTTACATCTGAGCGCTGAGGTGAAGGTTCAGTTTTGTACTACGAAAATGCTTTTCTTCACGAAGTTCTGCTTTACTTGCAACTCGTGTGAGTGTGTGTGTGTGTGAATGTGTGCGGATTTAAAGGTTTCCACTGTTACGCGCTCACTGCTTTTCCCGACGTACACGCGTGTATTCAACACATACATAATCAGTTATTCCGGTTTAATTCTTACTTTGGACACATACGACTCTTGTATACATATATGTATGTATGTGTGCGAAACATATGTACTCTAAATTTGTGTTCTACTACTTTCAAAAGGTGTTTCTGCATTCGTTTGTGTGAGTCTCTGTTTATTTTGTTACAATTATTTCGTAAATCTTTGCAGTGTAACGAATTCGTATGCAGATTTACAGTTTATCCTAGTAACTTATTGTTGTTGCCAATGTTGTTGTAATTTAATAACAGTCTTAGAAACACAAACTGGAATAATCTGCCAAAAAAGGATAAGGCGAGAAAATTGAATTGAATTGGAAATGACATAATAGTAACCACATACCAGTGTGTGTGTGTGTGTGTGTGTGTGAGTGTGTGTATGTGTGTATATGTAAACGTGAACGTGCATGTATAATTGGCCTTCTTGCATGTGCAATTCAACTGAATTTTAAGGATATAAATTTCCTAGTAATGAAAGTGTAAGAATTTTTAATGTGATTAAAGAGAATCAAAGTAAATATTTAAAATTGTATGCATTGAATATTTCAGTTTGCAAACAAATTTAATTGCTTTTACATTGCAGATTCAAGGAGTTTTCGTATCCTGGCAAGACGTGGCACGAAGGATATTGAGGAAATCATGCACTCACTTCAATTCTTTTATCTAAACTTTAGAATGTTAAATATTAAACTATATTTTATTTTCTTTGTTTTATTAGTCGCTTTCTTTTTCATTCATTCTTTTAATTAATTGTTAATTCATTCGTTTCTTTACGTCTTCATTCTTGAATTGTGGATGAATAAGATTACATTTTCGTTCATCGTTCGTTCCTAAACTCACCATCAGTAATTCATTTCTTCTTCCATTTATTTATTAATTCACTTCTTCCATTTCTTTATGGATTCATCAATTCAGTTATTCTTCCGCTCATTCATTATTAATTCCTTCTTTTATTCATATCTTCATGTAGAATATTAATTAAATTACGTATTCATTCATGCAATTCTTTGCTATTTATTCGTTAGTTCTTCGCGTCTGCTGAAATTCTGTTCAGCAAACTTGTTAACATGAACTTTAATTGTCGCTTAAGTTGAAGGACTCTGTTGCATTTCCACAGCTTTTTATGCTCCGCAGTTTGGAGCTTTTTATTGCTGTTGTTGTTGTTGCTGCTGACAACGTTCTCGTTGTTGTCCTTGCTGAGGATACAAGTGTTTTTTCAGAAGAACACAACGGAAATGAAGCATAATGTCGCCATGAATACACACACACACAATCGTATTTATACACACACACACACATACACACACATTTCCGCACACACTCACACATAAACAAACGCAAACACACTCATTTGTAGAGTGTTGCTTCCAGAGAAAGCAAGCAAGCAAGCAACCAGTCAACATGAAGCGCTGTAGAAAAAAAAGGAATCAAGTATGACACGCTTGGTTGCGAGCCAACAACTCCATTGAAACCTCTTGCAGCTGCTTGAACAGCTACGTGTGCGGCTCGGAACCACGGCTTCCTCGCCGCCGTTCCTTCCCACACCCAACTCATTTAGAAACTTCGGCAAGCGTCGTCATCCTTGAGATATCGAATCGGATTTTTAAGCGCTTTAAGCGATTAAAGATGCGCTTCATCTTTACACTCCCTCGTAGTTTTTGCACCATCTGCTGTCTTCGTCTCAGCACACAGTAATTTTCTGCACTACACTCAAATAAAAGGTGACGTCATATTGAGAAGAAGTCCTTACTTTTGAGCGGTTGTCAGTATCAACATTTTCGGCCATACATTTTCTGCATTCTTTAATAACGTTCGCTATCCAGATTGGAAGTGCAGTCTTCAATTGTACGAAAATCTTGTTATAAACAAGTGAATTTGTAAATTTTCTCAAAGTTAAATAAATTTTACTCAATGGGGTTTGTTTTTCTTAATTCATTCAAAAAAGGACATCAGGCTGCACCATAAATTAAATAAAATATAGAAAATATTTGAATGCTATTGTAATGTTAAGGGAAAAATACGTCCTGTGGCTAATCCCAATATTTAAGTTGCGCACTATTCCTGCTGAAGATAGAGCAAGGATCAAGTAACTTCGTATGAATTTTTTTACATATCATATTATATTTTTTTATTATATAATATTAATTTCGTATGTACTGTATGACCACCTAAAATATATATTTTAGCCTCCTATGAAAAAAGGATATATGGCTTCACCATGCAATATGAACTTTTTTAAAAATCTGAAAATGCCATTACAACGTACGGGGAAATTTACGTCCTGCAGTCAATCAGTATGGAAAGTTTTATCATGTTGTACGAAAATATTTTCCTTTTCGAAATTTTTTAATTATGTCCTAGCACCATTTTCTCCTTTTAAATACAAGGCCTCGTACATCCTTTCAAGTACAGCAACTTGAAGTTAGCAAACACATTTCTCATTAAGAGTCGCTATTTTATTTCCAGTGTAAGAATTTTGACGTTGACAAAAAAAATCCACTTCCACACTTACATTTACATACGTTGAGATCCACTTCGACTTCCACCTTCAGAGCAGCACTTAAAAGCGAAGTAGCGTGGTGTGTGCGTGCTCAAGGACATCTTTTTCCTAGCGGTATAAATATCCCTCTTCCTTCCACTCCTCCACCTCTCTCAGACGGTATCCAACTTTTAGCACTCCACATTTTCTGATAGAATCCTCTTAAAATTCATCCTTCCCCCCGCCGAATTCTCCGTACGCATTCTGCCGGCGTAAATGGCACCACCAGCTCCCGTCTCATGGCGCTAATGGAAATCTTGGCTTATTTGAATTCATTCTTAAGTCCGTACAGTGTTGCCTGCCTGTCAATAACTCTTCTTCTTCTTCTTCTCCCTCTTCTTCCATTTCTTTCACTGTAGCTTTGCATTCGTTTTGTTTATTTATACGTTTTCTTTCTATGTTGCTTGCATGTTGTTTGAATTTCATGTCATTGTCAGTTGTTTCTCTTTTTTTTCAGAAATCGCCACACACGCTGTTTTTGTCAGTTTTTTTTGTTTTTTTTTTGTTGGTTTTTCAATTTTGTCACGAGTTCCTTGGCGTCTCGTAGTGCTATTATTTGCCATCCTTTGTCGGAGCGCGAGCACGTGTGCGACATCCTGTCTCCAGTGCATTAATACGCGTCTGTGAGTGTGCGTGCGTGTGCATATACTCGCTTGTAATGGCATTATAAATGTTATTATGTTCTCTGTTCGTGGAGCACAAATACAGCCACCGACAGGGTGACTGCTTCCTTCGGCGAAGGTGCCAGCAAACAGGATGAGTCTCGGAAGAGGAAGTGTGGAATTGGCAGTGGCAACTTTAATTTGCAAATGAAACTCTATTAAAAGTGTGAATTTTTTTTTTTTACGCCTTAAATAGAGTCATAAAATGAGTGAACATTTTAAAAAGTTCAAAGGATGTGTAAAGTGGAAAATTGACGTGTACTAGAGGAATGAAACTGATTGCACCTGGAAGGAAATGTTGGAAGACAATACGCGGTGAAGAATCTTCAATGACTGAGGATAGCGTATTTTCTACAAAATATGAATGGGAATTGAATGAAAATTGAATGGGATCCTGCTGTGGTACCTTAAATTTTTGCAACTTGTGATGTTGGATAGTAAGATAAACAAGTAAATTATTTTAAATTACATATTTTTTTAATTACTAAATACATATTAAAATCATATATTTTTTTAAAACAAAACTAAATTGTTTTTTTTGTTCTTCCTAAACAACTGCAAAGCAAACACTTTGAATTATGCACTGAACTCTTGTAATTAATACACGTAAAGCTATCACAGCTTCGGGCGAGTAATTATTTTGTGATTAATAGTATTTTCGCACACACAAAAAAATCATACATTCAACACATTCTATCATTTGTCGTGATTTTCACTAATTTCATTTATTATTAATTTCAAATTCCATTTTATTATTAAACGCATTAAGGACGCAAATAATTGCACGAGAACATTGAACGCTGGTGAGAAGGGACATCTAAACGAAATTTTAACCCGAAATTCGAGTCATTAAATTATTTTACAAGCGACGCCAGACAGCATAAAGCAGAACCAGCAGAACAACAACACCATATTATGTAATCACTGTAATTATTAACTTTATGCCCACCGCTACGTGTGCGAATGTGTGCGCGTTGGTGTTGATATTATTGAGAAATACAAATACGAATTCGAATAAAAATAAAGTTTTCGTGTCACAAAATTCTCACACCGACATTGCAAAGCTAATTAGTTTCAGGCGAAAATATGTCCTCGTACAATCATTCGCATTATTTTTGCGTGCTAATTACATAAATGTTGCGCAGATTGCGTTTATTTATTGGCAGGCTGCGAATTGGCATTCATTCAGCTTGTCAGAGGGTTGAGACGGCGACAGAGTGAGTGAGGAGTTTTGTATGAATGCGAATGAATAAATTCTAAAATGTTGTTAAACACGACAAGGAATTTTCGCTAGTTCTCTATAATTATTGTGAAATTTATAAGTTTACTTTGCAATTTCATTAAATCAGTTGTTATTGAAACAATAAATTAGAAAAAATATGGGGAAGAATCAGAACAGGATGAAATTATTTGCAAATTGTAAATATCGCTGTAAACTTAAGCTCGTCCTTTAGCAACAAAAAAAAAAAAAAACAAAAAAACTAAAAACTCTCAGACGTTTTAAAGTATAAAATAATATCTGAAATAATGGAAGTCTTACGTCCTGCGGTTAATCCCAACATTTTCTATAATATTAATATTTTCCTGCAATTTTGTACTTCCTTCGCGTTAAAAAATTGTAATTTTTCGGACTGTTTTTTCTAAACTTCTGCCGTATTTGAACAATTTCTTTATAAGTGCGAGAGAAAGTATAGTTGATGGTACTCAATAAATTTCAAATTTTTCAAAACAGTTTTTCATTCACAAAAAAAAAAAAAAAAAAAAAAAAAAAAAAAAAAAAAAAAAAAACCAGAAATCAAGAAATAAGACGTCAAATTAAGAAGTGAAAACTAAAATTTTAATAAGCTAAATCGTGACTTTGATGTTGCTAATAAGAATTTGCGCGCTAATTAGTTTCCCATTACAATGATTACTTTGCCTGCAGCCATTTCTTCACTCGTTAATTGCTTCTGCAACTTCTATCAAAACTTGAAAGGCTGCGTAGAGCTGTTGTCGCGAGTCTTGTAGAGCGCGACTTTGAATTGAGAACCTAATAATAAATAAACGCAAAAAGTTTTAATTAGCGTTAACCTCATTATGCGTGTGCGTGCGTCTGTGTGTGTGCGTGTGTGTGTGTGTGAGTAGTGCACTGGTACTCCATTACGATGTTAATTATAGTGACGAAAACAATTTGAAGATAAAGTTGATGGTTGTCAAGTGGTGAAGCTTGCTAACAAGGTTTCCTTCGCTTGCCTTACAACGCAAAGCAGGACGCTTACGAAGGCAAAGAAAGCATTCTTCAGAGTTCGTTCGTTGTTTCGCAATTTTGTTGTTAATCTTTTTGTTACTTATAATTTCTCGTCGTGGTCCTCCTTCAGTTTTTATTACTTGCTTAACTTTCTTCCTTTTTCTACAGTTCCTTTCTCTGTTTAGTAAACACCGTGCATAAATTTATGCTTCTCAACTTTAACTTTATCAACATAATTAATTTCTTTATGCTCGACGCTTCATGCAACTTCTAGGATTATTTTACGCCCGTATTCAGGACATACTTTCAGCAGGACGACAAACTTTGTGATGCGCAACTTTTACAAGATAAAAAAAATTGCAAGAAAATAATCTTAGCAGTGAAAAAAAAAAACACAACAAGGAAAGCACACGGTTAAGAAGAAAGTAGGGAAAGAAAGTGATGAAGAAAAATGCAGGAAGAGTAGAGAAAGTTGTAGACTGTAGACTGTAGTGCGTGTGGTAGAAAAATGCTATTTAAACTTTCCCTTTGCGGTAATTAAAAACTTCAAAACATGGCGGTTTTTTTTGGTTTTCCACTTGTTTTGTCCTTTTTTGTATTTTTTTACCAAGGACTTGAAGGGCCACAAATGTCTTTGCTCACTAAATCGCTTCATTCTCCTCGTTCTCACTCTTTACATATATCTCTGTCTCTCTCTCTCTCTCTCTCTCTCTCTCTCTCTGTCTCTCTCTCTCTCTCTGTCTCTCTCTCTCTCTCTTTCTCTGTCTCTCTCTCTTGCCTTGCTAATGGCAACATTTTTTGAAACATTTTGTGGTGTGGAATTCCTCACGCAGACGTAACACTTTCGACGCCAAGTAAGCAAAACCGAAAAAAGTCCTTCAAGGAAAACTGAAAAAAGACTTTTTCAAAAGTCATAAAATGACAAGAAAAAAATTGTAACCCAGAAAAGAAATTCCACCAACTTGCGTAAACAACGAGAGAAGAAAATGAAAAAATAAAATCACGTAACTTCGTTACACAAGTATCCTGCGAAAGGACTTCTTTTTAAGTAGTCAGCGGTAAAGTGAAGGCAGTTATAATAAATGGATTTATGCAGCGTACTTCTAATTGTGAGATAGATAGCGAGAGAGAGAGAGAGACAGAGAGAGAGAGAGAGAGTGAGTCGTTGTTGTTGGTAGCGTGAAAAGGATATTTAAGTCCTGATGCCGCTCCAACTTGACCAAAAAGCCATTCTAACCAGCCAACAGCGTAACGCTTTACGCAACGTTATCCTGCCCCTGTTGCTCGTGCCTGCGAAGATTGTGAAGTGAAGAAGTTGTCGTCGTTGTGTTTTCTTCCTTGTTAATTTCATCCCCGCGTTATTATGATTTTAGATTTTGCATAACAACTTCAAGTTCGTTTTACACCACGAAACTCCACACCAAGAATATCACAGGCTGACTATTTTTCCATGAAAAACGATGAAGAAAACCACGGTATGCAAAACTTTTTGGATTACAGCGCAGCTGTTTGCTAAAGTTTTACTTTTACTATAAGTATAAAATTAATTAAGTTTATAATTTTGTTGCGTCGAGAGCAAAAGTGTTAAAATTTTATTAGCGAAATTTTGGCGATAACAATTTTAAGGAACGTCATGTCGGAGAAATAGTTGGCCATATTGAAGAAAAAGTTGTTATTTTTAACCAACAAACGTGGTTATCGTTGTCGATATGACGATGTTTGATTCGTCAATATGATGACACAAAATTTGAAACTGAAAGAACGACAATTCAAGTGAAAATCGCAACTGTAACTAAATCGCAAGACTAAAAATCGCAACTTGATGAATACAATATTCATGAATATTATAAATAAAATATTCATCATATCGATATTCAGTTAGTTTTTCTTTTAAATCAAAAAAGCGCTAAATTTCCTACCAGCGATGAAATCTTTCTTTCAACTCTGCAAAATCATTTTCTCTTCTAATTCTTTTTTCCATTGAGTTTTTTCGCGATTGACTTTCTTCGTGACTTTTTTTTACGCGACTGTTTTCTCTCCACATTTTTCGCTATTGAATTTTTTCCCTTCAGATGAGTTGTTTTTTTTTTATTTTTTATTTTCTTATTCCTCTCATTTTCTAATTTATTTCTGCCTTA
Organism: Sicus ferrugineus; assembly: GCA_922984085.1. Classification (NCBI taxonomy): domain Eukaryota; kingdom Metazoa; phylum Arthropoda; class Insecta; order Diptera; family Conopidae; genus Sicus; species Sicus ferrugineus. The sequence continues at coordinate 7,360,607 of OV277354.1, forward strand.
TTAACTGTCAGACTTTTGCTTTTAAGCTGTCAAACGCACCCAACGCAACACGCTGAGCTGCCAATAATTTTCGATCTTTTTTGTTCGCTTTTTTCCTTTACTTTCTTTTTTTTTTGCTCTTGCTTTTACTTAAGCTTTTGTTGTTGCTGAACATGCGTTGAACCACTAATTTGACATTTATTTAATGTCGTCAACTGCAGGACGACAAGAGGAGTCCATTCAGCCCTCATACGCACACACACACGCACACACACACGCGCACACACGCACACGCACACACACTCGCTCACATACAGTAGCACATACATACATACATACATGTAATTACGCTTGAAAGTCGTAGCAAAAATTGTAACCAGCACGAGCACCAACCTGCTCCTCCTCCGCCCCTCTCTCTCTCTCTTTCGGTCAACATCCACACACTCACCTCTCTTCTGCGGTGGCTGCATGGACGTCGGCGAGGGCAAGCAGCGCACGCAACTTAAGCTCGATACCGCTATCCACACCCAGAGGCAAAAGAGTATCCACGAGTGGTTGCTGTTGTTGTAGTTGCTGCTGCTGCTGCTGCTGCTGCTGCTGCTGCCGCGGATGGTGCTTCTGTTACATTTAAGTGCCGGCCATTTTCCTCTTGTTGTTGTTGTTGTTGCTATTGTTGTTATTGTGTTTGAGCTGGTTGAAGCTGCCATGCGTTTCACCTCTGATGATGTGGCCGCTGATGTTGCAGTTGTTGTTGCTGCTGCTGCTGCTGCCGCTGCGGCTGCTTTCAAAATTAAACTCAAAGGTATTTCGGCCAAAGAGGACATCGTAAATAACGTCCACCACTTTAAATCACGATATTTTATATGCTTGCGTTTGTTTTCCTTAATAGCTGCGCGATAATTTTTTAATGATTTAATGAAGGCAGATGTTGTAGCTGTAGCAGTAGCGGTGGCAGCGGCAGAGGCAGCGGCAGAGGCAGCGGCCATGGAAGCAGTTATGCTGCTTGTTGTTGTTATTGTTTTCGCTGTTGTTGCTTTTGTTAACAGCTTATTGCTCTCCGAGTGCTTTACAACGTGTAAACTTCTCATTTTTTCTTGTTCTTGTTTTTTCCCACAGGATTTCCTCACAGGATTTTCACGATATTTAGACGAGAATAAATTAACGAAGTAGTTTTTTTTTCATATCTACGAACTATTTTAATTTATTTTCACTTTTATTTTTTGCTCAATTTCAGACGATCAAATTTAATGTAAATTTCTTGTTAGCCTGTTTTTTGGTAAACGTTTTTATTTTTAAATACCTTCTCGAATTTTTTATTAAAACTTAAATTTATTGCTGAATTTATTTCTACAGAGTTTTCTGTACTGAATTCAGTTTTGCGAAAGTGAAATTTAGAGATAAAAATCTTTTAATTTTCGCTGTAAAGCGGCTTACCAAGTTTCCAGAAGGTGAAAAGGAAACTCAAACGCAGCCACATCCTTGAAAAGGACTTTTACTTTGCCAGTTTGATATAATAAACTTCGGATGAGAATAAAGTCGAGCTAATTTAGAGCAGAAAGAATGGAATTTTATAAGATAATAAAGTAAAATGCCCGCTAAATTGATAAATAAATAATAATTAAATACACACTGAAAGAAAATTAACATTAAATTAAAAAAAAAGAGTAACATAAAAAGTTTTAGTTAAAAAGTAGTTAAAAACTTATTAAAATTTTCCATTAAAAATTAATTAAAAACTGTTTAAAATGTCGTTTTTGTAGGAAAATACAAAATTAATTGTGTTTCTGTTGCATTCACAGTTTCTCGACTTTCTAGTTTTCTGCGTGCTTTGCAAGCATTTTTAAAGCGAAATATTTTACTTTCACTTTTTTAATATTTGCACACAGTTTTTGTGAAGTTTTCGCCTTTTTTTTCTTACTTTCGGATTCCGAAACACAACAGAGTAAAATTGCGGCAGAAACTCACTACAGGAAACACTTTGCAGCCACCTCTTCGAACGGAAGCGGAACTCGGAGCGTAAGCACGCAGCTCGTTGTTACTCAGTGTTCACGTGCGTCGAGAGTACAAAGAAGAAAAAACAAGAGCGGGACCGCAAAAAAACCGGAAAATTAAAATTTCAACCAGCACACATGTGTGTGTGTGTGTTGGACTGTGTATGAATAACCGACGCGTTAATTGCACACGCACACACACACACCTTTACAAATTACGAACACTAACAAAGCACACACCGATTACGAATTACAAAATCGAGATGGGATTTGTTATCCTCGTCGTGGCCTTTGCCACCACTTGTCGGGCGAGCACCTACACTTCCGTATCTCCCTTCGCGACCCAGCCGAACATATCGCCAACCCAGCTCGTTGCAAACTGAAGAGGATTCGCGTTGTGGCAGCAAATAAATAGGCAAAGTTGGTGAGCACAAAAGCTACAATCAAGAAAAGATGAGGCGTAAAATAACGGTTGTCCTGCGTTTCTTGGAGTAAAAAGCTTCACAAATTGGAGCCCAACAGAGAAAAGTTGACAGAGAGAGAAAAAAACAGAGAGAGAGAGAGCAGTGAAAAATATTGCAAAATATTAATTGATTTTAGAATTTTTTCTCTCAATTCATGTAGTTCTTCGCAATCGTAGAGAGAATATAAGAGCTCCAGTGAGAAAGTTCCTTCACGAGAGATTGGAATAAATTAAAATTTAGCGCTTGCGCTCTGCAGTTGTTTACAAATAAAAACAGCTGTTCTTGCAGGGGACAAATTGTAACTGCTAGAATTTGGGTTGCGTGCATTTTAAGGGGAAAAATACGACAATGATGACATTTCATTGCCTACTTTTAGGAGGGGGTTTTAAACTATAACCCACCAATAGAGATACCGGTATTTATATAACCCACCAACATTGAAACCAGTATTTATACATATATGCACCGCAATTACCTACTTTTAGGGTTTTAAATAGAAAATTACCCAACCTACTTTTAGGAGGGGGTTTTAAATCGCAGTTTCAGGGCTGCGATTCATTGCTGCTTAAAATAACTAATATACTTTTATTAAATATCTCATTTCAATATTTTAATTACAACAGCTTTTATGAAATTCTTATGATCACCGCCAATCACTTGCGAAATTTGGTAATCATTAACGCAAGCTTGAGCTTCATTAAAAACAACTTAAAAGCTGGCGAATTGGGAAAAATCTCTGCAAACCAATTGCAGAATATGCAAGGCATTTTAGATGCATACCGCTTGACAATAAGAGACCTGAAAAATACTACCAAATATGTAAGTATAAACATTTTGTGTAGCATACCGCTTCAGTTGAAAACAACTTTCGCTCTCATTTTTCAGTTGGCTTCTTTTAGCCCACCAAAGAATCCACTCCACATTGATTATGATGAATTCGTGGCTGAGCGCAAGCGCACAAGATTCAAACGCATTTTTAAATATACGACGCTAGTGATAGGCATCTCAGTTTTTGTATGTTTAATGTTTAATACGCGATCCAGCGCCCGTTGAGCTCTCGCCCCCTCGTTTTCACACCGAGAATTTGTTACTTGGTAGTTACCACCCTCTATCCCACAGCCACGATTTTCATCGATTATTTCTCATGCCCTTGTTATAACCGACTTCAGAAAATCATTACAATTAAAAATCAATAAAAACCCTACATTAATAAGTTAAAAAAATATAGTAACCGATTTAACAAAGCCAAGAGGTGATAGAGAATCATATGGGTCAAGCACTCACCATCGTTTTCATAAGGATCGAATTCTGGATCAATTTTAGGTGTTAAAAATGCAATAAACAAGTTCAAGTGGTAGCTACACGTCGGCGAAAAAGTAGCTTTATGTTTCTATTCTATAAACTACTTCAGCAAAAGTTTCGAAATTGTTTTCGCCGCAATGTTAGTTTTTCTATTTTGCCTCGCTTGCGTTCATAAACACTGGATAAAATTAGAAAAATTCAAAAATAGGAAATATAAAATTTTCCAGGCCGCAATTCCTCTTATATTATTTCATTCTCCACCTTTATTTGACGTTTCTCGTGCTTATCTCGGATTTTATCTAATTTTCTTTTTTGCTACTTTTTGCTACGTCTTCAAGTATACAGAGAAGGAAAAATTTTCCTTACTGACTGGAAAATGAGCAACGAGTTTTAATAATTCCAATGATGGTGGAATATGGGTAAAGTTGAGTAAAGAATTGGTAAAAGTTGAGTTGGGTAATTTTCTATTTAAAACCCCCTCCTAAAAGTAGGCAATGATACATATCAATATTGGTGGGTTATGTATAAATACTGGTTTCAATGTTGGTGGGTTATATAAATACCGGTATCTATATTGGTGGGTTATATAAATACAGGTATCCATATTGGTGGGTTATAGTTTAAAACCCCCTCCTGGAAGGAGTGAATGTTCGTGGAAAATTGGAAATTACGTTTATTAAACACGTCTTTATTTTGATCAAAAGTTGCCATATTCACGTTACAAACCAACCACAAATCTCTTAAGAATTTAACCAGGTATAAGCCGACATATCAAAAAAAAATACTTCACATTCATTTGGCTTTGGTAAAAGTGTAAAATAAAAGAGTTCAAATAATTTCGCATGAAGTAAAAGTAAGTGGCTTCGTTCGAAATGTCAAAACGTAACTTATTTCTTATAAATTTTAATTCCTTTTAATAACTCGGAATGTATATATTTTGACTTTAATTTGAAGTTAAAGTTCACTCCAAACTATACGACAAACAGATGTCATAGCTATCGGCGATCGATAACGCACTATGTTCGATTTTCCAAAAACAATAAAGCTAACAAAAAAGCTTCTGTCATATAATAATTAAAAAAATTGTAAATGTTTTGTTATTATATAATAATTAAAAAAATTGTAAATGTTTTGTTATTATTAGACAGTAAAGCAATATAAAAGACAAACATCCAGTGCATTGAGAGACTTATTTCCAGAGCAGGAATCGAATCCCTCCGATTCATCGCATACAGACGATTGAGAGAAATAGAAACTAATTTATATTTCTCACTTATGTTCACAAGAAATAGTTTCTCGATGAAATACTTCTATTTATGTTTTTAATATATTGGCCTTCTGACATATAATGGGATCCCATCCCGTTTTACAAACAAGGAAACGTATATTAATCTAAAATAAGTCTGCATTGCATAAACGTATTGCCGGCGATCATTTCCGGCACAACCTAGAATTTTTTAACATGTAAAGATTACTGCTAACACGAGAACGTTATCCGGGTCCACGCAATCGGATCGGGGATCGAAATGCTTCTACTGACTGTGATAGACTTTCCGTTTTAACCACAGGGCGAGATCATCACGCACGCAGTCATTCTGCTCATTGAGGCATTGAAGATGCTGGATATCCGACAGACAAACGTCGCGTATATAAGTCTTGATGCAGGGCATCTGGCCCATCTGGCGCAAACTCTGTTTCGGAGGATTAAAAATGCGAGTAAAGCACAGAAGGAAATAAATCACGAGCGCATCCCTCTCAGCTCACCTGCAAGCAATACAACTGCAGACGTGTATTCCTATAATCTGCACTATTCGTGGCAGCGGCAGCACCACCACCACCGACACTCTTGTCCCGCTCGAGATTTTCCTCCGAGTCCGCGTCAGCGTTAGCGTGGCCACCCCCAGCTCCAGCGGCATCACCACCCCTTTTTTCCGGCTCCGGAGGACGCGGCTTGGCCAGCTGCACCAAAATGTTAGCGATGTCCGCGTGTTCTCGGCAACGCCACAGCGAACGTTTGCCGACAATGCCATTCTGGAAGGCCAGCACAACGAACTCGTACGTGTCCAGCGGTGCGTCCTCCGTAAAGAGGCGATACATCAGCTTCACGCCATGGCAGCCATCGAATTTACGCTGGCCAAGATCACACTGCAGCAGCAGAGCGAAGCACTTCATGTTCAGGCGATGATAGTCGCTCACTTGGCCGACAATGCGTTCGTGCAGCAACTCGAAGAAGCCCCGCTCGATGACCTTCTCCGGCGCCACCTCGATGAAGTGGCTCAGATGGGTCCACAGCGCAATCGGGTAGTGAGGAGCACATCTGTCCTTGTGATAGACGGTGGCTAGAAAGTTCAAGGCTTCGCTATTCTCCAGCAAATGCAGTAAAACTATGGAAGACGATGATCAGTACAGCGGGGGACCGTAAGTCGGTGCACGTTTTCGGCGCGAACCTTTCGGCTTTTCAGACAAATTGCGCAGCACCTTCGAGGCGACTTCCATATACTTCTCCCTGTTGTAGATCATTATGTAGAACTCTATCAGCAAATGCCTTCTTATCGCTATCTGTTGAGCTCCGTTCAGGTAGATGGAGAGGATATCTGGAAATCGGACAGATGAAATGGATGGCGCAGAAAATACGCATCCAATTTGAATGTGTTGCATTGCATCTTCATTAATATTTTCTGTAATACTTACAGAAGATATGCATTAGCCTTTCTACCTCTCTAAATTTTTCCAGTTGATAGTTGCGACGCTTGCGCAAAAATATATTTTTCAATCTAAGAGGAAAGGAGAAAAAATTGAAAAAGGGCTATTTAACCCTTAAACCCGCCACATCCTGGACCCACTGTGATTAACCCATTTCCTACCAGAATTCATTCATTTCATTTTCTTAAAACTTATTCAAAATGTAAGTTTTTCGTATAGCTAAGCAAACTCTGCTCCCTTTTTGGTATCTCGGCAACACTCTTTTACTGGCTGTAGGAACACCAAGCATGTGACGGTTCTCTTCCAGCTCCATTTCTTCACTTTGTTTTGCATTTTTGATGTTTTTATAGAAAATCCTAGTTTTTAAATGGTTTAACCCATTCACCTCCTCCCTCACTCACATCCGCACAATATCCAGCTCGTCTATGGCTCGCTGTGCCTCCAGCGGATTCATAAGCAGTTCGGACAGCGAGTTGATGGCCCGCCATTGCGTTTCGGCCACATCGCTGCAAGCCTCCTTCAGCAGCTGCGGCAGAGCCCAGTGGCCGTAAGCCAATTTGGCCCGGTCCTCGAAGTAGGTGGAGTGCTGGCACACGACCTCGCTGGGCATCTTGCAGGTGTCTCGCTTCATTTGCACTTTGCTAAGTTCTGCAAAAGAGGTGAAGACGGTTTTTGGGTCGCGATGTGTTGGTTTTATTTGAGTGCTGATCCCGCTCAATCCGCACATACCTTGTGTGACCATTTCGTTGATGGTTTCCGGTTTAAAGGTTGGGAATCGCCATTGCAGGAATTGATTTTTATAACTTTCCAAATCATTCCACATGGTTGCAAACGTAATACTCAATTTATTTTGGATTTTTTCAAATATATATGTAACTATTAATGGTTTATTTTTTTAACTTATCAATTTGTTGAACAGTTTTAATTAAACTGTTACAATCAACGTTTGAAATGTTATAAAAAATTTTTGAGGTAAAATTTATTTTATAGAGTTTAATTTATTACAGGAAAAACGACGCCTGAAATGTTATGAAAATTTTTTGAGGTACAATTTTATTTTATAGGGTTTAACTTATTACGGGAAAATCAACGTTTGAATTGTTTCAAAAAAATGTTTAAGAGGAGAAAATTTTGGAATAATAGATGGTTGAGCTTCAACGTCTATAATTTCAACATTTTTAAAAATAACAATACTTGAAAAGTCAAGTCCTTAAAAACCTTTAAGTAAGTACAATTAACTTGGAATTCATTTAAACTAATAATATAAAGAAGCTGTTTCGTAATTAGAAACACATTATAATTTGGCACCATTTCCTGATTGATTATTTAAAAGCTTTACCTCAAGATTCCCCAAAAAAATCCATCTAATAAATTTTAGTTAAATTATTATATTTAATTTGTTAATGATCATTTTGTTAGCGTCGCCTCACTTTGCTCGTTTAACCTCACCGTCTCCAAAAAAATAATCGGCGAGGATTTCGTCTGACTACTTAATTAAATCCAAACAGCATTGCCAACAATGAATTTCTCTTAGTCGAAAAAGGGAGCTCAATGTTTACATCGTACTGATTCGAATGGGGAATGACAAATTAGTTCTTTAAATCATTTGATTTATTCCTTCAAAATCAATTGAAAACAAAAATTTAGATAGATTGGTTATTGGGATATGAATCCCCCAGACTTAAAGCAATAATTTTAATTCGTCTTTCTTTAATATTGGCAGTTCATAAATTTTTGAATGTTTAAATGAAATATTTTTTTTTGTATTTCAATAGAAATTTTCTTATTAAGAAGCAATTTTCTATTTAACATTTCAGTAAGTATATTAAAATTCAAAGTTTGATATGCGATATTATTATCAAAGCCTTTGTACAGGAATTTAATATTCTTTATAGTACACTCTGAATTTTAAGTTTTTGTGTCAATGGTAACACAGCTGCTGTATTTACTTGTTATTCTTAATGCTGGCAATACTTCACTACCAGACTGAAGTTTAAGAGAGCGTTGTCTTGCTCTCTTTTAATGTACTCTTTCGTAAATACATTATCAGGCAATTATTTCACCGGCAAAGTTAACTTTTTAGAAATATTTGTCTGCAATTTCAGTACGTTCTGCGGCTTCGTATAATTTTGTTGTTTGTTGGTGAACGGAAACACTGCAAACTAAAAAAACGGAAAAGAAAATAAACTTTAAGCAGTCATCGCAGACCAGAAATAGTCGCATTATAGTTTCTGTAGATAGTTCAGCCGACTTGTTGCAAAGACTTTTCTGTTTTATATGACAAGTCTGGGAAGAAATTGTGAATTTTATAAACAAATCAAAAGGAAACCGATTCCTGCAAAACTGAGTAAAAATATAACGCGCAAGAAAATGTGAAAAAAAAAGAAATTTCAAAAACAAGGAGAACAGAAAACGGAAAATAATTCGAGACGAAATATTTGTGCAAATTGAAAAATTTTTAAAACGCATTTTTAAAAATATCAACTTGAGAAGCGAATAGAGGAAATTGCCAACCGTGGGCTGACTTGAATATTAAAGAGCTGCAAGATGGCTTTAATAAAACTGGCAAGGTGAGATTTTAATAGCATAAATAATTTATTCGTTCAAAATCCAGTTTTTCAACAACAAAATAGAAACTAAAAAAAAACGGTACCGTCTTATATGCAACTTTTAGTGGATGTAGTGGGGGGGAGGGGGGGATGTCACACCACCAGTCCATTGGCTTCTGCTGTCTATTAATATGACACCCCATCAAATTCAAACCGCTTTACAAAAAACAATGGGAAAAAATGGGAAAACTTGTTTAAAAATAGAAAAAAGAAAACCCCGAAGAATTGATATTCAATTGTGAAATTCATAATTGTCATAATTGGGTGTTCCCAGTGATCTTTTCAAGTTTAATTTTGCGAACCACATATATACCCATTTTAAGATCTATCAAATTATTTACTTTTCCCCGATAAAATTGCACAATACCGCACAAAATTAAATAAGCAAATAACTCTTTACACAGATGCCCACTTTTCATTTCGGAAATATAGAATATAAACGAAAACGGGCTAAGAACTTTTCATTTAATACTTCATATGAAGTATTAAATAAATTAGGAAATGTATTCGCAACTTCATATAAACTTAATCACTTTATTTCGAATTTGCATTTGAATTTAACTGAGAATGTATACATCTAAAAAAGTCTAAAAAAAGTGTATATTTACACTGTTCCATATTTACACCGAGTTTACACTTCTTATTCAAATAAAAACAAATACTCAATGCTATAAGAAACTTTAATGAAGCATATTTATAGAGCAAACGAACTGGAAATTGGATAAATTGATGTCTACTTCTGTTTAATTTTTTTATAAGAATAAAATTGCATTAAAAACCCGACAAAAAGGCAGTCGATTCGATGTTTGAGCGATTATTTCCTTGCAACATATTTTAGTACAAGAAGTGTGTAGTGAGATTAAAAAATATATTGGAAAAATGCTGAATAACAAAAATTATATGTAAATCGGGGATTCACGCCTATGGTAGGGATTTGCATAGCCAAGTTTGGTAGCTCAGTATACTGCTGGTTAATAGGATTTTCAGTTGAAAAGTGGGTGTGGACGTGTCGAGCCAAATTATCGTGGCCATTTAGCCGAGTATCAATTAATATTGTATAAAATTACAGGTAACTCATTCCAAGAAAACATTGCAACTAAACTTATTTATATTACTATTATTGAAATTAAACAAATTTCTATTAAGATATACATAATTTCTATTAAAAAATAAAATTACTATTAAGAAATAGAATATAATGTTGAAATACATAATTCCTGTTAAGATTCAGTGTTAATTTATTTAACTATATAAAAGAATTTGAGTGCACTTTGTTGCTTTTGATCGATAATATTGTTAACTTTTAACGTTTTAGCCTGTGTAAATTGTTTATTTTCAAGGCAAAAGATCTTTGTGAGGTGCTTCGTAGCAACGCGTGATCGAACATCTCGCGACGTACAAATGCTACAACGCAATTTGAAGCTTAACGCGTTTTAGCCTTCTGTAGGAAGGAATGCGTCATTTCAGTGCACTTTTTTTAGGTTTTTATTTTATCTTCAGTTCAGTGCGGTGCTCTGCTTTTCTTTCCGCTGCTTTTATTTATTATCCATTAAATAGTTATTAATAATTAAAACTGATTTTCCATTAAGGAACACTAGCAATAAATTACAATATTTCGAATGCCTTAAAATCCTTGCTTTGAAATCGTAATCTCCACATACATAAGTTATTTAATTTGCTAATTGAAGCAAGGAATTTAAAATATTTTAATAAATTTGTAGTCTTTTAAACAACTTTAAGCTGCTATTTCATTCTGCGTAAACAAACGCACTCGCGGAAACAACAACGCAAAACTTCCAGAGCTTTTTTAACGCTCGCTGGAAGTGTGCTAGTGTGTCCGCGGCCTTTTGTAACTGAACAAGTTGATTGCTTACACTGCTAATTAAAAGCCGACTGCCTTTTGATTATAATGAATTTGCATTTGACGATTGATTAGTCGTATAAAGTTCCTAGTTATAGCAAGAACTAATAAAACTTGAGTTTCTCCTTAACAGAGATTATTTAATGATTTCATGCATAAATTGTGTGTGTGCGTAAATTGAGATTCTCACTTTTAATGGTTGACCCTCGGAAAGATGCTTACATTGTTCACGTTTTCAATGCAAATGCTTGTTTTTTGTTTACTGTCACCGTTGTCACTGTTATTTGTTTTCTTTCTGAGCTCAAGTAGTAAAAATAAGTAAACAAAAACGCACACTTTTACCTTTTTTAAGCTTCATTGCTGTCAAAGGAACTGAAGTTGGCAGTTAAGTTAAAAATAGCTAAATGATTGTGACTCTCGTTTCCATTTTTGGAATTGAAGGTAAAATATGGAAATGCAATTCTCCTGGCGATGAATTAATCTTAAAATGAATGGATTGCGATGAGTTAGCCGAGCACGATGATTATTTATTGTTACTAGTATTTTGTTTTGTTTGATAAAGTAAACGAATAAGTAAGAAAAGTACTAAAAAAAGTAGTAGAAAGGAATGAACAATTTAATATATATTAGAAATCGTTAAATCAACGCATATATTGTATATAATGTGGGGATAAGAATACATATGTAAAAGTAAAAAACTATAATAAAACTATTTCTAGAATTCTGATAAGAAAAATGGCGACAAAATTCTTCTTTGCTCTTTAAATACCTTTCGATTCTTCCCTTCCCCTCCCTTTTCTTGACTATTATTGCTCATAGTTTGTTTTTTTTAATTTTTTCTTGCTGCTGTTTCAGTTGTGGTAGGTTGTGTGTTAATTTAATGATGTCAGTGAAGCAAACGACAGTTGTTTGGATTATAAAACATTAAAAGTAAGCAAAAGCAATAAAACTTGGAATTAGAAAAGCCGTCTGTTCAGTTTTTTTTTCCTTCTCTGTAGAAATATAAAGCGAAATGAAAGCTGAAATGATGAAATTCAAATATGCGCCCGCTTGTGACTCGCTCTAAATATTTGTTTTTCTTTGCTGCAAGCGTTTATAAAATTTGATAAAAAAGTTAATCTTTTACTCATTTCAAAAAAAAAGCTCAAAAACAGCTAAAAAAATACCGAAAAATTAACGAGTTGCTTTAAATTTGGAAGCACTAACTGGGTGCACGCGCTCCAAAATCAGTTTAGTTGTGAGAGGGGGTGAGGGTGAGGGGGGGACGATTTAGAATTAATCTCGTGCATATAATTAACACCATTTCAATATAATGTGAACCACTAACATCACATCAATCGAAAAACTGCATTAGCAAAAGTTGCTTGCTTGCTCTCGTGTGTGTGTGTGTGTTTGTGTGTGTTGGTGTGTTTGTGTTCATGGCTAAGCAGCAGGTTTTGTCTTCAAATTTGTTTACTTTAAAAGCTGAAAAAACTTCTAATTTATCGTTTTTTCTTAGCTTTTTATAGTCAGTCTGGTATTTATTGCCGATTGTTTTTGTTGTTGCAGAAGTGACTTGCCTCCTCCTGCTAATAATAAAATATTGCTGCACGCATGCGAATGTGAATTTGTACGTATTTTGCGTACTTTGTATGCGTTTTACAAGTCCCACCCAGCAGCTGCAGCAGTGGCAGCGGCAGCGCGCTATTTAATGAAATCAAGTTTTTCCTTCCGCCGAATGCTAAAAATAGCTTTGGATTTAATTGAAAGCAATTTAAGTTACAAAACCGCTGCATTACAACGGCTACGACACGACGTACGCATTGCTGCGTTCTTTGCGTTCAAAGCGCTCAGCTATTTGGCTTTCTTTGAAAAGTCTTCTTCTTTCTGTTGGACTTTTTTTCCGGGCTTTCTTGCTTTTTACTTTGCTTTCACTGGATGATAAGTTTTGTGTGAATTGGCTTTCGTCTGAATGTTGGAATTCTGCTTCTTTCATCTTGTTTTTTTTTTCACGTTTTGACCTCTTTTGACCTGTCGGCGTCGATGTTGTACGGACAAGGAGTTCGGATTCTACAGTTTACAGAATTTTGAAGTCGTTTGCTTATTGTATAAAAATTTCATTTAATTCTAAATAAATTTGGATTTCCACTGAAGTTCTCCACTGAATGTATTTGATAATTTTAAAACGAGATTGTTAGGAAAAGTCTTAATTTAAAAAATGCATTAAATTAATTAAAATTCTCTAAAAGACAGACAGAAGTTTTACAAAATCATTGGCGATTTCATTTTATGTGTGCAATCAATGTATTTCAAAATAATTCAACTTCATTTTAAGACTTTAGACATTATTTCAGATTATTTCAGAAATACTTTCGTTGGTTTTGCTTTCTTTTTGTTTTTAATTTCGGTTTCAGAAGTTGTTCATTCTCAGTTAAGTTTTACTTAAAAACTTCTAATTCATTATTAAGTTTGTAGAATTTTCTTTTGCTGTGTTGGTTGTCTCTCTCTATCTATGTGAAACTCATTAATTTGTATTGTTTTCTACATTCATTATTTTTTATTACTTATTTTATATGTTGTGTTTAACAACGCAAACGCGCGCATCTCTGCGAAAAATGCGGAGAATATCTGAATAAATGTGGTTCGTACCGGTTTTATCCGTTCTTTCAAGAAGCGCACGAAACAAGCGGAAAATAAAAATTAAATGCACTGAGCATGCAAATCTTTTCGAAACTAGAGCACAAATAAGAAACGATAAGAGTAATTAATGGAAAAACTTTATTAAGTTGTGGATTTATTTTTAGATTGTTTTATTTTGCTTTAATTGAGTTTTTTCGGTTGCAAAATAATAAATAAAATTTTAGACTTCTTTTAATAAAACAGGTTTACTCTAGGAGAAGAATAATTAAGTTTCGTAATGAATAATTACGAATTAGTATTTTTGGACTGAAAATATGTAGTTATAAGCAAATTGATATTCAGACTCTTCCGCATTGGAAAACATTTTCTAATTGCATACATTTCCTCTAATAATTAATTTTATTTATATCATATAAAATATAATTCAGCAAGTTTGTAGTGCTCCGTGCTAGTGAATGTTTACTTCAACTCTGAATGCATTAGCGACTTTTTACTTGTTTACACGATTTCGCACTTCATATTTATTATTCGTTTCAACTTGTCTATTTTAGAGTTGTAGAGGTCTGGCGAAACACAACTTATAGTGCAAAATATTGTCTAATTTTGCTCGCCTTTGAAATTTAAATATGTCAACATTACATTCGTAATTTATTCTACCTTTCTGTTTTCCCCTTGCTTAACGTGTATTTTTTTCGAATACACCAATACAGGTACTCGTTACCTGAGTAATCATTGTTTTGATATTTTAAATGTCACTAGGGATTTTGTTTTAATCTCCGTACTGCTCTTTGATACTTTTCTCTTAAGTGTGCCCACATAGGCTCTCTCAATCTCTCTTTGTAAATACGTTATTGCCAGCCAAAACATTAAAGCCTTCATATTAAAGTACGCTTTCATACGGTGAATACCATACTACACAGATGGAAATTTTTAAACAATTATTTGCCTGAAGTCATATAATCAGTAAAATTACTGTCAGTTGCGCTATTTTGTTGTTGCTTTAGTTCTGTTCTGCTGGAAAAGCAACAGAAAACAATGTAAATGAGAGCAATTTGTTTAAAATTGTGACTAATTCTATCAAAAAAAATTTCGAGTGTAATAAAAGCAGTGTAAACTACACATCTTGTTAAACATTCAAAACGTTCCTTGTTACTGTACATTTATGTATTCTAAGTGCTTTCTTTTTTATTTTTTATTTTTTATATTATATTTTTATAATTTTAAATTAGCTATAAATATTTTTTTTTAATTAAAATTCTTAATTGATTGGAGGCAAAAATTGTGAAATTGATTACACAATTTGAATTACACAATTGATTACAGAAATTGATTACACAAACCGGTGAGAGAGAGATAGAGAGATTATATAACTAACACATATTTTACCCTGTGAGATTGAGATTTAAAGAATTAATATTTCAATAAATGCAATTGTGTAACTGCAAGTTGTTCCTTACGGAAGTGAAAATATTTAGAAATTTGCTACTCCGAATGGTCATGAAAAAAAAAAACAAAATTTCGAAAAGTACTAAACGTACTTAATAACACGTTATTATGCAACCCTGATCCATCTGTTTTTGAATGGCAATGCGTGAACTCAGTGTGGCTGCTTACATCAAGATAAAAACCTATATTTCAGTTTTTCTTAAAAAAATCATAACATAAATGTAAAATGGCCACAAAAACAGATTCTGTGACGTCCAGCACGCTACTACTGAAGAATTTACCCAAAGATGTTGATACCTTGACAGAGATTCTGGTGCAGTTGCAGCCGTTGCCAACAGAAATCAAACCCTTTGGAAGACGACGGGCGCTGCTTTATTATGACAACGAGAATGACGCTAAAACCGGACTAAAAAAGCTGCAAGGATTCGTCGTACAGGAACGAGAAATCAAGGCTGCCTTATTCCGCAAGAACGCGGTACACAAGGAAAACGTAAGAACACGAGCGGCCGAAGCAGCAGCAGCAACAAATCGAAAGAGGAGCAAATCGACACAAACCAACACTTTTTTCATTACGGATGACGCCAAAATGCCAACGATAAGTAATTTCGTGCGTCAGCTGTACGCCTGCAACACAGAACTCGGTTTCGAACAGCCTCCGCCTCCCTATCTGCGGTATTCCTATCCAAGAATAACGCCCGCAATACTGGATTCCATTAGCATTGCGCTGATGAGTAATACGCGTTTCTACACGCAAGTGCTGCACCTGATGAATCGCATGAACCTGGAGCCTCCTTTCGGCCCCAGAACCAAAAAATTCGTGCCGCCCGGAGAGCTGCGAGAAAGCGCTACACAAACCGACGATGTGTTGGTAATGGAGGCGCCTGAAACGGTAACAACATCAGCACCACCACTAGCAGCAGCGTTGCAGTTTAGCGAGGAGTCTGAGCTGGAAACTTCTGGAGATGAGCAGCTGCAGCAAAGTCGTCGAACGGATGCTGCCGCTAAAGTGAAACGAAAACAGTCATCCAACGAGGAGCAATACAAGAAGAAGGCTCGAATGGTACTGCAAGCAGCAAATTTACTAAAAAAATCCACCACGTCAAAGCAGACGAAAGCAGAAGAGGAGAGCGCTGTCAAGGATGTGCCCACTAATCTTCAGAGTGTTTTCGAAGCTCCTGCTAAATTTAAACCCGCCAAAATTTCTGTAAATCTTGGGCAATCTAAAGCTGGAACGGCGGCAACGATTGCTGCAGCGGTTGCTGCTACCCCCTCACCTGCATTTGTTCCACCATCCGATTACTCCACGCAGCGCTTAAGCCTGGAGAAGTTGCAAGAACTGCCAATCTATAGAAATTACACCTCAGGCGAACCGAGTCCTAAACTCTATATTAAGAATCTATCGAAGGATGTTTGCGCTGAAGATCTGCGGGCTTTGTATGCGCGTTTCGTGCCTCCAGAGCGACTGGACGTCAAGGTTATGCAACAGGGGCGCATGAAGGGTCAGGCATTCGTAACTTTCAATAATGTCAGTGATGGAGAACTCGAAGCAGTTGTGGGCTTGGCATTGCGTGAAACCAATGGTTTTGTATTGAGAGAGAAACCCATGATTGTGTGCTTTGGGCGCAAATAGTTTCGCTTCGAATCATCATAGAAAATTACCTTCCCAGGTGCTTACTCTTTAACAACAAAACCTAGATCCATCTATAAATTAATTAACTATGCAAATGCAATGAAATTTTATTTCAAAACAACTTTTTTTATTTCTTTTTCTAGACAACTTGGTCTCATCGAAACCATCTACGTGGAAGGAGCAGAACCTGCCAACAATTCCAGTTCGTCCAAGTCGAAATCTCGTAAACTGCGGTTACAAATGCAGCCGTACACTTATTTAATTGCCGTAGACTTCGAGGCAACCTGCTGGGAGAACCAAGCGCCACCCCGATGGCGAGAGGCAGAAATAATTGGTAGAATTAATATTATATTAACAACAAAAATATATATGAAACTGTATTTGGATATTGCTCTGATTTTCTAGAATTTCCTGCGGTTCTCGTTAATCTCAAAACTGGGAAAATCGAAGCCGAATTCCAGAAGTACATCATGCCCATCGAATCGCCCAAGTTGAGCAACTACTGCATGCAGTTGACTGGCATCAGTCAGAAGACCGTCGATAATGGTATCCCGCTGCAGACGGCGCTCATGATGTTCCAGGAATGGCTTCGCAAGGAGCTGCGGCTTCGCAATCTCGTACTGCCCAAAATGTCCAAGGACAACAAGGTGGGCAACGTGGCCTTCGTCACCTGGAGCGATTGCGACTTTGGCGTCTTTTTGGCCAAAGAGTGTCAGCGAAAGAGCCTGAAGAAGCCAGCATTTTTCAATCAATGGATTAACTTGCGCGCCATTTATTGTCAGTGGTACAAATATCGGCCATTAAATTTCGCGGACGCTCTACGAAATGTCGGACTCACATTCGAGGGACGCGAGCATTCAGGCATTGATGATGCAAAGAATTTGGCTGCGCTTGCCTATAAAATGGTACGCGACGGAGCAACGCTGGCGATTACCAAAGACTTGACGCCCTTCCAGTTGAACTTAAATTGCATGTTGTAAATGCAAAGCGAGTAGTTTGTGTGTGTGTGTGCATTTTTATATGTAACTGTAATTAAATCAAGAAGGAAATTCGTAAGACTTAATTGGAAGCAAAACTTGTAACACGTACATCATCATGATATAAGAATTCTTAATTTTTACTGTAGTTTTTCATACGAAATACTTCGTCCTTTTACAATTTTTATACACGTAAAATACGAACTGAATAAAAAAAACGAACCAGTGTGTTTTTCCTTACAAAATACGTATAAATTTGTAAATTATATAAGAGACAATATATACTAAAATATTGACACGAGTGAGTGCCGAAGATGACTACTGCACTGAAAAATTTCTAAAATTATGTAGAATCATTTGGCATATTCAATTTTTTTGTCACCCGCGAATTCTCATACTAACAGCGTGGAACTAAATTTCTAGATTCCTATATGCCTTGAAAAACAGCTGTTTACTAGTTTCAGCGACATTGCTGGCTTGTATACCTTTTATACCCTACATCCGAAGGGAGTGTATACATCACGACGACGCCCCAAGGTTTCAATAGAGCTGGATACCCTACTGTCCCCTATAAGTTTTATCGTACGACACTGGACACGGTTTAGGAGCTGAAGATATGTTCGCGAAGCTCCCGACCATATATGCGAATTGTACTCCATTTTCGGACGGATATAGGTGGTGTAGATACAACGAAGATCGGTTGGAGTGAAGTATTCCTTATACCGCTTAAGAAAGCCTAAGCACTTGGCTGCTCCTTTCGACACGTTAAAAATGTGATCGTTCCAACGAAGATCGCATTGGATTGACATGCCCAGAACATCGAGAGCCTCCGACTCATTAATATCCACACCACCCATATATAGAGGTGAAAATTGTCACCCGATAAAGGCTTGTGTGTCAACAGACAGCATTGGGTTTTACGCGCATTAAAATCGACCCGATTCTTGGATTTTGAGGTCAGATTAGAGTGTGTCATTCATAATTCTGCGTTTTTCAATGATTTCCTGAATAGAAGGACGTCTGGAGTATGAATATGAAGGACAAATGCTGCTGTCATCAACGGGGTTTGACGTCAGTGACAGAAGGACATTGATGAAAATAAGAAAAAGTGTCGGAGACAGGATCGATTCAAGGTATATAAAGTTTTTCAATGTTCTGAGCGGCTCTGTGGCCCGATTCCATTTTTAGCGTTGCTGGTTTGAACGTTCCGGTCACTTTGCTGTCTTAACGCAGGTAGGTTTTTCTTAAAAAATCATTACATAAATGTAAAATGGCCACAAAAACAGATTCTGTGACGTCCAGCACGCTACTACTGAAAAATTTACCCAAAGATGTTGATACCTTGGCAGAGATTCTGGTGCAGTCTGGTCGAAATCTCGTAAACTGCGGTTACAAATGCAGCCGTACACTTATTTAATTGCCGTAGACTTCGAGGCAACCTGCTGTAGGAACCAATCGAAATCCCAATTTCAAAAGGCAGAAATAATTGGTAGAAATAATATATTAATAACAATAAAGTATATTAAACTGTATTTGCTGTAATTTTCTAGAATTCCCTGCGGTTCTCGTTAATCTCGAAACAGGAAAAATCGAAGCCGAGTTCCACAAGTACATCAGGCCCATCGAAACGCCCCGGTTGACCAAATACTGCAGGCAGTTGACTGGCATCAGTCAGAAGACCGTCGATAATGGTATCACGCTGCAGATGGCGCTCATGATGTTCCAGGAATGGCTGCGCGATGAGTTGCGGCTTCGCAATCTCGTACTGCCTAAAATGTCCATGGACAACAAGGAGGGCAACGTGGCCTTCGTCACCTGGAGCGATTGCGACTTTGGCACCTTTTTGGCCTATGAGTGTGAGCGCAAGAGCTTGGAGAAGCCAGCCTATTTCAATCAATGGATTAACTTGCGCGCCATTTATTGTGAGTGGTACAAATATCGGCCATTAAGTTTCGAGGACGCTCTACGAAATGTCGGACTCACATTCGAGGGACGCGAGCATTCAGGCATTGATGATGCAAAGAATTTGGCTGCGCTTGCTTATAAAATGGTACGCGATGGAGTAACGCTGGCGATTACCAAAGACTTGACGCCCTCAAAGTTGAACTTAAATTGCATGTTGTAAATGCAAAGGGAGTAGTTTGTGTGTGTGTGCATTTTTATATGTGGCTGTAATTAAATCAAGAAGGAAATTCGTAAGACTTAATGGAAGCAAAACTTGTAACACGTACAACATCATGATATAAGAATTCTTAATTTTTACTGTAGTTTTTCATACGAAATACTTCGTTCTTTTACAATTTTTATACACGTGAAATACAAACTGAATAATAAAACCGAAAAACCAATCATTGTGTTTTTTCTTACAAAATACCTACATATTTGTAAATTATATAAGAGACAATATATACTAAACATATTGACACGAATGCGTAGCTTACATATTTAAGTTTACTTAATTTTATTATAGAAAAAAAGGCTTCCTTGAATCAACTTAATGCGAAAACAATCGTCTATTCGTTTTCTTCGATTTCACGCTTTTATACTTTGTGTGTGTGTGTAATTTTTATACTTAATAAAATATATTTTATATGAGAGAAAGCGATGAAGTTCACAAAAATAGTAAAGAGGAGAAAGGGAACAGGAAGAAGAATGTTTTTGCCAATCTTTAAACAATGCAATTCAAGATACCGAAGTGCTAACTTTTAATAAAATATTTTTATATCGTAAAAATTTAGTTTTATTTCAACACCTCATTTTTAGTAACGAGAATTTTCAACAGAACATCAATCTACTGTGGATTTAATATGCTGCACTTTAATATTTTTGAGGATTGCTTTCACAGCTTCACGCAAGTCCTAAACTGCAGCTCACTTCCATCAGTGACCAACAGATATCTTGCTCTTTAGATCGTATGAGATTTCATTTTCTAGAAGATTTTTTAGTGGAAGAAATGTAGACTGCAAAAAGATAAAATTGTCATAGAAGGATATAATAATCGTAGAAGAAATTCGTATCGGGGAAGAATCGTAGAAGAGAAAAAGATTGAAATAATCGTAGATAAAAATTAAACTTACGAATTTCCGAAAAGAATTATAACAAAAACTAAATATTAATCGAAAGAAGAATAAAAAAAACCAATTTCCCATACCGGGAATCGAACCCGGGCCTTCTGGGTGAAAGCCAGATATCCTAGCCACTAGACCATATGGGATGTTGGATTTAGTCCGCGGAATCCGCTATGTATGATAATCTTCCCAATGGCTTTTAAATAAAGAGCATGGAACTGTTCACAATACTTTAGCAGATTACCTCATTTAACTTTTTACTCTTCTAATGAAAATCTTCCTTTTCATTCTCTTCAAAAGTTCTCCCTACTCTAAGTCGAAGTGTGAAGTTCTCAGCTTCTCTTTTCAATAAAGGCAAAGACTCTATTTAATAAGAAACTACTTTGTAAAGAGGAAAATAATAATTTTCTTGATAACAGATATTTGTTGGAGTTTTTTCATTGTACTCTTTTGTTTTTATTTCTCCTATTTACTTAAAGGGTACAAATTTAAGGAGTGTGAATCCAGTAGCCGAAATAGCTCAGTTGGGAGAGCGTTAGACTGAAGATCTAAAGGTCCCCGGTTCAATCCCGGGTTTCGGCATAATATTATTTTTGTTAAACTTTTACAACTAATACTTCAAATTTGTTTTTAAAGTAGTAATTAATTACTTTTCGCAAATATCATTTATAAAAATTTTAATATTTTTATTTAAGTGTACTTTATATAAACATTACTTATTTTACTTTTACAATCCCATCATGACATATACAAAAAATGTTGATACATGTTTTTGCATGAGTCTCTTATTGTTGTTTATGATTTATTATGATTTTAATATTGCAAAATATTGTGCAGCTTGCCGAAACCCGGGATTGAACCGGGGACCTTTAGATCTTCAGTCTAACGCTCTCCCAACTGAGCTATTTCGGCGCATGCAGTGCTTTTCCTCAGTGAGATGCGACTACTTCGATTTAATCAACATTTTATAGAACTAATATTTGAAATTTCTATCAATTAAATAGATGGATTCTATTAGGTGATTTTTAAGAACAACTCTCTCTGTATTTGACAGGAAGTGAAAATTAAATATGAGTAAATTAAATATGAGTAACACTCACTGTAAGGCTATTTAAAAAAAGGATCACAACTCCAATTCACAATAACATTTCACAAAAACATTTACAATAACATTTATTAAAAAAAGTTAATGCACGTTTCTACAGAAAAATAAAGACAAATGCTTGTAGTTATCATAAACTTTGAATTTTAGCAGCATTTCACATTAGCAACGCCAATAGTAGTTGTGTTTCGTAATGTTTTTTTTTCAATTTTGCAGTGACAGTAACTCTTCACTTTAACTGAAAATCCCATTAAATCCACACTTTAATAATCTATTAAATCTCAAAAGTACTCAACCCTCTACTAAAAACGTTCTGCAAGCCACTGAACAAAAACGAATTCAAGCTGAAATCGCATTTAAAGAGGGAAAACATATATTAAATCCTTTGTAGCAATTGATTGTCTTCTCTTTCTATTCCCCGTTGCCTCTTTTTGTCGTCTCTTCGCAAACGCCGAATTTCACGACCCGTTGACATGCATTTGTCGTCACAGCCGCCTCGATTCGTTTGACATAAATCAGCTTAAATGGCTTCTTCTTGTGTTGATAGTTAGTTGATTGTTATTGCCAAAAAAGTGGGTAATCAACGCAGAGGTTTGGCCGGCGGGTGAGCGTTGGTGAAGAGCGATCGATGCTGATCGGCTGGCTGCCTGCTGGGTAGGGTTTCGGTGCCGCTATTGAGCGCCAGCTAAATTGTGTTGGGAGAATTTTTGGCTCTTTGTTTGCATTGTGTAATTATTACGTAAGCCAAATAAACTCTTTTGATGTGTCGACCCGCTTACATGTTGCTTCCAGCGGGAAAGATTGGCTAGGAAGATCTAAAAATAAATAATATTACATATCTATTTTTTTATATTCAAAATGTAAAAGAATTCTTTTTCAAACTATTTTTAATCTATATTAAAAATCTAGTTTTACTTGAATAGTTTTCAAATGAAAATGTAAAGATAACAAGAATTGAAGAATGAAATTGCTTAAAATTAAAACAAGAAATTAAATATACATATAAAAAATTTGTATTTTTTGTCCTACTTTTTTTTCAACTAATTTTTGTTATTTAATTTTAATTTATTTTACTTTACTGTATTTTGTTTTATTTATTGTATTTTATTTCAATTTATGGTGTGTTTAAATTGCTAGTTTGAAATATCCTTAAAATTGTTTCTCTGTTTTAAAGTTTCAGCACTTTATTTGTGCATCATTAATTTCGAGAGACAAATGAAGTTGAGAAAGATAGAAACTGCAAAATTGCACTTACGTAGCTGATGTTTTCGCACCGCGGCCAAGCTAGGAATTCCCGCGTAATTAATGAACGTCTTTGGCCGACTTTAAAAAAGATACAAATAATTGTAAATAATTTCAGTTAATGGATGAATTTAATATTTGATGCCTCATAAAATAGTAAAATGAGTCAACTGAAGTTAATGCAGCTCGATTGCAATGATTAACACGGCCTGTTGCAAGCTATAATTTATCACTTACTTGCATCTCATCATTCAAAGTGGTTAATCAATTAGCGTGCAATAAAATGTGGAAAAAAAAGATTCTCTGCGGCCGTCTATAAAACTCATAAATAAGAAGAAAAAAATAGCACTAAAAAACAGCTAACTGCCACCAACTGAAGTCAGTGTTGATGACGACGGGCAGCACGAGGACCGAGGACCTCCTCACAATGACCGTCATAAATTTCGCGCAGGATTTAATGAAGTTCATAAATTACGCGTTGCTTCTGTTCTCCTCCACATGAGCGACAGCGAAATAGTTGCATGCCTGCGATTCTGCTACCGCAAAACAAGGAAATTTTAAATGCAGCACTTCATTTCAAGAACTCCCTCGCTTGAAGAATGAAGTTCATTACTTGGCTCCGCAGCCGACAGCCGCTCGTGTCGACTGAGAGGCGACCACACGTTAGGCTGCCTGAGAGTGCGTCTCGATTTGGTCGCCTTGCTTTCCTCGAGAGTCCTCTCAAGGCTTGACTACGCTTAAGTAGTCTCGGCCGCGGCGCCGCGGTGTTGCAGTCGACGTGTAAATGATGCATCAGGCTGAGAGGCTGACGTCGCCCTTGAGTAGTCGACGGTCGACGGTAGGTGGTTGTTGTTGGTTTTTAGGAAGGCACTTTAATAGCTAAAAGTTGTTACTTCATTTGTCGTTCCCTGTAAAGGCTGAGGATGATAATAAATTTTAAGTAAACGAACACGATTTTTAATAGATTTTTCAGTCTTTTGAACTCATTATTTTACGTGGATTAATAGTGTTTACGAGTTAAGTCAACGTAAACTCAGGTCACTCTCTCTCTCTCTCTCTCTCCACACATATTCACCAAACATAGCTCACCACACATAACTCACCACACGTACGCAAGCTTTAAGCGATTTTAAGCAGGTCTTCAAGCTGCAGCTAGTGGTAACTGCATGCTAACCTATTGCATGCAAGCCCTCCCCCCTCCCCCTCTCCCTCACCATCTCCCACCTCGACGAAATAAGCATTTTGGTTTAAAACTCGCTAACTTCGTAAGCTCGCTCTCGCTTGTCTTCTTTCTCTCGCCAAGCCATTCTTGTTCGCCGCGAGTTTAGTTTATCGTGAAGCGTGTTTGCGTACGGTTGTGATTTACAGGTGATCGTCAGCTGGCAAAATTTTGTTAACTCAACTCTTTGGCTTTTAAACGTATTTGCATGCAGCTGAAAGGAAACGAGCTACTCTTCCTCCCCTCCGTCCCCCCACCAGCCTTCCACTTACTGGCTTTCGATCAAAAGTCATAAGTTTTTTCCTCGTTCGCTAATTCATATTCAACGTCGCGCTCAAGTGAGTTTTTTTTTCCATTATGTTTCTTGTTGTTTTTGCTTAGCAATGCATTATTGAGCCGCAGAGTCAGCGACGCTTTTGGCTGCGTTTGTCCGTCGTGCGGTGGCGCGCAGCGAAACTCCGAGTGTGTTGACTGCTTTTTCTTGCGCGAAGTAAACAGTTTTTGTGACCTTTGGTGTGTGTGTAAAAAATAATTTCAGTTCTTTAGCATGTAAATTCCACAGAAATAAAAGTTTAAAAATTAAAAGGTTTAAAAATTAAAAAGTTTAAAAATTAAATTTGAATGGAAAAATGAAAAAACATGTAAATTGTGAGAAAATCGTTTTCAGTGAATTTAATTTAGAGAAAGTTCGAAAATCCAAATGAGTTAAAAAATAACAAAATTCTACAAATTTCAACAATTTAATTGAAAAGCTTAAATAAATTTACATGTGAAAAATCTTAATGACTTAATTAAGATTTGAATTTAATTGAATTGAATTGGAAATTAAATTTTAGTTGAATTGAAATTTCAAAGCAACTCGAGAACTTGTAAGTTCATCACATCTCGCGCGAGATTCGAACCTCCGCCTCCGAGGCGAAGTCTGTGAAGTCCAAATACGCGCTCTCATTTTTAATCTCTTCTTAATCCACCAATACAGAGAAACTGTATTAGTGTGTTACAGCGAGTGTTGGAAATACAGCGAGTGTTTGAAATACAGCGAGTGTTTGAAATACAGCGAGTGTTTGAAATACAGCGAGTGTTTGAAGTCTTGAAAGAAAGCAACAAATAATCGGGAATTTTAACATAAATTACTGAATTAAAAACCAATAAAATATTCCTCGAATTTGAATAAAAACCAGCAATTAAACAGCAACGGCGGCGACAACGTGAAACCAAAAAGCCGAAAATGGATTTACCAACATATTCCGGTGTAACCAGTTTGCTGTTGGCAATAATTTGGCTAACTGCGGCTCGTACGCAAGGTGAGTTGAAGGCTTCTTTCGTGTCTTTGAGTTGCGGTTTTGGATTCTTAAAATCACATTTTAATAAGAAATTTTAAGCTGTAATTCATGCAAATGAGTTTCTTTTTTGTATGGTAATGAAAATTAATGATTATTGAGTGTTTTGATTATGATTCATTTCACATTTAAGGAAACAAAAGCTCGACTTGAAACAAAATCACGATCTTTAATTTGAAGTTTACACCATTTTTGGCTTGCAAATTTATCGTGTTTTCAGTTTAAAATTAACTGACTGTGATTCAATTTATTGTGGAATTCCAAGCTAATGACTGAATGAATACTTCAAGTCTCGCTTATCCAACCAAAACATTCAAATATTCATACAACATTCGATGCAATCAATCTGCTTCAATCTCCTGCTTATAAATTTATTCAATTTTCCCCTTTTTCCATATACGAAAACTTGAAAACTTTCCTTTCAAATCACGTTCTCTTCTCCAAAAATATATGCGAAGTCATGTGTCACGATTTCCAACCAAAGTTTGGATACTCTGAGAAAACAAATGAACTGCCAAAAACAGAGGAAAAGTTCGAAACTTTCCCGTGATTGCCGATGAGAGACGACATGCAAGCTAGAAGAAGCCAATAAAATTTATTGAAATGAAAGTTTGAGTGAATAAATACATTGAAAGTAATATTGAAAGACGAATAATATTGAATGTAAGATTAAAAGAAAATAAAGAGAGTAAAAGAAAAAAAAATCTCTTCCAATAAAATTAAATAAAATCAAATAAAATCCTAGAAAATCCTAGAAAATCCTAGAAAATCCTACAAAATCCTAGAAAATCCTAGAAAATCCTAGAAAATCAAGTAAAATAAATGAAAATAAAACCAGAAATATTTTTATTTTAATCTTTATTTTAAATAAAATTTTTTTTATCTTTAAAATTAATTTTATATTTTAATCTTTATTTTTATTTTTATTTTAATCTTTAAACTCTTATTGAGATTTGTCAGCTTTTCCTTTGAAGATAACAATTTTCTCTTTTATATTCATTAAAAATTTGAAATGTTTTTTAAAAACATAAATTTGTTGGTCTTCGTCGTAGCTGTAGTTCGTTCCTGTCTTCGCTGTTGTTGTAATTGTTATTGGCACTGAAACACACACACACACACACACACACACACACACACACACACACACACACACATTCATCACTGCGTTTGGACAAAAGAAAGTTCAAACGTGATAAAACTGTGCAAGGAAATTATTAAAAATAAACGATTTTCGTAATGAAATGTAAATGAAGGAGAAAATTTGTCTTCGTCGAAGCGTCTCCACGCGATTCTTTCATGAATTCCAGCATGAAATCTAAAAACTGTTTAGTCCTTCTTTATTCACACAGGAATTCAGCTGTGAAATGCGGCTAAAAAGCCGACCTGACTGATTTTTTTTGCATTCATTGAATTCAGCAACGAAATTAAAACATAAATCAATTTTCGCTCTTTATTTCTGTTTTCTTTCATGAATTCTGACGTGATAATGTGAAGGTGGGATGAGCCTTCCTTTTTCATG
Organism: Sicus ferrugineus; assembly: GCA_922984085.1. NCBI lineage: Eukaryota > Metazoa > Arthropoda > Insecta > Diptera > Conopidae > Sicus > Sicus ferrugineus. Next base: position 7,387,678 of record OV277354.1, read on the forward strand.
CCTGAATTCAGCAATGAAGTCGCTCTTCAGACCACGAATTCACTCTTTATTTTCTTATTAAATTTATCGTGTTGATTTGAATTTTCACCGCTGAATTCATTAACGAGCATTCATGAACTTTTCTGCTGCGTTTTCCGTTTAGTTTTCATCATTTTTTTTTCTTTCTTTACATTTTCACTTGCGGTCCACCATCATAATTGCAACTGTCAATAGCAACTACAACAACAACAACCACATTAACAGTTGAAGAACGCCATCAGCGACACCATCAGTTGCAACTACTTGTCAGTCAATCAGTATTTCGGAGTTCGTGTTGCTTGCGTTGCTTTGTAGCTTCGTTTCACTTGATTTCTTCTTAATCATCATCACCATCATCATCATCGTCATCATCACCATCATCATCATCATCGTCATCATTGTGTTTTCACTGCTGCAAATAAAATATTTGGCTGCATCTGCATCTGCAGTTTCAGTTTTTCTCTAAATACTGGCAACACTTTTGTCGTTGTGTTGTTGTTTCTTTAACTTGTTTGTTGTTGCTATTTGTGCTGTTAATTTCCTTGCTTTATTTTTCTTGGTTGCTTTGGTTACTCTTGTTGTTGTTGCTGTTGTTGTTCTCGTTGTTGTTCTCGTTGTTGTTCTTGTTGTAGCAGCAGCACTTTTAATATTGTGAATGACCCAGATTCGTTGAGCGTGCATTTTCGTGCGCATGCAGACGAAAGTCAGCTCGAGTGGCGCAACTTTTGGGGTGAAAACAACTTCGCTGCATCGCGTTCAAATCTAGTTGGTCGCTTCAGTTTTTCATTTTGTTGCCTTATCATTTAAATCGGTGAATGAAATCTTAAGAGCGAAATGATTTCTCACATTTAACTGACCAAATTGTTTTCTCAGCTAAAAAAATCAACTCAGATTATTCGAATCAAACTTCTCGTCTAGCACAATATTGTGATATTGAAATGAGAGAAAAGTAATACGAGGAAATTTATAAATATTTAATTGCAGGAAAAGCTAAAGAAAGAAAGAAAAACTCTTTTAACAGCTTTCATTTGTTAATTTATTTAACCTAAAAAAGTGAACCGCAAATGCATCGATAAATTTAAACTTCTTATTAAGTGGAGCAGAAAGAAATTCGAAGCGAGAAAATTGCGACTTTTCGGCTCCTCCGCGTAAGGAAATCGCGCTGCTTCACTTTTCTTTGATTCGAGTGGTTTGTTGTTGTTGTTGTTTCTTGTTTTGCTGCGTTATCTCAGTCTGTAACTGGGACGCCTCACATTATTGTTGCGATTTATTGATGAACGGGATTTTATTGACGTTGTAGAGCAGGATGACGTAACTGCACCTGTTGTTGCTGCTGGCTCGCTGTTGTTGCTGCTGGCTCGCTGTTGTTGCTGCTGGCTCGTTGTTGTTGCTGCTCGCTCGTTGTTGTTGCTGCTGGCTCGCTGTTGTTGCTGCTGGCTCGCTGTTGTTGTTGCTGTTAGTGCTGTAGCTGGAGTTGTTGTTGTGGCAACTTTTTATATCGCTGAAGCTCTTCATTGTCTTGTTTTTTTATAACTAATTCGTAAAAAAGGAAGTGAACAGCATTGAAAGGAAGACAGGAAAGTGAGCAAAAAAATAAGAAAAAAGTAGGAAATGTTTTGTGAAATATATTAATTTATTAAAATTACATGGAGGAGACAACTTCCTCGACTTCCTCTGGCTTAATTTTGCCTTTTCTATTGCTTATTTTTCTTCTCTTCTTCTGCGCTCCTTATTTTTCTCTCTCTCTCTCTCTTCTCTCTTTAATTTTATCATTGCATATTTACAACAATGAAAGGAATGAATTGCAAACATTTTGCTTGCAGAAATTTTTGCTTTCAGTGATTTTTGCTCCCTCGTTTCTCTCCCAAAACATTGAACTAAATATTTACTCACAATTATTAGCCTCCGTTTGCCGTCGTCCACTGAGCACGAATTTCTTTTGTTTGTCGGTTGCTTTCTTTACCTTTTTTCTCTCCTTTGTCTCGCAGACGCGAAAGTTTGTTCGGTTCTCTGTTCGGTTTTCTGTTTGGTTTTCCTTTGCGGTCTGTAAATTTAGCGGTTGGCATGTTTTTCTCAAAACTCACGTACGTGAAACTTTTGCGCGCACTGATTACGCTGAATTTAAATTTTAAGCGATGGATTTATTTTAGTTAAAGAAACATTTTCTGCTTTCAATGCTTGTTAAATGAAAGAATTGCCATTGAAGTCGTCAGCCGCGAAGAAAGGTTGACATTTCTGCAGGACTTCAAGTGCAGCAAAAAACTTACTTTAAAAAAAAAAAAAAAAAAAAAATTAAAAAAAAAAAAATTTAAAAAAAAAAAATTTAAAAAAAAAAAAATTAAAAAAAAACCTACTTTATATAGATGAGTGGCAATCGTTGTCCAGCTGTGAAATCATTTTAATAATCATTATAGTTCGTTATTAAGCTGCTTCGTACCTCGTCGTCATAATTTTTTCCCGTTTATATTAAAGCAAAAATCGCTTGTATTATCTAACCAATGCGAGATTAACTCATCCACGTTTCCGATGAGATTTGTCTGCGTTACCTAAACAATTTAGAGGCGAATTGTTGCCCACTTTCACTTGAATGAAGCTTCACACTGACCGAACAACAACAACACAATTAAGTACGACGTTTGTTTAAAAGCTGAGGAGGCAAACTAAAATCTAACTGAAACTAAAAAGCTTATTAAAATTGCCTGAAATGCTTACAACGAAGTAGATTAAAAAGTAATTAGAAAAATTTCAGCAACAAAAAGTATTTGAAAAGTTTATTCGATGGACTGCTGAATGAAAATTAAGAAGCGTGTAAACAGAAATCAGCGATGGTTGCGAGAGTTTTAACGGTAGCAATTTGTTGACAGCTTTCTTTGCTTGAGCGTCAATATTTTGAAATTGTGGTTTTCTTTCCAACACAAAAGTGTGACATTCGCGTAACTCAAACTAACAAATGTTGACACACGTTGTTCGCAGACTGGCATTTTATAAAATCTCGAACTCTTTTTCCAACTCTTTTTCAATTATTTGCCAAACTTCTATTCAAATCCTGCTGAAAGCGCAAAACTTGCTGCCAGCTAAAGGCGAACAACTTTGCGAAGCTGCTGCAACCGAAGCGTGCTGCCTTCAGCAAGAATAACAACTCCACTTCGTGCCTTTGCTGTGTGTGCGTGTGCTGTTTGTTTTTACTGTGTGTGTGTGTGTGTGTGTGTGTGTGTGTGTGTGTCTATTCATCTCGCTGACGGTCGTTTGTCGTTTTCACATTTCCAAGCAAGTTCGGCTTATTTAAATGGATTTTTGTGTCTTTTATTTAGCATTTTCAGTGTGATTGTGTTGTTGTTCTTGTTTTTGTCGTTGCTGTTGCTGCTTGTTGTTGTTGTTCTTCCTATTATTATTATCATTATTAATCTTCTTGTTGTTGCTGCTGCTGTTATAATTATTGTTGGTGTTACTGCTGCTGTTCTGTTCTGGTTATAGTTGTTGTTGCCGTTGTTGGTGGTGTTTTGTTGTCATCATCGTCGTTTTTCCTCTTGCTGTTGTTGCTATTGGTGGTGGTGGTGGTTGGTGGTGGTGGTGGTGTTGTTGTTATTATTGCCGCTGCTGGTGCTCCTCTCTTATTTCTGTCACCTGCTCGCCGCTCAGAGCGAAACAAGTTATTTTCAACTCGTTCACTCTTTTCTCGCTCTTGAAACTCATCGTAGGTCGTTGAAGAGGTGCTGCGAATTAATTTTGTTGTTGCTCTCGGTTTTTTTTAAATATGTAACTTTTTAATTTTATTTGTTTACGTTTTTAACTGTTTGCATTTTTTATTCATTTTTATTATTATGTATTATTTCTGAAAAGTATGAAAGAATGAGCAATCAAGTTTGTCACTTAATTCTTTTGTTTTTCCTGCATGAAAAAATAAACACGGGAAGTTTTTTTAAAAACTTCTTTAAAAAGATTTAAAATGAAATTATATAATATACGAAATATATCTAATTTTCAAGGAATTTCAACAGATGTTCTAATTTTTCTTTGCAAATTTTTCTCTACTCGCAGCTAATAAATAATCGCTTCAGAAAATTTAAAATTGTCTATAGAGCTGCATAAATTTTGCATGCTCTCGTTTGCGTGGCTGACATAAGCAGCTGCATGCAGATATTTAGTTACTCCACCAAAGCCCACTAAACCAGTTTGGGATTTTTTTAGTTACTCAGGCAGGAAGAGAAACAAACACACGATCGACACGTACCACTGCCACAAATAGCAATCGCGACACTTCGTGCAACAAGCCACGCCAAAAGTTAACTAAAAACCGAAAAAATTCCTACATTTTTATGGTTTTCTTTGCAATTTATCGTTATTTTGTGTTGACTGAAAAAAAATATAAACTGGAAAGGAATTTTAACGTTCAAGATTTTTAACGTTTTAACTAAATTTCAATAAAATCTAATGTCTCGCAAAAATGTTTTAAATTCAACAATAAATTAAATTCGAAAATTAATTACAGTTAAAGAAAAACGATGCATTTAAAAACCTTTTTTACGCTTCTTTATTTCTTTATTTATTTACAAAAATTTACGGTAGCAATCAAACCCAACAACAACAGCAACAACGAAAACGGATTCTAGAACGGATGCCAACTTTTAAGGTCAGCGGCACACGGTTACCAACACGGTGCGGCAGGCGGGAGGAAGTCGAGTCGAGTTATTGTAGGAAGCGAGGTTCGCTCGTTCGTTCGTCTTCAAAACTCCTCTGTTAGGTCAGGTTGAATGTTTTTGTTTTTGAAGGCGAGTTCATAAATTCGCGAACGCTTCAGCCTGCGTTTCGCGGCTCCTCAAAGAAGGTCATCCGCGCTGGCTCTGGTCGTCACCGAGGTCGTCGTCGTCTCTCGAGTTCTTCATCATTCCGAATGCGAGTTGGTTTTTGCAATGCAGCGCCTGCAGAAGCCGTAAATATTTAAGAAGTTCTTTTTTGTCATTAAAAACAACGGAGCGAAGTGTTTAACTGTCTACTTTGCTGCATTTTAGTTCACAATCCAAATGAAATAATAACAAGCGGCCAGAAATAAAGTCGCTAAAATGCATTTAACGTTAATGCTGCACCTATATAATTTATAAACCAGACCTCAAAATGATGAACTTTTAAGTTTCTTTAACTCTTGAAATTTTGATAATTTAAATTTCTGACGAGTTAAACTTCGGACGAGTTAAACTTCTGATGAGTTAAACTACTGACGAGTTAAACTTCTGATGAGTTAAACTTCTGACGAGTTAAACATCGGACGATTTAAACTACTGACGAGTTAAACTTCTGACGAGTTAAACTTCTGACGAGTTAGACTACTCCAGAGTTAAACTTCTGACGAGTTAAACTTTATTTGTTGACGAGTTAAACTTCTATTGAGTTAACCTTTTGACGAGTTAAACGTATTAAACTGTTGACGAGTTAATTTTTTGGCGAGTTAAACTTATGAGGAGCTAAACTTTTGACGAGTTAAACTAGTAACGAGTTAAACTTCTGACGAGTTAGACTTCTGACGAGTTAAATTTCTGACGAGTTAAACTTCTGACGAGTTAGACTTAGGCGAGTTAAAATCCTCCAGAGTTAAACTTCTGAGGAGTTAAACTTTATTTGTTGACGAGTTAAACTTCTAACGAGTTAACCTTTTGACGAATTTAACTTTTAGCGAGTTAAACTTATGAGGAGCTAAACTTTCAACGAGGTAAAAAACTTCTGAGGAGCAAAGTTTCACTTACTCACTGCATTAAAAACATACATCAAGTTCTGTATGGCATTTCTTACATCTGAATATGCATTCATAACTACGTAACACATGTTGTACTGAACACACCTTAATTTTTTTTACAAACCAAATGCAATGTTTTTTTAATAGAAGCAACAATAACAACAAAACCTTCAATGCCATTCTTTTGTTTGAATTCAGCGTAATAAGAATGAAAACAACAACAACACGAAACCAGTACAAGAAGAAAGCAACAACAACGAGAGCAAGAAGCAAGAACGAGCCAGCGAACGAGCACAGCAACGAAAACCACCGCAGCACACATAATTCGCTCACCACAGAGGCAGCCAAGAAAACTTTTGCTAGGCGCGAACTCGCAAGTCCATTTTTAGCCATCAAGTATTTTTAAATTGCTCCAATTAAAAGAGAACAACAACAACAACAATAGCAACAGCAGCAATAGCTATAAAATACAAACAACAACCAACGTCTTTGCAGCCAACGCCAACATAGAGTAATAAACAACTACAACAACAACGATTTGATTTCATGTTCTTTGAATTTAAAAGCTTTCAATATTCTGTTTTTACATTTTAAATGTTACTTGTAACTTTTCTAACTGGCGTCTTTGTCGTTGTTTTTATTTTATTTATCGCATTTAAGGAGTGTTTTGTGTTCACCAATGCTTGGCATTTTTTTATTACAAGTAATTCTGCAATTAAAAGACAGAGCGCAGCTCAATTTCAATTAAAAATTTCTAATTTCTATCGGTTGTGGTGAAACATTGCTTTTTTGTTGCACAGATTTCTTTATATTTAGACATTTTTGTCATCTACTTCATTTATGATAATGACATTTATTTCTCGACCTTAATAAAACAAAAACCTTCACCTTTTCTGCAAAATGCGTGGTGAAAAGCACGTATTTTTGCAGATGAGCCAGCAAAATTTACTAACCTTGATTTGATAATAAAACTTTGAAGTCAATGATTTTGATGAACATTTAACGCAAACGTGAAAACAAGCTTAATTTTTACTTTTAAATAAAATCACGCTAAAATTCTCGCTACTTGAAATAATTTAGAAATTCTATACTTTAATACTCGAGTTCCAATTTAAACACTTCGGAAACACTTCGTCTCTAGCACTTCGAATTTTACCAAACTAATTATATGATTTTCAAATGTATTCATTAAAAAATTTTGCTGATAGCCACTCAGAAGTCGTTCTATCCGTTAGCAAGCGATCATCGAAGAGACGCCAACTCACAGTGCGCTGAAAAAGCAGCACCGAAAAATCGACGCTCAAATCCTCACGCTCTAGATAGAACGATTTTACCTCCTCATCGCGGTTAGGCGTTCTTTCATTTCGCGTTGAAATAAAATGAAGACTGACTACAGAAATGATCCTGTGAAGTATAGTCTTAAATTTTCACTCCCTCGAATGTGCTATAAATATGCATTGCGTGAGAAACTTCCTAGGAATTATATGCTCAGACTGGGGAACACGAAGAAAAACTTTTAATTCACCCAGGCCTTCCAACCAAAAACACACTCATGCTCTTAAAATAGAGAATTTCTGTTGTCTATATACAGAGTATAGAGTTCCGGTTTCTGTATGGAGTAACAGCAGCAACAACTTTAACAGCAATGAATATTTTACAGCAAAAACCAAATTCTATTAGCAGAGCAACACAGCTATGAACGTTGACGAGCATTTAGCAGCAGCAAAGGCTGTTTATTACATAGCTGCCAGTTCGGCTGAAAAAAATCTCGTTTGTGGGATTTTCTCTTGCCTTGAAAAATGTTAATTCTCATGAATTTTTTAAAATGAATTTAAAAATACGCTCTGTTGCTTATTTACTGTGAGAAATTGATATGAGATTCCAATTTCTGTGAGATTTGGTATAAATGTTTTTAATTACTGTGAGATTTTTGATTTGCTTCGGTATTTTATGTGAGATTTTTCAGTTATTATGAGATTTTTTAATAACTGTGAGATTTTTCAACGCTGTGAAAATTGGTATGAGTTTTGATTACTGTGATACTTTTCACTTACTGTGAGATTTTGTGTGAGATTTCGCAGTTACTATGAGATTTTGGATGAGACTTTTTATTTACTGTGAACATTTTTTAATTTAAAGAGCTCACGTGAGATTTTTTGAGACTTTGAAATTAGTGTGAAATTGTGAATAACAAAAATCATACACGAGACTTTTTTAACTGCAGCTGTGGGAAAATGGGAATTTTTCGTGAGAATGTTAGCTGGCAACTATAGTTTACTACAGCAGAAAGCTAATAACAGAAGTTTCTCTATTTTCTCAGTTCTGTTAAGAAGTTGAAGAATTCTCTGTTAATTAAGGTGGTGTGGCTCTGTAGGAACTGAAGAAGGATAGAATTTTTTTAGAAAAACCTGCTGGATTTATTCGAGTTTATCCGTTCTGCGGGGACGAAGTAAATTAAAAAAATTCCAAATTACATGAAACTCTTGTAATTTTTACAGGTAAGTCTGCAGCCACTTAATGATGGCCATAAATCATTAAAACAAACGAGAGGCAAACCACAGAAAGGGAAGCGCGACACTAACGGGTAGCAAAAGCACTCAACTGAAACTGAATTTAGTCACCTCGTTGGCCTGCGAGTAAAACTGGCTGGGTGAAGTCAACCTGAAAGTAAATTCATGAAATTCAAGGCTAAATGAAGTGATAACCATCTAATTTTAACACGTTTTCAGACTAAATTGAGAGGAAAACGAAATTCAGTAAATCGTTGAATCTTTTAAAATTTTAATTTTTCCATTAAATTTCTTTGTTTTCACTAAATTTTTTCGCACGATAGTGGAAAAGTTTTACTTTGTAATTAATACTTGTTAGATTGTAAACTAATTTGCATTGTTACAAAGAAGTAATAAAAGTTGCCTTTACAGCCAACTTAACTTCAAGCCAACTGATTGCACTAACTTAAAAAATTCCAGCTGTAGGTTCCTTAAAAGTTTCGAAAATTAATGGAATAAAAGTAGAAAATTTCTGTTTCACTTTTTCAACTATGCTTGGGTAGAAAAAAACGACGAATTTAACTTCAACTTTTATTCGTAATAGACGTTTGATTCAAAAAGCAGTCATAAAATAATCAAAAATCATAAAAATAAAATAGTCGGACAAAAATGTGCAAATTTTCAAATACATGGCAACCCTGCTACACGAGTTCAAGCTCTGTGATTGAACTCGTTTAAATGTTTAATAAAATTTTTGTTTGGGTTTTGTGTTCGTTTTGCTGTCGGTGCCCACATTTGAAGCGAATTTACATGATGACTGGTAATAAATTCGCATCAGTTTGCGCACACAAAACTTGTTGACTCTCGAAAAACGGGCGACGTACGAACGAACATTTTATCATCTAGTAACTCAATTTCAGTTTTTACTTTCATAAATATTCAGTATTTCAGTGATTATTAAAAAAAAACTCCCAATCCATTAAAATCCAACTTAAATTAAAACTATCTACACCCAAAAAATAACCGTTGAAAATCGCTGACCTATAAAATCAAAACAATTCGACCAAAAACCGCAACCTCAAAATGGCAATCACATTGTAAATGGCAACATTTAGTCAGTCATGGCAAAAATTCGATACACGAAGCGTTGTTAATAGAAGAAACCGCAAGAATTTCCGCTTGCAAAACCAAACCATTTTAATTTCTTGTAATTTTCGCTATTAAAAACACGAAGAAAGTGAAAAATCTCTCGCTAACAAGAGAAAATTCCAACAGTAGTGAATTTTGCTTTCAACAATCGTTAAATGCTAATTAAAGAGTTGACAGTTGGCAATACTGGTTGACAGTGGGGAAAATTTCACTGGTTTTCTTTGATAAATATTGCCAATTTTATTTTCTTTATTCCTCTATTGAATCTTAGGAGTGGAAAACTTTATAATTATATTCATTAATTTATTTGTTTGAAGAGCGGAAGGAAACACAAAAGAGATTGAATTCAATTTTCACCTACTTCATCTTAAATTTTTGCATTATTTCTGAAAGGGAAGAAAAAAGGAATTTCAAATTGACATTGAAAAAATTCAATTAGAATTCCAATGAAATTCAATTAGTCCCGATCGACTCAGAAATGTCCACTCAATCAATCTCAATTCTCGTCTCGATTTTGTATACTAAATTAGTTTTCAGGACAATCGAATTGGATTCGAAAAATGCACTCAGAACCAACTTTACCTGAATTTCTTTTCACAATCAAATGATCTTCGAAAGTACGATCAGAAACGACGTTAACCTCAATTTATAAGTTGTGGCACTTTAATTTTTCAAGCCCTTCTTCAGCAGCATTCCAGTCTATTATCGGCGGCCTCTCGCCGACGCGAATTTAATGAAAGAGGTTAAGAAGAGGCTTTTCTTCAATTCAACCTCCATTCAATTGAAGTTGAACTCGCGTGCAGCCCGTAATCTCATTATAACGAAAAAAAGAATGGAATGGAATTCCAACAGCCAAGTAATTGTAACAAAAACAAAAAATAGCACCCGAAGCAACTATAACAACAACAACAACAACAACAACAACACCAACAACAACAACAACAACAACAACAAGAAAACAACAACAACTGTTAAGCAACATCGACACAGTTCGTGCTCAAGTGGACTTCATAGCCTGAAGTTTTCTAAAGATAGCAAATTTAATGGAACGCCAATGTGGCCACTCGATTTTCTATTTTTTTTTCTTTCTTTCTCTTTGGAGGAGGAGTGGCACAACCCACGAATTTTACAGGCGTCGCTGCACGAGCAAGAAAAAAGCACAATTGGATTTAATTTTGAATTTTGCGAGTTTTTTACGACAAAGTGTAGTTTTGTTGACAAATTGAATATTTTGAAAGGAAGTTATTAGTATAAACAAATTTTAAGCTGGTTTAAGCTGAGTTTAGACGAAAGTTAAGTTAGTTAAAACTTTTTTGATTAGTTAGTTTAAGCTTAGTTTAAGTTAATTTTAAACTAATTTTGATATTAGTTAAAACTAAGATTAAGTTAGTTTAAAAACGTTTAATTATAGTTAAAACTATTTTCAAGATTCGTTTAATAATCGTTTAAATTAAGTTTATTAAACTTATTGAACTTATTTATTTATTAACTTGCTAAACTTACTTAAATTTTAAATTTATTCATATCTGTCATTTCGCTGACAAATTTTTCCTTTTTCAGCAAAGACTGCATTTTAGTCTATTGAGTCACCTTTCCGCATCTGAATGACCTTTTTGCCTTTATTTGGATCGTACGTTCGTAGAAGTTAAACTTTATTTTTCCATTCAATTCGAACAAATTTTATTTTTCTTTTATGGCATCAAATGTCACATTCGTCCATGTCTTTCTTTTAATAAAAAAATATCTGCAATGTGATTGCAGCCTTTATCTGCACACACACACACACACACACACACACACACACACACGCGCGCGCTTCTTAGTCATCCGTTCGGAAGCTTTGTCGGTCTCTTTTGTATCGCGGAGTGAGTGAGTGCTGTTGGATTTTTTCTTTTTTTTTTTTTTTATTGGCCAACCCTGTTGCCAGATAGCATTTTATTGTATGCACAAGAAATAAGCTTGCATTCCTTTTTTACTGCTTTTCTCAACCGTGTTACTTCGGACGGTTTATGACACTCTTTGCCGTTGAAAATGGTGGCGTTCGTACGCTGTGGCAACATGAATTGTGGTGGCCTAAATACTCTGCTGCAACAGGGTTTCCCTTGCCATTTCTCGCGTGGAGTGGAGTTGCAGCCTTATTTTGTAATGTTTGAGCAATGAAAGTCATCGGAAACGACTTTTTCCTGCATATGAGAAGTTGAAACAGCTGGAAACTCTAAAAATTATTAATAAATATATATTTAACTCAACAAATGATTTGTTCGATTTTCAGATGTCATAAAATAATTATATTATTCTATTTTTATTTCAAAAAATAAGAACAAAAAATAAGAACAAAAAGACGGTCGAGTTTTTAAAGGTCTTTGTGTAATTTTGTAAAAAAATAATTATATTATTAAATAATTTCATTGAATTTTTATACGGATTCTAATGAACTTACTTAAGTTTATCTGGTTCGCTTTTAAATTGCTATTCGTTAATTTTCGTAATGTTTATCTCTGAACTTCTTGAATTTTAAATCCTTTGAATTTAACTCGTTTAATTTCACTCGTAAATTTTGAACTCGTTTAATTTTGAACTTTTAATTTTTTGCTCCTTTTGATTTTGAACTCTAGAATTTTGAACTTGTTTAAATTTTAACTCGGACATTTTTACTCGTTGAATTTTGTACTCGTTTAATTTTAACCTCATTGAATTTTGAAACTCGTTGAATTGTGAACTTGTTGAATTTTATACTCGTTGCATTTATAACTCTCTAAATTCTGAACTCGTTGAATTTTAAATCCTTGAATTTTAAATATTTGAATTTTAACTCCTTGAATTTTATTTTTTTTTTTTTAATTTTTCTTTCCTTTCTTTTTCAGGTTTTTGAAATCGTTGATTTTAACTAGTTGAAATACCACTTTCAGTTCGAAATTTCAAATCATATTGTTTGTAAAATATGTATTTAAAATTACTAAAAATTATAACAATGAAAGCTCGATACAACGAATGTTAAATATAAATTTGTTTAATGGGGACACCACTGAATTATTATATTTATTTATATATATTTATGGTGCTTTTCCAAAATTAGATCACAGCCTTTCCCGCTACCCCTTCTCGATGAAATCAAGGACGTAGTTTTGCAGTCAAACCGCAGAGCACCCTGTTATTTCATTTATTATTCTAATAAATAATCGCCGCCTGCACAAGTCAGCCTTTCTAACCTCAGGCTGTCACTGCAGTGAAAACTTGTTTAACTCGTTGTTGAACGAAATAAAAGAACTCAAGCTTGCGTCCGCAAGCAAAATTTTATCTTGTAGGTTTGTTTGCTTTACTGATCGATTATTGGCAGGATAGCAAATGTAAATCACTGCGCAGGTATGCGCGGCAAACAAGTTCTCCCAGTTAGGCTGAAATAATCTACATTAACAAGCGGCGCTGTAAAAGTTTATTGTTATTTTATAATTTTAAATAAGCTCTCCTGTCTTTAACTTCCTTATTCTTGGCAAGTTTTTCATTTTTAAAATGCAGTTTAAAGACAAATTTACATTTAAACTTACCTACAGGTTTATTGTTCCATTGAAATCATATCAGGAATAAATTGCAGTTAAAAATTTAATACATTGCAATGAAAAATTAGAAGAAAATTTAAAAAGGTATTAAAATTTTTCCCTAATTTTTCATGTTTTTCTATTTTTCGAGAATTCTTGCTGAGAAAACTTATCAAACTAATAATATCAAGTATAAATAATTTAATTTAAATTCTTAAAAAGCTTTTCAAAGCTTCGTGAATTTTTAAGTACGTATTAAAATTGTTTAAAGATGTTATTGGAAAATTTAATTAGAACATGAAATTTTTAAAAATTTAAATATAATAACAATTAAAATCAATCGGAAAGTCATTTAAAAAATGTTGTAAGCAAAAGTTTCAAAGCTTTTCAAAGTTCTAAAATCTTTATGAATATAAAGTACTGAATTAGAGTTTTTAAAATTGTTTAAAATTTATTAAAAAATATTTAAATATGATGAAATTCAATGAACATCTGGAAACCACTTTGAAAACTTCTTAATGAAAAAATTTCATATGCTTTTCTTTTCTATTCGAAAAAGCTCTGAAAAGCTTTCAAAGCTGGTAAAAAGCTTCTAAACGATTAATAAACGAAATTTTTATTTCTTTAAAATTTTTATTTTTTAAATTAAAAATTTCTTTATTTCTTTATATCTTAAAAATGATTCTTTTAAACTTCTTAATTCTTCGTATGATTATATTTTGTAGTAATTGTAAATTATAATAATTACAATTCTTTATTCACTTGCAATTGCTTCAAACTTCATATATTTCAAAACACATTTTTTTTCCGCAGCTTTGCAATGCAGATTTTCTGCTTTATTTGCAGCAAGTATTGAAAGACAGAAATCGCATGTGAGAAACAGAAGTTACACATTTTATTCTGCACGTTATACGAGTAAGAAATAAATTTAAAATTCTTACGAAGCCAGTTTGATTAATCAAGATTTTTCACGTTGCGAACGAAACAAATGCAGGCAACAAATGATGAAAGGCAAAGTAGATTTTTTATGATTTTGTTTTCAATCCGTATGCCACACTAGAATCCAACTTTTCATAGCAAATTAATGAATTGTTAATCAATTATTGCGAATGCAATAGCGAAAAATATGCAGAAAACTTGCTTAAAGTCTTATCTAAATAAAATAAAACATTCCACGGCACTTTTAACGCTGCTGTAGGTGTTAATTAATTTAAGAAGCACTGCAACGTGCAGATTGTGTGCCGAAAAACGTACCTAAATTACCGTAAATTTACACATCTCACTCGCACTCGTATGCAATTAAACGTGTTTAACGCATGCCATTCTTCAGTTTTAACTTTTAAAATGTTCGTGTGCCTTCAAAGTTCTTGTGAAATTTTCGTTTTTGAAGTTACTTTTATTTTGCATAAACATTTGCGTAATGAATTGTTGTTTTTTTTCGAAGTTTTCGAAGTTTTCGAGGTTTAAGCAACGAGTAGCAGGTATTTCTTGTTTTAGGTGTTTGTTGTTTGTTGCTGCTGCTGTTGCTGTTGCTGTTGCTGTTGCTGCTGCTGTTGCTTGTCACGGTGCTGTGAACACCTCTCACCGGTTTTTTCTTCCTAAAACGGTTAACTAATTTGCATTTTAGTGTTGTAATTAGATGAATGTTGAGGCAATCTCGCGAACTATTTGCTATCTGTAATTATTTTTCTAACTGACTTGCAACAACAACAACAACAAAGACAACGAAAACATCAACATCGAGAACAACGACAACAGCCGCTGCGACAACAACACCATCGTCATCACAATCAGCAACAACAGCGGCAACAAAACAAAAACAACGACAATGACAACTACAGTCAAAATAAGCAGCAAATTATTTAATTTTCTTAAACTTAAATTTTATATTATATTTCCACTTTAATTGTCATCATTAAAAATGTCCTTTAATTTTCTCAACATAAAATGTAAGAATGTATTTTTTGCACATCAACTTTTCTTATTTTTTTTACTTAATTAATATTGTAGTTGCGCCCTCTGATACGAAATAAGAAATTCCAAATTATAACCAACTACTTCCATCTGCTCAAAACCAAGAAAATTTCTTGTCGACACAAGCAAACAACTTTTAAAAATGTAGGCGTCCCTGAGGCGTAGCTACGAGTGTACAACTGAGCCGATTTTAGTCATCGCACCACCATCTCGGCATACATTAAATCGAACTATTAATCATGCTTAAGATGACAACTAGAGACACAATATTTCCAGTTCGACCCTCAACTCATTATTGCAAAAACAAAATACGCTCCTTCCTTGTTGGCTCAAACAATAAAATTCGGCTTTAACCTCAGAGACAAGTGAAGGTGTTTCAGAGTTTGTAGTCTGCTAACTTCCGAGACGCCCCAACTAATTCATTTCAAGTTATCTGGAGAGTTTGCAGAACTGTTATAGTCCACGTCTTTGTTTTGTTTTGCGTTTTCGGGTAAATAACCGCACTTGACTGTGATAATAAAAAAAAATCTACATTTGCTAATTTAGATTTTATGATTCTGTCACATCATTTCTATGATGATGTGACATCATTTTTATGTGGAAAACTTGACTTTTATAGCTGAAATAAAATTAAAAAATTTCCTTTTTCTCTCTTTTTGTCTATAAACAAAAAAAAATATATGAGCTGAATTTAAAATCATTTCTGTGGCAACTTTAAAGAATTTTTCGAGCTGCTTAAACTTTTCTTATATTTGTCTTTTCGATTCCTTTTTGTATCTTTTTGATGTCTGTCTGTCTAATTGGCTGTCTTTCGCCCTTACAACTGCAATAGAAACTTCATAATTCCAACTTTTGTAAACACTTCTCAACAATTTATTTCAGCCATTTATATTTGTTTAGCCTTTTGATTAATTTTCCCGAATTCCCGCAGAGAGAGGAAGATATATAAAACGTAGACATTTTCTTGCTCGTGTTCCACTTATATATTGTTCGCCATTTTCACCGCTTCACATGTGTAAAATGATGTTTTTTCTTTTTCTAAAATGTTTTAATTTGAAATCATTTTTAGTCAAGTCATGATTTGGCTTGATCTACCGTTACCAACTCCAATGCCGCCTTCCTTGACAATGCCAAATACAACAACAACAACAACAACAACAACAACAACAATCTGATCCCTTTTCTTCTTTACAAACTTTTTTTCGTTGCTTTTTTCCCTTTTTTCCCTTATTTATTTTGTTTTTCTTGCTGTAGTTGTTGTCCAGCTACGACATCTCAATGCCTGCTTGAGATACATTTACAGCTCTGGCTTCACGCATTCGGTGCAAGAGACCCGTTTCACTATTCAACAAAAGAACCGGATCGGCGTATATCGACGTGGACGACGGTGCCGCTTAAAATTGCTGCCTTAATAACGTGGATACGGTGTACTTTGTACGTGAACGTGCGGAACAAAACCACGTTTTCATCAAGAGTTCCGTAGTTTTGTGAAACAGCTTTTCAATAAACTTCTACAGAATAACTTGTTATTTCAAGGATGTCAGGATTTGGGCTTACATTTCAATATTCGTGGATAATTTATGGTGGAACCGTGTGCGGAAAGAGATAATTGAGTGGACAAGCAAGCAGATCGAGGCAATTATGGTGGAATTTTTCGCTCTCTTCATTTTGCGTGTTGGTTTGATCGTTTTTTCTTTACAAGAAGTTCTTGCGAGGATAATATATTTAATTTATTAAATAGCAATTAATATGCATTAAGAAAGATAAAGATGAGAGAGAAACCTGCAACTAATTCATGCAACTTGAATTTCAAGGGATCTGCGTTGCTAAAACATGAAAACCTTTTTTAATAACAACAACAACAAATATGCTTACCATTAAATAATAACAAAAACAAATAATACGAACCACAGCAACTTCTACGGCTAGTAAAAGAAAGGCAAAGAATGCAAATTATAAAAAACAACCAACAAAACGCGATTAAATAGCATTTTCACACTTCACGTCGTTTTAGATTTGTTTCCAAAATCTTCTTCTTCAATATTAAAATTGTTTTTAACATGAGATTTAAGCAGTTTTTTGATTGTATTACAATAAAAGCAATAAGAAGTCTACAAAATCAAATAATTTAAACTGTCAAATAAATATTTGCCAACATTTACTAAACTGAACGCTTAATCAAACGTCTTCAATAATAACTCAGTCAATTGTGAGGTTGCTACAACGACAACAACAACAGCAACAGAAACAACAACACCACCACTACCACCACCACTACCACCACCAAAGACGTTAATAATAATAGAGTGTCTGCAATTCTTTCCGACAACGTTAACGTGTCTCATTTAATCGCATCAACAGAGCGCTGACTAAATTCCACTCACAATTATTGCGGTTTTTTTTTTATTTTTTATTTTTGTTGCTGTTGCTATTGGTGTTGCTGTTGCTGTCAAAAAGAACACCATCATCATCATCGTCAGCAGCAGCGGCAGCAGCAGCGGCAGCCGTCGCAACAGCTTCAACAACCCACAGCTTCGTAGAAATGCCAAGTCAGTGCATAAAAATGCCAAGATTCTGCTGGATTTCCAACACGTCGACGTCTCCTCGGTTTTCCTCGCTTTAGATGCTGAACTTGTTGCCTTTTATTGCCACAGCATGCGGCACCAGCAACCAGCATCGCAGCAAGTGGAAATGCCAACTCGCTTGCTTCGTCTTGAGTCAGCTAACATCAGCGTTAGACGACGACCAGCGGACTTCAACTTCATTCGATTCTGCGCGCTTTACGCGTTGCGTTGGCTCACTGACTGGTTAGAGGAGTGACTGAAAATCTAGAGGACTGACTGACTGGTTGGAGGAGTGACTGAATAGCTGGCGGACTGACTGAATAACTGGAGGACTGACTGACTGGTTGGTCTGACTGCAGATGTCAAAAGTCATCAAAACTTAAGTTGATGACTGTGAGCACGAAATTTGATTTACAGATTTTTTATATTCTTAGTGTTTCCAAGATTGGATTACTGAAAATGCTTGTTGTTATTGCTTTAATATATAATATATAATATATATAAATTTAATTACGTAGATATTTTAGCTCAAGAAAATATCTGTTGCAAGTTTCATATGACATCATTTAATTGCAAAAGCCGTGCAAGCCGAGACTTTTAGCTGCCGGAATCGCAACAATTTTAAGAAGTCCAACAACAATAAAGCGAGAAGACCTGACAGACCGATAAATAAAAGATTGCCGTCGATTAAATGATTGCAGTAGATTTTGCAGTAAATTACAAAATGCATTGAGTCAAAAGTTGCAGTCAGTTAAAATATTGTTGTGGCTTAAGAAAGATTGCAGTGGGTTTGAAAGACAGTCAGTGGGTTAAAAAGATTGCATTGAGTTGAGAACAAAATTGCACTCCATCATTAATATAAATTGCAATAAAGTGGCAAGTTAATTTAATTTTTTCTTTGTTTTTTTTTGTATCCATGCTGATGGCCATCATTGTTATGACCGCAAAATAGCTTGACCAACAAAAACGTTTGCCAACCAACCAACCAACCGGCCAACGAGATGCCACATTAAGCTGAATTGATGGAAATGCATTAACAGCGACCACATGACTGCTGTTGCTGAAGCGAAAATAGGGTTCAAATTTAATTTATTTTGCAGTTATCATTCAAATAAAGCATTAAAGAAATTGAGAAATATATAATTTGGAAGGAATATTTTCTTGGTGACCTGGAAGGTCAAAGTATTAAGTTTAAATTTTTTATGCACAATATTTTAAAAATTCAAATAAATTACTTTAGTATTTGTATTAACATATTGTATACAGACATTTCAGTATTAAAAAAAATCGTCACTGTTCTTAACATTTACAGCAGCATTCTGTTAAAAGTGAGAATAAATGTTAAGAAAATCTTAGTTAATCTTAATAAAATCAAGTTTTGCTTCTAAAAATAGAACGCTATTACACTGTTAAAAGAGAACACCACCGAGTATTTCTTTCATTTCTGTTATTTTTCCATTATTTGTAAGGGTTGCTCTCCAAACCGGGTTGCCAACTTACCCAATTTTCCATTTTTTTTGTTCTAAACACACTCTTAATGTTTCTTATAATTTTACTAATATAAACACAAAATCTTTGCACGTTGGCAGCTCAATCAAACACGTTTAGGCATCAAGTTGTGTTTTAAATTCGTCGACGGTCACTGCTGTGACAGCCATGATATGGCTCTTCGTTCTAAGTGCCAAATTGTTATTATTTGCTCATGGAGGCGCGGGTTCGAGACCTGCTGCGGGAAATTTTTCTGACGAATGAAAGATGTGTTCTGTTGTTTATTGTTATGTCCCTCTCCGCCAGCAACTTTTAAAATTTTTCGCTCTCCTTCTACGTTTGGCAGGAGTTTTATAACCGCATAAATGGTTTAAAATCTCTAATCAAGGAAGGTATAAAAAATCGTTCGCTCGTGCTACGCCGTGCCTATTGACAATCCAAACTATGATTGTCAAGTTAGGTCCCGCTTTAATGCGAGTGAATACATACATACAATTGAACTTTTTTGATAAGAAAATTATCATTTTATGGAAAATAAGAAATCTCTTTAAAAATCAGAAAAAATAACCAAGTATAATTTATCCTTTCATTTCAGATACACAAAATTATTACTTCTCTCCCGGTGGGGCGCAAAATCGTTTTGTACCATCAGCGTCGTTTCCGAGTCACCGTCAGTCAGGATCTTCATCAGCTTTTGTGACTGGAACGCGTGCTGGTGTTGGAGGCGGTGGTGCAGGTGGCGGTGGTGGTGTAGGTGGTGGTGGTGGCGGTGGTACATCGAGTGGTTTTATAACGCAGCCGGGATCATATCACGAGCAGCTGCTGTTTGTCAACAACGATAACCAGCAGCAACAACCACCATCAGTACCGCAGTCAATAACCTCAGCTGGATTTTCTCCTTTTAGTCCACCGTTCGGCGTGAGTATTTTATAAACCGTCGACTCAACAAAAAATTTTAATAACAAAATTTGATTAAATCTTATCAAAGATATTCTGACATTTCAGTTCACTTTATGTGTTAAAATGTTATGAAGTTGAAACTGATTGCAAGAAATCATCACAAAAAATCTAATAATTCACAGGAAAATTTTATATATTCGTATTCGAAATGTCAGAGTTTCTTGATGATCTTATATCCGGAAATATCATAAAACCAGTAAAGACGTGACAAGAAATGAGGAAAAAATTAAGAAAACATCAAAAAGAATTAACCGAAACTACTTAAGAAACATTTTAATTCGAGAACCATTTCACTTCTTCACATTTAAATCAGTAACAATAGCTCACCATTACCATCTTCATTACGTTCTAATAAATTAATTTTAATATTTAACACCATAATTTCCTTATTTCCAGCAAAGCAACCCGGATTATTACGATATATCGCCACGCCCCTTCGGTTTAGCTGCAGCTGGCAACAGTTTGACCCGCTCCAAGTCAATACGACCGCATGCGGCAGCCAGTCACGGTTTCGTACCACCGCAGCAAAAACAATCTCTACGATCCAATATACCGCATCAGCAAGCACACTTTTTGAACCATTTCGTGGAACCGGTAAGTGAAAAGCTGTGCTATGCAGTTAGAACTTTCACATTGGCAAATCTTAAAAAGGGTCAACAGCTGTCAAAGCAATCAGCTCTCGCCTTTGGTATTGCGTAACCATGAGAACTGCAATCAAGTTGTACAAGAATAACAATCAAATTCGCATTTGCTATAATTATTTTATCATTATTTCACTAAATTTCTATTCATTAACTTAACGAATGATTGATTTCTCTTAACATGGTTGGCATTTTCTGTTGCTATTCGTTAATGCGTCGTTACGTCATTTTTCTTTGCCTTTCCTACCCTCAACTTTAATGGTGCACAAATAAACCCCACAATAAATGGTGCATAACAAATAAATCGTTGCAACTACCGCATCTGTGGAATTTTCATGCCGGCCAAATGATTGCATTTCACTTCGCAACATGAATTTCTATGGGGGAAAATAATTAAATTGAGCTTCCACTGTAAAGAGTTTAATTATACGAATAAAAGTTTGTACCAGCAACATGCAATGAGAGGAATTAACTAATAATATCGCGTTTAAGAGAAAACGAACATATCTGGAGGAGTTATTTTAAACTCTCAGCACGGAAAATTATATAAGGTTATACCAGGTTGTGTAAGGAGACTTGTAAGGTCTCATTTGATAATTCTCATTTCTTAGGTTTCATTTCCAAGTAAGAAATTGTATTTTAATTAAAATTTTCTTATTTTTTTTAACTCTCGAAGATTTATTACAAGTTTATTAAAAGTTTACTTTAACAATACTCGTATTTCAGAAGTAATCAAAAAGTAATCTAAATTGCGTTATTTTTTATAATTTGCCTTAATTTATTAATAATCTAAAAATAATCAAGAGGACGACATTTAGATTACTTTTTTATTATATTCAATAATCTAAATAAAAATAGATTACCTTTTGATTATTTCTCAATAATCATGGAATATTCGAGATATTTGAGTTCAACAGCTGTCAAAAACTAATCGTAATCCAAATTTTACACCTCTGGTTTCAAGTTTGTGTGCTTCCAAATGTATTTTCTAGATTTCTTCTGATAATGTTGCTCTTTTTGTTTTTTTTTTTCCTATAATATAACAAAGTTCATTCCGAAATTCACATCTCAGAAGCACGTGATTATCATTCACAATGTCACTCCCAGACAATTGCAATTGAATTACAATAGTTGAAAAATCTAGCATTAACTCGCCGAACTTAAATTGTTATCTGAGACTGAGTTTTTGTGTGAGTTTCTGACTTGAGATTTGATCCAGTTTTGTATCTTAGCTCGCGTATCTCGCTGAGATCTGAAGAAACCATTAATTAAATGTTGGCAAGTACAGGAAAGTGGGCTAGATATCAGATATATAATTACAAAAGCTTTACTATTATTCCAACTCAGCATGGGAAACGAGTGTTTCACGATTGGAAAAATAAAAAATTTCGGAAAAACACAGCCGAAACAAATCACTAACGAGTCTCGTTGCAATCCATCAGTTTTTAATTGTATATCATTGAAGAATAAAAGAAGTTGCGATAACCATAAAAGTTTTTAAAATATTCTTATTATTTTTTGAAGGGTGTTTCTTTTGATATTTAGAGGTTTAATTAATGAAGATGTTTTTTTTTTGGTAACCTAAAAACCTACTTTTTGGACTGAAAAAATTTTATTTATTGCAGTTCTGTGGGACTTAAGATACTGTTTAGGAACAGCGGTGTTGTTTTAATTAATTACATTAAAATAAATGATTTTGTATTGGTATCACCGCGATACTTAATTAACCAGAGTTTTTCTGTAAAAAGTCCTGAACACATGAAATAATTTGTACCTTACTGAAATCCTTTATTTCTTATACTTTTAGAATCTCCCCAGCGATAAAACCGCATCGAGTTCATCACGTTTATCGAATTCTGGCTTCGGTGCAAATGCCGCACGCCCTTTCGGCACGGGCGGCTTCGTTCCCAGCTCTACTCGTAATCGGCCTCATGCGGCAGCAATTACCAGCTACAATGCCGAGGCGCAACAACCACAGCAGCTACCATTCCGAAACACACGCACTCGCTTCCAACCCAGCAGTGCGGCGTCGGCCTCCGCCTCGACGACAACCACTGAGGCAACAGCGCCGATCGGCAGCAGCAAACGTTACAATCGTTATGGTGCTAGTAGATCCCAACAACAACAACAACAACAGACTGCGGCTTATAAATCACAGCAACAACAAAAAGCAGCAACGTCAACATCTTCTGCAGAGCATAGCAGTTTCTCCCCAAGGCGGCCCACATTTGGACGCTCGAAGCCGACAAAAACCAGAATCTCTTCGGCAACGACGACAACGACGACTAGTAACGCCGGTGTTAGTTTTCAACCACGTCGTCCAGTCTTCATCAGCCGTGAAATTAATGAACCCGTGCATAAAGCATCCAAACAGAAACCATTCGGCCTGAATGCAACGCTCGGCAAACTTTCAACCGCATCTACGAAAGAGGCAACATCATTGAGACAACAAGTGGCCGCAACCGGGGCAGCCATAAAACCGGTCTATAGTGCCGAAAACCTAAGCTATGAAGATGATAGTGAAAACTACGAAGATATCAATGAAAATGAAAGTCATGACAATCATGTTGCTGGTGAAATGAATAAATCAGATGAAGTGAGTTTCGAAAAGTTGGGCTTACATGAAGCCTTCAACTCGATGAGTACCACAGCGGCAACGACCATAACGACACCAATCAGTGGTGTAGCCGATTTATCGGATCTTACAGAGATAACGACTGCCAAGATCGGCGAAGAAGTGGGCAACACCACGGACCAAGATCAAGAACTACACACGACAGTACGAACCACAGAGTACGATTACGAGTATACGGAAGAGGATGAATCAACGGAGGATCCAACTACGGATGCCAAATCAACTGAGTTAACAACTGCGAACAACGTAGAAGAAGCTACCGCTGCTGCAAAAGAAACATCCCGACCAGCTGTTAAATCAGAGTCGGAAGAACACAAATTAGCAGGCAGCATGGAGTTATCATCCCCCAGCGAAGATGGTCAGAGCCAACATAACTCCATGGAACACCTAAAACATGCCAAGCATAAACATCATGAAAAGCATGTGCATCATACCACCAATAATCAGAAATCAGGAGAAACCGAAATACAACACGAAGAAGCAAATGAAGAATATGATGAGGACGAATATGATGAAGGTGATGAGGAAGGTGAAGAATATGATGAAGACGAGGGGGACAATGATGGTGAGAATGATGAGGAAGAAGAAGGGGAAGAAAATGAGGATGAAGTCTCAGTTACACACTCTCAAACAGCATCCTTGCCGATGGAACCCACCAGTATCCCACCAAAACACATTAATGAAATACTTGACCGTCAAGTTATATCCGTGGTAACCACAAAAAGTGTCGTCAATGGTTCCACTGCTTTCCCATCGCCCGTTACCCCTAAATCCTCTACAACACTGTCGATAGAGGAAGAAGCGATACTTATGGAAAATAAAGTACACCCCACAATCGAAGATCGCAATGAAACAAACTCTTTACTCCCCGTGGTAAAAGAAGATGAATCGGAAAAAAGGGAAACCGATTCACAGGAAGATCAGCAGTCTGTGAGTAATGCAACCGAAGGCTACGTAGTTATAGCATCCATCCAGACCAGTCGTAGCATAAACGGTGCACGTTTCCTACCGTTCCCTGCTATAAACCAGGAAGAGACTAAACAAACTCTTTCCGAACTAGAACGTAAGATACACGGTGCGAAAGCAGGAAAATCAGATAAAAACAAGAAGGACACTGGATCTTCAGAACAATCCAGTGAGAGTACAGAAAACATTACTGTGCCAGTCAAAGCCGAAATGTACGAAAACACCACAGTCGCTAGCGTCCCCTCCTCGGTATCCTCTTCTACCGAAAGTATTATCGATAAATTAGATCGCGTGCAGTCAGAATTGTCGAGTGGTTTACTCTCCGGTAAGTATCCGATTATAAGTCAGATGGATATTTCAACGACGCCGGTGAGCACTACATCTGGATCGACCAAATTCATACCTAATATACGTAAATTCTTACATAAAACTACGCCATCGCCAAAAGTTCGAGTACACCATTTGGACGAGGGCGACATGGACGATTTGGCAGGTATCTTGCCTGTTGGTTTCAAACCTCGCAATTCTTTCAAGAATCGTAAACTGACTACTACCACCACAACAACAACAACCGAAAGACCTACCAAAGAGACCAACTTTACCTTCCGTAAGCCTTCTCGTAATTCTACGATCGGTCGTTCCTACAAAACTAGCGGTGTTGCAGCTCAGGAAGTTGCAGTAGCAGGCTTGTTGCCGAAAGGTTATAAGCAGCCTACAACTACCACGCCAGAGCCCACAAAGTCAGAAATCTCAGATATCTTCAGTAAAATCAAATTCGACGATAACGTGGAGAAGCTCCTGCCGGAGAACTATAAGATCACAACTTCCAAGCCGGCGGTGACTGTGATAGATGATATAACCAAATTTCTTCCGCCTGGCTTTAAGCTAAACAATACAAGCACAGCCAAACCGATTGTGCTATTACAGGATGATATCAATAAGTTCCTACCACCCGGCTACAAACCACCACCTGCAGATGACTCGAAGAAATCGATCGTCAGCAATGTAGTTCCACTGAAAACGGATGACATTAGCAAGTTCTTGCCTTCGGGATACAAGTTAAATGGGTCCTCCACATCCAATAAACCAGCCAATAAAACACCTGAATCCATCGATATTTTCGAATTGTTACCGAAGGGCTACAAACCTACGGAAGAAAACAACAAGGATGAGCCAGCTGATAACATTTTAAAGAAGATAGAGTTCCAGGAAGTAGCATCCTTACTACCACCTGGTTACAAAACAACAAACACTAGTGCCAATGCCCTTCATCCCGCATCCACGACACCAGCTACCTCCATCGAAACAAACGCTTCAAACTCCGCCTCTGGTTTTAAAGTAGTCTTCCCCAAAGGCGTCCACAAACGTATTGGTGCACATCGTCTTACC